>JACCHX010000007.1:7680000-9048750 GCA_018907135.1 Kradibia gibbosae
CTACTCTTGCACTACTCTTGCACTACTCTTGCACTACTCTTGCGCCGTTCTTATGCTCTCAATTGTTCGAGCTCTTGGCGCGCGACTGAGAATGCAAAGAGAGATTCATGAATGAATGACTCGAACGATATATGTAATTATTCCAGCTAAATGTTCTTTAAGAGATTTGTTAGACATGAGCTGCCAACTGAGCGTTCCTCTCCTTTCATACCTCTTGTCTTTCTTATTATACATCTGTGAAAATATAGTCCTAGGTATGGAGATTAGCAGTTTGAAATTACCCGATCCCTTATTCTGGAGTCAAAATTTTATTTAGTTCGGAGAAATATAACATTAATATGGCACATTAAAAGGCAACAATATTTTTTTTAAATCTTTTGGCACGCTCAATGTTTGTGTGACATTACGACTATTATTTAGCGATAATTATTTTATGATACCATACTAAGAGAGCGAGCTTGATTTTGAGCTTTTTTACTTACTGCATTGAATATTTTATAAGCATTTTATTATATAACATTTTATCTTAAGGCACAATTCGAGATGTATTTCCCGTAATCATAAGCTGATTTTTATTTAAAAAATTTTGCTTTCGAATGCTTTGCTCAAAATATGTTTTCTTTTCCTGTCGCAAATCGTAAAATAAATCACTCTAATTCATTTTACACGGTGGCTGTATTGTAAATGCGACTACATGTTACTTCAAGTATAAGAATGTTTTAATATTTCATCTTTTTTTATAATTGTTTATGTCTTATATTTAACCGCGCGTGCATTAAAAGCTGTAAAATAATTATTAAAATGTTATCGTAAAGCGTTTATTTATGTACATATGTATGTAACCTGAATGATAGATTACATAGATAACTGTCTTAAGTAATGTCTTAAGAATTATTTAAAAAAATCATCATTCAAATAGCTGTTGTCTTTTAATTTATACCGTAATATAAATTAAATAGCAGTTTGCTAAAAGATGCAATAATTATATACAAATAGTTATTACAGCAAAAAGAATTGAATACTTTTACACACTTCGTGGTATTCTCGTTCTTACTTATTAAATTATTAAAAAATTGTAAATGAAGTATTTTGGAGAGCTGTAAAAGTAATAATAACCGACTTTAATAAACAAAAAAAATTGAAAGAAAATTACAGATGCAGAGCTTCGGTAGTTTTCATGAGAACATAAATTTCATTTTTTGCAACATTTTTTTTTAAATGCGCCCCTTTGCCTGCACCTTTAGCAGATTAAAAACTAGAGAAAGTTAGTTGGCCATAAATTTGTGATCAGTTTATGAGACATTGTACAATTTTTTCACGATCATAAGTTATGCTTTAAATCTTAAATGGGTGTGTTGTGCATTCGGTTAAAATTAAAAATTGCCAAAAAAAAAACCGTTTTAACACATTTTATATTATTCGTTTGATTTTTCATTCATTTGCAATTCAAACGTTTAATCGTTAACGTTGCAATGTTAGTTAGAATCCTCCGTTAAAACGCGACATAAATTTTCACACACTTGAGCTATTCGATTGCGAATGCTGCAACTAATCTGCAAGTATCAGTGATAAAAGTTAAATAGTAAGTTTTTGAAAGCCGCTTCCACAGCTGACGAAATTCATATAATTAGAATAAGCCGAAGAGTCTTGTATTCTCTTTATTGCTAATACAATTTCTGAAGTTCGCGTAAAAAGCGCGACCATTGAAGAAATTTACACGGTAATACAGCGAACCAAAGTACGAATATGCACGCTGCTAAATTTACCAGAGTGCATTCCGCGTAAAAGCACGTGTACAACTGAGGCGTTTCCCGCTCGCGACAGTGTTTTGAAATATAATGCTCGATAAATCGGCAGTATCCCATCCGCAGTACGGCAACCTGGTGGTTTTTGGTGCAGTCCCCCGGGCCCAGGGCCTCCGCTAACGTTGACCAAAACCCCAGTAATAATAATACGCTCGCTTTTGTGCGCTAGTTAAACCGGGCGTAGTCGGGCGGCTTTGGGTGTACGGATCCCGAGGGGCGGCGGGGAGGGGAGGCCTTCGGCACAAATCGTACGATCAGCACGTGTGAAGCTCGGCAAACAAAGTCCCACGTCATGGTAAATTACCGACGCATTATCGCATCTCGAGTCGAACGAAGACGAAGCTGCGCGATCGAATTCCCGGTCAAGGAAATAATTTCCCAGGCCTGGCTGTGAAATTCTCCGAGCGCGTCGATGGCGACGATGACGACGATGAGGCAAAGGGGCCGATAAGATAACCGGCAATGGAACCGAAACGTCGTCGCCGGACGCCTATCGGTTCGTGACTCGGCTGCACTTGACCAATCGCCATCGTGCGTCCGTCGAGAGGAGACGCCAAAATGTCGCAAGCCCCTCGGTGTAAGGGTCGGGGAGCCACGGCTTGATTCTACAATTCCTCATTACCAGTAAGAGTCTCAATAGCGCCTCTGCGAGTGAAAATCGTGCGAGGTCTGGCGCTCGGATGCTACCCGCGGTTTTCCGAGACGGCGCGGGCACGCACTGATAGCCGTCACTGGATTCGCCCAAGCGCTGATATGATTAATGGCCACCAAGAAATAGATAGGGTCTCCAATCTGATTTATGCGCTCATATCCGACCAAATTGGCAACTATAGTGCGAGGCACTTATCGCAATGGTTCATTGCTCGCTCTCGGTTTTTGTGTCCTGCACTTGTCTCATCGACGAACACACTGTTGGCCCACTCTAATCTTGCTTCTTAATTTCAGTGCGCTTCGTTTCGCACCGGGCAAAAAGAGTACTTTTTCGGGTGTCAATTTTTATCGAGGATCTAGACGACTGTCTTTTCAATTTGCGTTTTTTTTCTTTTGCTTTTTTCAATTAGCAGCCCCATTAGCGTAAATGGCTATTAATCACCGATAATTGAACCACCTCTGCATGCCGCTTAACGTAAAATCAAAGGCTTATAATATGGATTTCAGTAACCTGAGGAATAACTCCCAAGTACCTCAACGCGAACAGTAATTATCTAATAAATGTAAAAATCCTTCCGATCTTTTCATTTGCAGAGTAAACATTATGAAATTGTTACAACGACGAGCCACCTAAGGCAGACTACCAAAAAGAACTTTTAATAAACGGCATTTCATTGGTAAAACGGTTTGAAAAATGAAAGTCGAACGACTGTTGTAAGAATACACGCGAGGGGCAAAAAAATCCTTGGGACTGGTACCTATATGAAACGGCACAAGTGCAAAGCATAGGCCTCGTGCACAGCGTGAGAAAGGGGACCGTATAATCTCAGCCAGGGAAGCAGAACTTCCGAAAAGGAGGCAGGAAGAAGGCAAATCGAAAAGGTTGAGTCGAGGGGGGCTCGCAGGACGGACTGGGAAAAAGTGGAAAGACTGTCGGAGAGGAGATTCGTTAAGTCTTTTGCGGTGCTCGCCCGCACCCTCGGCAAACGAATCGCTCTAGCCTCGGAGAACGCGCGTTAACGGGGCAAAGATGCGCCGATACCATGGAGACGACCACGACCTGGTGCGTGCGCCACCGACGAGCTCCGACTTTTCCCGCGACCTCCCCCTCGACCAACAGGACGAGTGCCCGCGATCGATACTATTAGGGAGGACGCCGGGGGCTCGATCTCGCACCTTCTCCTGTAACGACTCCACTCGGCGGACCTTCGATGTCCCAAGCACGGAGTCCGGGGGACTTCCTGCGCGCGAACGCGTTTCCAACTCGCCCCTGTAACACTCGAAGGTGCTCGACCTCCTAGAGAGGTTTGACCCATCGGCCATAGCCTTCCCTCCTCGCTCGGCTTCCTAAAAGCTCGATTCGCTTATTTACTCTTCCATTCTGTTCGAGTAATATCTTTACCCTTCCGTACTGGTAAGATTCTACTTACAGACGAAGATCTGACTTCCACTGGAAGAGTCTCGGGTAGGCTCTTCGATAAAATCAATCTGTTAATTACACAGTCGCGTATATTTTTATCCATTCGCTTTGAATTGACTTCGAAGATCTTCCATCGAGCTCGTCTATTATGAAATTATGGGTCTTTGAATATGGCTTTTATTCTATTCGTGCGAAATTACTAGTCACAGTTAACCTTTGCGCAGTGTCTACGTGTACCGTATTTTATGTGTACACACATTGCCTTCGTCGACGATTTTGAATTTACAGTTCAGTTGTGTTGATCGATCCAAGCGATTGTAGGTACAGGACTTCGTCCACTCGCCAGCACGCCAACAAATTAAGCTGCGTTTCGAAAGCAGCCTCAGCGCCGAGGTGAAGAACCGAAAGCCCGCCCGCCCGCCATATTGACTTGAGGAGCTCTTAAATTCCAGAATTCTCCGCGCCTTCCAAGCTCCAAAATCAAAGCCTTCGTCCATAAAGCGCGAAACCTCTCGGATTCAATTCTACCGGAAGTGGGGCTGATGGTCGACCCACTGCATTCTGGGTACGGAGGTCGTCGCACTCGAGTTGCATGCTCGATGCTAAGGAAAAAGAAGGAAGAGAGAGAGAGAGAGAGAGAGAGAGAGAGAGAGAGAGGGAGTAGGGGAGGGAAAAAAAAAAAAAAAAAAGATTTATGCAAATGAAAAAGATTTCGAGAGTGGAAATTATCTCTCCCCCTCGCTTAGCATCAGCGTCCATATTTTCCCTATTCGTCGATGCACTACCCCCCTACGCAAGCCTACAGCCTCCTATGCCCTCCAGCTCCGCCTGCCCTTCACCCTCCCTGTACCCTGAACTCCGTTCGACGGCCCTTCGACCGTTGCTCCGATGGCCGATCGATAATACGCGCACTGCAGCCACGTGAGAAAGGCAGAATTGGAGAAAGAGGGGCTGTGTGAGGGGCCGGGGCGGGGGTGGGCGGCGGTTTGGACGACGGAGGCGGAGAAGAAGGGTGAATCGAGACGAGGTGGAGCAGCGGACACAGTGCCACACGTTGTACAACCTCTAAATACTGCATTACTTTGCACCGAGCCGCGATCTCAGCGCCAGCTCAGATCCCGACACACGGACCCTAATTTGCCTCCCCTCGCACTTCTCATTATTCCCCCGTGCAATCGCCGTATTGCCGTCTCGGCGGCGCGGCCCTGGCAACGCTTCGCGAGACTGATCTCCAGGCCTGCAATATTCCTTCTGGCTTGGATGCTGGCAAACCCTCTATTCCCATCCTTTGTTTTCGTATTGAGAGCTCGAGTCCGAGAGTCGAGAATCCATTGCCAGTGAAATTTCACGGACGGGCAAACGATGAATCGGTCCTCACCGGATCCTTTCGGAACAGCCCGATCCCAATGGATTATCTCCATTTTTCCATTAAGGACTTCTTTCTACTCTGTCCACTGATTTTTATTTTCGTTCAAATTGTACCGACTTTTTTCTTTAAAAGAACTTGCCAAAAAGTTTTCCAGCTCGAGCATCGTGCATTTTACGATTTTATCAATGTACATTTCCTATGAATATCAATTTTTAGGTTCTGGAGATGTAATGTACGCAAAATAACGGTTTACGATCAACTATCAGTTGGTAATGCTCAACTATTCTACTTAATAGTGACGTTGCGGAGAAAATTAAATACTACGTCTACACTCCGTTTAATGCACGAATCCGTAGGAAATATTTTACTGTAATTACGACATCACGATTATGATATTCTAGTTCTGACTCTTAGTTTTACGCGCAAGCACAAGTTATTCGAACTACGTAATAATTTTATTAAAGAGAGTTAATGCAAATATTTTATTAAAAGCAACTTGGCTGTCTTACGAATTCGACTTTTCTGTTTTCGTATGATGCAAATCTGCTTAGGTGTTGCATTTGTCAGAACATTGACCATTTGGTTAACTAATTGGTAGAGGATGGGTACCTGTACTCATCGCGTTGGTCATGATTCTTCAAGAGTTCGGCTTAATTACCTTACTACTTGGAACTAATCTGACACAGTTGCAGCAGTGCAGGTAACCCCTTAATACTTATTCCTCCTGCCTCTTTCTCTTCTTCTTTGTTTTGTTATTGAACACAATTTATGTATAACCATGTATGTCGTTAAGTTGTCGCAATCAATTCTTACACATAACCCTACGATTATACTTAGTAAATTTCTTATTCTAAGTTCACTGTTAATCATTAAAATTTAACAAAATCATTTTCTGCAAGAATAACTTTACAGCTGACAAGCAAACAAGCATAAAAGGTTGTATATCAAGTTTCAAGCATATGTAATTTGTGAAATGTCCTAATACCATTTCCTCTACATTTCCTCTATAGATTTTTAACCCCTACTGTCATAAACATGACCGTTAGCTTAATTATTCTGATTCTAAGTTTAATTTATTATTACATGAGCTTCTTTTAATTTTGCTATTTTAGAAGTTCTAAAGTTCTATTTATCGAATTTTCCAGTTTTTAAAATAAACTTTTACATTATTTATTATAATTTAAATAGATGATTAACTTCATAAAATGTTGTAAGTAAATTATGAATTCTACTTAATGTTACAATTAAAATTATAATTATAAAAATTAGTATTTATTTTTTATTCATGTTAGTATTTTATTTTAAATTTGTTTTACAAAAAGAGTTTTGTTATCTGGATTAAAAAGCAATACGTGATTGTTATTAAGATTGTTAAGCGTTATTAAAAAATTTTCTTTAAATTTTTTCCAACACATATCACAACATATCACAATGCTTGATTTTTAAATCATAGCAACAAATTTAAATGTTTTTTCAATGAATAAACATAGACATATGGAATTTCATCCACAATCCGCAAAGCAATATTTCTTTATGTCATATACAACCAAGCTTATATTTACTTTCGTAAAATAAAAAAAATTTCAATTTGAATAAATAAAAAATATAATATTTATGAATGGATTATCCAAGAAAAATCATAACAATTTTTTCACATTGGAAGAGGAAGATGTAATGTTTATAATCCGTAACCTATTTTAATATACGATATAAAGAGCGTAGAAGCTATACGTCAGCAACATTTCAAGCTACATTACTCAAGCATAGTTATGTATAGTAAAGTAGATTCTCTAGATATCAATTGTTTGTTTAATAAAAAACATTGCGTCTAAATATTTTCTGATCTACATTTATCATTATTTTTTTAGTAAAATTTATCAACTGATTTAAAAATTGTTTGGTGTATTTATTTATTGAATTTCGAAATAGTTTCATATTTCAAAAAAGATGAAAAAGTTTAAATAATAAACGTTTTCTACTAAGTAATGGTGCAATATTTTTTTATCAATTTTAATATACTCACACTTACTTAAACATTATGAAAATTTTGATATTTTTAGATCCTTTTAAATATATATTATCCATTCGAGGATATAAACAGATTATGAGCATTAACATGAATCTGTTGGTTATTTTATATGACCAAAATGACTGTTTCTTATTTTATTTAATATTCCTTTTATAATTGTAGACGAAAACAAAAAGATTGAAATAAGTGGCTAAATTATAAAATAATCGATACGAAAAATAAACAGAATTTGATTACGGTAATGAGAGCGTGTGTTCACTCCAGGTCAACATGTAAACAGCTTGATTCAAACTTTTGGCAAAATTAAAATTGCTTGACTAGTAGTCAAGAATCAATACCAAAAACATCGGCACGAAGTATTTACAAGTAAAATTAATAATATTACTCAACAAGAGATCTTACTTCTTGATTTAAGAATTTGAAACACTTAGCAGTAGAAACTTAAATAATAAAATTCTGTCTTCAATTTATAATCCATAACTTCCCATGTAATTTAAAACCTGTAGCTTTTAGACAAAAAATGAAGATTAATTAATGCTTTCGAAAACAAAAAAAAGAAAATTGGTTGGAAAGTTACAAAAGAATCGATTATATTTAAGTCTCCGATTATAACAAATGAATGAAACCTACTAATGAGTAATTCATTAAAAGTATGCATTTTTTTAATTTTATTTGAAAAATATGTTGGAATAAAAGCTAATTGTGCACGAACTTTTTAAGAACTTTCAACGTCACCTATTATTAAATTGCTTTTCTTACATTTGATTTTAAAAAGTCAGTTTACATTACCGCAGAAGTCTCCATTATATGTAAAATATACCTTACAATATTATTTAAATAGAGAGTTATTAAAACTTTACGTGAGTAATACAATACATTAATGTATAAGCCAATAACTTTATCGTGTTAATTTATATTTCTAAATATACATAATAAAATTAACAGTTTTTGTAAATATTTGAAAGAGTAAATGTGTTCTTATATAATTAAATGTCTATTATAGTATTTAAAAAAAATGTTACTCAATGTTATTGTATTTAGAAAATAACGATTTTACTGCTTTAAGTATGAATTGCAACAACATGTTATAGATATTTCAGAAGTATATTGGTACAAACATCTGGTAAATTATTATATTTCAAATGGAATAAATATATTTTATAACTGGAATATTGTGGAATTATTACATCACAAATAAAATAAACGAACTTTATATGATCTAATAGAAAAAAAGTGGAGGAAAGGATGAAAGTTTAATTTCAATATATATTACAACCTTCACTTAACAACTCGTACGAATGATTCAAAGCGATAAAGTTGATAAGGACGAGAGAGATAAATACATATAATATGACAAATTGTGACGTTCTAAGATGGTTACACTTGCATAATATTGGATGAGAAAATTACGCCTGTATTAGTATAGTTGTGACGACATTTGGTAAGTACCAAGTATCGATCGATTGCAGAATTTTTTAGGTAACGAATGAAAAAATACTTTACGCAAGTACGGAGTTGTCATGCTTAACGAACCGAACCTCATTCAGTAATTATCGTATTCTTTGCGATGGCTCTGGGAGCTTTTAAAGATGGTAATTATACCCATAAGTTGATGCCTAACTATTATTATTAATTATACAATGATAACAAAACTGGCTAAAATGTATTTAAAATTGGTAGAAATTTTTATGTATATTAAGGAAAAAGTAAAATTAACATCGTTGGATAAGTTTATTACCCATAGTTTGAGGAATATTAAAATAGCAAATAATGATAATTCTGTTAGTACAAGAGAGCGGCACTACAAGAGGGTCAATTAATATTTGTTCAGTATAACATTGAATCTTTTTTCCTAATGTCAGTTTCATGTATAATTTTTATCAATTACGTGTTCGCCAAACCGGAATTATGAAAAAAAAATTCGATTCCTGGCTATGTAAATTATTCAATGAAATTCCTCAAATATTAAACGCTGAATGCGTTGATAAAATATAGTACAAGTTAATTGCAAAGCATCCAAAAATTAATAATATGAAAAGTAGAATTGCTAAATAGAGAATCAGTAAAATCAGCAAATGAATTAAAAAAAATATAATTTATAAACGAGACGGCGCATTAGAAATAATTAATTAATTTCAACGTTCGAGGATAAAAACTATATTATAGACGTGGAGATACATAGCTATTAATTACACGGATGTAGATGATTATTAATTAAGGATAAAAGCAATCTTTTAAAATCTAAGATTTATTTTCATTTCTAAAATTATTGTTCGGTTACGGGAATATAAATTGAATTTCCTTTGATATTTAAAAGCGAAGACTTATCTTATACCAGGACCCGTTGATTAAAAATCACGTAAATACAATTATGACAATTATATAAACGTTATTGAAGTGAATTTGAAAGAGAAGCGAAAGATTGATATAGCGCCCGGGTATGTAATCTTGTCGCCATCGTATATTGATTTTCCCAGTTCTACGCCACTTAAGCGATTGCCACCGAATATCACAAATCCACTGGGGCGCGTATTACTCGAAGAATAACTGACCGAATTCCAGTGAGGCGGAAAAGAGACATCCACTTCTTGTCTTGATGCACCTAATCTCCTCGTTGGCCATTGGCGTTGGCGAGCACGTGGCCGCTGGAATGATCGCCGTCTGACCTTACCAGACACCTCAGTGGCATCGCTGTGTCGCTTTTAACTGGAGCCACCGCGAGAAAAGCTCTTGGAAATTTCTTACTATTCCTACAATGGCCTGTGCAAAGAGCAGAGGGAGGCTCGTCGTGTGCCGCCTGTCGGTGTCCGTTCCAATCGATCCATCCGCAAGCACAGATGAAAAGATCGCGTTTGTGTGCGCGTGTGCGTGAGTAGGAGGGAGGGCGGGAGATGGAGAAAGAGAGAGAGAGAGAGAGAGAGAATAAGAGTACGATGGTGTAGGGCAGCGACGGTGGCGGCGGCGGGACGGGGTTGGGAGGGGGAGTTCTAGTTAATTGCTCAGGCGGTCGGGTGTGGAACACAGACGAGAGACTTTCCCACAGCTTGAGAAAATAACTAATGGCCGAGAGTGTGAGAGTGCGCTAGCCGTAGATAGAGTGATAGATAGATAGAGAGAGAGAGAGAGAGGGAAAGGGAGAGAGAGAGAGAGAGAGAGAGAGAGGGGGGGGGGGGAGAGAGAGAGAGTTAGAGAGAGAGAGAACGGCGAAGGGGTAGCTCGGGTTGGTAATATACGGTGGCTTGGTTGGTCGGTTTCTTGCTTCCTTGGTATGCCTCTTCTCCATACACAGCAAGAGCGGCGAAATACAGGGGGAGAGATAGAGACGGTGATAGATTTTATGCGTGGCTGGCGTTTAAGTATGAACACACTTACAAGTACGTGCTTGCATGAATTTATGCTCTTGTGTGCGAATAAAAAAACGACAACATCAACCGAAATAGAAGGCACCATGAATATTGGACCGGAAGAGAAGAGGGCAAAGACTTGCCGAAAGAAAGCGAGCCCAAGATCAACCATTTTTTTTCTTTCCTCTCTCTCTCTCTATATCTATCTTTCGGGCTCGCCATCTAGTCTCGTTTTTGCGTTGAGGTGCTTTTATTTTCCTTTATTTCTGCATAAATAAAAGTCACCACCCCCCCATCTCACCCCACTTACACCCGTCCGCCCGTTCACCCACCCACGCACACGTATTGCCTATACACATGCACGCTTACATCGCTTTCGTTTCCCGCATCATGATTATTATCCACATTACGCAAGTACAGTTTATTTCGGTTTCGGTCAAGTTTTTCTTTCCCCGTCTGTTGAACCATTACTTTCGGGACATTGCACTTTTCTTCCTCTAGCATTTTCCTTCGGCATATTCAAGTTCGTTATTTCTTCCCGAAGTATTAGTATGCATTTGCTTAATGCTTGCACCGATAAGTACTCGCGTATATACGTAAGTATTAGATGATACTAAGAGCGAAAGGGCCTGGACAACGGTTTAGACTCCGAGGCTCGACTCGGGAAGCCAGCAATGGATAGCGAAGAGCAGTAAAGAAGAGTAGCTGTCGTGGGAGAAAAGAGACAAAACGAGACCGAAGAATTTACGGCGGGAGAAGGTCCTCCGGAGTATGGAGAAAAGGGCCGAGATACGCACCAATCAAATTATTTTGCTTTCGAATTGTGCGTCATTTTACGCAGTTGCTACAGCGAATAGGAGAGGGAAAAAAAACTCCAAGAGATAAGTATTATGATTTTTTGGACTATTCGAATTATTATAATATCGTATGAGATTTGTCGTTGGATTGGAGCAATGGAGGCTGAGCTGAAATGCAACTACTTGGTCGGAAACTACCCGACTTTGAGCAAGCGTAAAAATGCACGTGCAGGCGTGCGAGTCTTTCGCAGAAAAAGTATGCGAGATGCTCGCGAGAGCTCGACGTGGAAAAGATGGCCGTGTTAAATACGAAGGGAGGAGGAGGAGGAGAAGGACGAGCAGAAGTTGAAGCAGGACGAGGAGGAGGAGGAGGAGGAGGGGGGGGGGAGGTGGAGAAGCCTGGACTCCAAGTTTGCAGCAGCAGGGATTTGCCGCCGGTGCCAGTTTCCAGGGATCCGCCGCCATGGCATTCACCGGTGGCGCTTACTCCCGACTACCTACACCTGCAAAATCACACGAGCACACGCTGGACTCGAGCCAGCGTTTGGACGTAGCGAGATTCCGCGCGAGGAGAATTTTGTTAAATTAGTGCGATGCGCGTAAACCAATTTTTCCAAGGATAACGATATTATAGACTGCTCATTACATTATTGCGCATCAGCTTTTAGGCAGGAATTAAACGATAGTCACGACGACGAGCCCATTTCCCAGTAGATTATTAGGCGAGAAGGTTCATTTCGCATTAATCTCCATTTAGTCATTGTCGAATTTCAATTTTCTTGCTCATCTCATGATAATTTACGAGTTGGAATATGACAGCCACTAGCCTGCAATTTACCTAATCGTGCAATGGGATTGTTTCTAGACCAGTTTGTGCTCTAGTTACCAAAGCAAGATGCTCTATCTTTTCTCGAATTCGATTCAATTAGCGGACCTAATCGATGTAAAATTTTGTCGAGATCTGGCTGGTTGCTTATAAATTAAGTATAAGTCCCCAACAGCAATGCCTGCGAATCTAACGATATTCCCTTACAACCTCTTAGGGCCTTTATTTATCAAATCCTCAACGACGGATTCCTTCCCCTGCCGCTCCGACCCGAGCCCGTATACATGTATAAATTGTACATGGCGATGCATTTATACAGGGTGTCCGAGGTAGTAACGGATTGGACTCGAACGAATGGTCAATGAAATCACAATGGCCGGGAATTCCACGTCTTAGCCACTGCGACGGTTTCGAGCGCATGCATATTTTGCGCCGTCGAACATTTCAACGAAATAATACGGAATCGATGAATCGCCCTTCGGGAGTGTAACTGGTTTGTTCCGGGCTTACTTTTTATTGGGAATTACTCTTGGGAAGGGACTTCAGAGGCCTCGACTTATCTCGCTAACTGGCGTTGACATTGACACCTAAGGATATCGCATTATTTCTGATCGCTATAACAGTTTTTTTCCTCCTTATTATAAGTAATAATAGACGAATCGCTATCTTTTAAGAGTCCCGATTTATATTTTCTAGAAATATAATAAGTATACCACCAATATATTCCTAATATTTTTCTGGGATTTTTATTCTAATCTTAAGCCAAGCAAAGAACTAGTAAGAGAATTTAAAATAACGACAATAGGAAGACAGCAATTTATGAATATACTACAGATTTGCCGAATCTTCCTGCATAAATATTTTGAAAAAAATTTATTTATCTGTAATATTATGACAAATTATTAATTAACAATGCATGATTTTACTAATAAGCTCGGTCATACAAAATCATCTAAGATTTATTTTGATAAAATTATCATTGTTTCTCTTCCATTCAATGTATCAATTATTTTTAAATTTATTTTATTTTTAATAGATTGTATAAAAAAGTTTTTCAGTTACTTCAGTCGGTCAGGTATTCGCAAAAAGTAATAATTTTTTGATTCTGTAAAAAATGAAAAAGATCCGGGTACTTTGAATTTAAGCAATTGACAAGAATCATAAAAAGATAAATTGAAATATTTGGTGACGCAATCAACTCTTGCTATTACTAGAGAATTGAAAATCAATCTTTTAAAGTTGACTAAAAAACTCCCTTTACTCGGTTAATTCGATAAAATAGGAAATTATATATGTACTTGACTTTCAAGTTTACGCTTTAATGCTTGAATTTATTTGGCTCCGAAATGGTAGCTTTTCAAATATTAATAATAGAATAATGGATTTTTTATAATATTAGCTTAGAGTATTAACTATTATACTTAAGTTATGAATTTTTAGGTTGAAAATGTTTTTTGAGTGCATCTCAATCCTTTCCTTTTAATATATGATTTGCAGTTGATGTAAAAGAAAAGAAATATCCCAATGGTAGCAAAAGATTAATTTAAATTCCGTACCCTCAATAAGCTAGAAAATTTTATAATTATTCGTCAAAGCATCGGAACTATTATGATTTTAAATATAATTATTGAAAAGAACTCGCGTCTTGTTTTACTTTCTTTAAAATTGCTTTCATTATGCAGTTTTTTTTTAGAGAAAAGATGTTTTTTTATCAAACTTAAGCGTAATCGAAAGGAAGAATAAGTTCTTTTAGTGCCGTCTTTTAATGGCCTGAAGCAGAATGAAAAACAATACGCAAATTCTTTTTACGTTGTTTGATTAAAATTAAAAACGTATGAAAAACAATATATATAAATATTTGTACCATGTAGAACCAGATAGAAGGTACGTCGAGTCTCGCGATGCGTTCGCCTACGTATGAAGACGCGTTGTTAAGCTTAAGTACCGCATCCCGAGTGGAAAATGACACACCGATTCAAAACCGACGGGGAAGGATTAGCCGAGGTAAGAAGTTGTTAAAACGACTTTATTAGGTCCGTTCGCCGACACGGGCGAGCATTAATTTTCCTTATCCGAGGGATGTTTGCAACCTCGGTCACCCATCCAGGCTTTCTTGGACAACTAGATTTATCATCAATCTTGATAAATCTTATCTTTGCTTAAAGTGTCTATTACAAATTTTAGCCTCAAAACCTTGCAGATGAGTTGTTGGCTCTAAATGGAGTTTCTGCATGTGTCGGAAAGCAAAGCTGTGCGACAGAGCCGCGACGCTTCGAGTGTTATTACATGCCGTTGCGGGCGGTTTAATGCTTGCGTTTGAGTCCCGTTGATTCATTGCGAATACAGCGAGTGTTGAGCGTAAATAAGAAATCATTGACAGGCGAATATGACTATTCAGCACGCGCTACATTAAATGCGATAGCAATTGGATTTTTATTACAAAGCGCATTACTTATGCACAAACACAAATCTTACATTTTGACTAGATTTTCTTCTATAGGTTACAAGTTGCGAGCACAGGGACTTATTATAACCAGATCAGTTGTATAAAAGACACTTGTCACTAAAACTGAAGTGAAAGTTCACGCTGAAATCAATGAATGACTTGATATCGTTAAAATCCTCAATCCAGTACAGTGAATTCTTTTTAATAAATTACGTACTTACTACTCTAGTCGAATTATATTTAAAATTGTGTAAATGCTAATTATTGATATGCGTATTAACGAGTCCTAACAGTTTGTTTTGACAATAATTACTTAAAATTCATAGGCCTCCAAGCCCCTCTGCTCATCCATAAAAAATCGTTATCATTAATATTTCAATGACTAATATGTAATAGCTTAATACTTTTACGTTTCCTTTAACGTGATTACACTTCGCATCTTTCAAATGGTAATTATGTAGGTTAAACGTGATAATGTACACAGCAGACGCACGATTCTTTTATTTATTACGCTTGAATAACGTTTTACACCTACAATCGATTTTACTAATAAATTTGGTCTTATTTATAAAGAGTTCCCATTAAAATTACAATCAATTTAAAATATACGATTTATTTGTGCAGCAGGTGCTTAAGCATTACGAGAGTAAAGTGATATTATCCGATCCGTGATAAATTTTCCTTCATACGTGTATATACAACATTGCCAAGTAATTTTTTTTATACGCGTAAAAAAAATTAACGATGATAATGAAGAACGATAACGATTGTTAGAAAAAGCAATTATAAAAAAAATAATAACCATAATAAAAAAAACATAATTCTATAGTTTTAAAGTACGCAAATGATGATTTAACTGAATAAAAGTTTTGTTTAAGAAAGCGGCGAAAAATTAAATAAACAAGCGTGTAATGCGCAACCTTCCTTAAACTGTGTACATAACTGGATTAACGTTCTGTTAACTTACGTAAACGTATTATTTATATTGAATTAGAGTGAGTATACTGTAACACATTATATTTTCTGCTTTATTAAAAAACAAATCCAAATCAACAAGGTCAATGTTTAGAAACGGTACCGTGGGCACTTTTCGGTCCTTGGAGTGCCGATAAAAAAAAAAAGAAAAAAGAAAAAAGGAAAGGAAAAAAAATCCCAAAAGCCTCCCGAGCGTAAATAGTCAAGCAGGATTTTGTCGGAAACTTAGATCGGGAGACGCTCATAATTATTGGAGAATAAGGAATCCTTGTCTCCATTAAAGCAGCTAATTTCGGTGAAGCTCGATGTGTCGACTATTGGTCGTGTAGCCGAAGCCGTGATGTCCGTTCCTTTATCCGCATTCCCTTGGTGCACCATTTCGACTCCTCAGCATGTGGGGCGAGAAATGAGCTTTGTGTTCTTCCGTGCCTTAGACCCGTTGGGCTCTTGCTCTCTCTCTCTCTCTCATTCCGTCTCTCCCACTATGCCCGTCTCATCACGGTCTTTGCTCCCGTCTCCAACCAACTCGCTCCTCTACCTCTACATCCCGCTCGCCGCTGCCTTGCCCCGCCGCGTCCTTCCTCGAGCCTTCGGGCAAGTGCTACACGTCGTCTCCCTCGCTCGCGGCAACATCCGACTCGGTGGCATTGCGTTCGGAGCACACACAAACTGCCCCTACGGTTTTTCCTCTTTTGTTCTCCACGCGGCGCTCGCGCATAGGCCGCCGCCGCCGCGCTCGCGCACCCCACCGATCGATAAGCACAACCTAGAGCCCCTCCTGCTTAACATATTACGCGGTGACGGCGAGGAGGTGCGTTGCCCCGGCTCCTAAGGGCTCCTAAGGGTCAGCCCATACCCTCCCCCCTCCCACGACGCGTGGCGCGCGAGCGACCCCGCGGGTGGGGCTTGCGAGCGGCCGAGGAACTCTTACGGCTGTCCAAATAATTTTCCCTCGAGTGGCCGCGGCTTTCGATGCCACAATCCCATGCGAGAATTCCATTCGTGGATTCACCCAACTGCTTTATCCAGAACGCTCCGCCGTAGGAACGTAGGGACGGGGCCTTGGATCCTTCTAATACCCTCCCGATTAATTCGATCACGCGCGATTGCAAGCTTTATTGCAATGTTCTCCATGTGCATTTATCATCGCAGAGGACGTTGGTTGCATACATTTGAAGACGCTTGCACAGCCTGCTGCGAATATAACTGTATAAAGCCATAATTACGCGGTCGCGGGTAATTATTGAAGAGTTGAAGCAATATCTGTACGATTATTGGGCGAAGCATTACAAGCTTAAAGAAATCGATGAGGATTGGTGAGCAATCGGCGAATAGGCGCGTAAAAGGAGTAAACAACTTTACTTTGCTCCGTACATAAATAAAAACATCGAGTTTGTCAGCTTGCTTATGAGCTTGACTTATTTATTATTCGAAGGGATTGGATCTTGGCCGAAAACAAAGGAAAACTTGCTGCCACGCTTGCCAATAAAATAGGCGAACAGATTCAAAACAACCCTTAATACCACATGACCGTATTGTAAAATAATTTGATAAAATATTTTATAAACATGAAATTTAATTTTTCATTTAATGCGAGCGGTACGTGTATTTCAGTAATGCATCGTGCAGTCAGCATTAAAATAAGTATGATCAATTCGATAGAGGCAGGCAATCGCTCTTGTAACTTCGAGAGTGAGAACAAGCTTGGACAATCTCATCCACAAGGTGAAAGAAAATCGCACTCGAGCCTTCAATGTATCGACAACAGCATTTTAGCCTTACGAATGAATTTGTCCTGGCTGCGGGAATCTTGCCTCAGTTTTATGGGTGTGAGTGCTCGCCCGTACGCACACATACACGTCACATTGCGTGACGCATATTTACCTGAGATAACAAAAATGGCGACTGTCCGCAGAATGAACGAATGAGTAAGCGAGCAAAGTTAAGAGAGAGAGAGAGAGAGAGAGAGAGAGAGAGAGGGAGAGAGAGAGGGAGAGAGAGAGAGAGAGAGAGAGAGAGCGAGTGAGGGAGCGAGGGTCGGAGCAAGGGGCGAGGGCTAGCGGGGGGGACAGTAGCCTGTTGGAGAATCTCGACGAGTGCAAAAGGCCGGAACGCTTCGATTGCCGGGTTGATACGCGGCCGCGCGCGCGGGCCAAGTACGTGGCAATCACGCGCGCACAACACATATTCAAGCGCAGCCGATATACATATTCGTAGAAGGAGAGAAGCACTGGGAAGGGTGGGTAGGGGGTAGAGTCATGACAGAGCATGCCAGAAGGGAGGGGCGGGCGGAGGGCATAAAGTGAGAGAGAGAGAGAGAGAGAGAGCGATGGAAACTAGCGTGCGTCCTTGTCTCGATGACGCTTCTAACCATGCAGCAGCTACGCGATACGACGCATCCGAAGCCCCGGGTGCTTAGTGTCTCTACTCTTTCCTTTTCTCCCTCCATCGTCCCTTTTTGGTACGCCTGGTAGTAATAGTAACAGTAGTAGGAGTAGTTGTAACAGCAGCAGCAGCAGTAGTAGTAGTAGTATTATTAGTTAGTAGTAGTATTAGTAGTAGTATGGTCGTCGTCGTCGTCGTCGTCGGCGACGTTCTATCTCCTTCCGACCAAAGAGCCATTGTATAATGAAGGTAGAGTACGAGCGTGGACTGGACTCGCTAACTTTCTTCTTCTCTCCCGTCCGCCCCCCTCGCGGTTTCTGCGTATGCGCGCGTTCAGATCTGGACGCGAGTGCTCTTGTACAGGCTCTATTGAAACTTTTTTGTGGAGCTGCGGTGAATTCTAGGTGTCGAGGGCGGCGGAGTGATGCTAAATGGCGCCCTCGTCGAGAGATTTCTGGCGTCGAGCGAAGCCGATGCGACTGAGCCCCAGCCGTTACTTTTAAAAGCCTCCCGAGAGGCTCCGTGATTTTCGAGTCGATTTTGCGAGGATATCGACGAGGATGCGCTCGCCGCTCGAGCATCCCGTAACAACCAGTCACGCTTCGGGATACCGCTTTGCTCACGGCGTGCGAATTGCAGTGCCGCCGTGACCGGCGAATCGTCGCCTTCCACCTGAATCCCCTCCCCCCCCCCAGACGCCGCCGACACTCCGATGCCCTTAAGAACGAGTCGAGCGAGGAATTAAAGCCACCCGCGGAAAGCCATCCTCGTTCTCTATCCGCGATTCCCGGTTGAGCCTTGCGATGGCGCGCCGTGGATGAATCACGCGGGACGCTCTGCGCGAAATTAGACGTATTACACGGTCTTATTATAGCTCGGCTTTTCTGCACGAGCCCCTGCGCCCATCGGCATGTCACAAAATTAGTCCCAGTCAAAAAGCACCCGAGAGCTAGAGAAAAAACGGGGACACGCTGATTTCGTCGTTGCTCCGGCGCAACTACGCGAAGAAGCCACTGTTGTTTTTTCTCTGTCTTTCGGTGTTGAGTCGCCGGAAGAGCGACGCCCATCTAAGAGTGTCTTACTTTCTCGATACGTCGCTCTTCCTCTCCCTGCCCCCCTCTCTCTCTCTCTCTCTGACTGTCTCTTTAGCACTCGTAGCGTGCAACTTTTCCACCTCTTATTTGGAAAAGTCAGCGCAGGATCAATTTTCTCCTACAGCCAAGATCGTTGTTTTTCAAAGAGTAAGTCCTATCGTCCGTTAATGTCTCTCACCTTCGTCAAGATTTTTAATGAACTGTACGCAACAAAAAACAATATAAAACGTACTGATACCCAAGAAGAAAGAATTAGAGGGTCGTAATACATTTGTAGGGGAAAAAGTAATTCTTTTAGGGGGATCAGAGGGAGCCAGTGAGTCCCCTAGCAATTTAAATATTACTGCCAAAAGCATATTAGCAATAGCATAATAAATAATAGCTTGTTTTGATATTCAAGCGAGTGGCTCGATTAATTAGGTAGAAAACGAGACTTTCTTTTAACAGGGTATTGAAATATATCAAAGCACTAAGTGTTCGTATAAGCAGTAACGCCTTCGCGGATCGAAAGCATCTCGGATGATTCGATCGTCGTAAACGTGAGTGCACGGAGTTCGATTTTCAAAATGGGTCGATCGAGGTATTTCCGGGACTGGGACGGCTGGAAACCTGGCTCTCACTTTTTTTCTGAAAGCATTAAACGTTCCTCCTTCGATGGGGAGTATAGCTACGGTAAAGCTCTTTTGAAATCTCTCTGGATTATAAAGCCTGAATTAACGTTTCGCCAGAGATTTGCCTTTTCATTTCATTTAGATTTTACTTTTTTGTAAAAACTTAAAAACGGACCTCTCGCCGTCGCAGTTACTAGGGGTGCAGCATTATCCGGTAGCGGGCGGAGGTAGCGCCCAAAGCCCCGTGAATATCCGCCCGTTTCGGCGGACGATAACGCGTTACAAGGGCGATCGAAAGTGCCTCAGACGCAGGGACGCACTGCAAAGGCGGCGGGCCGCGCCCGATTTAATAAAAATCTCCGTAACCTCGCAGGTCGGCCTCCCTCCTCTTAGCCCCCTTTCGACTCAACCACCTTTCTTCGTTGGCAATCGTTGAAATGCAAATGCGCGTCGGCTAGTTATGTGCGCGATTGGCCTCCCTGCGCATTCCGCAGTCCGCGACAGAGGAGGAGCGGGGGACTCCGCGCAAGGGTCGTCTTTGAACGCGAAGCAACGGCATAGGTGCGGCGAGCCGGCGAGGAGGGAGGGAGGGGGGGGGGTCTGGAGGAAGCGGGCGGGTGTACGGAGGAGGAGTAGGGGGAGGAAAAGGCGGCGAGGGCAGGGAGGAGGATGATATTTACCGTCAACAGCCGAGCGAGGAACATTCCCCGGGAGCCGGAGGAGTTCAATTTAACCGCGTAGTCCTTACCGAGCGACTCCCTTCTGTGAGCTCCTGATCGCCTCTAAGGGCTTCAACCTCTTGCCAAGCTACGCTAGATGCTAGATGGACCGTGGCGTAATGAAAACGCTTTAAGTCTCTCGAGGCTTCCTCTTATTTTCTCTTCTAAACATATTATTACAGAACTTAAAGCTTATAGGGAAGCTCGCGTTCTGGTGCTGGGAGGAAAGTGCAGGTTGTTGAATAAAGCCTATGCAAAGGATCTCATTCGTCTATAACGACATAAATTCCTTAACTTGGGGGCTTCCGAGACCAAAGGAAAGTTTCTGATAAATAATATTTCAATATTTACGCCGCGTTACTTTGGAAGCTCCGAAGCTACGTTACATATAAAGGCATTGACTTTGTTTTTTAGACATACTTGAAGTTGTTAATGTTACAAAACAAATACCGTACAATCTCTTAAATGTATTTTTTGTACTAACTGTATCTTGTCATTGCAAATGCACATTGTATAAAAAAACTTTTGAAACCTTATAAACAGAATAAATTTTTACAATTTTTTGTAAATTAAAAAGCTTACAAGAGTAACACTATTAGATTTCCTTTTATTAAAATTAATTATTAGATGAGAAAAACTGTCGATCATAATATTCATTAACAATACCAGATATACCAATTAAACTATGGTATTCCAACAGATTATTTTATAACTAATCGTATACACGGAATGTATATACGGGCTGTATAACGGAAGCCATGCTTCAATCATTATTCTGAAATAATTAATTTTGAAATTGCAATAAATTTATCGTGTATAACGTGGAAAATTTGCGGATAAGTGTATAAAAGTAGATTTGCCACTGCTGAAGGTAAGATTTATAGTCTTACACTCAGAGTATAATTGTTTGTACGCAAAATGTCGGACGGATTCTTTTAAAATAATAATTAATTATAATAATAATAATAATAATAATGGTACTGGTGCATACTCTTGCATATTATTATTAATTTTTAATTATATTGAAAAGCACTTTTTTATTAGTATCCAGGCTATTTATTTCATCCGGCGTATCTACATATTTTGGTTTAATCTAAGCTTGAAATAGTTTAATCTTAATTTAATCAGCAATAAAGCCGGTTTACGACACATAACATCTTTCAACGTCATAACATTATAATTCATGAATTGGTGATTGTACGATCACGATCATCAATCTTATCAGATTAGTGGAAAAATGTGAGCTCTGTCGGTATTAAAGAAGAAATGAATTATTGATAAGATGGTCAACTAAGCGCATCGATACACGGCTCACACGACACGAAGAAATTTTCGCCAACCTCTCGCGGTAAAAAAGCAATGTATTCATTTATAGAAATTTAAGCCAAAAATAATGAGCCACTTACCCTTGCTCCGAGAAAGCGGGCCTCCAGTAACTCCTGCTTCCTGGGGTCCAGGGTGGCCTGAAACTGCTCCATTTTGACGCCAGCGCCTGCAATAATCAAACAGAAAACTGGTCCATCTTCAAAAACATCAATTTTTCCCATCGGTGTCATCTCGACCTCCTTTCGCACGCGATCCTGACGCACCGCCAGTAATCGAGCGACGATATCGAGACATTTGGTATTTTTGCGCGATACGCTCGGTCGAAGGGGAACGTCACGAGCGCGTTAATGCAATTGAGAATAATTCAACAGAGTCTTGATTAAGAACATTTTTACACAGGCCGAGAGGTTGAGATGTTTTCAATACGGCGTTATTTAAAAAGTATATGTTAGCGTTACATTAAATTAAAAGGAATCTTATGATTTGGCGACACTCGATTAATTGATAAAATTATGAGCGCTGCTCGTTGTGGAACGGACGGCACAAACGATGAATAGTCAAAAGATATTCTCAATGCAACAGCTTATCAAAAAAAAGTCTAAATCCCTATTATGCTCTAATTAATTAATGACTGACGATGCGAAAAGTGCTTTAAAAAATTTTTCCACAAACCAAGCTTTTGCTACCTCGTCACGCTACCCTCCGCGGCTACCGCCCCTATTGCGGAGACGTAACAAATACGCGGACCCAGAGGTCTTGGAACAAAACCAGAAGCGCCGGCCGGGAGTCGCGTCAGCCTGCATTGTTAACTCGTGAATGAAGAAAAATTTTACGCTGCGAGAATCAATAAAAAGAATCGGAGCCCGATGAGGCAGATGCTGTATTGTTTTCGGTAGAGATTTAAACGGACGCGAATCCACGCTGAGCTTTATTATAGGCTACAGAATGCAAGTGTAATTGAATTCGCAGTGCGATGTATTCTTAGCTCAATATAGACATGCTTTTTGTGCTGTAAAGTCATTCAGGTACTGCTTAGCGCCACGTATTAGTAAGGAATGAAAAATAGTATTTAGTTTGAATTCTTGTTAATTCTTTTTATCGCTGACTCACGCATTCAAAACGAATATTTGGTTAGAGCGAGTAGTAATTAATTTTTTTGGCCACGATCAAGCCTAAAGTGAACAATCGTGTATATTGCAAAGGATGCGCTGCTCGAGTTGCGTGGAACTTGACTTAACTTGCTTGATGGAAATAACTTAAGTGTAAGTTGAAAGATTTATTGGGCTCTCGGAGAGCTAAGAGCTGTATTATTCATTGCCAGGTAAGTTGGTGTACGAAATGTTTTGCGGTAATCTTCTTAAACCAAGGTATTTAAAAAGCGCTAGTGCGTACTTGGCCTTTTTAATAAATTACTCCATCCAAAGGTATTGAATAATATTAAGTATAAACAAAAGTCGTTAACAATTTTTACCACTCTGAGTCCAGTTACAAGACCTCCACAATCGTACAAAGGTTTGTGATATTGTTATACATTTTCATATCAATTTTCTCTATAAGAATGTTAGTATTAGCGTTAATGCATAATTGCCTGTACTTTTTTTTAATAATCATATGCATTTCAAAATATTTATAATGAATTTACACATTAAATGAAATTTCTTATCAAATTGGATCGCATGTGATCGCGTGATCATATTTGCTTGCAGTCTAAGGATTTGAGGATTTTCGTACATTAATCTATAAGCGATGCCTTTGTCGAGTTAAATTCATTTACAAGGAATCTTAAAATTTCTACCACTAATGAACAAACGATTAAAATAAATACTATGCGAAATTCTTTTTGTGAAATAAGATTTAAACCAATCAAACCGCGTACATAAATAGATCAGATTGAATCAATGATATTTATACAAGTATATTATATATAATTATTGTGTATTAAAAATATTAAATTATTCTAAAACAACGTGCACAGAAACGCAAATGATGCTGTTTTTATATTGTATTATATTGTACTTACGTAGGTTTATGCTGAATTTGCAAAAACATATCTATAATTAATTTCAAACTTTTAAAAAAAAAATATTTTTTTATTGTAAAAATTTATTTTAATTAAATAAAAATTAAGATAACAAAAAGCTTCGAGTGACAAACTATTTATAAGCAATTGATACGTCTAAAATTTCAAATATTTATGTTAAAATTTTTCTTTTTTTTACATAACACTTGATGTGTCGTTACCTATCAAACTCTTGAATTGTATAATGTGTAAATGCTTTTATTTATTATAAAAAAAAATTAAATAAAAAGAGGTAAAGTTCCAATTAATTTAAATATAGCTTCTAGTAAATAAAGTTAAAGTTAACAATGAGTTTTAGACCGTATATTTTAGCTAATTTATTAAAAAAAAATTTTCAATCTTTGTGCTTACAGGTGAATATATTTATTTTTTTATGCATACGATTACGTTTTTCCGTGATTAAAAAATATATCGATCAATAAAAATTGAAACTCTATTTTCTATTTAAAATTTTATAGGTGCCATTAAAAATATCTTTATTATTATAATTTTATGATATTAATCTGTTATTATCAAAACTTAATTTTTTAAGTATAATTTCAATCACTCTAATTAATTATTTAAAATTAATAAAATTTATTGTTTGATTTTACTTATAAAACGAGCAACCATTGTTTATTAAATACAATATTAATGAATTGCCAGTTAGAATTACTTTGAAATTTACGGCGTGTTAATGTTTTTAATAAAAAAATATTCAAATGAATATTTCTATCAATGGCATTATAAATGTTTTTTTTTATTTTTGAACTGACAAATAATGTATATAAAATATTTTCAGTAGCCCTTTGATTTAAAATTGTTTGCATTTTATCAAGTACAAAGAAAGAATATTTAATTCAAAACCCTTATTAAAAATCAATTTTCTGATTTTAAATAAATACCGAAAAAGCGTCAAACTTCAGGATTTTTTTATTGTTGTTTCTTTCAAACAAAAGGGATATTCTCTTCTAATCTATTAAATTTTTTTTACTAAAATAACATTTTTAAAAGAATTCGAACAGCCATAGGAATGTTAAATGGAGAAATCACAAGCAGAACGAAAAAATATATATTTTTAAGCTAAAGAATTAGAATGATCTGCATTAAATGACATTTTCACAGTCAGCTTAAAACATCAAATCAACACACACTCAAAGTACGATTGTAATATACAAATTCGAATTGCGTTGAATATAGTATAATTAGGTTTGCGTTATTAATATATAAATAAATTTATGAATCAAACGCCCTCAATAAAATTTAATACGACGCTTTTATTGCATATGATTTTTAATTTATTATGTTAAATCCATAGTGCTTTATTTCGTATTATTTTTCTCTTATTCGCGCATTTATACTTTAATTACAATCGATAAAATTTTATCTATAATGTAAATAAAGGAATTGAGGAACTACAAGGACTATACTTAGGAAAAGCTTATTTAATAAAGACCAAGAAATATTAACGATAAATCCACACTAATCAAATGGTTTCTACCGTACAAGTTTAATAAAATTTATGATCAAGGCTCTTTTAAAAGTATACTTATGACAGAATTGAAGCTAAATAAATCAATTATTTGTCCGAGATAGTTCAACATGTGCAGATGAGCCGAAAAAAACATTAATTCATCGAAAACCGTTAGAGATAAATCTCTTTTTCCATCATTAATTTAATAATTAATCTTCGTACATACAAACTGTTATTAATTTTAATAAAAATTTTTTAGAATAATAGCTTAGTTTAATTTCACTTTAAGCTTAATAGAAGTTAATTTAAGAAAAAAAGCATTCATTATAATCAATAACCAAATACAATGGTATGAAAAAGAAATTTAATAGAAACTATTTAAAAAGCACGAAGTAGAGGATTAACTAGTAATTAAATAAAAATATGTAACCCCGAAGACGCGAAGTTTGCATTGAACGTTGTTCACAAATTTATCAAGGTACTCAGTATATAGAAAGATCGAAGAGAAATGTCTTTTATAATAATCTGTTTACATCTGCTATTCGGAAGTGTAATCAAGAGCCGGTAATGTAATGTCCTTTTATTCGAGTTATTTTATTTTTATAAAAGCTATATAAATAATCAAACTAGTCAGCGAGGTAGCGCCTATGCTTAGCTCCTTCTATCCTGTTGAGAGGATCGCAAAGAAACATCTGTTGAGAGAAACGCGAAGAAATCATAGCCGTCGAGCGTGCAAGCAAATGGAAAAAAAGGACGAGCAAGAGAAAAAGGGACGCGCAATAAGAAATTTAGAGGCTAATGCGGAAGGACTTCCTCCATTGCCCACGGCACGAGCTAAAAAGCTCGCTTCGAGTCCTTGGATGGCGGTCTCGCGGGAAATACCTGCAAAATGTTCTCGACCGCGATCGATTCGCTCTCCCTACTACCAGCTGCTCTCGCCCCTTCCCTCGAATGGGGGAACTTTCGGAAATGCAGCGCGTATCCCTCCACGAGTATCATGAGCTGCTCCCGTATTCCCGATTCCCCGACCAAGGGCGAAATGTAGGACAGCGGGAATGTCCTCCGCCCTTGTAACCGAGTGTCGCTCGACAACCCAGCGAATTATGTTGGATTGTGTCCTTTTGTGCACGCGATGGTATCAATTACACGAGCCCGTCAATCATAATAACAACAACAACAACAACAACTACTACAATAAGTGCCTAAAATTGCCACGAGGATTATCTTAGGGTTGAAGTGAAGAAAAGTAACAACTATTCAGTTGTTATAAGCAACTAAGTTTGTTAATGCCAGGATTTAAAACGAACATTAATTTAAAATAAACGACAAAACAGTATAATAAAAACTAACTCTATCTTAACGTATGTTGATATTCCTGCTAATGTACGATGCGCCCGTACGTGCAAAGCAATCCTATTTAATTTTAATTTATGAGTACAGTATTTATGTTTATATTGCATTATATCCAAGCTCGTAGTTTTCAGAGAAAAAAAATGATGGACGCTAAAGTGAATAAAACAGCGTAAGATACCACAAAGGAAACTTTTATTCGTGTATATTACGAAGTATGAGAAACATTTTTAATCTTCCGATGTAACATTTTTCGTAGATATGAAACATTGATAATATATATATATATATATATATCTGCCCTTTTTTCCCAGCTGTGTTTAAGCTAAATTTGACGATCCTTCGAATAAGTTCAACTGAATTTTTACAAATAAAGTCAAATGATAAGAAGTAATTCCCTTCCAGGAACTCTCTGAAAGCCGATGTTATCATATTTGAAATTTACTTAAATTAAAAAGTTGCAATTAGGCTAGTTAAGGGTAGAGACTGGTTTTTCAAGCCAGGTAATAAAAACTTTTCAATCGGATCAATATCGCGCGAAGTAAAAGGAAAAAAGCGGTCCTTTAGATACTGTGCTTCATAAAATAGAGAGTACAAGTTTTTGGGTAACAAATCTGGTCTGAAAGTATGTAAGATGGCTTGCGTGGACACGTGTAGCATTTATATAAGTTTCTTTAGAAACCGACCCCTTAGTCAGCGGCTTTCATTGTTGTTGTATCATTCATTTATTAACCATATAGGAATAGATGTCACACCCACTTCCCGTTTTCATCCCTAGCTAATGATTTCAATGGCTCAAGGTCGCGCATTAAAATCGATCTCACTGCGGTAAATTGGCAATTGACAAGTGGGCGCATTTGAACAATGTTACCCTGATTTTCTGCTTCTGCATTATTATTTTTTAAGCTTGAGCAATTGGCGTTCGGACACTTCAGATTGTGGAGTGGGCACTGAGGTTCCCATACCGTTTATAGCTTGCTCAATACTGCAATTAACGCAGAAATGTCAGAGTCCCTAAATATTAGAAGGGACTTCTGGGAAATAGGTCAAACTTTTAAAACGAGAGGCAGCTTCTCGTATACGTATATAAATATATACTGTACTGTTAGTTCGAAGACAGTTGGAGTGGTTGAAAAGAAAAATTACAGTTTTTTTTAGCAATGGTCGCACCTGTCGCGAATCACTTGTCACTTAACTCATAGCGTTCAGGAATGTTTTTACTTGGAAACAAATTTTTAATTTAAACGATAAAGAAACGTCTTTGTTTAAATTGTGTTGATTGAATTTAAATCCCAAAATTAGGCGTGTTGAATGAAAACATGTCGAGAGAATCGAAAATTTTTTTTTTTTAAATGGTTATCCCATTGATTATCTCGAGCAAGTCGAGGAAGCATAAATCAGTTAACGAATAAGAAAATGCGTGCAATGGTCAACGGTATATATTATGAGCGAGACCCAAAATGTTTCTCACGATGAGTCACCGAATAGAGAATTCACGAGGCGAGCAATAAATGCACCTAGTCGTTGTCGTCGGCCATTAAAAGTGGCGCGCGCGCAATTTTAAAGCAGGCGACAGTTTTTACGAAGGACAAGCTCGCGTCTGGTGACGGTAACAAGCCAGGAGGGCTACGAATAAGCGAGAGCGAGAGGAATAAAGAGACGAGCGCCGCGAGCGTTGTTTTATGAATTGATGAGAAATCAAATGCAAGGTCCAAGAATGTATACGCGGCATTTTACGCAGGCGCTTGTACCAGCGCTCCATTTGCTTTACTTCCCAATTTTTTTTTTTTTCCCCACGTAAAGTGCGATTCGCTTGAAAAACTCCACCTGAACGAGAACCAGACATTTCGCGTGTTTCTTCTTCGGCAAAGTATTATATAGGGCACTCAATGAGAAAAGTGGTATTTCGGGCCCTCGGGAATCCTATTCATCAAGGAGTTTCCTAATGCGGCGCATAGAGGGACATTTATACGATGTTCTTACCACCAGTCGTTGCGGTCTTTATCTTAAGGATAATGTACGTAATAGAAAAGTGATTTCTTTCAGAGCACACATAACCCTGGCCCATAGGATCAAAATATTTTTCTTTTCGCTTCAAATATTAATGTGTGTGAAGCAGTCACACCGTTTAAGCCTTAGCTACATTTTATTAGCGTAAGGTTTTCGCGTTTTTTACCTCATTTAAGCGAGTCGCTGACATCGAAACCTGTTGTTGCCTTCAAAATACACGTGCTTAATAATGACAAATGAAGCAGAAAATGTTTTGGTTTTGTGCGCAAGCTTTTGATTTGCAGAAGAAATAATTTTAATTGCAACTTTTTACGTAGAATTTTTTTTAAAGACGCACTGCAGTTATATGTCCGTTAAACAGTAATAAATTAAAATAGTTTCCCAAATTTGTTTCCATTGCATCTATTGGCAATTAAGATATTTTACATAATCGTAGGCGAAGAATTAATTTTTTTAGATTAATTTCCATTTGTACGAACAACTGTTTAAAATTGACAATGAACGGTTAATCATTAAATACCTTGCCATTTAAAATATAATAATATTGGGTTGACTTTGTCCAAAATAGAATTAAAATGCTTATTTTGAGTCGAGTAAAATTAATTATTCAGAAATAGATTTATTTAAATATATCTCATTTTATTTCGATTGTGCAATTCTAAATTTATTTTCTAATTTGATAACCAAAAAATTATTTACAAATCGCTTACAAAGAATCTAACTACTTCTTTAAATAAAAAACTTGCATGTACGTATGAATTTGTCTTAAAAATTATAGAAATCACGCACAAGCTTCATGAAAATCCTTTCAATTCAATTAACTTAAGAAACATTACGAGTGAGCTTTTGATTGTATTAAATCAAAAAAATTTTCGAGTATTTATACAATATCTTGTAATTCATCAACAAATATTAATTATATATTTGTACAAATATTTTCTTTTTAATAAAGGCAAATTAACCATTGATGTTTTAATTATAGGACTGTTAATAAAAAAAATATAAAAAAAACATCAATTTTTACGTACAGTAATTTTTAATAGATCGATATATTTTCCTTGTATTGAAAATTTTATAAATAAATGAAATTATAGCGTCACGCAAATTTGTATTAATATGATTTATAATATAATGAAAAAATCTATAATTACTTACTATAAGTATAGCATAGAAGTAGAGAAACTATGAATACGGTAGCGCTTATTTTAAGTATAAAATCGTTTATGTGTTAACGTATGTATTTATAACGGCATCACTGTAAATGGTAGAATAACATTTACTATTCGCAATAATACCATCTTATGCACTGTATAGATGCGCATTACATTCAACAATTAAGAATATTATATTACAAATATGTTGTCGGGAAAATGAGCTTAAGGGTTGACAAAAGATAGTATAGGGATTCACGAGAAAATTGTTAACTATTATCGAGCTCGTTTTATTATCAAATCTAAATTGGCCGAGTATTTTTTTATGTATTATTGCGGTATTTAATGATACATTTAAAATTTTTTAATAATAATATTTAAAAAATATCGAATAGGGATTTCTTTATTAATATTACTTAAATATAATTTTGTCTGTGAAACCTAAATACACCTTTTTATAAATAATCGATAAATGTATAATAACAGTACACTGATAATGTGCAATCGTTAAAAAATATCATACGTCGATTATTGTTTCTATTATAACAATACAGTACCATTTTAACATCAAAGAATTACAATCACGTGTATTGATACTATATAGTGCAAACAATTTTAGAAAAAATCAATATTTATGCTTAATGTAGTGCACTGTACAATAATAAGCACAAATTCTTATAAAAGTGAAAACTAAATTTTAATATTCTATTAAAATAGATGTCGATTACAGGTCTACTTAAGCTATTTTAATATAATTAACAGCAATACGATTATCTGTAGAACGCGTACAAATTCTTGAGTATGTGATTTTTTTAATTATCATAAATATTTATTGTTTTTAAAGTTAACTTATTATTATTATTCAATGGCTGATGTTGTATATTTTATTGTTGATTGGTAATAATATACACTACGATAAATTAACAGTAACTTTCATAATTTTTTATTTATAATAAATTTCAACCGATTGTTATATATATATATATATATATATATATATAGATCGTTATAATTGAAACATAATAAGTAATATTTGGCTGGTATAAAAATGGAATGGAATACCAATGGAAAACATTAAGTATTGGCACGTGAATTTTCAAACAAAAAAAACAATGAAAAATTATAGATTAGAAAAAGTGTAAGTATTTTAAAAAAGAAATTTTTTTCACACCTTTTTCCCTTAAATAGTGAATAATGAACAAATTACTTTACATATTCCATTTTCTTGATATATAATGTATATTTTACAAGTTTAATTGTTTATATCAATAATTGATTTTATAGGATTCGATTTTGTCGTCAATGTTCAATTTGTTATTAGTAAGATCTCTTAGAAAAGAACTTGTGAAATAAATAAATTATCTAGGTGTAATATATTTTGGTACAAATAATCTAATATATATTAGCAAATTAATATAAAAAAAAATTGTATATTAGATAAAGTTATGTACATAAGACAATTTACTTGAAACAAATTTAGAATTTTGAACATAAATGAATAAATAATTGTAAATTAATCATCAGAAAAAATCATGCGTTTATATTAAAAGCGACATAAATTAATAATGCTAATATTTTAATAGAATTTGGTAGTTAAGAACAATAATAATATTACATCCAATCCTAAGAAAAACTAAACACGATTACATCTTTTTAGTACTTAGATTATACATAGTAATAAAATATAAATAGATTCAATGTAACCCGAGTTCAGACATTTTCAGATGACTCAGATTTCGTGATTATAAGAAACGTCATCATAATTGCAGAATTTTCGTCGAAATTTAAAAATTTCACAACGTTTGAATTAAAAAATGTAGCTTATAAATTAAAGATATCTCTAATAATACTATTTAAATATAATTATAATTAAACGAAATAAATAATAACTCGAAACCGTAAGAGGTTACGTTTGGAAAGTATGTAATGATTCCCGTTTTAAAAGAATGTTATTATTTTCTAAAAAATCAAAAGGGTCGAATTAAAAAAAAAAAATTGTACGATTCATTAATTGAGAAGAAAAAGAGTATTTTTAAATCACGTATAAGTAAAAGAAAGTATTGAATTTAATATATATGTTAAAGATGCAAAGAAAATTATTAATCGAACTGTTAATTAAATGACGCTTAAGGCTATTTTGACAGTTGTAAACGTTATAAAAGACATTTAAAATATCAAAAATTTTGGAAATAAGTATTTGAATAATTAATTTGATTGGCAATTGAAAGTAAATTACGAGGGACCTTTATTATTAAAAAAAATTTTAATTAATTTTTAATTTTGGTGAATGTGAAAAATATTACTATTCTAAGGCGTAATCATTCACTGTATAATTGCTATTGCAATGTATAAATAAATTAAAAATTCATAAATTGACAATAAATTGATTTTCACGTAGGACGTATTTCGCAATCCTGAAAATCCTGAAAACGTAATTTTTTTTATCTGGTAAGATATTTTAATATTAATAATAACAGTGATTAATAATAACAACAGAAATATCATTAATAATATACTAATTCATAATTTGTATTAATTATTATTAATATTTTTCATTTAATATCTTACTGTATAATTTATCTATAGTTAATTATGTAAAAATCTTCTCATTATTTAATTTGAAAAATTAATAAATTGTATATCTTAGTAAAATAAAGTTGATTCTTTTGATAATAAATAGTTCTATATATGGTAAAATTTATATTAACTGAATTTTTACAAGTTGATAAACTTTAAAGAAAACCTTAGGTTATATATAGTTTAGGTTTTATTTTGTATACTATCTCTTATTTGAAAATTATCAGCACAATTAATTTATTATTTATACTTAGAGGATTCATAAATATTATTATATTCTTATTTCCTCAAGTAACTGTAATTACTATATACGAATCTGTTCTAGCAATTGCATCTCAAATATGACTAAGACATTAAAAATTTGAAAACATAAAAAAATTGTGTATCAAATCTTTCTTATTATATCTATGATATCGTATAAAGTTGATTGCGAATTAAACTTATAAACTGGACCATAAGCTTTTATATCCAGATTATGATTAAGAATTTTAAATTGTTTGAAATATTAAATTTATTCTTTTATTATTTTCAATCTTTACATCATAACCAATTATTTCAATTGAATAAAAATAGTTTTTACCAAAAATTAAGCAAACTAAGTTTTATCACAAAATATTTTTGATTGAAAATATATGTTTTACAAACGAATACAATTTGATTTTAATATTAATATCTACCCTTTTTAAAATTCCTACATTGATTAAAATTAAATACTATTATGTATATAAGCTTTATAATTCACACAAAATGCATTCACATAAAAATATTTTACCTATTAGCTTAGTTATAAGCTGTAATTAACAAAATTTAGAATAAAATTTAAAAAAAGCTTAATTCTCTTAATTAAGTTTCTTTCTTAATTTAACTTTAATTCTTGTTAATAAAAATATGTACAATGAAGATTATACTTCATAAATTCAAATTTGCTTAATTTTCCACCTGTATAAAGAGATGCAATATTTTTCTCCTATTTTTCTTTTAATTATTTGATGGACAAAGATTCACTCTTAGGGACATATTTTACAAATAGTTATAATATATATAAAATCATTGAAAATTGAATAAATATTATCACTGTGAATTGCAATCAATGATTATAAATGATGTAATGATAAAATTTGAATTTTAAATTTAAAACAGAATATGTATGATGGAAAATTAAATTTAAATATTAGAATTTCTTTATAAATGCAATACATATTACATTTAAAAATATTAGCTCAGAATACCAGCACTTTTAATTTTTTGTATTAATCAAATGGGCTTTTGTAAAATAATATATTTACTCACCACCACCAGTATTCCAACAATTGTCAGTCATCCCTGATTATCCATTTGCACTATTGCCACTAGTTTATAATCACTGATTACTTGAGTATGTTGCTAATTAAATCACATAAGCGCAAATCTCCATGGCAAAGGCTCTTGTTAGACGAGCACTTTTCGACAGCCCACCAGATAAGTCGGACATCTTCCACCGAGGCTGAGTTAGTTGTACTGTGAAGGACATATGGTCTTCCTCTTATTTTATTCACATTAATTTTTGCTTGTAATACAGCGAACACTCAACTGAAATTAAAAGATCGACAGCTTAAATAAAAATAGCAGAGGCGAGGAGCCTCCATTGGAGTAAATTGAAAAAAATTTCAAAAATAGTAATTTAAAAATGGAGAAAGTAGTTTACAAAATAAAAATTTGTTAAACCAAAGCATAATTGGCTAGATTTGGAGAGCTTGCTATTTCCATTCTGGTTTGTTTAATTTCAAAGGTGAAAATAAGAGAGAAATAAAAAAAAGGGGGGATTAAAAAGGAATGGAAAAGACAGAAGGAAAATGATCAAAATGGAATGAATGGGACATAGAATCATTTAAAGGAACAATTAATAAATTAGAGAATGGTCTGCGGCTAAAGAGAAGGGGTTTTGCTCTAGCATCATCCCATTGGAAAGTCGCTGAAAAATCGCCTTTACCAGAATGAAGAAGAGCTATTAGGTTTTCGCGAAATCAGAACGCAGGAGAGACACTGCGATCATGGCTACGTACGCGATGTTTGTGTATGTGGGTACCTGTTGTGTGTGAAAAGCCGTCGTCTCGAGTTTGTCGCCAATTTGCGCACCACACCGCGGCTGATTTTCTCTCGGTTCCGTATCAAAGATCACTACTTACCAATGTATACCTCGATACATCTGCACATTATATAAATATACCATTGTCTTTTTCCGACTTGTCGAAGTCGGGAGAAAATGATTTCAGGCATACATACGAGAAAAGAGGCGGCGCGCATAGACACTCATACGCGCACGAATTTTAAGGTTAATTCCGAGGGATGTATTTCTTATATGCCAAATACACAGTTCAATTGGCGTAATGCACGAGTGTAATTATGCTTCGGCTGTTCACACTTTACGCTGACTTTAACTGACCAAAGGAATAAATAATTAACTAGTTAAATACACACAAGATGAGTTTACATGAGTATATGTGCATATACACGCACGCACACACAGGAGCCCACACTCATGTACATACGCGCACACATGTGCACTAAAATATATTTATACACACACTCGCGTATATATATTTATATATTTACGCATACACGTAACGTACACTCGTGGACGCGCGCGTGCGTGTGTGTGCACTGCAGAAGTCGACTTCGATAATCCGCGACACACTTCACTCTTTCTCTCTCTCTAACTAACAATGCTAGAATCTTGTCCCCACGTTACATATAAAAGCCGATAAGAAAATTAGCTCTTTAAATGACATTAACCTCAAAGCTTCCGACTGCCTTCCGAAATATTGTGTTTTGAAAACGAATAGAGATATTGTCAAACGTCGGAGAAAGGGATAATACCATCAGAACGCACTGCGTTACTGACGAGATATATCGATAATACAAGGGACGGGAAAAAATCAGATTATGCAGAAGTCGGAAAAGCGGAAACGGAAGTCGTCGACTTACTTCAAGTAGATGCCGAATTCTCTTGCTACTATACGTGTAGTCGTCTACTATGAAGTTTGTACCGTGTGTACTTAAGACAGGTTTTATTCCGAGCGTGCCAAGAGGTAAACATATCAGTCAAGTCATTGAAAATCGATATTTAAACACGAGAAGACATTATTACAATGATTATCTGTAATAATTTTCAAAATAACGCGCGCGCGCGCACACACACACACAATGATACGGAATCCACACTATGACGTATTACACGATATTTATTATGTAGTAAAAAATATCAATCATTTTTTAAACATGTATACAAGGTATTGACTTACTTTTATAAAGTTATTCATAAATCTGGATAATTGTTTGGCAAAATGTAATATCGTTAAATTGTTAATCGGATGTGAGAATTATGTTAAAGAAGCGTTTGTTTTAATGCTCTAATTAAATAGAAGAACATTGAGGTTATGTTTGGAGGCATTTAAGGATTTTTCGCTGCCTTGATACGAAAACAATTGATATCTTACAAAAATAGATCTTAACGGTTAGAATTATTTAATACATAGAGTTGGCAACTGTTAAACATTCGATTTAACGTGTAGTTTTTTAGTTTCGACTATTGAATAATAAAATGTTATCAATTTTATGAGACGATGACCGTTGCGCAAATGAAAATTACAAGTCGATTAAGAAAATTATAAATTCCGACCAGTTATTAGATTCGCAATGCATCAGTGCTATAATCAATATGTCAAGTATTTTAGTGCTTAAACTTATCTACTTTAGGGGCTATATTTTAAATAAGATGAGAAGAAACATTGGATATTTTGTCGATCATTCCATCACATAAGATTTAATATGATTAAGTAATTGCTGCCGACAAAAAAAAATATATATATATATATATATATATATATAAGTGATGATATATATATGATATATTGAGAAACAGAATCGTTTCTAAGATTGGCGTTTAAGTAAAAGCGGCTTTGCAAAGGTGCAGGCAGAGACAATGGGAAAAGAAGTTAGTCGCGTGGCTGGGTACAATAAAACCCAGTACACACACGACACAGTATAACATTCCTTCCTTTTCTGTCATATGTGCGGAAGATGGCCGCCACCCGCTCGGCTCACCTGGATTTATATACGTTGTTCGATGTTTGAGTAAACAATAAAAGCGGCCGTGTAGCGAGAATCGCGCAACAAAGATGGATGCTCGTGATCGCTATCGCCGTCTCTCCTCCTATCGCTACAACCCCCCATGGATACCAGTGTGCGATTATGCATGGTACATGTATTCCAGATGCATGTATGCGTGTATACAGATGTATATATATATATACACATATGTGTATATATAAATATGCGGGTGTGCGCGGGTGTTTGTATTTTCTCTCACTCTCCTTCTCCCTTTAGCCCCGATTGGCCGTGCTCGAGCAGCCGATAACGTGAATTTACGAACTCGAACGCGCCGCGCGCGGCGGAGGCCCGCAATTTAAATGCCCCCGTGTCGCGTGGGGGTCATCGGCCAAGTTGCCCGTGGTCCATCCCCATAATGCGCGTTGGCTATTATCTAGTGACCGAGTCGCCGCAAGGTGATAATACGACACACTCTTGGTCCTCCCCAGGCGATCGGGCGAACACCGTTGGAGGCTTGTCGATCATCCGCGGCTAAAGTTCTTCCGCACGGGGCGCGATCGATATCCCACGGAATGCGTCCGTTGGCGTAATTGCGTATAAGGCCCATAAGCCGTGTCCTGTCAACGCGGAGGCTGCAGCACATGTAACGGCCTCACCCCCACGTCGGCGAGCTGCGGTGGTTGCGCGATGGCCGGGGCGAGTGTGCCGTAGAAGGAGGCCCGCGAGAGCCGATGGAGGGGAGCCAGGGGCGGCAGGAGGAGGAGGAGGAGGAGGAGGAGGAGGAGGAGGAGGACGGCGGCAGTGGTAGTGGTTAAAAGGAAGGAAGGAAGCCGGGCTTGGTAGCTCCATTCGTCTTCTTACCGTACCTTCGCATCCATACGCACTCCTCGACAGCTGCGTGCGTCTCTTCTCCACGGGCCTTTTTAGCTCAAGGATACGTCCTTGGACGGGCGCTCGGCCGGGCCCCAGGTGCCTCTCGCGCGTGGCAACGGAGGTGACGACGAGGTTGTTACACGCGACTGCAGCAGCCGAACTGTGCACGCGCATATGTACAACGCAGGAGCGAACGCACACTGGCTGTGGCTGTCCTTCTTCTCCTCCCGCCCTGGGCTTCCTGCTTCCCCCGACGGCTATTATCGGTCAACTTCAGCGGTCCTCGCTCTTCTCCGCACTCTTCCCCCCTCTCTCTCGCTCCCTCTATCTCTCTCTCTCTCTCTCTCCGCTCCACTCTCCGTTCGTCCGTCCGTGTGTCTCACTCTCTTTCTCACACGCGCGCGCGCGCGCGTCCGCACATAGACGGACGGAGAAGAGACTCCTTCGCTCTCTCACTCTGCGACCGCCGCAGCACTGAAGCGATCCGACCGAGAGGGAGGCATCCGAGGCGCTCGATGTATCACGGCGCACCTGCGGGGCCGGGGGTGCCGAGAGGGGGTGCTCGCAAGCGGCTCCGAGCCCTTGAGCGGGCGAGACTCTTCAACCCTCGAGGGCTGGCCGGGCGCGAGGAGGAGGGCGGCTCGGGACTCGGCCAGTGGTCCCGGGCTCCTCCCTGGTTCCTCGGGTGCACGGCTGCCCCTGCCGCGGCCCCTTCCTCGCCGGAGGCTGCGAGTCCCCCTGCCGGGGGACAGCCGCCTCCAAGCTCCGGTCCCTCGGTCGAGCTCGACCCCCGGAGTCTTCCTTCCCGCCGAGGAGCGATGCGAGCTCGCATCGGTTGCGGAGAACGCGAAGAAGCCGAGCCGCGATAAGCCCTTGCCGTCGAATCCCGTACCCTACTGACGCCGACTGTACCTCTGCCTACGCTTCGGAAATATTTATGTTCCACTTTGACTGTCGCGCTTCACTTTATTCTATTCTTTATACGAAGAGTGTATTTTGAGCAACGGTAGATTTGCCTCGTGACGTGTAAGACTCGCTTAAAATTATTTCGCATTATCTTCCAACGTGAGCTTTTGCTCTCCTCGCCAATTGTCGCGAAAGTTTTTAACATCCGCGTCGAAGCATTGACTGCAGCCAGTCTTCGTCCTATTTAATATTTACGCCAGGCATTTACTCAATACTCCTGTAATCCAGTAATTACAAAGCCTTCGCGTTTAGCGCAATTTTTACTTTCTCGTAAATTAAAATTTTATTTTTATATTTTTCAACTCGTATTCCCGGATTAATTACCATTCTTAATGTCATTATTATCTTGCACATTGCCCCTATTAATTCATACATAATAAAAGCGTAGGTAGAGGAGTTGCGCTTTTAAATTATCGCTTTTCTTTTATTATTGCATCCTGGAATTGGACCCTATGCACATAGAATCATACGTAATAAATGTTGTTCGTCAAATATTAAGTATTAATATAATTTTACTATTCGTTAATCGTTAATTTTTTGAGTTAATACAGTTTTGTGACTATTCCCTTTCAAATATCAACATTCGAATAGTTATGGTAAACATCATTTTTCAGATAAGTAATTTAAGTTTAATTTATTGTTTAACTTATTTAGGTAATTTTATTTAATTTAATATTTTACGGAAAGTGACCGAATATAGTCGAAACTATTTATGGCGGTTAAACATGTAATGTGTTAATGAATAAAGCTTTATTGCTTAAATTTACTACATGTTTTTTAGGTTACAAATATGTCGTTTATACACCTGTAATAACTCACACTGATAAATTTGATCAAATAGTACTTGAATGAATAAAACATGAAAATCTTCATAATTTTAATTTTAAAGTTTTACATATACTTTACTTTATTTAGAATAAGAAATCTGAAGGAGAATTTCTTATAAAGAGGCAAATTCGTACTTAATTTTTAATTATTTATATGACTATGTGCAATCAATATACTTTTGGGAATAAATTTGTGCTACAATTTTTATAAATTAATTTGGTTTTTCTTAATTAATTTGCAAAACATATGAGGTAATCGTTGGTTTATCGTTGATGAAAAATAATGAAAATTTAATGACTTTTTTTATAAGTATAAAGTGGTATTGATTCGGTAACGCACATTACAAAATTACAACACAATAACTGAACAAGACCCACACGTTATGTGGTTAATTACAATTTATTTTCATATTCAATGTCAAATGGGTTTAAGCAATATTAAGGCTGTGTGTTATTAGCAACTACACATGATTTAAAAAGTTTTAGCGTTAGTTTAAAAGTCAATCTATCGCTGTTCATAAAATCCGTATTTTAAATTACACAATGGTTTATTTCGCGAATATAGAAAATTACCTACTTAAGTGTTAAAAAGTATTGGGCATTGAGCGGTAAATTACAATAGTTGAAGCCAATAAACAGTCGTAGAACCTTACCAACGTCTAAAGGTACGAGCTGATAATTCAATTAAAATTAGGTGTAATAAATTAGGCCCCACCAACTCGTTAGAAATATGGATTTCTAGATAATAGAGAAATTCGAGCTTCACATTTTAAAAGCTGCAAAATCACCGAGGCCGATTTCATCAACTCTCCCTACATTTTAAAAACCTTCTCACTTTCCAGTGAATGATCCAGCTTTATAATTCGGAGCTTTGTTACCGAAGTCAAACAACTCGATTATTCTTCCTCATTATATATAATTAATTCAGAAACTACAATGTTAAATTGATCAGCACATGAAGCACATTGAAGCGTATCCTGAATTTAATTCATCATGTATAATACGTTACACGATGTTCTACACGAAACATAATCTTATTAGAATATCAAATTGAAAAAAGTATACTGCAAATTATGTAACAGAAATGGTCACTATTACCTCATAAGCTTGAACACACAAAATGATAATAAATATGCTATTAATCTAAAATTAAATAATCTTTTTATTGGTATTGTAAATTTTACTATTATAGTTATTATAAACGTTAATACGATATAGTTACACATGGTCGAAGAGTTTTTAATGAATTAAGTATATTACGGAACAAACATTACGATTTCAGTAATAAATTTTAAATGACGAACATATATGAAAAAATATTACGAGTAAAGTAAAAGAAACTGCATTTGAATGTGAAAATGTCTACATTTAGGACATTAACGCGTGTTACATTAATTTTTTTGCGAAATTCGCTTATTTAATTTTAACAGTTTCATGTATTTTTGTAAATTCAACAATATTAACTAGATAAATAGGTTTTAAGAAACAAATTATCTCATTCAAAGTTTTTTTTTAACTTCTATTTTATAATATATATCTTATTATTTACTTTTAATAAATAGTAATTATTAAACCACCATAAAACAATTTTTTTTCAAAAATATTAAATTCGTTTACCAAAATTTTCAATATTTCATCGAATGAAATATTAACTCATTATTAGTTTATTTTTACGTCCACTGATTTATACTAATATATTTTTATCAAATAATTATGCATCTTGTATTGTAAGTTAGCTTTTAATTGATTCACAATAAAATTATTCAATATAAATTATGGCTTTTATAATTGTTAAATTTTAATGATCTATTTATATTTGATAATCGTAAATTATTATTATTGATGAAAGTTTTATTATTATGCAAGTGATTTAATTTTAAGTTAACTTTAAATAAGATGGCAAAAGCTCTATTCCTGATTGCATATAAAAGCGTTGAATTGTTTTTAATCGAAAAAATTGTTTTTATAAAAAATAACGTATATTAATATTATATGATAAAATTTACAAGAGAATTGTAAATCTCTTTATAAGAGAAATAAATGTTACTATTCACATAATTATTCTATATATCAAAAATATGTCGATAGCGTATTTAAATTTTAATCGCGGTTCTCATTAAAATTCGATTGGCAACCAAAAAATTTATAAATATACCATAACTAAAAACGTAATTTTCAACTTACACTAAATAATTAAATTTGTTGTCTTCAAAAAAAAAAAAAAAAAAAAATTAACTGCTATTCTTAAAATGTATATCATTAAAAAAGTAATATATTATTAATTATATATTCTAATTATATGGCTTAGATCATGAATTTTCAGAATAGAAAAAATTTCTTCACAACCACGACAATTCTGTCGGTAGAAAGCACAATAATCCCCTGAATTAAATATCATTTCCCTTTTTTATACTTTAATATGGCTCAAGTATTTACGTTTTCTTATTGCAAAAAAAGAAGAACAGGAAAACATAGTTCTTAATAATTAAACGAATTATTACTTAGAACAAAATTACATTGTTATATTATGTTATAATAATTCTTCTAGTCGTATTGCATCAATTGTCCTTCTCAATTACATTATTTCTTTGTCAGACAGCAATGGTCATTTTTATGCCTGTAAGATCGTCGCCTCTAGCCGAGTGCGTTCGACGTCCGTTTAACCTGGAAAAGTTGACACGGTTGGGTCGTCAGCTGTCTTACATTTTATAAGGAGAATAGCTCTCGAGCCTGCATTGTAATGTGCAACTCTCCCATTAAACGAAAAAAATGATCCGGTTGCATATAAAAACATTTTTAATCGACATCCGAATAAAGCATTTGACAGATGTCTTGTATTTAGCCATTGTATTCATGTTTTTATTTAATCGACGGTGGGATTATATTAATTTACGGAACAATTGCATCTACTTGTTTTGATTAAGATTGAAAAATTTACACGCTAATTTTAGTTCTTAAAAATGAATATATAGTAAATGCCAAGTGCATTATTTTGTTTGCATTATAATCGATGTTTGTTCACTACTTCTTCACGAAGCACATTTGTATTTTTACAAATTGCTTCTTAATAACAATAATGAAATAATGACCGTACTCCTTGACAATCACAATTGTTATAATAATATTGCGTTTTTTTGGAATGGGGGACTTTAGGCACAGCATATTTCCGGGTATTAAACGACAATGGAGACATTAGAAATATTCCACGATTTCGAACCACCCTCTAAAACTTAAATAGGGAGGTTGGGAAGTAGGTACGCTCGATTCATGGAAGGGTGTCAACTTTTGGTCTTTTCTCCCTAGAAAACGGAAAGATACGTTTTTATTTGCGCGCTTGGATAGGTGACTCCACGTACGCATCGACCAATGTAACTATTGTTTTATATTTTGGCCAGCTCGTACGAAATGCGGGTTAAAATTAACAAATATAATTTATGTGGAATGCGCACACGAAGCGCCACAAGCTTATCCTCGGCTGTCTCAACGCCGCATTAACCGACGCGTACAGCCGGTCCCAGTCTATCAATTCATTACTTTGAAATGGGGAGTAAAGGGGGGAGGGGGGAGGGCGGCAGATTCTGCTGTGGCAACTCACTCGTGTCGGAAGGGGCGGTGTAGTTTTTGTACCTGATGGCAAGGAAACATCTTCCGCCACGACCTCCCAGGAGCTCCGAACGCCTCGCGCGTCTTTTTCAGCGCTATGATCTTTCGCCAAAACATTCATCGAAGTGAGCGATTTGGGTGTTAAGTATCGATTCGCACGAGCCAAAATTGACAACGACGAGGCGCGGGGAACTGCCTATGAATTACAATTTCAATTGTTGGTGTCGACTTACAACGCTGCCTCCATTTTCTATTAGCCGTACCCATGCGTCTTCGAGCTTAGCTCGAATGGAAACGTAGAAACGTTGTCCCATCTGAGAGAGGGAGTGCCTCTGCTCTTCGCTCGATCGAATGCGGCAATCATCAGCTATGAATCGACGATTACCCTAAGAAGGGGGCTCGTATTTTTCTGAGGTGTCCTCGTGCTCGCTACCTTACGGGGACCTTACGCACATTTGTGTGGAAAAAATAAAGCTTCCCTTCCTCGTATGCGATTTACTTTTTTTTTCTTTTTTTTTTTTTTTTTTCTTGTAACACAAATATTACATTAGTACACAATAGAGAAAGGAATTCTACCGGTCTATTTTTCAATTGCATATGTTTTTTTAACTTAAAAATTAGGGATGTAGACTCATACTTTAAATGGATACAACTTCCTGAAACGCTTCAACATTTGAATGTAAGCTTCAATGTTGCCGTATATTAATTATGCATAAATTAATAATCAATATTAAATGTAAATATAATAAGTTTCGAACGTAGATCGATACATGGCTTCTATCACTCATAGGAATTACTTTAATGTATTGCTAAATATTAATCCAAATAAAAGTAAATTTTAATTTCTCAATACAATCATTAATACAATATTTATAACTGATTAACATTTTTAAGTGAGACACGCTTTAAATTATTACAAATTTTTTTCAGTCTTATACATGAAAATTAATAATTTGGGCAAATATTTAACTTTTATCTGTGCGCTAGTGAAATAATTTTTTTTTACAAATTGAGTCATCACTTTTGAAATGTGATTTTCGTCTTAACACGTGGAAATTATTAAAAACTATATGGGTCCAATAACTACATGTACAATCTATCTATTTCAAATTTGATATATGAACTAAAATAAATAAGTTTATATGTATAAAATTTGAATTTTTTTTTGCATATAAAATAAAATTAATTTATCTACATTTTCATATAATTTAAGTATTAGTTAAGCGTGATCTTTGATTGAAAAATGATAACATAATAGTTACAATAGAATCAACCAGTTGAATACATTATTTTTATTTATTAAAGTCTATAAATATTCTAAGCTATATATGTATTCAGCTAATTTATACAACACAAATATTATAAGAAAATTTTTAAATTAAAATAATCAGAAAAAAGAATATTTTAAAATACACAAGGTTTTAAAATAAAATACGATACGGTAACTGCACACATAAATATTATATCTTGAGTCTACTGTTATAATGTGTTAATGTTTATGTTTATCTACATCAAGTATTTAATATAAGATAATTTAAATTAATACTATAAATTGAAGTTGAATCTATTCTTATAATTATAATGTATGTTACTTTTTGTACGTAATTTTAAATAAATAATATTTCTTATTGAATATAATATATCGATGTATTAAATTTCTTTTTTTAATTAAAAAATTAAGATAATGACTAATATAAGTCTCATATTAATTGCAAATTAAAAACTATTGTTTTTCAATAAAATTTAATGTATTAGAAATATCTATATTTTTATATTCCTTAGTAGAATTTTTTCACCTACGTGCATCTATATTTTTAATTACTAAATGAAAAATGTATCCGAATGTCACACTTCAATTATTATTTTGCGAATTAGCTTTATATTATTTTTCTCGAAAATATATCCTATTTATACCGTGTGAAAATATTTCAGTATTGGAAAAAAAATATTTTTTTTTACAAGCAAAATTTAAATACGTCTATGATATGATGAAAGCATATTCGTCGTATGAAAATATAGGTTGAAAAATTACAGTACAATTATCAAGCATCTTTATTTTATAAATTATTATAGTTGTAAATAGAAGCTATAAGTGCATGTAATAAAATATATACTGATGACCATCTATACCAATTAATAGGAAACATGTTCATAACAGATGTCATTTAAAGGCAAGTATGTATACTAAAAGGCAGGCATTTTTTAATTTGAAATACATAAAGTAAACTTATAAATAAGAATAAAAGACAGAAATAAGGAATTACGTTTTTAATTATTTGTTATATTTCGTATTTTGTCAGATCTGGAATATAATTAAATAATAAAAAACAATGAGCTTTATATAGGTGGACATGTGGGTGTGTATTTATACAAAACTTCTTGAATGCGGATGGCGAAATTGACGTCATTTGTCCTATTTTCGAGGCTATCATATTTCAATGCATACGAAACATTTTACTTTACACGTTGCATTTGTTATTGAAAAAATCAACTAGGTTCGACAATTCTTACATATTATAAAATTACTTTAATACGTGCCTTAAAGAGTTTCTACAATTATTTATTTTATTCAAAATAACAATAAATGCAGAATTAAGCACAATTTATGAAGAAATATAGATCTTACAGTAGCATAAATACGTAAATACGGTCTTGCACAAATTAAATTTTTTCCTTTATTAATAGCATACATTGTTTGGTAGGCATTTGTATTTTTTATTGTGTGTGAGCGAGGAATCAAATTTTGGTCACACGCAAGCCGTGTGAGGCCATAGACAATTAAAATATTCCAAAGCTTGATTATTGCTTTGAGTAAGATTATATTCTAGAGAAATCCATGTGAGTACAGACATTGCTTACGAGGTTTATTCAAAATTAAAAAAAATGTCAAAGTTAAAAATCCACAGTAATATTAATAGGACTTGTGAATATATTCGAATAACATTATGAAATGTATAATTAAGAAAATCTAAACTAATCCACAAAACAATGACTAAGATTGAAAAGTCAATAGTTTCATCATAAGGGTTTTAAATAGTTTTTAAATCATTTAAACATAAATTTCTTATTGTTTTCGAACGGATTAAATAAGCGTTTGGGTTTCATAGTTTTTTAATTTTTATCTAATGGGAATTTTTTTATAGAATAATATATAAGAAGAAAAAATGTATTAAGCCAATTTGAATATGAAAATATGTTAAATAAATATAATGGATATTTTTTACTTAAATTGTATATTTTACGTATATATTGTAATTATTTTATAAATAATGGCTTTTTAATATTATTTTAAAATTTAATTCAAAAGTTCTACATATCATTATTATGTATTACAAAGATTTTCATTAACAAAAGTTAAAATATTTAACAATCATTATAAAATAAAAAACAAATTTAATAGTAGCATTTATTTCTTGAATTTACTTAAACTGTGCAGTAATGAATTTTAAGGAATTTTACAATTTTTTGAATCATTATTGTTTATTTTAGATAGAAGATACAAGATACAAGATTGTGGAGAAGATAATAAATTAAATCTTACTATAATTCTAAATATTTAATAATGTGCTTACTTATATAGCCACGTAGGTATTTGACCTCTCGTATCATCAGCACAAGTAAATAAATTTTGTACTGCTATGGTTTATATTTTTTCTTATTGCCAGTGAGAAAAAGTAGGAAAATAGATTATTCGGGAAGGGGAGGGCAGCCAGATAACAAAGCGAATGATACAAATGTAAACTACTGACTCACTAAATGATTATCTTATTCAAGTACGTGTAATATAAAAGAGAGCTCATAATGAAAAAGCAGAAAATTTTATTATTTTCATGAAATGTCGATAATCAACAAAATCGATAATTGAGATATAATATATGAGAATTGTAATAATTAAGAACTCGTAAGTTTAAATGTGTGGCGGAGAGAAAATTTCCTTATAAAAAGAATTAAACAAATCATGATTTTATAACAATTAGTAAAAGAGCTAATGAAGACCAGTTGCTTTGTTTTTATGAATAAATTAGAAAAATGTGTCAATAGAGAGAAAAGCTGACACTTCTTAGAGAGGTAGAGAGAGAGAGAGAGAGAGAGAGTGAGCAAGCAACGAAACTTGAGAATACAATTCTTTAAAAGCGTAACAATGAGTGTTATTTTCAAATCAGTCCATTTATAAGGATAAAAGGAACAAGACAATAAAACGGCCAACTTGGGTGTGGGGTACGACATTAAATCGAGGGCATTAGTTACGAAGTTGTTAATAAAGAGTTCAGGTACTAGATATGGTTAAAGGAGGGCCGCCCTATCGTATTCCACAATAATGTGTATCAGACCCCAATAATAACTTCCAGGTAAAGCTTTCCGTATTTGTACGAATCTAGGCACGCTTACCGTTTCAATGCAATGCTCTCGCATCGTGACCGGCAACGGGACTTTTCACCAAGGATCCCACATACTTTGACGCCGACCATACATAGAGCCAATGAAACTACGCGAAGTTCTACCTGGATCCTATCATCCGTGAACTTGTAAAGTTAGGACTACGGGCTGATCGAATGTAACGTCTAGAAAGATGAAAATGTGGCAAACGATGGTCTGTCGACGTGCAGCTGCGCCTCACTGTTTCAGCGAGCAACTTAGTAAGCAGCTCTACTCTTTTTCCAATTAGATCTTAATAAACAGTTCTTATCCATCAATTGTAATCGTTAATCTAATAATAATATATACTCGATCGATATTCATCCGATACGAGCCCAGCCACTTCTTCTTATGAGATTATTAGGACATTTATCATTTGATTATTGCTCTGTCCTGCCTTTTTCTAGTCATTGATTCCACATTATTTTTACACAAAATACCCACTGTAATTACTCTTAGTTAAAAATTGCTTGTTAAAAAAAAGTGCTCCGATTTTACATTCATTTTTATTAAAACTCTTTTTAAGAACAAATGAACTGATAATATCGGATTCTATAACATTTTCACACCGCAAGGAATTAATCATAAGTTCGACGTACTTTTTTTGCTGCTGATGTGTAAAAATAAATATTCACACAATTTCCGGCCATAAACGCAGTAAAGCTGTAACGTGCAAAATGCACTTGTTCGTATGCTCTTGTTAACACATTGAAGCTTCGAATAAGCAACCAAATATCTATAATCATTTAACAAATAAACGCAACAGCTAAATTACTCGATTATTTTTTGTCATTTTAATTGTTTTTAAACAATATATTGTAACAAGTATCATCATTGTTAGCTTTTTGTGGTACGTGAAATTCAAAATTGTGATTAAGCAAAGTCCACCATAGCCTTGAAATCCTATTCTTGAAACGGTAAGCACCAAGAATATTGAAGCTGTGGACATTATTTATTATTGTTAATTATTTTTACAGGGCAGCTACTGTTGAAAATAGGCTTTGAAAATGCGTAATACGCATAAAAGTTATACAAAGTGAAACGTTTTATCGAGGATTGTGAAAAGTGGAACTGCTTATTTTGAATTAATTACTGGGAACTAAAAATTCTTTTGCAGAAGATGTACGTCTCTATTTTACGTAATTTAAACGAAAAGTGTCCTTTATGGTATTGTTTTTTTTTTTAATTCATGATCACCTAAATAACGAGAGTCCCCTTAGATCCGTTATTTTACTTTATAAGCATAAAGACCAAAAAATCTCAAGCCTGATTGTTTTTGTCCCTTACGTAATTCACTTTAATAATTTTTTTTCCATTGATTTTGAAAAAATGTTTTATTATTGTTTTTATTTTAGATAATACATTTACTTGTGCCCTTACAGGTTACATTTTACATAATATACAAATTCAAGTTCCTAATTGATTTTTAAAGAATCGCCAATACCAGGCTTAGTTGCAAGTAGTACACGGATTTTGGTTAATAAAATTAATTTGAAAAGATTGGACCGATCACAATAATATAAAAAATTACTTAAAAACATTACTAAGAACCAACAATCACAGAATTTATTGCGTCCATTTTTAATTTTCAAAGACATGTAAGTTTCCGCTCTATCGGCAATCGTATGTTTGTGTTTGCCTCCATTCACGGAACCTTCAACTATCTGTGAAAAACCAACCCTACTTTAGGGGCTGTGAGAGAATTGCAAATGATCGTTGTACGTAATGATCTAAGGTGTAGTGTTGACTAATATTATTTGTAGGTGATTTTTAAGATGTAGAGATTAATCATCAGGTGGTGGTCATTATACGATTGATTAATGAAAAGTATCGATAATAGTATTTTTTTCTGGTAATAAAGTATTTTTTATCCGCACATGCATATACATATGCGCACGCACGCAGGGAAATACGTAGATTGATAAAAATAGTGAAAAAGGTCCACGGAATGCAGCTTATTATATATTATTACTTAACATTATTCAAATATAAAATTCATACCTTGTTAGATATTATCGATACATCATATTAATGGCTGATGAGTTTACGAATATTTTTGACGTGAAATAAAGAAAATTAATGTTATTTTTCCGTGTGGAAATCTTTAAAATTTACCGTACAGTAATTCTTGTATGTACCGTACATTCTCATTTGCATTTTTCCTCTGTCCTTACACGTGTTGCGGAAGAAAAGTAAAATGGGGATTTCTAAAATAAATATGAATTGCTATCAATTTTTATGGCTTTAAATATTTTGTTTTTAAGATAAACTACTACCATGAAAATGATAAGCATTACAAAATACATAATGCGTGAAGGAAAAGTAATCATTTTGAATTATTATGTACATATATATTTGATAATGAAATCTCAGAAAAACTGTATTGAATGCAAATAAAATAATACTTTAATTATGAATATTGATTGTCCGTTAAAACACTTATAACATATTGCATTGTAACCCGTGTTAAATTACTATTAAATGATTATTATTAAAACATATGTTGATATTTTTCTGATCACAAAAATCTTTATAGTATTTTAAAAATTAATAAAGTAATACTGATTTAATAATTTGATGAAACACCAATTGAAAAAGTAAAAAGATTTGTCTATGAAAGTTTTTAAAAATTAAAAACACCGTTATCGTTTAGAAACTATAAGAAATGATTTTCTTTTAATTTATAAGCTAAGTATATTGTATGTAAATTATTAACTGCTCTCATTGTAAGAATATAGGATCTGGAAGCAAAAAATCAGTGAATTGAAGAAAGCTGTAGTATAAATGTAATTGGTTTCATTATTATGCCAACGCAAATTTTTATTTTAGATATCATTTATTGGAAAACAATTTAAAAAAACTGAGTATAGAATTACTAACAATTTTATTTTTGACAAACAATTAATTATATATTTGTATTAATTATCAATATAATGGCCTCAATCCTATTAATCAATAACATTCTTCAAGCTCAATTATAAATATACGTCCACAATTTTTTTTTTAAATTCACTTTTCTTAAGAAAAAAGTAGTAAATATCATGTTTTTGTACCAGTTAAGCTTTTGAAGAACGAGGACATGTAGTAAATATGTATATTTTATTATAAGGCCAAAATCAATATCATAAATATGTTGTTTAATGACTAAAATACGATTTGTTTATAAACCTACAATGCATCTAAGAGGTGTTGTACGGTGATGGAAAGTCGATGTTTAAAAAAAATCATACAATTTGAAAATAAGAATTTTCCTGTTCTTCGTTTGTCTTAAGCTCATATTTCTATCCTTATCTTCGATTTGTATTTTTATTTTATCTTTTAAATACAAATTTAACTTTTAGCGTTCATCTTTCGCATATAGAATGTTAATAGAGATCGTGACAAAATTATGAGAACAATCTTTTATTATTAATAATTAGTAAAATGTTTGTATCGATTTATAAGAACTAATACTCGTTCTATTATAATTGTTATTTTTAATGAAATAAATTGCATACAATATTTAAATTCATTACTGTATATATCACCTTAGTTAGACAAACAAAATTTTTGAATTATTACAACGTAAGTAATAAAATCATAATTAATACTTTTATAACATGTAAAAAGCATGCCTGTTAATACAACAATCTTAAAAATTATGTTGGAGTAAAACAAGTATCACAAAAAAGTTGTCTTTTTAGTAATTGAATATGCTCATATTTTTTACTATATGATCATCTGTCTTAACAAATATAACCTACAGCAATAAAAAATCTTAAAAACGTATCATTGTTAATCTTGATTGCACTATACATTAATATATATTTGTAATAAAAAAATCTATCGCACCATAAAATGTTTTTATAATTTATACTTTTTCACATAAATTACTACGTTTTATACTACCCTGCATTAGGCACATATTATATAATAAACAATACTTCATTCTCTAGTTTGAAAATTTATTTAGAGAATGAATAATATAACTTAAAATATCTGTATAAAAGACTACAAATGGTTAAAAATAAATACAAAAGGTAATTGATTGACAATAATAATCAATTAGCCTGGATATTGTGTTATAAATAACGAGGAATGGCCAACTGGAATACTATTTTATCCAACTCAATGGTGGATATTTTTCAATTTTTTTTTACACGAGATAAGCATTGATTTTAATAATTATCTGATTAAATAAATAACTGCTTTCAAAGTGTAGTGTAATATTTTAAACATAAAAACATTTCACTTACACGTACGCATGTATGAAATGTCTTGAAATTATTAAGAACGTAGAAAAAAAAAAAAATTACGTAATAAATTTGTATCAATAAAATTATCATGTAACTATTAATTTAATTAATTTCTACTCCATTTCCAGTTTTCGTAATAATTTAGATAAACCATTCCAAATTTACATTAATACAAGTTCCGCAAGAGAGCTAATGTATACAATTATGTTTTGTGCGCTTACAGAAGGCCAAAATTAGCGTGCATCATTGATTTTGTCCGAACGAAAGCAATTGCAATATATACATATTAATGTGTTTGTCTTTTGTACATTTAAGTGTTAATATTCTTAAACGGTATACAAAAATTTGTTTTTAAAAGTATTTCTTTGCTACTCACTGGGAATGTTTTTATAATTTAACTACTTCAGGACTACTTTATTTATACTTGACAAAACAATGTGTGCATGCTATAGAACAAAGGCTTTTAGACTATATGCACAAATTGCATATAGCTCTGAGCTCAATCTCAGATTACAGAAGGTTTGCGCACGGTTGGAAGCTTAAATTACATTCGGTCTTGAAATTTACATAAGTACATAATAACAAATTTTTTAGCTACGATTATCAAACGTTAATGTTATTGTTAAGTAAAAAAGTATAAAATAAAATAAAATTAAAAAGTATAAAAGGGTACTTTATTAAACGAGTGTACTTAAACAACAAAAATTTACTCTAATAATCATTCTTGAACTGATTTTATTTTATTCTCATTATACGCTTATCACTAAATAATTTAATTAAACTATGAAATTACTTTTTGAGATTTTTATGACATCAAATAATTTAATCTTATAACTAAAATGTAAGTATTTTAAAATATCACATAACAAAAAATATATTTATATTTCATACATTTTGTAAAAATTCGAAGTTTTTGAAATTAGAAGTTTAAATATTATGATAGTTAATTAAAAGAACTTAACAATAAAATGAATTCTTTTAAAAAAAAAAATTAGTTTTTTAAGGGATCACACAACTAATTTTATATTTAAAATGATCTCCTTGATTTACTCATATTTTTTCATTGAGTAGTAAATGTCGCTTGACAATGATTTTCACGAAAGGTAATTTACAAATTTAGAAGACATTAGCATTTTTACTGTACAGAATTTCTTTTCATTTTTAAAAAAGGGTGCTTGTTATAAATAAATTAAACTTTATATATAGTATTTGACGTATTCATTCAATCAAACGAAATTTGATGTTCTATAAGTTTATTGTGAGTATTGTTGTTGTGAGCATACGTGTACTTTAGTTAAAGAAATAATGATATTTTTGTAACAATAAATGAACGAAAAATGTTTGCAGAAACGGTATTCCATTTAAAACTCAATGGGAATGGCTTTTGCTATGCACTATATTTTTTCAATATTTTCATTTGCCGTTTCTTTCTTCTTATATTTGAGAGCTCAAAAAAAGTCTTACCTACAATATTGTCTTAATTCTTGATTATTTCTCTGAAAGTTTTTCATAAAAATTTATTAATATTAGCATTATTTTTATTAAAAATATTCTCATGTCCCTTAGTTTTGTAATTACAATTGACATAAAATAAATGCTATTCGAAATTTTTTTTTAATAAACAATGAATTATAAAAATTCTATTTTTACAGGTTTATGTTTAGAAAATTTCTGTAAGGTGTGCAAAGTGTAAACAAAAAGAAATGTAATGTTCTTACAAAATTAATAGACCAATAAATAAGTTACTTACTATTATATCAATTACCTCTTATCAAACCTCTTTTTACAAAAAGTAATCGGTCGTTGTGGTTCTTTTTAACGAGCGAAGTTTTTAAAAAACTTGCAAATCTTAGAAAAGTTTTGGCTTAATAATTAGTTTCAAGATTCGTGAATGACTGGTTTATTATATCAACGGATATTGTTTATTCACTTATATATTCTATATCGGTATCATAGGATGTGGATTTCAATGATTTTATCGAGGACTTATTTATTAACGGCTCAAACACAAGATCTATCGCGCGTCGCTCGACCAATAATGAAAATTCGTAAAACGTTAACTCTCAGTTATAAGCTTATGATACGGCCTAATGCACTAAACGCAACACAAAGGTTCGTTTTCCCCGATGGCTCTCCACCTCGCCTCAGTTGAAATTCTGCCTATGCTCATTAGTTGTGGTTTTCAATTGTCAGGGTGCGCTATTGGATACGTCGACTACGGTCTGCAACTGCTGACCCGGTTTCTCTCTCGAGGACGGGCGTTGCTGCTGCTGCTGCTGGAGACCGTCTGGAACTTGAGGCTGCATGTCGCAGATCTTGACCTCGCCGTTGTCCATCATCGACTGGACCGTCGTCAAGGTGCTCCACCAATTCGAGAAGGCGCCCTTTGCCTGCGATATCGCCCCACCTGCAACCGAGCGTCGTAATTTAACAACTTCCGTTACTTCATAATGTCAAAGGTTTTACGCAATGCTCAGTCAATGTAGTTAATGCTCTAGACGTCGGCCCGTATTAAATAAATAATAGAGATATTCGGCCTTAAAAGCCAAGTTTTACGCCGGCGTAACGAATACATTTTACGATGAATGATAAAAAGTCAGTCTCTTATTATTACAATCGATGAACGAAGTCTTGTCTAGCACAAATATCGATTATTGAAATAAAATTTTTGTTAATAGTTTGTTACCTTTTGTTCGGACAATGTCAACGAAAAGCTCAGAACATTGGCCATTTTACAAGAGCAATTTAACAAAATCATCAAATTGCCGTAAAAAACTATCCGTTGCACCGACGAGGATAATATGCGTTAATGATAATATTAGATTAAAATAAACGAAGCTGTTGCTCACCTACTGCTTTTCCCGTAGTAGCTACGGCTCGTCCCGTTGATGCCATTGCTTGGTTTAATTTCCTCCCGCCCTCGGTATTCTGCATTGTGCTGAAACATTGAATTCGGTTTACTGAGTAGCTTCGCATTATTCGTACAATTGTGCATTTGCCATTCAAAGCTCAGAGGCAAAAAATGAAAGGATAAAATACGCACGGCTTGTACAAAAAAACTGTCGACTGGCTTATTAAATCTCTGTTGAAAATGAAAACGGAATATGTGTGTGTGCGCGTGTGTGCGCGCGCGCGCGCATCAAGCAGCTGTAAAATTGCTAGTAAAGCAATTGTCAGGTGTACTGAATTCCCATTTAAGTTGTGCACGAATAGCGAACCTTTTCACAGGAGGCAATTCGCGTTGATCGCGATTCGTTCGCGTAAAATCAACGCAATCGCGTAGAGCTAAGCGCAGTGTAATACATTGACGCTAGGCGAGTAATTTATAATGGCGATAACAGGGCTGTGTCTTACTGAGAGAGCCGGAGCTTCATGTCCTGGACGGAGAGCTGACCGGCGAACGGATGCCCGGGCTCGACGCAACCGATCTCGACGTTCCCGAGACTGGACCACACCTTGAAGTTGTTGGTCATGCGCCAGGCGTTCACGAACGCGGCGTTGTAGTGGTCGGTCTGCCTCGCATCCTGCTGCAGCGACGTCCTCAGCAGGCAGAGCAAGTAAACTCGGAACTGGGTGCGTATCCACTCGTCGCCGCCCTCCCAGCCGACCCCGTCGAAGACGTTGTCCTTCTTTGGTTCGGTCACGTGGCGCACTACGTAATCGGCGAACCTCAGGTCCTCCGTCGTCAAGTGCAACTGCCGACGCAGCTCCGGATCGTTCGCCTCGATCCGTGCGTTCTCCACCTGGTTTGTTTTTCATTTTCATTTTCGTTTTACAATGGAGCACGTGCGCCTTACGCCTTTTACGCGGCGTTTGATTGGCGCGCTTCGCGACTCAATGACCGGCTTTTATGCTACCTTTGAATAATGGAGCGCCTTCGTATTTCATGGCCGTAGGTGCCGCGTTTCGCTCTTTCGTTAATCCCAACGTCGATCGCTTAATGCGCCGTTATTGTAACCGCTTACATTTATAATTTATAAGTAATCGTTTTCACACCACCAGTTTCTTTTTACTGAGTGGAGCCGTGATCGGCGAATATAACACCAGCCACAAAATATTAACTTTAAAGCAGTCTCGGCATTATAGTAAATGAATTTACGTATTCACTATATACTACGTTAATACAAACAATGACATTGCACTTGAAGATTACACGTCCAGTAGTAGTACTAGTAGTTAATTCGGTCATTGCTCGTCGCTTAAATTACAGGTGGCCCATCACTTGCCTTCTCATCTATTTCAAATTTAAACTTAAGGCTCACTATAACTTACCTCGATGAGAATATCTATCAATTGTTTTTTCTGCTTAAATAAAACATTAGTTGCTCCTACAACGTAGCCTCTAACATTAACATCCCCTAGTAAATCTAAATATGGCAGAGATAGATACGGTAAGCACAAGTAGCCCTGAAAAACAAAAGGTTTTTCTTATTTTTGGTTGCAATATCATAAAAAGTGTATTTTTTTTTTTAAAGAGACGCAAGGACGTTTCATTCGAAGCTTATACGATTCGTTTAAATATAATTTCAATATTACAAGCTCTTGGATCTTATGATCTTACGACAATAATGCAGGATAAACGCAATTCGAGGATTTATAACGAAAGGAATAAGCTTAGAGGGCAAAGCAAGCGAGGAAAGGAGCGTGGAGAATTAGGGCTTGTCGGCCCGACCTTAGTAAAGATGCACAGGGGCATGCCGCAAAGCTCAGGATCTATGTTGGCTATGTGGGTCATGCTACTGGTGACCCTCGCGTCGGAGAGGGCGTCGTTGCTCGTGTCCCTCGGGAGGCTGTTCTCGGATTCGGCGGGCCCGACGTTAATGGCGTTCACGCTGTCCACCCGGTGCACCGAATTATTCGGGGCTCGCTGCTCCTGGCCGAAGCTCTCCGTGCACTCCTCGGTGAGCTCAACGTCCAAGCACTTGTCCTCCGTCGTCTCGGCTGTCTTGCCGTCGGCGAGCAGGTAGGGGCTCTCCTTCGGCATCCCTTGGCCCTCGGGGCACGAGAAGGGCCTGCTCCTCGACGAAGCGCTGCCCTCCCTCGAGTGCGGCTCCACGCTCCGTAATGGCTCGCCCTCTTCGAAGTTCGGTATCGGGGACATTGGTCTCGACGGCCTGCAGCAAAATCATTACGCTCATTATACAAGCCTTGACCGGAGGCTGGCTCCTTTCTAACGCTGCGCTAGCCTTTGGATATCCTCTTTTACGATAATCGCGGTCGCCATGGCGAGATATCGCAAATCGCTGTACCTGACGCAGGCGGCTTGTTGCAGTCCAGTTTCGATCATTCCAGGAAACAGTGACAACAGAGTCAGTATGGCCGAGCATAAGGGTTGCACCGGAGATTGATAAAATACGACTCTTTTCTCTAGAAGCAAGAGCTTAAACAATAATAAAGCTTTGTGGCGAAATTGCAGTATGAAATCTCGCGCCGACAAGCCTGAAAATAATATAATAAAAATACGTATGGGCGTTAGATGAGCTGGAGTAAAGAAATAGGTTTCAATTGATTACCTATGAAAACTTGCGGTGGCATGTGACTGTCGCCCCTCATACAAGAGTTCAAGTGGTGATATGTTTCTTCTAACAAGGATACCTTGCTGAAATCTCCCTCGTCAAAGTAAGCGTGAGTTATCAGGGCCATTTTAACTTGAATGTGTCCATAAAGAGGCATTATACTTAATACGCAAACAGACTTTTGCACCGTCCCCCTTGTTATATCAGATGTGCGGTTAACTAGTTTCTACAAAAATAACAATATACCATACAACCATTGCGTAATGTCATTTAATTGGTGAATCATTTATGATGATAAAAATTATTCGGCGGCTATTATTAATTTTGCTCTTTTCCCTAGCAAAGTAAAAAAGGGCATTGCATTCAATGAGAAATATAAATTCTACAATACAGCATTTACAACGAATTATTATTTTACAATAGTATTATTTAATTTATGGTAATATTAAGTAATTATCATTTACCTCTACGGGAATTTGTTTGAAACAGGAAATTCCATAAATTGTACGGTTTGGATCGTTTAGACTAGGAAGATGAAAATAGACCGTATCTTCGTCATAATTGTGAGATCCATCTGGCAAAGCAAGAGTCGGCAAGTATTTCCATCCTAGTGGGCATTCATTTGGTGCACCAGGAACCAGTGGAGGAAACGAATATTCAACCTTTAAAATTAAAAGCATCGATAATAACTTGACTGTAAATTATTACAAAGTAAATTGTATCACAATAACCCTGTATAATAAGATTTTCCTTGTGAAAAAGGTAATATTACATTGATTATGATTCAAATAATCAATTTCGTATTCATTTATAAATTAAAATCAGATGGCTTTATTTTAATTTTATTCAATAAATTGATTAATATTAATTTTTTTTAATAATAGAAAACTATAAGACAAACATTTGACAACGTATAAAAGTGTTCATAAACATAAAACTTGGGCGTAATTTTAAAATTGGGTCAACTATTTTTGCTACATTATTAAAGTTGTAATATCAAAATGATTCTAAATATTTTGTCAGATTTCAATCGTATAATTTTACGCAGCTTGCACAGTGCAACACTAAAATTCAATACGGATGCTATTAATATTATTTTAATTTTTATTTTACTGGCCTTTTAAGATTAGCACTAAATAACAAGTTCAATTAACAAAATTGATAATAAAAAAAGACACATTCCGTTGTACAGACCAAATAATTTGCTTTAAATATACAAAGGCATGTGAATTCAATTGGAATGTAAAAAGCTGATGGTAGGATTTTGATAAACAACAGAGAGAGGAGAAGAGAAATGTTTTGAAATGTAGTCATTATTCAGTTAGTATAAAAATTTGCAGTTAAAGAAAATTGATATTAAAATTGATAATACAGAGTCAGGGATAAGGGTGTGCCATTGTATTATTAAAGAATTGATTTTGAGGCATCGTTGAAAAATCAAGCTAGGAGAGCAGCATTTTTAGAAGGGGTACAAACGTCGTTTCATAACGTTGTAGAATGTCAATATTTTTAAGGCGATCGCAGCATCAATCGTAGAGGCGAGTGCCAAGGCTGCCGCAGCATCTCGTCAACGGCTCTGAGCCTGATTTGCGAATCGCGATAATCTTTCTTAGCCAAATCCCGACAAATGATACAAGAGAACAGGTGTCATTGTGGCTTCCGTACGGGGATTCCAGCTGCAGATAGATAGAGAGAGAGAGAGAGAGAGATATATATATAGAGCGAAGGGAAAAGCCTGGGGGAGTGGCGAGGGACGAGCAAAGGAAAGGGAGGTTGTGCGCTGCTGGGAGATCGGTCACGAGGAGCGGACTCACTTGGCAGCCCTTCTTGTGGTGAAAGCCGACAACGATAACGTGAAGAATGGGGCCGACGGACTCTGCCATTTCCACCCCCTTTCTCGGGTCGTCGGTTAAGCGTATGCTCCGCGAAATTTCCGCTCGGTCTCCGTCACGTATTTGCGCGCACTGTTTTCGTGACTCACGAGTTCACTCGGCCGTCCCTGGATTTTTTGAACAGCCTCATCACACGGGCTTCAACTTGCGAGGCTCTCGCATTGATGTCATCAACACCCAGTTTTCTCCTCCTGCTGCGCGACTCGGCCGCGTACGTACACCATACACTGTCCTCCACTGCCCTGCACTCGTTTCCAGTTTGTTAAATTCCAGCTCCGCGTTAGCAGACGATTTGACATGCGCCGCGATCCGCGCGCCATAACAGATACCCGAGATCTGGCCATTGCTTCGGTCGCTCCCCGCCAAAGTTCTGACCCCGCGTTACGCCCGTAACTCGCCGGTGCCCTGACGGTCAGCGCTCGCTTTACTGCCGCCCTCGTTCGATCCCCGGATTCCCTCCGCCGGCTGACTCTGGCCGAAAATTTGCGGGGCTTTCCTACCTCGGGGCCAGCGGCAAGGCCAAAGCTGTTACTTGGCAGGCTGACTGATCGGCACTCGAGCCCCTTGCTTTCGAAACTTCTGGTCGCTTTTTATAAGCTGACTCTCTAACCCCTGCCCCCCCCCCCTACTCTCGATCAATCGCGCTGGGGACCGTGATTTAAGTCGATGAACGTTATTACTCCTCGCGAGGCTCTTACTTTTAATGGCTCCCTATTTTCATTTTCGTACTCTTCTAACGCGTCGCTTATGATGATCTCCGTTGAATTACTGCACGTTATTTCAGTCGGGCAGGAGCAATTTTCGACGAGTTTTCCACTACTCCGACTGGAGTTTCCCCCTTCGAATCCGAGCAACGACATTTTTTTACAAACTTTATACGCCAACTTTGTATTTTACGATTTTACGCTGTAGCCAATGATACATCGAGGCGTAATTCTCTGGGCACGATTTATTTTTCAAAATACTCATTCCGTGAGTTCATTTTTTATAATTTCATTCTACGTATCATTGCTTTGTCCATTATATCGCCACTTCATTGTATAAGGAAAAGGCTGATTTTTCCTAAGTTCTTAAACGCAGCGTTCCTTTTTGCCTTTCGCTATGTCAAATGTATGTAAAAATAATAAAATTTTCCTTTGAATGCGTACCGCTGATTTAATTGCTATACCTTTACGAATTTTCGCCTAGTTTTGCTCAATTTTCTTTCAGTAGTAAAACGCTAAACTGCGCGATGAGCTTATAACGTAAATTATAATTGGCACGGGGCAGAGCCGATCGTTGTCCCAATGCACTGCTTAAACTGAAACGTAAATTTAAGACCTTAAAACAATAAAACGACAACACAATAAAGTTGAGTCACCGGCGTCATTGTATTTTCATAAAATCTAGGTAAATTGGTAGATTATTCTAACAAAAGCATAAAGACCGTTACCGATAATAGTTAAATGAATTCTATTTTTGTCAACAAAACCCGCATACGTGTTTCGTTGGAGATTTTAATGAACGAGTAACGAACTTTTCGATTGCACAGAAAATATACGTAACATTAAATATTGAATATGCCTATCGAATTGAGAACTAATAAACATTATAAGTTAGTGAATATTGAGGTAGAAATAAAACAATTACACATTGGTATATTGTATTAAAAGCATTAACAAGAACAAAAATCAATGTTTTGTACCTTAAAATTGATCGTAGTACGAAATTGATTGTCGCAGTTTAAAGATTATTTCATTGAAATCGAACAATTTATAATTGTAATAAGTTTATCAAGTAAAATTAGAACAATGGCTAAAATAATGGCCAACTGTACAATTGTTAACGAAGGTTATAGCCATTCGAGAAACTGAAGTCAAAGAGGTCTTGTCGAACCCTGATTCGACCACCCTGAAAACCAGGGTAGACTAATTTGATCGATTTTCAATACAACTATCGAGCGATCGGTTATCGAGTACTGACCAGCATTTAAGAGTGAGCCTAACTCATTAGTTCGGCCCCTCATGGATCATTATATATTGTCGCAAAGTTCAGCTGGCCGAGGAGTAGGCATTGGTAAGCCGCGAAGGATAAATAAGGAGAGGGGAAGGAAAGGAAAGGTAAGCAGGTAGCTTAGCTTAGTTCTGGAGAAGCCAAGCGAGGTGAAATTAATAAATGCCCATGCAAATGTATAATTTAGCCGCAATGCCGTTCATCAACGAATGGAGGTGAGAAGCGACGAGTCTCGTGAGCGAGGGAGTGCGCTCGTGCCCGGGTGTCGAGTAGGCGGGCTCGTTTATCGCTGCTGCTGCTGCTGCTGCTGCATGTAGGCGCGCGGCAGTGCACGTGCCGGTATTGGAGCTTGCGGGGCACGGGAGCGAACTCGGGAAACCCGCGCCCAGGGATACGCGCGTGGAACCGCCGAGCGGGGCAGCCGCGATACAGGCGCCTGTCAAAAGAGTTGGCCGAAGCTCGAGCTCCCCGACAGATGTCGTCGCGCGAGCTTTAAGAATACGTTACAATTTTAAGGCAGTGCCTTTAAAATCTTTTCTATGGCTTCTACAACGGATCCTTCCCTCACTGCTGAACTCTACGCCTGTGCTAATAAATTGCCAAGATTTTTATAAAGCGACGGATGGTTAAGCTGGCCGCCCGATACGCCTCGAGGCACAACCTAGGCGCGGCATTAGCTCTCCTGCTCTTTTCTAGTTTCTTCAATATTCCAACGAGCTGATATTAGCTCTGCGCGATTAGTTGGCTATTATCGGGGATCGCGATCGGGATTAATTGTGAATCACTAGCTGCCAATTCTCCAAATGGGAGCATCTTCCTGCAAAGTGTTTACGCGTACTTAATTTTATTAGGTAATTTTCACACCTCTACCCAACTCTATCCGAATGTTAATTGTCGATGTCCGATCACGTATCGAATCGAGATTTTTCCCCAAGTGCTGAGCTTTTTTCTCGGACCAACTGCTTATTCGCCCGTACATGTTATACATTTTTACAGGTTAACCATTATATCATTTCAATTCTTGCTAATCTCTACCCAATAGCTTCAATTGAAAATCCATTTTCCAAATTTTCCTCGCACCATTTACGTGACTCGTCCTTATCTTTTTAAAAAGGAAAAACAATAAATGAACCTCAATATCCGGTAAAGAACGTTTCATAATGATTAATTACAGTGTTTTTGAGCTCTTTATTTTATCTATTATTATAATTTTATTTATTAGAATTATTTAATTATTGACTGCAGATTGTTTGTATTCTAAATGCAATCGAATAAAATGGCAAGGGTTCCTAAGCACAGAAGAATAAAACGGGCTACGGTTCTGATAAAAAGGACTCGATGCATAAGAAATACAAAAACTAAATCATTTTCTCCTTGTAAGTATACGAATTAAACATTTTTTTAAAATCATTTTAAACTTAGAGTAGTTAAAAAAATGTAATAATTTAACTTTATTTCAGTGTATCAAAAACTAAAAGTTAATAATCATTCTTTAGCTAGAGCTTTATCGCAAGAGAAACAAGAAAGTCAATTATTATTTACTAGAAATATTGAATTGCTGGCCGAAGTACAAGACTTAGTTCATGCTTGTAATAACCGTGATGTAAGTTTTCAAAAAGTGTTTAAAGAGTATATATTTTTTGTTATTTAATTATCGTCGATAACATTTTATTTTAATTATTCCAGCTTGTAATAACAAATGTTTTAAAAAATGCTAAGGATATGATGCAAATGCTTGTAACAATGTCAGGTTTTTTAACAAATACGATTTCTGCATGCCAAGAATTTGTTTCGAATCAAGTAAATATTCATCGTACTTCAACTAGTAGTGCAGGACGTACGTCGATATCCTATACTTTTCTTATTATTTTCAGACCTTTGTGTCCATTGTACAGATTGTTTATATTTTTTTTTAGGAAGAGAATCCTCTAGAAGATTATCTACAAAATCTCCAGCAAGAGGCGTTGTTAAACCTATGGTTAGTGGACATACAATTACTAAACCAACGATTAATTTAAGCAGAGTGAATATGCAGCGACTCCAAAATGTTAACTTAAGCATTATAGAAGAGGGGCCATCAACCCCTGAAAGAACATTGGATAGATCAGTTGTAAGTTTATTTAATTTTTAGTTTAGTTGATTTTTTTTTTAAGCAATATGGTTAAACTGATCGGAGAATTATATTTAATTTACAACTTATGTACAGGAGAGTAGACATTCGAGAATAATGCCTGAAAGACTTCCATTATCATCGCTTAGAAACGAAGGTAAAAAGAATACAGCCACAACAAAATATAAAGTCTATTTATACAAAGTATAAATATTCGTCGTTAGAGATTGTTTAATTTCATTTTATAACACTTTTTTCTTGTATTAAAACAACCGAAATATTTAATAGATGATGCAGACCGTGTAATAGTAAACAGAAGAACAAATAGATTTTCTGGAGGAAGATTATCAGGTCGATATTCAAAGCGAAATTCCGGTCGATTATCTGGAGGTGGAGTAGTAGTTGGCAGATTATCAAAACGTAGTTCTGAGTATTCAGAATTACTCAAAAGTCCTCGAGTTACCCTTCAAGATGTTTCACGGTACTTGATTAATAATCAATCCGTTAACATAAAAATGGTAAATTATCAATAATTACGTTTTAATGTTCATCTAAATATCATAGTTTTATTTTCATTTTCTTGCTACGATCAGCATAGCGTTTTCTATGCAGTTTTTACACGACGTATTTTAAAGTTAAATATATCAAAGACAACAAGATTTAACAAACAATTTAACAATAGACATTAACAAAGATACATTACGTTGCTTTCATTTAATTAAGTAATGTTACTTAAGTAAGTTTTCAATTAGTTAATAAAAAAAGTGACCTTGAAAGCTTAATTTTTATTTATGATTGGCCTACTGGCTACGACACAGTCCTAGACAATGCTTGAAATTAATAAGTTTACATTAGTCGATTTGTCGGTATCGCTTTCACTGTTGCTATTTATCACGTGTTGTATCATGCTTAAACAACGTTTGTGGACTCTGTTTCAAACGTTACAGTATTAAAAATAAATTTTGTTCATATTAACATTTCAGGATTTGATAAAAAAATCGGTTCTTGTTAATAGTAAATAGTAAATCTTGTTAGTAGTAAAACAATGAAACATTGACTAATGCTGCTATCCGCGACCATTGCGCGTAAAATAATAACGAGCAAAAGCATCAGAGATGCAGAAAAATGCCGAGGACCAGTTGCTTCATCGTAATATCGAAAGAAAGATAAATTGGGCTTCGGTCTCGATACTTTGCAGTTGTCGGAGGGGGCGAGCAGTAGCCAGTTGAGCGACTCGACGATCATCGACGATACGCGGCCGGAGGAGGAGGATTCGAGGAGCAGCGAGAGGCGCGAGCACGAAGCCGAGCAGCCGGACTCGCAGGAGTTCAGCGAGACCTCGGAGTCGGAGGAGGCGGCGAGCCCGAGCGCGAAGCCGAGCTCCCACAAGAGGTCCAAGAGACGATCCTCGGCCGTCGAGTCGGCATACGTCGATCCCCTCGAGGGCTCGAGCTGGATGCACAACTCGTCGATTATTTCGGAAGACGAGCAGGAAGCCGATAATGCCGGCCTCGCGAGTGCCAATCGCTTGAGGTCGGAGTCTGACAATAGTCCCCTCAACGCCTCTTCCTCTCTTCAGCATCGCAGAACTTCCAATTACTTCCGCGTGCCCAACTTGCCCAAGGCCTTCGCCAAGTCTGCCGATACGAGCCATGAGTACGAGAGCTCGCTTACTTTTTCCATTCTACGCCCAAGGCCCTCGCAACTTAAAATTATACCCACTCCGCTGATTAGCGCTATTAGGTGCAACCTTGGCACTCGTCTTTCTCCCCGCTGAGCCTTGATTTGGCCGATTTAATTTTTACGTGGAAAACAAACACGATTTACGAAAATTTACCAAGAATTTACGAAAGCCGGCGAAGACATTGGGTTGGACTGATGTTTTTTTTTTTTTATTGACTTTTAGGTTCTTGGATAACGACGACGAAGAAGACCAACAGGTGAAATTGTGCTACATCACGCAGCGGCGCGGTGCATCTTCAAAAGTGTTCTCCATTAACGGGAATCGCGTCGACGACGACTTAGACGACGACGACATGGACGACGAAACCCTTATGTTGAATATGCGTCGTCACCTCAACGAAGTTCCGGCTCAGCAAACGGAGCAGCCCGAGAGGCTGCAGTTCGACGTTAACGAACTGCTGCAGCTCACGCCTCTCAAGCCCCTCTTAAGTATGAGCAACAGGGTAAAGAATGGAACGGCCCAAGTGGACTTGGAGCTCGAGCCCACCGCGACTATTCAGATCACCCAGAGGTCGGAAAAAAGCTAATTTTGTCATCGTTATCATCCAATTTCCTCCCTTAATTTGTTCATTTGCCGAGCTAATGAATCGGACCTGCGCTTCTCCCCGCCTAGCTTCGAGACATTTAAAATTTCCCCTTTTCTCGATGAAAACTCTTCCTTTATTATGAGATTGTGCAAATTTACTTATCACTTTTGTTCAACGTTTATTTTATCCTTTATAATAATGTTATTAAGCACGTGGTTTTTAATAATAGTCATCTTAAACAAAATAAAAATTATTCTTAAAAATTGACAAAATCTTAATATATATAAAAATGTAAATATAAGTCTTTAAGAATAGCGATTATACTGCTTATCAATCTATATTTTATTGCATACTGTAATCTCGCAGGTGCCCGAAGCCAGTCGAGACTACGGAGACGTTCAGTCAAATGTCGAATGTGAAGATCCAGCAAAATGACCCGCCGGAACTCCCGACTGTTGTGTCCTCGAGAAATCAAGAGCCAGATAATATCGGACAGGAGAAGCAGAGCGAACTTACGGGGACGAGATTGAATTCGAAAATCGGGTTGCCTCGACTCACGGATATCCTCAATGCGTCCGAGAACAACGAGCAACAATTACTAACGGACACTACTCCTCAGAAAAGCAAGCCCGTGAGTATTTTAAGAAGCAACAACAGCGAATGCTAACAATTTAGGATTCTACCTTGCGAGCTTGTTTAAATATGTATGCTAACGCACTGCACAGAAACGCAAGAGGGTAGTTAAAAACCGGGTGCCAATATACTATTCACCGAGCGACAACAGCGAGGAAGAGACTTTTATTCTAAACAAAAACAAAAAACAGCGCAAAAAGAAAACAAACGACAAAGATCCGAGCACTGCTAAAGTTGTATTGCAAAAGCTCCATGATACGCATCAAGTGTCGCCGCACGGTGATGATACAAATTCCGAACGCAAGAATTCTGATGAATCCGTTGCTTCAGCGTGAGTGAATCATTAATTTTATTCGTTCTATAATTTAGATATTTAAATGGCTTGTCGAATATTCAATCAGTTTTCTCTATACACGTACAATAATTAAATTGTGCAAAGAGAACGAGAGAAAGAGGTAAACAAAATAGTTAAACCGAATTTTTAAATTCATGGAAAATCAAATTTTATTTGTATCAGTTTCAATAAAAATCAATTATATATATATATATATATATATATCAAGGAAGAAATCCTTATCCAGTTCATCTAAGAGCTGTTCTAAATTGTTGGATAAAATAGATTTTTATTATATATTTCAAACAGGTTTCATAGGGATTGTAAGAAATCTTTTAAAGCTTTTTAATAGAATTTTATTATTAATGTATTTACATATTTTTAAATTAATTTTTGTCAACATTAGTTTATATGGTTTAAAAGACGTCGGTTAAAAAGTGTTGAATAGACTGAGATGATTATTAAAAGATACAAATATTAAATAATTAGAAAGAAAAAGATTCCTTTAAATCGATAGTTGTAATATATTTATGTTACAGAAAAAGCTCTTTGTTAGCTCGAATAAATGAGTCAAACTGTTTAGAAACTAGTACGGCTAGTTTGAATAATAAACCATCTACGAGACCACGGCGTCTAAAGGCACCAACGAATTTGCAAGAACCGACATTGAATAAGTAAATATTACATTATTTGTTGATAATATGTTAATTGTACAAAAAATTTATTAAAAAAAAATTTCTAATTATTTCAGAAAATTAAGAAGATAGAAGTTCAATAGAAAAATAAAAGTAGCGTGAAACAACTCCGGAAGTTGTCAAAATTATAGTGTAAAATGTTATTATTATACCTGTATATTTCATTATTTCAAGCGTGTAAATAGTGTTAAAATTTGACCTCATACCGATACTTATGTTGTTAATATCGGTTATCCTAATGTGCTTTTAAACAATAATTCCTCATTGAAAATATGCTATTTAGTAAATATGTTACAGTTTCGAGAATTTCAATTATTCAATATTTAGCTTCAGTTTTACAATCATAAATGAAAACAATTTGTTGAGTGAATTACATGTAATGAATAAACACGTTCATAACGTTAGTAGTAAGTGCCAAATTTACATTTTAACATACAATTTTAGTTTTTTTTTTAAATCATTATATACACATTTTATACACTGCTCTTCACTAATTTATATAGTCATAAATATTATAAGCTTCCGAAATATTTTTAATAATTTTACAAATATTTACCACGAATGAATATATATTTATATTTATATTATCATAATATATAAGAGAATTGCTCAGACTTTAACCATCTTTTTAGCATGTGAATTATTATCTTTATCTTCAAAAAAGCTTTTTCATTGAAAAATAAAAAAAAAATTATAAATCAATATTCAATATACTGATAATTTATTTGTTCTAATTTATACAATATCCAGTAGAATAAAATTTGCATCACAATAGAAATTGTATTTCATTGGTTGTGTTAAAAAACTAGTAATTTTGGTAAAAATTTATTTACGAAACAAATTCTCTACCGTGATTACTTTCTATATCCATTAGTTTGTATTTATACTTTAAATATTTTAACGAATCCTGTTTAATCTATTTAATTTTTACGATAAAATTGACACTTCATTGCATAAAATAAATTCTTTAACATAATCACTTACATAAAGAAACTATGACTGTCAATTAATAATTAAATATATGTATACACTTATTTCTGATCCAATTGGCATGCATATAATTGCTTTATTTTTATAGTCTGTAAATAGCTAGAAAATAATTAATTTAGGCATATTTGTGAAAAGGAATTTTAGCGATAAAGGCGATTGTTCTTCCTTTCTTCACCATCTTCCGTACTTAATTTTTCGATTTACCGTCTTGATTGAATATGGATAACGAAGATCAGTACTTGCTTACGATGGCTCACCCACTGTATTAGTTCTAGAGTTCCCTTTATATGATTTTGAAGGTGTGATGTAATAAAATTTTAATGAATCAAAAGAAACGTTTTTTAATTTAATAGTCCCCAAAATTTAATCTCATCGATCCCATTTATCGTATTTTATTATCCAGAAACGCTTTAAAACATCATATTGTCGAAAAATTTCAAAATTCGTAAAAATTTGTTGTCAATATTTACTGATTTATTTATTTATTTATTTATTTATTTACTTTTAGTAATTAATTTTATAACTTTGATGCTAATATTGATAAAATTGATGATTTTATAATGTTTTTATTTTTAAAGAATCGTTGCAATGACTTGGAATTTATGCTTTTATTTTCATTTTGCTGCTGGGGGGGGGGGAAGCACCTTTAATCAATCAAATTAATAAGTCGGATAAATAATTAACGACACTTAGGCACCTGTCTCCCTAATACTGTAGCTCAGTACGAATTGCAATTTAAATTTAACATAAAAAAAATGTCCGATGTCTTTACGAAATATTTTAAAAAATTCTGCGTATAATTCGATGCAACTTTGTGAAACCGATGAAACTGAATTCGAATAATATTTAAAACTTGTATCTTTTGTTCGCAGAGCATATTTTTGCCAGAATAATCAATAATGTGTACTTGATTTAATATATTTAATGTCAATGAGGTTACTTAAATGTCATCTCCGAATTTGAACCCCTAGGTAACGTTAATTAAGTTAGTTTATTTGCTGGGTTTTCCCGTTAGGGTTAATTACCAATCCGATGGGAAGGAAGCCAGGACTCTGCTCGAGTATTCTGCTCCACATTGGAAGGTAAAAGACGATCACAATTCCAGACGTTCGATCGAGTCTGAATTCATCCTTGACATACATATCAGAACCGCGTGCACGGCTCGAATGCCAAAACGGAGTCGTCTCAATTGCCACGATCGACAAAATTAAGCGAATTCGAATTAGAAGCACTTGGGATTCGGAAAGGGCTTCTTGGCGAATGAGTTCGAAAGGACAAGAGCTCTAGACCGTCCTGGTAGGGTTTTATTTTTGGAAGGCATCGTTGCGGTATCGCGAACACAGTCCGAGCTTTCGGAGCTGGGGGGTCGGGGGGTTGGAGGTAAGATCGTTACCAAGAGTAGTGGTTGTTTATTGTACAAGGGAGATTCGAATCACGGGGTCGTACGCGATTTTAGCGCATTCGTTGATGCGATAGTGGCCCGTGGCTCGAGATTATTATTTAAAATTGGAAAATCGAAGGACCTCATCGTTCCTAATGGGCTCATTTAAAACGACAATGCAGCGGTCCCTTCGCAAGGATGTAGCTTTAATCTCGATAAACACGAACTTTTTATTTCAGGAATCGATGCTACGATTCATTAGGGAAGTAAAAGTCCGAAGAGACGAGTCGCATGGGGGGTAAGCTCGGCTCTTCGATTAAAAAGGTTGGACTTTACGAGCGGGCGGTCGCAGGTACGGAGGAGAGCTCCTCATTGGCAAGGCTGTTGCGTCGCGAAGGTGCATTCCGCACTTTTAAGGAATTTCTCTTTCTTCGCGGGCTGATACGGAGCGAGACATACAGATACTATATGTATACTTGCTACGTATTGATCTCGTTACGGTATGCAAGGAGATCCAAATTTAAGGATAAATCGATTGGACTACGAAGTGGTGTTATACAAGTGCTTTATTGAGATGCTCGGTGGACTTCACACGATGGAAATTGTGGGTAGAACATTTATATGTAACTCGTCGATGGAACTTTTCGGTGGAACTACCCGAGTCTTACAAAATTCCGCTATTTAAAGACTCGTAATTCGTTTAGATATTTTTTAGTTAATACAGGGTGGGAGGCTCACGCATAGGCGAAAACTCCGGAGAGCGGGATTAAACATTTTGTAATAACATTTTGTAATTCGTCGCGAGCATGGAAGGCGGAGTCTTACTTGACCTTTGAACAAAAATCGTCTTGCAGTCTCTTTTAAAAATGAGTTCATTATCACGAAATATGGACGCGAAACCCGAAGCTGCCAGTATGCCATAAAAACGGGTCCTTTTCCCGAACCTTATTATCGTTTTCCTCGCATAGGCTCGCGTGAAACGAATAAACTTCGACCGATCGAAGACAGTATGTGCGTTTAAGGATAATGAAATTATTCATCGCGAAAAAGGTTTTCTTAAATCAACATCGTCGTTATATTTTTGCAGACGCGATAAATTTAATTTAAAAAAAATGGATGCTCTGTCGCGACCCGTATGTTCGGAAAAATACCTTTTTTCCGAACACAATCACTCCTTTATTCTATTAAATTTGATGCAAAATAAAACACGTCCGACGGTTAAAATGAACGGGGACATTCGAAAAACTCGCGTAATCATTATTTTAGGTGAAACATGCCTTTTTTACCTAACAAAGGCTCTGTCAAGATCATCCGAAAAAAGATCGAGCCCTGCGCTCGGACGATTGATAACGGAGGACAATCGCAATGTTCGCTCGCTCGCTCGCTCGCTCTGCCGCCGCTCGCCAAGGGCTAAGTAAAAAGGAAAACTCAAGTCCTCCTCTATCGGGTGTCTATCCTCGGCAGCCCCTCGCCTCTGAGCTCCCCCTCTAGGCCCCGCGCTAAGCCCGCGCAACTGTAAGCGCTCGACTCCTCGGAGTTTCAGGGCTGTTCGTAATTAATAGCAGCCACCACCGACGTTCGGAGAAGTGAAACCACCAGCGCATCTAAGAAAAGGAACAGAATCGCGCGCGTGTGTGCGCTCGTGGAGCTTTATAATATACGCAAACAAACAAGCCAGCACTGTCAAGTGACGCCCTAAAAATGCTGCTCTCCCATCATTTTGCATTATTGCTTTTCTAATGGACGCTTGACGAACGAGAGAAAAAATGTCCGAAGACGAGAAGCGATTATCCGAGACCGATGATGTGAGTTGATAGTTGTCGATGTTATTTTGATATATCATTTAATAGCACACCTAACCTATCTGTAACGTATTTACTCCAGGCTTCATCCCTCAGCCTTAGTGCTTTTAAAACAATTTCTTCTATCGTTTCAATGCTAAGAATAAAGAGATTTTTGTGCTTATATATTTTTCATTTTTCTAATGCACTGTTAATTTTGGTGCGATGATCGATACGTAATATTTTTTCAGAATTTTCTCTTGCATTTAATAATTTTGCCCATTTACCGACGGTTAATTCTTATTTTATAAACCTAGACAATATCAACGGTAGAAGATGTTCCTGAATCATCGGTCAGTTACAGTATCGGAGAGAATTCGTTAATTCTTAAGGAGAAACCAAGACGAAAGGTTATCGAAGAATCCGATCCACATCCCGTAGAATCTAAAAAGGAACAATGGTGGTTAAAAAAGCCAACTACTCAATTAGATATAGGTATTCAAAAAACGTCTGTCGACTTGCAGAAAGTAGAGAAGACAATTTTATCTCCTGACATAAGTTCTTCTATGAAAGACTTTTTGGATAAAGAAAAAATGTGTAATGTAAGTAATCATTTTCTTTTTATTTTTAGTATATTTATAAGTATGTTAGTACATTAATGGTACAATTTTATTATATAATAATTTAAATACTTTGTTTATATCGATTGTAGAATGATGAAGCTGAAACAAAAGATAACGATAATACTTGGCAAGATTTATTAGATTCTGTTACGTTTGACAAATATGATTCAGATTTTGAAAGTAAGTTTTCAAATATTATTATACGTATATTGCGCTATATTAATGTATGGTCTGTAATGTAGATGCTACGGATGAAAACATAGGAAACATTTTAGAAGAAAAGAGCAAAACCATTGAAAAGACTGTAAATCCAGCACTGGAAAGTGGCTATATTAAAGAGCTATTACAAGAACCTGAGAAATTAGTGCAACAGATTGACAATGATCTTCCGAAAGATGTTTTAAGAACTAAGATTAACACTAATGATGAGAACGATACTACTAGCAACAGCTTAAAAAGAGTCTGGCAATTAGAAGCAAATATTTTTAAAATGGTTGAACAGCAAGATATTGATGCTAAAAATGAAAAAAGTACAAGCCCCAGTCCATCTGTGGAAATCTTATTTGAAAATATAAATTCTAAAACGACATTGCAATTTCAAAAAAATAAATTTGACGAACATAAAGTTGAAGTATCTAGTAATTCTGATTTAGACGATCCTATAGAACAGCATTCTACATCCAATGATACAGCTAATAAGAAAAAAGAAAATTTAAAAAAAGAGATCACCGATGTAGATAAAGACTTTTTTGATGCTCTAATAAAGAATACAAAAGAAAATAATGAACAGCTTTCGCCTCAAAGCTTAAGTTTCGATAAAGAAGATTTTGCTCATTTTTTAAAACTACTGCAAGAGCAAAGTGACAAAGAGAAAGATGCTTTATCTGAAAGGACCTCGCTAAATTTAGTCGTGGAGCAATTCGATCCATTAAAAGATGCTTGTAAAGAAAAAACAGAATTCTTAGAGAAGGAAGTCAATAGTGCCAAGACGATAGATTTACTATTGGAGTTAGAATCTTCAATGTGTCAATCGGTTTCATCAGAAGCATTAAAAGTAGAAACATCACCAGAAAAAAATTCATGTACTTATTCTAGTAAAAATTCTGGCAAGGATTTATTAGTGAGGAATAGTGCTAGAATTTCTGAAAAGGATACCAAGAAGCTTGTAAATGATAAAAATGAGTTATATAGTGTAGGCCTTACACCTAGATTAAAGCTGTTTGCCGATGATATACCAAAACTGTTGGCTGAAAAGTCTAATGAAACGAATGCTAAAAAAGATGACTCGGAAACATCGGAGCGTGAAATAACTCCAAAATCAGAGGGTAACGAAGATTTTAGTTTTAAAAATTTCAAAGCTCTTGACGCATTTGCCAAAATGGAAGCTTTGAATGATCATAAAAATGTCACAGACGTTAAGGATTTTGTAGATTTTAAAGACAGCCAAGTTGGCAGTTATCAAAGAACTATGCAAAAATCTAAATCCATGCACAATGCCGCAATGTATACTGGAACAAAACAATCGGGTGATAACTTAAGGACTCAATATTCTTCCAATGTCTTGGAAAATAAGAGTTCAAGAACTCAAACTGTAATTGGAAAATCTAAAAGTTATGATCAACTTTCAAAAACCTCAAACAAATTAGGATCATCACTAGAGAATATAAAAAATGTCAAGCTTGTTGAAAATCGAAAATCTGCCTCAGCTGTTGCCCCAAAGAAACTTCCAGGACCAAAAATAAAGGTTCAATCAAAAACAGTAACAAAATTGAATCCAAAGACCAAAATGTCTTCGAAAACCGTAAAAGAGCCCATGAAATGTAAGTTTTGTTTAATTTTTTTAATTTATAATGTGTTGCATTTTAAAAAACTATTTTCACATTTTGAAATGCCTCAAAAATGTAAAAAAAAAAAGAATTTTTATTGTGCATCAGTGCAGTAAGAAAAATTTTAATCTGTGACTAATTGAATGTTTTTGTGAGAATATCATTTGATTGAAAGAAAGATAAAATATTATAAATATAAATGGCTATTTAAAAAGTTATATTATCGAAATATTTATTTTGAAATGCCTCAGTTTAATTAAATTACAAAATAATGTAAATTTAAGTTAACTTTATTGTATTTACATGTAAATATGCAAAAAAGTAATCGGTAACATTAATTTTCTTAGCTTTTCCAAAGGAATATGGTCTCAATATAACGGGAAGTCAGTACAAATCGTATGAAGAAGATGCTAAAAATTCATTTGGAGGTGGAGATTGGGTTAGTGGGTTATTGAAAGAAAATACCTTGGAAAATTTATATCATCAGGAAAATCAAAAGCTCATTAATACTAAATTAAAGTTGGAAACCGAAATAGAAACTTACAAATCTAAGTTGAAAGATATACAAACGCTGCATGAACAAGAGATGTTTTTGATAAAAAAACAAAACATTCAATTAAAAGTAAAATTAGATGAGATGTCCCAGTTAAATATAGGTACAATCGATCCTAGATTGAAATACGATCCGAAAATCATGCGAATGCAAAAGGATTTAGACAGTCAGGCGAATCTTATCAGAGCTTACGAGTCAGAAAATAAGAAATTAATCGAAGAAAGAAAAAGATTGCAGAGCGAATTGAAGTCTCATAATCAGCAAAAGTCAAAAACCATTGTAGCGGATAATAAAAATGGCGAACATGAATTAATGGAGAAATTAAAGGACTTGCAAGAAGAAAAAGTGAAGATAAATATTGAAATATCAGATTTAAAAAAGAAAAATAATGATTTATTATTGAAAAATGAGGATGCGACTCAGCAAAATTGTCTGTTACAAGAGGAACTAGAAATGATTAAAGACCAATTAAGAGCTAAAAATGATTTTATTACAGACAGGTTGCAAGCAATGACAATGAATGAACTAGATTTGAGGAGGCAAGTAGAGGATTTGAAAGTAGAATTACATTCTAAGACGGAGCAGTTAAAATTGATCAAGCGGGAATATGACAGCTTTCAAGAAAATGTAGCACCCGTGGAAAAGGAAATTTTAGAGTTAAGAACAAAGTGTTCGTATTACCAAGAAAAATTGCAGGTAAACCAAGTTCTTTTATTCTCGTGGAGTGCAGTAATTTTTTTAACGATTACTTATAATATTACAATTATAAATAAATTGCGGTAAATTATATTTACATAAATAAATTTAAAAAACATAGCCGATAAAGAATTAATTAATGACACAGGAAGGAATGCTTTTGATTTAATATGTAGATTGATAAGTTATTAATGGCTTACATTAAACATTATATGTATGTTAAACATTATATTAGAAAATTGTGTATTTTTGTTAAGCACTGTGTGGTTAAGCAATTTTTATTATAATTTAGAAATTTTATAAATACAGGTACCTGATGCAGAGAAAAATGTTAATAAATCCTTACTTGTTTGTTTTTAATAACTATGATAATTTAAATGTATATAGTTTTTTAACGTTGATTAAAAACGGTGACTTTATAAAAATTACTCTAGGAATAATTTTAATAAGAGGGACCAAATATTATCAACGGCGTTGAAATTCGCGATACTTGCTTAATTTATAATATTGCACCTGATGTTTAAGCCGTGTTGTGTTCATTAATAAATTTTCTTTTTAAACAGACTGCAAAAAATAATTGCGAGCGGGAGAAGCAATTGACCCTGAAGCTAAGGGATCAAGTAATCCTAGATAATAAGAATATAACGGACCTAAATCGACAAATTCGTGAAATGGAACGCATTTTAAAAAGAAAGAATCCCGATTCCGTTTCGGCGTTGATCCTTACAGCGAATTCAGAAAACGAAAAACTTAATCTGGAAAAGGTTAAACTATTAGAGGAGAGGATTGGCTTCTTGGAAAACGAGATAAAAGCAAAGGAGGACACGAGTGCGATACAGTCATCGAATATACAAAAGAAGTTTAGCGACATGAAGGAAAAATACTCGAAGCAGGTTTCGGATCTTGAGCTGAAGCTTCACGTTTTCTCCCATAAGGAGAAAAAGACGTACGTTGAAGCCGGTACTCAGACAATACAAAGGATCTTAGAGAGTCGCAGCTCTGAGCCAAATTTGTCGGAGAAAATAAGCGCGAACAAGGTCGGGCCCAAGTCTCAGAATTTGAAGGAGGACACGCATCTAATCGCAACGATACGCGGCCTCAAGCAGGAGCTCGGCAATAAAGAGAAGAGCCTGTCCAAGTTGACAAAGGATATTCAAGAGCTCCAGAAGACTAATAGGAAGCTACAGAAGGAGCGGGAGAGGATACTCAACGAACGCAAAACCATGGAGAAGACGAGCAATAAGGTAATGATCTCCTCGGACTCCAAGCTCGCGAGCCTGAGGACTGACGAGATCAACGATCCGAATTTCAACTTTTATCAGACTGGACAATTCGCCGACAGCAAGAGATCAACCCTACACGGTCTGGATGCCATTGAGATCAATAGGTTAAAGAGGCTGTCGAGTGAGAACGACGCGCTAAAGGAAGAGTTAGCAAGAATTAAAAAGGAATTCGTGGCCTTGAAGAACAAAAGGATGCAGGATCTTAATATATTGCAAGAGGAGCACGAAAAGGAAATTGCCCTCATTGTCAAGGAATGTAATTTTAAAATTGGCGACACGAAAGCTAATAAACTACAGGTGTGTACATATATATATATATATATATATATATATATTACATTCATAATCAAGCTCATTTTTGAAAAAAAATACCAGACAATGCACATTAGAACATTATACAACATTGTGTGCTACTGTTAAAAAAAAATCATGCTCAATTGGGACCCAGAACTTTTTGTTAAAACAGATTTTGTTTTGTTTTGTTTCTTATAGGAAACTTCTTAAAACACAGTATAAGCTTAACTTAACGGCAATATAACATTGATACATGAATTTTAAACAGGTATTGCATTTGTTTTAGGGTCAAGTCAACTCGCAGATGAATGTGATATCTCATTTGCAGCAACAACTAGAATCATTACAATACTTCAAGGAACAAGTTGTAATTTTAAAGGCGGAAAGGGATCATTTAGAGGAAAAAAATAGAGTACTAAGCGAAAAAGTCAAATATCTGTCTACTCCTGTAAGTCTTAGTCGATAATTTTGTTAATGCGCTATTTCAAAGTCTTATTAACAATTCACGTCAATTGATCTTTTAATGTCGTTCAAATCAAATATGACGCGAATTACTCGGAAGGTAAGGGCCATAGCCCTTTTAAAGTCAATGCTCAAATAATAATAATTATTATTATTCTAATGCGAATTGTGTTATTTGCATTGTCCAGAGCTCACAGCAGCTGCAGCTTTTGCAGGACAAAATAATGATACTTCAGCAGCGCCATGAGACACGCGAACTGAGTTTGCAAAAGCTCGTGCGAGATCTGTTGAGAAATAGGAGTCAAGGCTGCAACGCCTGCAACGGTGTCAACGTTAAGGGCAAAGAGCTTTGCTACTTTCGCCAGGAGCTAGACAATATCCTAGGCACGCTGCAAGATCTCACAAGTCCCTAACCTAAGGCTTAATTATAAAAGCAATCCCTCAGACTTTGCAATATGTTTAACTGTGAAAATTAACGCTAAACTGTTAACGATAGGGATCGGTTACTTGATTTTTTAGTAGAAAATTTTAGAAGACTGGGGTTACCATTGAAAGCATAATCTTAAGTTTAAAATTAGTATTTATTTAAAAATTATTAATGTTTTTAATTTAATAATGTGAATAGGTGCCGATTCAATACATTTGTTCATATTTTTGTTTTATGAAATCATGATTCTTTTATTTTTTACTTCCAATTTTTAAAAAGTTTATGCCTTTTGTACAGTTTTTGTAAAATAATATCCACAATTGTTATTATTATTTTTTTTTCTATACAGTTTGTTATAAAAATTAGTGATACATTTTTAATTCATGGTTGATTGTTTTAATAATTATACTAAACTATTTATATTTAATAATAGTTTAAATTATTTTGTACAGTAAATAACTAGTTAATTTAATTTTAAATAACTAATTTGTTGATGGATGGACAATGTAAATAGCTTACTACCAAATGTAAAAGATTAAGTCTATAGTTAGCTATTTCGAGTTTACCTTCATGACCCTATTTAAGTTTGAAATATTTTCTAGTTAATTTTCACAGTTTATCATTTTATTAGTTCATTTTTCTACGGAGGAAGGTTGGCTTTATATATCAAGTCTGTCTATGAATAGGTTTTTTTAATTACATAATTTGAAATGATTAATACATTGTAAACTGGCTGTAAATTATTTCAAATAAGATTCGTTGAAAACGTGGTGCGTTTTTTTACTTTTATTTCTGTTTTCGTTCATGAAAATACTTATGTATATAGTTTAACATTTAGTACATATTCTTATAAAGGGAGTCTAACCATCGTGGTTAAGAAAAATCCAAAAATTACTTTATTTTTTAAAAGGATATATAGAACTGAAAATTAGTATTATATTATAATGATAAAAACAGCCGTTATAAATTGTACAATATTTAATTTTTTAATATCATTCGCAACTAATTTATGATATTCATTAATATAGCAATGATTCTTCTCATTTCGTAAGCAATATTTGTAATTTAATTGAAAAATAATTATTTTAATGCATAAGTACAAATTAACAATACAGATGTTGCAAAAATTAGTGTTGCATTTACAAGAAAAAAATTTAATGCGATAAATATTATTTTTATTTAATATTTACTTTATTGATACCAACATCTTATTTTTTTACTTTGAAACTACTTATACTCTATTATTGGACAATCATAGTTAAAACTTGAATCGTCCAAATTCCAATGGTGATCTTCCACAAATGTATTATTCCAACTTAGCCTTTATTTACATGTCTGTCGTATTTTCTTTTAAGTAAACTGGAATAATAATAAGAATTACGTGTTTCTTATTGAAAATTTTGCATTTTATCAACTATTTACACATCAACAGAGTTTGAATTTACTAGATATTATTTTAAACAAAACCTTAAAATACTCATTTTTTACTTTACTTTAAGATAAGACGAGCCATTCTTCTTTTTTTAGAAGAATTCATACCCTCTTTATATAATTGTAGAAAACTCGAATAGTACTTATATCACAATTCAAGATGAAATTAATAATATTTAGTAATTTTATATGTAAAAAAACGAAGCTCTTGTAAATAATAGGATTAAATTATATATACAACACCAATATATTTAAATTAAAAAAAATTCATTTTCATAATAATGTTTACATATAATTACCGATTCTTATGATAATCAGATTTTTCCAAATCATTAAAATCTATTTATGTAATGTGCACAAATTATTATAAATTATTATATGTTAGTATTTATTAAAAACAATTTGTCAATATTTGAAGTAATCATTAAATTAAATTAAATAATTAAACATTCAGCATTACAAATTATTTATATATATATATATACCTATTTATTTATTATAATAATTAATTAATTAATTTTGCATTAATTTTTTTTTTAAACACTAAGAACATCCATTAAAGGGATTTATTTGACAATACCGCTAAACTAACCGTCCAAATATCTTTTTTGAGGTCTTATAGATTTCGGTATGTACACTCATGTTATTGACCTAGAAGTCGTTCGATAAATGGAAAAATTACAAAAAAAATATGGAAGGTCCAATGCTATATTATAAAGTAACAAAATTTCTTAATTATGGTACTACCATATGTATTTTAAATGTTTGACCGTTATTGCAAATGTCCTTTGAAATGCAGAAAAGTGTAAAGTATAAACGATAATCATTTGGGGAGTAAAATTTGTTAAAAGCGACATTCATGTGTAGTAAAAACATTTCGTCAAATAGTTTCAATAATTAATGATATGCATTAAAAGTAAACATAAACTTTTTTGAAAAATGTTATTAAAGGGTTTATTAACTTTTATTGCCTAACATGTTTATCTAGTATTTTATATTTGCACATAACAGTAACAAATGTGCTGAAATTATAAAAAAAGTTTCAAAGTGATGAGTTCAGTATAAACCCTTATGTTTGACACCATCGACATTATTATTGTAGTTTTACCTTATCCCATCCCTAGCAAGGATACAAAATTTATGAATGTGTGTGTGTGTATATATATATTCACTACATATTAATAAATTAGTGGAATTGTAATGCAACAAATTTATGGTTTTAGATCTTCATATTACCAGTAAACTTATATTTACTCTAACTGTAACTTTTATATTTAATCAAATATAGAGGCCAAATGGACAGAAATAAGTTATATAAAAATACATAAAAATTGTAAACTTTTTTACAAAATAAAACATTTTTTATAGCTAAAGAAATAATAATGTTAGTTGTTTTGAATATTGTTATTTGGGATTTTTTAAAGTTGTAACCAAATGTTCTTAAACAAAATTCAGTTTTCTATCCTGTAGAGTAAAATAAAATGCTCCCAATACAAAAGTTAAGTTTCGCTTGCAGAATTAAGTATGCACATTTAAAGGTCATATAGATAATTCGCGATTGATTTTTATCCTATTACAGTGTTGGACAAAACAAATTGAAAGTAATTTTTCTACCAAAGTATTTGTTTTTATGGACTGACATATCAGTAATATTTATAATATTTATTATAGAATAATGCTGAAATAAAAATTTTTAACAAATATTTTTTAAATGTCAGAGCTAATTTTTTATTTTAAAAAGGAAGTTGATTTTCGTTTTTTTAATGTATAATCGGTCGCATTACCCATTTTTGTCAAATTAATTTATTCTTCAACTATAAACAGCAAAAACTGTATTAAAATAAATTTTAAATTTAATTTAGTTTTATATGTTCCGTATAATATATATTATAAAGAATATAGTAAGATCAATAAGTAGTTTTTCAACCGACATTTCTTATATCATTAACAATGTATGTAAAACGTAAGCGTAAATAAAATGATATTTAAACTAAAACTAGTTTTTTTGAAAAAATAACATACTTTTCCTCGAAAAGAATATGATGTAAAACTTTCTTATTTGTTGTTACATATTATTTTAATGGTTCGTCAAATATAATTTTACATCATCAATTTTAGCAAATTTTTGGTTGGTGTAGAAAAGCATCACTGCCAAAACTTCCTTTTATAAATTTTCTTTTAAAAAAAATAGATCATCAAAATTTCATTTAAACGTATGTAAATTTTTTTTATTTATTAGTTAAGATTGATTTTTGTTTAATAATTTAATATCTATAAGTTCATAAAAATGATTTAATTATCATTAATCACCAATATTCTGTCATTGTTGTTGAAAAATAAAAATTTTTATTTTAATAATAATACTATTAATAATAATAATTAACGACTATTATTAGAAATTCAATTATTTGTAATTCTATACTAGTAAGAGAACAATTCAATTAGACGTCGAGCACATTGCATGAATGTGCTATTTATCAAATAACACAATGAAAATGTTTTTATAAGCCTTAGGTTTTTTATTTTTATATTGAATGAAGTAATTTTTTTAGAGTAATACTATTTTTGAGCGATAAGAATAGTATATTTTGTAAAATAAAGTTTTTCATTTAATCTTTCAAGGCTTTTTGAGGTTTAAAAATGAAAAAAGTAAATAATAAATAATAAAAGTAAAGTAAATAATAAACAGTACGTGCAAAAAATTTTATTAAATCTTTTTCTTCATTATTATTATTGTTTTGAATAATTATATGCATTGCCTGAGCCTGTAATGAAAATAATAACGATAGAGAATTGTAAAATTCACCAAAATGTAAAACGATAGGCATTTTTTATAAGTATATCGAATGCTAAAGGTAATGGAAAAATTAATTATAAAATTTATTAATATAAATTATTGATTAAAATAAATTAATAAAAAAAATTTCTTTTAGGAAGGAAATTTTTATAGGAACAATGGCTTACAGAAGCAGGTTTATTATTATAATTTTCAATTAAATGTAACCAAAATATATATACGAAATTATAAGCACGCGTTTAAATATGATTTAATGAAAAATAGTCGGCAGGTGGCATTTGCAATAAATAGAATCGAGCTTGTAATTTTAATTTTGCTACTCATACAAGCAGCTATAGTTTAAAAAATGATATCACGGTTAACAAATTGCGACACTTTCTCGATTCGTTTCCTTTGAATTAAATAAGATCTTTGCCACATACTCTCGATGCAAATTACTCTTATTACCCAAGTGGTGTCTTCCGGACAAGTGTCAAGTTTCCTTTAAGTGCTCGATATAACATATGTAAGCGTAAATTTATCCTTGCACTTATTAGTATAGTAAAATTCGAATTCGGCAGCAGATATTATTATTGATGAGACAGTTGTAAATCATGTTTACGATTCCTCGGTAATTATTGTATTTGTCGTCATCGCAAGAACAATCCAAAGTCAAGCATTACTTTCAAAGGTGTGCCAAATTTCGCTGACATACGCGAGGATTAATTTAAAAGCAATGTTTAAACGGTAGACTCGACTGCATTTGTGAGGTTGCACAAATGATTAAAGGTGCGATTAAATTGGCGCCCAATAAGGGCATATAAATATACGAAATCTTTATCTTTGCATCGAAGTGACGATTTATTAACAACTTATGACAAGAAATTTGATACGTCTGTGTATATTTCTTACGCCGCCGACAGCGAGTAATCAAGGCCTTAACAATTGATGAAAGGTAGAATGATTTATCTTCGGTTATTTCATGGTCGACGAGCATCTTACTTTTTAGAAGTAGATAGTAATATTTGTTGGTTACGCCTTTAGGGCTCCGATGCGGAGCTCCTCCTCGAGCCTCGGACGATAATAGAGAAGAGCTGGAAAAGGGAAATGCTTACAATTTTTAATTGGACTCTTCGAGAATCCACCTCTGAAACCAGGCAATTGATTATCTCTTGAGCCGCCCCTCCTGTTCGCTTATTAAGCTTTTCTCATTATATATTTATACGTGCAGATAATAAAACGTCACGCGTGACATTTACGTACAGGCAGGACTCAACTGATGTAAAAACATTGCAGTTTCCTCTTTAGCGAATGCAAAGACTTACGAGATCGATTGTAAATATTTGACAAATTAAATAATCAGGATAAATGATTCGAGGCTATCTCTTGTTGATATTATTTCTCCCGAAAAGTTACTTATCCATAAGAAGCTCGGACTGCTGAATTTCAGGGTTAATTTCCGCAAACTCGCGAGTCTTGTTGGAGCTTCGCGATTCAAATCGAGAAGCCTCTGGAAGGCCAAGGAGCCGAGAGCGAGCCTTCGGGAGCTAAGAGGGGCTGGGAGGACAGCCCTGGAGGGTCGTTTCGCAGACTTGGTCAGGAGCGACGATCACCTGGGCGGGATCCGCTGCGCCCGGCGTCCGGTGGGCCCGAGGCTCAATGGTCCAGAGCCGGGGGGCGCTGGCCTCCAAGCCACGCGGGCTTCTCGAGGTTGAGCCCGGTCTTGTGCCCGCAGAGGCTGCACTTGAGGAGGCGTTCCTCTATGCCGCAGTAATGGCGCAGAGCACTTCCTGTAGCGCTTGCGACAGGTGCGGCACTCGAGGAGGGACTGGGCCCCCTCGCAGCTCCCGCACGCCCTCAACTGCTGGCCTGCAGATCTTCGGCTAGCTCCGATCGCACTTGGTGCTGTACATCTGCAGCAGCTCCTCCGGAGCTGCCGTCGTAATCGAATATTTTCGTATCGAGCGTGCAACCTTTATTGTGTCGTCGTTGTTCTATTTTTCCTCATTTGCCATCGCGGCATTTATTTATGTATATTTTTATTGTTAATTACTGTTCATTTTCGATTTCTCTTCACTCCCAAGTAGAAGCTCCCTTCCTATTATAAATGTCACCACGGATTTATTTTGCAAAAACTACGTTCGACCCGCCTCTACGTTACAACACGTTAAAAGGAGAATTAAATAATTGATTGTTAACTTACGAGGAAATTTACGAATCTTACCAAATTTATTGTGTTTCGAAGCTTCCTCCTTATATGCAGCTCTAGCTTTGAATAAATCTGCTGAGAATCAATAATTAAAATCATGTTTTAGCTCATGCTCTTCTCGCGTTACATTTATGAAAATTCATCGATATAAAATATTAAGGCCTAAAAATCTGGCTCGTCGTTTAAGGAATCTTAAGCTGCTTCAGCTGAAAATTCGACTTCCAATGAAATTCAGTTCGAGTTTATTTTAACGATAAGTATATAACAATATCTTACAAAACGATGTACTCACTGTCAGCTTCATATAAATCCATAGACACATCCATAAGGTAAGCGGGCTGTTGATCGAGAAAGATAATACTTCTTCGTAAAATCCCTGAAGAAAAATAAGATTTTATTAGGAAAGGCGTTAGGGAAAAGCTTTTATTGTCGAATGTATTCATCTATGTTTCGATTAAAAATTTCAATGCTAGCAGTCAAGCAAAAATAAAGCTAAACGTACTAATAACTAAGTGAGAAAAAAACATAATGAATAATAAGGGAATGCAGAAGTGTTCGTAATGTATTGTTAATAATTGATAATTATGACTCATTAAATTATCAGGATTACTCAAGAATTCTTCTTATATAGTAATACTAAAAAAAAAAAACAATTTTGAGTTTAGATTTCGAGTGTAGATTATACACCATTTTCTAACAACAAAAATGCCTTTTTATAGATAATAAAAAGGATACAAGTAAATACAAAATACGAAATCAAATTTATTAATTTTTGCGATAGCAAATAATTCGGCAATTTTTTTAAAAATGGGTCGAAGGCAAGATTTATGTTCTTTCAAAAATTAACATGAGAATTGACGAATCAATGCATCGAATCTACGTTGCATCGTACGAAAGAAATTTCACTTAATTTGTTTATTAGTGAATTACAATAAATCATTATAACCGTGATAATATAATGGAATAAAAAAAAAACAGCACTACTTTAATAAAACTTTATACTTGACTAAAAAGCGTTACACTTATCTAGTACAATAGTTATGTTTGTCTTTTAGTCTTTGCTCAATTAAAGTAAGCCTCGCAAAGATTGAGACGATTCAACGAGGAGTTGTGTAAAGCTATAAAGTAGATTAAATTGACAAGACAACCATATGTAGTTGACAAATTAGCATGAAAAACCGTGACTGACAATGCAAAGGTGCATTTGCTTAAACCGTAAGTTTGAAAAGTGTCAGTTGCACGATGTATTATATTTAAATACATACGACGATAGAGGAGAGAATGAGTAAGAGAGAGAGAGAGAGAGAGAGAGAGAGAGAGAGAGAGAGAGAGAAGAGACAGAAAGAACTGGCTTTTTCAGGATTAATCCGAAGACATTCTCCCAGTGCATCGGATGCAGAAAAGAAAATGCGAACAAGAAAACCGGAGAGAGCTGGAATTCGGTACTCGAATAGCAACTTGAGAATTCTTGTATTGTGGTTCACCATCTCCGGCAAAATAAAGAGCGGCTGTGCAGCTTTTCAGCATTTAACCCGAAGCTATCGGTTCTCGTTCTTTGTTTTTCTCGCTCACTTCTCCTTATGCACCGCACTATAGATTATTCAATCTTCCTCTCGCACTTATTGTTATAAATATTTTAAATGTTTAAAATGATAAATATATTATATTTATAAAATGCGGTCATTGTTGAGATAATAGTCAATAGAAAATTTAGCTAATCCATCAAGTTTTAAACTATAGTTTGTTTTTTGTTTGACACGTAAATGTGCCTCGGGGCTGATGCAGGTGCAACTTTTTTTTAACTTTTTTGATCAGCCAAGCAGAATAAAAACAGTGCTATCCCAGTATTTTTCCATCGTCGTATTTTCCTCTTTCAGTCGCGCTTTAGCCTTAAAAAATAATTTAATTATCATATAAAATTGAATATAAAGTAATAATCATTCCTAATTTGTTTATTTAATTTGTTAAGTTATTTAAGAAATACTGTCTATTTAAGAAATATTTAAGAAGATACTGTACAAAGCTTTTAAAAGACAATTTTTTTTTATAATTTACGATTTGTCTTATTTTACCTTTTTTAAGCTAATTTGATAATAACAAGAAGATAAATTGTACTAAACAAAATGTTACTTTATAATTGAAAATAAAAAGAATAGAATTTTAATTTGAGACAGGTTTTTTTTTAATGAGAATTAATTACCAATATAAGCACTTCAACGATTATAATTATTTCTAGTTCAAATAAGTAAAACTTTCATAAAGATTTTTATTTTTTATGATTGTATAACATGTTATCAGATAAAATATTATAACCAGACAAAATAGTATATTTTTTCATTGCTTTTTTTTATTTGAGCAGCCAATTAATATCTTTTAATTAAATTACATATTTTTATTAAAAAAAACCTATTCATTATTTATTAATTATAGCACTGAACATTGAGCGTATTAATTAAAATCTATGATTAAGAATACCTATTCTTAAGAAGATATGAAGAATGATAATTCATTGTCTGTTTTGAAAATATATTAGGCAAAAGACTTTTATTACACCATTTGACCTACACCTGATCTTGAATTTAAATTATTGTAATTATGCATTCACTTTATATATAAATAAAAATTTTGTTATTTTGTAACAAGCTCTAACTTAAAAGAAATTATTAATAAAAGTTATTTGATTTTCTTATGAATTTTGTCTGCAATGGATGTATATTTTTCCACTGAATTATCTAAAGAGAAAAAATGTAAAAATTACAAAAATTGATAACAGAAATTTTTTTTGAAATCTACTTAAATGTATACACACACGCGCACGCACACACACGTATATATAATAAAAAATTATTTATCAAAGAAAAATTGTCTATAATTCTTAATAATTACGCTATTAACTAAGGTCGTTTAAAATATTCATAAAATTGTGTTTTATTCATTCAAATTCTTAATTTTTCTTTAGAATATTATTCATATAAGTTGATCTTTCCTTCTTCTTAACCAGCTCGTAATTGCGTCTTCAAAACTACAACGCAAAAGTAGGAAAGTATGGCTTAGGTACCTTTAATTACAAAGATACTAGAATCGCAATCATTGGCATGCTAATACATAGAGTTACAGCATATTTTTCGCGAAGAATGTAAGGAAAAATATTGCATAGATTATGGAAAATTTTCTAAGGCTTTTGAAACAATTCAGTTCTGATAAATGACCTAAAAGTTGTAAATACACAAAAGCATAATCGTAGTATTAAATTATTCTTAAAAGTATTGACTTAGATTATTATGAAATCTCGTATCTTTTCATTAAAAAAAAAAAAGTTGAATTGTATGAAGTTATAAGACTCAAATTTATAGATATTTCGTACTGATTATTTTTTTTTTTTTTTGTACTTTTAAATTACGTTTAAAATTGTTTAAAAGTCTTAAATTTTCAATAAATAATGCTTTTAACGCCACATCGATTCTTGCAACCTACATGTTAATACACGTTTTTACTACACAGGAATTACAAGTAAAAGATGGGTATCGTCACTTGATGCGTTAATAGCTGGCGGTATTTGCATTTCAATTTCGAATATGAATATAAAAAATATGAGGCAATACTTCTTGACCCTTGTTATCAAGCTGAGTGCATCTTGGTAAATTTTATCTCAACAAATAAAAACAATTGTTGGTATATGCACAACCAAGTTAGAGGAATGATGTTCCATTTTAAATGTACAATTATGTAGAAGTAATTCTAGCTTTATAATGGATTAATATTAAAAAAAAAAAAAAAAAAAAAAAAAAAACAGATGGAATAGTTCTATGAATTTTCAAGCTAGCCCTAACAACGCATGAGATTCACTTTTCAAACTAATAATTTAACTCGAATAGATAATTAAGCAGTGTGGTATAAAATGCGTCGTAGGTGTCCCCAACCTTATTATCCGGGATCCGTTATTCGAGCAATCTCTTGTTTCTTGTAATACCGGCGAGTACCCTTTACATATGCAACCGTTCGTTGCTACAAATTAATTAAAGTAAATAAAAGAAAGGCTTAGGCTGGGCTCCTTCAAAAATAAGCAGAAGCGCTTCTTCGCTTTGTCCACAATTTCTCTCAGGTACGGAAGCAGCCGTCGTTTTTTCTTCGAATGCCGGGATTCCCCCTGCGGATGAGGCCTAAATGCAATCACTTGCCGACCACTTTTCGAGCACTTTTCTACCTGGGCTTGACCATGAAATTTCTTATTTTCACTCTCCTTAAATTTACTTCCTGGTAAAACTTGATTCGCAACAATGTAAGCTATAAGACAAGACCATACCTTCGAACTGGGTCTGTTAAAGATTATTATTTTAATTCGTCCTCGTACAATTTGATAAATATGGTAACATTGGACGCCGTTATTTAGATGTTTTTTTTTTTTTTTTTTCAAGAAAAACATAATTTGCTATTATTCAGTTATTTTCCAATGAACAACAACACATAAGATACATTATATAATAATTGTACACAACACAAAAAAAGAATACAACCTCTTGGTAACACTTTTTAAGGAAATTTGATAAAACTACTTTAAAGATAATGTTAGCAAACAAAAATAAATATACGCTTATATACGTATTATCATGTGCATTTTGTAAGACTTATATTGTACTGGTGTTTTTTAAAAAATTTAAAAGGACGCAATTAAGATCAATTCCAGAGGAAACTTAATGACATAATGCGTATTTAACGTATTTAAATATAAAAAACAAAATACAAATAAATAAAATCCTTTAAAAAGGAAATCATGTAACCAACTTAGCAAAATACTAGTTTTAATAGTTTAAGTATAAAGTTATCCCAATTCTATTCAAATTTTTCAAAATGGGTATTCGTCTACAAATTTTTATACGTCTTAAAAAAAATTTGTTATTGGGTACTTTATAGAACTTAATTTGCAGTTGAAGGGACATTTTAATAAATGTCATCCTACATTATTGTAAGTGACACCCAGTAAATTATTTGTTTATTAATAAAGATACATAAATGTGATATATAAAACTAATTTAGTCGATTTACTAAATGTATTAATTGTAAAAATTTCACCATTCATATTTTTAATAAAATATTTTACTTTCATTAAGAATAAATCTTTGAATGTGACAACTTCTTGAAATTTAATCCTCTACATAAATTACATGATTATTTACATAAGTAAAATGAATATGCATATTAGAAAGAGTAAGTTTTTAAACAGAAATGATAAATATTTCGATTTTTGAAACATTTTGCTCTCTGAGGTAGTAGATATAATTTTCATTATGGGTTTTAAACTAGTAATTTCAATAAACTTCAATTCATAATGACTTTACTTATATTTAGTATAACAAATAATTATTTGCAGAACAATCGATTTGTAAGAAAGTACAAATAAGACCGAAATTTTATACAATCCGTATTTTAAAATAGGACAGAATAAATACCTTAATAATAAATAACGTTTATTATATTATGTAAACAGTTACCTATTGTACAGTAACATTTAAATTTAATCTATAATAATTTATGATTACCTAAAATAATATGATTTATAATAGCTTTTAATTTAAAGTCAAGAAAAAAATGTTAATTTAAGTTAATACAAATTTTCCACAATTTTTGTGGATGAATAAATTTTTTTTTATAAATATTATTAAATAGAGATTAAAAATGAAATAGTTTACATAAATTATTTTCATGAAAAAAATAAAAAGGATTGTTATCACTAGGTTTTTTAATATTTAATAATAAACGCTATTAAATAAATTACATTTTTGAGCTCAGAATCGTTAGAAAAATTAAATTTGATTACTTTGACGCAATTTATCGGCACAACAATTAACTTACTATTGATTATAAATTTTATTCTACGTTCTGCGTTTTACATTGTACATCTGTCATAAAAATAATATCTATGGCTTGAGACTTAACATTGAAACATTACCACTAATTTATATTTGTAAAAAATTTTTGTTTTTCTTTGCAGTATTAAAAAAGTTTTAGATCTAATTACCAAAAATTTATATTTAAATCTAAGTTACGAAATATTTTTTTTTTAACTTAATTAAATTCATTAAATTAATCTTGTACTTACATTAGGTATACGTTCTCCTGGAATCATTTTAAATTATCAAAATTTGATATTTAAGCAGTGTATATTCTAATGTATAAATAACAAAATAATATTTTCTAATATTTACCCCTGCATCATGTATACACACAAACACCCCCCCCCAAACACACACACACACACACACACACACCATATCCATTAATAATTTGCATTAGATATTGTATTTTCTTTTTTAAAAAGTTTAATAATATCAGCATAATAGGACATGAAGTTTCATTCCCAGAATGAGAGAAGTATTATCTAATACGTAAATCTAAAAGCTATGAATGAAATTTAAAAAGTATTGACTTTCAAATTTATTATATTCAAATATGTAAGCTGCATTAAGTGTATGTATAGAAATATATAATTTATTTTTCTGGCAGCAAAATCATGTTTGTTGTATGCTTATGCAGTTGTAAAAACGTACTATATGTATCCATTAGTACTTTTGCGATATTCTAAATATATAATAAAAACATATATTATTTAATAACAATGATACCATGAAAACTGTTTATGATATCTTCAGTAATAGAGATTATTAATTATTCATACTCCTATGAAAAATGTCGAAAATTATCGCTAATATTCCTGTCAATATTTAAAATTGATTTCATTTTTTCGGAATATCCATTCTCAATTTAGAGATTACCTAAAATAAAAAATAATTAGTTAAAAAATCTTTACAAAGATAATATTCTTTATTATCTATTAAGGAGTGTTATTTTACCATCTTATTATGCTATAAAACAAGATTTTTAATTAATTCCCGCAGAAATTTAAATTCAAACAAATGTGTAACATATTGAATTAAAATTACTGCATTATAAATTAAAAATCTCATTCCATTACATAAAATATTACATTATTACATTTGAATGAACAAGTAAAAGATTAAAAAACACTTGAAATAGTTAAAGAATTAAGAATACAAGAATGTTGATACAACCAGGTTTTTTATGAATAATTTTTTATTTATTTCAATTATAAATATTACAAAATTTTCACTTATAAATGCATTCACTAAATAATCATATCATTTACAGTTGAAATTAAAATAATCTACTGAACCTTCTAATAAAAATAATGTAAAAAGTCTATAATATATACGATTATATATCGATTAAAATAAGAGTAAAATAATGAATGTTCTAATATTTAAATACATTTAAAAAAATAAATGACAACGGTACTTAACCTAGTAATAGTACGATTAAAGTCACAGGTCACAATATCGGTTGCATTGAGAAATGAAATCTTTATAAAAACTGTAGTTTCTTTGCATAATATTGTGTTTATTACTATTACGAAAGGAAAATGTTTCTTAAATTCTATACGCAGTGAACTGAATCATGGCACAATAGTTAAAACATGTATTATCTTATGTGAGGAATCGGTGACAGTATTGTGAAAAAATGGTAAAAAATAAGGTAAAATAAAAATCTATGTATAAATATTTATTGCAGTCTATAAATATATTCAGTTCAGGAACATAGTAGAGTATACTATCACGTGGTACGGATATTTTAAGAAGCTGTGTAAACACATGAAAAATATAAAACCGTTAATGGCAAATTATCGGTTAGTAAAACTGTAGGAACTAAAAATGTTTGTTCGGATTAAGTGAATTCTCGGTGCATTTTTGCATTGAATATTTTAAAAGAAAAATATTTTTTAAATTTAATTCGCTAGAAAGTTATATATTTACTGTTGAAAATGTTATGGTTCCGTTGATTTTATTCGAGGTCTTATTATATTCGTGAAAATTAAAATAAAACAAAAATAAAATAATTTCAATAGAGAGAGAGAGAGAGTGAGAGGGGTGGAGTGGGAGAGAGAGAGATAGTGAGAGGGGTGGAGGGAGAGAGAGAGAGAGAGAGAGAGAATACTATATACGTGAAGTTTATAATATTATAGTTGGTAAAAGAACATTATAATGCTTCTACAATAAATTAATATTTAATTAATTTAAATCCTATTGTCGAGGCTACAGTTTTTATAAAGATTTAGAAACAATGTATTTTATCTATGTTTGTTTTATATACATCCCTTGGAAATAAAAACTGACGTTTTAACATTGTAAAGTATCTAAGAATATTTTGAAAATTCCATGTTTTGTTTGCGCAGTGCATATATATATATATATATATATATATATATAAACACATTTATAGAATTTTGATCGTGCTTAAACATTTTTAACGCTAATTTAAGATTACTATCTTAATATTGAAAATATTAATGGAATATTATAATTTTATAAAACTGTTATCAATAGTTTTACGCGCTAAGTTACTCGAATATATACGATAAATTTATAAGGCACTTATTATATAAAAATTAAATTTTGTATATTCTTTTCTGCAGAAATGCAGTTGTTTGAAATCCTTATAGAAATCCATTAACTGTATAGCGATATCAATAAATTTTATTTCACTTCAATGAATGTGGACGAGCTAAACTCTTTTGAGTCTTTTCAAGACTATACATTTTAATTTAAATCTATCACAGTTGGTGTTTCTTTGTAAATAATTCCTGCATAGTAAATATATGATTTTTGTATACAGTTATCCATGAATAGAAAAATTATTCAAATTAAACCCCAATTACCTAAATATTTTATTTTTTTTCCTTATCTAATAATTCAGTAAGCAATAATAGTAATATTAATTTTTATAATAATTTTTTAAGAGGGCAGAGATTAAGAAGGAAGCAAATATATCGTTTTACTTAATGAGATGTAACATTTTACTATGCCAATCACATCTTAGGCATTCTATCCAGCGAAAGATATTACATTATTAATGAAAAAATAAAATAATGCAATTAAGGTTATATAATTTCAAGGTTATACAAAGATCGATACTATCAAGTTCATCTCGTGTTAATGTAAGTTCATCAATTGCAAAGATTCTTCGAAACAAAATCAATTTAATAAAATAATGAATCGATATTGTCGGGATGTCTTTTTTCATAATAATGATACCCTCAGCTACGACATAATAAAAGTAGATCTTACTTGTAGTATTCATTAGCGATTATTGGAATCGTAAAAATTTTATTGTACAATAAATAATCAATGCTTCGGGTAAAACATATAAAATATGATATTTAAAAAAAATGAGACGGAAAGTAACGTACAATTAGTAAATAATTGGTAAATGATTAATTATTAAAATTTTCAATGCCGTCGTAAATACGGGACGTGCTTCCAAAATATTTTTTACGAAAAATTGTAATCCCAGCTTGTCAAGATTAATATATTTATAATTAAAATAAAACTCTAAATTGTTTGTTATAATGAATCATAAATACCACAAATAAAATCCCTTATTATTTTTTAATATTTTTAGGATTATCTTTATCAATTTCTTTAAATTTAAAGCATTCCATGTTTTTTTTTATCAAAACCACCTCTAATTATCTTAAATGTTAGATCTTTATAAAAATCACGAACGTAAAAGACTCTGTTTAATAATTAATACAAATATACACACTTACAAAAAAAAAAAATCCTTAAAAGAATTTCAATGATTTTTAATGTCATTTCGATTATAACATTATTAAATGTTTGATCTTCATTTGAGTATAAATGCAAAATCACAGATTTTAGCTGGTAATTAAAACAGCTTCATTAATGGTTTGTTTTACTAATTTTAAGTGAGAAAAAGCTTTGTTCTATGTAAATATAAAATGATATTATCATCAATATAAAAGCTATTCGTTGTATTACAATAAAAAGCCATAAATAATCACAATACAAATTGTAAATTTGATTAAGTTTTTCACACAATAATTTGATATCATTGAATTGAGTATAAATTTCCTTTACTTCCATTTTCAATTATTTCATTAAATATATTAAATTTATTAATGCTCATTCTTGTAATTAAAAGTGCACTTCCTACAATCGATGCTATTTTCATAGCATCTAATCGTCATGTAATTATATGTAAGCACTTGGTTTTTAAAAAAAAATTTCGCACACAATTCAAATAAAAACCTATAAAACAAAAATAAGTTGGCTTCTTAGGTCGAATTATTAATTATAATTTTAAACATCGTTTATTTTATCATAATCAAAGCTTACTTCTCATAAATACGTTTTCCGATATTTGTATTGCTTTGTTTTATATTCGCATTAACTTAAATATTTTAATCGACCATCGCTAAATATAGATCAAGTAGCAGAAAGTACCTGGTTTCGAATTAAAAGCCACGTGTATTTAATAAAAAAAATCACATCGCCTCAAAACTTATCCATATTGGTGTAATATGGATGTAAAAATCTATTTTGAAAAAAAATAATCATTCACGTGCATATGTTTAAAGCATGAAAAGTCTAATTTCATTACAAAAATCTTATTTTAATAATGACAATAATTGATTAGTGCTATCATAATAAATAGAAAAGTTTTCAAATTATCAGAGCATTTCTAGAAGGCATTTTCTTAATACGATATCAATCGTACGAATAAAACAATAAGCCGAAACAGGACGTCCAAAAGTCTTCAAGATAATTAATTTTGAAATAAAAATACTGCTTGAAACTGAACATCTTCGTCTTCACTCGAATTGAATTAAAAAAAAAAAAAAAAAGTATCCACCCTCTAAAAATATTGATTTAAAATTACTTTCCGTATAATAAACGCGCAACTAAAAATCTCAAGTCTCCCTAAGATTCGTATTAAAATAAAAAAGCTTTTATCAGCAAATATCTAATACATACATAAAATCGTATTTACGTACTCTTCAGGTGCCGAGCAGTATTTACGTTTTTCCTTTTTAAGCCCGAACGATCGTTTAAGCTCCAGCCAATCTAAAAAATAAATCCTATCGTCGACCTAGCCGTCCCCCCCCCCTTTTACACTCTTTAATAATCAAAGCAGAGCGATTTAAAAACAGTCTCGGGCCGCCATCTTCTACTCGGAATGCGCAGCTCATTATCACGCGTATCATCCTTCCGAAGATGATAATAAAGTGGAAGAAGTGATAGAATTAAAATGAAAAATGGGATGGTAGACGGTTGGGGGAAAAAATATAATATATATATACATACATATATATATTATAAACAATAGACAGTAGACAAGAGACAATAGACGAATACTGTAATGTACGTAATGTCCCGCATGAAAGGGGGGGAAAAAAGGAAAGAAGAGGCAAATGGAAATGCAAAGAGGAACGTATGGTCGTCGTCACCGGTAAGGAGCCCTGGCGTCGTCGTCGGTCCCGTAGTCGGGGCCGCACCCCCGCCCCCACCCCGCAACCACTACTACTACTATTTCGACTCGCTCTTAATTTTGTCCTTGTGGACGCGCTCGATGTGCCGGGCCACGTGCATCTTCTGCTTGGCTCGGTAGGAGCAGTAGGGACACTGGAACTGGGGCTCCTTGCCGCACTCCCACTTCCGGTGGTTCCTCAGGCTGCTCTTGAGCTTGTAGATGCGGCCGCAGTCCGGGCAGGCGAACGCGAGGCCCTCCTTCGAGTCCGGACTCCCAGCCATCGATGCCTCCTTCTCCGAGTTCACGTTTCCCATGCTCGCCGAGCACCAGACGATCGACGGTACGTACCAGGAGTGCCAGGAGGAGGCGTTGCGCCGGAAGTCCGCGAGGCTCAGGTTTTGCGCTGGAACAGAGGCAGAGTTTTTTCGCCGGGTTAGAGTGGGCTCCAACGCTAAGCTCCCTACGCTTCGATATGAGGATCCCTTTAATCTTTCAACTTATTTTTTACAAGACGGAAAATAATATTTTTTTTTTTTTTTTTTTTTTCACACCCCGGTAGTGAGCGCTCTCGGCTTTATCTCGGCTTGCCTGCAAAGACACGCGTTTCCCGCTGCTTCTCGACCGCCTTTCACGCCCTGACTCTCGGCTACTCACCCGCAAGGCTTTGTCCGAACTGCGAGCTCTTAAAAAATGAGCTTTGCTTTAAATTCAATTCAATTCAATTCAATTCAATTTGCACTAGGGATATTATTAAGTAGCCAACTTCGGAAGGATATTCGGAATGATTTGCAAGGAAGACAAAGACTTCCTTGCCAATGACGAGATTCTTGTCGCAAGTGTACAAATCATCATGCTCGAATGATAAAAACAATACTTTCCAATGGTGTAAAAAATAAATTATGTGCTCGATATAAATGCTTAAAGTAGTCCTCAACCGACAGTCTTAAATGTCCCTCTTTACTGGAATAAATAACAATATTAGAATGTAGTTTTTTAATGTCTAAATAAAGCGTTAAAATAAATATAAATGCTGAATATTTAATGAAAATTTGAAGGTCAGGACGAAAAGAATAAGTAGAGCTTTTTTTTACGAAGTGTAATAGTAGCTGAAGCAAGAGACAAATTAAAGTATAATTCAAGATGCGTACTTATGTCCTAAAAGTTAAAATAAAAATACATGATAAGTTCAATGAATATGTTAGTGAATATTGAAAAAAAAAAAAAAAAAAACAAAAACATAAGTCATTTATTTACTCACACAAAATAATACAAAATAAAAAAATATATATATATATATATAATATGCACTGCAAATGAAAAGCTTATCAGGATCCGGCAATTCTCGAGTAATCTTATTATTTGATGTACACGTCAAAATAAAATTTGCACATTATCATTGCTCAGCTGTGGTTAATCTAAATTTTACCTGTACTCCTGCTTCACCTAAAAAAGAAAAAAAAAGTTAGTATCTGTACTGAGAAGCTTTTAACACCAAAGCACTATTCTTCTAATCCAAATCAATTTTTTAAGAAACTTATGCGAACGGACAACTTAATAATGCGTACAGCTAAATTTCCTGTAAAATTTTTACAAATTAACTTGGTAGGTTTATGAATAAATTTCAGCCGGAGCTATACAATTTTAATACTATTTAATTTATAAGTACTGTACATATAAGTAAATAAAAAAATACATATTTGATAAAATTCATTTATTTTATAAGATATAGCATAAAAATTTGTTAACGAATACAATTGTATTTTAATCTACATCCTTATATTTATAAGTTATAAAATAATATTTAGTTTCTAATTATCTCGTAAAAAAGGTGTTTTTTATTTATGCGCAATAAATGCAACAACAATAGTCAAATAGGAATATAAAAATTATGAATGTATAAATTTACGGTTGAATATATAAAGTTATAAGTATGTATATTTTAATAAATACGTAACATTATGTGAATCGATTACGTGCACGTTTTCACCATTTAATCTTATCCCTATGATATTTCAATGGAAAATCATTTCATTTTGAAGTGTTAAAGTTTTTATTCCATTTATTTGAAAAGAATTTGTACAAAAATCACAACATTAATGAACTATACTTTTATAGATTTATTAGTTATCAAGATCATGTTAAAATTGAGCTTAATATGAGCCAACGCGCACATTCTTAATTATCAAAGTCTTATGTAATAATACAGGAATTAATTATTTACAATCAGAAATATTAAAATTTATCAATAATATTTATAATTTCTGCCACCATTTGTTATAAAAATTTATTATAACTTTAACATTATGTAATTATGTCAATATTGATAATAAAAGAACGATTATGAACGACAATTTTTCTTTCTTTGCTATACAAGCCATCGTAGTCTCACGTGTAAAAAGAGCGTAGTTTTAGTACATAATTGTATTTTGTGTATTTGATCAAATTTTTAAAAATAGTATAGCATTTGTAAATGTATAATTAATATCACCTTTTTACATATAAAATTTTCTTTGTTTTTTTTTTTTAAATTTGTATAATGGAATGTGTTTGTCTAAATTATGATTCGCGCATTTATTTCATATGCAAATAACAGTAAATATAATTGCGTGTATATGTATGCATGTATATATGTGTGTGTATATATATATATATATATATAGAAAGACACTTGATAACATAGTCATTAATAATATTTAAACAAAGGCTCTAGTAGTATCAATAATCTAAATTATAAGGAAGGCAAGATACAGTAGAGTCACTTATTTCAATTAAATAAGTAAATAATCATTTTGTGAAGACTTAAAGTAAAGCATTATATCTTAGTCTTCGATTTAAAGTATCCACATACGTTATCAGTTTAAATATATTGTTTGTGAATAATTAAGGCATTTTACGTAATCAAATATTGTAGCCTTTCATTGACTTTGAAAGGCTTATACGAAAATTGTTAGTATTTTGGAGTGTAAAAAGCAGATTTCCAAGGTTCATTTAAGATGCATATTATAGCAGATGCGATCGAACAACGTTTAATGAAAATTTTACACTTAAAATCGCAATAGTTGAAATCGATCCTTAAGCGTTGACATTTTAAGAAAATTGATTAAAAGCCGCAGTGCCTTAGAAAATTACAATCAAACGATGGACGAATCATCAATTTCGTAACGATTGGAGCATTCGACATTGTCATTCTATCAAAGGGCACGCAAGATAAGATGGATGAATATTAACTAAGGGGGTCGCGCGATCACGCACTAAATGTAAAATCATTGTACTCGTCGGGAGGAGGTGGGGGGAGGGTAATTTTTCGTTAGCTTTTAAAAATAAATAAGGGCCTCGTTGAAATTCGCAAATGACTTCGGAGGAGCGGCGGCGGCGGCGGCTAGACCTCGGTCGCGTAATTGTAACGCGCCGCGGGGGCGCATCATCCTCCCGCGCAAGGCCCAACAACAGCTTGGCTTGGCCGGAGCAGAGGCAGGACCGGGCACGCACCCACGCAAAATCGGGAGGCGGGAGGGAATGCGCGCCGACGCGGACTCGGCAGTGTGTGGTAAGGCCGTACAAAAAGCCCAGTTCGAATCATAAGCTGCTCAAGGAGCTTACCATGCGTCGGAAGGTAGAACGGCGCCGGAGCCGACGGCTACCGACCTCCCGAGCCGAGTACACGATTTATCGGCCCTGGCGCTCGAACGTCGATTAAATGCAAGGCGGGCCGGCGGAGGCCTAGGCTCTCGATAAAGTGGCCTGCGAATCGAAGGGTCGCGTGGTTAGGCGGCGGCGGCGGCGGCAGAAGGAATCAATCCTTCTGGTGGTGTCGCTTGAGGTGGACGGTCAGGTTGCCCCGCTGGCGGGCCTTGTAGGAGCACTGGGGACACTGGAAGGAGGGGGGCTTGTCCCCGCACTCGAGGCTCTCGTGCCGCCTCATGGTGCTCTTCCACCTGTAGCCCTTGCCGCAGAACCTGCAGTGGAACTCGAGATTCTGCTGGCGCTGCTTCTGCATCGTCGACTCGCTGTCCTGCATCATCAGGAGCATCTCCTTGGGCATGTGCTGGTACTGGGTGGAGACCAGCCCGAGGGAGGCCGCGAATACTAAGCTGTCTAGGGAGCTGTCGTTGAACATTTTCGCCTCCTTCTGCTGCTGCTCGATTATGTGGCTCCTGGTCAGCGGGCCTTCTTTCTCCTTTCCGCTTTGCTTACGATTACGACGCAGCAGCGATATCATGCTTAGTCTGCTCGTCTTCCCTGAAACTGATCAATTAATGGATTTATCAGAGACGCCGACCATCCTCTCTGCGCTCGAGATTCTTCTTAATCTATAAGCTACTGTGTGCTACGGGAAAAAAAGAATTTTAAAAAAAAACAAAAAAAAAAAAAAAAAAAAAAAAAAAAATAACAAACGAGGCTCCGAGGAACTCAACGGAACTAAGGGATTCGAGGGACCGAGCCGTAGCCTGATACTAAGCTTTCTTCCGGCTCGACTCTTGCTCGCATTTTATTGGCTTGCCAGTGGAGGAGACACGATTCCATTACCGTGATTTTTATCCTCTATTTAACGTAATGCGATCGAATTTGGAATCGAACGACTCGCATTATTGTGCATTTCTATCAATGATCAAAAATTACTATTCGAGGTATGCATGCATAAACCGTGATAAATCAATAAAATTAAAAAAAAAATTTAAAAAAAAAAATCATATAATAGAAACCTAAAAATTAATAAATAAGTCAAGTTACTCCATAATTTTAATCTATGTTAGTTGCCATAATTATTTTCCATAAAATAATATATGTATATATATATATATATATATATACGCATGTGTATGTGTGTACGCGAAGCGCACACACACGCACACACGCACGTATATGCAATCCAAATGCTTTGAAAATTAAAGACAATGTAATAGAATGTAATAGAAATAATTAACTAAGAAATTCGGATAATATTATACTACATGCAAAAAATATATATATAAGCTAATGATTACATCGAAAGATAATACCAACACCAATTGAAAAGGAAAAAATCTCATTTTGTATAGTTTCGGATAAGATATAATCGACATTTGAAATAAAAAAAAAAAAAAAAAAAAAAAAAAAAAAAAAAAAAAAAAAATTAAAATAATAACTTAAATACAGTAAAACGAATACATCTTTTAAAAAATGATTTATTAAGTGAAATCTTTATTAAACTGGCCAGAGACACATATATACATAATAAATTCTATATAATGGTTTGCATTGCAGCCAAGATAAATAACCCGTGGATTATGCAATACGATGTATTTTTTCTCTTCGGAGCATGAGTCTCAGTTCGATGTCACCTATGCACGTGTACACGTGTTTCTTCATTATTCATTGCACTCGACCATTCTTGACATTGATGTTAATATTTTTGAAAAAACTTAGCGCTGCGATCCTCGTTGTAAAGCGATGATTAATTTGGAAAGCTTGCATGCTTTCAGTTATTTGCACACATTTTGTTTGTGACGTCAAACTAAAGTACAGTAAAAGGTATAAACAATAATTAGGTAAAATTAAAAAAAAAAAATTTAGATTTTTCAATATGTGAAGAACTGTAAATAAATAACATTAGATTAAAATAAAATTTATATAAATGTTTTGACACAAGGATGGGATTTAAATAAAAATTAAACGAGCACACATTATTTTTTTATTATGGAAGAAATTATTAAAGATGGAATAAAATTAAACGACACACTTTTATTTTCATTCTTTGTGGTATTATTTGTTTTATTTCGTATAATTGAAAACATTTTTGGAAGGAAAATAAAAACTACAGATCTTTTAAAGAAATTTTCTTTATTTTTAAATAACTGCCTTCTTTCTGTTGTTTTTTTTTAATAATCAATACATTGTTTTTTATAGAATAAACATAATTAAACGATAAATTTCTATTTACACCTGGTATAATCCATATATTATTACTTTATAATAATAATAATAGCCGAAATCCTTACAGCTACTTGTATTCATTGTAATAAATAATTTTGTTTAAAGCCGAATTATGTTTTCAGCATTATTGTTTACGGAAATATAATAGTTATCTGATCTGGGCTTGATCCCTTTAAACTATTTTCAACAAATTTTTATATAATACAGAACAATGATAAGTATCTAACCTGTACTAAACAATTTTATTATTTTATTTTAATAAAATTAATTGACTCTAATTGATTAGTTAATTAAATGCTTTCTGGTGTTTTTAATTGATTCCCAAAATATGAGCATTCATAAGTGTATGAAATCGAAAATAAATGATACCTTTCATTTGCAATTTTTATACTAATATTCTTACATATGTACATGTATTTTAATATTGAATATACTTTATAACTCGATTCAATACAGATTGTTTAAGTCCATTATTCTGATTTCTATTACATTGTTTAAAACAAATGATGTGAATAGCATTAATTTTTTTCATAAACTAAATGACATTATAAAACCACTTATAGATATGATCTATTTTTCAAGGACTTTATTTGTTCATTCGAATGCATGGAGTGTTTCGTTAATTAAATAAATAAGCAAATAATAAAATTAGGACACAATAATGCCAAAAATTTTTTTAACTCTAGAAATCTAAAATTGATTATTTTAAAAAATTCTGAAAATTCGTAAAATATTTTATTCAGATTTCTAAAATTATTAAAAACGATAAGACGTCATATTTATTCATATTGTTAGTAGCAAGGATTTGTTACCTTCCAACATTAACCTGTAATATTTTTTATTTATTATTACCAAGTTTACAGATATGTCAATTGAAATTCCATGCCAAAGTCAGTAAAGTATAAATATTTATTGATTTTTAAATACCACTTTATTAAGCTTACAAATGTTTTTATACATGTTGATGTTTTAAATACTTTTTCATTCAATTTTGATCTGCTTCATTGATTTGAAATGGAATTGGTTATTAATATATGTCCAATTTATTTAATGCCATAGAGCAATCCGCAAAGACAAGATCATTTAAAAAAGAGTAATAAATATTATTATTTTTTATCATTGTCATGTATTTCTTATTAGATTAAAAATTTCCCAGAATCATTTCCCAAAATTCAATAACATGAATAAATGTTGTACTTGAAAAGTAGATAAATATCATTTCACTGGTATAAGTATAAAGTTTTCCATTGTTACGTTGATATTTTACAAAAAATGTATACTAATACTCTATACTTTTAATTCTAATCAGTATACACTTTATTTAACTATTGTCTAACAAATTTTTAGAAATAAAAATAAAAATTAACCTTTTATCGCTAGAACAAAAAAATAGATACACATGTATTTGCATAATTGAGTAACTGTAATAACTCATATTTATGCATAGAAAGAATTTTATAATAACTCACCTGCTATGTAATCTTTTATATGATACGAGTACAACATTTTGAAATAATGAATTTCAATAGTAATATTAAAATTCAAAAATTCAAATTAATACAATCTATTGAGAATGTAAAATTATGAATAACAATAATCAATAATTATTCAAAATAAATGTCAAAATAACATGTAAAACAAAATGACAGATATGAGATCTTATTATCAAAAAGAGTTAACGATAGGCCAATAAAATTGCTGTTACTGCTTCTTTAGTATAAAACTTAAAAAAATAACACTATACTAATTTGTATCGCAAATTTTGTAAAATTATCTAAATAAGTGATTATGTAATATTAATATATATGTACACATACGCATGTATTTGTACTGTAATACAGTTAATAATCAAAAAAGTAATTTAAATTGAGTTGAAATAATTTGTACATTAAAGTTTAATTTAAAATTTGAATTAAATACTCTTTTATGCGTAATTCAATTTGAAATTTTTTTATAGTTTTACCTGTAATTCCATTGTTTGAGCTTTTATTCGTCAAGTTGTTACAATTAATAAAATTACCAATATAACACCTATTTCAAAAGAACTGAAATGAAAAAGGTATCAATTGGCTCAATGAACGATAGATTGCAATTGTAAAGTTGGATATGTTGCAAAACTTGAAAAATGTTGAAAGTTACAGATTGATTATACATAATGGGGGCGTTAAGATGTTGGCTTAAGAAATAATTAGCCGAGGTCTAGCTGAGAGAGGCTCAAAGTGTGTATTTTTAAAAAAGAAAGTTATAATTGTATGTATGAGGGGATTGAATACATCTATGCATGTGTATATACGTGTGCGTGCGTGAGACCACACGCGCGCACACACACACACACACACACACATGTGTACACTTTTGTATGCGTATAATATATATATATATGCGCCTGTGCGTGTGTGTGTGTGTGCTTGAGCGGATGTTAGTGTGCGGGTATGAATAAGTGTGCGTGTGGGTTTTTTGATTATCGTACAATAAGAGATATAATAAATGCGAGTGTGAAAAATAGCATTCTGTCACCAACTTGATAGCACGGAGTTCGTGCATTGTTAGCCCGGAGGTGAGCAACAGGTAGTCAAGCGAGCAGATTCCTGCCTTGTCGCCGCCGTCTCGCGATATCCGCACATCGTAGGACTCGAGTCCATCTCCCGGATGTGGCTGCGTCGGTCTGGCATGGGTGGCCCCGTCCGGGGCAGGAGCACAAAAACGGCCCGCCGCCACCACCGTCACCAGCACCACTACCACCACCAGCACCAGCACCAGCACCACCACCAGCACCACCAACAGTCGCGTCCTCCGCGGCGTGCAAAATATCGGCCCGTAAGTCAGCCAGCGACTGGGCAAGGTTATGTCCGACCCCTTGGCGCGTACTCGCGGCGAGATCGGCGTCCCCTTGGCCACGAGGTCCCGGCCTCCGGAGCCCGGGCCCTCGGCGGGCGAGAGGCCCCGAGCGCTGGCCAAGCGCAAACCCACGCAAACAAAGCATAATCCACGCTGCGCCTCGCTGCGATGTGTCCTCGACTGGAGCAACTGCGCCCGAGCGTAGCTTAGGTTAGGTGCGGGCTTGTGTGCGTACACGTGCGTATACGTGGGACGCGCGCGCCCGCTTGGCCGTGTGCGTAGCCGAGGGAGCGAGAGAGAGAGAGAGAGAGAGACGGAGGAGAGAAAAGATCGCCGGCGTGCTTCCCCCACCCGATTTTCCCACGAATGTAGGCTGAAGATTTCGGTCCCTCTCGCTCTCGCTCTCTCTCTCTCTCTCTCCCCCTTGCTCTCCGCGCGCGCCCCCCCCCCTCTATTCGGCCCGCAGTCCATCTCGTCGGGATTCTCGGGGCCCCTCGTAACGGTTTTTTTTTACGCTGCTCCCGACACTACAGTGTTACACGCCGGCTCGAGCAGGGCACGGGCGGTGCTCGGCTGCGGAGCCCCGACGCCCGCTGATTGATTCGGCTTCGGAGGTGGTTTGATAATAGAAAGTTCCCCGGCCCCGCGCCGTCGCTCCTCTCGCCCTCGTCGAGTCCCGAGCTCTGTTCCCCAAAGGCTCCCTCCTCCTCCTCCTCCTCCTCGGTTCCGCTTCCTCTCTGCACCCGGGGCACTTTCTCCGCGGCTTTCGGGCTTTCGCCCACCGACTTCGGGCTCCGCTCGATAAATCCCCCGCCGCCGCCGGCTTGTATCGGCGGCCCCGCGCGACTATTTCGGCCTCTCCCTCCTGTTTACTATACTCCCGCCGGATGTACCCCATGGACGTTACATTATTTCGATCCGAGCCTGCGAAACCCGAGACCGAGGTGAAATCTGGTTTTTCGCCGATTTGCCGCCAAGGCCACGCCACGGCTTACAATGAACGCGCTGAATTTCTTAATTCTTTATTCTAAGCGGGACCGAGCCGAGCTCCGCTCTTACACGGCTAAATCCATGCTCTCGGCCATTTGCTCTCGCGCGGTACTTTCAATTGAGGGGAATTCCTTCGCTCGCCCGATACCATTTTAAAGCTCCGACTATGCCAAAGAGGCCGATTTCTTTTTTAGGCCCGAGCACCGTCGGCACTCTTTTTTTTTCCCCTACCGAGCATTTGAGAAGCGTCCAATGGCCCGGCCAATACCTGCAATTGCAATTGCATTATTAGACTGTATTCTTTGACATTGTCCGCTATTGTTCGACCGAAATTTTGTTCCTCCAACGCTCTCCGTTTCAATCCTGTAAGCTCGAATTCGCTTCCTTCCAGTCTAATTATTATGCTTGCGCGCAAATTCTAATAGCTACGCACAAGCAGAAGGAAAAAAAAAAAAAAAAAAACCACTAATCGTATTCGGATAACTTGTTATCTAGAAGGCAACAATGTCCTAGGGTGAATTCTTTTCTTAACTTCATTTCCTGTCCTTCCTTAATAACGGAAAATAAATCTGTATTTTATACGTAAACTCGTTGTCGTTTTTATTCAATCTAATGCACGCTCTCTCTCTCTCTCTCTCTCAAACCCAAGATAATACTGTACAATGGAGAATTAATTTTCTTCTGGATAGCTTACATTAAAACATTTAAATTAATTGAAACGAGTAAAGAAACACGTTCACTAGAACCTTTTTGTGTTTACCCCACACCTTGTACTTTATTTTTTCTCGCTCTCAACGCGTATCGTTATAAATTAAGCTATTTACCAAACTTGCCAAAATGCGACTTTTAAAAAAGTCATTTTTCTCAATGATTCTATAATTATAAGAATTCTTAATTTAAGCTTCTAATCGATCTTTAGGTTACTTAATAATCTCTTTGCCGAGTCGATAACGCGATTGCTCATTACGTTTTAAATAAATGAATGATGATAAAACTTTGGAGAGAATGGAAAGTCAGTCTAAATGCCTTCATTATATCGTGATCTATTTTTCAATAAATCTAATGTGTACCGTTACTTTCATTTGCTCAAGTAAATGTACATTCGCGCAATAATAATAGTAGCGACATTTTTGCCAATCTAAAATGCATAAATACGTTTTGTATAGTTAATAAATATAAGTTTATGCGATCGTAAACTTAATTATGTTGAAATAGATCAGAAATCTATGAAACGTATATTTTTCAGGTGCTCGAACGATATCCAGAATAATCTTTATTTCAAAGCAATTTCAATGTGCCAGCAATTGCTCGTGCATTTGTTTATAAATTTAATTTCTTTTGAATAATCGTTACGTAAGAATTTCATCGGCATAAGTCAGCGAGCAATGGTATTCATTTTGCGTGTATTACATCTTGGGACGAAAATTTTTTATCAAAGGCTTTCCCCTCTACAGGTTTAGTCGCTTTCACCCCGATTGAAAGTGACAGCGTCGTAATTGATGGCTTTATGAGGAGCATTGAAATCTTACGATTAATCCTAACAATTCGTGTAAGTTGGCAGATATCGTTTACTTTGAAGGCATTTATTGGCTTTGCATCATTCGATGACCATTTAAAAGCGGCATTTAATATTTAACGCGCTCAACGTTAATGGAATTACGCCTCGAGATAAAATAATTACGAATAATTCCAAATGGGAAAAAATTCTCAGGCAATTTTGCGCAACGAAAAGCCATCGCGTAATATAAGTTCGTGAAAATGTTTCAATTACGATTACGTGAAACTTGTAAAGTTATCGGCAAGTATTTCCGTTCCATGCTAAATCCCCTGAGCGCTTTTTAACCGCGTTAAACATATCGGTTTTGTAGAAAAATTTCCAAGTCGGTTAATTATATACGCAGTCGATTGCGCGCTAAAGATTTATTCAAGCCGCAGAATCGCCAGGCGCTACGAGCCTGAGAAAAAGAAAACATAGGAGCCCGAGTCTGCGCGCGTCCCTCGCCGTCCAGACTTCCGCCATTCGATTAATATTCCCCGTCTAGGCAAAACACGAAACTAGCGGTACTTATTCGGAATCCGTCTTTGGATACCGAGGCTCTGCTTCTGTACAATAGGAGAGCCGAGGACTCGCCGGTCCTTCCGGCACTTGTTCTTTATAGGCCGCTTCAGGGCCCCTGACTCCCGCATTTAAATACTCGCTCGGCTTTCGAATATCGATGTTAGCGAGTGTCACTCTAGGGATAGAGGAGATCGCTCGCACCTAGTGCCGAAAATGATCGGAATGACCGGGAACCCAGACTCGGGGTCTCGACTTATCGGGTCGGGATTCGGGCTCCCCGCTGGTGCATTGTTTGGTCCGAGCAATGAATTGCTCGACACTCCATTGACAATTGTGAAGCTTCGGCCAAGGTACGGGGGTCTCCTGTCCTATCTATTCGCAAGGATACGGGGATTAACCCTGCGCTTCGCCCAATGCTATTTTACTCGAAGCATCGCTCTAATCGCACTTTACTTAGAACTACTTTGCAGTTTTAGTACAGTATCAAATGCCAACTAAGGCACGAGCGCTCTTCCTTGCCTCTGGGCGCCCCCTTAATTTATACAAATTCACTGCCAAAGCTTGGGAACAAAAAAAATGACCAGGGCCTTTCAACGCTTATTCAGCAACGAGTTGGCACAAAATTACGGAATTAATTTTCAAATACGCTGTACACATTTATATCATGGGTAAAATATTTTTCGAAAATTCAAGTGCAAAGAATAAAATTCCTTTTAACTTCGTTATTATAGTCGGTGCTTTATGCGGTACAACATCTATTCGTCATCCTGTCAGGTGATGCATCGAATTGAACCGAGTATTAATGTCTCGATACTTCCCAGCTTTATTTACGCATGGATATCATATGGGAATAAAATCATTATTCAAAATATAATGATTAATGTTACACGCTTTAAGTACATCAATAGTAAATATACGTGAAAAGAAAAAAATCATTGCTGAATACATCTTCATTTACAGTTTTACAATAACAATTTTACTGTGTCGTAACAAACAACAGTATTAAAAAAGTTGATGCGCGTTCAAAAAGATGTGCATAGTATGGACATTTTACGTTTAATCATATCGTTGTATACTGTTATAAACATGTAGTCTTGACATTCTTACAACATTATTTATGAAAATCTTACCTTCTAATTATGTACTTTTGTAATTAATAATACATTTTGAATTCGCTTTAAAAACTAAGCTTTTATTTACATGTACACGATAAAAAAATTTTTATTACTTTAAGTCAAAATATATAAAATTTATATTAATATAACATAAATGTATCAATATCATAACCTTAATAAATATTTGTCGTACAAAATTCCAAAAAAAAAAACAACAAGCCAACAATATTATTGGACTTTTAAATATACTTGGCAATACTTTGTGATGTTTTGTAACAAAAAGTCTTCTGTTTTCGTATCAATCACTCGCACTATTTAAAGCCTTTCAACAACGTCATTATTGTTGCATTTTATCCTAAGGTAAAAAATTTCAAGCTACAATTGTACAAAGGTAAACATTGTGTAGTTGTTTGGGTGCTCGAGTTAATGCCACAAGAGGAGGGGGGGGCAGTCATTCAATCGACCCATGGATAAGCAGTGCCGAAAAGATCTTGGCATTTAACTGGCCTAGTCAACACGATAAGAACCACATTAAACGCATGATTCTCTCAAGGTCGTCGAAGTTGCGTCCATTTTTAAAAATATTCTTGCACTTTTTATTATATGAATTATTTTCTCATTAAGTGAAATACTTATTGTAGTTGCTCTATTATCAAGTGGTAATAGACTTCGATATCAACGTCTCACCAGTGCATTTTTTGCATGTATCAGAATGTAAGACTTTCAACCTAATAATGAAATTTGAGAAATTGTTCATCGGAAAGGTTTTTCCTTCTGTATGCGCGAGGCATCGGTTTTTCCTTCAATAATCACGACTTAATGCATAACTTTTTTAAGCAGGTAAAAATTAATGACACTATGGTGTGGAATGTGATCTTTGATATTAGATTTGTGCTTATATGGTCTGGGACACTAAAAGCAACAAAAACCCTGCCGTATATAGCATTCGTATGTCAAGTGGCGCCTTAAGCAAAAAGCCTGTAAGTAATTATTTCTACGTTGATAGTATAAGTTTGATTATCTGTGACATTGTTTCTGGCCCGATCTGATGCCCTCGTACTCCAGTACACGAGGAGACTAAAAATCTGAAAAACAGAAAAATTTATTATTAAAAAAGTTTCCTTAAAACATTTACCGAGTCGTATTTTCATCTATAAATTGAAAATAAAAAATTTCAATCTTTCTTATGATATTTGGTTTTATTGAAAATTATTGCTTACACTCTGGCCATACGAATCTCTTAACCCAATAAATTTTATCCGATGTATTTGAAATATTAATAATATTTGAAAAAACACATTTCTTTTCCTTACATTGCTAAACAGTTATATTGGACAAATTTTATAATGTCTATAAAATGCTTATAAGTTGAATGTACTAGTTATCAAATAAAAGTCTCAGAAATAATAAGGAAGTGGAAAATAAATTTTTACTTTATTATCAAATATGTTCAATTATGTAATCCTTTAATTATGACTAAGAAATTTTATTCGTTGCAAGTACAAGTACAAGTACATAGTTTCAAATTATTTAATCTTTCTAAAATTTTATTTACTTTGATTAAAATTGTTCGTTCAATCTTTTTGAGCATGTATTATATTCTAAGCCAAGTAATTGCCAATTTTTCGATTATAATAATTTAATAACGGGCAGCAGTGTAAACTCGGAATTTAGCGCTACATTTACGTATATCTAAGATACGATAGTTATAATAATCGTCGTATGTACACATTATAACTGTTGTCATAATTATTAATTTTATTAATCCATCTCATAAATTACTATAAAATGTAGTACTCGCTTTTAAAATTAATAATAAAGTGTTTGTATTAAAATCGTAGGTCTCAGGATAGAGGGCAAAAAAGATTAATCTTGAAAGGATGTTTTATAAATTTATCGATTTATAAATGATATTAGCTATCAATGTAAATACTACTTTGCAATACAAGTGTCCGGGATCCGTTAGTAAAAAAAAATTGTGTCAATCCTGGGTTAAGTGAAGAAGGCAGAGCGAACTCGTTTCTTATGCTGCTTTGTTTGTGCCGGAGTCGGCGATCGTAACGCGCAAGCTTAGAATGACTAAGTCATTCCAGTAATAATATTAATTTGAAAGGTGCAATTATATTGGGAAAATTTCTCAGAAAAGTTATCGAGGTAAGCAGGACTAAGGCTCTTGAAGCCCCGAAAAGCTTTCTCGAACGCCGAACAGAGAGACAAGCAGCTAGGGAGAATACATTTTTCTTCCTTGACGTATTTACTTACCGGATGCTTCGTTTCGTCCATTGGCTTCGGGACATGAAAAAGAATTCTTTAAAATACTCTACCGATTCTTACGTTGTAATATTAATTCGTTGAAAATCATAGGTAGGAGAGACGGTGGGGATGGTAAGCAAGGATCGCCAAAATTGATTAATATAAAAACTACAATTAAAAACAGTATTAATTTTTTAATTATTCTACATCAAAAACAAATATACAATTATTGTTATTTGGTTATATATTGCACCTTGATAAATTTCACAAACACGTTACAGCTTAAAATTAAATGCACTTAAAGTAATGGTAACCGACAATACAAAGATTGTTTTATAACTCATTTCGCCCGAGCGCACATTTGCGTCCACTCGTCACCATTATTTATTGACAATCCTGGCATTTTCATGGGATTGCATTTAGCGATCGAACTAGAGTCTTACGAATCCGTAGACTGTGCTGAAAGTCCAAAAAAAAAAGCCAATCGATGAAGCTTAACGAAGGGCTAGGAATGAATTTAATTAGCATCGCAGTTGGAAAATTTGGCTCCTTCGTCATATTTTCTCGTGAAAGGGTCTGCAACTCGATAGTTAGTGCCCGTGAGATAGGGAGTGTCCTGAAAATTCAGATACCAGAAATCCGACTTCGCCGTGCCTGCAGTGTTCAGAGAAAGGACGAGCGATATTAAGCCGAGCAATAAAATCGAGGCGCACTGTTATTTATTAAGTTGTAAAGCTTAGAAACAATTCGACGTCAAATGTATAAACGAAGTGGACTCGGAATTATGGCTCGTCCTTTCCTTGGGGACTCTCGACTTCAAGAGGTCGCTTTTTTCGCAATCAATTTGGTGGCCAGCTTTAACCGGTAACTCGTAGCGCTACTTTTTCTTCAATTTCCATCCTTCTTGTTCCCGTTAAATGCAAGGCGCTGTCGTTGCGCTTCAAACGTCTTATTTCAAGATACGAGCGCAATTGTATTAATTATAAATAGGCTTTGATTAATTCTTATGCAATGAGTTGTGCCAAGCGAGGCTCTATTCGTGCCATATCAGCAACAATTTACGTACAATTTGTGTACGTGTCCTGACTAGTAATATTTATTCATTTGTCGCATTTTCATGCTCCTTCAACATCGAGCAGAGCAGAGCAGAGCAAAATAATGTTTAAGTTGTACATGGTATTACGCTAGATGAGAAAAAGGAACAATCATCCAAGTGCTTACAGAGTGATTCGATGATGAATATAGAGTCATTCGATAATAATTTAAATAATAATTGACATGAATTGTTAAGCATCTTAACTCGGGTAGAGAGCCCTCCCCCCCCCCTCAAATAAGAGTACGCACTTGTTAAAAGCTTGCGCAGTTATGTTTTATTTTTTTCATTTCAAGTTGAAGAGCTTCGTTCGAAATACCTTAATGCTTATTTACAATAAAGTGGTAAATTTCAATCGGCACTAAAACGATAAGTAAAGTTCAGCAAGACCCATTACCTCGTTGAATTCCTCGATGCGAAAGCAATTAGTAATATGAAAAACGGTAATACGAAACTATCATTTTTTTTTTGTTTATGGGAATTCAAGCAGGAGCACATCAAAGTATAACGTATATTATGGATATTAAAACTACTTCTCGAATTGGTAACTCATTGTTCGAGCCTCTGCCGAGGAAAGTACGCCGCTCGGAGGGCCTCGTTCGCCGGTCGCGAGGTCCAGGCAGTAGACCTCCTGGCCCTTGTGGATCAGCCTCACGTGGTTGTAGGTCCCGTACCTGTACTTGCTGCGGTGCTGGCAGTAGGGGGCACCGGAACCTCGGCTCTGTCCTGCAGGCGTACTCGAGGTGCTGCTGGAGCCCCCGGAGGTAGCCGAAGCTGCTCGGGCACGGGGCGCACCTGAATCTGGCCTCGGCGCCCCCTCCGACTCGGCCCCGTCTCCTGGGGGTTCCCGACCTTCCCCGGCCGGAGGCGCCCCGCTTCTGCAAGTCGGAGAAATGGGGCTACGTTAGTCGGATTCGCGGTCGACTGCGCTCCCGAGGACGGGGACAAAAATCCATTCCCCTAGCTTATAATGCGCTTTCCGCTGCCTCTATCCTTTTCCGGTTTGTTAAGGGAGAACATTGTGAAATATCTCTTTTACCAGTATTGAACTACCCTGGGGGGCCACGTGTGTCGGAAATTTCGAACATTTACTTGGCAGTTTCTCGATGCGATAAATATTCTTTATAGGTATACGTGCCAACATTCGCACCCAGTCAGTAATCGGCTCGTTAATCTAATTCCCTTAAAATATTGATTATCAAATTGTAAAATATTCTTAGTTGAAATTCATTTTATTGGCTTTGCGGGTTCCTTGATCTTATTGGTTTGTGAAATCGCACTCAATTTTTTAAGTAATCGTGGCAATTGAAAAACAAAAACAATGGAAATGAAGAGGCACTCGCTCGTATTTAGTCGAATTCCCATGATGCGTTGCAAGCTTTCGCGTAAGAAAAATTTGAAAGCAATAATAAAAACAAGGTATGCGTACAAGCTGAAGTTAATTTGAATAAGCGAAGTTGATGATATCGTCAAAGTCCACATTAAAAGAGTCGATGCCAAATGTATTTGGCTTTTTATTGGAAGTGACGCGTTATAAAAAATAACGAGATCGATCGTGTAAAATCGAAAGATCCGAGAATTAAACGAGCACGTGCTAATTATCGATGCGTAACGAGATAACGTAACCGCAGGCTTAGCGAGAAGGTGGAAATCTATCGAGGGTAAGCCTCGAGGCTATGGCTTTTAATGGCAAAGGGAAAAAGAAGGGAGCGCAGGAGCAAAATAAAAAGGCCGAAAGCTACCGGCTAAAAGGGAGCTCCTGGCCCGGCTAGAGGACAAGGGAGCCATCATCGTCCGGGAAAGTGGCTCGGTTCCCCTGCGGCTTTGGGCCGGAGGCCGGCCTCGTCCCGGGGGCCGCCGCAGCCGACTCCCGAGTACGAGCCCCCGACCGACTGGGCATCGGTTCTTTCGTGCCGACGGAGGTGGTGCAGGTGCTTGAAGCGCCGCTTGCAGTGCCCGCACTGGTACTGGGGCAAGATGCCGCACTCGAGCCTCAAGTGCCGGTAGAGGTTCGTCTTGTGGCTGTAGTAGCGGCCGCAGCGCTGGCAGGCGAACGGACCCACGGACGTCAATTGGTTGCTCGTCCAGGGCTTCCAGTCTGAAATATTTACAATTTTTTTTCTTGCGTTAGTTCTCTTCCGCTCCGGTCTCGGGCCCAGCAAGGGCACAGCTGATTTTAGTTTAATCAAAAAAGCCTCGTTATTGCATAGATTAAGTAAGTCTATCCCATAGAGTCGTCGCTGCCTGGGGAAACTGGATATTGGACCAGGGGAGGGAGAGCCAATATTACATATTGGCTCTCTCTCTCTCTCTCTCTCTCTTTCTCTCCCTTTTCTCACGTGTTGCGAACTCTCGTTACTCGGTAGGACGGGAAAGATTCCTAATCGCCATTGGCTAACTGGCGAACAACAATTGCGACTTTACAAGCTGCTAATTTATCATTGCGTAATTTTTAGATTCTTATTAAAAAAATTTAACATCGTTATGCACAAGCTTTGAGTGCTTTGGAATACTTTGCCCCGTATACTCTGCATCGATCCGATCATAATTATTCAGAGGTTTTATTATTCAACACATTTGCACATAATTTATTTATATGCATACAATAATAAGCGTTTAAATTTTCTGAGAATCAAGTTTATTTATCTCTTATTATTTTTAATATTTTTACAATAATTTCCATAAGCATCGAGTACAATACGTCAATTTATCTCGAGTCAATATTTACACAAGATGAACTTTCTTCTTTCACAAGAACTTGACCAAGTTAAACTTTTAGGCAAAAAATATTATAATTGGTATTTACAAGCTAATAGTTACAAATAAAAAATTACGTAGATATTAATATAATTATTTATCAACTTATTTTATAATATTTTATGGCACTCTTGTTGTCGGTAACTTGTACAAATAAAATATTAATAAAAAAAAAAAAAAAAATTATATTAACGAAACATATAATTTGCTTATTAGTTAATCCTGAAAATTATCTTATCCTCGCATTTCTTTCACCTGTTCATTAAATTCCTCTTGCGCACATTTTTAGCGTTCTTTTCATTTAAAATTTCTTTTAAAGCAATATCAAAGTTTCCATTCTATTATTATCATAAGATGATGAGTAAATATTTCCTTCCTAATATTAAAATTAGTTTACACTAAAATTTATAAGTTACTTTCAAGTTAATGATTTCAATGTATAAAAAAAATAATCTAATAAACAAATCTAAAAGAGAAAATTTTTTTTAAATACTGAAAGAGTTTTTTTGCGAAAAATTTAATTATCACAAAATTGATATCGTCATTTGATAATATTTTTAATTTACTAGTTTCATTTAAAAAAAAAAAATAATAATAATTTATGCAGACAACGTATTATTTCTAAAAATTACCTTAAATAGTATGTCAAACAGAACATTTATGTAAATATATACACACGTATTTATACAACATAACTCAGTTTCAATCTATAATCTTATTCAAAGATAAAATATGTTTGAAATGCTGCAAACAGTCAAATATTTTAACAAATTTTTCAATAACGTTTTTTTCATCAATCCTACAATATGTTACACCACAAGAATTTAGGTTAGGATGTACGGCGCATCTCGTACCATAACAATAATGTTCTTTACAAATATTTTTATTTGTGCTAAACTTCCATTAGTACTATTCAAGAGTTTTCTGGCCTATTAACTTTCACATCATATTACATTTCTTTGCGGCGATAATGTTGAGATATTACATTTGTCTGCTAATGCTAAATTTTGATAAAACCATTTCTGCAAATATTGCCAAAGTCAGTGTAATAGATACGCTTGTTCATCGAACTTTAAGCTTGAAATTCTATCAAGCAATAATTTTCCTTGACAAAGTAAATAGCCAGTTAGATAGGTATGACTTTCTTCAAAAAATCACAAGCAGGAAACCTACCGTTATTATCGACTTAAGCAAGTTCCAAGCGCAAACTATTGGTAAATTTAAAATTAGACAGCATGTTTACAAAAAAAAATCAACGTTAATGATTATTATCCAGGAAAATTTCGACGCAAATGGAATGTTAACTGTATTGGACTTTTATACGCAATTGTTATTCAAAGGTGCGAGGCCACGTTGTTTAATAATTTGTAGCAGTAATGTTTCAACGAGCGAATCAATAGATGCGCATTTGTATCACGCTTGGAAGAAGAAATTTTTGGACGTCACGATCGTAAGCTTAGATTTCAACGCTAACGAAACAAGTGCTGAAATTGTGAACTTTAATCCGTTCAGGGTGGCTCTCAATTCCGAGAACTACTCGTCGAGGACAGATTTTTTCCCGGACAAGTTGAGGAACATGAATGGATACGATTTATACGTGCCCTTCATCGATTCGGAGCCTGACATGTTCATCGATCGGAAGATCGACAATATGACAGAATACGAAGGCTCTGGATTCTCGATAATAAAGTATCTAGGATACGCGCTGAACTTTAAAGTAAACGTGGATAGCGACGGATTCGACAACTTTGTCGCGGCATTCAATCAGTTGAGAACATCGAGGTTCCAGATAATGTGCTTTCCCCTGTTCATAACGGAATCGCTTATAAACGAAAAATTGGAAATCGGCAGAGTTCACTCCTTCGAAACGTACAGGGCCATGATAATACCGAGAACGACGACATCTATGAGCGTGTCCTTCATGACTTTCCTTCCCTTGGCGCTCAGTATTTTCGTGGTCTTTCTCAGCGCGTACGCCATAAACGCGCGCAGGAAGCATCTGCGAATGCTCGACATAATGCGAATGGTCTTGAGCCAGCCTGCCCTCAAGCCACCGGAGGAAATACCCGAGAGGATAGTCTTCACCACCATTGCCGTACTCTCCATTATCATTTTGCCGGCCATCATAGCCAAAATAACGGGGGTCATTGTTTCTCGGCATCCGGAGCCCATAGCCAGCTTCGAAGATGCGGTGAATGCCCAATTGCAGCCCTACGCCTTCCACGGATTGCTGGAGCTGCTGTCCAACGATCAAGATAGGTACGCATCCGTTGTCATGTCCAGGATCATATTGTACAACGACACGGACTATTGCCTGCGGCTGCTGCTGCTGAGGAGTAAGGAGCACGCGATGTGCTTCACCCCCGAGAGGCAGGCCATTGTGTACGCCAACAAATACAGAAAGCCCGACGGTAGCCCCAAAATAAAGCTCACCGACATTCGAGTCTCCCTCATGGCCGAGGCTCTCATTTACGAGGAGGGATCCCCTTACGTCGAGAGGTTCGACGAGGTTGCACAGGTCATGATTGAATCCGGGGTAAGGAAATTGTGGGGTCCTAAGTATCCGGACTTGCAATCGATGGACCGGGAAGGTGACCTCTCCAATGAGGGCAACGACAGGCTTGCTCCCGTCCAATTGTTAATCATGTACCTCAGTGGCTGTATTGTTTCCTCTCTTGCCTTTATCGTTGAATTAATATCAGTCCATTGTAAAATACGCATTAAGACGATAGCTTAAGAATGACTCGCCCTTACCTTAATGACGCTCTCTATCTACTTACAATTTGTGTAGCCAATTTTGCATGCAATTTCATTTAATATATGTAGCGCTTGTAGCTTTTTGCATTCTTAGGCTTGCTCCACTACTTCTAATGCTAACCGTAAATTCAATGAAAATTAACATTTCCTTCCGGCTAATTGTGTTTAACTCTGTATTCTTAAGCTTGTGGAATATATTTCAAGTCTGTGGAAATGTATCTTTGACAAATACAATGAAAATTATAAACACGAATGTTTGGAATGCCTTGCTTAATGCTCTGGAATAAATATGCTTTACGCACGATTTATACAAAAATCAATGTTATTCTTTAAGTCAAGATATTACGAAGAGCCTGACACTTCATATTTGGTGTATTGTGCCTTTCAATTTATTGTTGTAATAATAACACTGATCACACCCACGCACGCGCACATTTGCTTCCAATAAATACAATTGATCGGAGCCTCGTTCGTGAAGGTGCAATAGGTTCGCGCCCTAACGATTATACCGTTACAGTTTTCTTTTCAACGTCTGTCGCGTGAAGAATGTGTTGAGCAAAGTTTAAATAAGGAATGGAATTGAATAGAGAAAAAATTACGTTACTACGGTATATACATTTATTGCTTTTTTGAAAATATATATATATAAAAATTGAGTTGCCCGGTAACATTAAAATTATTACGGATAATTTTTTTTCCGTTATTTAATATAAATTAACAGATTTTTTGGAAGCATTAACCTGCACCTCAAGAGTTGAATTGTCCGGGCTCGCTTTTACTTGCCGATTGAATATGTTGTCACCGATTGATGGTGAGCACTTTTAATACCTTCATTCAGCTGATTGTTACGTACATAATCTCCGATTTTATTAGAAACTGAATTGTAAAAATAGTTTTGGTCCGTTATTAATAATAAAGGTAAGAGAAAAATTAAATAATAAACGCTCTATCGCAGGAACTCGTTTTAATCGCTAGAAAAGTAAATTTGACAAATTTACATGAAACACCTTAATCCTAAAGTTTTATATATATTTAAAAGTTTATCAAAATATTTTCATTTCAATTTGCGCAGAATTTAACGGTTGATAAAAAGTAGTTTTTCCTATGTCTTATAAGCTACCAACTTACTTCTTATCGGGAAATCTTTTTATAAAACAGATTCAATTATAATTGGCGTGCTTACAAATCTGTACATTATTTATAATCAAGTTTACGCTCAAACGCAATCGGCCCTGAATTTAAAAAGTAAGGCAATTGATCTTTGTCGTGATTCCTATGGTTATCTTCTTTGGTTTACATTTTTGCAGGGACTGTGATCCACCATGAACTCGTGAAATTGAATAATATGAAAAAAATATATAGGTCTCGTGTTACTTCGGTAATGTTTTTAACAAGCTCGTGTTATTGCGCAACTCGTGTTGTCCGCTAAACGATTCAGGAGTCCATTCCCTGTTTGTAAATAACAAAGAATTTTAATCTGCATTATGCACTTTTATAATTACTTAATACTTAAATTTAACAAGTAATGGAGATTGTTACCTTTTAATGAAACTATTTTTACTATTGAATGTAATTTAATTTTTGGATGTGCACCATTGCATTTTTATTTAGTTGATGTGAGAGAACATTTATCGGACAAATTTTACGTATTAAAATTAGTTTGTAAATTCTTGTAAGGAATTATTGGTTCGATGGAATAAATTAAGTTGTAATGTATTGTATTGCATTGATCGTTGACATGGGAATTTTTGAAAAAGAATATGAAATTTGGTAAAAATTTGTTTTAAAAATCCTTTCATACTCAACTAATCGATTAACCTTGCACAAGGAGATTTTTTCAAGTTATTGGCACAATTGAAAAGAACTTGGATGCCGACAAATTTAATTTGCAATTATAGCAATTAATTGAGAAATGAAATTCTTCGAAATGGCAACCAAGCTATTTCAGTTAATTAAAGCTTCTAACACGACTTTAAAAGCATTTCAAATAATAATTCAATGTAAGGAAAATGTTAAATTCGATTTACCGAGATTAAGCGACATCATCCGAACTTTTAACGGCGTCGACAATAATCATTTGTACGCCCCACAATCTTAAATAATCTTGGCCTATCGATCTAAAAAAATCCTAGTCTTAAATAAATTGAAAAGAAGTTTTCTCTTAGAAGGAATAAAGTAGCGCAGGAGCGTTAAATATAAAAGGTAACGGGGTGCAAAACTACGCCGTACAAAGATTCGCGCGTGTAAATATTCACATAATGGAAAAATAAAATTATAAGCGAGCGTTACTTGGTGTCTTCTTTCTTGCAATTGACGATCGTAGGAATCGACGATTCGAGGGTTTTGTTAAGCTTGATGTGCTTGCAGTATAATTTCTGATGCCTACGCTGGCTATGCGGTCGCGAAAAGGCTTTACCGCAAAACGGACAATAATACCAAACTGGGGGCGTTGAGCTTGTCGTCTTTTTCCGGCGCTTCATTTTCGGCGATTGATGCTCGTTCAATGGCTGCACCGACTCCGATTCTAAGATCGTCGGAGTCGGCAAATAAATGTCATCGATGTCTATCTCGAGGAACTGTTCTGTGAATATTGACTCGTCGATGTCTTCCGATTCGGTCAACCAGGCACTCGTCAACATCGCGTCCTCTGTTCAAATACAAATTATTAACATTAACAATCGCTAGCACCTTTCGCTAACTATTCATTCTCGTTGGGTTTAGGGGCGGTGGGGCGGTGGGGAGGGGCTTACTCGAACTCGCCGATATAGATACGTATTATACGGTCGCCCCAAATCTGTCGTTTTTTTAAAAGGTTACACAAGTAATATTCACGGGCAGTGGATTCGCAGAGGCGCAATTACACGAATTGGCCAATTGGCTGAGATTTTTTGACTTACAATTTTACGAGCGCTAAGATAAAATGCGAATCTTCCTGCTCTTTTTTGGCTCCTTTATTTACAGTTTATCTTTTATTTTTAGTTTTTTTCTATGTTTTTTTTTTGTTTAACATAAAAATAAAAGAAGGGAATACGTCAAATTAATTCCCTTGGCTTAAAATGAAATTCTTAGCTTGCGTAAATTTTAAGTCAAATGCAATAGATCCAATAGATCTAAGATTCGAAACAGACACTTGTACACGCAATAGGAGACAACATTTATATTATGTTATATCATCTTATGATATAAATGAAAAACAATTATTACATGCTTATAACAGATAATTAAACGCTCAAGGTATTAAGGAGTATTTCACAAACCCAACATCACCTTAAGTTATTGTTATAAAGGATTATGTTTTAATGACACGTTATTTATATAATAATGATATATTGTGAATGAAAATCTTTGCATGCAAATATAAGTACGATAAAAAAAAATATTAACATTATAGAAACAAAGGGTGATTGTATTAGTCCTTAATTTGAAATAAAATAATAAATTAATGAAATGGTTTTCTGAAATAAGTCTATCTGAAAAATAAAAGCCTTTTTATTTACTTCGGATTATAAAGTAAAATAATGATATGTTATTTAATTCGGTTTATTGGGAAAAATTATAATTATAATGTTGAGCATGAGTTTGATTAATTTTTGCTTGATATTAACAATTTCTTTATTTCTGTACATTGTCTATTATAAAGATCTCTAAAGATTCTCCACAAAGATCGGTTATATTCACCAGTAAAATATAAAGTAAGGTTCATGTAAAAATATATAAGTTTTTTCAAAGTGACTTTTAATATTGAAAAAATCATAAATAATGACTCATCCATATACAAGTGGATACAAGTGTACGGACGAAATTGGTACTTTTGTAATTCATCAATTACTCATCCATGAAAAGGTTAAATTTAATTTTATTCTATCAACATTAATGAATTCGTGACAGCTGCAAAAGCTCTTCGAGTACAGTTAATTAACGCAAGTGCTTCAGAGATTTAATAAATTCTCAAGACCTTGAAAGTTAAATTTCTTGCATATTATTTAACTTCTTATTTGTGTATCTATAAATATTTCTTCGGTTTTTTAAATCAAATCGGATAATCTTTATTAAACATAACTGTGGTTTAAATTTTTTGACCTGTTAGCTGAAAGAAACGATAGTTGGTGGTTAAAATTGATTAAAATTGTTTAAAAAAGACTAAATTAATATCGAACAAAGGGTTAACTGTTTGAGAATAGATAATTAATTTATTCTTTAAAACCAATTCATTAAAGCGATAAAACCGGGAAAATTGCCCATTGGCAAATTTTTTTTTAAAAGTATTAAACAATAAATATGTGATACTCATTTTAAATTGGAACTATATTGCAAGAAATTATTCTTGTTCAGCGCTTACGATGTAATTAAAAAATCCATCAAAACTAATTGACATTAATAATGGAAATAATATTGACACATACTTATTTTCAATAAACATCTAGTTTATATCAGTTTCTTTAAATATCCTCTTCGATCGATTTAAAAATAATAAAGTACCGATCCGTTAATCTGAAGTAAAAAAGCTGACAATTGTACCTGAAAATGTTTAAAAAAGTTGTTTATTAGATCAATGGCTTAAAAATGATTTTTCAATGCGTTAAGGAATAAATAAACTAATCCAATAGTCATTTAATTTTAATTCAAAAGCATTTTATTTACAAAAAAATTTTTCCTGCATATTATTATAAAATCAAAAATCACGTTATTAATTTTTTTTATTAAGAAACTTATTTTTTCGTTAATTATATTAGTTCTTTTCATAAAATTTACAAACAACTTAGTATTCTGTAATGTTCTCAAATACAAATAAAAGTAAGAGAATTAATTTCGCCTATAAAATGCATTACATTTTCTATATACAATGTTTTTTCACAGACAAAACATTGTCTCGTAATGAAAATTAATGTTAAATATTTTAAATAAATATTCCATGGCAATATTAGATATATGCTATATTTACATTAAGTCTTGAAATGTAATAAAAAGTTTTCTTTTTAACTACACCATACTTGGAACAGCCGCTTCATAAAGCTTTAATAATCAATAAGTTTCTATGACTGTGTATTATTTTATAGGTAAATATATTTACGTTCTTTGCAGTTATAATCAATACAATATTAATCTAGAAAGGTAAACTATAGTAATAATGCATAATATATGAATAATAATAATTTTAATAATTTGAATAATAATAATAATAATAATAATAATAATAATGACAACAGTAGAAACAATAATAATGAATAATAATAACGTATGATAATAATTATAATACAATTTGCCAGTAAAGTTTAAAATAAATACAATACCATATGGCATGTTCCGCAACTGGATTATTTAATTATCTCCCACAATTTTAGAATATTCTACAAACATCGATAAAAACGTCGATAAAAAAAAACAACGTAAAATAATAAATAAGTATTTTTTGAGTAGTAACGACTTTGGTTTAATTCAGTTATAACACACACTTGATATATAAATAAATATAGCTTGTCACCTGATTAGTACGACTATGAAACTACCGTATCAAACATTTTCCAACGATTCTCTGTTTACTTTACATTATATTGGTATAAATACCAATGTTTAATATTTCATAAACATTTCGATGGTATAGGTGGCGCTTCAACAAATATATGTGTTTTCACAGTTTTGAAAATGAGGAATTTTTAAACGCTCCCGACAACATTCGCTCTTTGAATTCGCTTTCTATATAAAGTCGCGCAATAAAAGCGATAAGCAGCTCGATTTCAAGGCATATTTTTCACACTTTGGGAAATGTAGTTGTCATGTGACTCGGGAGCAATAGTAATAGGAGTAATATTACGAACGAGGCCTTGAGCTTGAATTTTTATTTCAGCAATGTTGTCAAGCAACGCGACCAACGTCTCAGTCTTGGAGCAGTTCCAAGGCTTCCCAATCGAATTTTAACAATATATACATACATACATACGTATATATTATATTTGCTCGGTCGACAATATTTTAAGAGCACAATCGAACGTTTACGAAAGATTAAGAGAGAGAGAGAGAGAGAGAGAGAGAGAGAGACTGGCTATTTTCAGCCCATCGACGGGCAGTGAAGAGCAACAACGGCTTGGAAATCGACCGAGGGGACTCCTAGCGGGTGCAGGGGCCCGGTTAGGCTTGGAGTAATGCGATCGACGATCGGTGAGACTCGCGCGGGTCGTTGCAACAAAAACAAATGCAAAAAAAAAAAAGCAAAAGAGTGGTTGGGGGTGGGAGGAAAGGAGGAGCTGCCGTCGGAGTTAAAGGCTGGCGAACGCTCGGGGAGTCGGGGGAATCAGTCGCGGGGCCCAGCCGAGGTAAACAAAGAGGCGGAAGGTAGCGGATCGGCGAGCCCTTAACGGTACCTCGGCTAGAGTCGATGCCGTCCCCGGGTGCCCTCGAGTCCGCGGACCTCGGCGACACGACCCCGGTTATCGGACTTTGCTCCAGGGGCCTTCGCAGGTGCCTAGAGCCGCAGACCAGGCCCAGGTGGCGCTGCGGCCTGTCCCTCCTCGAGCAGGACCCCGCCTGGGAATCACGTCAATGGGCCAAGATCATCCTCCTCCTCAGCCGCGCTATTCGTCCGTGCTTGCCCACCTATTTGCGGCCACCTCGAACCCCCTTACTTTGCATCCAAACGCTCTTCTCCTACCCGCAACTGCTCCGATCTACTCCTTTCTATCCTTTGCTTCTTTTAGCTCTTTTACTTCTCACTTATGCCATCGTCTTTTTTCTCCTATTCTCATCACTTTGCATTATTATTGTTGTTGTTGTTGTTGTTGTTGTTGTTTTGTGCTGCTGCTGCTGCTGCTGCTGCCGCTGCTGCTCCTCCTGCTGCTGTTGTTATTGTTTTTGTTATTCAATCTTCCTGGTGCTCTGGTAATGAGCGAGTTTGGAAACTTAAAGTTATTGTTCTTGTGTTACCGATAAACTCCTTCAATTTTTTAAAAATAACCGTTCAACTTTTTTAAACAATATTTATTTAACCTTTAACTACGTATTTTTATTTTTTTTTGCTAATCGAGTTTTTAGTTTTCTTAGGCACTTGTAAAAGTATAACCATAAATTGCGTTCGTGCAAGCAATATTTATACGTAAAAAAAATTCAGATTTCATTTTATTGAATTATCATTAAAAAATCGTATTGATTGAACATCGGGTTTTGTTTCTTTACATTATTCTTCAACAGATTCTCATTAAGATCTATTACATTAATCCCAGAAATATTTCAAAGTTCTTATACGATCTTGGATGTAACAACGTAATTGAAAGTAATCGGCAATTAAGAATTTGAATACACTTAAAATGAAGAATAATTACAGTGGGCATAAACGTAACTTAAATTCGTACGTGATGGGTAAACTATAATCAATGGATTTGAATTCGATGAATTTAATTTTAACTTAAATTTAATATCTATTCATCATAAAAATGTGTCCATCGTTGTAAATAAAAAAAATTGCATTTCAAAAAAGGAAAATAAATAATGAAATACGCGATAAATATTTTAATAGGCAAGTCGATTAATTTTAAATAAAGATATGTATATATATATATATATATATATATATATATTAAATAGGTTTTAAAATTGTGTGCGTTGCTTAGTTTTTTTGTCCAATTAAATGGCAGATTCCAAAGTTGATCAATGAGTAAGGTAAACACTTGCATTGCGCGGCCTCGTACCTTTGCTTCAAGTAAATAATATGGATCTTGTAGAACTTGTTGCACGTATAGCTGAGCATCTGTTCACCGGCGTTTTTGCCAGAAGCCAGACTCCGATTCATTCCGAAACCGAGCAGAAGTTGTAAATAATTAGGGGAGTTTCATCGGAAGCTCATGAATGAAACATTGGAAGAAAAGCTCATTTTATAACGATAGCAACGAATATTGCATACCATATACACGTATTAAACGCTGCATTTTCTAACTTATACCCACTTTAAGCTCAAGATGATTTGCTGATTAGTAAATTCGTCATATGTCATTTCATTGTTATTAAATGACTTTTGAAATATATTTGTGCAAAATTATTTTTTAACAACTTACAATTATGTAATACATTTTTAAATACCTTTTAAAATATTTTACAAATATATGTTGATTGAGTAAATGTGTGTCTATTTTTTAAACATAGATAACGCAGTTAAACGTGTTAAAGTTTATTATTTTTAGAAAAATTTTTCAATAAATTTTGCCTTTTCACTGCGCTTAAGCTTAAAACAATGCCATACATTTATTACTAAGCAATATTGATAGACTTTAGATATTTTAACGAATAAATAAATAAGATTTCACGTAAAGATTTTCAATGTTTTAACCGTTTTAGTAAATATTTTAAAAAAGATTTATAATAACGATATTTTTGAAAAATTAAATATTTATAATTTATATGTTCCCTATAAGATTTCCACTTTTAATAACCTTACCACTTTTTACTAATCTGATTATTCTAGAATTAATCTAAAATGTAATTTTAGGAACAGTGACGATGTGAAATAAAATACATATAAAAGAGGATTTATTTATTAATGTTTTATCCGGTAATTAAAATTTTAAAAGTAATACTAATTAACACAATGAGCTTCTTATGGGAATAAGAATTATTCACATTTGTTGGGACACTTGTTTAATTGCGAAAAGCTGTGTATTATGGTAAATGTAAATGCGCCACGATATTAATTGTAAGCCAATAAAATGTTTGACTTTATCGACGAATAAGAATTAAATACTGATTAAGATTAAGGAAGGGATAATCAATGAGCTTTTCGATCGGGTTCAGGCATTGGAACTCCCGGTCTTTCAACAGCTTGAGATTCGCACTCTACGTCTAATAGATATGGAAGTTCTACAGAAAAGATGTACTCACGAGCGTAAGTTATACATTGAAATGAAAAGTAACGCTGCCGTATTAGAGCTAAAATCAATCAACATACCTTTCCTCCTCATTACGTATTAATGGATTCGCTGTCTTTTGATTTTATCGATCTTCTCGAATGCTCGATACGTCTCTACGCTCTTTGCTAATTACTTTGAATATTCTTGCACCAATCCGCGAATGCGTATTATATTATTCGTTTTTATTATTAATTTTTATTATTATATTGATTTTATACAATATTTTCCAATTAGCATTTTATTCGTAAAATTAAAACGTACACTACTAGTTTGAAACTATTCATCGTTTCTTATGATTGCAACAAAAAAAAATGTTTAGACCTTTTTTTAAATCAATCCATTGAATTTTAAACTTTTACAAATATTGAATATGTCTCTGTAATAAAAAAGTCCACAATAATGTTTGGCTCCTATGGGTAACGTTAGAGCATTTGCGTTTGTATGATTTATTCGTGAAATGAACGAGCTTATTCAGTTGCATTAACCTCTTTTAAATATACGATATGAAGCTTTCTCGAATTTGTGTAATCATAAATTAAATTAAAAATTGTGAATCGTCAATAGTTTGAATAAAAAAAAAAAAAAAATTTAGTTGTTAACTTATTGTAATATTATTGAAATTACGTCTATATATACATAAATACTTAAAAGTTGCAGATGTATTTAGCGTGTTTTATCCTTGAAAAAGTTTTTAGAACATCCTTTAAAAGTCAAGTTAAGCTTACTACCTCTAAGCCGAGCGGTTATAAGTAAGGCGTGTTAATAATAAAAACAAGAATCGTGTTACAGTACTAAAAGCCCTCTTCCTGGCCGCGTCACAGTTTATAACTTTGCCCAATAGAGTTATCAAAATGAAGTAGGCAAGCATAATGTAGAGGTATTCATAAAGCTTGCGAAATAAAAAAAAAGTTTATCATTCGATGTGGGAGTTACGTGCGGGGTGACAGTCTCGAGTAGCCTAAAGGGAGAAGGACCTCGCGAGCGGATAAAACTCGATAGAACGCGTCTGGCCCTGCCTTAAAAAGCATTGGCCGATCGAGGCTTAGGCGTCCGGATGGTGGGAGTGGCGCAGTCCGGGCGGCGTAGGCTCCCCAAGGTCCTCGTCCTAATTGTAGACGTCGACGTTGTGCTCCCGCCTCATGTGGTACTTCAGCAGGGTGTTAATCCTCGCGCGGTATTTACAAAAGGGGCAGGGGTAGAGGGGCTCGATCTGGCAGAAGTAGTTCATGTGCTTCTTGAGGCAGCGCCAGTCGCTGTAGGAGTTGCCGCACTTTAGGCAGCGCAGCTCGACCTTGCACCTATTCCAGACCTCCGGAGGCAAGCTGCTGCAGAAAAGCTGCACTGTAACACAACGAGGCAGACAAGGTTCTCTATCAGTTTCTTATCGCTCCTCCACCCTCGGCTCTTAGCTACGGGACATTTGGCGCGGGCAAGAGATTTGGCTCTTGGATTATTGTGCTCGGCTCGGGGGCTGTTTATTGCCTATGTCGTCAAGCTCTTGTGCCTGCGATTTTCAATTGCAATTTTCAATTTTACGCTCCCTCGCTTTGATCTATTAATAATCCAATTATACATTAGGGAGCCTAGTACTCTTCTGCCGTCCGCTTTATCGTACCGATTAGCTCAAATCTTTTATCTGTCGCAACAAAATCATTGAGCCCTACTGTTTGAAAACTTGAACGGGAAATAAGCGCGACCTCACTTTTTAATCAATCGATTACCAGCGTATCTCTTTAGGAATTTATATTTACTGTAATTTTGTTCTGTTATTGCAATTTATCGTGTACTTTCCTTAATAACAACAACAACAATAATAATAATAATAATAATTGAACAATAATTACTACATTTGCTAGTAATCATTCACGGTAATAATGATTAATTATTAATTACGATTTATCTTCGATGAGAAATTATGCGTCGATGATACATTTTTTCCTCAATTGATAATTACTTGTTTAATCTAATTCTTTTTGCTTTCTCCTGTTGGAAAATATAAATTAATATTAAAATAATCCCGTGTTAAAGGATCTCAACTTTATTTATTCGAATTATAATCAACTTAAATTAGCGTTCGTAATTTATTTATTTATATACTATTACAGTATTGCAAGTATGCATTTATATGTAGCGAATTAAAATTTTGTACAAAAGCTGTGTACTTCATAGATAATTTATTGTGTATTTTCATTGGTTTTTAAAAAAACTAGTTAGCAATTCTTAGACATGTATCAATTTTAATATAAGAATACAGCCTTTGTATTATTTATTATACGAAATATGAATATGTTATTAAAATGTAGTCCCGAAAAACTATTCAACTCAAAAAAAGAAACCCATCAAATGCAAAAATATTATAAAATCAATAATTTACAAATTGTGTGACAAAATCGAAGTATAACAATATGTTGCTTAAATTTGTGCAATCACAAGTTCCCTTTATTCTTCATTATATCGTATTAAAGTTAATTCTCTAAAAACTAAGGTTTCGTATTTAACCACAATACCTTGATTGTAAAATCGTCATGCTTGTAACAATTTTAGGGCGACAAATTATTGCTTAACATTATTTTCATATAAAATTAACGTTTCATACATTTCTACAATAACTAAATGTTATAATATTTTAAAGGAATATTTAACAATGTATAATTGTAAAAAAATATATAGGTATGAAATTACCTTTGCAGCTACAGCAAACTGAAATGAATCCAACTGTTATACAACTCTTAAACAAATATAAGCTATCCATTTTACATGAAATACAAAAAAGATATTTATCGTTTACCAGTTTTTTATTTCTCTTTTATAGTAAAATATTTGTGTATCGCACACAAAATGTCAATTGTATACAGAAATTAATATAACATAGCATTACACCATTGTATTTTAAGTAAAAAAACACATTATCCTTAATATATTAAATTAACACTTTTACTTACGTAAAACGTAATAACATCCTATTTCCACTTTTAAAGATATTTTATTAAGCTAAAACGTTAATCTAAAGCAAATATAGAGTTAATTGCGAAACAATAATATTTGTAACATTCGAACAGTTTATTTTTACATTAAAACACGTCAAAAAATGTATAATTTTGTCTGTAAAGTAGTCAATCTAAAGTATTATATTTACATAACGAATATATAAAATTTATAAACGCCAAATTTGTAATGCAATTTATAATTATTTGTATTATTATATATTTTACAAAATACAATCTTTTACAAAATATACATAGTAAATAACATAAGTTAGATATTGAGAGATATTAGAATCTTCAAATAATAGGTAACTGATAAGTTCGAAATGGTTTTTTTCCATGGATGATTTTAAATTTTCAAAGATTTGTACAAAATTAGGACTATTATAAAATAACGGATCAAGAATATTTTTATACTTTAGAACAATTTACAACCATCGAAATTGTAGAAGTAGACAGATTTCCTATGCGATTGTGCTTATTTTGAAATTATACATTGCTTATAAGTGATATAAAATTTTAATGATTAATGAATATATTTTTTTAGTACAATTAATGAAATTTTAAAATGTGTCATATCTTTGAAACATGATTGCAATAATTTATACTTTTTGCAACTTTAATGTTTCATACAAAGAGTGTAGTAATTTTTGTAATAAAATAGAAACGTAGCTCAATCTCGATAAATGTGACGATTAAATATTTTTATTTTACACTTAAAAAATGTTTTTCGCAAATGGCACGTTATATGATTTATTTTGTACTATAAGAGCACGTAGATAATTAAAATTGGAAGCTACATAAACAATTAATTTAGATTATAATCTCATTAAAAGTCTCTAGAAATTTTTATTATTAAAATAAAATTTTCATTACATAATAACAATATACAATTACTTTATTAATATTCAATTAAAATTTTTAACTAATCCGATAAAATCGAACATTACCGTAAGTCTATTTAAATACATTTGATTTGTAAAAAAATTTGAAATATAGTTAATATTATATTTAATATATTGTTAATGATATATTTCATCCTAATATCTTATGAGAAGGTGATTATTATACGTAGGTATTTAATAAAAAATTTGAGTTATAGTGCTCAACTTAAGCGTCAATTTTAATATTAAAGAGATAATCATTTCAATTAATAACAACACATTTAAAAGGTTGTCACCTAGGCTACATAATCCGACGTCAGAATTAAAATAAAGCACTGCGTTGTTTACCAACAATTTTTATTTAACGAGCCATTAATTTTACAAGTTTCTCTTCTCTCTCTCTCTCTCTCTCTCTCTCGGCTGTATTTTATCATTGTGACCAAAGCAGCTCTCACCACGTGCTTGTACTCTAATACTAATTTCTGGCTATTTCCCTCTATAATTTGAGCAAGTGCTTGAGGGCTCAGTGCACTATAACATTGCGTTTTTCAACTCGTAAAAGCAAAGTCGTTCGCTTAAAACTTCTTTCTACGGCAGGGCTTAAGAGGTGGACGATAGACATTGTGAAACTGCAGCAGATGACGACGCAAGCTGACGTTTTGAGTGAAGCGTTTGTGACAGAAGTCGCAGGCAAATCTTTTACGCTCCTTACACTCCTGTCTATAATGATTCCTGAGATCGTGAGCAGTTATATACGACTTGCCGCAAGTATGACAAGTCCTATACTCCGTAGTATCTGAAAAAAGATTGCCAATTAGTGTTAACTCTTTAATAATTGTGGAGCAATTATTTGTAAAACCATTACTAAGGAGAAAAACAAAGCTTTTCAAAGAAATTCTCTACACTCGAAATATAGCGAAATATAGCGATACAAAAGATAGAACGTATTTTACAGATAAGATTATGAAAATGCTATAATTTCCAAAAACCAAATTTACTCAAAGAATAGAAATATGAATGATTACTTATTATAATACTATATTACTACAATAATACCTTATTATTCATAATATGAATTATAATATTAGATACGAATATACTAATAGAGTTGCTATTAAGATTAAAAGAAGAATATTCAAAGATTAACATATTTTCTACTATTTACCTTTTTTAATTAACAAAATTACTAATCCACTATACCTTGAACCATAAAATTTTTAACATAACTATTTATCAAAGCACTATATTGCAATAATTTTTAAGCTATGAATAAACATACGCTTGTGCACAAATTAACAATTTATTTGAAAATTTTATATTTGATAACAAAAATTAACTTTTAAGACACCATTTTTATAACTACTTTTTTTAATATTATGTATTAAAACTGTAGCCAAAATTTGAATTAAAATAAAATTTTAAATGACGAAAGAGCAAAATAATTAATTACTTGCTAAACATGTTTTTCATAATTTTAATATAAAAAAAATCATACCTTAAAAGCTAATATGCCTTAATGTAAAATATTAAAAAAATACTATTAGAGAGTAAATTGAAAAAAATATAATTGAATCAATTACTTTAAAAAATATTCACAAATAATTTGCATTGAACTTACATTATGAATTAAATTTAACTTTTATATTACATTAAATTTATACATTTAAATAAATCAACAATAAAGTTTCTAATCAGTCGCAATATATTAAAAAAAATGTGCAGCTGTGAGATTTTAATAAATACAATTATAGAAATGCGTTTTTTAAATTCTTAATCCCTTTTTAAGGACGTAAATTTATGATTAACAATTAATTAAGAAGTTATGTTTTATTTTTGAAACAAATTTAATAGTTTACGACGACTACCGTCCATAATTACAACAATTAAAATGAATCAAAATTATACTTATTTAATAAATATTGATAATTGTTTTATCTACATTAATTTCGCCGGACACAAATAGCAGGGGAAACAATGAATTCGAATTCCATAATTTTTATACATTTTTACGCATAAATTTTTTTCTTTCTTCGTTATTAGTAATATTGCAGTTTACGATTCGTCTTTTGGCAATTTCTTGAAAATATGTTTATGTATCTATCAATCAATAAAATTTTATGCTGACCTACAAAAAAATTATGAATGATGAATTTGGTTTCAAAATACGTATCTCATTATATAAAAGAATTATTTGTGTTATATTAATAAATTCGATATCAAGAAATGAGAGTTTGTAGTAACATACAAATACACAGTACAAATATAGTTTGTTCATATTTAAATTGTATTGAAAAGTAATTATTCCTTTTATATTAAAAATATGTGTTTGAAAAGTTATATTTTGATGTTTATAAGTTACATATATATATATTACATAGTTATAAATATAAGTTAGATAATTAAAAGCATACTGAAAGTTTAAAATGGTAAGTTATAGTTGTGTTAAAAGTTGTTTTTAAAACGTTAAAATATACGTTTTAAAATAGAGAATGTACAAAAAAATTGAAATTTCATTTACAAAATTCTTAATTAAGCAAGTAGAAAGTATATTTAATGAAACACGTAGTGTAATAAAACATGTTATCAATGCATACATAAAAAACTATCAGTTATGTTTTATTATTGTATTAATTTAATATAATAATGTAGAAATTGTATAGTGTTTTTTTATTAATACAATTTCTTAAATGCATAAATGTACAAATTTTTCCTAATATTACAATACGTATTAGATTGCAAAGAAGTTTAAAACTCATCGCTGACATTTTGGCGAATAGGTAACTCGTGTCACGTACAAATCAGACTTCCATAATCTGCGCAATGACTTTTGAATGTGAGGTAAAAATAAAAATATTCGCTTATATTAATTATCCTTTAAAAGTCAACTTATTAAATGCTTTGACGAGCTCTTCCACTCTGGTACAATTCTTATTTATATTTATTCTATCATTTATACCATTACTTTAATTTTTTTCAATGCGTTGATAATTTGTAACATTCATTATTAACTGTAAATTAATTAAAAAAAAAAAAAACAAGAAAAGTTTTATCAATTGTAAGAAAATTTACACTTGAAAGCTGTTTTAACGAATTAAAGAGCCAATATGTTTTTTAAGTGATATATAATTGAATAAAGCAAAAATCCATAGACTCCTGAGCAGTGATTCATGTTCATGTCTTATATACTAATGATAAATCACTCAAAAATTCCTTATACTTAATGGGTGAAGCAAGCGATTGATCGAGATAACTCAATATTTTTACTTAGCTATTGAGCTATTGAATTTCTTAAGGAAAAAATTTATCTTCGGATTATCGGCTATTAATCATGCTTCTTTCTTATCGCTATTAACCTTATAACTGATTTTATTTTTTAGGCAATCAAACTAATATAAGCTTGTGTAAGCAAATTTATCAAAAACCTACGAAAACAATCAGTCATTTGAAAAGTGGTTTTATTTTAATATTCATTTTTCGAGCAAATGTTGAAAAAATATCTAAACACGACTCTATTTCAAAGTAATGTTCTTAATAAATCTATCCAATTACATTACATTTATCCAAGTACATTGTATGGAGAATTATAAGGAAAGCTTCTCCTAAATGAAATAAGACGTAGAGAACTGCCACTTATTGATTTAGGCAACAGGACGTTGCTTTGGATTAAATTAATTTGCCGCTTAAGCGATTTATTATAGACGCGTTTATAGGGCCTTGAGACTTTTGGAATCATAGGTGTTCTTACGTATGGTGTGGGCAAACCTGATTATCGAACGAATAATGACAAGAATTGAATTTACTCGAGATGTGGCGGTTAACTGCAGCAGTAATCAAGCACGACAGTCTATTTTGCTGACCGCTGGATATTAAATATTGAAGCTTATCATTTATTAATACGTAAAAAGAAGAGTGAAGAAATTCAAATTTTGAGTGATATTTCTTTGATATTATTATACATACTTTATTATAAGATTAAATAAAGAAAACTCATAATAACGAAATTAACGATAATTGAGCTTTACCGGCAAGGTTTAAAAACTTCTAGTTTTGTGCAAAATAAAATGTATTTAATGGGGAAAAAAAAATCCAATCCTTAAATTATTTTTTTAAGATACTGCATATGATATACCTAATAATTGATGTGAAAATAATTAAGAAAACATAAAAATTATATGAAATCAATACAATTATTTATCTGTAACGTATTTAGCTTTATTTAAACAAGGTATTACAGTTTGTATCGATATGGATTTATTATTGATGATTGATCTATTATTATTATTATTATTATTAATTCATGGCACAAATATATATGGTTATGCATTACTTCTAAAATATAACATAAAAATTATTAATTTTACATTATACATGCGAACGTATAATCATATAAAACGTAGAAAAGAAACACATAAACATGAGATTAGTTATTTTGCATAAAAAAAAGTTTTGTTCTAATAACTTGTTAAAATTATCATAATTTTAACGAAACAATAATTTAGTGATCGTTTATAAAGCTATCTTTATAATAAACTATAAGAGCATATTTATTAATAGTTCACAAAAAAATTTATTTATAAGCTGGTCTATCAAATATAATATCGAGTACAATTAAAGGAAAATAATAAATCATAATTTGAAAAAATATTCAAATTTTCATTCAGAAGAATGTTTTTATTTCTTTGAGAAAAATTGTATTATTTTCTTCGAATATGATTTATTGAAAGATAATATTTGTATCGACAACTTGTTTAAGATTTATAAATCATACATATCGTGGATAATAATTTCTGTTTTTAGTATCAAATCTGTACGACTCAGTTTTTTCCTAAATTTTTGCTTTAAAATCACCAAAAGTTTTTATTTATTGAAAACTCGACTATTTTAAAAGTTCTTTTAAATAACTTAAGAGAAGATTACATGGTAAATCTTTTGTCAATAATCATTGACCCGATACAATTTTGTCAGTATATTAATTGCTTGAAGATTTAACGTAAACTTAATGGTTTTATTATTACATAATATAAATACATAAATAAATAATTATTATTATGATAAAACAATTAAAATTTTAGCCTTAATTAAATAAACTATAATGTAATAAAAAAAAGAGTTTTTTTTTTTAAAACTTTCAGAAAAATTATATTGCACACTAAAGTAGTTTTATAAACAAAAATTAAAGCAAAAAATAAACTACTTTAAAATGTGAAAAGTTCTTTACATTTTTAATAATTTTTCAATTTTAAGGTAACAAATTCAGCACAGCTTATAAAGTATTCTTATAGTTTAATAATTATTAACATCAATCTATTAAAGTTCTTTTTTAATTTAAATTTTAATTCAACTTTTTTGAATGCGTAATATAATATTATTTGAATTGATTGTGGTATTAACAAATATATCTATTTTATTATGTACCAACGAGAAATACTTATGAAATATTGTCCAATAAATTTAGCATGCAGTTTAAGAAATAGCGATAATTTTATTATTATGGATAAAAGTTCTTATCGTTCACCATAAGATTATGCATTATATTAATCTTATGAAGAATGTGTTTGAATACCATAATTGTTATAATCACAATTGATAGGTGAACGATATGGAAATATGTTGTAAGGAAATAAAAACAAAATATTTTACCGTTTTAAAGTATGGGAAAAATTCATAAATACTCTTGTTTTGTTTTGAAAAATTCACAAGGCAAAATATTTTATTTTATAGAAAGTAAATTTGTAAAAAGTTACTTGTAAAATTGTTTACAATTCAGGCCTATAGTCCTTTATTAATAATGTTTTCAAGTGCATTTCACTTGCAGAATGAAGTTTAATTATTTCAAGTAAAATAGAACACAGAAAATCCCAGAGTTTACAAGATAAAATTGAAGCCAAACTACAATACGCTTCATAAATTGCTCTCTATAATTATCAACATTAAATAGTATTAACAAAAAACAGACTATACTAAAGACCCTAGTAAAGCTACTTTTGATATGGTAGCCATTCGGAAATAATCAATCGACGGCAATAATGGGGGGGCTTAGTTGGAAAGTCGCGTGTCGGCCGATTGGCTGCCGATCAGCAAGCGCTGAAACGAGGGAACAACAATTGGACACTGGCAAGTTGTCCAAGGGCTAGTGAATGGCTTGGACGTGTCGATTCAAGTTGCCCTTCTGGGCGAATCGGGCCTTGCAGATGGGACAGACGAATCTGGGCTCGACGCCGCACTCGTACTTCCGGTGCCTCCAAAGCGACGTAAGGAAGGCGTAGTCCTTGTTGCAGTCGAGACAGACGTGCTGCCTCTTGCCCTTGGCCTTGGCCCCGGTCCCCAGCTGCTGCTGCTGCTGCTGCTGCTGTTGCTGCTGTTGCTGCTGCTGCTGCTGCTGCTGCTGTTGCTGCTGCTGCTGCTGGGATATCCTGGCGATGCCGCGCCGCCCGGATCTGGCCACGGACACGGACTTCCTCTTGACCTCCCGCTTCGTCGGCTCCTCCCTGCCCTCGCACTCGTAGACGCGGTGCCGCACGAGGGAGGCGCGGATGTCGAAGACCCGCCCGCAGTCCGGACAGAAGTACTTGCTCGGGGTCCAGTTGCTCTTGAGGATCGACACGCCGGAGCGCAGCCGACGCTGGAGGTAGACGCTCTTCGAGGTCGAGGGCATCGTCGACACGTTGTAGCTGCTGCAGCCGTACTTTCGACCTGGAACAAGGAGATTTTCGCCGGGTCAGTTCCTCCTCGGAGAAGCTTTTCCTACGCTTTCTTAAGCCCGCCTCTCTTTATCCCTCGGCTTCGCTAAAGCGCCCGTGCGAATGCTCTCCCCGGCACGGAGTATCGCTTCGGTGGACTTTCCTAAAGGCTTATTCCCAATAAGAACCTATTCTCCCTCCTCGATAGCCATGGATTTTAATGAACTCGTTGATATATTTTCCGATGAATCAACCCTATCGACGAGTGACACTGACGATAAATTCCTACCTTACTTTCGCTCACTTGAATTATTCGGAAGCATTTCAGAGGTATTTTAAAGGTTCGCTGCATCGGAGTCACATTTATTCATATAGCAGCGTCGATAATAGCGCGAGGACGGGCAGCAAAACTTAAAATAATTTTAGCGATAAAGCTAAGCTACTCGACAAAAATTTAGATTTTAAGAAATGCAATTAGTACTTTTATACCATCACCCATTGTACCAAAAACTTTGCATATTCTCAAGAAATACTCAGGATTTTGTGCACAATTTAAAAACAACATGTGTGCAATTCATTGTACGAATATTCTTAAACGATTACTATTAATTAATATTGTGCGAATGGAATGGTTTAACCATTTAATCAAAGACTCATAAAATTTAAGCCAAAAGTAGGAATTAATTTATTTACAAAAATTATACATAATTCACTTGTCAAAGAATCACACTCATAATTAATTTATATTATTTTCATTACACAAATCTAAAACTTTATATAATTGTATCGAACGCGTCGGTGCTTATTAACGCACGTTGTTTTTTCTTTTGTCTGTAAAAATACAAGTGTACATTATTGTTTTCGGCAGACACAAAGTATTGTAAAACTGTATGTTATCGTTATCATCATCGTTATCGTTATTGTTGTTGTTGTTGTTGTTGTTATTATTATTATTATTATTGTTATTATTATTCTTGTACATTAAAATGTTAAAATATTTCAAATAATTACGAAGGTTCAATGTATCCGAAACAAAAATGATCGTTAAAGTTCGAATCAAAGCTTACGTATCGTTAAAATATAAAATAATATAATGCTAAAAGTAAAATCTGTACAAATATTTATGATAAGCTATTTCAATGAATGAAAACGTAATTATATATTGACAGCATAGAATCGACCCGATTGTAAAGCTCTAAAGGATAATAACGCCGAACAATGCCGATGCTTATGCAAAATGGAAAGCAGCGATTGCGGCAAGGTAGTAAACGAGCAGCTCGAGGAAAGAAAATCAGCGGCTTGAGTCCCGAGCCTTGGATGCTTTTGAGAGACGCTTGGAAATCATCGGCTAGACCGATCTGAATGTATGTGCTTAATGTGCTTGTCAATGCTAGTCTTGTATTTGGTGCAGTGCTCGCAAAATGGGCATTTGAGCATCGGGTTCTTGCCGCACTCGATCTTCATGTGGCGCTTGAGCGAGCCCTTGATTTTGTAACACCTGCTACAGCGTGGACATCGATACCTCGTATCCCGTTTGGACGAGTGAGGGGCCCCTCGGCGAGGGCACGGACCTGAAAAATAAATTGAATCACGAATGAAAGGTGCTTGGCTCCTGCGACCTGCTCCTTTCTCCATCCTACGTACAAACTCTTTTAAAAAGGCGCGAGGGCTTAATGAGCTTTACAAGACTCTGGGCTGAGATTATGACAATTGATGATAAGTAACAATGGCAGCCCGCCCGCAGGACAAGCTTAGAGCTTACCATCGCCGATAAGGGGATCATTGATTCGGTTGGTCCGAGTTTGTCGCATGCACCACAGCATCGGCCAAGTTGGGCTTCAGTATTGTCGAGATTAAATTGCCAATTCTCCCTACTCACGCATATATATATATATATACACATTATTTATTATCGAGTGTTTTTAAAATACATTTTCAAAGGCGCGACTGAACGAGCATTTCTAGTGCGTTGTTAGAAAATCCGTCCGCAGCCAGATATAGTCGATTGAATATGGTTTTCTTCTTACACCTTCGCATGATCGATTCCGACAAGTTAATAATTCACTTCGGTGCGAAGTTATTTTCATATAGAATCTGAAAAAAAACATCTGTTCGGTTGTGTTAGAGAGTTCGCACAATTTTCAACATAATGTTAATTTAGAAGAGACTTTTTTAATGAAAACGAAATTATCCATAAAAGTTCGGCGAATGAAACAAGTATTAAAAAAATGGTTTTTTAATGACTCATTGTTTTTTTTTTTTTTTTTTTTTTTGGTAGAAAAAACATAAACTTCAAAGTAATAATACCCAAGTTGCCTTTTAGAGTTTTTTATTCATTCAATTTCTTAAATGCATAAATGTACAAATTTTTCCTAATATTACAATACGTATTAGATTGCAAAGAAGTTTAAAACTCATCGCTGACATTTTGGCGAATAGGTAACTCTTGTCACGTACAAATCAGACTTCCATAATCTGCGCAATGACTTTTGAATGTGAGGTAAAAATAAAAATATTCGCTTATATTAATTATCCTTTAAAAGTCAACTTATTAAATGCTTTGACGAGCTCTTCCACTCTGGTACAATTCTTATTTATATTTATTCTATCATTTATACCATTACAGTAATACTTTTTTCAAAAAAGTTTTAACAAAATTTGGTATAATTTCTAATATTCATTATTATCTAAAAATTTAGTCAATTTATACGATAAAGGTAGAAAAAATTCGATTGTTTATACTGCCAAGCGCTAAATGTAACCTAACTAATTATAGTCTTTTCTATATATTATAATAGACAACAATTTTTGAATTTTTACAGTATTAATACCCTGCATTACAATACTTTTAACTGAATGTGTTTATATATATATATACATATAAACATATTCAAACATATATCAAAAACATATATATATATATATATATATATATATATATATATATTATATATATATATATATTTGCGATAGTTATGTCGTATGCCATAATGATGAGTACTCGTCTTTTCATGGAATGAAACATGTTATAATTTAAATTTATTTGCTTAGTGTAGAATGTTATAAATATATCAATATTATTCGCTTAAGTCTTGTTATTACCAAAAAACCGAGATAAATTAAACAATAAGTGAATTTTTTAAAGATTAATAAATAATATATTCACTTATGTTTAAAATACATCTTATTTTAGCTTCCATATTTTAAATCAAGAATTGATATTCTTCGTTCATAATACTATTACAGTAAAATAAATCTCTGTACTCTATGCGGTAAAACGATTATTCTATGAAAATGTAATTGTCACAAATGTAAAACATTTCTTTTCAATCGTAAACTAATTTAATCAAGTAAGAAGTTTTTAACAAATAATTTTTTCCCGTTTAAAATTCTATAGCATACGTTATCAAATTTAATGCACTTGTTGTAACATAGTAATACTTCACATTTAATGGAATAACTAATAATAATGACAAGTAATCGACACTCTTGAGAGCTAGGAACTTGAGTGTAAATGTATTGGATAAATTTTCTACGTTACATCGAAGATAAAAAAAATGTCGTTTAAAAAATATTACTACCAAGAATAATTGGTTAAATTATAATTAAATATGAAAATTTCTCTTAATATTTACTCTCATAGGAAGAATATCTTCTATGTAGAAATATTTGCATATAATTTCATGTATAAAATATCAATATCGGTGTAATGTAATTAAAATTTTTATATTCCTTTTTCTTTTTTTTTGCAATATACATAAAATGCTTAAAATTATGTATATACATGAGTTATAATCAATTTTTGTCTCTCTCTTTTTTTTTCTTTTTTTTTTCTTCTAAATTTAAGCATATTATTTACTAGTTCTATCGATAATAACTTTTAGGTCTTACATTCCTAAATATCCATTATTTACAAAAAAAAAATTTTTTGGGAAGATTGTAATTTAATTTGAATTTTTAATTCTTTCGGAAATGCGTCGAATCAAATACTTTTTGTAATACTCTATACACACGTGTTATTTAAAAAGCTGTACAAAATATACAGTCAGTGACGCACCGACTTCGGTACTAAAAAATAGATACGCAGAATCAGAATTTCGAATTATGAGTTTTAATGGTACAATATAATAAATGTCGTGTGTTGTATGAAGTTGTGTATAACTCAATTAATACTGCCTTCGAGAGGGTAAAGCATTTTAACGATTTGAATGTTATCGTCTATTCATTTGGTGTCAATGCTTTTGTCCCATTGATTGACGGATAAATCGAGAAAAAAGTATTTTGTATGAAATTGCAAGGTGATTGGTGTTTATTGACTAGAGCTATGTTTGTGCATTTGAATTTGACAATTTCAATGTACTTTGAAAAGAATGTTGTGGGGAAACCACGCATCGTCATTGAGAGCTAGAGATACAACATCCATAAAGACGTACGTGCTAATAATTCATCATAATTTACCTATTTTAATGCAGACCTGTAAATGAGTATTCTTTGTTATTTACGACAGCATTATTTGTTGAACGCGGGATCATCACGCATGATCGATATTTATGTATCAATGTATGTACGTACGTACGTAAGTATGTATTATTGTTTAAATATTATTTTCTATAATAGCTTAACTAATAGATTTGTCTGTTAGATTCGAGTCTTAATTCGATGAAGCACAAGCTTATATATTCTGCGAGAGTAGCCGCGGTTTATCCAATAAGCAGTTAACCCTATAAGCTCATGAATGCCTATTAATGAATTGAACTCTATTCTTTACGAATATATCCTATGCACGATAGCAAAACTTTTGTTTTCTAATTGTCGCCTCTTTTGTCGAACCGCTTGGGCCGTTCTGAAAAAAGCTTCTAAATCGAAAGACCGAGGTACAAACCGAGTTGGTTCGTAGTCGAAGCTCCTCAGTCAAAGTGGTGTAAGTTTGAGTAGAGGAAGGAAAAGCAACGACGGGTGGGGGTGGGGGGGGGGGTTTAGAGATAGAGGGATAGCGAGCGGGGGAGGGGCTTAGCCTCATACGCTGTCGGAGAAGACGCTCTTGCCCGGGTGGTTGGTCCTGATGTGCTGGTAGAGGTTGCCCCGCTGCTTGGTCTTGTGGGGGCAGTAGGGGCACTTGAACTTGGGGTCCTTGCCGCACTCGTGGCGCGTGTGCCGCAGGAGAGTCGCCCGGTGCTGGTAGCCCTTGCCGCACTTGTCGCAGTGGTACGCGTACTGGGACATCCACACAGCGGTTAGGTCCTTGGTGATGGAGAGGCTCCGGAATCCCCCGGAGGCCCGGTTCATCATCAGCATCGGCAGCGATCCTGGGCCAACAGACACGGAGAACATTGCGTTAGTCGGACTTTTAACTCAACCCCTATCGAATACTGCTTTTTTGTCGGAGTCACTCTTGAGCCTACGAGCCGACATCTCCCAACCTTTATTATTTCCTTCTACTTCCCTTCTTACTTTCCGAGCGATCGGCAAAACCGTGACCTTCTTCCTCTTATGCGTTTAATGCGATCCCCTGCCTCCCCCCCACGCGCATACACATGCCATACGCATATATACATGTGTGCGTGTACGCGCGCGCGTAAATATTATGCAATCAATACCCTTATTATTAATGGAATTGTATCGTTCATTTTTACCATTAGTGGGATTTTAAAAACAGTGTCCAGTAAACTCGTGCATTTTATGGAATTGTACAACCACTAGTGATCAACAACTACGGTGGTTTTGTATACATCCAAAGAATATCGTTCGGACCATATTTTACTTGCATTTATATTGAGTAAGGCAATTAATAAGACGGTTAAAAAATAAGGTATAAAAAATAATATGATTTTCTGAAACTTAAAAATTAATAATTATTTTATACAATTTTTTTTCAACATGATTATTTATCTTTCAGTTATAATAATCTAATAATAATAGTAGCAATTTTTTTTTATTAAAAATCAAATTTTTTAACAAATTATATCTTATTACCTAAGGTATGCGATAAAAGGTATGCGATCAATACAACACACCTAATGGATGAATAAAGTTCGCTTCGAGTTGGAAATTAAATTCAAGCTCAAGACTCATGAAGCTTTATCCGGCGGCGAGTCCGTAAAAACTCGGCTAAATTTGTTATTTTGAAATCGTGAATAAATTATACCATTATACTTGCAAATTAATCGATTAATACGTTATTAGAAATTAGAACCGAAAATCATTTTCAAATTGAATCTGCTTAAATCACTTCTATTATTATTTATTTTTATCTCCTGGTACTAAAGATAAATAAAAATGGTGAACAAGAAATTACTAAAATATTGGACAAAGATAGCTTTAAGGAATTTCACGAGAGCGAAGACTATTAATACTTAGTCATGACTTAAAATTAATATTATAAGATATTGTTTTTACTGTTGATAGCATTATTAATGCTAATAATCTTTATTTATATTCCAGGTCTTTCACTTCGTTTGGTTGATGCAAAATATAAAAAAGAAAAAGATATCAAATTAATAACTGTACGTCACATATAAGATATTTTTAAATTATATTTTACATCTCGATTGTAAATAAAGTAGAAAATTGTAATAATTTATTACTCGTATAAATGATTAGCCGTTGTTGAGGATCAAGTCGTTTGGCAGAAGAAATTTCCTTACTTGTCCTTAAGCAGCAATATTATTTTATGATTTATTTGTTGAAAAATTGTTAATATTATATTCCACTTGTATCCTGTTTCGAATAAGAATAGTATGGTGCATAGTATGGTATACAATGTTGATATTATCATATTAAGAAAAAAACGTAAATATTGGAATTTCTTTACTCTTTTATTTCATTAGGTTTACATGAATTACTGTAAGTATGATTACATTGCGATTACTTAACAAACTGACCTTGTTTATAAATATAAAAACTGTAGTACATTATCCAATTCTATGGGTACAGAACCATCTCAAATTTAAAATATTTATAATAACCAGTCTTCAATTCTCTAGTATCATTATTAAAGCCGCTTAAATCTGAAATAGAAATATGTGAAAAATTATTAAATGTGAAATTGTAAAGATTTATTTTTGTTAATTTATAACTAAATTCCTTTAAAAATAATTAATTTTGCCCTTTTTCGTGGCAATACATTACTTCTATTTTTTTCTTGATAAAAAAAATTCACATTTTATTCGTCTCGTGTAAAATAAATTAAAACATACAAATAAACTAGTCAATAAATTTACATAAACGGTAATAATTTTATACGAATTTTCTTTTTATTTTTTTCTTTATTTAAATCATATCTCTTATAAGTAAACCATATCCACCTAATACATTATTCTCATTGCATTTATATACATCTCGAATGTACGAAAAGAAACAATTAGTTATAAATTTTATACAAAGTATTCGTAATTACAATATACAGTTACGAATCTTACGAAAAAGTTTATCATAAAAGTCGATTAAGACGTTATACAATAATCTGTAAGTTCTTCAAACTTTCTCTCTTTGAAGCACCACTTCAAATCTTTTACACGTATTTTTCACATTCATAACGTTTAATTTTTAGAAACATTTGTAAAAGTTTTTTTTTAATCGATACTTACTATAAAGAAAAAATTGTATAAATTAACAAATATTTAGAATAATGGTAAATTGTAATTATTAATATATTTAAGACACGTCTTTAGATATGTGTGGTATAATTTAAATAAAAAAAATAAATCAAGAAAGTTTAATACAAATTTTCTTATCGTATCAGCTGTTTTATTGATGTTGGATTTTATGTAAAAATTAATAGTGGTATAAATATAGAAAGACGAATGAATAACATTAATATTTAAGACTTTCTTATCTTAAAAATTCACTTAAATTTTGAAATATAAATGTTAAAAATTGTGTTTTTTTTTTAAACACTTTCTTTTTAAACGATTTTCCTCTTAATTATTATTTATCTTGCGTAGGCTTGCATTACCATGGATACTTGCCAAAGTTCTTGTAACTTTAAACAAGTGACTTGAATTTCGTTCAAAAGCTTGTAGCTCGCAATAAAGTTTATTCTTAATGCATCCATTCGATTATTTATTACTTAAGCTTTAACTATTTTTTTTTATATTGGAAATAACGATACATGCACGACACTCTAATAGTTTCGCAAAGCTTGCGAAACGATATGTTGAAATGATACTTATATCCTGTTACGATAAATATTTTTGCGATTAAAATTATTCGTGCACAAAAGCCAAATGCTTCTGTTACAGCAAAGGATCTTGCACAAGCATCAGTTTTATAGAAAAAGTGTGTACAATTGCTCATTGGGCAAAATAAAAAATAATAATAAAGAGTGTGAAAAAATTCTCGACTTTTTAAACGTAATTAAAATAATTAGGCAGTATCGGGAGTATTGTTTGTAATTCTATAATATAGAGGAAACATAGAGGAGAGATCAAGAATCGGAGAAAAAAATGAAGACAAGCATAGAAAGTTAAGGACAGTGAGTCGGTTACTTAGAGGGGGGCTTTGCCGAGGAGTCCGGCGGCCGCTGTCCGTTCCCCGCTGCACTCGATGGGACTTTGGCCTCCTAAAGCCTTACTCCTAAAAGGTCTTATCGAACTTGACGGGCAGATCGGGATGCCAGCGCTTGACGTGGCGATTTATGTTGGAGGAGTAATTGTCCTTCTTGTGGCAGTAGGGGCAAGCGTAGCGCGGGGGCGGGCCGCACTTGTGCCTGTTGAGGTCGGCGATCCTGCGGAATCCCGCGCTACAGACGCTGCACACGTAGTTGGCGAAGTCCGGCGACGGCATCCAGGCGTTGAGCTTCCCTCCGACCTCTGCAAAGACAAAGTAGTGAGAGAGTCATTAGTGGGGTGGGTGGGAGGGGGGGGGAGGCAAGAGCTCGGTTCGTGCTTATTATTCGAATGCAGTTTTTCACATTGGTGCTCGTGGAGCCCCCGAGGCAATCCTTCCTCGAGTTCCTGCTGCCTCCCTCGACCCTTTATTCCGACTCTCGGACCAGAGGCACGATTTTCAGCACTTTTATGCCTGTCTTTTTTCCCCAGTCTGTTAGCCGGTGTGGGCACGCGCCCGCGCAAATTGCTTTACGTACGTTTACCGAGACACGTCCAATTATTAATGTTCCAAGACAGTGGAGGGAGACTCGCATTCGATAATCCTACCGAAGATCGGTATTATAATGGTAACCTAGTCGGATTTTTCTTTATTTGTGCGTCGACTCGTCGGATGAGTCGGGAGAGGTTTTATTCTGACCTGTACTTCTTCATTGATCATCGGCTTGCGTTAATTATTTATTGGCATTGTTAATTAATCCTTCGTCTTCGTTGGGTCGATTGTTTGAGGGACTTTTTACATTTCGTGTACTTATATACGTACACCTCGATTTCCATGTAAATCTAGAGAAGCATTGGATTCCCAAGTTTTTTTTACATAACATTCCGATATCGTCGTTACCTAAGTTTGTAAACATTGAATTCCCAACGCTTGGGTCAACAATTTCAAGAAAAATAATAACAAACGATGGCCTTATTTAATGTTTTAGTTTACATTTTTATGAGTAACAAAATCAAAGTAAAAAATCAACTTCTTCAGTTACATTCATAAAATTGGGCCTCCCGAGTAGTTCAGTTTATATAACGGCCGTACACTCCAGTTATGTTTGTAATATCTGGGCTGAAATTAAAAAAAAATACTTTAATATTATTGACGTAGCCGATCGAAATATAAAGCAATGCATTAACGCGTAATTGATAATTATACATACTTATTAACAGATGACTTCAAAGGTTGTGCAATTTGGAGAATACTCATATGAAAACGACAATAAACTGTTAAACAATGTTACTAATATTTCATTTAAATTGTATCTAAATATTTTATATTTAGTATATTTTCTATTTCAATGAATCATAATTCAATTTGCTTCCTATCCATCCATGTAGTTGTAATTTTATTTCTATGCGTTACAATTAACTTACATCTCAATTGAAGCATTGGATTATTTGAATAATATTTATATAAATAAAATATGCATAATATAAAATTGCAAAGAATAAAAGGATGACGAATAAGCGAATTAAGGAAATTGATCTTTTTTATAATTTTTATTACAAAAAGAAAATTAATTTATAATGTATACAAGAAAACGTACATATCACAACATAGATTTACCACATAAAAAATTGTTTACAATATATATTACGATTATAATTAATAGTAAAATTGTTTTATTAAAACTTGTAAGAACAACTTAATTATTTATAACAAAATATATAAAATATACGATAAAATATGAATACATTTATTCTAATCGAATTTTTTATCATCGACAACGAGACAAAATCTAAATTTTCTTATCACGTGATTTAAAATTATTTAAATATAATTATAGCTTTCCTTTGGGTAATTTTTTATCATCGACAACGAGACAAAATCTAAATTTTCTTATCACATGATTTAAAATTATTTAAATATAATTATAGCTTTCCTTTGGGTAAAAAATTATTATATATTTTCACCAAAATACTGTATTCTTTTACCAAAAAAAATCTGCATTGAATAATTCTTTCTAATTATAATGGTAGATATTTTTTTAATAAAAAAAAGGAATATCTGTTGTACTCCATTACAACAATAGAGCTGCAAAGTTGCAACTTTGCAAAGCAATGCATTATCATTCACCACAAGAATTATTTGAATTTTAAGAATTCTATCACAAAATAAAACAATAAAATAGCTTAAGATGTTGCTTATGATATTTAATTGTAAAACAAAAAATCTATTATGTATAATTAATTATAATAATATATATATATATATATGTGTGTGTGTGTGTGTGTGTATGCATTATACATAGTTATTAAGTATTAGGGAATGTGTCCTTAACAATTTTTTTTTTTTTCCAAATGACATAATATTTTTTTTATTTTAATGCAGTCTTAAGTCAATAAAATTATAAAAAATTTTGAAAGCAATTTTTGCCTCTAAAATTTTTCCAGTACTTTTTTTATGTTTAGGACGTACAGCGAGCACAAAAATACAAATTTTTAAAAATTATTTTCTTTAGCGAGCGATTGATTAAATGAAAAGCACTTACGATTAAACATATTTATCAAATGCAATGGCATTGAAATCGACAAAAGCGTCCGATTGTTTATAGGATATACAAACATAAAAATCTCAAGCTATTATAGAGATAAGGGATCTTGAGAAAAAGTTTACGTTTTTCATTTTTAATGTATTTTGTACTAATAAAGCTTACGGGGCTTAATACTTAATAGGAGACTAGTTTGTTAATTTAAAAAACGCCACTTATTTCAAAGAGTTCGCAGAAGCGTAAGGACGATTCAGTTGAATAATTGAAAAAGCCACTTCGATATAAATAAATAAACGATACAAATAGACGTCGCAGGTAGGGCTCTCGTCGCTTATCCAATTAGATCGAGGAAGATTTTATGAAGTCGTAGGAGCGATCGGTCGGGATAAAAGCAAAGTGTAATAAAAGCGGTATCCAAACGATGGCAGTTGGTAAATGCAAAAAAGAAACAGATTCCGGGAGCAGGGGGGGTAGGGGTAGGGGGGAGGGGACTCGAGGACTCAAATATAAAGTGGGGCTCGTCCGACCGAGGGAGTGTCTACCTGGCGGCGTAGCTGCACATGATGTCGTTGCAGTAGACCTTTGAGCCCGGGTGGACCTTGCGTATGTGCTTGTAGAGGCTGAAGGGCCACTTGCTGCGCATGTTGCAGTAGGGGCAGGCGAACCTCGGCTGTCGGTTGCAGTCGTACTTTATGTGCTGGACGACGCTGCTCTTGGCCGAGAAGCGCTTAGGGCAGCGAGGGCACTGGAAGCTCTTGGCCCCTTGGCCGGGCCCGAGGACGGCGAAGGGATCGGCGGGCAGCTCGATTATCTTCGAGATGAGCCGCTGGTGCTCCTGCCTGTGGCTGCCCTTCGACGGGTTCGGCACGTACGGCTCCCAAGCTGAGGGAGAAGAAAACTCAATGAGTCATGCGTGGCCAGAGGGAGACTCGAGCCATTAATCGCGGCCTGCGCGCTTTAGCGATCTCTTTATTTCCGCTGGCCTCTAGACCATTAATCTACGGCAAGCTTTTCCGCCCGGCAGGGGCACTTTTTAATCGTGCTCTCCTGCGGGCTCGCACAAGTGCTACATCTAATAGGGAAACAAGCGTACGAACGGGAGCTTTGGCGTGGCCCTCCTGGGCCCGTCTCGGACCGATTCCTTCGCCCTTTCCCCCCCACCCAACCCTCGGCGTCGAGGCTCCTCCGCCCTCTGCAACAAACCAAATAACCCTATTAATGTCAACTGCGCTCTTCTTCCGTTCGCCCCACCTGTGTGAATTCATCCACACGCTGATTTATCCAACATTTACTCATCCCAAATTCACAATTAATCCAAACGCTGTACTTTTCTGCTTAACCACTTTTTATTATCATATCGAATCTTACAATAGTTTATAAATAGAGCTTTCCCGTTCTGACAGCTTTACACATTCGACCTTATAAGGAATTATTATTATTTTATCATTTCGATAATCGATGAGCAAATATTCTTCGAAATTTCATCAAACCTATTACATAACCAATGAAGTTCACTTTTCTTATACAATTCAGAAAGGTTCAAATTTTGCCATTTTAAATTAAAAACTAAGCAATTATAATGAGCTATTGAACAATTGCCTTTTATTTGGGAAACGTTTTTCACTTTTGTCCTTATTATTATTTTGCACAATTTTCTAATTAATACATATTTTTTGCAATTATTTATCGAGTTTTAAGAATGATGCAACTTCACTCCAAATAATAATTTATACATTTTGAAAACGTCAATTCTTATATAAAACGAACTCGTAAACAAAAAAAAAAAAAAAAAATTGTAAATAATCATAATCAGATATTGTTACAATAAAAGATAAAATATAAATATCAATTTAATTATTAAGCAATGATACTGTATTATTTAACTGTAATTTTGAAGGCTTTGCTATATTTTGTTAAAGATTTATTTTCCATTTAGATTCCATGATGTTCGTACAACCTTATGAGCGAGGGTTAACTGTTTATAACGATGTTGATGAATTACCTTTTTTTTTCAAAATGCCCACTCGAAAATCTGAAAGACTAAATGCAATATTTTAGATAGATATCAACAATTTACTATTAAATAAAGATTAACCAAAGTTATAGTTTATCTAATAAGTGCTCTTATTGCCATGAATCCAAATGCCTATCAGAAGAAGGTGAAATATATTAAATAGTTATATCTCGAACAAGATGATTAAGTACGTTTCGTCTTATTATATTTGCCGGTCTTTCTTCCCCTTCACTCATTTCAAGTAACAGTATTCTCCTTTCATTATCGCGAATGCGTTTTATCTTGAATCCATTATTTGGCAGAAGGTGCTGAAAGTAGCTCGGCTTCCCTGTCTCCCTCGTTTACTCTTCACCCGGGTTCAATAGGTGTGTCCACAATGAGCCGAAGCACCAACTATAGCTCGTCGACAAATTGAACGTCAAGCGGAATCAACGCTTTGACACGACGATGTGTTTATCCAGCAAATTTTCCGCTCCCCGGCTATTTCAATCGTTATTATTTCGGGCGTATTTCAAATAGATTGCCCATACTGGCCCGGGATGGCTTTTTTTTCTTTTTTCTTTTTTTTTTTTTTGATTCATCGCACAGCCTCAATGATTTAAATATTTGAGAGTGAATTTCGAAGCGCAGATGGCGTTGATAAACTTAATTTCTATTGCGATCAATGAGAGCATTAAAGCTAAATGAGTAAATAAGAAAACTAAATTATTTCTATGTATCTTTTTTATTGGTATTTTTTTTGTTTTTGTTTTCTCTTTCTACAAAAGTGATAAATGTAGCTTCTGCAATTACTTCTATTATTATGCTACTTAACAAATCATGAAAAACACATCAACGTGAATTTAATTCATACATAAAATATGTACACTTAACTATTTCAGAATTATAGAAATAATGTTAAAGAAAGTAAACGAGTTTATATCCCATTGTGTATTTTTGTAATATAATTTATAAGACACAAATTTTTATTACACATGTTTTGTCACTTAAGTTAGTTTAACTGAAAAACTTAATTCGATTGTGAAAAATTAAAAAATTTTTTTTTTTGCTCGTATAAGCAACGCAATCACCCAAGAAACGCAAAATACTATATTAAAAAGAAAGAAATAATTTTTTTTTTTTCATAGATTGTATTTTATATTATAAACGTATAGTAAATACAAATATTCAATACGAGACGACAAAATATATCCGAATACAATAGTACATGTTTTAATGGTACATTAGAACGTATAAAGACAAGAGATACAAAATGCGCTAAAGTATACGCACATACACGTATGGTTGTACACATAGGTGTTATACAATTAATTATACTAGCGGTGTTTTTTTATCTTGAAAACAAAAAAAAAACATAATTAATCCGATGGAATTATAACTGAGTAATCGTAGTATAACAATTAAGCTCAATGCTAACAGTAATAAGTATATAAGGCTAAAACTAACACTACAATATTATACTGTAATAACTTAAAGGCTAATTTCAAATGCTGACCCTGCTATAGATGGGCATATTAAAAAATATTAATAATGATATTAATTTTCGGAAGAATCTTTACCGTACTTTGTCGACCAAGATCGATCCAGTCATATTTATACGTATTTTATAGTCATATTTATACGTAGTACGTGTGTACTTACGCACTTACACAAATGGCTAAGGTAAGCAGAGGTCGATCGAACATTCGGATAAGTTTGAGAATGGAAAAATCTTAACAACTACTTGGCGACGCGATCAGCGGTCAAATAATGACGGGTGTGAGTAGCGGATGGGTGGGGGTGGGTGGGGTCGGCTTTGAGACTCGAAGGGTCATAAGGGAATGGGGGGGTCGGGGGCTCGGCGCGGCTTCCTAGGGAGGGACCGAAGCCACCTGGAAAGCTCGAGCGGTCATCTCTTTCGCGTGGCCCTTATGGGGTCGTCGAGAGCGACGATCCGGCTAGTGAGGTCGGGATGCTTTTCCTGGCTGTGCTTAACGAGGATGTAGCGATACCTGGCGAGGAAGTCGCATCTACCGCACTTGAAGCGCGGCTTCACCTGGCAGACGAAGTTCACGTGCCGCTTGAGGGTGTAGATGTTGGCGAAGACCTGCTGGCAGTTGATGTTCGGGCAGACGTGGGAGCGCGGCATCAAGGGCCTTATGTCCGGGCCGATGTCCCCTTCGGCGGCGGCCGCGGAACCGATGAGCACGTGGCCCTTGGAGCTCGAATTATCCCCGGGGCAGACGCGTGGCCTCCGTCCCCGACCTTTCCGGCGCTTCTGCTGCTTCAGGGCCTTCCTGCGCCGCTCGCCGATGCCGGGCTGCGTTGACCGGACGCTCCCGGGCACGAGGATCGGCCCTCCTCCTAATCTACCTGGAGGGCACCCAATCGGCCGACTTAAGAGGCTCGAACATTTACCGAGTCGCCTATTCAACCTCCCTTCTCCCTTCCCTGCAACTTTCTATTGGCCCTCGTTAAAACTGACTTCGATGCCTTTGCAGCGCACTTCCAGTACGACCAGTAAAAGCCATCGCTCGCTACTCACGGAACTTCTTCTGTTACGGATTAATAACGATATTGACCGAGGCTTAGATTCGTCATTTTAGAGTAAAAACACCGACGAACGCTAAACCAGGAACAAAAAAATCTCTTTGCTACGATTCATACGACGCGAACAATGAAACAATTCAATAAACTGATATTTGTTTTACGTTATATCTTTGGGCAATTAAAAAAAGACCAGTCCAAAATTTAATTTATTTTAACATTTCAACAACATATTGTTCAGGTCGACAAAAATTTTCTAACCAGAGCTTTTTCGATTGGCTGTTTCAACGATTTATGTCAATATTTTGAAAGCTTCGTTAATTAATTAGCTTTATAAGTATAAGCGTAACTTTTTTCTTTAAATTATTCATTACAATATTCATATTTTGTCGTTTGTAAAATGTTTACAATTAGCCTCAGTATTAAGTGTAACATTCTTTTAAAATTGAACATAAAGAAATACATACCTGATTTTTTGTAAGTAGTACGATACGAAGCCTGATGATTGTCTCTTAAGTTTTCCAAAGGAATAACAAATTTCGGTTTCAATAATGGCTGATCTTCTATAGAATAGTTAATTAAAAAATTAACGTAATCTGAAAAAATAAAATTGCATATAATAAATTTATTTTACATAAAAATAATTGAAACATTATTTATTTTAGCGTATGATATATTTTAAACCAGTTTTTAGTTAATGATGAATGCAATAAAAGTATAATGTGTGAAAGAAGAAAAGAAAAAGTTTAATTGCAAATTAAACAAGCTTAGGCGAAATTACAAAAGAATAAAGAAAAGAAGTAGATTATTTTTGCGAAATGTATTTTTCGTTAAAATTTAATTTACAAAGTAAATTTTATAATGAAATTTTTTAAGAAAGAAAAAAAAAAATTTTTACGATATTAATTTTAATAAACTTTATTATACCTCTTCAGTGTGTTAGAAAATAATACATGATAATAAATAATTATTATTATATTTCATACAGGAGAAGGTCATACAATTAAATTGCTTTCACTTTTTATACTATTCATTTTATTGAAGTTTCTTTTATAAAAAAGTTAAACAAATTTATTCTTAATTTCTTTATTACTATGCAAGGTCACAATCAAACATAATTTTTGTTCATTTTCTTCATTTGCATGCGGCTTATACCAAAAGGTTGTGGCGAATCCAAGTAAATTTTTCTATTTTCATAATTATGCGTCGATACCTGCGAAAGGTGCAGATTCAAAAATTTTAGTTTAAATAAATACAAATAAAACTGACATGAATATTAGGTTTCAAAGTACGCATTTACGATATTTTAATAGCGATACAAAGCAATGGCAATAATCATAAAATCATAAAAACCTGTCATTCTTATAAGTAAAAAAAATTACTGTTACCTATATTTTTGCTACACTGTTACACATACAAAATTCAGATTTGATTATTTATAAGGTTGTATTTCACCTCTAAGGCTGCGGTACGTAAAGATGATTATTCAGTCTGCCAATGAAATAGATTAATAACAATCGTATAATAATAATAATAATAATAATAATAATAATAATATTAATAATAACAATAATAACAACAAATAATGTAAATTCATTTAGAAATTTTTATTTTTAGCTAACTTTAGAATAAATTAGAAATATTTTTGAAAAACTTTTTAATTTTTTAATATTTCTGTTTATATTCCAAGAAAAATGTTTCTTTATATATTACTGTTATTTTTAAGGATATAAAGTCAGTATATAACATTACATTTTACTCTAATAATTTGATAATGTGAATTAATATTTTACACATATTTTACACATTTTTTAACATTGAATGATAGTTGTAAATTATTCAAAGATCTTCCTTTTAATCAAAATTTACCCATATCTGTAAAATAATGTATTCATTTTTTCATTCTCTCTCATTCAGTCAATAATTCATGCTTCCTGTCCCTTCCTAATTGTATTTCCTTTTATGTTACTCTGTTTTATTTAAATAAAGAAAAATTATTACATAATTTATTATTACTAAAACCAATTCTTTTCAGATAAGATGAATGTATAACACAAAAGTAAAACTTATGGAAAATCTTATTAAAGTAAGTATTTTTTTCATTATGTAGTATAAAACTGCATGTATTAGATCATGAAAAATAATACCAATAAAGCTTACGTACTTTTTAAATTTTCTGAAGAATCCTATCGAATGAAGGGAACCTTATTTTAATATAAATATTTTGTACCTAATATTTTTTACAGTCATACTCAAATATAATTATAAATACAATATTATAATTATAAATATAATATTATTATTATAAGATTTTACACTGTGTATAATATTCTTAAAAATATTTATAGGTATACGATGTGGTAACGTTGATACAATACAATGCAATACAATACAATGTTTCCGAAGGATATATATATATATATTTTTTTTTGCAGGTTTTTGAGCTATTAATAAAACATATTATTATGTCATTGGTATTAGAAGCAGTTGAAATATTTATACCGGCAGATAAATTGTAATTGAATAATTGGCTCAATGAATTAATTAATTACTGTTAATTTTTAAAACATATGTTTTACAGTGATTATATTTTACAGAAGCCATCAACTGAAATTAGAACAATTTTTTTAACCTTATTGTTTTTTTTATACATACTTTTAAGATTAAACTTTGCAGTAAGATATAAAAATTTAAGATCCAGTCGAATGTACGCCCATGTATTGAAAATTATTTTATTCTGATAATAAACTTATACTTATAACTCATATTAAAATATATGTACAACCAAGAATAAATTTATCCAACGTAATATTTAATTACTTACTATATATATAAACTCAGAACAATTTCTTTAATATAATATATAAATTTTATGCTGTTTAATATGTTTGATTAAGATTATGATATATATCAGTGTGAATTTAAAAATAAAGATAAATCTTAAAAAATTAAAAAACAGTAGTATGCAATAAATTTTCTTCATATTTTTATTAGAACTCATTGTATTTGAAATATAACTACACAATCCTGGTGTTATTAGAAAATAATAATGGTTTTTCCTTATCAATGCTCAAAGAATGTAAGATTTCAAGCAAAGTCACTTTTAATAAATTCTGTAATAAATGTACAATTATTGTTATAGCCGTTGTTGTGGTTGTTAGAGATTAAAAAAATCACCAATAATGCTTGAGAAATGTTTAAAAAAAATCAGACTCTTGACAGTTGACTCAAACAGTTTGATTGTGAGCAATAAATGAGAATTGTGAGAGAAGAATGAAATTGCTCCAAATGTTATGTACTTTGTTAATTATCTTTGCATCGAAGGCCTATTTCCCTACAAAATGATAGCTCGCATATTGTGCATGTACGTACGTACGTATGTGTGCGCGTGCGTGCGAGCAACACTTCCTCACCGGTGCCGGAAAAACGAAAGGAAAGCCAAGCGAGGGAAGATCGAGTTACGGCGCGTTACCGGAAGAGCTTCCTAACCTTAAGCGCGGGCTGCGTTCGGGAAAAATCGCTCGCGCGCCGTGCCAAGGTCATCTATCGTTAACCGTCGTTGGGTTAGCCGAAGAGCCCAGGTAAGGGAGACACCGCGACAGGGATCGGGGCCTTACGGCAGGGGAGCGACGGACTAAGGAGAGCGAGAGAGAGAGAGAGAGAGAGAGGGAGAGACCAAAGGCCGGATATCTCGACGGAGAGGAGAGCCGAGGGCGCGTGGCGAGCGACTGAGAAGGAGCCGCGAGGCGCTCGAGTGCTCGGGGGCCGTTAGGCTCTCGGCGTCGGGAGCGCGATTAAAAATTGGTGCATGCGCTCGATGGCTCGTAAGCTCATTGGCCAACTGGGGCGCGCGCGGCCCTCGCCGGCTTGGCCACGTGCCGACCGAGGGCCCCCCCCCTCTGCAGAGCCCCGCGGAGGAGGAGGCCTCCCCCTCGGTCTCCGGGAGCCGAGGAGGGCCGATCGGAGCCGAGGGTGACTCGTCCATTGTCCAGGGATAGCGAGGAAGGGCCGCGAGTCGAGTCGGGGGGGGGGATGAAGAAGAGTAAGAGGACCAGAGCTTCAGCGGGGCTCGGGTGGTCCTGGTGCCGGGCTCGGGCGGAGGCTCGGCCGGCCTCAGTCGGCGCCGCAGTAGCGCGCGTGCGACTTCATGGAGGTGAGGTACTTGTACTTCTTGCTGCACTTGGGGCAGTCGTAGGTGCTCCCGTGGCAGGACTCCGGGTCCGGGTGCTTGTGCCGCATGTGGACGCGCAGGTGCTCCCTGCGCTTGGTCCTGTAGCTGCAGAACTCGCAGTGGATGTGGGGCGCCCGGCCGCAGAGCCTCGCGTGCTTCATCATACTCTCCCGGCTCTTGTACTGCCTGCTGCACCGGGGGCAGAGGTGGAGGAGCCCGGACGGCTGACGGGGGCCGCTCGAGCTCGGCTGCTGCTGCTGCTGCTGCTGCTGCCTCAGGGAGCTCGACCTCGTCCCCGGCCCGAGGCTCTCCTGCTGCGGGAGGACCAGTCGCTGTTTTCAGTGCCTCCTGGGGGAAGCGACCCCAGCCCAACCCACCGCCGACCGACCGCGAGACTTTACCCGGTGCTCGGAGAGCGGCTCCTGGCTCTTCGCCCTTTTCTTTTTTCCGTTAGCTAGACTTTGGATTAGCCTCCTTATTGCTCTCTGGTCGAAAGAGCTGCTTACCGATAAGCGTACTCGGGGAGCCCACTGTATGTTACATAATACCGGGCTCTCAATTAACACAATGCGTTCGACTCGGCGTTACTTTGACGTATGCCTTGGCTCTCGCGCGACAACCTTTTTATTACCTGATTACGCTGGTGCTGCCCTGTCGAATTGTCGTTGATCTGGCATATTTGCCTCGCGTGCCTATAGGCACTATCGAACTGCCGAAACAAAAGCTTACATCGAGGACACTGAAATTTCATCGTTGAATTGCAATCCGAGCATCGGAGATCCGTTTTACCGATAAAATAATCCGGAATCTTGGACGTTTTCCGGCATTTTGTGCATGTAAAGTCAATGAGTTCGTTCATCGTCACTGCAAAAATATCGATTTTATCGTCAAAGCCACCATCGAATAAGATCGACTCTTAATTTTTTTTACATTAATCATCTTTCATTGTCGCTCGTTGAGATTACCTAAATTTTTTACATCTGCGGATACTTCGGGGCTCCTGCGTTCGATTTCCATTTTTATCGGTTGATTCGACAACGCGTTATTAAGAGATTCATCCAATTTAATGGCTATCCTCTCGTCATCTGAAAGAAAACGAAATTGTTAAATGTGGAGTGTATTTACGCGTGGTAATGTGCGCTCGTAAATGTGACTGAATGCACGTACCACCCAAGAATTCGCATACTTCGAAAATTGCAGATCGATCGAGATCATCGGACATTTCCTCTTTAATGTAATAAACTTCTTGAATAGACATATCATTTTCTGAAAAAAAAATTAATTCAATGAGAATTTATTTTTTTCAACTCTTGTTTAAGAGCTTCATTTGTAGGCTTACTTGAGAATTTCGTATAATAACACAATCGATTAAATTCAATTACATATACATATATATATATATATATATACATATATATATAATGTGAAAAAAAACATTAAAAATAGATTTTACACTACATAAAAAAATTACCTTCTATTTTGAAGGAATGTGCGTTTTGTCTTTCGATATTTTGAAGCACAAATTTTCAATTTGGGTGAATATTTATTATCTAAAAAAATGAAGTAAATTTTTAAAAATTTTTGCAAAAGGAACTTAATTTAAAAGAACCGATGATTAACCTTATTAAGATAAAATTGATGCAAGAGAATGACTTATCTATTGTTTCGATTAATTTTAAACAATCATTGCTTATGTAATAAACGTATTTTGTATTTAAAGCTTACATGAAATATCCAAATTATTTAACAATACTGAGCTCATTTGCATAAGCGAAGCTACTATGTTATTTTTAATCCGAACTCAAAAAATGTTCAACTCACATTTATTAAAACAATATTCATTTTAATTACATGCAATAGAAAAACATGCCTAGAAGATCTAATATATTCATGCGTAAGTGCATCATTAAAACATTATCGACTCATCACTGAGTTTCGTCCATTAATCTGTACATCATAGAATAGACAAATTCTCTAGAATATATGTACACGCATACAAAAATATATGTATATATTATTCAGATATATATATATATATATATATATTTTCATATAATATGTACGACTACTCTGTAGAGTGAAAAATCGTAAGACTTACATTAAATCATAAAGGTAAATATTTTTTATTAATTTAACATTTAAGGGATTTATTCTTATCTAAATTTACATATGCACTTAGTAAAACACAAATATATTAATGCATTAATTTTAGTTATTTTTAAAAAATACATATGATTTATGCTCAAAAAATATGTTACAAATATATTAATTATTATTGAAAAAGCACACCAAATATCAACGAATAAATTTGTATATTAATTTAATTAATTTAATTTATCTTCAAATTAAAGTACCTAATAAGTATAAATTAAGTATAAAACAAGTATAAATTTTAAAAGTTATATTTTGTTACCAATGTCGAGTATTATAATCATAATTAATATTTTAATTTATGCCTGGAAAACTGTTAATACTTGGTTAAAAATGATTAATGATATCATGTGTATATAACATAGCATATATATTTCTGTTATTAAAATTATAATGAGAGAATGAATCGAGTTAATCAAGTGCAGAGGGATTGGTAGACTGATATGTAGAGTATCTGTTGTGAAAAGTGAAAACCGCGAGTTTCATTGAAGAACGTGTTAATTAAGACAGATTACCATAATTATATTTCCTCATCCATCATTTCCTTAATCTTTGAAAAAGACTCAAATTATAAATTTGAACCAACACTTTGTTACTAAATGAACTAAATAAATGTAAAAAAAATACAAGGAAGAAAAACAATATTAAATCGGCACTCTGTCCCTTTGATTATTATTGTGAAAAAATCCTAATTTTATCAAAATTACTAATATAAAAAGTTGTAAATCAAAAAACAAATATTGAAATTAATGCAATACAGACGTAGAAACTTGAGAGTTGGTTTTTTGAAAGTAATTAAGGATTCCATGTTGAGGCAAATGTAACAGGATAGATTTTGTGGTCAGAATAGCAAACGATGTTATAACTGGAAGTACGGAGAACCGATAATATTTGGCTGCCCGGGCGCATCTTAGATCTGAGTACGAGAAAATAGCCAAGAATAAATAATCGTAATAATCATAACGAAAAAGCGGTAAAATTTCAAGATGAGGTTTATATAATATCAAGTTAAGATCAAAGCGAGACAAGGGTACCTTAGGATTATGTATTCAGTATTGGTGAATCTTGATAAATCTGATGAACGTTTATTATTTCTTACATACATGTGTAATAATATTGATTCACTTCCAGTAATGAAAGCTACTCTATTCATAATCAAGTCAAATTGAAAATAAGCTCTGAATGCAAATAATCAATGAACAAATCGAACAGCTTTTCAATAGAGCTAAAAATTAAAAAAAAAAAATATATTCATTCCGATTAATCTTCGTCGGGATTTCACTTTCTTGCCATTATGCAGGTGCTTTTGCCTTAAACTTTCTACGATGTAGAGAATAATAACATCGGTTAGGTAAAGGTTTCCGGCACTCGTAAGGCTCGCCGTAATTCAAAGCCAGGAAATAATAACAACATCTGATTCTTTCAGTTGTAATGGTGGCATTGGTATTCATTGGACACGTGCTGCAACTGTAAATAAAAAAATACGTTAGTTTGGATGACTAAGTTTAGACCCTAAATGAAAGGAGTTATCTTCACAAAAACAAAACTACATTATTTATTCAAACAGTAATGCAGATAATATTTTCATTTTACATTCTTCGGATGATTTAGGCTAAATTTTCCTTTCGTTCGGTTGCTTGTTCTTGATCGCCAAAGCCAGTTTTATATGTTTATGAAGGAAGTTTCGTATAAATAAATAATCGAATATATTTTGATACTACACAAAGCAGTTTATGAAAATTTATGGAGCCGCTGAATAATACGTTATCAAACGAATACATGTCAGTTTGTCGAAACGAACAACAAAATTAAAAACGAATATTTTAATAAATGATTAATTAAACTCAATAGTTTAAGCATTATTAAATTTATTGATAAAATTATTATAAAATATAGAGGAAAATATATTCATATATATATGAAGAAATCAAACGTGAGTACTTGTGAAAAATTAAATTATTACAACAATCACGTACCTAGGAAGCTTATAATTAAATTAATCATCAGGATCGTTGTGATTAATTTAAGAGGATTTTTGGGTTGGGAATTTTATTAAATGATCAGAATTTTTTAATTTGATAATATGGAATGTAAATTATGTTTTTATTTATTTATAATTTTTTATATTTTTAATTAATAATTGTAATAGTATTTACTATCAATATAATCAGTATTTTTTTTTCTTTAAATTTGTACTGCAAAATTAACAACGCAAAATACGCAAAAATATGATAGAGCGATAAACAATATTTAAGAAAAAATTGTGATTTATCTACTTGTATTATTAATAATATTTGTGGCAATAATATAATAATTTTAATAAAATTATTATATAACACTATAGACATTATTTTCCATCTTATAATATACATATATCTTTAGTTTTTTTATGCAAGTTTTTCACGTATTCATAATTTCTAGCAAATCTGCTTAGGTTTTGAAAATTGTTTTGGATACATTCATTTTTGACATTAGACAATGGAATAACACATTAAAAAAAAAAATGTTTTATTTCCATTCATTGACTAGAAATTATTTGTATGAATTATCATATTTACAATTACTTTATTATAATACGATTTGAAAACATAATTCAGGCGCTACTAATAATAAATTTTAACTCTAGAATTCTTAACGCATTATTAATATATAATACTAAATAATGTATACAAGTTATTGAAGTTTTAATCATTGTGTACGGGAAAAAAATTTAGTAGTATTTGAATTCAGAGTATCAGAGTTTTAGTTTTCGCAAATTATTTCGCTTTCGTAAAATCAAAGACTATAATGGGTAAAATTAAAATTGTCGTAATGGAGAGACGGAAAAGAGAGAGAGAGAGAGAGAGAGAGAGAGAGAGAGAGAGAGAGAGAGAGAGAGAGAGACATTGAGAGAGAGAGACATTTATTTGAGTTCTGTATTATTATAATTAATTAGGTAATGTTATCGGTAGCTATTCTTTTACTTATATTTTTGGCTGACTTACAGGGTAAAAATTAAATTAACGATTATTCATAGTGTTCGAAGAAAGCGTACTCATTATCGATTATGGCAAAGACAATTGTTGATTAAAATTGTAAAAGTTTTTGAATACATGTAGTAGGGCTTGAGTCAGGAGGTAGTCGTAAGTAAGCGACAGCCAATTAATTAACTCACAATCCTTGTAAATATAATTATGTTTTTTTTTTATAAAAGGCAATAATTTAAGTCAGCATTGGTATTGGATTCAACGGTGGATTATAAAGGTCAAAGAAGCCGAATTGTCTCTGCCAATGCCGTGGATCGAGGTCGGAGGGTAGTTTTTTGCTTTTTGTTTTTACAAATTTAACATAAAGGTCATTGAACACATTAGGAGACGAAAGTCGCCAATGCTTTCGCGAGAGAGTTTGGATTGGAATTGTAACGAGGGGATCCTCGTTCTCGAGGGTGCTCGGGTAGACTTGGCTTCGCATCTGGGCCGAGAGATAGAGAGATAGAGAGAGAGAGAGAGAGAGAGAGAGAGATAGAGAGAGAGTCCGGAAGGAGGAGTCGGTCGGGCCCCACCCCCTAGAAGCGGTGCCTCTGCTTGTTCTTGCAGGTGGCCGTGTGCATCTTGAGGGTGTCCTTGCGCTTGCAGCGGTAGGGGCAGTAGATGCAGCCGAACCTCGCGGGCTGTCCGCACTCGTAGTCGAGGTGACGCTGGAGGCTGCTCTGGCGCTTGTAAAGCTTGCCGCACTTCTGACACATGTTCTTCTCCTCGACCGCGTAGTGACCGACGTAGTCCATCGTCCCGAGGGGGTCGTGACTCTCCAGGGCCCCGTAGTACTCTACTGAAAAAACAGAAGAGCGCCGCGGTTAGCTCTGGCCCCAGCTCTGCCGCCTCTGCCCCTGGGAGGGCCGCCGTCGAGCGGTCCCTCGCCCGGGGGACCTTACCCGCGCGCGGCGACGACCCCCGGGTCGGGGGTTGGAGGGTCGGAGGGCGCGGCCGCGCAGGCGTGGGCGCGTTCGTGCGTGGGTGCGTGCGTGCGTGCGTGCGTACGTGCGTGCGATCGGGCTTTCTTGCATGCGTGCGCGTGCTCTTTGTCGTGTGCGGGGGGGCGGGGGGCGGGGGGGAGTCGCGGGGTCGCCCGACGCTCTTGTCCATCGGAGGAGCCCTGGCTCGGGTCGCGACGCCAAGGCCTCGGTGGTCGCAGGCCTCGTCCGCCTGCACTCGGCTTTACCCGGCTTTTAAACCCGAGAGTTTATCGAGTGCTCGGTTTGCGTGCATGGGAGACTTTTCTTAAGGTTTCGTTAACAATTTTGAGATACCTTCGGTAAGCTGGGAACCTCTTCTCTCCTCGACAATCTGCAATTTCGGGATTATGTCGAAAACATTTTTATTACCACATGCGTGAATCACTGAATGCACTTTTAAAACTTGTGATTTCTTTTATTTCTTCCTTTATTTTTCATATCCAATTTACAATTGTACAATATAACAGACAGTACCGGCATTATAATTACATAAACATCGATTTATATTTTCATTTATATTAATCTTTCAACAATGAGTCATTGCCTAACGAAGGAGCCAAAAATTCAGAGGCAGATATTTGCATTTTGCCGAAGCTTGCAAAGATCCATCCTTACGTCCTTTTCGGTCATTCGCCTCGATCAAAAACGATCGTCATGGTAAGCAGTTGCTAATTTGCATTGTTTCTTAACAATGAGCTCGAATACAAACGATTTAAAAGTTCTTTAAATACTTGAAAAATTGCGCTTATTAATATCCTACGTAATATTGCATCAGGCAAATCATGGCATATAAAAATTCCATACACGGTTTGCTCAAATACTTAAATTTTTTTTTAACGACTACTTCACAATACGTAAAAGCTTATGCAATGGCCCTTGTGACACCGCGTAATGTGGGTCTTGATGTCATTTTTATGCTTGCACCTTTGGGGACAATAAGAGCAGCAGAACCGTGGAGGTTTGTTACACTCGTATTTCAAATGGCGCTTTAGTGTTGTTGCGTGCGCATAAGATTTTCCACATTGAAAGCAAACGTTTGAGCTCGGCAATTTGGAGACTTGATTCTGTTGGCTCGTATCCAAGCTTAGCTCTTCTCTATTGTTGGACAGCATCGAATCGAAATTCTGCACGAATGGATCCAGACAATCTAAAAATTTTTCTCGCGTTATTTTATGAAAAAGCATTTAATATATTTAAATATATTATTAAGTATTATCGAATCACAACATTAATCTGCTTAACAATTACCTTTTTAATAACTAAATTTTTAAGAAGCATACGAGTTATAAGAGGTTAAAACGTGAAATGGTTGTTGCGAAAAAAGATATAAGTGCAAAGGAAGACTATTTTCATGATTTACATAGTTAGTATATTACCTACAATACAGTGTTTCCCACAAATAATAAAATACTTGGTTCAAAATTTTGTAGTATAAATTTTTTTATTTATTTATTTTTTTTTCTTTTTCATCGATATTACAACGTTTTTCAGTCAACGTACCTTACAGTCTTCATCCTTGTTTCGTTATGTGCTATATACACGGCACCTCCTACAAAATTGGCACGCGCTTAAATGTTACGTTACTACACACATATTTACACATACACACAAACACAAAACATCATTGATAATTCGCACACGCATGAGCGCGCGTGTGCGCGATCTCTTTACTTATATCGAATAAGCAAATATAAATTATTGAACAAAGCAAATTTAAGAATGATTTCTATTTGTTTATTACAAATCGGCTCTAATGTTCAAAATGCAATTTATAACTTACATTTGCATGACTAATAGTCAATATTTGGATAGTTTTTTATTCGTTTGAACCAGGAAAACTAATGAACGATAAATTTAGAATAATCATTGAGGAAATTGTTGCACAAAATTTTTTTCCTTCGTTTTTTCGAGTAAGGTATATATATTTACATATACATATATAATGGCCAATCAGTACAGGTACTAAACATTTATATTTTTCCATTACACGATAGACATTCTTTAATATGCGATCATAAGATTTCTTTGTTACGTATGCCATAAATATTTGTTTAATATAATACCCCTTACTCTGCGATTTGGTACGATAAATATCGATATTAATACGGCTAAACTCATCTACTTTATTGAAACGGAAATTTGTTACATCTACATCTACAGTCGAAATCTTTTTTCTTTTGTACAAACATGATATGTTGCTTAATAAAACGAGAAAATACTTTAGAATTCATTATTTATTTTTTAATCATTATAATTAGAAGTATAAAAGATTTACTACTTACTACTTTACTAATTACTACTTACTAAAATATTAATTTTAGTATATTATATACTAAGATTCTTATATCAATTGTTTCGTTGAATTTTAAACTTTTTGCAAAATCTGAATTGTAAAATGAATATTTTTACACAAACATTTGAAATTCTTCGAGCTGTAATTAGAAAAATATTAAAACATTTTTAATGTTCAGTTGAGTTTTTTTTATAAATTAATTACAGTTTTTGTTTACATTTAGAAGAGTAATAATACGCGAAATTAAACTTTCTTTGGCATACAACGATATATTTTTAATTATTATTACATAATTCTTTAGGCATGCACACATATTAGAAATATTTTTTTCTAATGATATTATGAAAATTATACAAATTTAGCTACTGCATGTTGAAAATATTAAACAACTATAGTTGAGTTTCTTCTTTCATAGTGATTTAATATTTGAATTATTATTTATCAAACGCCAAAAAATTTTTCTATTTTTACAAAACCAGTAAGCATTTATTTCGATATGCGTAACTTGATTTCGATATGACTAATACTAAAGTTTGTTTTTGCACTTTTTCTCGAAGCGTAAGAAAACGTTGAAAAAAAAAATTAAGCATGCATCTTATTTAAAAAAATATGTAAATTTATACTTTTTCTTAATATTTTTTTAAACTTGCAAGCGGTTTTAATTTTCAGTAATCATTGCTTTTTATCTTACACGTTTACTTAAATACTAATCACAAGCTAATTTTTGACTTGATCGGGCTAGTATGATTTGTACCGCTTATTGAAAAATGCGTATTTGTGTTTAAAAGTAATAACAGACAATCATCGTAGTATCGTCTACGAAATGTAAGTTTCTTCGAGCATGTCTTTTAATAAGGCTTTAATATTGAAGGAGATAAAATAATAAGGTAGGCTAGGAAAAAGCAAGACCTATGGCTACAAAAACTCCCATTTCATAGTAATTTGCTTATTTTCTGGATTACAATAATGCAGATTTAAAATTGACTTATCGTGGAAAATTGCAAAACGAAACTTTTATGGTAATTGTTTCGATTGGATTAAATTGAATCGCAGTGTCGATTAAAAATTATCTGCTCGTTTTCTCGAGCGCAATGTGAACAACGCGTTGCGTTTAAAAGTTTGCATGCTTACAGTCACTTACAATGAGCTGAGGAAAGGCTATAAAAAAATATATATATAAATATATATATGTATAGATATATGTCAATGTAGGATTATCGGGAATTAGCAGGAAACGATCGGAGTCGAGTTTTCCCAGTGAGCCATAGTCGATTAAGAATCCCCAGCTTCGGTATTATCAGTTTGACTGCGGCTCAATAATGTTTTTGCGGTCGTCAATGTCAACGTAGCCGACTTTGAAGTCCCGGTGTTTACTGCGCACGTGGCCGTAAACACTGAAGGTCCTCTTGGTCACGTAACTGCAGTAGGGGCAGGCGAACCTCGGCTTCTGATTGCACACGTACTTGAGATGCTGGGTAAGGTTGTCGTAGCGGTTGTAGACGCTTTTACAGTTCGGACACGGGAACTTTTCGTTATTCGAGACTTTATGCTTGTGCGCTTGTGGCTCCGCGGCTGCGGCGCTACTCTTGCGCTTCTTCAGGTTCGGAGGATTGATTTCTAGAAAGCGAAACGGTAGCCACTCTGGAAATGAACAAGAAAACCAAGGCATGCTTATTAGTTTCCAACGCATGAGCGCTTCTTTACACGTTACTCATTCACGTATGATATTGTACATGAGTTGCCTTTCATTCGGATCGAATGTACATTTGTTTTTTTATGAAAATCTTTCAGTATCTTTTGCGTAAGAAACTACAGCTTTTCGCTTTACCCTGTTCCATACCTTTGCAATTTCGTAGCCTATATTTCTTTAACAATCTACGCTTGTTAAATAATAACGTGCTTATCAACGATTATTTATCAATGAAAATGATTTGTACTTCTGTATATTTAATGCGCCGCAATTAAAATATACTTGTACAAATTTAAGTTTACAAGATTTTATGCCTTCTCGTTTATTTTATTGCCGTTTATCTTACGAGCATTAAGGCTGAAATTACAAATCAATTTAAATATCAATTAATAACTCTTCGGATAAGGATAAAAGAAGATCGATGAATATTACAGTAAAAAAAGGTACGCATTATTCTTTTTTACCTGGTTTGTTTTCACGGATGTTCAGTGGATCAATTGCTGGCGGACTTAGATTTGATTCGTTTAATGGTTCGAACTTTAGGTCCAATTTGTTCACATCCGCAAATTGTAAATGATTCCAATCTGAAAGAAAATACCATACTTCTGTATAATAATGCAATTGGTTGGACGAATATTCATCATTCGATAAAATAAATTTCATCGAATTCATGCAACATTGCAATATGGAAGAATATTAGATTTAAATATAATGATGTGGTTAAAGAAATTATGAACTGGATTAGAATTTTCAAATATTTATATTCTATACATTTCGTTAATAATTACGCTTGCGATTCTTATGTACATTGGAAACGAATCAGAATTCCTCTGCTTAGCTCACCCCTTCAAAGTAATACAAAATTATTACAATGCTCTTATATTTCTCGTACAGTTAATTATGCTTTTAATGAAGCAGCGTGAGATAAACTAAGATACGTCATAATAATGCCGAATATTTTTTTAAGCGTCGTAAGAATTAAGCTCTGAAAATTTGCGCGCAAATTCAAGTGATATGTACGCATTGGGCAGCCGAACATCAACGCATTCGTGGACTTAAGACATTATTTTGATTATCGAGATCGATGCAGTAGACTTTTCGATCTTTATGCTTCATGCGGATATGAGCGTAAATTTCACATGTTCTCTTGCTCAATCGGTCGCAATGCGGACATGCGAATCTAGGGCTTCGGTTGCAAGCGTAGTTAAGGTGTTGTATCAAATTGTCGTAACGATTAAAGACACTTGGGCAGTTTGGACAAGGCGAATACTTTATCGTCCTCTTCTTTTTCTTTTTTTTATTGCTTATCTGAATATTCAAAGGATCTTGTATTTGATGACTCGAGTGCGTTTCGAAGTTTAATTCTAAGCTCAAGTCTAATTTGTCTACGTCCGCAAATTGTAATAAATCCCGTTCTGAAATAGAATAGGAAAATTATAAATATTTGAGTTTAATAATAAGTGGATTTTCATGCATCGCAAACGCCCAATTTTAAACGTATTGCTTAGAATAAATTATATAAATATATATATACACACATATATATGTATAAATGTTTACTATGACAGTCAATGTAAAATAAAGTTGTAAAATTTATTTGATAAATAATTTTATTGGATTAAATCTTTTTTTCTTTACGAAATATTACAGACTTCTAAACAGATTTGTAGGGAAAATGCTGGAACTGTTTATTAATTACAATTAAATTTTTAAAATTATACAATTAATTATGATAGCTTATTTCGTAAATATTTTATTTAATTATTACAAAATCACAACATTGTATACATAAAATTAAATATATTAATTTTACAAAAATAATGTAGCTTCTTCTTTACTTTTGTTTTTTATACAATACATAAAAAATAATAAATAAACTCAAATCACAACTTAATCACATTAAAATCGACGAATATGAAAAGATTTGGATGCCTTAACGGCAGTATTAAATACTATAAATCGATTTTTCATTGAAATCTCGTCAGATATCGTTTTAATAAAAAATTATTGTAAATTTACTAAATTAATGGACTAAGAGTTTTTTTAAAAATGATTATGGGGGTTCATATTTTAAAAATTATGATGTGGATCGTTCATGTAGCAGTTAGTTTTATTTATTACGGTTTTATAAAGTTTTGAGACATAAAATAAATTGTCGATCATTTTTAATTAGATTCTTAATATAAAATCTTCATTACAATGTACAAAAACAGTTAAGTACAATTTGTAATATTGTGTAAAAATCTTACATAAAATAATTCATTTAGTTGTCCATCTAATGAAGCGGCCTGAATTTTCAACAGCGGTAATCTAAAAAGTTTTCATTTTCCTTTGTTCAAAAAAGCTTTCAATTATTGAGTAATAATGTTCGTGCCTAAGCAATGCTCTAAATGTCGAAGCTTCTTACATACTCTATCTCTATTACTATTTTAATATAGTTACGTATCAAACGTACTTTCTTTGTATAAGCACATAAAAATAAATTATAAATCAATAATAGGAAAATTGTTATTTTTGTAAAATTTTCCAATTTTCTAAATACTCATTAAGCAACTGCATAAATTAACTTCCCAACCAAAAGGAAGTCTCCAACAATTACTTTTGGTCAGAATCTTCTCGTTAATAAATGCTCGGTAAATTTGTATGACCTCTAGACAAAAAGTTGTTGATAATTGGAAAAAGAAGAAAAAAAAAAAAAAATTTCTTTGTCATCGAGCACCTTAATTTTCCTACAATGATAATTATCGTATAGCAGTATTGGAGGATTGGTAGCATTGAAAAGCAATAATTGTCGGTCATAGGGTAAAGAGAGTAACGTAGGTCGTGTAGGCGAAATCGGAGTAGGTTAAGGGTGGAAAGGGCGGGGGCGTAAGAAGCCTTGCTAATAAGCGATCGGAGGGACGATCAGCGCCTACTGGGGAGTCGTTTCCTCGAGCTCGGGAAGAGGTCTATGTAAAATATCGTTCGCTGGGGATGAAGACTGCGCACGTGTCGGTTGACGTGGGAGGTCTTCTTACTGCGGAACTGACAGTAGGGGCACTTGAAGCGCGGATGCTGGCCGCACTCGTACCTGAGGTGGCGCGAGAAGCAGCCCTTGCGAATGAACGAGGCCGGGCAATTGCTGCAGTGGAAGTTCTTCGACTTGGAGTTCGAGCTCGGGACCACCAGGGCGTCCGCTCGGCTCTCCGAGGCGCGCCTCTGCGTCCCCTCGTCCTCCACCCTGTCCACGTCCACGTAGTAAAAGGGCCTGGCCTCTGAAACAAACCAAAGAGTGCCCTCGGTTAGTGCTCTCTCAGCCGGGCGGGCCCTTTGACTCCGATTGCTATTCTTTATCGGGCATTGCGAGCTATCCGAACCTTCTATCCGGAAGCTAGCCAAGACCCTGCATTCTTATCAACAGTGGTTAGCTATACGATGAAAAAACATTTTTCGCCTCATTCACATGTGACGAGCTCATAATTCTCGGTAGCTTAAAAATACACGTGATAGTAGGAATTATTTTTGCTTTACAAGCGCATTCTTAAATTCCATCTACGTCGACTCGAAGGAATCTCTTTTTTATTTGCAGAAATATTTGCTTTACAATATTCGGTCGACATATAAATATGGTAATATTTTTATTTCAATATTTTTTTCTATCTTAAAAATCTATCTTACAGTATCCGAGGTCATATATATTCATTTTAATTTTTTAGAAATGATGCTCGAACGGACTTAATAATGCATGTTATTGGTATTTGTAGAATAAGAAAGAAAAAAACAAGATTAATAATAAAGTATAATTCAGTGAATTATTACACATATTTGTATTTATTATATTCAATCAGTACAATAATTATGATATTAAACAAAATTCATAACGTTTTAATCGCTTTACTACATTCACTAATATATATATATATATATATGTATTTAATATAGGACTCACAATGACTGAATTTATCAAGCTCGACGCATTAAACTTATGCAGATTAGATTTTTCATGTAATAAAGACGTAGCTCTTGAGCGATAAGCACAAATTAAAAATATATTAATTTAATTTAATAGTTACATCTTTCGCGTACTGTAATTGTTATTAATTGTACATAGAATCTGGTTGATGCAGAATAAACGAGAGTTGGTTAAATCCAATGAAGGAAAAAATTCGTCAACGCTTAAATGGCAATTGTAAATCTCGACGACCTCGTTGGCGAAATCAGTTGGCGTGGGTGATTTTTAAGAAAAATCGAATAATCCCCAAGGTGTAACAGGGCTGTTAGACCCTGCTATTTTTTTCTTATTAATTAAGACGAAAATGTCAATTTCTCTCATTTGGACTGAGGGTTAGGGGCTGTGTTTTTGGGCGTTTTCAAAGCTCTCAGTTGAGAGATCGCGCGAGGACGAAGCGAGGAAGCGAGCAAACGCCGTACGTTCCAGTAGCTTAGAAAAAGGTGATTGCAGGGTGAATTACGAGCAGAGGGGGCGGGGGGGGGGTGGAGTTAGAGGCATGTTGAGCGGCTTAAGTCGAGTCGATGCTGTAGACGTCCAAGCCCGGGTGCGTCTGCCTCACGTGGTTGTAAGTGTTGTAGCGGTAGTTGGACCGGTACTGGCAGTAGGGGCACCGGAACCTCGGCTCTGTCCTGCAGGCGTACTTGAGGTGCTGCTGGAGCCCCCGGAGGTAGCTGAAGCTGCTCGGGCAGTGCTGGCACTGGAACAGGTTGGCACCGGGCTGCTGGGAGCTCGCGGAGCCGACCGCGGGCCGGCCCCGGGGTCGACGCGTCGGCAACGCCCCTGGGCTCTCGGCTTTTAAGGCATCCTCCGTCCTCGAGGAGCCCTGCTCTATTCCTTTTTATGCGGAAACGAAAACAGTACGATTAATTTATTTTTTGGGCACTTTTACCTGGGATGTCTCCGCCTACGTGCGCGATTCATCGCGCCTTTATTTTGCCTGGAACAATTTTACAAACAAACGTTGGACTCTCTACGTATCAAAATAGGTCTCGTGCTCTTGGGATAGATTTTTACATATTTACTTCGCCTACTTTACGATCTCATGCAGGGCTTTCGTACACTAGAACATATGAAAATAGATAATGAGGATAGTGATTATTACCATAACAAGTTAAATAAGTGCATAACTACTGAGCAATTCCTTCGTTACGAGTCCAATTGGCAATGATAATGAGTCTTTGAGGAATTTTTTTTTGTTTTTTGTTTTTATTCGCTCTTTATCATTATTGTTTTGCGAATCCAACAAATAGATATAGAAACATTACGTTGATACTCATTAGGCGAAAACAATTTTTTTTCAATCTTTAGTGAAAAAAATACCACGGCCCGTTGTTAAACATTGCAAAAGCATAAATTAACGATTTACTCTATTTATTGTATTCAATATAAACAGATTAGAAGATTATTTAAATAAAAGAAAACTTTTAATAAATATAATATATATATATATATATATATATATGTATATATATATATAATAATAACAACATGTTTTTATTAAATAAAGATTATTTGGGATACAATATATTATCTTTCAATAAAATTTATAATTCCGTAAGTATATATAAATACATTTTAGTTTATAATAAAAGAATGCATATATATTTACCAAATTACTGTACAAATTTACAATATCATATAATTAAATTACTAGCACCAAGCCTTTATTTTAATGCATAACAAATTTGTTGCAATTTTTGTTTCAACAACAAATGCCTAATTTAGTTTTCTAAAATCTGCATTAATACTAAAATATATTTCACAAGGTTTTATATTCAAAGGCGCTTTTTAAAATGACCCTTGTAGAAACCAGTTTTTTCTAATTGTCCATTAAATTAACATAATTTTGAAATTTTATATCTTCGATAAGTTCAATTTTTACGAAAAATTATTTTTACAATAAACATACATTTAAATTCAACTGCATATGTTTTCATTAGTGTGACGTATTAATTCAATAGTATAAAGAAAGATTATGTTGAACATTGTACATTTTTATTTTGATCGACTCATGAAAACTATGCTTACAAAATTTTTTTTAAATTGTGTAGGAGATGTTAAGTATCTCAGCCCTAGAAAATTACAAGTGCAAATAAATTTAGCATAAATAATATATATTTATATATATATATATCGAAGTATACGCTTTTATTAAATTATAATTATTTAACAGTGCAAAATTATTTACAATGTAAAATTTTTCCGCATTTTTAATTATCGTTTATGACGACAATTTATAGTTAGAAAAACTTTGAAGGATAATGTTTTTTTTTTAAATTTTTATCGATTCAAAGTATTAATTTTTAATAATTTATATGTATTTTCGGATATGTAAGAATATACAACTGTTTAACAGTCGATTCAATTGTAAAGAAATACACAAACTTGTTCAATGATTAAATAATACAGTCATCAATAGTTTAATTTGTTTACTTGGTACGATGATGTGTAAATGAAATTACTAAAGAATATGATGTATTTAAATATAACTAATTGCTCAAATTTGATTATGTTAAACAAATAAATGACGTGATAAAAGCTAGAAAAAATATCGTATGATTTTTCATACGATTTTGTGAGCGAGACTTTAATTAGGCATATTTGATATGACACTCATTTGAGGAAGCACTCAATATCATGACTATTATATTCTAAACGAACTCGATACAATTATAATAAAATTTATACGTGGCATTATAAATTGTTATGTACGTAAAAATGAGGTGTTCGGGTAATACATTGATTCGTTCGTAAGTTAAAAATTAATTTCATTAATTGTTTAAAAAAAACTCTCTTAGCAACGTGTGCACTTATCTTGTGAAAATTCCAAATATACTGGTGTCGGCACTCGTGAGAATGGCATTGAAAATGAATTTCTCTTCTGTTTAGATCATTGCTTGAAGTTTGCACGTTTAGAATTGGTGGAAAATTAAAACCTTATGGGTCCGTGCGGATATTGTCACGCACGATGAGTTCGTACCGTGACTCAAGTATCCTTGAATAATCGTTAAAAAAGCAAAGCTCATTATCCGCGTTAAGTCTCTCTTGGTTAAACGAGGCTACTTTAGGACAAGTATTTTTTAAGACGACACGAACCTCAGATCAGAATCATGGTTGAGTAAGAGAATTTTATTTTCCAAAAATAAATCTCCATTGAAGATATTAGCTCGCGATATCTAAGGGACAACTTTTAAACGAACTTTGATAAATAAATTATACAGGCCATTTGCTTTCGCGGATCTATTATTAATAATCATGTAGTCTGCAATACACCGTTATATGAGCGACGAATATACCTCGTATAAAAATAGATTTGTTACAAAGTATTTGCCTTGCGCTCGTGCTAAGCCAGCTAATACAATGAAGGGGCAGGCCAAAATATCGCGACGAGAATCGAGCATCAACCTCGATGGCTGTCAAAGACACTAAAAAAGCCATCATCATCTTTGATGACAAATATCTTTGCAACGTTAAAAGAAAGACAGGATGGGGGGGGGGAGGAGGAGCGGCCGCTTGCTTCCGTCGCTGACGCACCGTCAAGGCTAATAAAGTAAAAAAACAGCGGCTGGTTTCTTCAAAGAAGAGAGCGAGCCCTCGGCAAAGGAAGCTCGGCTCCTTAGAACAGATTCTTGCCGAGGAGGACGTCAACGACGTAGATCTCCCTGTCGGGGTGGAGCCTCCGCACGTGGGTCCTGACGTTGGGCGAGTGCTTGGTCCTGTACTCGCAGTAGGGGCAGTTGAACCTCGGCAGCTGGCCGCACTGGAACTTTAGGTGGTTGCGGAGGTTGTCCTTGCGCGTGAAGGAGGTCGCGCACTTGGGGCAGAGGAACCGACCGCTGTTGGACTTGGGCAGCGGCACCCGTAGGTGCTCCGGTCTCTCGGCCAGCCTACCCGGATCTGGAACAGAAAATATCGTAGGCCTGCGTTAGTCGGGACGCCCTCGGCTTCCAGTCCTCCCCCGGGGGCTCCACCTACGGCCGCTCGTCTCAGCGCATGGCGCTCGCTTTAATCGAGGGTTAGTCCTGCCTACTCTTACTTGGCCTTTATTTGCACTCGGCTACAGGGGCCCTCCTCGCCCCGTACTCACGGCGGAGCCCCCAATCGTCCGGGGGCTCGATCGGCGACGGAGGTGCGAGCACCTTTAGGTCCGTCGCCCGAACGAGGCAAGCCACAGCCGAGGGAAGACTCTCGGCTTTGGCCCTCTAACGAAGCCCAAACACTCCCGGGCCCGATCCACGCGGGAACGGTAGAGGTTTTCGGGGACCGAGCCTGCGTTTGGGTCTTCCTAGGCCTCCTTCTCTAAATCTTCACTCGTCCCTCAACAACGGCGGCCCTTTTTCCTCTATAAAGTTAATCGTCACGAAAGATCGACTGTAACTCAAGCGCAGCAACGAAAGTTTTAAGCGCACAACTCATGCAATACCCATGTACTTTGGTATTACTCTTATTGTCTATACTCTCTTATTGTACAATGATATTTAAGAAAAACCTATTCCTTGTTACTTATTTGCTAACGTCGCCGCTAACGCTGGCATTAGTCAATGATTTCAGACATTTTCTAAAGAAATTTCCATTTTATTTCTAATTCTTTACGTAAAAATCACTTTTATTTACTCTAAGGTTTACCATTACATTCAATCTGTTGGATACAATTGATTTGTTGCGTTAACTCTATAAGAAAGGGACTGCTTTACTCGACAAGACCTCCTTTAACAGCTATCAAAAATTACTCACCCTCTCAGTCTCTCTCTCTCTCTCTCGTTTAAACTTGAACACTTGTAATATTTAAAACTTTGAAAGTCCGCTGCATTCGATCGAACTTTATTCTTTCATTTTTCTTTAACATTTTTCTTGTTCATTGGCTTTCTTTTTCTTTGCGTTAAAACTAGTATTTACCATTATTAAACAAAAGCTCAAACGCACAGGAAACATCTTCCTCCGTTATTGGATCTACTGGAAGTGTCATTGAAATTTCGAGAGCTCCTCTGAAAAATAAATGTACGATATTGGCACAATTTGCTTCTTAATATAATACATCCTTAATAATACAGAGTACGTATTATTGTAAAAAATAATAAAAACTTTATTTGTAAATTAAAGTCACCTTTTACATACGCTTATTGATCAATGTTACATTTTTTAAGAGCACATGGAAATAAAACAATCGAATTATTATCTTACCTGAGCCTGAGTGTATTAAAATTTTGGCTTTAATGAAAAAAATTGTCTTATATCGAATGATCGATCTAGTCAAAAAGCTTCTGCAAGCAAATTTAGTAGTTTTTGAAAATGCGGTTTATTGAGTGACCATTTTGAACGACGATGTTCCCTGAAAACATGAAATCTATTAGCTACAAATGTTAAACTTACTTTTAAAAATTATACAATTCATTTTAGATAAAAATATATAATGAGACAACAACTGCCCAATGTACCAACAATCTGTGCTACAAAATTGAAATGTCAATATCATTAATTTCGTAATCATTTTAACGAAAAGAATTTCATTTTATTATTCAAACATCATGTTTCGCTACTGCATCACTTACAAAACCTTGCAGTAATATTTATCACTTTTTATTTTTCAACGTACCAACCAACCAAAATGTATGCGCTGTTTACATTTCTACTTCTGTTTTAACACTTATATTGCTATTAATGATAGAGCAGTATATTAAACAGTTTTCGATTTTTTTCCTTTAAAAAAAAAAAAAAAAATATTTAAAAAATTAAAATACCAATTGAACATTCTTTGAAAATAACACTGGTATTTTTATGATGCAGCTATTCTGGTATTGCTGCATTAAAGCATATCAAAGCATTTAATCTTTCAAAAAGACAAAATTCTGGATTTTCCTTGATGAATTAAATGCGGAATATTGAAAGAATATGAATAATATCAAAAAAACACTCGTGCAAATTTTCTAAAAATAAAATATTTTAAAAACAATTAATAATATTTTTATTTATTCAATGTTTTGTTCAATCGTAGATGGTTATTTTTTTATTTTTTTTTTTAAATATAATATATTCTCTTTTGATAAAAATTCAAGTGTGCAATTTTGTACGGATAGGTAAGTGAAGAAAAACCCGTTCATGTGGAAATAATTTTATTAACAGGACTATCGATTCAAATTGTTGAAATACATACAAATTTATTCATTGGATCGTCAAAATATTACTACAGTCAATAATTGCAATTGAATACATTTGTAATTTTAATGTTGAAATATAGTAAAAGCATTCCGTTTTAATTTGAATTTATATTTCTTGTTATACGTTGATTTTATCGAACAAAATACTTTTTCTTTCATTTTTCATTCTTTAAATTTTATAATTCCTTACACCTAAAAAACTTGTGTGTTTACTTTAACCTAAAACGTGTGTGTAAAGCATGTTTTTTTTTTAAGTTAATTTTTCTTCTAAAAATAAACATATAAATACATTAGGAGCTCGGATATTAGCTCAATATTCAATATTAATTCGAAATACTTTTATTAAATAAGCTTGGGTAACTATGCATTAAATTATTTAATTTGAAATTAGCATTGTCATGACCTGAAAACAAATTAGATTATAAATATTGTACACTGAATGCAGCAAATAGTCAAATTATGCTGAAAGTTGTTTGGAATAATATGTTTCTATGTTATAATTAGCTTACAATTCGTTATTATAATATCAAAAAAAATATTTTAGTTTAATATTTTGACTATAAATATTTATGGATACATATATTTTTTGTAAAATTTTTCAGGCAAAATGTTGTCACATATGCATATTGTATGTCATTATATTTTTGTAAATTAGTTTGTAAACACACTTGTATTAATTAATAATACCAATTCTAATTATGGCTTTTTGTTGTTGTAATAGTCTATTATTTAATAGAATAAGGAAATGTATAATGAATTACTATATAATTATCACGAATCAGGTACTAATTATTAACTAGAATATACAAAATAAGTAAAACTATGATTTTTGGAAATACTCGCTGGTAATTTTATTAAATCAAAGGATTTTAATATTAAAAAAAAATTGTCCAGGTAAATCTATGCAGTGTAACACAATAATTTAATAATAATAATAATAATAATAATAATAATAATAATAATAATAATAATAATAATAATAATAATAATAATAATAACAACAATCTTTCTATCGACTAGAATTGAAAAATGTTTAATAAAAGAATTTGTAATTATCAACAATAATAAAGAATTTCAAGCACTAGGCGTTAATAGGACCCTCGTTAAGATTTTGTATAAATATACAAAAATTCTAGCCGCTTAAATGAATTCGAAATAGTCAGGTTTGTTATAACTGTGCGTGTATTAACGCGACATTCGTTAAAAATGATCATACCGTATAATTCGTACCTAAGCTTGAAACAATTATCAATTTAACGAATCGATTTTGGGTAAAATCAAAGGCTCACCGCAATTGTGAGCCTTTGAGGTTCGATGAGCTCGATCTAGGTCGTCGATTGAATAATTTAATCGAGGCATTCACGAATAATGGAAATAATGGAAATATGTAATTCTACAATGTGGCTGCATCATCGGCAGTTGGGCGTGTGTAAAATATCATGACAAGGCAATTGAAAGGAAGGGCGATATTGTTTCGACCTAAGAATCGGATGGGCTGCCTAACACGCGAGGACTCGCTTCGAGGCGTAGTAGTCGGCGAGTGCGGAGGTTCGGGGCCTGGATGAGCAGAGGAGGAGTTGGAGGAGGCACACCCGGATGGCGGATCAGCGTGGAGGGGAGGAGGACGCGGGGCTGCCCTCCTGGCTCGGCGCTCACATGTAGTGGAGCCTGTTGAGGTGCTTCTTGAGGTGGTGCTTGTGCTTAAATCTACTCCCGCAGACGACGCAGGCGAACTGCCGCTCGACCCCGCACTCGCGCCTCTGGTGCTGGGTGAGCGAGCCCCGGGTCTTGTACACCTTGTAGCAGCGCTCGCAGGTGAACTGGCCGTGATCCGTCCAGCTGCCTGTGGGAAGAAAGCAAGCGGCACCTTTAGTTCTGTCCGGGCCAGGGCCGCCTTTGTCAGCGATACTCGAGACTGACTCCAGCCTCGGCTATCGCCTGCCGCTGGCGAACTTTCGACCTTTCGCCAAGGCGCTTTTTACCCGGGTGCAGGATTATTATTATTATTATCATTATTATTATTATTAAAGCTTATGGTTTTAAAAGGGACACCCGAGCGACGCCCGGTGTCGTTCCCACTTTGCGGTCGGCCAATGAAGCCCTCGCCGCATCGGACCTTTTCTACGACAGCCCACACTCTTCGACTCCTCCATTCTCTACCTTGCACGACTATTTCCACCCTTCCCTCCCTCCCCCCACCACAACAATTCTATCAGTCACTCAATCAAACATTGGTTACATACAAAATTATAAGAGAAGTACAAGCAACTGTAAAACTAAGCTTTTGCGGCATATATTATCCATTGATGTTGTATTATCATTCCGGAGCTTCTTAATGAACTATCGGGCCTTTGTTTTAATACATTTTTCCACAACTCTCGCACTGGACGTCGTAACAGTTTGCGTAGCCTAAAAAATAAAAAAAGCACAGATTAAGGCGTTAATTTTAATTTTCAAATTGAACTGCTTGAGCTTCTTTTCAATTTACACAAATGAAAAACTTTATTTTTAGTGCCATATTTATCATATAGATTTATTTCATTTAGATTTTAAGTTCCATGTACGCATTGTAAATATTAAGTGAAATCATTAGTTCCTTAAAATATATATTACATTTAATACATATAATTCTTTTACTTGAAACTTACATGTACTTTTATTAACTATTGGTTCAAATACACACTTTCTTTATCAGGATAATAGTAAACGCTGCAGTCATTCAATACTTATCGCCATATTATTATAGCTACTTACTTAATGTTATCCGTTTACTATAATCAAGAAAATTTAAACATTCCAAAGATTGTCGGTCATTATTTCTGTAGCAGAGAATCATTATCTTCTAGTATAAAATTTAAGCACATAATACTTGTACCTGAAAAAATATCAAACCGTTAGTGTTGTTATAAATTTATTGTGTGTTATAATTAAAAAAATAAACATTCGAAAGTTTGAGATTTAAAGTAATAACGAACATTTTCTTTTGCTGGACTTTATTTTATTTATGAAATAGAATACAATTAAATATTGACAATTTAATAGAAATGCATTAAAAAGCGATTAATTTGGAATGTTGCTAAACCATATTCTATTACTATACAGTATAAATCAAATTATTAACAAGAAAATATTTGAAATATTTTCATAAAAAATAATAGTACAAATTAAAAAAAAAAGTAGTAGACAGTACTACTATAGTAGTATAGGAATAGACAGTATTTATAATTACATAAAAAATGTTTTGTTGTATAAAGTAATTAATAATAATATCTTTCATAATGTACTCAATATTCAAAAGACTTACAAAAATAATTATTAATTAAATGTAAGGAAGATAGCAGTGATTAAAATTACTACTTGTTGAAATGAACAGTGTCGAGAATAGAATTACGCAGAGTATAAAAATCTTTTTGAGGCGTTGAGTGATAATTAAGGCGATATACGTACGCATTCATTTTATATGAAATTATGTTCGAATATATTCGATCGAATCTATGTGTATAGAATAATAAAATAATGTACCTATGAATAACAATATATATAGTTTTTAGAGCATTTAAGTTGACAGTTATTAAACCTGTGTATTAAAGTAAATTCAATTTTCGGAATAAATAAAAATATTGATTGTAATTAAATTTTTTTTAAGAATTCATATTATTATATATAACTTGTTGGAATTTACTTACGAAATAGACAGGTTTTAAAAGGGCGTTTATTTAATTCTTCGAATAATTATGAAATATTACACGAGGAAAAATTTACTTTTAATTAAACAATGCATTTTTTGATTATTCTATTTTTCCCAAGACTACGATTACCTTTTACTTATATGGTAAATTAATTGTTGAGTACCAACTTCTGTTCTTTATTTGCATGAAAAAATAACTTTCATTATTAATATTCGAATTGACAATGAACTTCGATAGATCTAATTGCTAACAATTAATTATGTTCAATTTATATTATACAAGAAACAGTATTAAAATTTTATCTGATATGGAAATTCGTAAATTAGAACTTGACGTCGAGCTTTCTGAAATTCGTATATTATAAACGAAGGTTTTCAAATTAAAAATATATTACAAAATATGTTATCGATGATTTCAATTAATAAAAATGGCAGCACACGTGGAATTACATTACTCTAAAGTTTATCGTAATTATCATTGAGAGTCTTATGCGTTTATCCCAAATGTGTGTTCTGCCAGATTTTTAAACAATTACGCAGCAAACGATGTAAAATATTTCTCTATATTTTTAATTGTTTGCCTTCATTTTGTCTGATCTAACTTTGATAAGTTCGTATGCTGCGAACTCGCAAGAAAATTTATGAAAGATTGTAGAAATTTTTGAAAATTTTTATCTTTAATTAATAAATAAATGATTCCTTTGCAGCAAGTTACACTCAACGCCTCTATTCCTAATCTAAATAGTTCGATTAAAGGCACGTAGCGCAAGGCTTATTTCGATCTTTTTTCACAGACTATTCGGTCAGATATTAAAAATGTTACTTTTCACTTATTATAAAACTGTTTCGAAGTTTATAAAATATTTAGCTTACTTATATAGTTAACTTACAACTACACTTAAAGTAACTTATGGATAAAAATTTTAAAATAGAAAGCTCTGTTTTTTGCTCGTCTTAAATAAGTGTAAATGTTAAAAGCTGTCAGCAATTTTTATAACCAAATAAAGCTATTCAAGCACGTCAGAATTTTTTTTTTAGTACTAAAGAACTTATAAAAATTAAATTTTATCACCCAAAATTAATTTTAAAAATTCCGCTTTTTTATCGATCGACGATTTATAAATTTTTTTTAAGATAAAATATTTTTTTTTTTGAAAATTTAAAATTGTTATACAATAAAAATATAAAATTCTTGTATGATTTTTATGTCCTGCAATTTATTTTCAACTTGACTGGTTTATCATTAGTATGGAGTGTAAACAAGTAACTGAAAATTTAGACAAGATTTTACGCTTTCAAAGTACATTTACAATTAACATATTTTATTAATAGTGCAATGGTTAATTTTTAAGGTATTTTTTTAAAATAACAAAGATTATTATGTACTTTGAACGCTAAAATATAAAATTATTTTTCAAAAAGTAGTTATTACAAATTTGATTAAATAGTGGTTCGTATTATGGTTAGTTTACGAATGAAACGAAGTCAATCCTTGTTATTACATAAAAATTGAAATTCTTGTTTCATTATATTAAAAAAGTATTTATGATATTAAATATTTTTTATGATTTGCATTATTCATAAAGAGAAATGTAATATTAAATAACTGGATTAACTATAGAATATAAGAACTAAATAAATTCAAATTCATTATTTTTGTATTTCATGGTAATTTTAAAAAGTAAAAGTTTTGTTTGCCATTTATTTTATATTTTTTAAAATACTTTTCTATCCATTAATACACAATTTAGTAATTTATTATTAGTTACTAGTACTACTACTAGTATATTAATTATTTATTTAAAAAGTATTTATAAATTTGATAATTTTTATGAATTTTTAGATATTGTTTTATTTATATTTGTTGTATTAGATTCAAATATTTTTGTATAAATTATATTCTCGCATTTTTATACGCATATTAAGTTATTATATTTTCATACCCTTGAAGTGAGTTTCAGAGATTTTTAAAAAATATTTTCAAATTTGACAAAGTTGTTTTTTAAAAAAACAACTTTTACAATAGAAATTTAGTATAATTTTAATTAAATCCTCCACCATCTAATGTAAATATCGATCATTAATATTTTAATTTTTTTTAATTCACGTTCAGTTTTTCTTAAAATTAATTTTTAAAGTCATATAAGTTTTACAATAATTTCAACACTACTAGTAATCCACGCTCGTTTCTTGTGAAGGCCACACCGGATATTCGATTTGACCATCATGGATAACCCGGACGAGAAGATTTGACGATTCGAATTTTATAGGTCTAGGAATTCTTTCACTACTGCCATTTATTTCCTTTATCATTCCACTAATTTTAAACTTTATTTAATAATATTGATGGAATTAAAAATTAAACAATAAACAGACAATTACAGAGATTTCAGATAATTGTAATATATGAAAAGGGTCTAAACGTAGACAGAGAACATCTTAAAGTCGATGCAAATTTCAACAAATTAATCAGCACTAATGATAACACTGTTATTATTTATTTTTCAAAATAACTTTTGTGCCTATATTGCATCCAAAAATGTAAAATATTCAAAGATATCAATGAAAATAGTTAAAGGATGTGACAATTCATAAAAAGACAAGATCAAGATGTGGGTAAAGAACAAATTTTCATTTTAGGAATCTACGAAATTTTATTACCAGGCACAACATGCAAGTCTGCATTATTCTTTAGACGACATCTACGTCGTCTACAAGCAATCTTTTATGATTGGTTTATGAAACCGTGCTTCTTATTAATTTTAAACCATAATTTTGAAACTGTTTGTTCCTCGTCGGGTATCCAGTGATGATAAATAAAACACGAGAGGGGAGTAGAATAGATCACGTGTAAAATCTACTCAATTTGGTGCAATATTAAAATTGACCTCTTAGAATAGAATTAACTTCATTTAACATGAAAAAAAAATCTTTATAAATTATTTTTCAGTATATTCACTTTACTCATTAGTTTTAAGAATAAATTTCTTAAAACTTAAATTAGTCTTAAAAAAAAAACATTTATTAGAATTTAATATTTAATTTATTGTATTTAGAATTTTTTTTTTTTTTATTTTTAAAAGAATTTATTTTTCAATGTCGCTTAAATTTATATTATTCATAATAATTATTACGACGACGACGACGACCATGATGACGATAGTGGTAATCATAATAATAATAGTATCAAAACAATAGTAATATTAAAACTACCAATGACAATAATACCAATAATAATTGTGAATGGAATAAAGAGAATCGGAATAGTAATGATGAAATTAAAAAAAAAATCATTACTTTAAAATTGAGCTTAAGCTCTTTTGCCCACTTAGTTATATTATGATTCGTTACAATTCATAATTACATTCATCAAATTCTTTTGTTTTCCAATTTATGCTACTCGTTTCTTTTGCATTACCATTTCACTTAAATTCGAAAGGTCTCCCGTCGAGGCACTATTATCTTCAACACTTACTCTCGTATGGTTTTTATGTTTTATATTCTCTTAAGATGACGCTTATTTTTAAAAATATTTTCATCAATGTAAATATATTTTATGCTTAATTTAAATAAAGCTTTAAAATGCATATATTATTTTAATCTGCTTTCTTTTTGTAGAAATAGGAGAGATAAAATTTCTATCTTTGTTTTCTGTGTAATGCAATTCGAACCAATAACATCAAGTTCCTAAATCAGTTATTTTTTTTGTGTCGCTATTGCTGCAATTGATAACTGCTCGATTCAAGATTCTTCTACAAGCAGCAATAATGTTGGTTAATATTAAAATAATAAATATTAAATTTTTATCGATGAAGTTTCCTTATATCAGAATAATTATTGTGACATTAGCTATACTAAGATAAATTTAGCGCGCATCTTATAACTTGACTAAAGATAAGCTCTTTGAGAAAGAAGCTACTTTTAAACATTATAGATATAAGACCCCGGTTAAGGCTTAATTGTATTTTATTTTTTTTAATTAATATTACTTGTTTAATTTTACTTTTATTTCTACGTCTTATGCGACATTATAAAAATGGTCTTCAAATGATTTTCTTAATAACGTTTTTTTTTTTTTATAATCTAGATGTCTTTTAAGCTATCGTAAACAGGTGAAATCTATCTGTAAGTTATAATATTTTATATATGTATGATAATTATTATTAACAAAAAAAAAAAAAAAAAAAATTAATCAAGATAGCCTCGACTTATGAGATTTCAATAAATTTAAATCTAACTTCGGGTCTATGTAAAAATCTAGTTTTTCGCAGCTACGCTAAAAGTAATCACTTATTTTTATGAAGTGTAAATAATTACGAATAATTTATTTTATATAGGCTGTATTATATAAATATTGGCTATGTTTTATGGAAAGTCGAACGTCCGTGGCGCGCTGTTGGCTTTATACGTAGGAATATACAGGACGAGTATTAGACGGCATTAGTATTTATTCGCGCTCTATTTGGCAAAATATAGCTAGTATTTTATATTTTATACAGAGTGATGAGGTCGAGAACGTGGAGTATTGATTGTGTTATTAAATCACATTAAAGAAATTGTTGTTTATCTTTAAGATAGAGAGATGGAGAGAGGGATAGAGAGAGAGAGAGAGAGAGAGAGAGAGTGTGTGTGTGTATATTTGTGTGGGTGGTATGATTTGCCCGATCTTGTCATCAATTCAAAAAGATCTTCCGAGCAATTAATAATTTATTGTTTGTTCAATGAGCGAAGTCACTGAATTTGAAATAATCTGTAACATTGACACAATACGGAAGAATTTGTTAGCTTTACACTCAAACTTGAAAGTTGTGGAGAATTATTATTATCTTGAGAATTAGCGCTTAACGAAACTGAATGGATAAATATTATAAAAATGACCCTTACTTTCATGTAATGTGTTGCTTGAAAGGAACAATTATAATAGGAATGTGTGAATTGGACGTTTTATTAAACTATCGTGTGAATGGATATCAGTCTTAATTAAAAACCGAAGGAGTCTGAATCGGCATTAAGGTAAAAGTATTATTAAAAAAAAAACAAAACAAAAAAATCAATAAATTAAGATATAAATAATGATACTGAACTATTTATCTACAGCAGGAATATCTGCACACTTGGTTTGTAACAGTGTGCACTTTTAAGTAATCTATCGTATAATTATACATTCAGTGGTGATGTATGTTCTCTTTCAGTCGTTATAAAGTGCATAAGCCAACGGCTCCCACGGGATCGTCCGTTTGTTTAAAAATGGAACCAGTGTGACCAGAATGGTTGCTATGGAAGAGTTGATCCGGGATTATCCGGAGTGTGTACTAGCCGGGGACAGTCTTATTTGGTCCCGGACTACGAAATCAATATCTTACTTTACTCTCTCTGCGTAAAATAAAATAAGCTTTAAAATCAATTCGAAAGTTTTGCTTTTAAAAGATGCTGCGCGAAGTACGATTATAAAGATCGGGTCGATTTTCAATCGGACTCGAACCTGATATGACTGGGAAAAGTCTCATGTTTTGTTTTATACATGCGGTAAAAGTTTTCCATCCTTCCTATGTATAGTGTATACATATAATGAAAAACAAAGCGCTATCAGAAGTTAAGATATACCGAAGATATTAGCCTAACTCATGCGCGATAATTAAGCTTCTGACCAAAAGTTTTTCTGCAATTTTATCATCACCTTTTAGATATATAATTTTTTTGTCATTTATAACATAGTGCATTTTATCACAGCTAATTTCACAAATCGTTAATTACCATTGGCTTGAAGAAATTTAATAGTCCAAAAACAATTGCACTAATTCATTGCTTTCGCAAAGCTTTTGTCGCATTTTTTTTTCCTTAATCAAAAAATTGAAGTACTGAGTGACTTTTACGAATTAAAATGATTTAGCGCAGAGGGATAGGCCAAACTTAGACGTACTTTTATCTTTTTGTATTGAAACGGCTTTTGTAATTATTCCGTCAAATGATTTGAATTTCTCCCGTGGTAGAAATCGATAACTACCCTGAACAAGATTTTTTTTTATAAATTTCTAGGCATCGACTTAATGATTATAGCAAAATAATACAATTAATTAAAAATCTTAATAAAGTAGTTATACTACTGTAATAAATGTATAAATATTTTTAGAAGCACATAAAATTTATGACCGGTCATTCGTTGGACAGTATAGAATAACAACACGACATACGATACATTTTCTCACCCATAAAATTTCAATCGTCAATCGCGATTAATATATAAGTGACTGCGCGAAAAATAGAAAGTATCATATCATCGTATACTCAAAGGCATACCGATTTTGTAAATTTTACTCCGCAAAACGGGTCTTTCTCCATTTTGATTTTACACCTGCAAAGTTGTAATCTAAAGACAAATCTTTGAACATTGATAAGTATTTTGGTCATTGCAGTTGCCGAGTGCTGCAATATTATCCCATTGTCGCGTGTATATATATATGTTTCAAAAATAAATATGCGCACGTTGATGCAAATTTTCACCGAACAAAGTTAATAATATCAATATGGATATATTATTTAACTCTAATCTTGACGTCTCCATTTTTACGTTTGGTTCGCAGCACCTACAATTCTTCACTCCCTTGGACTCTAGCGGCCTTTACACGATGCTGAAGCGGTGCGTTACTCTATAGTGTACGACAAATAACCTTCCATAGATAGACTCCATGATTTAAATGTTTCGCTAGCAACAACCTCGAAAGCTATAATTAGTTCATTGGACTTTTAGTCATTGTAAGAATGAGAGCAAATGAATCCTAATTCTAGGTTGAAATTTTCAATGACACTCGTGTAACGTTTAATAATTATGAATCATTAAGTTTGAAACGAAAATTTTATTTTCGCGTTAGACTTAGTGCCAGTATTGTCCTACAACTGAACCTGTACAATTCAAATAGATCGAGTAGCCAAAAAATCTTGCGGTCGCAAGTAGATTAAACGACCGGAGCTATGATCGGGCAACGGATATCGCGAAGGTAGACCTCGACAACGGCTGAATCGAAATAGACGCAAAGTATAAAACAAGAATGATTCATAATGATCGAACGTGAATTTTGATATTCAATCGATACGGAAAAAGTTCCGAAGTACAGGGAAGCAGGAGCACTTGGATAATTTTGATCAGGAACTTGTTCTGGCATCGATACTACAAGTTCGTAATCGTAAACGCTTTTGATATCGATAGATCGGCAGGTTGGCCGATAGCGCGACAATAAGGCGAGCGATTAGACCAATTCCTGCTTGCACAGCTTCTCCTTGTGCATGCGCTCCATGTGTCGCGAGATGTGCATCTTCTGCTTGGCCCGGTAGACGCAGTGGGGACACTGGAACTGGGGCTCCTTGCCGCACTCCCACTTCTGGTGGTTCCTCAGGCTGCTCTTGAGCTTGTAGACGCGTCCGCAGGCCGAGCAGCTGAAGCCTTCGGTCGCATTAAGGGAGTTGTCGAAGCTCATGCTCTTCCCGAGGGAGACACCCGATCGCCACATAAAGGACGGAACGTTTTCGGCCAGCTTCTGCCAGGCCTCCGCCCATTTCAGGCTCGACGCGATGCTCAAGTCCTCCGCTGCAACAGAGTTCCCAGAGGCTTTAGTTCAAGAGTGCCCCCCAACCGTTTGCCGAGGCCAACTGACAGCCAACGTCCGCGATTCCTCCTCGCTCCTACCCCTATTTGCCATTATTTATCGCGAGCAATTAGCTTATTGCTTGGGAACTTCAAATTCCGAATCTCCCTCAATGATACATGGCCTTACAAGAGCAACGCCGGATGTCAGTTGGTTATTGTGCAGTAGGACATTTTTTTATAATCGGTATTGTAAAGAGATCGTTGCTTTAATATTAAGCTTTAAAACTTAATTCGTACTTAGTTTTGGTAAAGTTGAAAGAAGTGTGAAGTCTCCGTCAAAGCACTATTTAAGATGCATTGTCAAAAACAGATCGTTAAAAGTACAGTTTAAACATACCTACTATAATGCAAGGATTTAGAGTAAGCGGGTTGCTGTTTTTATCTGGTCTACTTCTAAAAAGGTTATCTATTAACTTCTATAGATTTTAAATAATAATTACTTGTATAATTTACCAACTAAGCAACTACTGAGAAAATATATTAGGCAAGAAGGAATAGATATTAATTATAATTTGATAAGGAAAAGGAATTGCGTGACTGCAATCGCCAATTTCTTATGGCATTGTGTAATCTTAAAGATCAAAAAATAATGATTGGCTCACTCTTTGGCTCAATGCACAAAAGTATACTTTTCTTTTCCTTTACAAACCATAAGCAATAAAACTGATAATTTAGAAACAGTATCGGATAGTTAGTGTGCATGCTTGTAAATATTCAGCTTTACAATTAAAATCTCTTTAATTGAATCAAATCTATACAATTATACAAAATAGTACTCGACTAATTTTATAAAATGAAAAAAAAAAGATCACATTTTTTAGATTGAAATTTTATTTACATAATTGATGAAAAACACCGTAACGATGGTACGGTATCGATAAATCCATGGCTTTGAGTGATATATAATCCACATACAAATAATTCATTAAACAAGATTCAAAATCTGACCTTGAATATACTGTATTGATAAATTTTGTGCGAGTGCAGCAACAGCTACGAGTTCTGTCTTTTATTGTGTACATGAGATTTCATAATAACGCTATTGCGCACACTGTACAATACCAAAGTAAAAGTGTACAATCAAACAAGTAAAAAATAAGTAATAATATTAATTGCAGTCATTGTGATATATGTTTATTTAAGATATGACATCTTCTTCTAATTACGATGAGTTATAGAATAACAAAAAAATGCTTATTTCCGGCAGTTCAAATCCATTTTAATAATTGAAAAAAATAACACGTGTAAAATCTGGAATAGATTTATTTTGTAGCACAAAAAAATTAGAGGTAAAATATACTTATCATATTATTAAATCAGCTTACTTTTAGAATGAGACTGCTGCTTTTATACAGATATGTACGTATATATGTACATTTTTTTTTTCATCAATTTTATATAATTAATAGAAACAAACAATGTAAGCATGTTATATTTATGTAAAAAATATCTCGTAAAAATTAAGCATGATCTTCAATCCTATGTAAACTTGTTTGTATCAGGCTTTGTAGTTAATAATGGTTTAGAATGTGTTAACCCTAAAAAAAAAAAAAATTACGGTTAAAAATAATGTTCACAGAAATTCAAAAATGAATTAATTGCAACTATAAGCGCCAAATAATATTACTTACATTGAAATAATCAACAAGTTCGATTACTGACCTTTATATTTTAGGACATTTTTTGTTACAAAAGCAGCTTCACGGTATTTTACACTATATAAATACGTATCTGAAAAAAAACAAGTTCTAGTATTAATATTATAAAATTAAAAGTAATTAATTTAAAGTTAGTATAAAAAAATTTCAAAAAAAAGCAAAAAAAACATTCACTTTTAAACGATGTAGAAAATAATTTTATTTTTTGATTAGAAAATTTTCAGTAGAATGAAACACGTTATTGTTACGAAAATATATGTTTTAATCAGAATATTTTTAATAATTCCGTCGTATAAGGACTCCAACTGTAAATCATTTAATTATCAGTATTTTTTCATAAGATATTGAAATAAATTAATTGTATTTATATTTCATTATGACTGAAAAAAAAATTTAAAAGTTTCGAATTCCAAAATGAATTGGATTTCAAATATACATTTTCCAACTTACTTGGTTAATTGAATATTTATGTTGAAAAGAAAATGGAATAAAAATATCTCATAAATATCATTAACTAAAGAAAAAATATTCAATTTTATTCGTATAAGTATTACAAGTATTTTTTAAAATTTATTTACACTTGATATAAAATTTGATTATTTTCGTTTTAAATATAACATATTATATATATAAAAATATTTAGCTACTTATAAAAACAGTATCTAATATATTATTTTATTATTATTTTATTATCAAAATAATAATACTATTAAAAAAATTATTATACAAATATACACATACATAACCAAAAATTTAATTTCTCTAAAAACTCTAATATTTTTTTTATATATTATTAACAATTTTTATTTTTAAGGTAAATGATGTTTTTCGTTTAATAATTTCATAACGGAAAACTATACCTAAATTTATAATTATAATTGAAACATCATCGAAATAGTTATTAGACACTCTAAAATCATTTTTTTTTTGTGTATTGCACCAATATCTCATTTGCAGTCTTACAATTCTGATAAAAACATTTAATAATTTATGTCAAAAAATTAGTATTTAACAATTTCATTAACTATTAAATATAGACATTTATAAAGGTTTGATGATTCTTTTCATTAATATATAGATTTATTTTTAAAAACTGGTCTTCAGTAAGGAGGGAATAGATAAATACGTCAAGAAATATAATATACTAATCACTAAAATACACGTTTTATGTGTAATCGTAACAATTTTAAATATAAATACCTTTTTACTTTTCTAGACAATATTTAAAACTTTTTAAAATATAATTCTCGATATATGTACGTGTAAAATACGAAAGTACCATTTGAAATTAATAATTTAAGAACACAGATTAATATACGATAGTTAATGACCAAGATCTTTAATCATGGTTAAATATTTTTTGAAATACTGTGTAACGTATACAAATTTATTAGTTCAATAAAATGCTTCAAGTCACTCGCTGTTTTATCGACTAATATTTACTTAAAACATAAACGATTTACGAAGTCAAGAGTCAAATGCAAATAAATAATAAAATTACATTAAACGCTTTTATACGTAAAATATAGTATTAACAATGCAAAACTAAATTTTATGATCGACAGTAATAATAGATTTTGCAACGAGCCTTAAACATTTTCAAACGAATTAGTACAAAATTTACAGTACGGAACATTTTCTTCGTGGAATTTATTTAAAACTTGATTCAATTATGATGTATTAAAATATCAATATCTAACGAATAACAGAAATACACATATTTTTTTATAAAAATAGGCGGAATTTTACGTAGAGAAGTACTGAAATATTATGTTTACATGGATATTATAATTTTGTAAATAATTCCTATTTTTAAGCTCATCGTATTAAGAAGTAGAAGAGACAAAGAATTTGTAAATAACAGCAATATCGGCTCGAGCAGAGCGTAAAAGAATATCGCGAGACTTGAAAAAATTTTCAAAAAAATCTATAGTTTTTTGTTACCAGTGCTGGTTCCTGCACCTGTCTTAAGACTAAAAACGAGCGATCGAAGTTCCATCACCATAGAGCATAACCGAATTCCCGATGCTCAGCGTTACCGAATGCAAATGGTTGCGCATGGAGGTGGATTATCGAGTAGACTCGGACTCCCCGCTTCGTCGCATACGGAGACAAGTTACGCTTTACGCGCGGCCCAATAACGGCCCACTTCCTGCAATCGTTAAATCGGCTCTATTATGGACAATAGAAAACTAAAGGCTGCAACTCAAGACTCGTGCGATATCACGTAAAGCGCAACGAGATGGAGATTTGATGATTGCAGGTAAGGAAGAAAGATCAGACGCGTACGTTAATAAAATTCTCACTCGCCCAAGCGATCGCGTACGTTGACACACCGCGGAAATCACGATATGAAATGTAAAATTCAATTATTAGGTACCAAGCAAAGTAATGCGTGATGAATTGTCAGACGGAGGTAGCGGAAGCCTACCAGTCTGGCATTTACAAAGAACCAATTGTCCCGCGTTTCCGTTAAATTGGCCACACCGAGTCAGTATCGTTGACGTTTTTATGAAGGAGGAAAATCCCACTCTTGGTGCGCAGTTGCCGACTTTCCGAATATCTTGGCTGCGAGATCGAGCAGCTTCGGCTCACCTAAATACAAGAGGCATAGTGAATACCTTACCAAGGAAGTCCACGTATACATCACTGTAATAAGGGACCGAACGTGCCCGAATTCAGGATCGACAGTTTGCTTCCGGCAAGCGGATGCTTCATCTATTATTGGCTTTCGGGCTAAGAGGTATCCTTGCCAGATCTCCATACCTCAACGGAACGGTGGGTAATATCGTATGAAGATTGCAACTGAGCATCCAAAGGCTAACGCAGCGGCGCAGCATAGCCTACAGGAGTAAATTAAATGATCCATGAGCCGGGAGGGAATCATCTTTCAATGGAGGATCGATAAATCGAGCTACGATTAATTCATTTTATTAGAAGCAATTCCTCGTTGCTGGCAAATAAAGAATCCGATCTCGAAGGACACGATGGCAATGGTAAATGGATCCAGCATTTAGAAGTAGATTCAGCTCGATTGTGAGCAAAAATCGAGATTTCATTGAACGATGATATCACCCCGATGATGATAATCTTAAGCCCATAGGTTTAAACTCGAGGTTTTTCAATGAAGCCGCCAGTCTCCGTACATTCTGCCTGCCATTTAACTCGAGCCTCTTTATAAATTTATTCGTGTACCTGACAGCCATGTTAAATCGTCCTGCAATTACGGTAACTGTACGCGATAGCGGGTCAACTTGCGGGAAGCGAAAACTCGATCGCGCCTACGTAAGCAGCCGAGCCGATGTATAATTAAGTTAAGAAGACGTGACGTAAGAAACGATCGAGGAATAATTTACGGTGGCCTTAAATCCGTGGCAAAATTAATAATAAAACAAGCCCTGCAGCACAAGTAGATCAATGGTCGACAGTACGAGCAAAGCTCAAGTTGTTGGTATTAGCTGAAGAAACAGAGGACCGATGCAGAATTCGCGTTGGCTTTTGACGCTTGATCGATAGAAATACCGAGTAGACTCGGTAAGAATATGCGAAGCTCGACAAATGAGAAAGCCAGAAGAGTCGAAGGAGCTAGTCCACGGCTATTAAAAAAATCCACGGCTGCTGCTAAGCAATTAGCGTGGGATCGAGGACGCAGCAAGTGAAGGGTCGTGTGGCAAATGAGTCGGGCCTTATCCCGAGTGATACTTCTTCTCGTGGTCTATGAGCTTGTCGCGCCTGTAAAACTTCTTCGGGCAGACGGAGCAAGCGAATTTGGGCTCCTCGATGTGCAGCTGCATGTGGGCCGAGAGGTTGTGCTTGTACTTGAACCAGCCCTGGCAGATCTGGCACTGGTACTTGGGGGCCTTGCCGCACTCGACCCTCAAGTGCCGCCTCATGCACGAGAGCCTCATGTAGAGGCGTCCGCAGTTCGGGCATTTGAAGTTCGCTTGGCTCCTAAGGCCGGAGGTCACCGCTACGGCATTAGTTACCGGGATTCTCCGATAATTTTCAATCGTCGAGGTGGACCGATAGTTTTCCTGCTGCTGCTGCTGATGCTGGTGCTGATGCTGATGCTGCTGATGCGAGAACGCGTACGCCGAGGGTGGCCAAAAACCTGCAAGAAAACACGTTACCATGTGAAGGTGTGTTCAAAGCTCTCTTGGATTTGTAGATATTAGATGTACATTTATTGGGATATTAAAGAGCATTGCGTTTTACACTAGAAGTTTTTAATCGTAATATTGTTTTTTTATTCAATTTTGGAACGAGCTTCAAGCTCATACATTTCTTACGGCGTTAATACTCCTTTAAGTAAATATACTTTTTTCAACACTTTTTAAACGATAATTCATTGGCCTTGCAGCCAACCATACACCGACACGAAATTTTTGGTTAAATTACAGTCTTATTACATTACGTGTTATTACATAACTCATTACTGAACTATTGTAGCAGCAATCATTAATTAATGATAAAGGCTATGATAATTAGTGTTGGATCCTCTCTCTTTGGTTGTTCCGCAAATAAAACAATCACAACTTTTTTTTAATTTTATGTTACACTTGATTAATGTGTATTCATTTTAATGTTGAATCCCTAGTTGACAATTGATTTTGCGATTTTCGAATCGATGATCGTGTAATAATTCCCTCGTTTGTCCTTCTCTTGTTCTCTTGTTCTCGAAGTCAGGATACAAAAGAACTTTGCAATTGTTCGAAAATCATGCCATGAATTTTAAGCTAAGTACAACACGCTTTGGAATATAAGACCAAACAATTCACTAAGAATCCTGAAATACAAAAAAATAATTAGTAAAAAATTTGCAAACTGTTTGTGTCGGATGTCGTATTTTGTGGCGAAGATTCTATAGGACTCGTATCCGATGCATATTTTATGAAACTTGACGAGAAATTCTTATTTTTTCACAAAAAAAAATTAATGAAAATATAAAATTTCGAGTTCGAGCATTTAATTTTAAATAACAAATACCAAAATCAACAGGGATAAATAAATCAAAGAGTTTTCAGTGTATAATTTTATTGAAAATGTATGATAACTGCACAGATATATAAATAAAATCTAATAAGAAATCTTGTTCATTCTTAAAAGCGAAATAAAAAAATATCTATAAAGCTACGAAACTACTAATTATTATCGCAACAAATGGCAAATCATGGTAGTAGTGTGGGTAAATACATAATTTTAAAATAATATATATATATACTATACTGTTACATGAGAATAAAAATACATTTATTGATACAATCCTTAAAGTTAAAGAAATCGAAGATCCTGCGCATTAACCGTATAAGAATGAAGTAGTTGATCTATTCTTCTTATTTAAACTAATTTTAATAAACTTCACGCAAAAAACAATACTTTCTTCCATTATTGAAAAAACTCTTAAAATACACGTAAATTAATTTTCTGAATATAAAAATTAGTTCTTACAAATCTGATCTTCAATGTCGTTTTCTAATATTTACGCTGAATAGTCTTTATTTATCAGTCCATTTAGTTTCAATGAAAATAAATTATTCTAAATATTTATATATATATTTCATTTATTTTAATATATATATATATATATATATATATATATATATATATATATATACCGAGGCTTCATCATTCTTATATATATGTATGTTATAAATTTTTAAAAATTAATCTGCGATTGTGATTTGTAATGATTGTTTAAATTATTTTAGACGGTGGAAAAGAGTTTTTCAAATCGGAGATTAAAATTTTAAAAGCAACCTTTTAAATTAACACAAATGTGCGAATAGTTACTTATGAAAATCTATCAGATTTTAGTTTAATCAATGTAATTTTAATGATTTAATCAGCAATTTGAATATAAAAGGAAAGGAAAAAAAAAACAAACAAAAAAAATCATGATTGACATTTAAATACCAAAGCTGGTTAGTATTATTGTAGTATTAAAACTAAAGGACGACGTTTATAAAGGGAGGAAAGAAAAGGGGCTAAGCGATACAGTTACAAAAAGTCGGTGTGAAAGCCTCGAGGGAAAAATTAAATCTAATGCGTTGTGCGGCTAAAAATATGATTATTCTCAATAAAGGATCGTTCCCCCGTCGGTGTGAAAGCACAGATTTGCTGCAAAGGAGGAAGGCCTTGAGAAGGCGGCTAGTCCTTCTCGGATCGATCGATCCGCGAGCCCATCTTATCGGTAAAACGTGAAAAGTGCTGCTCGATCTGGTGGGCGTGAAGGATGAAAGCTTTGAAGGCTGCGAAGGGACACATGAGGCACTTAAACTCCGGCGCCTCGCACTTGTGCTTCAGGTAGTTGCTCCACATCTTGTAGAACTTGCTGCACTTGGTGCAAGTGTAGCCGAGCATCTGCTCGCCAGAATAAGTCTTCCGATAGGCTGCAAGTACAAGAGCAGAGTTAGAATCGCTGCGAGTCGCGCTCCGTTACTTTCGTTCTCCGTCCTTTTCGTTTGCTTTTAAAGCGGACATATATATATATATGTAAATATATGTACATATATATATATATATATATCTCTATAAGGGCCCCTCTCTCTCTCCATTCACTTGGGTCTTAAGCGCTGCGAGCTACGAGCCTTATTATTTACCTAACTTTGTTATGGTATATTGATTAGAAGAAAGTTTTACTACTTTTGTTAAGTGTCTGGAGCGCAGAGCAGGAATAGATGTAATGCCAAATTATTAGAAGCGATTTTTTGTAAGATATTATTTAGGCACTGTTATTAAATTATTCAACTAAATGGCCACTTAACAAATATATTGGATATTAAGATTAATACGCATCTTACTATTATGCGGAGTTAGAGGATGCAAATAAATATTTATAAATGTACATAATAACGATGCTTAATGCTAATATTAATTTAAGCGTAACAAATTTTTTTATTTTTACCCATTTATAAATAATACTCGTGTCTTCAAATTATTACAATGAGCTTCAGCCTTCTGAAATTAAATATTTGCTTTCGCCATCGATAAATCTCTCTCTCTCTCTCTCTCTCTCTCTCTCTTTATTTTTACAATAAAATTGTTTCTCATCGGAAGAATGATAATGCGTACAATATGTTTGGTTATTTTATTCACAGCAATAATCCAGCAGGTATTCGTTGAATAAGGTTAATTGAGAAAACAAGTTTGTGTATTGCATTATTAATAAAATGCACTCTTTCTTTGTTGTCAATTAACATAAAATAGTATTAGTTTCCCTTTAAAAAAAAAAAAAACAGTTCTTTAATTTGTATTAAGTAATATCCTGAATATCGATGAAGCGTATTATTGCGCTAACATATGATTTTCAATGCTGCCAATGAATATTTTATCTATATCGATCAAAAAAATATACATATCAATTTTAAATAAAAAAGATGTTCCATAGCTATTTAGAAGCAATAGAGTACTTACAGAACATATGTAACGTTAGTACAAATTTACAGAAAATGATACGATTTAAAAATGTACATGTAAAGCCATTCGGTACAAAAAATTCACCACCTTGTGTGGCAAATGGTCTTACTTATCTGTATGTTTTTTTTTAAATAAAATTACAAGTCAAAAAAACATTAATAATCATTTTAAATAAGGCTACTTCGTCGAAAAACGAACTTTCTCTCCGTGTAATTTTTTTTGCCACTAAACTTCAATTAAATTCTACATTTTGTAAGAATTTTTTTTCTTCAAGGCATTTATTTATTTTCATTCGCAATAAATATTTATTTACATTATTATGACATTTATTAGTAAGTAAAAATTCTTAACATCTAAAACATACAAGCATTGTAAATTAAATCCATGTAATCTATAAGTTCACAATGTGTTTCCTTAAAAAAAAAAATGCTCCTAAACAGTAACCTAACATTAGTCAAATGTGCACAATAGATAATTAATTATAAAGTACAATTTGTGCGCTTCCTCAAATAAATTATGTTTAAATATCAGATCAAATTGCTTTTTAAAATGAATATTAAATATCGTGCTCCTTTAAATTTATGTAAACTGTATGGAGTAAATTTTACCACATTTAAAAATGTCTAAATATTATGTGTATTGTCATTATAAATAATTACTAATAATGATATTATCATTTATAAATTATCGTAATTATCTATTCGTTTTCTACGTTGCCCATCCAAATTATTGACTATTTAACGTATCTTTAATAAAGTATTTTTCACGGGTGCGTGCAGTTTTGATACGGATAAAATTTATGAAAATGGTTAACTTATAATTCAAATGTTACAATGGGGAAAGAATAAAAAAATCTTCGTAAAAATTTGAAGTGACTTTCATATGTATTTTACAATAATTCATTACTTAAAACTTCTTTAATTCCGTGTTGACCTTATACAAAGAGAACTTTGTAGAAGGTCAAGTAACTTTTTCATGGCCTGTGGCTAAAATTTTTTGGGTCTGCTTTATTATGCGTCTGTCTTATAGTATAATATTTTTTCAGCAAAGTATTATTATTTATAAAATGCTTATAATCTATCGAGCTTTAATGTGTATTGCCGGGCTTTGAAATTAACAAAAGAAAATGAAGAATAAAACTTTATCGAATAAGCGTTAGAGCAGAAGTTATGAATTTAAAAATCAAATTCGTTGGAATAATTAAATTTTCCGACAAGCCGACTTTACGGTAGGCAGCAGAATTCGCAACGTTCATTGTTATTCGGTACTAAGTGCAAAAACACGATTACTCCATACTAGGGTATCCATCAAAAAATGTATTGTTAATGAAGAGGATCTCGTTTTGTCCAGGGCTCGCCAGGAGCAGGCAGTCCAGGAGACTTTTAAGGTCGCTAATAAAGCGAAGCTCCCGCGGCCGCGGCCTTAGCGAGCATTGCCGACAAGGCTTGGCCTTATACGAGAGATCGTGTCGCGTACGGCGATTCGATGAATTGAGTTTGGCCGCGATGAACGAGGCACTCGAGCTTCCGGTCTCGCCAGATCTAGTGCCGGATAACTCTTGGGGCGCACTGGACGATGCCGTAGGCGCTGGTGCTTCTGCTAGGAGTCCCGGCCCGTTTGACGCTCTCCGGTGCTTATCCGTGCATCGGTGCTCGGCTGACAGCCTGGAACAGAAAACAGATCGAGCTTCGTCAGTGTCGGGCTTCTCCCCCCAGTCTCCACGGCTCCAACTCGATTGTCGACTCTATCCGGATTGATAATGCTCAGCGCATTTATAAAAACGTGATGATGGACGGTATTCGGTCTGCTTACTGCGTAACTTGTACTCTATCCTCGTACTTTGCTCTCTCTCTCTCTCTCTCTCTTTCTATCTGTATAATAGCCATATTATCGTCAATACTATTAACTGAAATCATTATCAAATCACCCTTACCTTTCCTCCTTTTATCCTATTAGCAAAATCGTTTATTAAAATCACCAGTCGTTATCAATGTCATCTATTTACTAATTATGCTGTATGTACTTACGTATTTCATTGATCACCGGCGTCTTACTTTTTACAATGGCACACTCACACCTGCGTACAAAAAATTACATACACACGCAAACAGACATTATACCGCTACATAATACATTTATGAATAAATTTGATATTTTTTTTTATTAAAGTTACGGCTGCTGTCACATTTTATCCCGAGATGAGGTTATAAATTTAGAATCAGGAATTCTTTAATTTGACCATTTGTCGATCTTAACCAATTTTTAACTAAACAAATAGGCATTCAAAATATTTTCCATTTCGAGGATTATTAAGTATGTCTATAAATTTATATGTTGTACACATATATTTTTATATATATATTTCCATATAGAGCCCATTAATTTATACACAGGTGGAAAATGTATTTTTTTAATTTTCATGGATTTGGTTTATAATTAAAGAACCTGTTAAAAAAAAACAACTAAAATTTCGATTCGTTGAAAAAATGTACGTTTGCTCGATCGCCAAATATCACGCGTTTCATATCCTTGGGTAAATAAGATTAATGCTATATTTCATCAACATATTTTATTAACATCCTGCAAAAAGATCCAAGCTGATAAAAGCAGTTCGCCAAGTACTAACTGTAACTGCATTACTCGTCATTCCCTCATTAGTATTAATCCCGATTGAACTATACCACGTGTGCCTAACCGGATACTATACAATATCATAGGAAAGGTATTGGGGTTTAGCTGTTAGATTATTCTCGAAGAGCTTGCTGATAAAATGAAAACTTCTATATGGAGGCGATTGAAAACTATTTATTATTTGTTAAAAATAAAACAACTATTATAGCAAAAAATATATATATATTAATTATATAAAAAAAATGTATTCTAATAAATTAATTGTTTATTATTCGTAGACATAAAACATGTATGTATCGATGAATGAAAAAAATAAGTACACCGTTTGTATTTTTGGAATGAATCGTAATTAATTATAATTTTTTGGTACATGTTAAAGTAAATTTTTCTGATTTCCATTGACGCATGAGATGTTATGGTAATATTGTTAAAACCGTTTGGAAATTCGAACGAATACTACGTATGCGAACTTAATGATAACTTTATAATCGGAAAATAGAGTTTCAGCTTCAACTGAACGATTGTCCGAAGAGAGAAACGGCCACTGATTAAAATTACTCCGTAACTTTGGAGCAAAATGTAAAATTGTCCGACGCGATTCGTTGTTTTCGGGCTGGGCCCTCGTGTCGAGCTTGGGATTGTGGAGAAGGTGCCTCTGAAGGCTCGCGTACTCATTCGGGCAGAGGTAACGTCACCAAAATCTCCTCTTTGCCCCCGCACTAGAATTTCACCTGCCGCTGGAGATTGGACTCGAGCGAGTGGCTCTTGACGCACTATCGAGGAGGGAAACTTGCTCCCATTGCTTTGCGCCAGGAGTGTGACCCAATTGTGACCGGGGTTAGTTTTAACAGCTCGTCCAGCTAATCTAAAAATAATGCCTATTAGCAATTTGTTTGTTAATTTTCGCCTCAATTTTTATCAGCAAGGTAATGAGAAACTTTGAAACAGGATCCAAAGCAACTTTAACGAGGTTTTAACTTTTCTCCGACGAATGTATCTGTATGTATTGTTACGTCAACATTTTTTTATTCCACCGCTGTAGACAATCCAATTTACTATACTTCATATAATAAATTCATTCATTATTCGAGCCGATCCTGCGGGATTTCTTCCAAAATACGCCACTTAAATAAGACTTCCATTACCAAGGGGGCAAGACAGACTTTACACATAATGAAATTTCTATCTATTTTATAAAAACAATACATTGTACATAATATAATGTCAATAACATCATTTTTTATTATACAAAACGCTATAATACAAAGTATAGGTAATAAGTGAAAATGTCCAATGCTCAAATCAACAAATGTCTTGTTCGATTATGACGATACACGTTTATAGTAGATTTATTTGGATTGATTTTTCAATAAGCTGTGCTAAAATTAATAACGCACGCATAATGTTAAATATTATTTATTGTTCACTTTGAAGAGATAATACAAATATGTTGTCAAAAAAATATATTTTTATTTGATTCCGGATTTTTTTGCACGATTCCGGATGAATTTTACTTGGTAATTCGTATGGGTGCTCATAATATTTATAGTGAAGAAGAAAAAAAAAAAAAAAAAAAAAATGAAAAACAAAACAAAACAATAAAGATAACCTTGATATTTAAGGCTGCAGTACGCAAGCAAAACAGTATGTACGTAAATATACGTGTCAACAATATAATTTACCAAGCTTAATAATATAAAACACTTGCGGTGGAAAATCGCTTAATAATAGGGAGGGCTACGAATTAAAGACAACGTTGATAAAAGCGATCACTGTCGTACAAAGTGCTTCCACTCGGGCATCGGGGAATAGAGGATGGATCGCTTATTGAAGGTTGGAGGAGGAGGTGGGGCAGGCGTCGAGTACGAAGTAAATCGCTTCCTATTCAACGTCGGCAGTCAGGTGCTGATGGTCGATCCACGAGGCGATTAGTCAGTGAAACAAATGCGAGTGGGAGGTTGAGACGAGGAGGCTCTCGGCGAGTAGGCCACGGCCAGTAGGGAGCCAGTGTTCGGTGCGGAGGCTGCCAGGGAGCAGAGGAGGAGGGCCTCGAGAGCCTAGTCGAAGATGCGCCTCGGGGCCATGTACTTGGGGGGGACGTAGATGCTGTGCCGCTGCATGAGGTGGCGCCTGAGGGCGATGTTCTGGGTGTACTTGGCCGGGCAGAGGGAGCAGGGGAAGCGCCTCTGGCCCCCGCACTCGAGCTTCACGTGCCGGGAGAGATTACGCTGGGCGGTGTAGGACCGGCCGCAGTTCTCGCACTTGTACTCGGCGACTATGGCCTGGGGCGAGGAGGAGCTCGTCGTCGACCAGCGCTTGCTCATGCGGTAGTACTCGATCAGGGAGCGGACCTTCGTCGGCACTGCGAACAGAGGAAGCAGAACGTAGGCTTTTTTAGTTGGCGACGCCCAGCCTCGATAAGCGTCCTTGGCTTTTACCGGCCCTCGACGATCGGCCACCGACTCCTTCCTAACTCCTTCCGAACCAAAACCTCCGCGCTCGGGCCCACATCCGCGGTGCGCCACTACCATCCAAGGGCCGGCTTTCCAACCTCCTTACTGACAAACATTACTTCTACCACATCACACGCACGGCCATACAATTTGCTTTTTACCTCCTTACAAAATTAATATATATATATATATATATATATATATATATCAATTTACATCGCACAGCAATGTACCAATGTTACTGTTAAGACAACACCTTCACTATTTCGTACTGGACACTTAATTAATTATACTTAGACTTAAAAACCCATCTAAAATCCAATATGTTCTATATTATAATTTAATTAAAAGATTTTTCCTTATACGTAATACTACCTTAATAATTAACGACCACCAACTTACATCAAAGTACCTTTTGTACAATTTGTTGAAAGAGCGTCGTTCTAAAATCAAAGCATTTTTCAATATCATGTTGAACAATTTATGTTTTATGTTTGTATTTTTTGTAAGTATCATTCGTCAGGGCCTATATTTTTCATACCAACATAGTATGAAGCCAGCTTCGTATTATATTTTTACAATTACTGTCTTATAATATCTTTAAAGAATTTACTACTGACACTTATAAATATAGATTATACATAAAAACAATGCGTATTAATAAAGTACTATGGTGTTAAGTTTCTATAACTAAGTAATAAAGACATGTAAAAATTGGGATTGACTTAATAATAACATAACGTAATAATTAGATGCATTATATTTTATACAGTTTTATATGATTTAAACCTATTAGCTTTAGTCACCATTTAATCTTATAAAAAAGAAAATAAATACAATTAGGTACAAAACTTCGGGCCATTTAGATATTTATATATGCCCAAACAAGCATTAAAATTTGTGCTCAGTTTTCATTCATTTCTTAAAATATGCCTTTGCTTAGAGAGGCAGTATTTGAAAGAAAAATATTACATTAAAATATTACTGATCAGAGAAAACCTAATGCGTTGTTGCAAAAAGGATAGAATAATTTTCCAATTTTGTACTAAAAGATTTTCAATTTATTTATTAAAGCTAATTACTATATTTACATTTTTCAATGTTATATTGTTAATGTATCAGCTTATCATATAGTAAAATTTCACTGTTATATATACACACACATGCACACACACATGTGTATGCATGTGAGAGCACGTGTGTACATGTATAAGCAATTGCAAATATTCGTCAAACACTTCAACCTGAAATATTCAACGCATTTTATGTATTTATGAAAATAAATACACGTTGCTTAAATTCAAGATAATCGCAGCACAATAATAAGAAGAATAATAATTAGAGAAACCAATGCGATGACTAAATGCATATATTTGGTTTACATTATTTATAAATGTATTTTAATTTACGTATATAAATAACATTTATTTGTTGGCTTTATTCTACATTGATCCACCTTATCATTACTGATGGATGTATGATATAGTAATTGTTTTTAAAATACCTAGAATGTAATGACCGAGGCTTGTTTCAAATTTTTCTCAATTAAAGAAACAAGCTACACAAAATAATATTCAATGTATTGTTGTATAACAATTTTAATCATCAAAACGATATAAAGACATCAAGATTATCATCTTCGATCAATGCCAATGAAGTTGTCGTCAGCGTGAACGAAGATATTAAATTGCACGTGTACAAAGGGACTGACAAATCCAAAAATCCTGCAGTAAGTTCAATTATGATTAAACTCATGCTTGTTGTGCCATTTAAGGCTCATTAGGTTGCTGTATCGATCACAATTATTGCAATATTAGAGATCAAAACTGCGCAATCTCACCAATACTTCAATGAAATCGTCAGAAATCTGAAACACGCCAAAAAAATTTAACAATTAGTTATGCGAATCGTATTAATCGTGTTAAACTTCTTCATATTTCAAAAAAAATTTATCAAAGGACATCATCAGCTTGCTGAACAAGAAACAATAGCCTTGAATACTCTGACCATACTGAAACATCAAACAGACGTTATTTTTAGGACTAAAGCTTGTTATTAAGATTACATTACAAGTATTCGAAAACATAATTGCCTTTCATATAAATAAATTTATCATACATTACCACTTGTCGAATCATTTGTATTAAATTTAATACGTGTAATTTTTTTAGTGTTTTTAATAAATAATGATTCAATACAATTATCATAATAGCATACAAAAGCTTTATTTATAATTAAAATTAGTATATTCTATAAAATACAGTATATTTAGAAATAAATAGTTCGCAGAATATAATTTTAAATTTCAGCATAATAAAATATAGAATATTTCGATAACAAAAATATGGTATTAAATAGCTGTCCGCTAATATAAATCACTTTAAAATCCTAATTACAATTGTGATAAGTCTTCAAACAATTTTTATTTCACAAACAGATTATTTTTGAAACATCCATTTTCAATGTCCTTGACGGTAGTTCAATCTGAAAATAAGTACGATAATAAATTATTAAAATGTAAAATAATGGAAATAAATACTTCAATTATTGTGACGGAAAAATGAAAAGTTAAAAAAGTTTTACAACGATTGAATAAAAATAAATAAGTAGCAAGATTTCGTGAAGAATATTAAAGAATCTTAAATAATGTTTTATTTATATGTATGCAAACGTATTTAGAAAGCGATAATTGTAAATTTTTTTACGGTACATCTGATTGATTGGAGGTATTAAATTTTGATAATTTTAGAAAAGCCATCTGTACGTGTACAAATAGTCACATTTTTTAATATATATATATATATTTATAAAAAATAAAATCTTAAACAATGTTTAAAGCTTTAAAAGATTCTTTTTATTTATTTATCTATAAAACATTTACAATACTGCCTTTTTTAAATAAAAACTGCATTTTACATAAAATTCATCGTGTGCATATATATTATTTACAATTATATGTCGAGGTAACAAAATGCTACTTTTTAAATTTCTTATAATAAATCAACACTATAGTGACTGTACTATATAATTGCTAAGTTATAAATCATAAACATACTCATAAAATGAATCTCATACGATTTTATAAATTCTTATTTTGTGTTTATCTTTGGATTGTACGAAGTACCTAAAATATATTTCCTTTAGCTATTAATTAATTATAATTAGGACATAAGTCTTTCTATTGAACAGTTTTAATATGAAATAAAAACAGGAGTTTTAGATCACACGTTTTACATTTATCAATTGGTAATTTCAGCTGTAATATATTTTGTTTTTAAAAACATTTAAATGTTATCATGTAAAGTAGCTTTGATACACGAAATTATACGCGTACAAATAACTAATACCGTTGCATTAACACTACAACGGGTATAAATACTTAAGAAACGATCTTTGAAAGAAAAAATATCTCTTTGATAATGTTTATGTTATTTTTGTTTTATGGGAAGAAGATTTATAAAATCACTTAAATGAACGTAGTGCAGTTATATGGTATAGATATGTATACGATAAAATATATAAATATATATATATAAATATATATATTTATACATATACATATAAACTAATATGTGTATTACTTTCAAAAGAATAACTAAGAGAATTTAGACGTTGTTTAAAATATTATTAAATAGTAAAAATGTTTTCGATTCTCCTTTTGTCATAATGTAAAGCATACATATTTCTCAAGCTACTTATGTCCTCTTCTCTTATTACCACGGACACGATAAAGAAATGAATCAAATATCATATAATTGTCATTGAAGGAGTAATTATTGTCAGTTTTTAATCTAGAAAATTTTCTATTATAAAATAACTGTATATGACTAAGCTGATTTGATTATATTTATGAAACACATTGCTGATACATGAACATGTTAATTTTGTCGAAATATAGAGAATATAAAAGAAATATCAAAATATAGACAATTATTTCGAAGCCTTTTTTTATCTATACATACACACACGCACATATATATATATATATATGCGTGTATGTATGTAAAATTATACATTCACAGTGAAGTGTTTTTTATTTTATTCACATTCATCGTGTAGGTGTGTGTGTGTGTGTGTGTGGGTGTGGGTGTGTTTTTTAGCCAAAGCTAAAAACGTAGTTTTCTTAAATTATTATATCAATTCCTAATAATCATAATTATAAGTAGCAAAAACTACGGTATTAGTTTTTGTATTATCAATGTTATCCTCTTTCTCTCTAAACATACAAAATTACGATTGATTATAAAATAATTAGCAAACTCTTTATTTACCTAGTGATAAAGCAATCGAGTTATACGAAAATACGCGTTGAACGGTTTCATTTTTTATTTTATTAATGAAACATTTGAGCTTTATAAGAACTCTTGCTAATGACACAAGACTTAATCTCATGACTATGTTAAACGTTAACTGCCTTCCAATATATATATATATATATATATTAATAAGCTTTGGTAATATGAGATTTAACAGTATTACAAACAAAGAGATAAGTTTCGACTGTAAGCCGACGGAAATTAAAAATTAAACCAAGATATAATTAATGTAATGTCTTATCGACGATAAACGTCGTCACGCATCGTTCCATCCATTCTCGTGTTATTTTGTACAAGATAAGGCAAAAAGAAATGGACGAGAGCGCCAACGATTAATACTTATGAATTATGACACACCTATACATAATATGCATACGCATATATATATATATGTATATATTATTACATATATTTATATATGTGTGTGTGTGTGTATACGTATACGTACGTATAGGTATATTGTAAATGTTTAAACATGTATGAAAATGGCTTGGCCAACGATCGGCGAGAAGCGACGCGCTGCGCGTAAGTGGTAACGTTGTCTTACTCGGGTACGGGTATCGTGCGCACGACGTCCAACGATTGACATCCATTAAAAAAAAAAAAAAAAAAACTAGCTGCGGGTCGGAGTGGGTGGGTAGAGGAGAGCGACAAGTCGAGTGCAAGAGTAGAGGAGGCTGCGGGACAGGCGAGGGAGGAGCTGCTGACCACCGGGGTGGGGGCGGGTGCTCAAGGATCCGCGAGGAAAGATTACCTCAGGTAGGTAGGCATAGAAGGACGGAGGCTCGGTCGAGGGCTCGAGGGCGGCAGCAGTCGGCTCGGCGGACTGGTCCTCTCGGAGGCTGGGCCTCGGCGCCGGGCCCGGGAGCTCAGGGCCCCGTGAACTTGGCCTCGGCGGGGAGGAAGCCCGCCTCGGGCTCGCGCCTCTTCAGGTGCTTGCCGTTCAGGTGGGTGTTGAGGCTCGAGCGGTGCTTGGTCCTGTAGGGGCAGAGCGGGCACTGGAACTTGGGCTCGACCCCGCACTCGTGCTTCAAGTGCCGCGCCAGGCTCGAGTGGTAATTGTAATGCTTGCCGCAGTTCCGGCAGGGGTACGTGACGCGCTGATTGCTCGGGAAGCCGCGCGATGCTCGTCTGCCTGCAAGCAGAGAAAATGCCAGAGGCTGGTGACTCGGGTGACTCTCTCCTGGCGCCTCGACTTCGCTCCCGCCCCACGCCACCCCGCGCCGCCGACGGGCCGGCCCCCGCCCCCCCCCCGTCCAGGGGCGCGGCTCCGACGACTCGCGGCCACCCTCTACACCCCCCCACCCCACCCCACGACAAAAGAACTCCCGCTCACCCTCGCGACCTTTTCGGTCGGCCCTGGGCATTCGACCCCGGGTTCCAGTCCCGTGACGCTTCCTTTGCCCCTGCACTCGCTTCTCTCCGCCATTCCTCGGGATTGTTATTCATGCAACTCTCCTATTCTTTTTTTTACCCGAAGGCTTTAACATTCGTTAGCTTTCGTTCCGACTAATGATTCCATTGATTTCGACATTATTTTGTACGTTTGGCGTGCGTATTTAGGTGCTCCTTACGCGTGTTTGTGTGTGGGTGGGCGAGCGTGTGTTTGTGTGCACAGTGTGTATGAATGACAGACAGAGAGAAATAAGATGATCGATGATATTAAAAGAAGAATAACGCATAGTGATATTATTATTGTTTATCTTAATGTGACTTTATCGCCATGCCCAGAAAGGATCAATATTAATTTACAGAAGCTCCGCTCTTTCGCAACATCTGAAAAGCTCAAAACAATAACATTTAACAATTGCTTAAAAACTAGTAACTTACTTTATTCATTGTATAACGATTAAAGCCTGAAAATCATATTCTACATCTGAATTTAATTAAGGAGCGGTAATTTTCTCTGGTACTTAACGGTTGGCTGAAAAACATTTCACATTGTGTACAATTTAAAATATCATTATGTAGCAAGGTTTTTTTGTACAATATTTTGAACATTATGAAAAAATACATAATTACTTTACATATACAGCTCTGGCTAGGTTTCATGTTTTCAGAGAAATACATTTAAGCAATCCATCGGAGACTTACGTAAGCGCATAAGGTATACATATAAAACAAAAATAGCAACGATTAAAAATGTCATATCGCTTAAAAATAAAATAATTAATCAAGCAACAATGATTGACGAATTCATTTCAAAATTATAACAACAATCATAGTTCATCATCGAAGCGGATAGTACCATCTATTGTTATAACACTAATTCTAAAATTTGGATTTTTTAAAATTTTATTTAGGAAATTTAAGGACTTTTTCAAATAAGAAAAGTAGTTTTGTTTGTAGCTAGTAATTTATTTTTTACGTATTTACCATTAACTATGTCAAAGATAATTGTAAACAATTTATTTATTTGAATGATTATTAATTAAATCGATAAATCTTACCATAAATAACATTGTTTAAATATTCCTTTTAATTCAATTAATTTTATTTTATGTTGTAAACCAAAGGCATAAAATTTATATGGCTTTGAGTGACAAATACATCGCATCCTGAAAGTCAAAAAAAAAAAAAAAAAAAAAAAAAGAAGAAATTTAAAACAAGACAGAAAAATTTCTTTATCAGTAGTTTTAATTATATTATTTCAAAATATTTTTATTGATACAATAGAATTTTAATACTATGAATATTCAGAATATTTGCGGTCTTGAAATTATATGTGAATCAGTCAAACGAATCAAAGGATCATCCTTGAAACGTCACAGATTGTAATTGAAATATTTCATTCCACTAACACCATCTGATGAAACCTGCAAAAAAGCCATTGCATTAGTAAAATAAATTTGTTTAATAACATGTATATGTACCCACTTTTCCATGCATATCCAATATATTCGAATAAAATTGTGAAATAGTTTTTAAATGATTTTAAAGTAAATTCCAAGATTTACGACTACACAATGATATTGACAAAATCTGGATAAAATTACATCAGTGTAAAAATTGATTCAATTGTAAGATCTCCTTAAAATTTCAAGTGACTCAAAAACTAAATTATTCAAACTACATGATTCGTATAAACACTTAATGCACAAAGTTTATTCTTAATAAAATGATAAAGAAGTCCATACAATGATATTGTGATTATTTAACTAAGTAACTCGAAATAATTAACACGTTTAAAAAATGTCTTATGTATATATTTTGCATTATTTTTATTGTTTAATTGCAATGTTACAAAAACATTTGTTTCAGAGCTACTTTATTGCAATAGACAATTATTACAAACATTTAAGTTTTAAGACAAACATATTTATTTGTACGAATACAGGTATTTGTTTGTAAAAAATAATTTTTAAATGCGCTTTACATGACATAAAAAGGTATACAAATAATTAGAGAATTATTTGTCCAATGACGTGTTCTTCAAAATAAGTTACCAAATAAATATTATTTAAAAAAAAAGTTTACTTATATTTAAAGAAAACAGGCATTATTATATATATATATATATATATATATATATAACTAATAAAAAATTAAAATAGTTTATCTTAAAAAAACTCTTACAGATACTACTTTTATAAAAAAAAGTTACAACATTCGTAACATTTGCATTTTATGAAATTTATATGAAATTTTAATTCTCGTAAGAATAATTCAATAATGTAAATAGTTTTTAACTAAAAGAAATTTTTTCTACATATTCTGAGAGAATGTTTTAAAATTACATTAGAATAGGAATCAAGAATGATTTTCTTTTCTTCTATTTCGTATCGTAGTATTTTACAGCACAAAAATAAGCATTACATTTAAAAATATTATTAAATATAGACATCGTCAATAAAAAACTTGTAACAAAATTTACAACAATATGTGCATGTAAACGCACACGCGCGCGCGCGCGCGCACACACACACACACACACACACACACACACACACACATATATATGAGTTTGTATGTTGTATCTTACTCTTGCTATGATTATTTACAGAAATTGTATTATTTACAAAATAAAAATTTCAATTATTCGCAGCAGATTATGACAAGGTCACTGAGTTATAAAAAATATACAACATCATCGAGTATCTCGTAGGCTATATGTGGCACGGTTTAAGTTAGCAGTGGGAATAATGATAACGCAACAACTTTTCGTATCGTGTTGAATTGCGAGTTAAAGGATAGCATTTCGTTGGCAAAGGTAAGACGATGGTACATTTATCATTAATTGCAAATACAAAAATAGAAATCAGGAATCGAGCGAAGGAAATGCTTCTGATTGACTCTCAGTAGTTATCCATGAGCTATTTGAGATTACAATTTCTTTGCCCTCTTCTGTTTAGCGACACCCTTCGTATGAACGCGTTCAACGTGCGACTTGACATTCCACTTTCTATTACTTCGATACTTGCACAAGGGACAAGGGAAGCTGCGCTTCGCCGCACAGACACGCATGTGCATGAGAAGAGCGAGTCGTGAATTAAATATTTTGGTACACTTATCGCAGTCGAATTCACCATTAGACGAAGAAAATTCATTTCCTGCTAAATCAGTTACCATGATGTCAAAATCCAAAATCGACTCGTCTGAAAGATACAAGCAAAAGGTTCCTTTCAAAATGATTTTTCAAAAATTTAGAACTCCGGTCGCTTATGAACATGCTGATTATTCATTATTTTTAGCGGGGCAAATCTATAGAATAGATTTGTTAATGAAGTGAGATGCTGTTTATGAAACGTACATTAATTAAAATGAATTAAATTGAGGCTCCTTATATTATGGACAATCAATGCTGGGTTGTTCAATGAAACAGTTACATTATTTATAATATAATCGTTTATTTTACATTTTTCAATCATATTAAATTAGTATAGTAAATTGACATTATTTTAACATTATTATCACAAATGTGTTTTTTTTTCTTTATTTATAATTATAAAAAATAATTACTTATTCCTATTATATTGTACACGGTACTTTAAACGCATAGTGTTTATTTTTATTTAATAAAACTGCTATTTTTTAATTTCCAATCATTTAGAAATGTCTGAAACTGCAGTAGAGCTGAAAGTAAATAAATTAATACAATTATTATTAATAACTACTAGTTATTAACACTATAATTAAGAAATAAATAATTGCATAAACAAATTTAGTACTTTTCAAGTGTATATATATATATATGTATATGTATATGTATATTAATGTAATTAATATGAAAATTACAATACTTTAAAAATCAAATTAATGCAAAGTAAATCAATAAAAAAATCATAACATGTTATTAAAGTATATTAAAATATTTATTCTGAAAAAAATAAATGCTTTCGAGAATTAAAGCTTGAAAAGTTATTTATATCATTATAAAATTCATAATTTTTTATTTCTACATTGATTATTTAAAAATTCAAAACCGATTTACATAATATGGATTCGTTAACTTTCAAGTTCTTTTGTAAAGATGTCTGCATTCGTAATGGTTATTTGAGTGCTACAATTATGTCTATAATACTTTATTATGCTAATCAGAATTAATTATGATAATCAATATCAATTGAATATTATCCATGAGAAATTTTTTAATTGAAAAATCTATATCCTTTCCTTATGTATACTAACATTTGAATCATTGTATAATATTTAAAAATCACTTTTTTATTCATGCCACGTAGATTCCTATTATTTTTGATCAATAATAAGTTAATAGATATTTTGTTATATAAATAATTTTTTATCTAATACTAATTTAAAAAAAGTCTTGATTGCACTATCTTCCTTTGTAATTTTAATCACATAATTTTTGTTTGAGCTTATTGACGTTATAATTAGTCTATTTTAAAAAATTGTTCTAAATATGTTGACTTCTTTATTATTTTTTTTTATTTACGAGGAACTTTAATTTTTAATCAATGATACAAAATCAACTATTTTGTTTTACACTTTTTTTTATGAATATATATATAAAATCATTGGATGAAATACATATATTTTTTATGTATATTATTTACCACATTCGACTTGTATACATATGTAATTGCTTTAAATAATTTTTATCATATTTATGATAAAATCAAAAGCAGATTTATCCAGTGCTATATCAAATTAATTTATTGTTATTATCTTTCACTGTATTTCGCTTTGGACTAGATTTTTTAAATAAAAATCTAAATTTGATTATGATAATCTCTCATCACATTTTTATATAATTATCATACTTTGTATGCTTTGTTTTAAAACAATATGAATTCTAATCACTCATTTAAAGTATTGATATCATCGGACTAGACAGTTATCATCTGATAACTAATACACACTCTTTTCAATGCAAGGCTGTACACAAACTACTACTCATTACTACATATAAATGTATATTGCCTTACAGGAACTCTCAAATATAAATGATGCAATCAATACATATGTGTATATATATATATGTATATGTATTTATGGGGGCATCAGTATCTTAACTAGTTAATATGTTTCTATATAGTTATTATATATGGAAAATTTTACAGCCTGAGACTGAATACTGCAAAAAACTGCGGTTCGATTGAATCGTGCAAACAAAAGTTTTATATTTTCAAATTCAATTGGTATAAAAATTTGAAATGCATAGTTGCCATGCATGCTTTTCTCATTTTAATCGTAATGATTTTACGCAAGTTGAAATTCGATTAATTGATTTTAAATGGGCCTGCTGATCGTGATGGGAAAATTGTAATTTTAGCAATATGAAAATGTTGACAATACTGAAAGTCAATATTGTCGTCTCTCTTAACTGAGATACGAAAATGCAAATTAGTCTAAGAAGAAATTAGTCTTATGCAATGATCTGCAAAATCATTTAGTGCGACTGAATAACTGGCCGTAGAATCTCGGAGGAATCATTGGACGTGGGAGGCTCGGCGATCGTCGTTTTATTTGATGTTGTGCACGGAGAGGAGATGCTTGACGAAGCTGGCCTTTATGCGCGACCTGTAGGGGCAGTACTGGCAGGAGAAGTGGGTCTCGCAGGTGATGTTCCCGCATCCCGTTTTTAGGTGCTTGCGGAGGTTCGAGGCCCAGGAGTACGTTTGGCCGCAGCGGGGGCAGACGTGGAGGCGCGGCCTCACGATCGGGAAGAGCGGCGCCTCTGCAAAATCCAAGGAGAACTTGTGATTAAACTTTTTACGAAAAAAAAGAGAGATAGCGATAGATAGAGAGAGAGAGAGTGAGAGAGGAGATACGAGGCACATTATCAAAGCGAGTCCTTCTTATTCTTTCAGATGTCAATTGCAGATATCAATAATACTCAATGAATAGGGAGGCGCTTTTTCAATACGATGCTGCAGGCGCCAAATTGCTTCGACCAACTAAATCAATTTTAGTCTTCTGCTTTAATTACTACATGTCAGGAGTCTACTTATGGACCATCGTGAAGAACTTATGGATTGAGAACGATAATAATACTCTCCACAAGCATTATTTATTAAATATACTGATCCTGTAAGATTTTTTTCTAATATCCACAATCACACAGGCAATAATAACAGTTTTTAACAGTTTTATGAAATTAATATATATGACAATACCACTAATAAGAATACAAAATAATTCCAATCAATGTCCAATATAACAATTTATATTTTAACAATTAGAAGTCTGCAATTACTATTACCATATGATGTATTGGTAACATTTATTTAATAAATAGTAACAATTGACACAAAATTCAGTATCTGTGTAAGACTTTGTTTTACATGAATGTATAAAAAAAATTAAGATACACGTACCATTGTTAAAGTGTACATAAATGATAAAATTTACCTTAAATAATATTAACTTTAAATTTTTCTCATACTTAATAATCATAAGCATTAAAATAACGAGTTTTTTTTCAATGCACAAAAAAATTAACTAAATCATAATATTAATACATAGTTATTACGCACATATATTTATACACACATATTCGCCAAATTCCTCAATTTTTCGACTTCGGTTTCCACCTGAAAAAAAGAATCAATAATTAATATAAAATAATTAATTTTAAAATGAATGTGCATTCAAACAAAGACTTCTTAATATTATGCTACAATTATTGTAAATAAATTTTATAGTATAAAATAAAAAAAGAACAAATATGAGAATGCATTAAATTCAAAATTAAATATAGAATTCGGTCATTTTTCAAAATCATTTATTTATAATTTATTAGCCTCAAAAATACATTACTAAACCAATAATTAACAAAAAATATTTTATGTACTTATAAAAACATTAATTTTACAATATTTGGTAATAAGACTATTTAGAATAACACTACTTAGAAAAATATCCATAAAACATTTTTGATAATTTCAGTACAAAATGTCTCACAAGAAGCATTTTTATTAATTCTTAATATTAATTATTATATTTTCAAAAATAAATAAATTTTACTAACATTGTTGCACCACTCTTGCAGAGTGTATTATTTATAAAATTAAAACAGATAGTAAGGTGCTGAAGTAAATTAAATATTTGATTCCAAATAAAATACGATATTTCCATCGGGCAACATTATTGCGTATTATTAGAAATGGAAATTTAAATATTACCAGCAAGTGATGAAGAAAGAAGCATTCGTAAATATTGAAATTGTGTGACCGATAAATTCTGGATAGAAATCAATTGTTCTGAAGCAACGCGTTTCCGTAGTTGCCGATTATTTATCAATTATCTGGCTACAAATCAGAAATTATATTCAAAGTTAAGCTCGAAGAAATGTAATTCAACATTAATTAATTCCCATTACATTAGATTCCCACTAACACATTTGATTGTGAATCATAAGAAAAGAACGGATTTCATTACAGGATAGAATGGCCTATTAAAAAAAAATGCACTACAAGCGTTATAATTATAAAAATAGATTATAAAATCTAATCGAGGAATTAAAATATTTTAATTTACACGGAAAATCTCATCTATTCCAATTCGTGTGGGTCGATTTAAAACGAGTTTGAAGGAGAGAGAGAGAGAGAGAGTGAGAGAGAGCGGGTGTGGGGAGGGAGGGTTGGGGAGAGAGAGAGAGAGAGAGAGAGAGAGAGAGAGAGAGTGTGATGCGTGCAAGTGCGGGTGCGCGTAAACATAACAGATATATATATATGTCTATATATATATGTGTGTATATATATATATATATATGATGAATTCGAACGTATCTTCTGTAAGGCAGTGCCACGCAATAGCCTAGCATCGGATGCGATATCAACGAGTAACAGTTTGAAGGACAGTCTCTAAGAGAATCTTTACGACGGATTCAGCGTTCAAGGATTGCAGTTAAAAGAGCGAGGAACCCCGGCCGATTTAGCCGCTCGGCAAATGTCGAAGCTCGCGCGTAAAGGCCGAAGGAGCCTCGCGGAGGAGCTCAAGGAGCGCAAGCGGAAGCTTTCCCAAGGGAGCGTCTTCATAAGACGATCTTGTGTATCCTGCGTATGTGCGAGCGCATACTGTTCTTGTGCTTGGTGCGCCTCGGGCAGTAGGGACAGACGACGCTCGGCTCTTTGCCGCACTCCAGCCTGACGTGAGTGGTGAGGTTCCGATACCAGCGATAGACCTTACCGCACCTGTCGCAGGGATACCGTCCTGGCAGGGAGTGCTTGTTCTTCGGCGCGTAGACCTGCAGCTGGGCCAGACGGAAGCTGGCCCCGATGAGCTCCTTCGGCATCCGGTGCCTCCGGGCATCTGCAATAGAAGAAAAGAAGATGCGGTTAGTGCGGATCCGCCTGGACGGGCTCTTCGCTCTCTCGACCTGTCACCGATCACCTCTTAATTACTCAGCCTGACTAGCTTGGGGATGCTTGGGTATATTTATATTTGCGATTGCACTTATAGCGTGTATTTACATAAAGTTACCTCCTCATACACAAATGTTATTTCTTATCATACATTTGCTTACACTTATTTCTATACCTTATATACCTCATTTATTTATATATATATATATACACATACTAGTTTTACTAGTTAATTATCGCCATAATCATTCAACCATATTAGTAGCTACTGTATCAGCGATCGCTAAATTCATTTTAGCACATTAAAATGCACCCTGAATCGTGAAATTTTGGCATTTTGAACAATTTTCGCTCTTTACTAATTTCAATGTATCCTACAAGTGATTGTGATTGCCTCATGCCTGAAAAAACAAGAATATTTTGTCATTATTTCAAACGACTCCATTATAATACACTCTTGTCCATTGTAATATATAATCACAGCAGCAGCAGCAGCAGGCGGATTAGTATAAAATATAACCTTACGCCTCCAATATTTGCGAGTGCAATCAATAATAAGAGCACAACTATTCTGAAATAATTAAGTGTTTTTTTAAACAAAATGGAAAACTTGTCAAAGGGAATTATTTGGGCTTCGTTAGGTAAGGGTACATATGGTTTCATTTATTTTATCCTGTTTAATCAGAATTCATTTATTGTAATTACCTACGAGCCATCGGATATTATAAAAGATGACATTGACGCTAACAACAAAATTGTTTATAATTAAAATATTATAAGCTTTTGAATGTTTTACATAATTGAAATTAATAAGATAATTGTTTACCATTGAAATTTCAATCGAGTCTCTGTTTTCAGTTTTTTCAATTGTACTAAAAATTTCAAAATATCTTTAATAAATTGTTATTATCGTGTTATAAAATTATTTGGAAAACATATATATATATATATATATATACATCTTATATCAATTTATTAATAATATGGTAAATTTACAAAAAATTTTTATCGAATTTTCTTACTAATATTTTTTAACATAAAATTTATAATTTCATTTATCACATTTTTTAAACATGCGTATCTAAAATATTTCAATTTAATAATATTATTTTTGTCAACAAAATTTTCACTATAAATTTATTTATAATCCGTTCCTTGTTTATTTTAAGAAGCCTTATAAGATATTATATAAAACTATAAAATATATTTTGTAATCTTTAAAAGTAAAGTCCTTTTTGTAATAGTACAAAATACATGAACGTATTTAAATTTTTTTTTCAAAAAAACGTAATTTTATACATTATTGTTTCACAATTTCTGTATTAGTTATTGATAATTTTTTTCTGTCCAAAAATAATAGACATTTTTTTAACTTATGTTAGAGCGCTTATATATATTGTATAAACATAAATTTTGATAAAATAAGGCAAACCTTCTAAGGTAAATAAGAATGTATAATACTTTAAATTGAGATCATTTTATTCTTGGTTTTGAAATATTTGTTAGATATTTGATTATCTTTAAGGGGCTTATAAAAACGATTTAAAAATTTAGAATAATACTTTATTCTTTAGTGAAATTTATACACACTATATAAAATCAATTGCTTTTTAAATCACACTTACTATGAAGACACTCGTACATATCAAATACATGATATCATATACGCGTTTATCATATACTTCATTTATTACTAAATTCTATATAATATTACAAAAAGCGTAAAAAATTAAACGATATTTGTAGAATGAGTATACAAACAATGAGTTATAAAATTTTTGAAATTTTAGAGCATATATGCATTTTCACAAATGTCATGTTATCGCTAACCGTAATATATATATATATATTTATTTATTTAAATTTATTTAAATTTCTCTGATTTTGTTCGTAAAAAATTTATAATTCCAGGTTATAGAAATTAAAATTAATTAAAAAATATGAAAACTACACGAATATAATTTTTAATGAAAATCAAGTATTATTTGTAAAATATATAAACATAATACATAGCAATAATAATTATGATTAAAAAACCATACTATTAAAATTTGTTTAAATGTAAAACGAAAATATCAATTTTCATTAAGGGTATTTTTTGTATTTTTGTAATGTAAACCCTTTTAAATTTTAATTCTATAACTCTGGTGTCGATAGCAATTTCATATTTTTCACCTAATCCCTTACATAAATGTATCGTAAATGTTAATTTAAGTCGAAAATTTTGTTCATGGGATTAATGCTTTTAGTACGATTTCGTACGGTTTCGCTTCGACTCTATTGAATTACAAAATAATTAAAATAAAAATTTTCATTAAGATCACAATTTTTAGCCGATTTAAAATTAAATATTTGCTTAATATATTTAGAGCAAATTTTGATCGACACATTGCCTAAAATTTTAAAGAAAAAGTTAACGGAAACTTTTTTAATTGAAACAATATATCAAACTTGATATAATTTCAATAATTATAGCTAATATTAGTGAGATAAATTTTATGTAAATTAACAATCTAAAATCAGTTCAGTATTTAAAATTTTCTTAAGTTTAGACCTTATCTCAATAAAAAAAAACAATAATAATAATAATGATAATAACGATAGTAATGATAATAATGATCATGATAATGATAATAGTAATGATAACGACTATAACGATGACGAAGATGATGATGATGATGATGATAATGATGATAATAATAATAGTAATAGTAAAGATCTTGATCAAAATAATAATAATAATAATAATAATAATAATAATAATAATAATAATAATAATAATAATAATAATAATAATAATAATAATGGATAAATGACGTCTATATTACGATGAAATTGCACTCAAATTGACGCGAGATTAAATCCACTGGAACAAGTGTTACGAATAAATTATGATTTTATACGTAAAAATCAATATTGTGAGAGAACTTTTATCAAAGGGTCTCACTTTTCAAATTGAAAAAAAAACAAAAAAAAAAAAAAAAAAAAAAAAACCATTTAACAGTGATGGGGAAAGAATTTGATTTTATTTACAATGTTGAGCGAACACTTTTGTCCACCGAAGCAGTTGCCTCCTTAAGGTTTTTGTAATCATAATTTATTTGTCCACGAGCTTGGAGGTGAATGTCTCATAAGTAAACAAGTAGCCAGTAATATAGGAGTCAAAGGATTAACATAGCCTCACTCCCGTGGTCGTTAGCAAGTGCTAGCGACTTTGAGCGCTCAAGGTCACAAAGCATTGAAATGATAATTATTTTAGAACTAAGCTCTCATGGTTAATCACTCTCACGGGGGGGGGGATGGCGAAGCTCGACTCGAGAGGACACAAGGGAGGGAGGGGCGGCGGCAGGGTGGAAAGCCCAGGAGAAAGAGGGCCTCGTCGGGGGTAGTAGTCGAGGACGTCCTCAATCGCTGTTCTCGCTGGGGTCGACCTTGATGACGCAGACGTGCTCGCCCGGGTGCTTGTTCCTAATGTGCGAGTATATCTGGGAGGTCTGCTTGCTCCTGAGCTCGCAGTAGGGGCACTTGTAGCGGGGCTTGAAGCCGCACTCGTAGGTATAGTGGCGCTTGAGGTTGCTCTTTAGGGTGAAGCCCCGGTTGCACTTTGGGCAGTAATATTGCTTCTCCCGCCACTGGGGCCGCTTGGGGACGTTGCGCCGGCTGCGCTGGCAGTTGCCCCCGGAGTCCGGGCTGTCCACGAAGTGACGGAAGCGGCTTATTAGCGAGTCTGCAAGCAGAGAAGATTCATGGGTTTTTATTGGTTCTGGCTCTTGTGCAGCGGTACTACTCTGATGGTCATCTTGTCTTCAGCTTATTCCGAACGGCAGCTGACCAAGACTAGGCTTACGCTCCTATGCTAATGGTCTTAATTTCAGTTTATTTTATCGAAGCACCGGAACTGCAGGTGTTGCGGTTACATCCTAGTGCCCTGACAACCCCTGGCCTATGCCTCTAACTCCGCGAGGGTCTTTCGAGCTTTTACCGACGACGCCGGCGACTTGGCATTTTCTCAACGCGTCGATGCAACTCCATGAGCTCGCGGCCTAAGCCTACTTTACTCGTTATTTCCATAAACTCCCTACAACTAAGCTCTCCATTTCATAATCTCCAATCAGACTTTTATTTATCTGGCTAGCCTTCAATATCATCGTAGAAGAAAAAGTCCAACATTTTCTCAACGTCAAGTAATATTCGTTATTTCTTCCCTATATAATCACACTTTTCACCTCATTGGATGGAACGATATTTAACCAAGAAACAAGTTGAATAATTTTTTTCAATACGTGAGCATGCAATTATGTTAAAAGGCATTAAAAAATTTTAATGTTACATTTATATAAAAACAAATTTTGAATTTCCTTAACTATATATGTATATATACATATATGTGTGTATATATATATATATATATATATATATATATTTATAGTTTATATATACACACACACATGAATCTTGATATTACAAAAGTTCAATCCATGCAGAATTTTGTATAATTAATCGAATAATTATAATTTATGGATTTGTTAAAAGCTCTATGATAGCTATTGAACTACTGAAACAATCTGTGAAAGAATTAAAATTATCATGCTAACGATGCAAACATTTTATTTCTTGATTGAATTAACAAGTACTTGTAAATTATACGTAAAATATAATGGTTAATACACTCTATGACGGATAATTGGAAAATAATACTGATAGGAGAGTATATAAAATTATAATGAGTAGAATAAGATAAGAAAAAAAATTTTTTTTTCTTAAATATGAAACTCTAGTAAAGATAATACCGTCTTTATTTTTATAAACATACATAATACAATTAATATAAGTTTCATGATCTTAGCTATATAAATATAGCACATTAATATTGCTTTATTTGTTAAAAAATTTTTATATAATACAAACATCTGATCTCGATTATTACTACATCAATATAAAATTATGTCTTATCAATTGTTATCGTAACCTTTGATTAGTATCAATTGATTCATCTAAATGTATAGATTTTTCAAAATCTATAAGCCCAAAGAATGATAAAAACATAAAATTGGTTGTGTTGTAAAAATGGTAACATTATTACGTTCTAATCTTTAATATAGCCGTAATGTACATTGTGGTATTGGGATTTGGTTTGACATGCTTCAAACTGAACTTTTTAGTAACTTAACATAATTTAATTATGTGCATGATTTACATGTCAAAAAAGAATGTTATCTTAATCGACTGTAACATTAGTCGAGTTATTGTATAATAATAATGTAGCAAAATTCAATTTACAAGCACCATTTTAAATGTGTATCAATAATATATTTTTATATTAGAAAGATAGTTAGATTAAACAATATAATTACAAAAATTATTATCGCAATTAAATCTGTAACTTCGTAATACGCACATAACACTTTTACATTCCCTAATAATCCGAAGTCTCAGTCTTTGTATCATACTCGTTACTTACAATAATATGATGTCACATCAAGATGATAAAATTGTACATGCAGAAGTAAGAATTTATATATATATATATATATATTTTTTTTTAATTGTAATACTTTTCTTCGTATTGTACCAAAAAAACTAGAGTAACAATGTAATTATATCACATAGTAAGGTTCCATGAACGCTGAACGGTCTGCTCTTCCGAGGACGATTACAATCGAATAACATAAACATCTTGACCGACGTGCTTTTTTCTAATGTGCGACATGACGTTGGACGTTTGCTTGCTCCTAAAATCACAGTGGGGACACTGAAACCTAGGCTCTTGACCGCATTCGTACTTCAGGTGTCGTGTCATATTGCCCTTGACAGTAAAGGATCGCGCGCACTTTGGACAACTGAATAGTTTGTTACTGTGCACGTCCTGTTGTTGCTGCTGCATTACGACGACCGTTTTCAGGATCTCGTCTGAAATTTCGCTTATTTTCATTTCGTCGGAGTTGCTAATCAATGACTGGAGGTCTGGCGGAATATCTTTATTCGAAGAAGTCTGCAGAGGAAAAGTCGAATTCATCTGATGTCCGAAAAAATCTGAAAAAGGAAACAATTAGTTAAATTAGTAAAAAATCGAAATCGAAATTTCACATGGAAAGGAAAATTATAGGATTTTACTAATATTTCATATAAAATATTTATCAATAAAATTCAATGTAAAATTGAAATCACGTCTTACAAGAGTTTGCATATTTGTATTATAAAATATTAGTATTTTTCAATGTCAATGATATTTTCTTACGAAAAATTAAATTAAATAAAAATATAAGCTTACTAAAATTTATTATCAAATACATTCAAATAGTAATGGGCTCATGAGCTGATTTAAATGCTTATCAAAATTCAGCCTGACTACACATTTTTTATTTTTAAAACAATGAATTATTTTTGATCCAACCGATAATGATTTACGTTTGACATACCTGAAAAATAATACATATATATATATATATATATATATATGTATGTATATTAATAATTATTATTAATTCATAAATATGAATTTTCTAAATAAAATATATATTACCACTTAATGATTTCTAAATAATATTGTATTTAAAGATATTAAAAATATTTACAGTTTCTAATATTTCAATAACAAGACTTTGAAAGTATAAAATATTTAATGGAAAAAAAATGATAAAATTCATACAATCATTGCTTACGAATTTTATTCCATCGTAGTTGACTTGTAAAAAAGTTTTTTTTAACATTTTTTATTACAATGATTTATAAGGAGTCTAAATATTACTATTTAATAACAATACTTGTAACGAATTTTCTTTTAAATATGTATTTTTTTTTCTTTTATATCTATACATGCAACTTTATCATATTATAATTATATTTATAATAATATGTCGTAGTATAAAAAATATCGACTAACAATTGAAATACATAAGCTAACATACTCTACGAAAAAATTGTAAAATTACAATGAAAAACAATAAATAATAAATTAATTTGATTTTTAACGAAAACCTTGTTCTTTCATAAAATCACTTACTTATTCTCTACGTTACAAAGATGGTTAAAGTAAAGACGGACGATACAGTCGTGTACAATAAAAATAAGTATCAATGAAGACTACCGCAAATAAAATATGATATAACTAAATTAATAATCGAGCATGTGGGGGTCGACGCTTGTCACAATCAAGAGTTTATGAAATAAATTAAATAATGTAATTTCTCTTCAGAAGAATGTAAGCAAATTTAATTCGAGTGTATTCTTTCGCAATTGTAATAGAAGCCCCTCAGTAAAGAAGTTACAAATGTATTTTGGTGGTGAAGAAACCGATCGAGTGATAGAAAATGTAGCTTAATATATCGCCAATAATGATAAACAGCAGCGTTGCAAAGAAACAGATTTACAGACAACTTTAGGCGGGAAGTTAAATTCTTGGGCTGGATGAAGAATCCAAGTCCGCGGTTGGTAGTAGGCGACGCGAGAAGATCCATTGGTGCTGCTACTGATGCTGCTGCTGCCTGTCGACGGCGTAGACCGGACTCTGGGCGTGGGTGCTCTTAATGTGGCAGTAGATGTGGGAGCGGTGCTTGGCGATGTAGCCGCAGTGGGGGCACTGGAACCTCGGGGCCTTGCCGCACTCGTAGGTGAGGTGCCGGTGGAGGCCGCTGTACCACCTGTAGGTCTTGCCGCAGTTCTGGCAGCTGTAGGTTCTTCGGGGAGGCTGCTCGGGGCAGGAGCTCCGGCCTCTCTTGGCTGGCCTCTCTGAAAACGAAAAATTGGCCAAGGATCTATCATTAGGCTCGCTACTCCCTCGGCACTCGGAGCCTCCACCGATGCTCTCGGGAGGGTCGGAGGTCGGAAATATTTCCCTATCGTTATCCAGCAATGTGCTGTCGCGCCACTAGCAAAGCTAAAAGAACCGGCAAACGTTTTCATGAACGGAGTCCTGCACTCGCTCTAAGAGGCTCTTAGATGGCAATCTACCCGCAGCGCCTCAGTCCTCTGATCCTTACTCTTTACGAAAGAGGGAAAGCAGTGGAAGTTGTGCATTTTCTTTTAAGAGCGATCGATTGTTCTCTCCTTCCTTCGAACATTTCCTTCATTACTTTCTTACATTTTATAAAACTCCTCCAATGCTGCGCCCTTCATTTTAATGCGAACCTCTGTAATAAGAAATTTTTTTTTCTTCTTTCAAAATATTTTTTATCATGGAATAATAAACAGTGTTTCGAACAACGAATCATTTATTTTACGTACTATACGTAGGCACACATACAGAAATAAATGCACGCGCACGCGCGCACGCACATATATGCATATATACGAAAACATATTACGTTTAATAAACAAATGCTTCAACGACAATAGAAATATTTTATTAAAAAAGCAAAAGCAATAATGGCAAGAGTCCTGCTTTTCGGATTTGTTACCAATGTACACGAACACACACCCACACATTAAGGATACAACTTTTCAATCATATTGGCTAAACATTTTTTTTAAACGAATGTTAATTTTTTTTTTGAGTCGAATTATTATGCCTTACTTACCATATCTGTTTAAGCAAGGAAGGTAAACAATCGACAATTTTATTGAAAATTGAAGTGAAATATCGAAACTGAATAAACGTCGATTTAATTTGAATAGATAATTTTTTAATAAATTTTACTAAATTTTCCATAGCCCATCGTCCTTCTGATTTCTCCCTCATTCTATCAACTTATATACAATTTTATTATTCATAAAAAATTCAATCGTTCTTGCATCTTCGCATTGAGACGCCGAAGGATTATTTGCTTATCATCTCGGCTTGTCCAGCTGCAAAGCGACCGAGAAAGCTTAAAAGCCAAGTTATTTAAAGCTCGTTATGTTATGACATTGCAGTTGGGGTCAAATCGAACTTAGACACTTGAGGGCAAACCAGTTAACCAGAATTGAAGGGCATTTAGCATTCAAAACAGTTTGTTAATGTGTACACTCATATACGGATGCCACCTTTTAACGTGTCTGTATATGTTCGAGGACTGGTTGCCATTTATGTGGCAGTAAGGGCAACCGTAGCGCGGAGCCGTGCCACATTTGTGTCTATTTAAATCAGAGATCCGTCGGAAACCAGCACCACATGACATGCACACGTAGTTTGTGACTTCGCGGTTGCTCTTGGCTCTCCAGGTATCTGAAAAAACGGATATGCTTCTGTTAGTGATACCATGCCTAGCGATGGATGGATCGGTCGAGTAAGAATTAATGCCCTCTTACTCTAGTGTTACCGTGTCTTGGCTTTGGCGAACAAACAGTGATTTTTATTATTGCTTCAACAATATTCCTGCGAGGTTAATGTCAAAGTGAAAATGTGCAAGTGAATACATTCTACGGCAAATGGTGAACAATCGTGTTGTTTAATTCAATACGTAGTGAGAAATCTTCGTGTGATCGCTGAGTATTAAACTTTTAATATATTTTTTATGTGATTTGTTTGAATTTTTCAAGCTTGTGGATATCTTTCATTACATATTATATTATGTTATAAATAACTTAGATTATAAGGCATTTTTTAATAAAAATAATAGATTTATTGTTTAAATTAATTATCCCAGTCTTACAATAAACTTACTTATTTACTTTTAAGACTACTATTTCAAGATATTCATCTTAATTATACATTTACTAAAGCTTATAATAAATAGTTCAACGTATACAAATTGTACAAACATTTGAGTCTGAATTTGAAATTAAATAGATCTTGATTACAATTAAAGCTTGAGACTTACATAAAATCATTACCGATTAAAAAGAAACGTCCGAGATTGTGAACAATTTGATACTGGAGTTGGAAAATTGGTAAAATTGTATTATGATATCATCTTAAACAAGAATCATAACAAGGAAAATACTAACGTATCGGTTATTCTTCATAATTAAGACGCGTATTAAGGAAATTGCACGCGATCGCAACAATTACACGTTATTTACCAATAATTTTATACAATCGTACGTATGATCGTTTAAAATATGAATAAAATACGTTTTAATCGTAGATCGATGTTTGTTGTGATAAAATAAGGCATTTAAACGCTTAAAATTTAACAAAGGGCTTGATTTTACCATGGTTGTATAATAAAAAAAAAAAAAAAAAAAAAAAAAAAAATTGTAAAGCGTAAAAAATTAACAGACGCAGTTTTAGTCGATCGAAGTCGCAGAGCTCGGGCGCAAAAAAGTTAAAAAAGTGACTTGATTGCGAATGTGACGAACAGTATTTTAGGGCTGCAGCTCGTTGGTCTGTCGGGCAACCGTGACCTCGGTCAATAATTTCGCCGTTAGAGGAAGAGTCGGATGTTGGCTTAGGCACTTGCTGGAGATCGCGTGGATAAAAGCTAAGGGCTTTGGGCTCCCGGAGGAAGGCGCGCTCGCGCGCGGGGGGGGGGCTAATCCCCGCCAATGGAATGTCCGCGCACAAGGAGGATAAGGAGGCGAGGGCTCTCGAGCTCGAGCAGCCGGCTCGCCTAGAGGTCGAAGATCTTCTTGTGCATCCTGCGCACGTGCTTGTGCATGTTGGAGGTGTACTTGGAGGAGTAGGCGCAGTAGTTGCAGCGGTAGCGGGTGCCCTGGCCGTCGGGCTCGCGCTCCCGGGTGAAGTCGTGGGAGCGCGTGTGCCGCGCGAGGCTCTGGGCCGTGTCGAAGAGCCGCAGGCAGGAGCTGCAGCTGAACCACTGGCCGCCCTGGAAGCGCGCCTGGCCGGCCTCGGGCTCGCCTGCAACAACAGAAGAGACCGGATTCATCGATGGGCTCTCGCCAACGCGTCACCAACCGGCCTCTGTCTAGCTTCCCGGCCCCCCGCGCTCCTTCAGCCTCCTTCAGCCGCCCTTTGCCCACCGACAACCACCTTCTTTCTCTCTCCTGACCCTACCACCCTACCAACCCCCAACCCGTTGTTCTTTACACGGCGCTCGACCGGATGCTAAAGCCGATCCCGCGCTACACTCCAACTTTCGGGCACCCTTTTTACTGCGCCGTGCTCATTTTCGTTATTTCTGAAACACGATCGCAATCTACTGACTCTCTCTCTCTCTCTCTCTCTCTGCAGGCCTATTTTTTTTATTTACCACTCCCATGCATGGACATTCCCTTCAAACTATTACTAAAATAACAATAATTATATTCGTAGTGGAAATGCATTCGAAATAAAAATTTTGATTAAAAAAAAAAAGCTTATGAATTCGAAACTTTGCACAAATGATGTTAAAAAGCTCACTCCCACAGATTGCTCACTTATCTTACAATATAACACCATTATAAAAGCTACTATCATATTATCAAAAAGAAATTTATTTTTTAATCTTTGAATCCCTCATAGACAATTTGCTCGCCTGCAGTATTCTGTTCTACATATAATATGCTGACTTGTAACTAGCTTTTCCACTAGAACTTATAAGTACCTAATGCAAAAATTAATGTTTAATGTTTTCAATACAAAATAAATGATTTCCTTTGTAGACTAGTAGACTTTCCCTCTAGTGGAAATGTAATTTTCTACATTCACTATTGATATTATTTCGTCATTTTAATCCTTTTAATAATCGTAATTCTATCCACTCTTTTACAGATGAAACTGCTCTGAAATTAGATAGAACAAGCACATTAATTAAATATTGATATAAAAAAAGTATCTATACGATACTATAATTGTACATTGATCAATATCTAAAAAAAATATATATTATGCTGTAAGCTTAAAACAAAGCTTCGAATAAAAGTGATTAAATTAATTAAATTTTCTTCATAACGAGAATAGAAAACTTATAAAATTATGCATCGTTCTTTTAGAAAAAATTTAATTATCGAATAATTAATGTCATAATTTATTTGGCCTCTTCAGGAATGCTCGTATTTCAATGTAAAATTCGAACTTTAGATTTTTATCAAAATATAATTGGTCAGCTGCTAAAGGAATTTTTTTATTTACAAAAAGTATAGTTTTTTATTGAAATATTTTGGTACAAAAAAATAACTCTTACTTCATTTTTCAAATAAAATTTATTGATCTTGCATTCTGGTAAAAAAAAAAAAAAAAAGTCATCATTTATATGAGTATATTTTCAGACATATAAAACGATATAAATTAATTTATTACAGTTTACAAACTATGTTCACTAATGATTGTTACCTTATTAAGAATAACAATTCACATAGAACTATAGATTTGTATTCGATAACTTATTAGAACTGCTTAAGGTGAATTATATAAAGGTCGAGTAATAAAAGGGAAATGATGAAAAATATTACAATCGTTACTATACACTTTACAAAAAAACAATTCTTTAAGGTAGGCAATGATGGATAATACCATGACAACATGTGTAGTGAACTATCGGCATTCAATGGTTTTTTCATCGTAAAAACTGTCCTAAAAATGTTAATTACGTTATGCAATTAAAAATGAACATACACTCAATGTATTGAAATGCATATATATATATATATATATAAACAAAGTACAATCGTCTCATTATTGAAGAGTAAAATTCAATAAATGATAATTAAAGAATAAATGAACTGGACATGCAAGTTCGTAGATGGGAAAAAAGAAAATTCCTTCGACTTAGGAATGAAAATTTGTAACGGTTGCCGATTAAAATTTGCGACAAAGAGAGCATTGAACCTTCGGGTTTCGGTAGGTCAACTCTTCTCGAGGTCAACTCAAAGACGCAGCGGCTATCCTTATAATCTCCGTAAGCCTCGCCTAGACGAGAGGAGAACGGAATTCGACGAAGGGGCTCTGAGGCCCCGGGGAGGGTGTTGCCGGTCGACCGGGGCACGGAGAGGGGCCGGGAGGGAGGTAGGCAGGAGTGGGCGGGGGGGGTCGGGCCCTCAGAATCTAGTGTTGCAGAGGATGGGCCGATCCGGGTGGATGCGCCTTATGTGATCCTGGACGTTGAACTTCTTGCGGTTGAGCTTGCCGCAGTAGGGGCACTGGAACCTCGGGGGCTTGCCGCAGTCGTACTTGTAATGGGCGTTCATCGCGCTCCTGGTGCCGTAGCTCTTCACGCAGGTCGGGCAGTGGTAGCGCTCGAACTGGGAGGACTTGGCCCTGCCTTGGCTCCTCGACGAGGCGCTCCGGCTCCCAACCTGGAGGCTCCTCGCGTACAGCCTCGGCAGCCCGCCCCCGTAACCTGCAAGAAGTAAACAGGCCATCGGTTACCGCCCGCTCACATGGGGTTGCGACGCACCTGGGGGGCGCTCTTTAACACTGCGCCTCCTCGGCCTTGCTTTGCGCTAATTGGCAGCTCGGCCCCTCCAGTGCGCCCCTCTAATCAATATATATATATATATATATATATATATACACATTTACACACACACACACACATATATATATTTATATATGTACACATATATATATATATATGTATGTATGTTTATATCTCGGTCCTCTCTGCTCGGCCGACCGTCGGCCCTTTCTCGGCCTGGGGAACGCGCGCCACGTCCGTCCAGGGCCAAGGATTTCGACTCCCCCTTTTCGAAGCATCGATGCAACCAGAGTCGCGAGTGCAACGGGACGTCGTTATTTAGCCGACGAACGATAGCACCCCGAGCTCGGGAACTTTGACGTTTATTAATTATACGCTGAGGACATTTATTACACTATATTACAACTGATTCTATTCTAGATCTGAACTTAACCGTTCAATGTGCGCTTGCCCATTCGTAAAAGTATAACGTTGAGCTTTCAACGTTTAATAATCTGCACGTCACTCGCCTTTTGATTAATATATTTGCTTATCGCTTCGATCTACAAATTATGATGTAATAAACATACGCGCGCGCGCACACACACACACACACACACACACACAAAATGAGGAAGGTGAGATTAGGATTTATTTTACAATGTGCGGCTTAGTATTTATGATATTAAATTAACTACATTTTAATGAATTTTCCTTTATTAAATATACTTTGGACAGTCCAGAAATTTAACGATTTTTCAGCACGTCTAACATCTCATTATTAACAGCTGATATATTGTATGTCAATTTGTATGTTTCCTTTTATAAAACGTTGAAAAAGTTTCATTTTTTTAAATGGATTACGAGAAACGAGGAAAACTTGTATACATATATATATATATATGTATATATTAAAAAAAATTTTTTTTTGTAAACATGTCGTTTGTGACATCCAAAAACGATCAACAAACGATGTGTTAAAATATATTCATTCAAGTTTAGTTTCACTATTAGAATACAGTGAAATTTTGCTTAAATCGGATGCTGAATTATATCATATGTAAACGTTTTAAAAATAAAAGTAAACAAAATAATAAATATAGGATATATTTTCAGCAGAGAATAATTCAATAAATACGTTTAAATAATTTTGAATTGTCAGAGGTTTTTTTTTAACAATTAAAATTTAACACGTTTAACATATGTTTACAAAGAGATATCTAAGGAAGGTTTCTAATTGATATAATTATTTTCTATCTTTCTGAAAATAAAATTTATGCATCTTGAAAAAAAAAATTAAATATCTTAGACATGAATGATTTTTATTATCATAGGATAGCAATCTATGGGTAGTTCGTGTTATAAAATACAATAAATTATAATAATTGTAATAATCCTAAAATATGATAAATTATACATTAATATTAATAAACAATGATCATCGCTTGTTGTGCTACTTAGCACATAAAATAACTTGACTTTTGAGGTCATATTGATGATAAAGCCGACCAAATACCTGTGGTCACTCTCCTTATCCACAAAGCCTTTATCTGGACAATTATTGTCGGCGTCACGACCTCGTTTAACAGTTTCCTGGATTTATCGAATTCAAGGATAAGTTCTGCTGTGACGAAATAAGTAAAAGGTGTTTGTTAGCATTTGAATATAATTCATTGGCTTAAAACTAAACTGTAAAATAAGACATTTAATTGCGAATACATTGGAAGTTACTTTCATTCTCAGAAAATCCATAATGGATGGTTGCTTTTTAATACATGTACGATAAATATAAATCTGAACATTTTAATTTACTCGATAATATTATCTTTTTATACTTAACGAAAAGTAACTTGACGTTATGTACCTTATAATCGCGTTCCGTAAAAAAAAAATTTAAAAAAAAAAACGGAAACCAATTAAGGAACAACTAGAATATAGTGTTAGGCTTCTATAAAATTCAGGTTTTATTCATTCAAAGAAAACCGAGCAATTTATATTATTTATGCATGAGTAATTATCAGAAAAATAATAAGAAAACTTTATCGCCTAGCTTCTACATACTGTAACAAAAATTATTTAAGAGTTATAATTTATTTCGCCAAAGCATTTTCGTGATTGAATTATTCCTCGTGGATTTTTTTAGTTCATTTTCCTCAATTTAATTAAACTGCTACTGAAACAAAATAATATAAAATAGAATCATGATTAGTAATAGTAGGGGGAAAAATAAAAAATTTCAAAGAAAGCACTCTCTCCCTTTATGTATAATGAATAAAAAATAAGTATAATATATAATAGGAAAAAAATTTGTACAAAATAAGTAAATAAATTTGTTTAAAAAATAAATTAATTATAAAAATGTTTTCTTTTATTTAATAATTTATTTTTATTAAATATTTAAAATGAATACATACATAAAACTATCCAATTGCATGTATAAGGATAAAAGAAATATATTTAAATTATCTTCAAAAAGAATTTTAGCAATAAGTGTAAGTATAAATTCATGTTATTATAAATATAAATCTTAGTGGTCTAGTTAATAAAAATTATGAATTACACAAGGAACACGTATTATAATTAAAATATTAAAAATTTGACAAATATTTGAAATTTGTATTTTTATGTGTTTGTAAAATTGTGCAGTAACAATATTTAGGAAATATGGTGAAAAATCATATTTTGATGAGAAATATGAAAAATTAACAACACAATCCCAAATCAGTACAGTAATAAGTCTTTCTCATGCACAATGTACAATAGTTTTTCACGAGTACAGGTATTTAAAATCGGATCACTTAAACTACCTTAAACTTGTGATTAAAATATTAAATTTCAATCAAATAAGGTAGCGTGTGATGAGTGGTAATTAATAAAGCGGCGAAGTTTCGTTGGCGCTTGCTCGATACAATAATAGTAGCTTAATTCTTCCTGGCATTGCAAAATACTTATAAATTTAAAGATAACTATATATGGGCAATAGGTGCTAGGACATTGCATGCAAAGATGGCCTTAGAGACGAGGCGCCGCTTGTACAAAACACACGTGATTAAATAATTATCTAATATTGATTTAGTATTAAGTTAGTAGCGCAGCTGCTTCTTGGAAAGCAATCGAATCGCATCGGTCGGATTCTCAAGGAAGCAGGACGGTTATAAGTACTCCTGGCTGGGAGCGAAGAGCCCAAATGTATATAAAGACATTGAAGCAAGAATATGAACGAAGGCAGGGAGGCTCGATTGGTTTGGAAAGTAAGGGTGCAGGGGGCTCCTCGTGGGTAGCTGGAAGCAGGGACAGGGGCGGGGGCGGGGGGTTTCGTAGGCCGAGCGAGGGAGGCAGCCAGGGAGGGATCACTGGGCGTCCCTCTGGAGGACGTCGTCGCAGTAGACATTTGAGCCCGGGTGGACCTTGCGTATGTGCTCGTAGAGGCTGAAGGGCCACTTGCTGCGCATGTTGCAGTAGGGGCAGGCGAACCTCGGCTGCCGGTTGCAGTCGTACTTTATGTGCTGGACGACGCTGCTCTTGGCCGAGAAGCGCTTAGGGCAGCGAGGGCACTGGAAGCTCTTGGCCCTGCCCCGGTAGCTCGACAAGTCCTCGCAGGTGTAAGGCAGCTTCATTATCCCCGTGCGCAGCTCCTTCCTCTGGGCCTCCGCGATCCGGCCACTTCGGCGCCGGCGACCAGAGGCCACCTTCTTCCTCGGCTTCCACTCTGCGCACACATAAAGGCAAAAGCTGTCTTTTTAAGTTCTCCTCGAGCCTCCTCTTATCTCCGTCTCTTTTGCCCGGTGAACCGCCGGACCTCGAACAAACTTGATTTTAGCCCGACACCAGGCACTTCGGTTACCTCGAACGAGTCTTCCCCGTTTTACCGAGCCTCGCCTCGATTTATCCAACAAACGGCCGAATTTCTCTATTCTTATCATTTTACACGCTTGCGTTTCTCCGACTTTTTAGTTGTCCGGTCCCACAGTTCACCCAAGCACTAATTACACGTTTAGTCCCTTAGCAATCTACGTACTGTGATATATATATATGTATATATATACACACACACACACATATATATATATATATACACACATAACTACAGAGCACGTCGTATAAAGCTTTACCAGATTACAAGCCATAAGTGTTAATACAATAAGCCACAAGGACAGCAATACGATTAAGTCTAATCATCAAGATCTTGCGTATTAATATTAAACAATGCTTCATGCTACGCATTGCTATTGCATGACTCAATTGATATTTTAAATATTACGTGTGACGTTTAAAATTAGCACCTGAATTTCAAACGTTTTTGCAAGCAAATCTGAAATTTCAATAAAAAAAACTTAATTAATAGATGATTTATTTTTAGTAGATAATTCAATGTGATCTGTTGTAATATTTAAAGTAATTCAAAGTAATCTATTTATTATATTAGCGAAGGAATTTTTAAGAATAACAATAGTGTATAACTTACTTAATTATAAAATCCTATTAAGGTTTAATATTATGGATGGGAGATGTACTTTAAAAAATAGTTAGCATGAACCAATTATACTATAACACAATACTATAAAATTATAATCTTAATCGCTAGCATATATTACGAAATTTTTAATAAAAATTACCTGTAATGTCTTTGGATTATACCATTAAACAATATCCGTTTTTACCTCATAAACATATCAAATGTTTGATAAAAGCTAAAAACCATACAAAGTTCATGAACCTTTTTACGTTACACGATTCATCGTCGAACACCATAGAATAAATAATTCTTCAATTTTTTTTTTCACTTTTACCAATTGACGAGTTTTTTTAAATCGGTGGCTGAGTATTAGAGCAAAGAGAGACTTCTCAAATCCTGAAAAAAAAGAAAATCACAATGTTAACTCAAATTTAATAAATCACGCAAAAAAACGTATTTACAAACCTTTGATTGCTTTTCTACACTCGTATACAAGAATATCAAGAGTTATAAAAAATTATGCTTAAAATAAATGATTATTATAATTTAAATGCAGTTGAGCGATAAGTGGAGAAAGAACAAATGAAACAACGTATTGAATTATTTAAAATATTATTCGTATATTATATTATTACATGTTTTAATCACATTCTTTTAAAGTTGGGCTTTATCAGACATTCAATGGGTTGCGAATTAACGTACTTAAAACATTATATTTATACATTACAAATGTATGTAATTTTTCCTTACTTACTAAATTACTGATTATTTAAAAGCTTTATGAATCTTAATCAATGAACTCCTTCATAATTGCACGAGTTATGAAAATTCTTATCTCATAAATGTTAAGCATTGGTAATTAATGTTAATTGATCTCTGGATTGTTTTTACACTAATATGTATATATATATATATATATATCGGAGTAATATTAAAATAAGAAATCGAAAGATTAAAATCGAAAATGTTGAGTTTAACGATCGAAACTATTAAGCATAAAAAAATCGATGGCCTTCAGCATTAGCAACTAAGCAAATAATGAAGATCGTCAGCAACAAAAAGAAAAGGAAAATCAAAGTACCGAGGGAAGTCGCAAGATGCGCTTGGAGATTAATCATCGTACTCGTTATTGTTAAAAACAGTTGAATATTATAAACAACAACTTTACTAATTACATCGAAAATGCCATATGGATTTTAATTATTGCATGGAATTCTTAGGGGAGGTTCTTTTGGCTGGACTTATCCTTGGCGCACTTGTTCTGCAACAAGTGGCGACTGAGCAGCGCCAGGGTGTAGCAGTTTTCACCGCAGAGCTTGCAATTGAATCTGTCGTCTGGGAAGAGGTAGGGGTGCTTCTTCTTGAAGTGCCGCAGCATGTATCCCCTGCAGGTGCACTTGTAGTCGCAGTGATCGCACCAGTACCTGATCCTCTTGCCGCATACGTGCATAAAGTGGGCCCTCATGTGCTTCCTGTGCTTGTACTGGCGATCGCACTTGGGGCACTTGTAGTAGTTCTTCTTCTCCATGTCCATGTGGACGTTTTTCATGTGCTCGCGCAATCGGGTCTTGTCGTTGTTGCTGTAGCGGCACATGGAGCACTTGAATCGGTTGGTCTTCTGTAGGCAGTAGGGCAGGTGCTGCTTCAGGTGCGATATGGTCTTGAATTTCTTGCTGCACTTGGGGCAGTTGATCTGCGATTGGGAGGCGCTCGCGCGCGGCTCGCCGCTCGGCGCGAGCTTTCGCTCGACCTTAAGGGAGTCCCGAAGCCTCCCTCCCTTCCTGGCGAAGTGCTTCTCCCGGTTCGGCGTGCACGAGGACGCCATGTGGTAAATTATCCCACTACGGGCCGAGTAGAGCTTGTTGCAAGTCGTGCAGGCGTACAGTAGCGAGCCCTTGCAATTCTGGCAGGTCTCCCCTTTGCGCTTGTAATACCGATTCCACGTTATACCGCAATCCTGACAATACAACTTGGGCCGACCTAAAAAACGATAAGCTCAATGCTAATTGAATGCGTCGGCTTCAATGCCCAATGAGGGAGAGCTTCAATCGTTGGGAAAGCCACTCTTAAGCACCCCTTTTGAATTTTTTTTAATTCGGCATTATCTTTAAATTATTGGCAATTAATTAAAGTTCTAAAAAAGTCTTCAACGATCGATTTTTCCTTCAACGAATCAACTTATTATTCTTATCATGCTAAATGTTACCTGATGTGCTCAGAGTCTTTAGCTTCTTTCTAGATGATAATACGTGCGACGTGCGACGCGTAGAATGGCCTGACACTGCTTTATTGCTCAATTTTTCATTTCCAAAGGGATCTGACTCAACGCTTATTTCCGGATCGCTATCTAAGCAACAAAAGCCATAAGCATTATTTATTTCACTATTGATAATTAATTTACATTCTTGTACTCACTCGAATCTCCTCCTAGTTCCATAAATAAAAAATCTTCAGTTGCAATACTGACTTCTTCCTTCACGTAAGCTGCTTTGTCAATCTTAAGAGGATCTTTATCTGAAGCAGTTGCAAATTGCAGCGCTATTGTCAATAATTCACGCATTCGACGAAAATTCATAATTATCCTATCGCAATAATAAAACAACTCACCTGCTGGTGTTATTTCCTTTTCATTTATGCTTGCATTTGTTTCTCGAGTGTCGAGTGGATCTTTATCTGGTAAAAATAAGAATTTCTAAATTACGTCACTTTTACGAAAAATTGCATTTTTTTTTTTTTTTTTTTTTTGATAAAACAGAAAAGAATATAATTAATACGCAAAAATTACCTGCTGCTTCGGTCAACTGATTTTCACTGTCGCTCGTGACTCGCGTAATTTTAAGCGGATCGCTTTCTTCTGAAATACAAATATCGTTAATGTAAAATCTTATTCCATTCATAATGTACGAAAAGAATATTGCACTTTTTATACAATACTAACCCACTGTTATTTCTTCTGGTTGGTTATCACCTTTTTGTGATGGTTCCACATAAATCGAATCTGTTTCAGAAAAATAATACACATTTTAAAATTATGCTTCAACTCAATGTTTATTATATATATATAAATATATATATTTATGTATATATATAATAATAGTATAATGAAATTCACCTAATGTTATAATTTCTATGTCATTTCGGGCTGTGCCTTTTCGACGAGTTACTGTTAGTGATGGTCTATCTAAAATTAAACAATAAGCTTCTGTTAATCTCTAATGTCTTACTGCATTCCTTTTACTTATTGTAATAATTAATATATTGTATATTTAAAAAACCCATTCCAAGCAAAAAAAATTAAAATAATCAAAAATCAATATTACATTCTAAAGATGCATCGTTATATAGCAGGATATGACTTTATGATTTTATTTATATAATTTGGCGTAACAGTACTATAGCTACTACTACTTTTACAGGGATTAAGCTTATGAGAACAAGGCTCTCTTTTTATCACAAAAATATCGATATTACTAGTTCATTGCTTCAGACATTGCAAATAGCTTAAGGATTTCAAATCAGAAAATGATAATGAGAAAAAACAAACAAATGACTATTAATGACTACGTGTACGATAAATACTTTTTTTACAAATTAAAAATGTACTATTTCACCATAAATATCGAATAAAAAATATGTGTATATATATATATATATATATATATATATATACACACACATACATATATATACATTTTTATAAAAATTAAAAAAAAAATCATTACAAGTAGCAAGTATTTAATTTACAAAAAAATCAGATAAATTATCACATATTTAAATGCAATGAAATACATGGGCTTCTTCGTCGAATCGTCATTATTTTTATTAAATAATTTATGTACATTTACAATTATATTTTTTAACAAATATATCATCTACTCGGATAAATTACATTTTACTTTGTTTAGAATGAAAAAATTTATTTGCTTATAAGTTATATATTTGTAACTACGAATAATACACAGCTTGTAAATAAAACGTGATACAATAAAATTCTATATCATTTTATAAGCACGGATGATGGCAATTATATAATGTTTTACATTATAAGAATTAAAAAGCATTTCTGATTATTTAAAATCACAGTCGTATACTGTTCCTATACTACATCATATAACTACATTGTATTAAATATTTTTATAAAATGGTCACATATTAAATAGATTTACCTGCTGAAATTATGACTAAGTATACATTTTCCTTTCCTACAGTAATATATTTCTTATTGTGTAAGTTGTATATATTCAGGTATCAGTAAAAAAATTAAAATAAAATCACACATCTATTTGTCAAAACAAGACTTACTTCAGTACTGCATTTTCGAAATACTATATTACAATTTTACATTAATTTCAATTGACCACTCTGTATCAGCAGTTCAATCGTCTTTTTGGATGCAAAAATTACGATTGCTTTACGCTTATTGCCCATAATTAAAATGCAGATGTACTTTAACATTATTCCAAGGGCTCTCCGGTTATAAATTTCGTCACACTAATACCGTCCTGTATGTTCTCTCGATAACTCAATATCTTTCAACAGCTTTATTATGAGCATGCGAGTAACTCGGTACTCGTTTCACAAGCCCTTCAAGATAATTAATTTTGAATTTACAAAAATTTTGACAGCCAGGTCTTCATCTGAACACCTTTATTAGTGTAATTCGAGTTCTTGAAATCCTCTACTGAAAGGCATTTATGATGTTTAATCGTTCGTTGATTAAACATCCGTCCACATTTTGTACAGTCGATATGCTGGTGAAAACGTTTATCGTGCTTTGAGAGATTGATTTGCTTGTCGGTTATAAATTCACAATCTTGGCATTCGAAAAACTCTCCACTAAATATATGCACAAATTGAATGTGAGCTTTAAGGCGGACTTTGATTTCTGAGCTAAAACTGCAAAGTAAGCACTTAAATTTTTTCACAATTTCTTTGCACACTTTCAAGTGCATCCGCAAAATTGTATAATTTTTGTGACACCTGGAACAAGATTTGAAAATATGATGATTCTTAATGTGACGTCGTAAGGCCACTTTTAAATCCGTCGAAAATTGGCATTCGTTGCAGTCGAATGTTCCTTTGTGATTAATAAAAATTGGCGGGTGCATAATCTGCACGTGCTTCGTAAGACTTTCATTTATTCTAGATTCGAAAGGACAGAACGAACACACGAATCTCTTAATATTGTCATCAACTTTTTCCCTGAGATTTATATTTGTAAGCATTTCTTTACTATTGCCAACTTCAGTCTGGGTATTCTCATTGCCATTAAAGCTAATATCTATGCAGTCCAGTGCATTAGAATTATTAGATATATTATTGTTATCCTGAGTTGAGCAGGATAAATTATTCGAAGAAGTATCACAGTTTGTGCACGGGTAGGCGACTAAGCTTGAGCATTTCTGGCACGATTTATTCGCTTCAATATTACTTTTATCAAGAATAGAAGAGTATTTTGAACAACGAAGATCTGTCTCACTCATGTCTTCTGAAATTCAAAAAAAATTATAAATTAATAACTTAATATTAAACATCAAAGATCTTTAATAATTTTTGTTTCTCAAATGTCAAAAAATAAAATTTTGATTCAATTAAAATTATACTCCTCGATAAATTCGAAAGTAGAAATGTGAAGTACTTAGAACTATATAATGCAGAAACAGAGGTAGAATTTAAACTACGAATCGGAAAAATCACGATGAGTTTAAGACTTTTTTTTCACGTTAAAATATGTACAACAATAAATATTACCTAATGGATCTGACATTTCAATATCATAAAATTCATCTACTGGGATATCGACGTCTTCCTTGATGAATGCAGTATGTCGCATATACGATAAGTAATCTGTAACAAAAAATTTTATTATGGAAGGTACCATCGACACTTGATTAATTTGGTTGTATTTTTCGTCTAAAAAACTTCAATTATTTCCTGTCCATTAAAAAATATAAGTACTAAACAAATTATATGACAAAACAAACTAATTCTTAATTTTGTTATTTATTGTTCTATTTCATTCTTACTATCTTTTACGATTTTGCGTAAGCAATAGTATTACCAATGGTGCGTAAATAAATTTTTTTATTTATTACATAATTTTTATGTAAAAATATTTAGCATAAGGCAATAAATAATTGAAGCTTTTATTTAATAATTAAATAATTACATATTTTTTATATTAATTACTAATACTTTTATTGTAATATAATACAAATTATAAAACGGCTAAAACAGATACTTCAATGCTTAACCTACTTTACTGGTTAAGAAAACATCATAAAAATATAATACTTTTAGTAAATATATGTATATGTTTGTCGAAGCATGCATAGATTATGTATTTTATAAGGTTCTACGACTACAAACGTTTCAAATGCAAGATATAATAATTCAACACCATGCATGCACATTGTACCCAAGCTTTACAATATTAATTTCAAATCAATATGCTTACGCATAATATTTTATTGAAATTAAAAGTCAGTAGAAAATATTTGTATTATTATATAATTTTTTATTTTTATAAAAGAATATATATTTGTAATTAATTGTCATCGTTTGAAATTATTATTAACGGGCAATATCTTTAAATTATAAAATCATAAAAAACACTTTTCACTTGCCTAATATATTTTACTATTTCATAAGTATATATATTCACACACACATAAATGATCTTATTATAAAAAATCAAAGTTCACTTTAATACAGGCTTTGTATATTCAGCTATTAAATTAATCTTTCTTTCGTAGGCAAATGCACTATTCTGTAAATGTAGTATATGTATGTGTAAATATATATATATATATAAACAGTTACTAAAATATAGTATATAGAATATTTACACAATTAAAATGTGATTAATAAAATCATAGTTGCATGACTACATTGTCATTTTTAATTAGATGGATAGAATACACTTATAACTCTGCAATATTAAAAAAGGTCGATTTTTAAAGACTATAGTTTCACGAAAAAAAGAAAACGCAAAGGAATTGCGTAATTATTTTGTATGCAATTTTAAATGAATTGATGAAGTTATTAAACTAAAAGTATGACTAAAACCGTTTTAGGCTAAAACTTTTTTTAGCTATAAACTTTTAACGCTTACATACTGTAGAAAAGTGCGTCCTGTATCAGAAGACATTTTTTTAATATTTGAATGATTATCTATGATTAATAATGAATATTCATGATAAATGGTATTTATTCGGTCAAACTTTTAATGATACTCAACATACTATTGCTATAACTTATAATATGTATATAAAAGCCTAGCATAAATTAAAAGATAATTATTAAATATTGAGTAATAAATATTTTGTATTGATATATTGTTTTACTACTTTAATGAAATAAAAATATTTTCAATTATTTTAATGGCGCATAATTTTTGTTTTCTATCGTGTAAAAATATTCAAGTATTTAAAGTATCTTAGTTAATTAAACGAATTAAAAAAATATGGATATATCAATAAAATGTTTGCAAAAATCATTTCTTGAAAAGCGATAAAATTATTATGTTCATCTTTTTATGTGTATTATTAAGTCTCTATGCAAATCAAATATTGATCTGAATATAGTTAACGAGTTATAACATGAAATATTAAAAATAATATACAAAAATAAAATTGATCAAATCAAATGTAATTTAAAAATATGTATGTTTTTATAGATATATGAATGTATTACCTTTTGAATTTGATTTTTCGTTATGATTAGTAGGTAAGTATGTGGTCCTTGATATATGCTGTAATATTGTAAGTTACAGTGAGTCCCTGTAATATGGAAAAAATGTTAATAAGACAATATTGTCACGATAATGTTTTTTACCATAATCAAATATTCGCTTTTAATTTGTTAAAGCAAATTTATAAAAAATTGTCACAACTCCAGTCAAATAATATTTACATAAATATTTATTATACTATATATCAATTTGATCAAAATTAATATTTCGACAGAATAATTTGAAAGAAAAACCTTACGTTACTAATTATCAATTTAACAAATATTGAATTTTAAAATAATTAAAACTTACGCAGTTATCTAGAATATAAAATTTATTAGCTTATGTTTTGTATTTAGTAATCATAATTAAATTAATATTAGATTGAATAAATACTGTTTAAAAATATAATTTGAAAGATAATTTTATTAAAATAATTTATTCAATGAATTTTCGTTCATATTTTGTGCATATTAATGTAGATTTTTCTGGTGTTTATGTCTGGTGTATAATCTGTTACTTTTTATGCCTCTTATATATATATATATATATATATATAGTATATAGTATATATTAGAGTATATATATATATTCTATATATATAGAAGATATTGTTGAACTGTAAAGGAATAACACAATAATTGTGCAGGATTGTAATGATATAAACTCAGTTATTAGATCGGTGAAGCAATTGGAAATTATAATATAGAACAAACGTAGCGCCAATCAATATTACTTCATTTCACACGAGTTTATTTGTGTTGGTTGAGAAGTAGTAATAATATCAACTAAGGAAATAATAAGAATGCTTAAAGATTCATTGAAATCAACATTCCATCGCAACAAAAATTTGCACGCCAAAACCTAAGCTCGTCCATCGTGAAAAACAAAACATAAGATTAATATTATTATCTTAAAGTATGAATTTCTATCTTGGATTATTTATTAATCAATAAAATTGAAATTATAAGGTGGCTACACTTTTTTTATTAATACTGTAATTTTATGAAGTTACTATGCACACGTAAATTTATATCTTTTACAAAATTAAGTAAGATGGTTTTCAGTTGAGTTTTCGAACATTAACCTTCATGTAACTGCGATAATTAAGGCAAAATAAAATTTGTTGTAAAAATTAAAAAAATACATTCATAGATATCTGTATACTGTTTATTTCATAAATAATTATAAATATTTTTAATTTAAGGTCCGGTTAAATGTGAAATAAATTTTAAATCAGCTAAAGAAAAACTTTAACAAAATCACAATAAACAAAGATGAAAATTAGAAACAGTAAGAAAATAATAGATTGAAGTATTTTTATTGCCATATGTACACATGTAATAATAATATTTTTTAACAATTACTTGTAAAAGTAAACACGGACCTTGTAAAGTATTTGAAGGGTATCTTTAAACTTAAATATAAAATTACATTCCACTTGCAATATTATCTAATATTATTTATATAATGTTATTATCATTCGTAAACGTATAAAATGGTCGATTAAGATAGATGTATAATTAATTACTTGTGATAGTAACTATATAGATGCAGCCTATGCGATTATAAAAAATGGAACCGATGATACCAATTCAATTGTTATAATTTCTGTCTCAGTATCCGAAATTCAGGAAATTGTCACTTACAAGGGTTGATAATGCTCGACTTCGGCACAAGACCAGGTTAGAAGGAAAAAAAAACACGAAATCGGCCCATGAAATTCTTCTGGAAGCGAGCACAGGTTATCCCTCTTGATCATCATCGGTAATACGTCAACTTGTCGAATGCTGCTGCTCCTCGACGATTCGAAGTCTGCCCAGCCGTTGCCAGCATCGAGAGCATTTTCCGCGTTGCTTGGCACCTCGTGCTCTTAAAGCTTTCCTCGAAATAAATCTGTCCCGCACAGGACGATTGCTCCGGTCTTCCTTTTTTTTCCAACTAGAGCACTCTTGAAGCTCCTCGGGCCGCAATCGGGCCATCGCTTTCGGCAGTCCAGTATTTTAACACTTATGCAAGCATCTTCGTTTCTCACATTTACCGCCTCTTACCTCCTCTTGCGTCCATTTTTATTATTAAAAATTAATTTGGTTGCACAATCAGTCATTAGGTATGCTACAAATCCTTTAATTAAGAAATTATTAACTAATTGATTAAATTATAGTATTGTTCGGCACTTAGCTATGCTCAATGTTGAAACAAATGAGTTCTTATAAAATTGTTGATTAAAAGCGTAGTGTAAATTGTAGTGATTTAAAATTATTATTTATTCTCAAGAAATACAAAGTCTTAGCTCCTCGTCATGTCTACCGAATCGATAAAAATTATATGGAAAATGATTGTTAAATACAGCTCGTACAAAATTCAGTCATTAATAATGTAATAATGATTATATGCCATAGAATACAAAATTAAAGAATGACAGTAATATAGTAGTAGAGTTTTTATTAACAAATGAATAATACAATTAAAAATACATAAAAGTACAGAATTAATTAAGTAATACTAGAGTTGTAGAATTCTTATTATTGTAAGGAAAATAAAATTAGTTAAAGCAAATTGTTTATCGCGGTTAGGCTTAAATGATTCGAGACGTTGCTTATTATATTACATGTACGTTAATTCATATATATTATCACCTCTGATATTGTCTTTTAAATGCCACACACTCGCTTGGAAATTATTGATATTTGTTTGTACTTATATATGTATGCATTACTGGGTGAACATAAACATGTTTAGCGAGTCTGCATTCGATAAAGTGATATTGCTCAATGAGGAATTGAGAGCAACGCAGCATCCTTTTGGTTCGTTAAATTGCAGTATGCAGCCGGTTATAAAATCATAAAAATACACCAAGTCCGAGGCAAAGGGCACATCGAAGCAAAAGTGTAGTTTCAATAGTACATCGAAAGCAACGATTGCATTACTACCAATTCGAATTAAATGCCCCTCGGTTTTAATGTAAAACTGACCTTTTCTCTCACGATTAATCATAACGCAGACTAGAAATGGCGATTTTTTATGCGCATATATTTCGTTTAGAAAAGACTCGTCTGCTATCTACAAATTGCAGATGAGCGATGTAAGTTATTTTGCTTTATTGTGAGAATGTAATAATTTTGCAGAATACTTACACTAACGAACTGAAGTAAATTTTCATTGGGTATGATCTTCGTAGGCTTAACCTTCGACAAAGTCTTTGGTTCCTATTAGTAAAAAAGTTTTTTTAATTTAAATAACTGCATTTTTTGCAAGGTAAAAACGCGAAATAAAAGTACATAAACTCACGGTTTTGTTTTCTTTTCTTTTCGTGTAATTTGGACTGGGCAGTAATTCCGGCAATAAAATCAAAGCTTTCAAGTTATCTGTAAAATAACAACACATTTAGCGCGTAAAACACATGCAAAAAATAGACACCACAATGGCTTACTAGAAGTTGTACTAACCGTCACTAATGTCATAGATTGTCTGTAGAAGGTGCGGTTTTGTCGATGAGCAGTACTGCAAAATTCTCGGCGTATAATAAGCTGAGAATCTGTCGACGAACGTGTCGCTACGCGGATATTCCGCTGAGAATTCTCTTCTTATCTACACAATCGCACGTAAAACAATGATATTATTGTATTGAACAACGATAGAGAACTTCAATTATATACATATATATATATCGATGATTCTTACCAAGTCACCTTCGAAGTCTTTAAATCTAGGATACGTCTTGAGTACAGTTGCCAATGCCATTGATTCGACAGCGGTTCGTATTTGCCTTTGCCGGTTCGCTCTTGTTTCCTCCATAAGTCGAAAAATCTCCATCTTATTTGCTTCAGTCGGTTTTTTTACAAGCAACTCGGATATCTATTGAGAAAATACAGATGCTCGACATATCGATGTTTCCCCTTTATCAGCCGAATAAAACCTTATCGATACTTAGAACATCATTCGCAAGTTTACCTTTGAATTGAATTCATCGTCATCTAGTAGCTCTTCGTTTATAACAACCTTAAGCGGTAGCTTACTACTTTTTTTCTCCCTCAGTTGCGAGCTCGTTGCTCGCTTTTTCTCGGAAGGATTCAATTTCAGCCGCAGTGTTTTCAGTCTGAATTCTATGAATCCTCGGTTTGTCTTCGGATCGTAAAAGTGCTCCTAAACAGTACGCGGAGCCTTAGAGTTCATAATTTGTTTCTTAAATGCTAAATACCATTACTTACGTAGCCACCGTTTGCTGAACGTAATTTCGGAAAAGCAGTGACGATGTCTTTGGCTAAATGCGTCTTCAATTGACACGATGGATATCTTTAACAACGAATAAAATGATATAAGTACGGGAATTTGTGGCAAAATTGAAAGGGCAACGATTTAATTAGAAAATTAAATTTTCAAGAGTCTTTATAATGAATTTCCTACGGGCATCGGGGCATTCCGATTGCTTGTATAAAATGTTAATTTTTTTTCATTTTGCGCTAATGCAAGGCGCTACAAGGTGGTGATAGATATTAGATTCAAGCTTCGTAGATGGTAAATTAATAATTCGATCCAGGGCCCTTAATTCAGATAATCGAGTGCGCATTCAAAGATCCCGCGAAGCCTGCGCCAAGGAATGACGACCACATTCGATCGTGTGAACTGTAAATCAGTTTTAAATAAGGTGGCGAGCACGATAAAAGTGACGAGGCCAAGCTTGGAAATAAGCAACACAATGAAAATAACAATTGACAAGAGTAGGGGCCTAATTTTTACGGGGTACACAAGGGTGCAGATTAACGCAGCCTCGATATTTACAGGTTGCCCTCGTTGAATTCCACCATCCCGGCCACGGCGATCCTGACAAGCTCCCGTCGGTCGCCCGGCTCGACGACCCCCGAGTCCAGGATATTCGTCAATGGCGACATCCTCAGCTGCTTCAGGTCGTAAGTCTCGACCCAGGCTCTGACGTTCATGAGGCTCCATCCCTTTAAATCAATGTCTATCCTGATCCTCTATCGTGATCTGGCCGAGCTCGCTTAGCAGCGGGCATTTCGTAAAAGCGTACCTGATTGTAAACACCCTGGCCGCCGAAGCCCTCGGGGTTAACGTCTGCACTCGATAAATTGGACCGCAGCAATTCGCGTGACCTCGTGCTGTCGCCGATGATACGCGACGACGCGCTCCGACTGTTTTCAATAATGATTTCCGGGTTCATTGCCTCCGCGTACTGAAAATTATTGACGATGAGCCGAGCCTAACTCATCGATTGAAAATCGAATCGATTGATAAGTTTCAGAGGGCCATTTAGAAAAAAAAAAAATGTAAGCATTTCTAACGTACGAAGTGGCTGATGGCATTCGAAGTCTTCTTTCTCCCACTGGGGCCTTTCAATTTCTTCAAGTCTGCTTCGGTAATCGTTGCAATAACATATCCGTCGCTTAATCCATCTGCAATAAGCAGTAAAAAACAAACGAAAATGTTACGCAATCATTTCGAACGTGTAATTAATATATTTTTTACATATAGTTGTGCTAATTCAATCATGTTTTGTGTAAAAGTTTTATCACTTTCCGTGCACATTTTAAACCGTATATGTTGCTGCACGTGTAAATTGCAAAAATAAAAAAATAAAAAATCAGCATATGTGTGCATACAAATTATAAAAATGTTTTTAAGATAAAACGTAAAAGCAAAAAAGTTTTATAATATTTTACAAAAAAAAAGGCCAATATTTTTAGAATCTTTGCGGTCAATTTTCAATATCATATTCATGTGTAAATTGACAAATCACTTGGCAATACTTAAATGTTGTATCTATTGACAAATATTTTAAACCCATATTTATTATAATATCGTTATGTAACAGGCAATAATGAATAAATATCTTTGTTATTCATTAAAATAGTTACTGGTAAATTTCAATAATTCCTTTCGAATTGTCGATAGGTGAAATATTTATTTATAAAATTCATGTACAGTATATGGATTGGCAAGTCCTTAATAATTTAAAAGACGAAATTTATTTAACGGTCAAATGAATCAATAAATTAATGAATGAAAAACATTTTATTATAATAAACATACCATCGGCATTTGAAATTTCTTTGTCCTAGTATTTATCACAATAAACATAAAAGGCATTTAGGTTCGCATAAATTTCAATTTTTAAAAAATTTTCAAGTGATTTGCCTAAAACCAAAAGCCCCGTAACTAAACATGGAAATATACATAAAAAAGTTACTTACAAAAATATCAAATCAACATTCAAATAATAACTTAATGCATTACAATACGTGACATATTTAACACGATCATAAGTTCTTTTGCTCGAATAATTTTCATTTTAAAATATAATATTAAAACCTAATTTCCTTCAAATATTTTTAAAAAGCATGTTTTTCATTCCTTATAGTCTAATGTCTACCTATTAATCGATATGTAAGATTTTCACCATTTTGGATCGTAAGTTTGATATTAGTATTGTAAAAGTTCAACAGTTATGCTTATTTAATAATACGATATTCAAATGTAAAAGTATAATATTCCATGCTTGTGTTACAAAAAATTGTAGCAGCGAACGATATCGCGTATTTTATACTTTGATCGAATGCAGTTTTTTTGCGCTTCTTCATTATAATTCATAGATACGATGGTAGATACGTATTTTGTAACGCTTTTTATTATTAATAATATTAAGAAAATATCTCAAAATTCTCAAAATAAATTTTTTAGATTGTTGTATTTGACAAGTGGGGAATATTTTTCACGCGACTCTGCATCTTGATTTCATTATAAATTCTTGTATGGTCGATGCACTTTTATTTTGAAATCGGTAACGTAACCTTCGGATAGGCATACATTGATAAATATTGACATAGAAATTGCAGTACATGGTTAAAGCAATTAAAAAGGTTTATTAATAAGTAGTGTTTCATGTAAGTATTTTCATTGACACTAAAAAAATGTCATGCCCTCGTTCGAATAATATTATTTACATTCATGAACGAATACTTGATTGTATAAATTAGCATGATGTTATCTGAAATGAGAATTTAATCAAATCAAATCATTTAACAAATATTTAATGTTTATTGACATTTTCATATAATTATATATGATGTATAATGATTGCAATTACTATAATTTACTCTGTCATTTTTCTTTTATTGGATTCACATTTATTATATTAGAGACAATAATATTTATTCTTTGATCCGATTAAAAATTACAGCTGTTATTATAATACTTTTTTTACAATCAGCATAATTTAGACAATAAAAATGTCGTCCAAATGTACTTTAGATTTTTTATCGAATTCTTTTGTAGATTAAATATCATGGTCAAATTTAAAAATTTCATTTTCAGTTAAAACTATATTTGCATACATATTAAGTATTTATTATCTATATTACTAAAGTTTGCATCCTTTTGCATTTTCTGTTATCAGTACAGAGTAGTACATTCCAATCTTTTAATAAGCTTTATTATATTTCAGAAAAAATCTTTTCTTTTCATACTTACGAATACAAAAATTAGCAATTAGATGCAAAAAGTAGGAATTAATTCAATGGTTATTAAAATATTTGCTTTATTGTATTTTTATTCAGTTTAGTTACAAAACGTTTTTTATAATTAGTATCTTATAGTACATGTATATTAATAATAATTTTTCAATATATTTAAAAGCTACTAAAAAAATCTTAAGCGTAAAGGAAAAAAATAAAAAATTTTCAGAAATCTATTAGATAGTATTAAAACTATAATGTTGTTTAATATGTACGGCTACGAGTGTTTACATACGCTTTCGAGTAAGGAAATTAATTAATGACATTCAATTTGATAAAAAGATGGATTACAATTATCGTTCACAATTAAACTCTTATGTTTAGGTTTAAATCTTTATAAAAACTGTAGTTCGTTGTGTGCACGTATTTATAAAATTTGTATTATATATTATTGTTGTTATTATTAAAACATAATTAAATATGGCACTAAAATGAAAAGAAATAATCTCAGTTGCAGTATTGAGTTTACTAATTAAACAAATGAAAATACAATAAATACATATAAATGTAATGCATTCTATCGATTTTCAGCACAGGAACATCGTAAAAGAGTATTATAACATTTTTTAAATTGCCCTGAAATCATTATACTCAAAGTACTTAATAATAATAAATAGTGCGAGGCGAGACACGAAAATTGTAGAAACTAATATATTTACTGTGTAATAGTAGTAAAAAAAAATATTATTTCTCTATATTAAATAAAACTATGATGAATAAATTAAAAAATTTCCTGTTAACTGGAGAAAAAACGGTGTTTGCAGTTGCTTATGTTTTGTACTGTGATTACTTAGTCTCTATTGTTTGGGTACAAGTATATATAAAAACTTAAGAAATAACGTGTAAAATGATTAGGAGTTTACAGAAACGGTATAAACACTACATTTGGAACTTAAGTGTATGGAATCCTATTATATATTGCTGATAAACTATCAATAGCTGGCATTAAAATTTCTACAGTTATTATAAAGATTTGTAACAACGTTAAATTTTGTATTTAGTTATATATAATCACTTTTGATACTATCTTAATTATACTAAACTTGCTCGATGACTACCAGGAACCGTATTTACGCAATTTATATACGTGAGGTGGAAATAATTTATTAATATTCAATTATCATTACGTAATTAACAATAGTGCATCTGATATAAATACAGAAGAACTACATTGTTAGGTTATTTTGTTGATAGGAGTAGTATAATGCATTAGTGACATTATATGATATAAGAAATATTATTTTTATAGGGAATATAGTATTCTATCATTTTGAAAACGATAAAAAAAAGTTGGGACAAATTCACCTATTATTGGCGTCACTGAATTATCATATGTATTTTCGTGTGTAAATACATGCAAATATAATAAATTTTTATTAATTGTGTTCCAAAAATATACTTAACATTTATTTTTCTGATATTTTTATAAAATGTATAAATGTACGTAGAATTTTATAAGGCACTTGACATATTCAGTTTACTATTTGCGTAAAAAATTTTTCGTTTCCAAAAATATGATCATTTTGTTATTATTTTTAATATAAATATATCTTCTAATTTAGAATATCTATAAATCTTTTTAACTTCATTGATTAAGATTACGTCATTTTTTGTAAGAATAAGTACGCAAACATGTATTTTATTTTAACAAAAAAAAAATTAATTACATCATTGTGGTTTCTAACTGCAAATCCCTTTTTTAAATTATCACAGTTAAAATTTTTTATAAAGCAATTATGCGTTCTAAAGCTTATATTATTTTTGCATGAAGCTTTTCATATTAATTTAAATTTCAATAAATTTGATCCCGATTTTGTATTATCTTTTTACGATAAAAACAAAAAATATATTTTACATATAATAATTATCAATAAAAATAAATTTTAATGTAGATTAGACATTGACTATGCCTATGAGGAAACATAGATTACATTAGAAAATGGAAATCTCTTACTTACTAGAAGTTTTATTTACTGTAAGAACTTACTATATATGTTTAAAAGTAAAGATAAAGTACTTATAATTCTTATTTAAAGACATTGATTAGATTGGAATAAAATATTTTGTCAAGAATAGTTAACATATATTTAAATACAAATTTTTTTTTATTTTATTCTTATAGTTAGGGATTTTAAAATCCGAACATGTGTGCTCTAATTTTTTGTCATTGTTGACTACGATTTCATCGTTGCTAAATACCTATTAAATTATTAGTATTTTTATGTTTATACTAATATAAATCACAATTATAAATATTTTTTTGTTGAATGTTTTCAACGGAAAAAAATATCCATGGATTAGAAATACTTCCACTATATGGTATATCACGCTTAAAAATGTCTTTTAAACCTTTATCACCACAAATGTTTAAAATATGATCTGGATCATGGGAGTTGAATTATAAAACTCAAATAAGAAAATAATATTGACAAGTATATAAGAAAAAATTTAAGCGTACACACTTGTCTAAAGTACTAAAAAATTATTACAAATAATTTTATTTTAAATAATTTTCTTGTCGCAATAAAGGAAAAATAGTAAATAAAATTATTTACTTAATAATTCAAATAAGATTTACTTCATATAATAAATCAAAATTAAAATACTTTAGGAATTTGTTCGACATATTAAGGGAGGTTTTTAAAATATGCCTTATTAAAACGTATTTGGTGAAGCATTTAAAATTAGAAATATTCAAATAGCTACAAAGAAGAGATAAATATGTTATATATCCAAATTAGACATAAATTATATTGTGTAAAGTTTTATATAAAAATAATAAAATTTCGATTATCGGCGTGCAAAGTCCTTATTTTTAATATAACTATTTTTCAAAAGTATGATGGACAAGAATGAAATTAAAAAATGAACTATTAACAAAGGTATTTCAAAATTCGTTGCGAATACCTTAAAAAATAGTTCTAAAAATAATATGTGTAAGAACGGATTAAAAAGAATAGAATTAATTTATTTCAATGTTTCTATAATTTTTATTATTATATGCGGTTTTTACTGCAAATCTAAATAAAAAAAATAGTAGTGCTGCGGAAGTCTAGTAGATATTACTAGACCCACAAGAATTTTACTGTTTATTAAACTAATACCTGTAAAAGAATATTGTTCATAAATTAAAAAATTAATACTATTATTAATTAATTTGAATAGGATTAAGAAAAGTTTATGCTTCTAATAACTATAAAATATGAGAATCTAAAATGCGATATTGAATTCTTCTATGAAATTATAATTTTCTATTCAATGGATTGCTTCATATTTACTCAAATATTAGATAAAAAAGGAGCATAGACACGTGAAAGTAATGCATATATAATATAAATTATATGAACTAGAAATTTTTACAAATACTATTCTAATGGGATCTTCTGATTTGTAAAGTTTATTTTTTATATAATATATTTATATCCATTTATCAGTAAAATCGTTCACTCTTTGATAAAAGCATAATTCATGATTTTTTAAGAATATATATATTTCAATGCATTTCAAAGAACTAATTTTTATCTCTAAAAATATTTATGAAATAACTTAAAATTAAGGGAGACTATATATATATATATAAATGCATGTATATATATGTGTGTATTAACGAGAGAGAAAGATAGAAAGAGAGAGGGGGGGAGAGAGAGAGAGAGAGAGAGTCAGCCACGTATTAGAATTTTCTTTCAAAATAATCCATTATTTGCGATTGAACTTATCCTTGTGGACGCGATCGATATGCCTTGACACGTGCATCTTCTGCTTGGCCCTGTAATGACAATGAGGACACCGGAATTGAGGCTCCTTGCCGCACTCCCATTTCCGGTGATTCCTCAGACTGCTTTTGAGCTTGTAAATCCTGCCACAGTCCGAGCAAACAAATTTTTTGCATTTTGGAGTACTTAAACTGTTATCCTTGCCTGCATTATTTGAATTCCGCCAAACGATTGATGGTACGCACCAAGAAGGCCAATGCGAAGCAGAAATATCCATCAGATTATCTTCTGGAACAGACAGTGAAGGGTTAACTCCCATGTTCCGGGTTTCGGTTCAATGAAATGTAAATTGACTTTGCATGGTATCAAAATCAGAGTTTTTAAATGAAGCGACAATCCCGTGTCTAGTAAACAAAAGTCTTTGAGTATTCAAAACTAATAACATATTGACTTCAGGTAATTACGTTGTAGAGGCTGAATATAAGATTATACTTCGAAAGTGAAAAATTAGATAGAAACAATAAAATTAAGATGGATAACCAGTTTCGAGTAATATCGCGTTAAAAAAGTTAATGTCATCGTAAATTCAAAACGTAAATAATCACGCAATGAACGTTTTTTTAAAATATGTTTTTTTTAATTATTGTAGAGAAATAAGACAAGATCAACGATAAGACTGAAAAAAAACTCAACTATTCGAATATATTCTTAAAAAAATTATAATTACTAGCTCTGATTGTGTACTTTAAAAAAATGATGGCTTATTATACTTATATAAATTGTAACAAAAATCTTAGTCGCACTGTGAATCTAATATCGAATTATTAATGAAATATTAAATAATTTATTATCTATGAAATATGTTTTCCTAAACATAAATATTAAAAATAAAATTAATTATTTAGATTCCAATTTTAGATGATGATGATAGCAATAGCAATAATAATAATAATAATAATAATAATAATAATAATAATAATAATAATAATAATAATAATAATAATAATAATAATAATAATAATAATAATGATAATAGTAGTAATAATAATGATAATAATAATGGTGATCTTTTTAATTATTTAAAAACCAAATACATTAATAAAAATAGATTGAAAAATACATTAAAAACGCAGCGATCTGAAGCTTATAACCCAAAATTTCGTCTTTTGACAGGAGCACCTAAAAACAATATTTTGAATTAGTAAAAGAGAAAAAAAGATATTTTTTGTAATTTATTATGTATAAAAAAAAATATTTACAAAAGGCATTTTATATGCAGATGAATCGGTAGGTTTGTAAATAAAAAACATATAAGTATTTTATAAATTATTTAATATTTAAGTACCTTGTACACAGTCTGGTAAAAAACTACTATTTTAATAAGTATAAAATAGAAAACTCTTATGTGAATGCGTCGCAAATTAGATACGCTTTCTCTTAATATGTACTATAACCTTAAATAACCTTAAATAACAATTATAAAAATACCTTGTAACAATACCATTCACCCTCAAAATCAAAATAGCTTCTGTAATATTGAAAATCTCAATTGATAATTTATTCTAATCTATGGTACATGAATTAACAAAAGATTCTTAAATAAATGATAAAAATAATACATTTTTATTTAGTAAGTACAATCGATAAGGAAACAATGGAATGTTTGAATAAAAAAATTGGGCTCGCTAAAATAATTTTTTAATATGCATTGCGAAGCATATAATTCATATTAAAATAAAAGTGGAATGACAATAGTAATAAAGAATCATACATTACGCATTAAAAACTTTCACCCATGTAATCGTATGATTTATTAAAACATTTATTATTACAATTAATTGATTGAATAAAAATTTTATGCACGTGTTTCACTTGTGTAATTAAAATTTTTGTAAAATAATTATTAAGTATGCTCTTCGATTCATTTCATTTTGTTATAAAATTTTCTTTTTTTCGCGTAGCATTTTTCGTTTCATGCAGATCGCGTTCAAATAGCGTAAATAATTGATTATGTGTAAAAACAGGAAATATTATGTAATTCCTTTTTTCAGTATTGTTAACGTTTCTTTTATGGTCAGAAAATTGTTATCTTCTCTGATTTTAACACATGAAATATATATTATATAAAATATTTTCATTAAAAAAAAACTGCTTTAATACACTAGTATTTTTTGAATAAATATTATTCAGGTTCAACATTTCTTTAGTATTTTGATACAAATCAGAAATAAAGGCATTGTATTAAAATATTGTGTCTACAGGGTTTCGATTTTTAAATTACTAGCGATGAGGTAAATTATAAGTTAGAATGCTACACACTTGTACATTTTTTCTTCGTTAATAAAGTTTAACATCATCAGCTTCTGATGCTTAACAAATATTTCAAATGATTTACAATACGAAAAAAAAAAAAAAATAAATAAATAAATAAAAATAAAAGTCCAATAAACAGTTGTATTATTTCAATAAAATTTTCAATACCCATAATTAATTAGTTTGTTAGGTATTGGCAATACTTTTAATTGGGAAAAATGTTTCTTATTTTTAAATTATTAATCGGTAACAGTAACGTGCAAATATTTGTAATATTGTGTACATATTTTCAATTTATCGAAAGATATATTGAACTTGAATTATACTTTTGTGTTTTAATTTTTGAAAATTCCTGCATTTTTTGCGACATTTCGAGTTCAAGCTGAGCATATTGATAAAAATGTGAAAGTATGAATTTTGCCTGTACGAAGAGAGCTTTTCTAATTTAAAAAGTTGGGTTTTTCTTATTAAGTTGTTCTTTTCGTATAAATCAGTTCAATTATTAATTATTTTAAATCGACGCTGTATAAATATTGTCCGATGCGTTGATCGAGCCGTTTACTTTGGCGCAGACTTAACGGTAACGTACAATCGGTAGGGTAGTGGTTAACCATTTGACGATAGAGTGAAAATTAAAGGGACTATTGAGGGCCAATGAAATTACGGAATACGAAATCAAGGCCAGCTCGCGAGCCCGAGGGATTTTTATCGAAAGCCATCGTTGAAAAATGGCATCCTCGGATTCTGAGTCGGGGTCTGGGAGTCCCTCACGCGACGGCCGAATTTTATCGATGGGCCATTCGATCGAAGCCCAGTCCGGCGCTTGGCGCAAAGCGGGCGGGCGGGGGGGGGCAGTCATCGAAGAGCCTACCAGGAATAGACGCGCCCAACCCCATGGTATTTCAGCAGGGCCGAATAGTCGGAAATAAGCCCGCATCGGGGAAAGGAGACTCCACTCCTCTTTGTACAGCTTCGGCCATCCGCTGTCCATTCGAGGCCCGTAGCTTAAGCTTCGGGACGCGGTACGGATTGATTCGTCGTCGTTTCCCGGCTTTTTCAAAGGCCACCGTCCGAGCCCTGCGCACATCCGATTCCTCGAGGTATCGCGGCGGGCTCCGCGTCCCTCCACCATCGACACTGGATGGAACCGGGAGCCAAGACCGGAGTCGAGCCGTCGGATGCGGCGATACCACTGAGTTGCCACCGCGACTCATCGACACCTCGGCAATAGAGTCGACGACTGCTGCGGCGCGTAGCTTTTTCGGTGACTAGAAGATATTTAGAGGTCCAATTGGGCAACGGTATTTATCCCCCCCCTCGGCAACATCTGGGTCATTGGCTCGCTGACCTCGCTCGATCCGATTCTTCGAGACCTGCACGAGCAGAGCTTTCCTGGGCTAATTGGGCGGCTATTAGGGTGGCTCATGGGGCTGCCTCCGTTCCAGTGACCGAAGGGGCAACGCTTGATTTTGTCATAGTCACCGGTGGTAACGGCTCGAGCCGGCTGCTCCGTTTTTAACTCTGTATCAACATTCCTGAGCTGCGAATTCCCCAAAGTTCCTCGAACCCGCGTCAGCGTCGAGCCGTTTATTGGCCCCTTATCGACGAGGCGCCGTTTGCCGCTCCCGAGCCTCGTTAGAGCTCGGGAAGCGATTCTGCTGCGATATGGCTCGCGCTCTCCTCGTCTCTCGCCTGGCGCTTTGCTATCCGCCAATCTCAATCGGGTAGGGTGTAATCACCGTGGCAGAGAGAGAGAGAGAGCCATATTGTTCGCTCACTTGCTTCCTCTCGGATCCGGATTTAAGGACAACACGGGGGGGGGGCCAATTCGCTTCACTGCGATGCGTCATCTGTTCTATTCGGACGCGGCCTTTCCTGCGATTCGTGCAAATCTTTCGATCCTTGTAAGATTTTCGTCCATTGTACGTCATTGTTAAGTTCACGACAAAGCAAATAACACGGACGGTATACATGACAACGCCGCGATAGTGTACTTAATATAACTAATCAAAGCCTACTTAAGCGATCCCTACAATTAATAATAATTATATACAAAATACTGGATAGACGCTTTTGTTAAAACAGTTTAATATACTGTAAGTTTTGAACTTGAACTTTATGGTTACGCGAAACAATCCATTTTCCAATTATGAATACGACTATTGAATTAGCCAATGTATTTAATGTTTATTCACTACAACGGTAATTTTGATTTCATTAATAGTCCGCGCGTCCAAAAATTTATCAGGCAAATCAAATATTAAATTAAATTTGATTCAATTCAATTATTGATCAATTAAAACAATCGAAAAAGATAAAACAAGCACATAAATATGAAAACTTATAAATTACATCGTAACATTTATTAACTTAATTGTATAATAATTGTGTGTGCCACATTACCCGCATGTGCATATTTCAAATATTATGTACTTATGATAAATGTATAAAGATCAAAATGTTTATTTTTAATGTATAAGAATAAAATTTCGTTAAAACTCCTTAATATTTAATCACTTAACGTAAAAATCATAAACTGATGGACGTTTACGCACAGCTGGAATTTCACAGTGTATATCAACTGCAAAATAAAATTCAGCGGTAAATATTATTATTAATCGATAAGCCTATTTTAAAAAGTGGTAAGAATAAATTAAATATCTTAATATTTTACCGAAATTAAATCAAATGCTTCTTCAATAAAAATTACATTCTAAAAAGATGAGTACACCATCAAAGTAACCACACCACCGATACCATAACTTCATTGCTCATTACTGAGAAATACATTTTGTGCGTTTAATATCAATTGCAATAAAAGACATTTGAATTTCCTTTGTTTGTACTATGATAATCAAGCATGATTTTCATTTATCGAATAACGAAGGTGCGATATATTCTTAAGAATATATTCATTTAAATATGGATACGTACAAAAGATTTAAATAAATAAGTAATGAGAAAATCAGTGTAGAATATAGCGCCTAACTTAATGTCCTATCACATAACATAGATAGAATTAATTCGCAATGTATTTTTGTTTCGTATAAAAAGTGAACGATCACTATTCGCATACCGAAGTAGTATCAAATGATTTTTCTATAAATATCGTTTTTAAAGTTTGTTTTTTAACTCGGAAATTACGTGTCAAGTATAATATAATAACGTCTGCACCAAGGCTTAAAAAATCGAGGATGGTTGAGATGCCGCCAGTGAATTTTCACAGTGCACGAAGTGCCTGCATAGCTTATGCGCGCGTGTGTGTGTATTATACTTTAATCGAGGAAATAAATTATCGAGTATGTATTTGTGATAAATAGAAGATTCGTAATTGTTCTGATTAGCATTATTTCGTTGTTTGAAAGGAGTCATTTTTTACGATGGAGAAATATTAATTTTAATAATAATAATAGATTGATGATGACGGTAATAATAATAATAATAATAATAATAATAATAATAATAATGATAATAATAATAATAAAAAATAGAAATAAAAGTAGAAATCATAGTAGTAGCAGTAGTAGTAGTAGTAATGATTAAGAATTAAAATAAAATAGAAGATAAAAGTTCCGTTTGCTTATAGTGAAAAACCTGCCGTTGAGTTCGCGTAAATGACGAGCGCTCCGTTCAGTCTGTTTGGAATGAAAATTCACTTCGAAGAAGTCATTAAGCGTATTATTGAAAATATGATCAACGCTCTAGTATAGGGTTGGAGAGTGTAAGGCCACTTGGGTTGGGGCCCCCTCGTCGGTCGCGAGGCGAGAGCTCGAGGGGGGCCCCCGGGGTGAGCGTCTCTGGCGCCGGTCGAGGAGTCGAGGAGGATGATCGGGTCGGGGTCGGGTGGGGAGTCACGCAGTGCTCCCGGCGAGGTCGGCGGCGGGCCTCAGGCCGTCTGGTGGTGGCGCTTATAGTGGACGGTCAGGTTGCCCCGCTGGCGGGCCTTGTAGGGGCACTGGGGACACTGGAAGGAGGGGGGCTTGTCCCCGCACTCGAGGCTCTCGTGCCGCCTCATGGTGCTCTTCCACCTGTAGCCCTTGCCGCAGAACCTGCAGCGGAACTCGCGCTGCTGGCTGGGCTCCTGGCCCCCGGACTGGGAGCCCGAGGCCTCCTGCTTAAGCTGGAGGATCTGCTGCTGGTGCTGCTCGAGCTGGTGGCGCGAGACCAGCCCCAGGGACGCCGGGAAGACGAGGCTGTCGAGGGAGGAGCTGGCCTCCTCCTCCTCGAGCCGGTCGAAGTCCAGCCCGAGCCGGCCGCGCAGCTGGAGCTGCTGGTGCTGGTCGCTGCGGCTGCGCGTCAGGGGCCGCGGCTTCTTGGCGAACTGCTTGAAGTTGCGCCGCAGCAGGGAAATCATGCTCAGGCGGCTCGACTTGGCTGCGAACAGATAAGCAGGCCGTTCCTTACGTTACTACTCCCAACGCTCTCCGCGCTCGTAGCTTCAACGGGAAGCTTACTTCGCAGCTGCATTTCCTAGCCACCTCCCGTAACTATCATCCCTATCCTCACCCCCCCCAACCCGCCTACTACCGCTGCTGCTGCTGCTGCTGCTGCTGCTCCCGCCCCAACTCTCCTAAGCCTTCGCTTCCCCCGGCTCTCTCTCTCTCGGTCTCCTGCCCACCCCCCACAACCCTTAGCCTCCAATAACCTAAGCCCGGCCCGAGACTATCCGTGCGCATCGGTGCGCTAGAAAATGCAGTGCGCCCTCGTAAATTTTCCCTTGTCGGTGCATTGTTTTGCCGAGGGCTAAAACATTATGAGAATCGATACTTCGAAAACATAATCATAAATTATGCAGTATTTACGATAAAAAAAAAATAGATCTGCGGTGAATTAGAAAATTAAAGTCTAAAACGTGCATAATATTGTGGAAGTACTAATTACTTTTAGATGAAACCAACACCAGTGAAATAAAATGACTGAGAAAATGTACAAGGCGAGTTTTTCTTATTTATATAGTAAAATCACACTGGAAGAAACGATAAATAATCAATGACTAACAAACATTTATTGTAATCGATCATATAAATAAATTAATAAGAAACAAGGGAAATTAAGTAAAGCTTAATTTTGATAACACAAATTCTTTATTTATTATAAACGTAAGATATTACCAATTGCCAGACTCTTTAATACGTCAATTTCTTACCAACAACATTAATAAATCTTCTGAAATGCAAATAAGAATAATCATTATACATTAAGATAACACGAATAAAGTTGAAAACATTTTCATACAATTATTATGTCGCTGTCGTTATCTGTACAATTCGTTACATAAACTTTTTTTTTATTCGAGATAAATCTTCAATTATTTATTCCGTAAATGTTTATTAAATAAAAAATGGCCCAAGACTTTGTATTTGTAAATAGATTTTTTTTTTAAATACATTATTTTGTCACGTTTTTATGCGTGACCTAATTTTACAAGGCTCGATCGACTATTAATGAATAAAGTCTACGTTTATTATAACGTTATAGGATCATTGATATTATAATGAAAAGTCTTGCTAACAAAAATTACAAACTAATAGTTTAAATATTAATTTTTATAAATAAGATATCTCTTCAATTTAGTATTGATAATATCGTATTAATTGGTCGATCAAATTCTTAACACATTTTGAAATATAACATAATAATTCTGAATCCTGGATTATTAATATTCAATTGATATCTATAATCAGCTTATATAAAAGATAATGGTAATGGTACTTTCGCAATGAACATGATTATGTTAGAGGTCACTGTTAAAAATAAAAATAAAAAAATAAACAATATAATTAATTAGTGGGCAAGGACATCAATTAAAAGGTAGGAGCACAAAATACATAATATACAAAATTGTACAAAGTATACACTTGTTCATGATTTATATATATTTGAATATATATATATATATTTTATGTATATACACATACATACATACACCAAGGATATAAGCTTTTTATTATAAATTTTATTTATGAAACAAATTTAAGTTGAGGCATGCGTTGGTCATTTAACATCATTGTTAAATACGCATTTTGTCCTAACTTTTGCAAGGACATACTAAACTCGTTCATCAGCCCCGGAAGCGCCTAAAATAAACGAATAATGAAAATTGCAGTTCTGCAAGCTTGAGAGTGGATTAATTTTGATTTTATAAACTTACCTTTAAAAATGGCGATATCAAGGATGGCTAAAACGAATGGATACGGGAGGCAAACTAATGGTTGCGACGGTCGAGGATAGTTTTAATTAAAAATTCCTTGCGAGAGTTGTTAAAGGTGGGAGGTATTATCAATGAGCGTGTGAAAAATTGTCTTTTGTCTCTCTTTATTTTAAATACAATGTGCGCTCTAACGGAATTACAATTGCAGTGGAGTGAAAAAAGAAAGGTGGTGCAAGCAATAAATACGTAATAAAAAATGGGGTCGGCTAAAGAGGCCAGGCCTAAGCTTAAAAGCAATCGCGGCTAAGATCGGATGCCCGGGAGGGGCGTAGGCGTCCTGAGTTGGCGGCCGGTTATTGAGGTTGAGGTTGAGGTTGAGGGAGGGAGGGATAGCTAGGCCCCCTAGCCTAGGAGAAAAGGGCCCCGTGCCTGGTCCGCATGTGGCTCTTGAGCTGGTACTTGAGGTAGCACTTGTAGTCGCAGTGGCCGCAGAGGAAGCCCTTCTCCTTGCCGCAGCTGTAGATCTCGTGGCGCTTCAGGGTCTGGGCGCGCTTGAAGCCCTTGCGGCACCAGCCGCAGGTGTGGACCTCCTCGGGGCCCGGGAGCCGGTGCTGGCTGCGCGCGTGCTGCTCGAGGGAGGCCTTGTACCTGCTGACGAAGGGGCAGAGGGGGCACTTGTGCCCGGGCTGCTTCCTGCAGGTGAGCCGCCTGTGCCTGCGGAGGTTCTCGTAGCTGGAGAACCTCGCGGCGCACTCGCCGCAGGCCATGCGCCCGTCCTCCCCGGCCGCCCCGGCCTCCTTCGCGTTGCCGCATATCGCCTTTATGTGGCAGTAGAGGGTCATGTACTTCCGGAATACCTTGCGGCACTTGGAGCACTGCAGCAGCAGGGCCGAGTCGCAGCGCTCGCAGTTTCCCACGCGCTTCCGCGCCGGCTTCCTCGCGGACTCGCTGCACTTTGAGCAGTACAGGAGGATCAGCTCGGTCGGACCTGTTGCGTGTGTGTGCATTCCTCTTTACTCGCCTGCTCCTCTACCTCCTATACCTCCCCCGCCCCGCCCCCTTCTATCGACCGTCCATTGGCCTGCGATTTTTCGCCTCCTCGGCCGCTTTCTTACCCCGCGCCTCGACTTCACTTCCTTCCCATCGCCGCGTCTCCCGCTCCTGCCCCCCGCCCAAGTGGTGGGATCTCCAAGAAAAAGCATATTTGCCTTAGAACGAGCCGCTTTATCAAAAAAAAACAAGCGACTGCCAGTGACGTTAAGCTGAATTCAGTTTTCTCTTTTAGTTCAAAGACCAGGACTTTTTTTATTTAATGCGATTCTTACACCACCGCAACTGCCATTAAGCTTACACACTCCGGCTCTTACATATCATTAAGCTTTATCCGCAAAATCGCATGACAACGATTCAAATGCATACATACATATACATATACATTTAATATATATATATATATTTATGTAGTGCCCAAATGACGTGTTAATGTTGAATCTCAAAATCATACTTACAACTGTATCTTTTAGCTGGTGCGTAGCTGTTCAAGTTCGTTAATGATTTTTCATGCTTCCCATCTAAAACAAAATATTACGTACTCTGATCAGGATATATTCTTTTAAACACAACAATATAAACCGCTAACGCAGTGAGATATTTATCCCAGACAAAAAATACGTACCATTGCATTGTTCGTCGCCCAGAGATTTTTCTCCCGATGGCTTTAAAGAATCACCTGAAATAATAGTTTACATTCTACAATTATGATTATTTTGGTTTTTGGAGAAGAAGAAAGAAAAAAAAAAATCATCAACATGCTCCAATATCAAAACGAAAAAATCTACGAAAAATTTTCATCCAAGTTGTTATTAACTAAAAATATCTACATTATAAAAATATAAACACAAAATAAAAAACTAGAAATATTGAAGTTTTCTATATATTTATATAGTTGTAGGAGCACTTTTTTTTTTATTTATATTATAGTTAAGATTATATGTCATGTAATGGTGAAAAAGTATAATTTTACGAAATGTTACATATTTTAAGGTATATTTTTTATTTACAACGTTTTTTTATAATATATATATATATATATATATATATATATATTACAAATTCAAATTGTACAATTTATTTGATAAACTTAACAATAAATCGTCGACGAGCAATAACGTGCAATTTCATCGCATTACAAAAGTTTCATATTGAAAATACTACTCTGACTCATTTGTTGCGTTAACATTTATTGGCTTAAAAATTATTCAAAGGTAATTTCTAAAAAGATATCTTATTTACATTGAAAAGTACACATCTTCTCCCTGTTAAAAAAATTAAGCATTAAAACTAAAGAATTGTAAATACAGGAATTACGACAATGGAACTCGATTATGCTTTACTTAAACAAATATTTAATCGAATGTTTTTATTCGCCATTTGAGAGTTGAATATTTAAAAAATTGATGTTCAAATGTCTTAATGTTTGCATTTAATTGAAATTGCTTACGCAAGATAGCGAACCAAAATCATCCGTAAGTCAATAATGAACTTAAAATATCACCGTTTTATTTGATATGCATACGTCTTACATATTTACAAGTAATTCACTAAATTGAAACAACTAAATAATTTTTAATGGATTTATGTGTATGTTGCAAGAAAATATATTTCTCTTCGTAATATTTAAAAACAAAACAATTTATCACAATATCTGTTCTGTTAATTACCATCAACAATAGATTTGTAAGCATTCAACTTCTATACAAGTTACTTTATGAACTTTGATGGCTTATTATCACGGTTTTTTAAGTGCTTATATATATATATATACTATTTCAAATAAACAATTACAAAATTTTTTATCGTGAAACAATGCAAATCGTCAAGTAGTAAGTATCTGCACAGGTCAAGTTCACTGTTATCCATCCTTGTTATGCGCAGCTCTACCATTTAGACTTATGATCTGTGTGAAGAGCAGCTTCGGCTTTATTTGCATCGATTCTTTTTTACATAAATATGTATTCTTAATCTTAGATACAGTAATAGCAGCTGGTGGTCCTATATTACATCGAATCATCCATAAAAGATTAGATTTGCCATAATACAATACTACATTGTTGCATTAAAATCGCTTGGCATACAAAGTCAAATATTTAATTAGGAATCCACATAATACGTAGATAATAATGTGGTTGAAAAAACCAGTTAACTATCGATACCTGTAAAATGAGAGATTAACATTTTAAACAATATTTTTTATAAAATGATCGCTACCAAAGCTATGATCCGCTTCGGCATAAAACCTGCACATAAGCATATGATAATGACAGAATATGATAATCCGATAAAGTAAATTTGTAAAGCAAACAGATATTGGGACTTTAAGAAGAAATAGTAGAGTAATATTCACATTATTATATGTTTACGGACCAATAAAGCAGAGGACTTTGAAAAACCTCGATCATTCAACGAAAGTACAAGAACACGAGGAATTTCAAGAGAGAAACAAAGTTTTTTTAAAAAACTAATTTTAGAAGTAAAAAAAATCTGGTACACAGATTAGAAAGACACAGGAAAAAAGACAATAAATTCTCGGACCTCTTGAAGTCTGAGAGGGCATCAATGATCCCGATGATCTTAGTAATAAATTGAAAAAAAAACGATTTCAAAATTCTGATACAATATTCTACAATTAATAAAAAAAAATAAACGGAAGCATAATTTATTTATATTATAATACATTTATTGATAATTATAATATACTTATAATAGGCGAATATTGTATTTTCATTACGATTAAACAATTTCAAAATAAATTAATTTTGTAATTAAAGGTTAAGTTAAGGAATATTTATTAGATTTTTCACTTATTGCTCGATTATATAATATCAATTCCATTACTAAAGAACGACCAATTAAAGTCCTATAACTTTTCTGCGCTTAATAAGTTAATGTTAATATTGAGTTAATTTTTTTGGAATATTCTACGTATATATGTATATCCTTGTTATCGAAACAATATTTACAAGTAATTTTCACGGATATTCTAATATAATCCTATTTAGGAAAAATTCATCAAAACGCCTTTTTCCGTCGGTAATTTATACGTGTAATATTGCAATATACAAAACTACTCGCAAAAATTTTTGATTATTATAAAAAATAATTATACTTTATCACGGGGTCACCATTTATTTAAGCAAAAAAAAAAAAAACAAAATAAAAGAACGGTAACTTCTCGTTTGCGACTATATTTTGATTGAAATAAAACATACAAAACTTTAATATAGTTATTAGTAGGAGTGTACATTAATTTGATTCTTAAAAATTTATTTTAAACTTCATTTTAATTTTTTTGATTTATTTAGTTTCTTTAATAAGCAAATAGTGTATAAATTTCTCTTTTTGACCACTCGACTGAAACAATTGGAAATATGTAGGCACTTAATATGTCATCAAGCTTTACAAATAAATTCAAATAGTAATATTTATTGTTAATAATAGTTAATAATGTAGTGCATATAGAAACAATTCAACTTTTTTTCATGTTATTTTTTTAATAAATACTAAACACCATAATGCAAAAGATGCAATGTTATGCAAGCTTATACAATGATCTTGGAAATTAATATTATTTAGTGATTTTTACACGAATGTGAGGTATGAATATATATTTTCAAAGAAAAAAAATATTCTTTAATCAGTTAAATATCATATTACAAAACAAAAGTTGTAGAACATTAATAATCATAAGAAAATGTCCAAAATGCTTATTATACTTCTGTTGTATAGATCAATTTGTATACTTTAGTTAATTTTGGTTTATAATGATTTAGTTTATGAAAATGTTCCACATTTTTACAAATAACAAAAGGTATGAACATTTTATTATTCGCATAAAACAAGTGTAATAAATGACTGACATCAATATTTAGTAATATATATTATTTACCAACTGTTATTCAAATTTTCACTATCTACACATAGTTTGTATTAGGTTCAATTTTATTATTTCAGTATTTCAAAATACACGTAGAATGACATTATTATATGTTTTGTATTGCAATAGTATGTTTATTAATACTGGCTCCATGATCAAGGGAAAATTTACAAGCTAAGCCTTTCAGTATTAATACCAAGAGACGAAAAGAAAAAAATAATTAAAAATGGAATTTCATATTTATCCGAATATAACTTTTCATTAAATTTAGATATTAAAGATTCATAGAAGTCCTGGTGCAAGCATTATATCGAATAAAAATTGATAAAGTACGAATGTAAAACATAATTATTCTATGTGCAAAGTCAGATCTGCTGAGTAAGTAATAAAATTGTCTTTGTTACCTTATTACAGTGCCAAATTTCAAATTAAGGAAGACACGTGCCCAAAATTATCCAAAATAGCGTGTCAATTATTAGAACTTCAATCTGTTTCAATAAACTGTTCACGGTGTAATAATTGAAAATTGGTGTAACAATAATAATTTTACACATCATTTGGAGAAAAAAATTAAAAAATGACAATTTCAAAAAGCTTAAGCTTATTGATCGCAAAAGATATATACACCTAAGTGTAATATCTAATTACAATTCCATGTCCAAAATGCATCTTCAACTAAAAGATAAATAACGTTTTAAGCTGAGCTTTCAAGAAATTGAAAATAATTGTTCGTGCATGCTTATGTCAGTCATGGATAAATGATTATATTTGGAAAATATTTGAAAATTGTACTTTTGTAAATGAAACATAAAACAGAGTATGTTGAAATAATGAGATGAGCATTTAAACAAGTGTTAACGCAGTTAAGAAAGTCAAGCTGTAGTGTTGAAATAACGAAAGAAAAAAGAAAAGAGAAAAAAGAAAATTGCACATATATATATATATATATATGTGTATATGAGTGTGTGCGCGTGTGGTTGGTGCGTGTGGGTATAGAAATGTGAGCGCGCGTGTAAATGGTTGTCTTGTAATCACAGCGTTAGATTCACAGGGCCACGTAGGGAGGATCCACTGGAGCAACTATTGTTTCACAAGTGTACACTCGGCTGCTGGAGCTCGGCTGCTGGAGCTCGGCTGCTGGAGCTCGGCTGCACACACGTGCCCATGGAGACGAATAGGCGGACGAACGAGGAGCAGCGGGACTCGAGGGAGATCGGGCCCAAAGGAGTAGAGGCCCGATCGACGGGTCTGAGGAAGGGGCCGGGCAGGAGGAGAGACCCGGGGCCAAGGCTTCGGCACTGCCTCGGTCTCCCGGACGTTGGCGCTCACGGGATCCCAGGGTAGTCGCGCACGTAAACAAACGCATGCTTGCCTTTGTCGTTAGGTTAGTTCCTAACCTTCTCCCTGCTCGGCCTTATACGAATAGCCGTGGCCGATCGCGGGAGCCGCGCGAGACTCGCGAGAGCCCCGGAGTTGGAGAATACAAAGATCCCGGAATTAAAGGAGGGCCCCGCGAAGTCCTTTGGCCGGGCGTCGTCGGGCCTCGGCCGCGAGCCTCGCGATCTCCTGACGTTCGGGCGCAGCTGACGCCGCACAAAATAATAATGTAAAAAAGCCAACCGGAGGGAGAGAGAGAGAGAGAGACCAAGGTGAGATGAGCGGTACTGCCTAACGGTTTTCTCCTCTCCCACTTTTATTCGCTTGGAGCGCGCAGCGCGCACACGCGAGAGCGGACTGCGCGAGGTGGCGGCTGCGGCTGCGGCGCGGCGGGGGGGGGCGGGAGAGCGGAGCTGGCTCGCGCGTGCACGGGAGCCGAGAGAGCCACGCGCTTGCGAGAGCCGAGAGAGAGAGAGAGAGAGAGAGAGAGGGGAGGGAGCCCCGAGACTCCCGTAGATGAGGCGCACACGGACTCGCGGTCACGGTGTGCTCGCTCTGCTTCGTGTGTATCAAAACTTTTGTACGGCCGTTCCTGATTCGAGCCGCGTAAGAAGAGCGTAAACGCGCACTCGGCTCTAGCTATTGTTCGCAACCCCCCCCTTCCGACGGATAGTCGGTCCCTTCCCGACTCTCTGCTTTACAATTGCGAATTATGTCATTGGTTATCAATCTTTCTCCTTCGCTTCCGCTCCCTCGAGCAATCGAAGGCTGCGCATTTTATCGAAGAGCCGATTTGGATCATCTCGTGTCGCTCCTGCCGCCGAATAGTTATTGTAAAAATATGCTCTCTGTCGCAGCGTTAAAACAGCCAAAACCATTGCGCAGCGTTTTAAAGAGGCCCAACGGCCCAACGGACGCCGCGTTAGATTTAATTTAACTATTAGTCATCGTATTTGAAACGGCGGACTCTTTGCAAGGAAGCCTTTCTAACGAAGATCTCGATTAATCACAGGACATTTAAAGGATAATGCTTGCTATTGTTAAGGATACCCAGGCTCCACAACGATATCTAGTTCATTGTTGTTTTAGCATCGGTGTCAATGTTGTGCTTGGACTCCCTCGACTAAGTCGACCATTACGATCGATTCAAATGATTCATTTTGACGCGTGCATTTATAAATATTTTGTACAATCATTACCCACTTCGTTTAACGCGATCGCCAATATTGAGTATTTTGCAACTGCAACCGTAACACGAATCAGGCCTTTTTATTTTTTAAATCTTTTCCACAAGATTAAAACAATACACGTATCTACTTGTTAATATAATATCCGTGATGGACGTATGCTTATTTGGATGTTGAACCTTAAGCTTGTCGTCCATTTCATTTTATATCATAAAAATCATTTCGTTATTCCAAAGCCAATATGCTACATGCTGGGGAAAATATCAGTCCGAAATAATCTGCCTAATTCATTCATTGTGTGCCGATTTTCCACATTAGCTGTATTTTCCTTTATATGTATTATCTTTCCCCTATAATTACAGTTTTTTGCATAATTTTCACACTCATTTGCCAATGAGATTTACGATAATACGTTTGCATGATGTTCTGGTTTTTATAACTTTTGCCATAAATCCAAATCCATCTGAATTTCAGTCGGTGGCAAATCTAAAAATAAGGTTCGTATTGTCATTGGAATTTTGAAATTATGGAGAAAACATGTACTTACTAAAGAAAATCGTATTTTCATAGTAATTCATATCGCCCGTTGCGAAATATTTATGATTTTCGTCTTGTAGATTAACGTGGGATTACAATCGATCCAGCATCTGAAAACATTAGCAGTGGTTAATACAAAATTATTTTTTCCGTAAACTTTTGACGGGATTAAAGTAGGTATGCTGCTCAGTATTTTCGTTTTTTGACGTTGTATTAACATTGTTTTTATTTTTAACGATAAAGTGGCTAACAATACTATAAATACAATGAAATAATGGTATCCTCTGTAGGCGACAGTATTTATACACTGGGGAAGTAATATCAAAATAATAGATGTAAATTTATTATACAAAAATTTGTCCGTTCAATTGATGGGAGTGTTAGTATTGTTAGGACAAGCGGATAAGTGATGGTATTACTGGTTTCCGAGGTCGTGCGGCCGCTCTTCGTCACTCGGTGTGCATTTTGACCTTTTGACTTTTGGACTTGGCCGAGCGCTCGATGATCAACTGGTTGATGAGCTCGGAGTTCCGCCAGACCTGGTCCAGGTAGAAGAGCAACTTGTCCTTGAATCGCACACCTGGTGCGAATTGCGCGCGAGCTCTGGTTCTCGTAGACCTTGCGACTTTGGATGCTCCGCATGGTCGACCTCTCCAGCTTCGAGGTATTAAATACTTGCAGCGATTGCACCGATGCTCGCCTGATTTCACCTCGGACGTTAACAACCACATATCATTAATAACGACTGCTTTTCGCTCCTCTTTATCCCGGCGACCGACGCCCAAACCCAATATTCGAGCTCTCGGCATCTTCGGTACACGCCGAGTACAAGTATTACTGTTACCCAGGATGCGCGACTTTTCCAAGAGCGAGACTTCCGAGCTCTCGAGTCTTGCTTGTTTTCATCGCGATTCAGCAGCGATGCCTCTGAAACAAAATTGTTCAGAAATGGACACTCGCTTATTCTCGTAATATTAAATTGGACACCTTTTTAAAAGAAGCATTATATGCTTTATATAACGGCAAATCAACTCGTTCGAGCCTGTCGATTATCATCGGAAATGCGAAAAGATAATAAAGAGTTTTCCGATCTTCCGATCGGCAGGCGGATTTCCAATTTCTTTTTAATTCTAAAAGTACGTACGATTTCAGTATTACGTCTACTGCGTTATCTTCTTGTTCGTTAATGTTGATGCATTCGTCTTTTACGAGTATAGTCATTGATCTGAAAAATATTAAGCAATCAAGTTATTAGTGATTCCAACAATTTTATTGTAGAATTTTATTGAACGATGTTAATGTATTTTTATGTTTTATACTCATGAGTCTTCGGATTCGATTATTATAATGACGTAATATTGAAATAAATGCCATCGGTCTAATTTCATAAAAACATAATTGATTTCGAGAAGATAAAATGACGTAGGAAACAAAAAACAATTGTTTAGACATTGACATAATGTGTATATTTTATAAAATATTTGTATAAAAGAAGTAATCGCAATATTTTTGGGCATTATATACATTCAAAAACTTTACGCTTTGTTAATAAAAACTTACGCTTTTTGTTTTTAAATTCGAATTCGTAATTTTTTTGTCTTTTTTTAATTTACAATTTCACTTGAAAAATATTTATTGTAAATATTTATTATATAATGAAAGCAATAATTGTAAGGTAAAAAGCCATTGTACTGTCTTATACTTCGTTAAATATAAAATTAATTAAAGTCAATCTTATTAATGAGCACTCGGCTAAATACAGATTGTTAATATTTTTTAAGCAATTATTGCTTTATTCATAAGTTAATAAGTTTTCGTAGGAATAATCCATTTGAATATCTAAATTATTGATATAGACAAAGGTAAGTTGTTATAGATCGTTGAATATCTTTTACGAATTAAATTTGTCGTTCGGAATTCATTCGTAAGTCAGAATATTTTGTTGATTCTAAATGATATATATTTTATATAAAAAAAATTTAGTTAATGACTTAAAAAATGTGGATTTCTTACAATTAATAATTATTAATTTATAATTTTTATTGCGAAAATATTATACAGCTTTTATAGATGGTATCATCAATAATTATTTGTCCTATATTAAATAATACTTTGAGAGGAAATAGAAAATCAATTGACGCTGTGTTTTTACAAGAATTATTTATTAATTTTGAATGAATTTTTACATTCATAACATTTTATCATATAATATAACTTATAACATTGTTTGTAAATCATCAGATTGACAATCCTACTTATAAAGTACATTATTATTATTAATTTTTTTTAGTAATCACGAATGAAATCAAAATATAAAATATTCACAAGAAAGTATAAATTTTAAAAAAGAATTCAATTAATTATCCTTATATTTGTACTATTTTAATTTAAAAGCTTATAAATATTTTAATGATTTCCTTTTACTATTTAAAGAATAAAAGTATTCGTAAATATTAATTTTTTAAATTTACATGCTTCTTAGATGAGTATTTATTAAATTTACAAAACAGGAAGGATTATATCTTATTGAATTTATTAGAAATTTTAGTAAAATAATGAAATTTTCGTGCAATTAAAATCATGAGAATTTAAAAATCACATCCTACATTACATGTAATTAAAAAAACGAAACCCCATTTTACACGGTACTAGTTAAAAATTTACTACTTTGATCGAGTCGTAGTAATTTAATTACGTTTCACTTAATCGAATTAACAATAAAGCAAAAATTATATCACGCTGAATCGAGAAGACTCAAATGATAAAATTGAATTAATTATTGGCAAATGTGAGTATGCATTTAATAATTACGAAATTCTTTGAAATTAATCTGGCAGAAAAAAGTTTGGATATTTTATTTGGAATTGTAGCTATTAAACACAGGCTAGATTTTTATGGATGGTGATGGTAGGTAGCCAATAAAAGTCTGTACTGTAAGTAATAATAAATTTAAACTACGTATAAAATTTAATCGTACGATTATTTTTCACAGTTAAATTGAAACAATAATTCTTCTAAATGACGCAACTGATCTTCAAGTACGTGTAAAATTTATAATATATCGTTTTATTGGTTGATTTAATTATTATTACTAGCAGTAGTGGCGTAATGAAGATCGTTAGGTCAAAAAAAAAAAAAAAAAAAAAAAAAAAAAAAACAAAATAAACGAAAATAAATAATGAAGGATTTCTTTTAAGCTAATTTGTATTGAAAAAAAAAAAAAAAGAAAAAAAATCGTCGGGATTGTAATCAAGATGCGATTGTACAGATGCGATCGAAGAGAATGTCGTTTCCGCCAGGGGATCTCGCCTATCGGGGGCAATGAGACTATTTCGGAATTATCTTTTGAAAAAACGAAGCTGCGAGCGCGAGTCAATGTAAAAGCAAGCGAGTGCTCGTGTCACCGGCTCACGAGGAGCATCGGGGAAAATCTATCGGGGCTCGGGTAGCGGAGGGGCGCGGGCCTCATTTGAGAATGTAGAACTTGATGCTCTTGCCCTGGTGCCGCCTGACGATGTGCCTCTGCATGTCGATCTTGTGGTTGCTCCGGTGGGGGCAGTGGGAGCAGCAGAACCGCCGGGGATTGTCGCACTCGTACTTCATGTGGCGCTTGAGGTGTCTGGAATGTATGTAGGTCTTGCTGCAGCGCGGACAGACGTTCGTGCCCTCGTCCGCCTTGGGGAAGCTGTCGAGGGAGTCGTTCTGCAGCAGCAGCATCCGAGGCTCGTACCACAGGTTGGAGAAGTCGATGCGACCTGGAATATTCCCAAAGGCGAGCTTGAATTATTATTTGCTTTCACCTGCGCTGCAAAGCTCGCGCGGCTCGACTCTCTACGAAAGAAATTTCGTAATAAGCATTCTACCAGGTAGGCTGGCCCCGCTAATCCAAGCGCAGCTCTTAGCGAGCTGAGCCCCTGGGCCTTAGAGGCCACCCTTTAAAGCCGTAGGACCCTCGGGCACCGGTGCAAGTTCTACCGAGATTATCGGGCCTTGCTTTGGCCCCTTGCCGAAAGCCCACTAGTCTTTCGGAAATGCAAACATCCCAAATCACCACCAGTAAAGCCACTCTTACTTATCGTTATAAAAATCAGGCGGCCCTTACAGAGCAAACCTTTCGTCGGCCCTGATTTCAAATGCAACTTTATCGAGAATTCCTTCGTTAAGGATTTAACCATAAGTACATTTTGTAATATTTTAAAAGCCATTCATTGAACGTTTTCAAATTTTCGGAATACAGATTTTTTCCCACCTTTCAATTCTTAATGCAAAATATTGATGTAAAATAAGTTGACGCTCTTTCTGAAAAATATAGGATAACTTGTTTTTTGTTCGGTGGAAATAATTTTTTCATTAATTAACAAAACGCAGAAATCATTGTGCAATACATGTTTCTCAATTTTATTTACGAAAAAAGTACAAACATATAAAGCCTATTTGATATAGAACGTTCGTTGTTCCTTTCCTTCTGCATCTATTTGTATTCTATACTTTGAAAATTTGTTTGTTGAAACCAAGTGTGTCTTGCAACTAAAATCACCTCGTCTTATGTGACAAAATTTTTTAGTTTTGTACTAATTTCACTTTTCACAGTTTCTCAATTATCTGAAATGAAAAATTAAAAAAAAAAACTCTTCTATTTCAGATATTATTATTAAGAAATGAAAACATTCCGTAATTTCGTTTTAAAAGCTTACAAATATGTATATTTTATATATATATATACATCTATATATAATATATATAAGGTAAAAGAAAAATTAATGAATTAATAATTATTTAGAACAATATTTCATTCTCTGTGCGTATGCTTATGATGATGGATTGGTCAACATTTTCAAACGGTTATAGATTTTCCCTTCGAAACATTTATCTAAAAAAATAAAATTTTGTTAGTAAAATTAATATCAAAAGCCTGGGGTGTATACAAAAAGGAAAGATATATATTATGTTTAGGAATAATCGTAACGTCTTAAAGGTTTCGAATTTCAATGGAAAATTTTAAACTACATAAAAATAAATCGTTTTGAAGGACAATTTAGGTGTAAAACCATTTTCGGTAATTTATTTTTGGTATGATAAGGAAATTTTAAACTTACATAGACATTTGTGTTATATTTTATAATAGAAGAAGATTTCATTAGAATAAGAATACGGCTTAACAATTATCAAAATTAAACAGTTTTAGCTATTTTTTTTATGTAAAATATTTTATTAAATACATAATGCTTGTATGTCGAGTCGTTGATTTAATTGAAAGTTCACGATCGATGGGGCGTTCTAATGAAACCAGACAGCTTTAATAATTGAAAAAGTATATAATACGAATACTGAATTTCCCAATAAAATGAATTTTAATTATAGAACTTGTATAGCCAAAGGCCTGCGTGTAAGATATCGCAACAGATGTTGCTATAAAAATCGTGTGTTTTTTACAATTTCTAATTAAAATGGTAGAAAACAAAAATAAAATAATCCTTATTTCCGCATTGGAGAGTTATGGAAGTTCCGATGAAATGCTTCGATAAGCTACGGGCATTTAATCCGACTGTCAAAGAGGTGAGGCTACAGTAAAGGCATGGGGGGCAGCAGGCCAACCAATCCCGGGGATGCTCGGCAGGGCCTAGGGATCGACGTAGAACAGGAGGCGCTTGTCCTTGTGCCGCAGCAATACGTGCGTCTCCATGTGACTCTTACGCTTGCTGCGGTGAGGGCAGTAATGGCACCTGAAGCGCGGCTCTATTCCGCACTCGTACTTCTGGTGCCTCATCAGGTTGCCCCACTGCCTGTAGGACTTGCCGCAATCTACGCAGACGTTGTCCTGGCCCGGCACCTGCACCGGACTCCGCAGCGCGTCGCGCGGCTTCACGCTCGTCCGGTTGTACTCTGAAACGTGCCAAATAGAGTCGAAGGTTAATTCGCTTGGTTCGCTTCTCGCCGCTGCTGAAACCAGGCCTCGGCCAAGCGACGATAACGCAACTGCAGCCGAAGGAGGCCCTCGCTCGCCCTACCTCGGATCAGGGCTCGCTCATTATCCCGAGAGAACATTGGCCCTTTTACTTTTCATCCATCGTGAAAAGCCATGAACGATCGTGAAAAAAGATCGTACGTCGCTCGATTGGCGCCGAGCTCGGACGATCCTCCGTCAATTCGTTATTTTTACCGTTGCCAAGCCAATGACTCTTAACTAAAACTTGATCCTCGAGTGAATCTTATATTACTGCAGCCCGTCATACTTACCTGCCACTAAATTTACAACCTAAGTCGCTGAAAATAATTGATTCAATAAACTGAGTCGATTTCGTTCTTTTTTTTTTTCTCTTTTCAAAAGTATGTTATTTTGAAGTTGCATTTTTACATTTTCAATAGATAAGATGACGGAAAATTCTTTAAATAAAATCTAATAGTACTAGCTCCAAGATATCCGCCGATGTCTCGGTGCACTCATTAAAGCAATCATTGAAAGGCAATTATTAGTTTTGCCACTATCGTTCCAAAGCGTGAATTAAAATAATTGCTTCGAAAATTATTTTCAGATCAAAGGTTTCTCGCTCTGCAGATTTCATCATTATCTTGATAATGATAAGGCAACACGTACTTCTCTTGGTAGCTTATAATCTGAAACACAAATCGAATAAATTTGTTAGTAATGGCATTTTTACGTTATTTAAACGCCTGAGAATTGTGGATGATAATCCTATGCGGTTAATGATCAGCTTGAGTGTATTCAACGTTGTTTGTAAAGCGAATGCAATATTATGAGCAAAATAATAATAATATATATGTATATATATATATATAAATAATTCATTATTAAGTAACACTCTCAAGAGATTACTTCAACATCCGCAAGCTCCACATTTTTAACAACTGTTTACCATTTGATTCTATTATGCTTTATTTTTAAGGTTTTCTATTCGTTGGAATTCAATAAATTTAGAAAATGTTAATTGTTCCTTTAACTTTTTCACTACATTACAATAATTGTGCCACTAAAACCTGAAAAACAACAGACAAAGGCTATATCAGTATTTTTATATTTAATAATAGACAATAATTAAAACATAGATTAAAACAGAAATTATAAATATAAAATTTTTTACAAATTACAAGACTTTATACCTTCGAGTATTGATACTTATATTTTGACTTATATTTTGTCCATCTTCACTCCTGAAAATACAGAAAAATCTGTAAATATGAATTAAAAAATATATTAATACATTGATTTTGTATGAAATTTTTATTATATAAATATACTTTTAATACAAACTATTAAGATAACGTTTCTTTAAAAGGGGTTACTTTTGTGTAAAAATAAGTCAAATAAAACAGTATTGATATTTGAAATTAAAAGTTTATATACAATAAATTATTAAAATGATGAACTAGGTAATAATTTTTTGTTATAAATTGATCTATAATTCAACTCGAAGAAATAGTCAAGATAAAAATAAATTGCATTAACGGTAAAACAAATTTATTTGCTATCGGGTAATTAATTTCAAAATGAAATAATAATGTTAAAACAGTTTAAAATGTTGAATACGTTTATTGTTGTCCATTTTTAGCAGGTACAACTGTGTGTTGATTATTGTGTATACAAATGCGTGGGCACAAATGTATTTTATTTATTTTATATAATATTCAAGTCTGAATTATTCAAGGAATCTAATTATTATTAAGAAATTCTGTATTTTTTTTATAATTTATACAAAGAACACATGAACACTAATTAATAAATTTAGATACAACATTTAATGGATCAGCTCTGCATAAACTTTGATAATACGCGTAGACAAATTTAATTTATCATCGAGTCTTTTAATTAAACACAAACTTAGCTAAATATATTTATATAAACGACGCAATCGATCGCTTCTGTCATCGTAATACAATATTATTCCTTTTTTTAAATTTTAATCTCAGCCACACATGATACTTATAAGCTACGTACAACAGTGCTAAATTTATAAATGCAATTGCCTTTACGTCTAGATAATTCTAAACAAATGCTTGGACAAATAAAAATCACTATTTATAAGATATTCAATCTGATCGTCGGCATAATTTTTTTAACGTAAAATGAGTACAGGAACACGATTACTCAAATGTTGCGGACTGCTTAATCAGCGTATCGTCGTTACGTATTCGGATATACGTAAGCCTCGCAGTGTAATCGAAAAATTATTAAGTATTTATTGAAAATTTATCTTTTTATAAGGTGCTTAAAATACTACCATCGTTAATTATAATATTAGCACACTTTAGGGTTAGCATAATTCGGTACATTTTGAAATTCAGTATTTTTAAGCAACATTTTTTCTACAGAATAATTTACCTCTTACATTAATATAGTTCTATCTCTCTCTCTCTCTCTCTTTTTCGAAACTGAGCGTTACAGAGTGGCTTACGAAGATTCAGCTCGATAATCATAGGCAAAGGTTGACCTTGCATTCTAGGGATGCTGCTCTATGTAATGGAGAGCTGTTGACAAGCTTGTGAATACTAAAGTTGATAGCATTAAACGAATTGCACCATTGAAATTATACGAGAATAACAGACATTTAAAAACAATAAGAAGCTGTCCTCTAGTCAAGCAATACATTTTAGTCATTCGTTATAATCGTCATCGGCTATAGTAATTGTAGCTACAATTTAATACGGAGATGCGAATCAAGACACGAAACACGATAATCCTGCATACAGATTGCATTAAATAATTGATGCATCACACACACACACACACACATATCGTAACGAGTGAGCCACTGCTTGAGTGGCCGTCGAGTCGCTCGAGTCGGCGATAAATAGATAAGGTACAGTTTAAGAATACTTGTGAGAGGAATAGAGCCGCTCGGGCTGTTGGGGAAAAAAAAAAAAAAAAAAAAAAAAAAAAAAAAAAAAGGAAAGGAAAAACCGTTGGCTCCCGAGCATCGAGAGGCCGAGAGCAAGGGCTGGGCTAGGGGAGGATCGGCGGGTGGCTCGCAGTTGTACTTACGGAGCCGAGCCTCGGGGCTCCTCTCGGGCCTTGCCGGGTCCCCGGCCCCCGCCCCCATCAGGAGTAGGGCCGCCGAGCGGGGGCCTAGTCCGGCTGGACGTTGTACCTGAAGTCCTTGTCCTGGTGCCTGATGCGTATGTGCCGGCGGATGTCGGTCTTGCGCTTGCTCCGGTAGGAGCAGTAGAAGCACCCGAACCTCGGGGGCTTGTCGCACTCGTACTTCTCGTGCTGTATGAGGTGCGAGGAGTGCTTGTAGGACTTGCCGCAGCGCAGGCAGACGTTGGGGTGCTTGGGGTCGCTCGCCCTCAGGATCGTCTCCTCCTCCTCCTCCATCTCGATCCGGAGCGGGTCGCTCAGCACCGGGGTCACGAGGTCGTACATGTCGAACATCTCCAACGCGTCCCTCATCGGGTCTGAAAGCAGCGGAGGGAAGGCCGGTGAGCTTATGGTGGCTGGCCGATCGCTCGCACGCGCCCGGATCTGATCTACGCTCGATCATCGCTCGACTCTTTCTCGCGGGAGGGGCTCGCCTTACCCTATGGGTGCGGGCGTGCGTGCGTGCTTTCGTGCGTGCTTTCGTGCTTTCGTGCGTGCTTTCGTGCGTGCGTGAGTGAGTGCGTGAGTTGGTGCGTATTGGCGTAAGTGCGTTGTGTGCCTGTCCGTGTGCTGGTGTGTTCGTTCGTGGCCGTATCATGGGGACCCATCGAGACCTGCCTCCTTTATGGGGCGCTTGCGCTTCGGTACTACTGGGCGCGAGCTTATTTCAAAATTAGAGATTCGTCCGTTCGAATCACTTATCACCGCGAGCTTCGATACAAACTCAAATCGTTATTTTGAAGTAAATTTGCGTTCAGTTGTATTGCAACGCGCGTAATTAGTCGAATACGAATGCAACGTTCTGCTCTCCTCCGGTTCTATTGTAATTGCAAGCTATAACGAATTTATAACGCCATTGAGAAATCAATCAAAATGTTTTTCTGCTCCCTTCGCAATTCTTGAATAAATTATCCTATAATTTAAATTATACTCCATTAGCTGCCGCGCTTTCTACCCCCATCAGGCCTTATAAAAAAAATAACGTAGGTTTTTCCATAATTAATCGACTAACTCCGTTGCACGACTGCAACCAATTATAGAGCTATCGCGGAAAATTTTTTTTATTTTATGGTAATTAAGTACACATTACCTAGAATAAAATTATCGCCCGAATTAGTCTATTTAATTAGTCTTTTTACAAGTAACAGGAATGCAGTCGAAACAGGTTTAGCTTCAATCGTAGCATTTTTTTTACAGGTATCTAGAACAAGATACTCGGAAAAAATATGAATACATTATTCTTGCGAAAATCTTGTGAAAATTTAGAAAGGTAAATTTGTTTTAAAACTTTATTTTCTATTCGTATATTCGTTGGGCGAAAATACAAATATTTCTTTATTGCACGCTAAACTTTTTTCTCAAGTGACATTACTTAATTAAGATTCCAGATTACTTTATAGCTTTTCAGATATCATATTATGTTGGCAGAGGTTTTCTCTTCTTTTTCAAAAGTCCTTTCTCCGTGAAACGAATTACGACGAATCATCAGTCTCCTATTATTGAGACAGCTTCGGTAGATCCCGTAAGCTGAAATAAATTCAAATGCGTTTAGTCCCGTCAACATTTTTTGCACATGCTATGCTGAATGTATTGGTTATTAAAAAAGGGAACAATAAGCTAATGATAAATGTTTCATTCTTACGTGTAACTTAGGGTGGTTTAGTTTTCCTGCAAATTTAATATTAAATATCATTCCTCCTGTCTTTTTAAAAAAAGACTCATAATATTTTCATGTTATAGAAGGTACTACTTCTACAATTTTATGATTACGATAACAATTATAATATTACTTTCTACGCATATACCAAAAATAGCCTTTAATTATTTTAAATGGGTAATGTCGATTTTAAGTAATAAGTTTAGATTCTTATAAAATATTCTGTAAATTTAGGGAGTCAAAAGACTTTCTAAATTTAAAAACAAATTTATAAGAAATGGTTTTTTTACTTCGGACACAATATTTATTAAAATCTGAATAATGTATTGGAAAAAGAAACAAAAAGAAAAGTAAAGAAAATTTTTTAATAAAAATTAATTGTGTGCAATAATTAATGAAAAATCAATCAAAGATTCGTGCATTTAATACGAGCCAATTAAAATATTTGACGCCGATTATACTTAACCTAGTTAGAGTTTGGATAAAAATCAGAGATCCGGAAAGGTATAAGTGATAGGCAATGCTTTTATTGTGATAATGAAAACACTTGCAATGTAGCAATGTTGTAGTACAATTCATCTATTATCGAGAAAGAATGTTGAAGAAAATAAGATAAGACAAGTGGTGAGCACCAAGGGATTTTATTTTTATCTATAGCGAGCCTCGACAGCGAGCCTCGAAGTCGTCGAGTCGGAAATGCCGAGCCGCAGGAGCGTCGCCTCGAGGCCTTCAGCCCTGAGGGCGCCGGTCGAGCTCGCTTGGCGCTACCTGGAACATCAAGGCCTTGCCCCTGTGCTTGCCCTCGATGTGCTCCTTCACCGACTGCTTGTGCATGAAGCGCTTAGAGCAGTAGGCGCACTGAAATCGACTCTGGCCCTCGCAGGCGTAGCTGCGATGGCGCCTCAGAGAAAAGAGATACTTGTACGTTTTGCCGCACTTCGGGCACTTGTACTCGACTCTCCCCGCCGGCCTCGATTCTCGTTCCACGTACAAATGATCGGAGCTCGGCTTGTGACTATCTGGAGCAAATAAGACAAAGCAATGAATTATTCCAAGCACCGCTCCCAATTGTCTCGTTCCCCTCCGTTAGCCTGGAATATACTTCGGCTTGCAAGGCTTCCTTTTAAAGCGGCTTCCGAGGCTGCATTTTCATAGGAGGACAATCGTTGGCGGTTCACTTGCTTGATGGGCGGGATTTAGAGGGGGGCGGGCGGGCGGACATGGTACACTTCGTATTCCCATTTCCGTAAACAATGTATTGAACGAACACATTCATTTGCAGCAACAAGCTTATGTTTACTTTCACCTTGTTGCCTATTTAATTATATATATATATTTTGTTTTTGTTTTGTTAGTACATCTATTACATTTTTTACACTATTATACAAAAGTTATCCTCGTAACGTAGACACATACGTTAATAATGCAAAATTCCGTGTACAAATTTCACGCATCTATTTAATTACAAGAATGTTGATCTGAAAGACTCTGAAGATTATGAACTGTGTTTTAATAATATTAATTGCGACGCATGTGTGGTTTACTTGAATAGTGAGAAGAATTATAAAATGTTATTCCGTAATATGATACCTCTATAATTATTTAATTGATATTAATGATTTTGCATAATTTTGTGGAACAGGATTTAGCTTAAAAAATTAAAAATTAAATTAAAAATTATAATTTGAGTGGTAAAAGCTTTTAATTGTCGACGGTCGACGGTTGATTAAAAACATTTGGTATTTGGTATTTGGAGATGTCTATTCTGGCTAAGGCTCACTGATTACAATTGACTATTTTTTTTGTCTGTGCATTTTTTTAATTTACGAAACAGATCATTACACTCCTCGGAAAATATTATTATTAAATAATTATATGATAAAGATTTATGAATTTTATCATTAGCCGTTATTTTACTATAATATATAAGTATTCATCCTTTAAGGAAAAAAATTTCTGATTTTCAAATAAACATGTTTGATTCAACTGCTGCCACTAGTTATTTTAAGATGACTCTTTCATTATCCAAGAATTTTGATATCGCACATACTCCAAATTTCTTTTTTACCACTATAATGTTAGAACACATAAGCCATTTGACTTCATAAAACTTACCTATTACCTTATAAGTATACATTAGAAAACTTATCTTATAAATATCGTGAATATGATATTTTATCTTATAAAATAGTTTTTTAAGCTTCAAGTACCTAAATAGCAATATTAATAACAATATTTAAACAAAAGTTACAGAACAAAAATAACAAAAAAACCCAGGATTAATGCAGTTAAACGTGTTTTAATCGATGGTCTAATTAATTTTTAACAGAACTATTATTTAAAGAAAGTATAAAAATAATTTTGCATGCTATTTATGCTCTTTACAATTAAGTAATTTGAAGATTTTTCCAGGCTTTTAATTATTAATCTCTTTTATTACAATATTTTTTACACTCCCTACAATCGACTTACGCTTTTCTAATAAATAAGCAAACGACATTATATTGACATTATACTGATATTTGTTTTCTCATGATGTTGCCAATCATTGATCCGCTGCTAAAATTATAATGCAGATTAATTGAAAAGTTATCCGTCCTTATAGCTTACAAATCGATAAAAGAGTCATGTTTAAAAATATTTTTTTAACAAATTTATATGTATAAAATAAATTTTTCATTTTACAAAAAAGCATGTTTTAACAACTTATGTGTATAATTACAGTATTAAATACTCTATAATTGAATTGAATTGAACGTGAAATTTAAAAATTATTATACACCAATACTCAACATTGATAGAAAACAATTAGCGACTACATATATTTACTTATTATGATAATACTTTTTTAAAAAAATGTTATAATTACAGTTGGGGAAAATATCAAATCTATCTTTCAAATGTTCTATCCAATCTAACCAATGGTTTCGGATTTACGCCATATGTTAAAGATTAAATTTTAATGAAATTAATTTTTATATATGTTTACACTATTAATGCTCGCTACAATGATTAATGACAATGATAAACATGAAATGTAGGATAGAGAAAAAAAACTTCTTCGTGAGTTTCAACTTATAAGAATTTATTCTTTATTCCATTGCTGTTAAATAGATAACTGTGAATTTATCCGCTAAGTCGTATTCTAAATTATCGCTTAATTAAGCTAAATTATTATTGTAGATCATAGTTATGTGTTGTACGATTTATCAGATGGAAAATATATTAGATTGCAGTATGTAGGGAGTTACTGAATCTGTCGATTTCATCGGCACAAACGGGTAAAATAAAAGAGCAGCTGTTCAATTCATTGTTACCTGAAATTAAAAAATATTGACAATTAAGAGTAGTTGAAATTGGGGGATCTCTTGATCATAAATATATTTTATAATGGATAATAAGCTATCAATGAAATATGCATTTAAAAAGAAATACTTTAATGAGTTTTTATGTATACATGACCTATTTAATAAAGTTAACATCGGTCTTATTGTAAGGGCTTTTTATCTCGGTGTAACAACATTTTAATCAAAATACCATTACTGCGCTTGTACTCACAAATACGCTTAAATGCCATAGTAGCGAGTAAATAAATGAGCACAGCATCTAACAAAATTTGACAAGTAAAAACAAATGGAGGTTATTCTTTTCTCGTATGATCCTGAAAACTAATCTCATAAAAGCCGAAAGAATATAATTAGAAAAGTTTCCATTATTAAAGAAACATTCGAGATGAGGTCGCAGGAGCTGCACAGCGCAAAATCAAGGGTAAAAGGCAGATCAGAATGTTTGCTGCTGTCGATGGCCTGCGTACGGCCTCTACTTACGGTTGAGATTCTTCTGGATATTGCACCAGTGGTACAAGAGGCCCGTAAGTTTAGTAAGAACCACCAAATTCAGGGGCCTTACCTATTTCGTACTTATCAGGTGTCAGGTCAGATTTCACCGGGTCTTGGATCACTGGACGTATAGATTTCTACTCCTTAGGGACTCTCCATTGGATACCGACGTCCAACATCGACGCATAAGTTACCTCTCTTGGGCCTGAAATATTAAGTATTCTGATAAATGATCGAGGATTGCTGCTCTCAAACCTCTCTGATCAAACTTACGTTCTGCACGACTGAGGCAGCCCTCACATATATCGAACAGCAGTTGTCCTCTTCTCTTTCTTTCATTTACTAACTCCGTATGCACTTAAATCGAAGCTCTCCAGGATGATAAATTATTCGTCAACAGTGGGCTTTATCAAAGCAAATTTATAGATCAGCATATAAAAGGCATAATAAAATCCATTGGATTTAACATCGTACATGTTTCATTGTTTTCGTTATTTATTTTACAGCTTAATATTTAAATTTTAAATTATCCGAATTTCGGAATAGGTACGGAGTAGCCGTAGAATAATTTAGAAGAGTTATTGGGATCAGTGGTTCAAAAATTTATTAAAAAATTATAAACTCAGAATTATTGTAATTATACAATTCAAAATTTTACTGAAAAAATATAGTTTATAAATAAATATGTATACATATATATATAAAGTATTTTGAAAAAATTGAACTCATCTTATATTTTACATTATAACAGTTCTTTTAAAATACATGTGGAAATTACGATTTAGCCAATGCCAAAATTTTTTCCACTTATAGAAAACACGTTTACTATACGTATTACTTCTTAATAAATGAAATAGACTTTCGAATTTGAGCTACGTTGTCAATCATTAATGTTTATAAAAAAAAAAAATGTTGTAAAAATTGTTACCAACCAATATTTTAAAACTACCCTACCTAATTTATAACTGTTATAAAGTATTTATACATTTTTTAGTTAATTGAATCTTGAAGGATGTAAGAAAAGAAATTGTTTATGCTTAAAATTTTTTTATTTAATTAAATTAAAAAAAAGAAGAGTCATTATACTCTTTTTTGTCTCTCTCGCACACCTAATAATTGCTACTTAAATCTTTGCTTATATCTATAATACATACATTTTTTTTTTAAAATACAACGAACATTACATATTTATACCATTAGTTTGAAATAAATGGAAGCGATCGATAAATATGCCAAAATTTAAATATTCGTAAAAAGAGAAGTAAGATTATTTACGTATAGAAGGAGCAAATACATACAGTAATTAATATTAAAAAATATTGTGCGCGTATCAAACTGTAGGGAGAAGCGTGCAGTAATTGTTTTATTTTTGAAACATATTAGAATATATATATATATACATTGAATACTATAGCACGATTGGACTTACGTTAAGTGAACAAAATTAGATGATCGTCGACGAATATATTAAATACCTTACTTTTGCACATTGGTTATATTGGGCAAGAGGGCTTAACGTGAATTATCGTTTGGTTTGTATAATTCCTTAAAAAGGCGACGCGTCTCAAAGGACGAAAAAACGCCTCCCAAGCATCGACCGCAGAAGGTGGGGAATTATAATTGTTAGTTAAAGAGAGGTGGCTTGGGAGCGGGCGCCCGCGTACGCCGTCTTAGGGCTAATCGAGAAGAAACGAAAGCTACTTGTTGTCAAGGTGAAAGGCGTTGTTCCGCTGGCGACAAACGGACAAGTGCCTCTGCATATTGAATCTGTAGTAGCTTTGGTAGGGGCAGTTAGAGCAGGAGAATCCGGGCTGCTTTCCGCACTCGTACTTCTCGTGCCGGCTCAAGTTGCCAGCCGACGTGTAGGACTTGCCGCACTTGGCGCATATGAAGCTCCCCACTGAAAAACGTCTTCCTAAAATCATCGAGAGCCTGTCGGATTCCGAGGCCTGCCAAGATTCATTATGCTGATACGCGCTCCAGTCGGCTTGACCTGGCATTGAAAAAAAAAACAAAATTTTGCCACATTAGTATTTTTTAGCATTAGGCATCGCTGCTTCTGCTTATGTCTTATTGCCCTAATGAGAAATGCTACTATGCTTCGTTCGCACCTTGTTGGCTACCACTTCGTGCCCAAGCGCTTTACTTAACTACAAGTGTAGTGGAACGTGGTTAAGTCGAGCCTTTTTTGACATTTGCCAATTAAAAAAAGAGATTCTTCTACAGAATAACTCAACAATAGGTTGCATTGGCCGTCGCAACTATTTTATATAAATTTCATGTATCTTAAATGATATTGCTTTCAACACTTATTTTTCCCTACATTTTATCGTCGGTGTCTGCACTTTGAGTGCTCTCTTTTTGCTTTTCATATAGATTATTACTTACGCAAATAAATGGAAAAGAGTAGAAAATTAATTTAAACGAATACAAAATAAAAAAAATTATTTCAAACAAAAACTTCAAGTTTTTCCACGACTTCTACAATCGACATTATAAACATACGGATTCTATTTTCTTCCAAATATTAATTGGCAAGTTGTTGTTGAATGTGTACATTTTTAGGTGTAGATGATTCATTAAAAAATTTACTTACTTTGTGACAATTTAAATTCTAAACCAATTTAATACGAACAGCCTTTAAATATATTTCTATGGACAGATTTACAATTTTTTTGAATAATATTTAGTTTCAGTTTAGGCTACTAATGCTAAAAAGTATAAGCATGTTCTTTGAGCTAAAGAACTTTTTCCACGTTATATATGTAATTGCCAATGTTATATATTCAATTATATATATAAGCCAGAAGCTGTATAAAGAATTTACCAGATTTAGAAAACTGTATATTTTCTATTGTATAAGTTATACCAAATTTAAATTATCTTCCGAATCATATTGTATTTTATTATACACATAAGCAGTACAAGCATACAATGATAAATACATAATTCGTCAAGGATAATAAATGCCTATCGTACATACTTTTTTACATGAAAATGAAAATGATCTTTAAGCATTTGTTGAAATACTTTATGAAAGTAAATACTGCGCTCTGGATTGGTATGATAATATCAATTATATGAATGCATGAATTATAGTGTACTCCACTTCATCGAAAAATATAGTTAAATTTTTAATTACAAAAATAGTGAGATGGATAAAAAATTATTCTACGATCAACTAAGAACGGTAATCATGATATATATGTGTATTTTTTTTTAATTCATACAGAAACAATTCGAACATTCTTGTCCAGTGTACGAGTAACCACTGACTCGACCTTCAATATTCTTTATTAACACAATAAATAATCAATACTTTTAAATTCTATAATTCTTCTACATAGATATAAGCAATCCAAAATACAAAAAAGATAAATTTAGCTGAAGTAAAAGGTATTAATTGAAAACGAAATTTAAAACAGTAAATTCAATCATTTACATATTTCGTACAAAAAATACTACCAATATTTTCATTTTATTTTCTTCCAACTCGATTAATTTTTAATTCGGTCCAATTAAAAAATTTCCTTAAAAATTGTTTTTTTTTTAATTAGAGATATAAAAATTTTTTTTTATTTTAAAATAATTTTTCGAACCTTATCGAGGTGAGTATCGTCTATAGAATTTACATTATATTTTCCTTTAACTTTAAGAATTGAATTACCTCGATTCAATTTCTACATCCTATTTTAAAAAATAAATTATTTTTATTTCTTTTAAGTACCTGAAAAGATCATAGCAAGCATAATTACGCATGTTTCTAATACATACCTATAAAATTAACAACACATTAACAACACCATACTACAATAATTTTATTTATAATTAATAATTTATTATTTTTAACAACTTGCTCATCCTTATTTGTATAGTTTTTGTATTCTTAAGATTAATCTACGTGAGATGGTAGTGAGCATTTCATGAGGTAGTATGGAATCTAACCGAATAAATTTGAGTGAGTTTTATAATTGCAATAAGTACGACAAATTCGTGGACATTTTCCGTACTTCTTTTTTATATATCGATTTAAGTTTTTTGCATAATTATAATGCTTGGTACATCATGGACAAATATTGTCATTAACCAATGTACGAGGTGGTCTTTCTCTTCAATGCGTTCTTCAAAAAATGTTTAATTAGGAGTCTGAAGCAAAACGTTGGACACGCAAGAGAATCTGAAAAAAATTATTTCATATTAGTAAAATTTTCTTATGGAGATCCAATGTTTTACGAAGGTTATCTGAACTTCATAAGTAAATAATTATAATCAAGTAATTCAATTTCATAAATTTAATTGAAGATACTTTATGTTTACAAAAGCGTGATAAGCTTTTGAATACAAAGGCATGAGTATCTTTCATATTGTAATTGTCTTATTTTTCATTTACCTGTAATGAATTTTATATTAATTACTCTGAAATAATAATTTGTTAATGATAAAAGCTTATGTTTCTTGTACAATCATCATGTCGATAAATAAAAGTTAAAAAATATTTTTATTAAAGTAATATTAAAATATACGTACATTTATAGGTTTATGCCCGAAGGCATGTCCTATAGCAGGCAAATACAATGTTTATTTTATACGGAAATAAAAATTAATACTTCACTTAAATTATGGTTTTGCCATCGTGCTAATTAAATTACATTTTTACAGAACTGTAGTAAAAATAATGTATGCGTTTTTTTTTATATAATTACAAGACTAATGTCATACTGCTTTATACGGGTGAACAATATAATTTACAATGTATTTTTATACATGCTTTTGATGTAAAAAGGTTTCTTAAATTTCAAAATCGATAGGTGAAATTAAATAATTGAAATCTATGTGAAGCTACGATAATTTTTCCCATTGACAGTTAACTCACGTAGAAGAATATTATTTGTATTTTTATATAGCTATTAAACATTATAAATACTGCCATGGACAACTGCGTGCGAAGTTGTAACTTATACGCAATAAATATATTTTAATATTTAGCTTACTCTTCGAATATTCATTTATCGAACCAATTTTATAGTACAAATAATTATATTTGTATACAGTAGCGCTTGATGATTTTAATTTATGAAACAAAATTTTTCGTTTTATTCACTTTAAAAAATAAACAGTAATCTACGCTTTTTTTAAATGTAAAATGTTAAAAAAAAAAAAAAAAAAAAAATTGCAAAATTGAGCATACCATTGTATTTATCATACGTGTTTTTAATACTGTAGGATAATATTTTATGAATATATTTGAAACATTTTACAAAATATGTTCTTTACATATTAAACACGTTTTTTTGGCGATTTAATATGGGAACTGTAAATATATTCCAAATTGCAATAACAGTGATTCGTTGCAGATGAGTATTATGATAAGAAATTCCTTTTTTAAAAAAACCAGACGAATGTACCATTATAATTAAGCAATGTCACCTAAATTAATTTATAGAAATTGATGTTTTGCAATGGATAAAAAAACCTCCAAATAAACGTTCGTTACCTTAGATGGATTTATTAAAACTTGACCTTTGCCTTTATGTAAGATCTCAATAAGATTTTTATACACTCTAAGCTAGTCACAGTGCAGTTGTTTGCTTTAGTCATGGATTTCGATAAATTGTTTGAAAGATTGTTTTTTTTTTTTTTTTTTTTTTTTTTAATAAGATTTCATTAGAACTAGAAATGCACTTTGAACGATGCATTCAACGTCTTGTTCGTATTTGACGAAGGTCGCTAAGCTGTACGAATAATCCTTAAGCCTTAGTTCGTAAGTGTTATAATGATTAAAAAAAGAAAAAAGTACAATAAAGCTTGTAAAAAAAGTAGAATGTAGGTACATTGGGTATTATACCTTTGGTTTATTAACATATTTTTGTATCGAGAAAAAGCGTCCTCGTAAATCACAACGCGTACCTTGACGTCATACCGTGTCCATTATTATTTCAATCACTCAAACAGATTCCTGTCACATGTAAAAAAAAAAAAAAAAAGAAACTGTGAAGCTGTCGTCGAGAAATTTCTAAGCGGCCGCTCGTGCCGAGGTCGCGAAGACTCGTCGATCTCTGAGCTCGGAGCTTCTCGGCCGTTGGACGGGATCGTTGGGAGTCCGGGTGGGCCAGGCTACTCGACATCCACGTGAATCTTGACGGGCTTGCCCTTGTGCAGCTGGAGTATGTGCTGCTGGACATTGGCCTTGTACTTGCTCCGGTGGGGGCAATAGTAGCAGCAGAATCGTGCGGGCTTGCCGCATTCGTACTTAATGTGCCGTCTCAGGGTGAAGTCGTGAACGTAAGTCTTGCCGCACTGCACGCAAAGATTCGTCTTCGACTTGGCGGAGCTCGCCTGGAGCACCGACTCCGGGGTGAGCTTCGCCGAGCTGCCGCCCATCCAGAGGTTGCCTAAAACGAAGGATTCTCGGGTTAGTTAGGGATCGGGCGACTACTGGCTTTGAGCGCTTTCTTTTATGGCTCGGGGCATTTTAACGGTCGCAGGCTGCCTTGGTGCGAACAACAATACATTTCAAGGATTTTTTCATCTTCTATGCAACGGGCATTTATTTCCTTAATTTTTTATTTTCAAATTATTATTACTATTTATTATTACTATTTATTATTACTATTTATTATTACTATTTATTATTATTATTATTATTATTATTATTATTATTATTATTATTATTATTATTATTGTTGTTGTTGTTGTTGCTGTTGTTGTTGTATTTTTCATCGCATTGTCCTTCTATTCAATGAAGCTCTCGATAAATCATTTCGAGTTGAAGGTGGGTTAGATGAAGCAAGAGTATACATGAAAGGGTAATTACTACTGATATATTTATATGTATGTATATGTATATATATGTATATATATATATATATATATATATGTATACGTGTATATGTATATATATATAAGCACTAACAATGTATTTGCATTATCGTACTACTTTGTGGTTTTTAAATTTTATACATCTCAAATCTATAAATGCTTGTTGATTCGAATCTGAAATGAAATTAAATTCTATTAAAAATTTGTTTAAAAGCACCTTTCAGCTATATATAATGCTTAAATATGTTTTAAGCACATAATACGGCCGATATTTTATTCAAACATTAAAAAGTTAGTTTATATAAACTGGTTAGTATCGAAAAATCGAATGAAAAAATTACTACCAATGGAGACTAATTTAAGCTGTAAACTAATATAAAGTTATAACACATAGTCAGGTTTTAATATTGGATCGGTGGGATTTAGTACTTTAATACATAATACATAAGTTTAATAATCAATACGTTTATATTTATTATTGGAAAATTAAGATTTTTTCTATTTTATTTTCTTAATTAATTTGTTTAAAATAAAATTATTATTAATAATAATTATATATTAATTATTATTATTATTAATTAATAATCTATTATTAATAGATAATCTATTATTAATTCTTGATTTTTTATATAAACAAGTCGATCCGTTGTATGTTTTATGCATGGGTCGTTGTTCGATCAATGATTCCTTAATTTTATTGTACACGTGGCGAGTGCATTTCAAATAATCTTCTTAGATGTTGGTGACACGAGTGTTTATCGTTTAGCATGGAAAACTGTTGACGCCTGTAAAATATAAACAGAATTAATGACTGGCGAAAGCAATTTAATTTGGGCTCTGCATAACCGTGACAAATTATTCGCAAGAGTAAATTTTATATGATTAATGAAAAACAAAAGTTTCCTTACGACAACATTTATTAATAAAATTACAAATATTGTTAACCTTTTACATGGTTCCATCGAAGCTATTGATTTTATAAGACTATTTTCACAACATTCAAGTAAAAACACACAAATTACCACAAATACAATTTTCTTGATTGTAACTGAATTATTTGTGCTAGCAGATAATTTCATTAATCTAATTAATTATATAATACGTATATCTATTAAAAAATACCTTTTTAAAATTATTTATATTTATTTTATAATAAGAGGATGCTGACTAGATATTTACTCTACATCAATTTGCACATCCTGTTACACATTGCGCAGTAAATTTGGTCTTGAAAAATTACTACGATTCAACATGTTGATACTAGTAGTATTTATCGTGATTACAAATATCATTAAATGTTGATTTCAAATTTTAATACTTTTGTCAGTCATCGCTATAAGTAAAATAATACTATACTTTTTTTTTCTTTTTTTTTATAGAAAATTAATAGAAAACAAAATGAAAACTTAATAATAAGACTGACTGGAAGGTAACATTATTTTCGGCCCCAAAGAAAAATTGCTCAAAGCATGTAAATAACAGTATAAGCATTGTTTTAAATTGTATATGTACAACATTACGATAGGGTCGGATACATGTAGTTTTAGAAAAACTATTGTGACACGAAGAAGAAGAAAGCAAAAAAAAGGAAAAAAAACATTAAATATCGAGTAGATATGTACGAATACATATGTAAACTATATTAATCTAAATATCATTGCATGTATGCAGGTGTACACGGATATTTAGAAGAACTGAAGTAACGATCATTATTTTTTTTTTTTTTCTCAAGATATTGGATTAAATATTCGAATGTGTACAAAGAAAAGCCAATAATTCTTTAAATATGGCGATACACGTTGATATAAGTTCATTGGATTGCAGTCAATATAGGTTGCATTTAATCCAATGCATATAAATATCCGATGAAGTATATATTTTGTCGAAAGAAAATTGGAAGTACAAAAAAGTCAGACATACCGATAATAGTCATAATGGCATAAATACAAATAGAGATTCGTTTTGGTAGATGTCGATGAGCTGACTAAGAAATTAAATTTGATTGTAATTTTAATTTTTTTTTTATGCTTTACAAATTCTGACCTTTCGCCGAGTGCTAAGAAAAAGAAAACTGTCATTGACCTAACGCTCCGATAAAGATTATTTTCTCGTTTAGGAAAACTTTCGTCTCAGCTATTACAATTCAACGCAAGACTGATCTCGTTAATATGTTATCGGAGGCAGGCCTGCGCTTCGAGTCACGTTGAGCAGGCAGGTGTTGCAGGAGTCCCGGGGTCAGGATCGCTGGGCTCGCAGCTGCCGGAGGACCTCCAGCGGAGGAGCGGAGAAAGCAGCAGGGGATTGACGGGTCGTATAGGACAGGAGGCAGGGATGGCGGAGGAGGAGGAGGAGGAGGCAGGGACTCGCGGCTGCTCTACCTGCGCCTGCCCCGAATCCTCTGGCCGTCGCGCCTCTTCTGGCAGTTGTTGATGTGGTATCTGAGGTTGTCCTTGCGCTTGGCCCGATACGTGCAGAAGGTGCAGCAGAAGCTCGCCGGCTTGCCGCACTCGTACTTGATGTGCCGCTTCAGGGTGTTGGGCCGCATGTAGGACTTGCCGCACTTATCGCAGACGTGCTCGTACTTGGGCCGGACCCTGGCCCCGACGGCCAGCGACTCCGACTTGACGATCCGCAGCTTGATGCGCTGCAGGGAGGTCAGGGGCTCGTAGCACTGGGCGTACTTCATGTCTGCAACGTCAAACAGAGGGACAAGGGTTAGTCGCGCCTCGGAAAACCCCCGAGCCTCTCTCAAGCTCGCCCCTCTTCGGCACTTATCTAAGCCTCGGGCAGGCTTTATAACGCTATTGGGTCAGTGGGACAGCCGGGCTTGGGCTCGAGGACACCGAAGGTGCCCGACTGAGGCAAATCTCACCACCCCCCTCGACGCCCCGGCGAATATTTACCTCAGTTGAGTCGCTTCGCTTGCCCCTTAACTTCGCTACTCGATCCTATAATCCCGTCGCCGTCTCGGCCTCTGTCTTTTATAATTAAGCAGGCCTCACCGGCATTCGGCCCGTCCTCTTAATTTTACTATTACTCCCAAGGTACTCGAGGCTTCTTACTTTTTCCTCGATACTTTCACCTACAAGTTCAACAATTTTCGTACGACATTTATGCATTGCTGCCCACTTGTGGTAAAGCATCGGTTTTTACGCTTAAGCCTATCGCAACCAAAGCTTCCCTCTCAACGCGTATAAGATCTCGCTATGAAAAAGCTCGTTTACCATGATGGCCTTAAAAGGCAATTTATCAAGCTTTAAACAGTGTACATTTACTCACTTCCTTGGCGTCTCGACATTCAATAAAAAAAAAGCCAATAATATCATTATTGAATTGGTAAGCCAGTGATAGTAAACATAAGTGTAGCACAAAAGTTTTGTTTATCAAAAACGGTTTTCTCAGCTAAATTCATTTGAATAATGTGTATCTTTTTTTCTTTCTTGCGAAAGGTTCATTAGAACGTCGGACTTATGCATCGCTGTTGTTATAAAATAAAAAAAAAAAAGAAAAACAATTTAGAGCCATTGGCTTGAAATTACCAATTATTATAAATTTGATATATGGTACAGCACAAAAATCAAACGCTTAAAAAAATAATTAATATGTATTACAAAAATAACAAATTTCAATCGGAACAAAAGAAAATTTATAAATAATAATATGCAAGAGTTATTTACATATAGAAGCTGGATAAACAAACAATGGTTATGGCTGATTCGTAATTGGGATATTTGGATTGAGAATAGACGTAACTGCATAATAATTTTATTTTTTATTTTACAATGAGCTATTGTCTACAAATTAAGTGAACATATATTTTAATCGATAATATATATGTATATATTTTTATTTATATATATATATATATATATAAAGATATTATAACATCTACTGAATTACCATTGTTAATAATGTTAATATAAATAAATAAATAAATAAATAAATAAATACATAAATACATAAATAAGTAAAGTGCGTGTAAATTATATACATATATATATATATTTATACACACACCCACTCACACATACACACTCGGGCACATATGTATACACACACACACACACACATATATATATATATATATATATATATATATATAAATATACGTGTATGTATGTAGCAAAGAATAACGTAAGAAAGAGAGAAAAGGAATTTTAGAGGTTTAAATAGTTTTATAAGATTGCACTCAATTATCACAAATGACAAAACCTACACTGAACGTTTGAAGGGGGCTACAGTCGCCATTATTCAAGGATGCGTAATGGACACACGACGAAGAAGCGGAAAGGAAAGAAAGCTTTGTGGAAGGAGGAAGGAAAGAAGGAGAGTAAATTGCCGATGCGGTTGTAAAGGCATAAAATGGGCGGCAAACGGAGCATCGGGGGGTGGGCGGCGTCGAGACGCGGGCAGACGCGGGGGCAGCGGCTCACTGGCGGTCGTGGAAGGTCGTCCAGGTGGCCTGGGCGAAGGGGGCCCCCGAGGAGCCGACCCGGGCCGGCCCAACCTCGGCCTTGGGCCTGTGGCAGTGGGCCACGTGGTAGTTGAGGTTGTCCTTGCGCTTGGCCCGGTAGGAGCACTGGCCGCAGGAGAACTGGGCGGGCTTGCCGCACTCGTACTTGATGTGCCGGCAGAGGGTGTAGTGCCACTTGTAGGACTTGCCGCACCTCGCGCAGACGTTCCTGCAGTCCCCGGCGAGGGGCCTCGAGGCCCCCTGCAGCAGCTTCACCCTCTGCCGGAGCCGCTCCCGGCTCTCCGGCCACCCGTAGAGGTACCCTGAAATGTCAGAAGCAAACGACTGCGTGAGTTCGGATCGGCGGATGCTCCTCGCCTCCGACTTCTCCGTCCGCCGGGGGCCGACCTCGGCCGCGACGAGGGACCACCGATCGCGCTCTACTATCGTCCATTCGACGGTGCTCTGCGCGACGGCTAACGATTAACGAGTGCTCTTTCATGCCTTACTTACGCTTCGCCATTGGACGGACTCGCCGAGGACTCGCCTAGGACTCGCCGAGGACTCGCCGAGGACTCGCCTAGGACTCGCCTAGGACTGGCCACCCCAAACTCACCCTCCCCCGACCCGAGCGAAATGCTCTGGCTTTCTGTCAACCGCTGGCTTTACCGGGCCGGGGATAGGCCGCGTTTTGCCTAAGCTCTGGTTTTGGGATCGTCGGGAGATCGTTGCTCGATTCTAGGGGATCACTTGGGTGTGTCGCCTTTCTCGAACGAACCTACTTTTACGATGGTCGCTCAAAGTTAAAAGCACCTCAGCTCTTGGTTTGTTTTCATTGTTTTATTACTCTAAATTATTATTATTATTATTATTATTATTATTGTTATTATTATTGTTATTGTTATTATTACATTCTTGCTCTTACAAATAGCAGTGGCAAAATTAACAAGCCTATGTAAGATCGAATTTAATACTGCTTCATAATCAATACGTCGTTTGCACAAAGATTTCACTAATAGCACTCCTCGATTAAAATATACGTCTGTTGAGTCTTTATGTACACAATGGCCTTCTACTTAAACTGCATCCATAGCTGTTCTTGATCAACGAGTATCCGATTTGTAATTATTAATTAAAAGTAAATACATCGTGATTCAACAAAATGACAATGATTTATCAATCGTAATTTATCATTCGGTACAAATGTCATTTACAATCTTAAGGATGATGAATAATATTACGATGAACTTTTTTCCGCGTGCTTATAGGAAATACATTTTTATACTAAAATTCATGTCTTTTTACATTCGGACCTTCGAATGAAAATCACTCAACCGTCACGTAGATCAATTCTATCGTGCGATTCTTTTGGTCGGAATTTATTCAAATTTTTACCATACAACAAGTACAAAATATTATATACTTAGAACATTGAAATTTCCATGTATAAAGTATGCTTAGTTAGTGGACGAATTTTTTATTTCCATACATAAAATAATATCTATATATATATATAAAAAAATTATTATATTTAATCGTTGCCTAAAGTACAAAATAACTTAAGTTTGAAGCTCGAAATTATAAATTAACGTTAAAACAATCTACAATATACAATGCGATCGCACAGATTCGACTCACTTTTAAATATGGATTAACCAGTATAGATAGTATGTTTTTTCGAATATTGCATTCTAGAATCATCTGTTTAGTAATTTTATCATTTTTAAAAAAAGAGACAACAGTGAAGAGAAAAAAAGTTCAGGACTTTACCATAGGTGATGGGATCTCGTATACTTTTACACAAATACGGGATGTACGTTTCGCGTGTTCACGTATATATGTAAAGCTCTCTGAATAAAAAAAAGGTCTCGTATTTCGTTATTGGGTTAATTTTAATTGGCGCATGTATTCGCTAGGAAGATTCCGTCGATTGGTCGGAGCGGGGAGTTCTCGAAAGCCGACGAGGAAGCTTGAGTCGGAGGAGAGCCGATAATCGGTGTCGATCGAGACCCTGCCGAAGACTGAGATTCGCCAGTCGCGAGTATCCGCCGTGGGCCTAGGGGGAGGCTCTAGCTGCCGGAGGAGAGATCGCCGGGCCCGAGCTCGAAGCCCTTGTGCCGATGGGCGATGTGGGTCAGCAGGTGGGTCCTGTACTTGGCCATGTAGCTGCAGTAGCTGCAGGCGTACCGGGGCGGCTGCCCGCACTCGTACTTCTTGTGCCTGACGAGGGAGCAGTTGCGCTTGTAGCTCTTGCCGCACTGCTCGCAGACGTTCAGCCGGGGCTGGGGCTGGACCTCCGGCGGCTGGGCCGGCCCCACCGGCTTGAATTCCGGGCACTCGGCGAAGTATATCGGTTCTGAAACGTCAAGCATTGGCCCTGCATTAGTGACTTTGGGACGGCTGGGGGGGGCTGGGGCTGGGGCTGGGGGGGGGGGGTATGCGATTGCGGGGGGCGGCTGGGGGGACGGGGGGCCCGGTCCGCTCTCAGCTATTATTAGCTAAGTCTCCTTAAGGATCTGAATCCTCGACATCGATTGCAGCGATATTAAGGATATTAAGATTCATCCCAATGTCGCTTCATGCGCTACGTTTACTAAGTTAACCGATTCCAAGCCAGTGGTTGGCACTTTTCATTATCCCTAAAAGCTGATCGAACACCTTTTCGAATCGTTAATTTTTCAACACTTTTAAAAATTTTCTGAATATTCAACCTTTTAAGCTATTGATTGCACATACAGCATTATCATATTTTAATTATGCACCGATAATGTGAACAATTAGTGACACACTACACTTTGTCTCATTATATTAATTAACAATTGTAAGCTATAGATCTCCATTTGGCATTGAAATACACGTAAGAAATAGCAAAAAAAAACAACAAATTTTTAATGGTTTTTCCACTTCTTGACCAAAAGGATATGTTTGCATGTATTACCGCAGTTTAAAAATCAATATATTCAATATAATGATAAAAATTTGTTATCATATGTAATATCGTATACAAATTATTGTATTTCAAAAAAGACATAATTGATAATAAAATTTAAGACCACTTATTGAAAAGTAGTTCGTTAAGCAATTTCTTAATGAAGCATATTAAAGTAAATCATGTCAAATATAAGTAGCTTTATTATTTTATTGCTTTCGATTATATTTAATTTTCAATATGAACTTACATGGAACAGTCGAAGAATAAAGTTACCTGTAACAAAAATAATAACGAATTAGTACAATGTTAGAATAATGACTATATTAATGTGAGCAGATAAAAATATTACCTTTAACACATGTAAGAGTATATTTTAAAAAACATAATTTTTATTTCACGTCATCTAAAGTCTTATAGTTCGTTAATTTTCAGTCATCCATTTTGAATTTTTCAGGAAGTCGAGAAATATTTCTACAACATAGCAGCAATACACATTGAAAATTAAATATAGAGTTTTAAATACGCAGACAAAGTTATTGATTAAAATAAATAATTTTTTTACAATAAATGACTACTTATTATTGTTTTCTTCCAATTTCAATGATACTTATTCAAAATAATTCAATTGATTCATTTATTTTATTAAGATTATATTTTTATCCTTACTATCCTAGAGTACATTTGGATTTGCTATTCCCAATGATTCGAATTTGTAAAATATTGATTTAAATGCTAAAATAGAAGGGAAATAATTAGCGGGAGAACAAAGTGGGTTTTAAAAAAATACACTTAAAAATTTTTTTTTTGGGTTTTGTTGCATATTTTGTCCCACACATCGCTCAATATTTTAATCAGTGTTTGGATGTCTAACAATAAAATAAATGTAATTATGTCAATATGATATGGTGCATGATTGATCCTGTTGCTACAGTTCTGCACAGTATTTCCTTTCATACAATCTTGACCTATAAAACATTTAAATATTTACACTATAGCTTGATCCTTAATCTATTCATTTATATATTTGTATTTTTTTTTGCATATTATATAAAAGATAAATTACTTACAGTGAGCGTTTAAAAAATATATTAAAAAAAAAGAATAATTTTTTTAATTATTGACGCTTAATGTAATATCGTAATATAATCATCAATAGTACATACAAATAAATAAAATAATGTATTGAATATAATGTAGTATATTTTTTTGGCTTAAAATTACATCTTCTTTTATAAAAATTACGTCAAATTGTAACATCGACGTTTTGATTTTCGACTTTTTTTATTTATTCGTAAAAGAAAATTTTTTACAATAATCTACATTAAAATACGTATTTTCAAATTCTTTATGACTTAAGTATCATAAGGTCTTCAAATATTGAGCATCATCAGATGTTAAGCCTTTAAACCATTAAGCTTTATAATCTGTAAAGGTTGATGTAGTAGTCCTTGTGGCATCTCAGAATTTGATTTTTCATGTTACTCTTACGTGTGCTTTGGTAAGGGCAGTAATAATGGCCTGATGGATTGTAAATATTTTGTATAAGCAACGGTTCAATGTCTGGATTCAGTAAATCACTTGACTGTGTAGGAAGATAACAGAGTTCGAGGTCGTTGGCAAATTGTGCATAATTACCTAAAATTTAAAAATTTCAAAGGTTACTTAAATTATATGTCGATTTTAGGAGTAGTAAACAATTTTATTCCGTGTAATTAATATGAAGGCTATTTGTTGATTTGATACGTACTGGCGATTCAAAATAAAAAATTTCATAAATTACAAAACTAATTGCTGATCATCTATAACTAAAATTGCAATTTAGAATTAAAAATAATTCTATACATATATGATTATAATTTATGAATGGTATATTTAAGAGCTATTTACTTACTACATAGTAAAAATCCGTACATAACAAGATTTTTTTGTTACGATATATTGCAATTTAAAAAAAAAACTGCATTTGCATTTAACAATAAGATCTTGTGTAAAAGATTTGTGACAAACTTTTTTCATTTATATTATACGTAAGCTATAAGATGATTTGATATGTACATAATAATTTATTATAATTAAATTTCAATTATTTTCAATAAATTTTATTCTATTCAATTTTTCATACAATAATTGTTAATCTAAGAACATTAAAGGAAAATTACAACGACAGTTATACGTCTAAATAATTTCAATTATACGCAGAATAGTTAACCTGTTCTTAATTACGTATGTATAATTATTATAAATTTTTCATACACAAGTTTCTAAAAAAAGAATAAATAAATTATCAAGTATCATATACTATATACTATATGCAATGTTCAGACATAACAGTTATAACAATAATAATCCAATATAAAATAATAAAATTAACAGTGAAAAAGTGTACGAGCCTTCGTAAGGTAATCTATCATAAATTTAAGATTTATATAATTTTAAAAAACATATTTTATTAATTTTATAACATCTTTCCCTGTGCAGCTGATTTATATGACTGCTAATACTTTAACATTAAAAGAGATAAATTAAATAAATACTGTCTTGGACTTGTTCAAGTGACAATGAATGAAAAACCTTAATAAACTCTAGTCTCTTACCTTAATAATAATAATAATTATAATAATCTAATTGAACGAGTACAAGTAATACATTGTAATGTTACTCTATTTCTATTAACATATATAACATTGACACTTGTATATATTAATATCCTTTATGTTGATATATCATATATTTACGAAACCATTTATATAGAGAGAGGTTGCCCAAAGAATGAGGGTGAAGTTAAAAAAAAATAAGAATATATCAACGATAACATTAAAAAAGTTCATAAAGGGCTAATGACGTACGCAAATATATGAAACTATTATTAAGTAGCGTATATTTAATTTTATCCATAGTTGCATTGAAAAGTGAACGTAATAATAAAAACTTTTACAGGTATATTCTCATGTACGGGTAAGAAGGGACGAAAATCGAATTACTTAAAGAATAATTTGTCAATTAACCTACTAATGATGAATGGTCAGTAGACAATTTTGTAATCGAGTTGCTAGTGTAAGAAATAAAAAATTGCCTCGAATGTTAAAGCCCATGTAAAATGCAACATTTACAAATGCTAGCGGATATTCTTCTTATCACATTGAAATGGATTTTATACAATTAATCGATACGCGAGACTTGCGTCTATTAGGAGTAAGAGGAGCAAAAGCACTTATTTGTAAGGGATTGCCAGGTGATAAATTGAAATAAGAGGCTGTCTCGAGCTTCTTGTACGTCATGAATCTCGAAGCTCTTACGAGGATTAAGCAGTCTCATAGAGAGACCGGAGATGAGGCGAGAGACGCAATTTTTCGGGGCTTAGAGCGTGTAAAAGTTGACGTCGTAGCCCTTGTGGCAGCGGAGAATGTGATTCTTCATGTCGTTCTTGTGCTTGCACCTCTGGGGGCAGTAGTAGCAGCAGAACCTCGGGGGCTTGCCGCACTCGTACTTCATGTGCCGCTTGAGGTTCGTGTTGTGCTTGTAGGACTTGCCGCACTGCTGGCAGGTGTTCCTCGAGGGCCTCGGCGCCGTCCGGGGCTCCTGCGGCTTCAGCAGGCTCTCGTAACTGTGAATCCGCAGCGACGGGTAGCCTGGAACTTATTATCGACCGGTGAGTAACTCGGCTCTAGGAACTAAGCCACGCGCTCTGCCATTTAGGAGCCAACGACGAGGCGCCCCTCCGTATTATCAGCTCCTCGACCCCGAGCAGCTTTATCCGCTGCTACTTTACTTTGCCCGTTGTGCGAAGCCACGATATATTCTCGTGCCCCTCCGCCCTATAATCGGCCAATGATCGACGGATCTAGCCGATCGATCGTCCCAGTAAAAATGGCCCCTTTTTCTTATTGCTAACCCAACTGTTGAGTAATGGTTATTGCATTCAAAAAGCTACTCAAAACTACATGCGATAATATTTATGCTCTTTATTTATTACTGTACTATGCGGGTGCACATTAACAAGGCTCTCGTCATTTCAATACTGGAAGCAGGGCACATTGCCAATGTGCAATTAATAATAATGCGTTATCCGACATTCTCATTCCCTCAGCCGCTTTAATACGCTAAAATCGACTGTTGTTTTACCGACTTAACTTAACTGGAAGATAATTGCTAATGGACATTTGAAATACTGGATGACGAATAAACACACCCGCACGCACAAAAAAAAAAAGAAAAAGAAAAAAAAAGAAAAAGAAAAGAGAAGTGCAAACGTTTTCAAATAACTACAGTACACTTAAATACGTAAAAAATATTCAAACAGTGACCACAGGCAGCCAAAAAGGTTCTCGTATGTTAAGGTTGAGAATTCTTTCATACCAGTACCATTTAAAACACTTATTTATAATTAAACACCAATGCTTACAAATTAATTTTTACAATACTTCAGTTTTAATATTAATTATTTAGACGTAATCGTCATTAAGTTCTTGTGCGTTATGAAATAAAATAATACCTCATATATATATATATATATATTACGTGATATTGTATTTCAAGGGCCAAAGTTGAAATTACAGATGCTTCACTTGCTTATGAGATATAAATGCTCCGTATCTGGCTTATTTTAAATAACTTATTCGGATTTTGGAATAATGTTTTTATGCTTTCGAAGAATGTAGTAACGGGTAGAGTAATTTCTCTTATTTCGGTGCGAACGGTCGAAGTAATCGAGAGGCGAACGTCGATTGCACTAATTCTTCTGGTAATTTATTTATCCCTCAAAGACTTGCCGCGCTAATCGGTATTCATTGCACTGACTTGTTTATCCGTCGACACTTTTCCCCTTATCTGCAGCTACGTACAAATGATATCTTTGTCATCGGATACTCCACTCTAATGAATCTGAAATTATCAAACAAACGAAACGATTATTAGAGATTCTCCTATGAGCATTACACGATTCTTACCTTTTATGTTGATCGAACACCGATTAAAAAAATTGGCTGACTATTATATTGAAACTAACTTGTCAGAATTGAATGTCAGGTAAACTCAAATGCTTTTATTCTTTGTACTGAAAAGAAATTCAAAATTTTACAGAGCTTTTTTTATTGAAAAAAAAAAAATATAATAGGAACGTATTCAAACTTATTTTTATTTTTCAATCATATTATTAATTTCAGGCATATTTAATACACTGATACTGTTTTTAATTAATAACTGATACGTACATTTAATCAAAGAAGAAAAAATGGTTTTTAATACAAAGTTAACATCAACATTGATAAATTAATGATACTGAAAAACACACTTAACGGACACAAAGACAGTTGGGAATAAAAATTGTGCAAATTAGTTACAGTTATTGCAGTTACAGTAGTCTACCTACTGTAACGGTAACTTTAGAAATAACTGAATTGCAATGATGTACCGCCACACTCGTATATTGATGACGATATAGATGATGAAAATACATTATTCATCTTATTCACGTTACGTGGTTCGTAGTCGGAAGTTTTAACGTAGACAATAAATATAAATTTTAATATAAGTATTTAACTACTATTAAATTTTAAAAGTTGGTCAGACAATATAATTCATATTTATTAGTGCACATCTTGTAAGACTTTATATTAGAAAATAAAACGTACAAGCCATAGTTACTTTTACGCTTTGACTATCACTGATAAATTGTAATATTTGTATGCAATTATTACTATGAATATTTTTTAACTCTGTTGTTTGGGAATATTACTTTTGATTTCTATTATTATCTTCATTATAATTTTTTCCATAATTCTTCGATTGAGGAAAAATGTAAAAATAAAATCACATCAAATAGTTAAATAAAATAAAGCTTACATTAAACTAAAAATATATTGAAGCAATTTTGATCATCGTATACATTCCTATTGTATAGTAAATATATATGTATATAAATAAAAATGAATAATGTTTCAACGAATTAAACTTTATGATTAAATTTTATACAAAAAATTTTATTTTCTACTTATTTACATTTTAATTTACAACATTCCTAAGATTTTTATACAATGTTTCAGACTACTTTCTAGTATACATTGAAAATATTATCTAGGCTAAGTATACCATAAAACATCCGATGTTAATCAATATATAAATCTCAAAAAGCAAAAAAAAAATTATTAGATTCAATTCATAATGAATGCCAATTATGAAACAAAAAAATCCATTCCATTTTTTTCATCGTTGTAAAATTATACAAAATATTATATAAATTTTTTAGATTATAGATATACAGATAATTTCCAACAGAGTTAGTAGGATAAAAATAAACACAATAGAATCTTAGTACTTATATTAGGATTGAATGGTAAATTTTTTAATTTTTTGGATTGTTAGATCTTGCATAAAATATAATATTTATTTTTACCAACATCGGGAAAAAAATTTCAAATTTGATTAAGTATCGAAAATATATTACGTACATTGGTAATGATAGATTATAAGAAGCAAAAAATTTGAGTCTGTTTTTCTTTTGTAGAATATATACTATTACATTCTTATTATAAGCGAAAAATTCTTTTTATTGCTTATATAATTATTTGATAATCAGAACTTGATTCTAATTCGCCATTTTGGTTTCCTGAATTAAAATTCTTTACAATGGATCTAATAAACCAATGAAATTCAAGCTGAATTTATATTTCCAAGAATGCTTAGTTAGGAATATATAATTTAAAGGATTATACGATGGTATTTATGCAAAAAGAAAATTAATGTAATGGCTTACTTTAATTTTAATTTTAATTTTTAATTCATATGTAAAATTTATCGAACGTAGTTTTATAAATATATGTGTAATTATTTTTTTTATCATTAAAATTCTACTTTTATAATCAGTGGAAGTGGATGTGGAATTTCTTGATAATTTGATCGAATACAACTGTGAGCATAGAATCTGTTTTGCATCGGTAAACGCTTCTTACGCCTCTGAATTGTGCTTGAAATTATTTAACAACACCTTCATTATTTATGGAATCTTCGTTTAAAGTGAAAAATATCATGCAATTATAATTAAGGAACGAAAAAATCTTTCACTTTTGAACGTACTAATGAAAAAAATGCTGTTTTTAGTTTATACGCTGCTCGTTAGTTAATAGAATTGAAATTTTTGCACAATTTGTACGTGCGATGTCCTTTGTTCAAAAACATCTCTAATTATCAAGTCAATGATATTTTCGGCTTTTTTTGATAAAAAAAGAACCACAACACTCGCGAGCTAATATGGAAAAGAAGTTTGTTTGTAGGGTAATTTTCAAATACTGTAATTATCTAGCAGTTACTTATTTACAAATATAATTGTCGAAATGTTTAGCGACCGTTTGGAATAAAATATAACCGATAACGTTTGATGATGAACCCTTCGGAAGCAAAAGGAACGCGTACCTGTGCAGTAGTAACAATAAGAAGAATAATAAGAATAAGAAGAGGAAGAAGAAAGTAACGAAACGTTGAGGACGACGATGGCGATGACAAGAAATAGCTAAGCGGTAGCTGGAGAGCCAAAGTGGGTGAGAGAGAGAGAGAGAGAGAGAGAGAGAGAGAGAGAGAGAGAGAGGAACCGGAGGCGAGGCAGGGGTCGGGCCAGTCGAAGGCCGAACGGAGGAGGAGGAGAGCCAGCCGCCAGGGCGCGGCGCCGATAGAGTAAGGTAGCGCTGGAGCCGGGGCGGGGCCTCACTTGTCGTCGAAGTAATACTCGTTCCTGCCGCCGCTGTGGACCCTCATGACGTGCTTGACGGCGTCGCTCTTGTGCTTGCTCCTGTAGGGGCAGTAGGTGCAGCAGAAGCGCCGGGGCTTGTCGCACTCGACCTTCTGGTGGCGGTCGAGGTTGCGCGCGTGCTTGTAGGCCTTGTCGCACTGCAGGCAGATGTAGGCCCCGGTCTTACGGAGCTTGAGCCGGCCCTCGTCCTCGTAGCCGTAGGCCGCGTAGGGCCCCGTCGGCCCCAATAGGTAACCTGAAAGTTCGTCAAGTTCAGGTGCTTTGCTCGGGGCGGGAGGTGGCGCTTATTAGTTTTGGGCTCGGGTAGCGGTGGGAGCTCCTTCCCAATGGCCTAAAAGCCGCTCTTAGGGCCCCTCGAGTCCTCCTCTCGGGGCTCTTTCGGCTCGCCTAGCAAACCTAATCGGGATAGAGCGGCTCTATAACCCCGGGCTCTCGTTTCCGAGGGCCTCACCAGCCAGTCGGAGGACGGCTCGAGGAATTTGCGCCCTCTGCCCCATTCGCACCCTCTCTGCCCCCTTACTATGCGATGCATGCTCGCTTTTTCTACTCGATCTACAGCTCTACGATTGCTCTGCAAATGCTCTGCAAATAAACCTTGCGCCGATGATGCGATGCCGGCAAGCAGCTTTTCCTTTTTGGAAAGTCTAATTCATCCTAACTTGGGACTTTTGCGCTCATAAGGCAATGATTCTATGCGTGCTTTAAATTTTAATTATTTACAAGGGAAAGCCATACAAGATTTCCAATTTTACAGATATATATATATATATATATATGTACTTATATACAGATATATATATATTTTTTTTTTAAATGGATTTTAAAATGCATTCCTCAGATTTTTCTCTCAATCAATACCAACGTCGATCAATTTTAATGAGCGTGAATGCCAAATTTGTACAAACAATTAATAGTGACGTAGGTTCTTTCTAAAAATATCATTTAGTGTTATTATTGTTAATAAATTACTGAATAACCAAAAAAACAAACATAATTTTTAAACGTAATTTTAAAATACATGCTCTACATTCTACGATTCTGTAAAACATTAAAAAAATATTTTTTTTAATTCAACTGAATTCATTGTTTTTTTTTTTTTTTTTACAGTACATTTCCTTTGAGTTAACAATCATTATGTTAGATTTTACTCATATAACAATATCGATATGAATGAAGCGAATGAGAAAACCTGGTGGCTTCCAATCGTAAGATAAAATCAAATCCAAAACAGACGATTGCTCTTCGTCGTATTTATCTGCAAAAAAAAATTCCAAAATATTAATCAGTTGTTTTTAAGAATTAATTTAAACAATCGTTTTTTAGTAAATAGACACAAAAACAACTTACTCATCACACGTGCGTTTATTATATTTAAAATCATAATAATAATTGCACGCTTTGCTCAAAAACGATATTTTTTATATAACGTCTTGATTATTTGATGATACTCCTGAATTATGCCATACTAAGTTAACTTTTGCTTTTTTAATATGTGTTGTTAATTACAATACAATACATAAATACATACATACATATATATAAATATATATATATATATATATATAATATATAGCGTAAGAATCTACTTATAATAAGTAATTTTTAGGAAGTACAGCAGTTGGAATATTTGCAGTAGTTGCAATAAAAATAATTGAAATTATAAAAATTTCATAAAGCTTGTTGTTTTTATTTATGAGAAAATTGAAATTTGGGTAAGAGATAATAAAATTTACAATATTTATTTGCTGTGTACAATTTTATTCTGCACGAAAAACTTATGTACATTTAATAATTTTCATTTCATTTTCATTTGTATTTAAATATAATTTATTTTTCATACTAATATTTTATTTCTTGCTTAATTAATAATGATATTGTATAGTAATACTGAAATATTTTTACATTCTTAAATAGGTGTGAAAAAATTCGTAATTATTGCTAGAGACCATATGTACATGTAATAAAATAAAATTGCAAAACATAATACTAACATTATATTGATTTTATTATTCATTACAATTGCTATATAAAAATTTATTACAATTATCAACAAACAAATTTATGTATTCTATTCTATTTATATTCTATTTAAACGATAATACTTTTATGGAATGTGATTTTTTCATACATTGAACATACAAAATATTGTTTCGTTCCAGTAAAATTATAGCAGTAGAAATTGTATTAATAAATTGCTCTCTTCATGTTAAAATATTCTATTCCAATTTTATGGGGCGTTTCTTAAAAATTAAATACTTTAGTGCATTTAGTTTATTTGGTGTAGTGCTCATGTAGATTTATCAGATATGACTTTTAATTACATATGCTATAACTTCTTTGAGTTATTGGTGACTATTGTGTATTGTTTTTACAGAATCACGTATATCAAACTTTCAATAAATTAACAAGAACGGTAATTGATAATGTTTGCAAAGGAATTAATTGTATAATTTAGTAAATAATTTATATTTAAAAACATTATTAATAAACAATATTTTACCTGTCATATATTTAGAAAATCTATCTATGGATATATTATAATTTTAAATAAATATCCTTATAAGCTTATGAAGCCATAAATTAGGCACTGATTCTAACAAAGATTCATCAAAAATATTGTTTAAAAGTTTTATTAATGCATAACGACCTATAGTGTAAGGGTATCCATAGTTAAAATTTTTGCGTTTTAAAAAGGAACACTATAAAAAGACTTTAAAGAACTTACGTAAGAAATAGATAAATATGGTACATCAACAGAACAATATATATATATATTTTTTTTTTTTTAAATATTAGTTAATGTTAGTTAACAAATAAAAATTAAATCATGTATTAACAGTTAAAAAATATTCCTTAACTATATAACAATATGAATCCCATTATTTTTATGATATTCAAACTATAGTTAATCATTAAAAGCTCCATGTTGATTGATTTACATTGTAGAATATATTAAGTACTGTAGAAAATATAATAATATATAACAGCATATCAATAACTATTAAAATTAATTTAAGAATCCACAGTTTGTGGGTGATTGTATTTGTTAAGCTTTTGACGTTACTAATAAATCAATGAAACTACATAGAAAACTCAATAAGCACGACTCTTGCTACTCTTAAATAAAAGATAAGTCTAACTAAATTTAAATTAATACGATTATTGTTGGTTTACGTATCAAAAAATAAAAAAAAAATTTTTTTTTTAAATTATATAAACTAATATAGCTAATTATAATTTGATCAAATGGTTGGTTGCTGCTGGCCCACTCAGCAGCAGCGAAGGTATTTTAATCGTGAAATAGAATTCACTTTAAGTTAATCTTATCAGTGGTACATGAAAGACATTAATTGGTAGAGTTACTTTTACTAATAAAATTGAGCAGATGACATTTTTGATTTTTTTTTTTTAAATAAATATTTGTATCTCTTTGGTTAGGTAGATTCTAGAACATTTAAGTGGTGGGACTTCCGTGTGCGAGTGCACGTGTTATCAGGGCAGCTTATAACGGTATGCCGAACTTAAGCGATATTTTTAAAATTGTTCGTCGTCGATGGAGAAGTCGATTGCAACGGATTATCCACGGTGTTTTTTCAATCAAATTTTTATCTTCCTAATCAGCATAAAATTCACGTGCATAATTCTAATAGGTAAATAGGACGATAAGGAAGCAATCCGGAATTGTTCCGGAATGACGCGTGAAGAATAAAAACCTAATGAAATTAGTCCTCGGGGAGGAAGTAAAATTGCAACAATCGAATACAAGAAAGTGAGAAATTCCTATTTGCGAGCTCTTGACGGAAGAGTCGAAGAGCCTCTTACGGTGTAAGATCGATGCCGCAATCGGGGCGAGAAGGCCGAGCTCCCCTCGCAGAGTCTCAGCGCCCGTTCTGAGGGGTGACAAGGTTGTTCGAGTCCTGGATGTCGATGTAGGCGACCATGGCGCAGGGGTGCTTGCTTCTTACGTGGCCGTACACGTTGTAGGTGCGCTTCGTTATGTAGCTGCAGTAGGGGCAGGCGAATCGGGGCTTTTGAAAGCAGACGTACTTTAGGTGCTGGGTAAGGTTGTCGTGGCGATTGTAGACGCTCGAGCAGTTCGGGCAGGGGAAGGACTTGTCCCCGGCGGCCTTCTCGTTCCCGCGGTTCTTCGTCTTGCTCGAGGGACGCTTCTGGGCCCCGACAATGTCTAGGTTGCCGTGCACCTCGCCAAAGTCCAGCCCGAACCTCAGGTGGTCCATGTCCGCCAACTGCATCAGATCCCAATCTGGAATTAAACAGTCCGACGTATTGTGGTTAGTCAGGCTGGGCCTCATTTCTCCCTCGCTTTCGTCATACTTATAACTTTATACAAGCTGCATGCGAGGATCTTGTCAACTGTTTTTCAGGACCTTTTAAGGATCACATGTTTTTTATTGACGGAACACGATTGATTATGTTTACCATTTTAATAACCTTTCATAATAGATGTTCGCAATTATACACATGTATACATACATACATATACTTATATGTATATATATATATATACATATAATATTACCAGTTTTGTACATTGTCCATCCACCCATCGATTCGATTTATTTCTACGGGAAAGGAAGGTATGAAAATTGTTATTACCGATGTTAAATTAAATAAATTATCAACCGAATTATATTACATTTTTAGGCCACGTATTCCTTTGTTACTAATACCCGCATACATTTATACCATAAATCTCATAAATTATAGATTTCCTTAAAAAAATTTTCTTTATTTTTCCTCACGTGATTCTGCTAACGTATTTTATAATCGCTTTATATACAATGGATTTACTTCATTATATTACATTTGAACGCATAAATCTTTAAATTCTATGCATTATAAAATACGGTCTCCACATAAATTTTTTATCATTACGCCGAGATATATTTTATCATGCAATTGAAAAATATAGGCTTATACTTTAAATACAAGATATACATAAAAAATCTATGTTTTTTTAACAGCTGATTTCATATTCTTTACAAATATGCTCAACAATTTAAATGTTTACACGATTAATGGGTTATCTTCTAACTCATCATTAAATATAGCAATGTTTAATTACCGTATGACATATAGTAAAAACAATATTTCTAAATCAAAGGCAAATGCAATAATTAAAAGTTGGTGAGAACATTGACACAAGTTCTTGTATTTATAAGTTCGAAAAATAAATGAATTCTAAATTTCCATCTAATAAGACAATTGCCGGCATCTGAAACAATAAATTCACAGAAATTAATTATACTATATTCATTAAATAATCACTTTTCATTGTTCATTTACTTAAAATATTCCTTCCAAAGGTAACTTTGAGTAGATTTATTTTAAAAAATTTTTAAATAATTAAAAATCAGTTTTGAGCAAGCTTTAATTAATTGCGTTTTTTATAAACTTATCTGTGAAAAGCTTTCATCTAATAAGAATTGCTTGTGTTTCATATTTTATTTCATCGATAAATTTTTCGATCACAACTATTAACAAAAAATAAACCCACTAACTTTATAGTAAAAATTACCATAGCTTAGAATATCATATTTTACTCAACAAAAATTTAAAACTTTTTAATTTGAGAATATTAACTATAAAAAATTAAGCAAAAGGTAAAATTTTACTATTGTATGTTATTTATATACTATTTAAATATCTTATCTTTGAAAATCGTAAAGACATTCTTATGTGCTTTCATTTTCATCAACTATTATTATACAAATTACGCTAATAAAGATAATTACTGCTTTAAATGAATAAACCTGCATTCTAAATATATTTAAAAACTCAGTAAACTTAGTATATTTTTCTGTATATATTATTTTTATTAAAATGCAAGAAATTAAAAAAACGTATGTTGTGAAAAATTAAATTTTATCTTCAAAGTCTATAGTATTTATTAATTCAATGGTATAAAAGTTTTACACTTAAGCTTTTATATCCCTAGTTCGTATATTAAAAAAACAAAAAAAATATCTTTCAGAATAATTATTTTATCTTTGTTATTTCTGCTTGGTATATTTTAGTATTTTTTCCATACAATAAACATTTTTTCCAGCGAGAGGGTAATGTAGCTGATAGAAAAAAAGTTTTTATAAAAAAATAATACGATTTTTTTTATATTCGATAAGAAATTAAAAAATTTAGCGTAATGATATGTAGAACATAATTAGCGTAAAATTCGATGAAAATGATTAATTATGGGAAATACATTTCACCTGTAAAATTAGCATGAATATAGAATATTATAAAATAAGAAAATTTATTCAAAATATAAAAAGAGCACGAATGAAAAAAAAATCTGGTTTCTCTAATAAATGTAAGGCCAATATTGTTTGTTCATTTATCCAATCGTCTATATTGTGAGATTTTTTTTTAAGGTAAAAAACATCCTGTTCTTTTATTGGTATTATTAATAAAAGAACAATTGCCATCGAGCGGGTATAATCGCTCGCGACAAAAAACCGTCAAGGCGCATTAAAGGACCGACAGACGATAAGAGTGCCAAGTGAAAATTAGAAGAAAATAAAATAAAATTATGATCATTGCATAAGAATTGAGAGGTGGGTTCCTTTATTAAGAAAAAAGAAGAAAAGATTCGTTACAGAGGAGAGCTCGCGATATAGTTATTATTATGAATTTTCTGACTCATCGATGGTGTCGCTCTCGATACTCGTGTAATAGACGTCTTTATTTTTGTGCGCGTGCCTTATGTGATTGTACACATTGTAGGGCCACTTGGAGAGATATTGGCAATAGGGGCACTTGAATCTCGGGGGCTTACAGCATGCGAACTTTTTGTGCTGGCGTAGGCTACGCACGCACGCGAAAGTGCTCGGACAGTTGGAGCACTGATAGCGCAACTCGCTCTTATTAACTCTGAACCTTTTACTCCGCCTTTTGCTTAATCTCGTCTCCACGAGCAATGTCCGTATGTTTTTTATCCTAACCAGTTTGCTCCAATCTGAAATGCAAACAAATCATGCGTAAGTTCGGGCGCGCTTGCGTGGACGTGTGAGAGCTACCCAAGGATAAACGGGTTATGCGGATGAGAGTTAGACAAACAAAACTTATAAACACTGCTTGGGGGGTTTTCCAACACAGAAGCTTCAAAATGTTCCAGCTGTTTTTTCTTTCTTTTTTTCATGATTAAACTCGTAAACGCAACGGAGCAACTAAGGCCATGGCGATATGCTAAACTGCGCTTATGATTGGTACCCCGCTGCTAAGGGACTTGATACGAGGCATGGAGGGACCAAAGATTGAGTTCGTTCAAGGGAATGTACGGAGCTTTCCTCGATTCGTATTTTTATCTTACAATTTGGGTGATCAAAAAAAAAAAAAAAATCTTTTGGAATAGACAGATTCATACCGATTTAAATGAAAAAACGTATCTCACATTTATTGAACGTTTTTAATTGTACATGCCGCAGTTGATTTACATTAATTCTGCATTAAGTCTTACCTAAATTTTGGTATACGAGACACAAATAGTAGATCCATAATAGCAGTACATTATTAGCTTGTTATCGTTAATTATTTACTTTTCTATTTTATATAAAAAATAAATATTGTTTTAAATAGATGGCGAGTCGATGCGACTATCGAAGATAAGGTTTGCACAATTCTCTCTTATTTCAAACCATCGATATCTTGCTACGCACTTTAAAGGTTGAAATAAACCTTTTAATTGTAAATTGCGAAATGTATAATAATAAAATCCTACGGATTACAATGTAAAGAGCATCACTCTGGAAGTATGCGCATCCTGTCGCGTCGTACTTAACAGTTTAAATAAATATTATTGCAACGTTTGAAAGCGGCAGGAAGAGGAATCGACGCGAGACTTATGTAATTTTTCCGGCTTTAGACCGGTGAAGAATATTTAAAATATCATCTTACATTAATTTAACATTAGATGTCGAAAATTTAGGGAATTACAATAAAGCGCTTTCTCAACCTTACGAACGCACAACTAAGCGAGCGGGTAAAGTTTATTGTTTTTTGTTTCAAATAAATGCAAATTAAAGCGTGAGCCAGCTAACCCTTTGCCATTGGTGGAAAGAGAGCAAAGTACGAGAGGTCGGGACAATGGCTTCTCTGTGATTATAAGATTCACAATGAAGTTCGGCCAATTGATTTAGTAAAGAAATTATATACAATGCAAGAGGGCGAAGCGGTTCGCGATCTACGAAGGGAGATGAGTCATGTGATCAATGGAGTCGGGAGGCTCGGGGCTCTCGGGGATCGGAAGCCGCATGGGGTTGTAGGTGGAAAGGAGGCCTCGCAGGTGGTGGGCCGATGGGCAGAGGGGCTTACCTATGCGTGCAGGGGAATAATAGCTCGGGGCGGGGAGGGGGGCCGAAGTCGCGAAGCCGCGGTGCCGGGTAAAGTAGGACGGACGCGGGGGGCCTTGTTAGCGGCGGCGAATCAGTAGAGCCGGACAAAGTGTACGCGCTTGCCCTTGTGCTTGTGCCTGACGTGCTTGCCGACGTCGTTCTGCCACTTGGACTTGTATTTACAGTAGGGGCAGTTGAAGCGCGGCTCCTGTCCGCACTCGAGCTTCAGGTGCCGCTTCAGGGAGGACTCCTGGGCGAAGCCGCTCGGGCAAAACGGACAGGGGAACTTCTTCTCGTGCCAGGTCCTCATGCGCTTCTCCGCGAGGATCTGGCGCATCCGCTCCGACCTCGTGACCGTAGTCTTCTGCGGCGGCGGCAGCTTGTCGATGTGCGAGGCGATTTTGCCGTTCAAGTACAGCTTCTCGCTCGGGTAGGCCTCCACCTGGACCGCGATCGAGTCCACGACCGGCTCCTCTTTTATGTCCACGCACCCGTCCACCAGCATGATTTCCGCCATCGGTTCCAGGGGGTCGTCGATCTCCGCGTACTCTGAAAAATAGTTAATTGTCCACTGTTAGTCGAGCTCTCGCGCCCTTTTCTTAGCTTGCGGGCCGCCGTCTTTCTTGCTCTTAATTACGTCTCATGCACTTTACACATTGTTCTTTTTTCCTTATTCCTTATTTATCTCCTTTTTCTCCTTTTTCTCCTTTTAGCTCTTTTAACTTTTCTCCTTAGCTCTAGCCGTTCTAGGACAAAGCCAAAGGACACTCTTGCACACGAGTCTCGGCTCGGAAAGCAATCAATTCATAATATCATAATCGATTGCTTGGCACGAACATTTTAATGCCTTCGTTATTAACGACAAATTAACGACAAATTCAATGCTTTTAAAATCGTGCAAATTTTACCTCAACTTTACCTTATCAGCGCGCCTTCTTCGCTCCCAGTGTTTAATCAACGTCTATGCAAAGTGTTATTCGTAATGTGCGTTTGAAGGATTTAATTTTATTAAAGCTCTCTGCAAATATTAGAAAATATACTGTTATGTAGAAATGATTTTCAAAGCCACTACGGTTTCTACTATTAGTTTTGCAATTTCTTTCCAAAACTCATTACTTCTGAAGAAAGTTGTAAGTCAGCAGAGTACATAAATATTTGTGTACCTAAGCACACACATACACACACGCACACGCACACGCACGCACGCACATAGATAGACACATCCACCCACACACAAATACATGTGTACATATATTATAAAGAATATATACAGATTAATGAAGCTAATTATTATGTTTTTTTTTTGTTTCATTGACAGTACCAGCACTAAGCCAGATAAGCCAAAAATTATTATTGCCTACAATCTTTCTATTTACTTATGCAGTACAAATTGTTTGTGAATTAATTCAATAAAAAACAGTTTAAATAATAAATATTTTTATTTCATCATTTATAACTACTTGAAATCTCATAATACTTTTATAATATACATGCTTACCATAATACTATATTCTTACTTTTCATTTGTACAATAAATATATATATATATACACATATATATATTTATAATTCAAATCATAAAATTTTTCAAATAATACATTTTATCGTTTAGTATACAATCCCAATCTTTAATCAATAACGCAAAACACAAGCAGTTGAATATATAAGAAGAAATATTAATATCAACGATAAGTGCTGATCAATTGGATCAAACTGAAATATCACATTATGTACCCTGTATCTTGTGGAATGTTTAACAATTCTACAGTGATATTAAATGACAAACGGATTACTCGTATAAAAAAAAAAAAAAAAAAAAAAAAAAAACATAGGAAAAAGGAATTTTCCTTTAATTCTACGCTACAAAGCTACGAAAATTTATCAAGTTATTCCTCTTAATATTTAATAGCACAAATATGAAAAAGTTCATTTTACAAAAGCATGAATATTTATGTTGGTACAATTATTTGAAAGCTTATCATATAAATTGTATAACTACACTCGTTTTTGAAAAAAATATCCATGTGCTAATAAGCGAAAAACTTACATTATCTGAGATTGCGATTACTTTTTAAATTTCATTTAAGCTTATAACATCCATGTAATTTTATAAAATAAAAAAGTATGCCGGAAAGAGGCATTAAACGAATATATAATCGAACGAAAAATAATAAAACCCTTACAAATTTACTTTGACGGGAGTAACGTTCGATAGTTTGTTTATGATTAATCGCAAGCCGTAGTAAAGTTGACGAAGAAGAATTGAAAATTCTAAAACTTTGAACAAACGATACACTCGAACTCTTGGGTTTCTTTTACAAAAGCTCGAGTGCTGGAGAAGTCGCTAGTTTGCATCATTTATTTTTCATTTTACACCAGTAACCTCATCTTTGTCTTTCAAGTTGGCTGAGCCCCGTTACCAACGTATTCATCTGGAAACACTTAGCGGATGGAAAAGCATTCGCGTAATATGTCCGCTAAGAAAGGAGTCTCTCGGACCAAGACTCAATTGGTTACTGTATCGGCTTCGATCGACTCGAAGGTCGTCGCTCAATATCAAAAGCGACAAAGGAATAAATAACTGAAAAGCGAGAGAGAGAGAGAGAGAGAGAGCGGTCGGTGGCTAGGCTCGCTCAGATGCGGGCGTTCCCGGTGGGGGTGAGCATGGTGCTGCGCCTCCCGGCCATGCAGGTCTCGTCCGCGTAGACGTCGACGCAGTAGACGCGCTGGCCCTCGTGCTTGTTGCGCACGTGGTTGTAGATGCTCGAGGTCCACTTGGTGCGGTAGGCGCAGTAGGGGCAGGCGAACCTCGGCTCCTGGCCGCACTCGTAGCGCAGGTGGCGCGTCAGCGAGCCCTTCTCCGAGAAGCCCGTCGGGCAGTTGGGGCAGGGGAAGTTCTTCTCCTTGGGCCCGAGGAGGAGCGAGCGGCCCTCGGGCCTCCGGGGCTCCGGCGGCTGGAGGCTCAGCGGCAGCTTCGTCAGGGACTTCAGCCAATCTGGAAGCAAAGCCGAGACAGGGGGAGATTAGTCTCTGGGTTGGAGGGCCAGCGGGGCCCGGCTCGCGGCGCTGGGGGACTATCGTCAACGGGCCCCTTCCCTTCCTCGCCTTGCTTCGGCCCCAGGGCTCTGACTATTCTGCTCCCGCGTACAATTGCACGAGTGCGCTCGGAGCTCCCCGAGCAGACTCGCTCCCTCTCTATGCGGGAATGATTATTATTTAAGCCACGGCTATGCAATTTCGACCCGTTTCTCACCGCTAATGTTTATTCGCCTCCGATGTCTGTGCACGCATGGGCATGTGCACTTTTTTACCAATGCATATTAAGCAACAAGTCAGTGCCGCAGTGCGTATCTTATCCATAAATCAATAACAATTTTTAGATCAAGTGTGTTTTCATTCGTTTATTTTTATTTTTCACAAGTACTCGCTTACAGCATTTTTTTAAATCCTCGTTCGATTTTCATCAACAAAGATTTTCATCGACTTTCAAGTCGAAGCTTTCGTTCTATAAAGTATTTTAAGTATCTTTACTACTGCTGAGGAACAAAAATTAATGAATAAAATTGCGCCGTATCAATTTTTAGTTTTTCATAAATTTGGAGACAATTTAATTATCATATTTCGCAGCTTCGTCATATTTTAACGCTAATTTTTCTAATATTAATGGAAGCAGCATCGAACCAATCGAGCTTCTTTTAAGGTTAAAACTCATTTTTAGTGACGCTTTTTTTATTTCAACTGTTTTTCAAGTTGTAAATAATACATTCATCCTACAATCATCGTTAAAAATGTTTATCTTAAAAAAAAAAAAAAAATACAAAAAAACCATTAGGAAATTGTTTGTGCTTGGCCAAGCTCACGACACACGTTCCCTTAAAATATGTGTTTTTTTGCAATATAAATAATCCTTTGATTAGTAATCCACTTCTTATTGCAGTATGGGCATTTAGATACTTTGATTCTTAAAGTAATCGGAAAATCTTATATCTTCTACATTTGGCTATCGATATAATTTCTTTACGAATTCTTTCACCACAACATTGATACGTATAAAATAAAAATTCTTTAACAAATAATGATTGTTAGATTAACAGTGATGTACGTGATTTTTTCGCATTTTCTCTGTGAAAGATGAAATTTAGTTTTTGAAACGATCGGTTTATATTCAGACATTCTGAACTAACTAAAGATATTGGGTAAAAGCTTAACTATGGTTATACAGATGAAAACACTTTAAATACTATGATATTGGTTTAATACTTTCTTCAAACAATTTTAAAGCTACAACTAATCTTCATTTGATGGTAAAACAATATACTTTATCTTTATAATAAAATATGAATGCTCCTTATGATTGAATTTTAAATTAGATTATAATTTTAATTTCCAATATGTTTTATTACATAAACATATATATACAATATATTTTAACACTTTCCTATGAACATTTAAGAACATAATTAAAACATACTTTTTATTCAACTGTATTGATTTCATTTAATAACTGAAGTGTTGATTTGTCTTATGTGTTTATATGACATTATTAGTCTTCATACAGTATATTATTATAAAACTTTTGTATATTTAACGTAAAGAATAATAACATAAAATATAACAAAATGTGCAATGTAAACGTTTTTTAAATTTCACTAAATATTATCGGCTAGTAAATTTCATCGCAAACATTAAGCTACTTGTTTAGTTAATACATAAAAAATAATATGTTCGACATTTTATGATTTTTAATTATTAAATATGAAAATCATTATAAATATCTTTTCATTCTAATAAATTTCTATCAATTTAACAAACTGTTTGTTACGTAAAAAGGTATAAATATAAATGCGGACAAAAATGACATGTAACCACTATTTTATATTTGATTTATTTAATAAATATTTTGTAAATGTAATGTCAAATCTTTTATTTCAATTTAAATCATATTTCATAACTTCATTATTAAATTTGCAACAGAAACCGTTTATACGAATATTAATAATTATATATATAAAAAGTACTTTACAATGAAATGAAGAACAGTAAAGTAATGTTGTTTTTTACTTGAACAGTTCGAATCCGATCAACTTGTCTATTGGATAAGCAATTGGAAAAATATTTATTTACCAAAGTTACTCGCTCAGTTAAAACTCTATAAAAACACTATTATTTCATTCATCGTATGAACAATAGCAATCACAGTTACTTGCGTTGAAAAAAATTTCGTGTCCTTTTCGTTTCTTAATTTATATTAAAGACTTAATTGTAAATTGTTATTATAATTTTTTTTCGAGATAACAAATTTTTGCACCAAATTTAACCATTTAATAATGAAGTTATTTTTTTAAAAAGATTTGAACACATTCTAAACGTTTATTTTGGTAAAACTCAATAGAGAATTAAGAAAATTGGAGCGCAAAAAGGCGCCAAGACCTCCGTTTCATTAGTAGGTAAAATAATTTATAAAAATTTTATTGAATTGTCCAAAGGAATTAATTATTTCATCATTATTTCTTAACTCTTCGCGCTTTTTTTCGTAGTATTTTCGGTGTGAACATCGTTTTCTTCGATTGATTCGGAAGGAAAAATAAGGACGGTTGTTGAGAGGTGGTAAAACTCATTGGTTTTGGGAGAATGAAGATAGGCTTTTGCTGATTTTGGTTTGATTGCGGCGCCGTTGTTAGGGCTAGTGGATCCGCGTTATGGTTATTCGAGGATTGGGAGTCAGAGAAGGCGGTTTCCGCCAGATTAATGAATTCCGGTGGCACGACGTCAACGTCCGGCTTCACCAGGGTCTGGCATTTTTGCTGCTTTTGTCCTGCATTCCCTTCTTCTCGTTCTTTCTCGATCTTTAGTACAGACTGCGGCGGCTGCTGCTGCTGCTGTTGCTGCTGCTGCTGCTGTTGCTGCGACTGCTGCTGTTGCTGCGACTGCTGCTGTTGCTGCGACTGCTGCTGTTGCTGCGACTGCTGCTGTTGCTGCGACTGCTGCTGAGGTCTTTTCAAGCCTTCGCACACGTACACGCCCGACATTATAGGCCGGAAAACGTTGTAATATTCATGATCTGAAAATGAAATTTAAAAAAAAAACAAAATTAGCAAGCTGTTCATAATTTATCTGCGACTTTCTTAGGAACTTTTGCGGAGTTTATTACTGAAATATAAAAATATGATAAATCGATTTTATATGTGTAATTTTATATTGTACATAGTAAATGCCTTTTCTCTTCTGTATGGTATTTCTTGCAATTTTTCGAATTCAACGTTATAGCTGTATAGAAATTATCTATAAGTAAAGTAATACCAGTTGTTAATAAATTCATTTTGATATATTTCGCCATCTTGCAAGCTGCCATTCGTCTATTTGAAAATACAAGGTTCATATAAATTTATTATAAACTACATTTACGTTCAGTCTAAACAAATTTGTTATGTCTATAATTGTAACGATATTATTAAAGGAAAGAAATATGTATACACATACATATATGTAAATATATAAATATATATATATATATATATATATGTAAATATGTATATATATATATATATATATATATATATATACAAAATACAAAATTTGAAAATGTTACCGAACTATTATCAGTATCACAAATTTTCATCCAGTCTGCGAAGTGACTTTTGTTAACAAATTAGGGTTCCATCATTTCTGCATGAGAAATAAATCATACAAAAATAATGGAAAACATCCATAGCTACAAGAACATGATATTTTTACAAAAAAGTTATATTAAAATTTTATCCGTATTCAATTTATTTTTGTATTCGTTGAATATTTACAATGTAAAAACATTTAAAAACGTAATACATAACAAAATGTTATATACTTTACATCAACTCAAATATACAAGTAATAAAAACGTGATTAAAGTAATATAATTTAAAATTTACGTGTACATGGTAATGGTTGAAATTTTTTTATTTAATATGCTTATTCGCATGTAAGCGTAAAATTTATTTTTTATATTCACAGTTTCAAGTAGTATATTATTATAAACTAAAATTTATATTGATTTATATTGTTATAACTTGTTCAAGAATTTAAAAATAACAGTTGTAAATTTAATCGTAATTTACTTATTGAATATAATATATAGATATTTATTGCTATAATATTTAACACAAGATGCAATATTTTTTAACACAATGATATTTCACATTTGTGAAACGGAAATACATTATATATTTCATTAATAAAATATTTACGAATCAATTATATTATTATCGAAGAAAAATTTTGCAGTGTTGATAAGTATATTGTAATAAAGAATTCAAGACCAATAAGTTCAAATTACTTGTTAAATTGATTTCATTTAAATATTATTTAATATTATTTTATTCAATTTGGCTTTAATGTTAATCGTATATTGACATTAAAAAATCACTTACGTAATTTCTTATTTAATCAGGTCAAGTTTACCATTAGAAACCGGCTTTATTATATAATTTAAAATATGGCATTATTGAGAGACAAGATCGGAAATATTTGAAAATCAAAACGAAAAAAAAAGTAATGTTTTAGATTTTTAACTTCATTGAGTATATTGCATAATAAAATATGAATTTTTTTATACAGTCCTTAATAATATTTTGAGACTTTTTTTAATACTAATATGGCTTACATTATTTGTACATTCTTATATTTACACGTATGAATATGTCTAAGCATTGCAATAACTTTTTAATATAACGAAATAGGCATCCAATTAAAGAGAAATAAGTGTCTTCGATAGAAATTTTATTTAACTTTTTTGGTAATACTGTTTATTACTTTTACTAACGTATATAAAATATTGTTTTGTGGAACATCGTGTTAATATGCAATACAATATTTGCATTTATAATAAAGATCGTTCAAAAGGCATTTTAAGAAGCTTCTACTTTTCGAAATAATTAATATACTACATAAATCTTGTTCTGTATTACAAAAAATCAAATCTCAAACAATGAAAGCGTTAAGCTTAACTGCACTTGAAAAGTGTGATATTTCAAAAGTTGAATTGCAATGAAATTGCATTTTAGTCATATCTATCGTATTATTACACTTTGATATTATTTCCAAAGGATACCGACTGAAATTACTGTCTCTTTAATTGCATACGATTATCTGATAAAATAATTGGAAAATTAATTTGATTTATAATGAAAATTCATTCTGTAATATTGTACCAATAATCTTCTTCCAGATAAAAATGATTATCTAACATACATTATATATTTTTATTTGGCACATAAGGATTAAAAAATATTTTTCCAAATTATGAAAATCAGTCCTATTAAGTTTAAATTAATCTTCGCGACGAAATTGAAAAGTAATAGAGTACAAATACATTTTCATACCAAGAGAGTGTACTTAAAATGTTTATAGCATTAATAAGCAATTCCGTGACATTCTGCAAATTTTTTGGTTAAAAAATATTTTTAATAAAAATTGTTCTTGGTGATTTGTTTAAAAATATAATATTGAATTTAATTACAAAACTTTTGCATTTATTGCTACATTTTTATAGATAAAACAATTTAAATACGTGAAATTAACAAGGTTTAATAAAATATTTTTTCACTATTATTTAAACTTACAGGTCTTAATATTTCTCCATGAAATGTACATTTTTTTTTATTTCTTACTGTAATACTAAATTAGATGATCCGTTAAAAAGATTGATAATTTTTTTTTATCAGCAAGTTATCGTGATTTCATAAATTAGATATAATATTTGTTAGAATGCCAAATTATATAGAACATAGCCACTGTTCTAGAAATCACTGATCTGAGTTTGGTTTATTTTAAAATAAAATAATTGAAATTTCGTCTATAATTAAAATTAACTTGACTTTAATTATAAATATTGTACTTCAGAGTAGCTACGATCGAGCAACAAATTTTTTAAAATTTTTTGACGATGGATTCAATTTTTGTTCAATAAAAAAATTCTGTGGTTATAATGAAATTTAGGGTTTTTATCTACTAGTGTAAAAATATCATACAATTTATAATAAATAACAACAATTAGAAACGATTTTTTACATATTAATCCCTTCTAACATTAATATATTTATATATATACGTATATACATACACACACACACACACACACACACACACACATATATATATATATATATATATGAATAGCAAAAAAAAAATTTACTTAAAAATATATAAGTATTTGTTGAAAAAAGTTATTAAAATTAAAAAGCCGAAAAAAGAAAAATTTACAAACGATCGCTTAAAAGCTGTCTTCAACCTCGCCTTCCTCATTCAATTGGGTACTTTGCAATCACGAGTATTCATAGCACCGAGTCAATTTGAGTGCTAATAAATTCCATGTAAGCGCACATTATAAAATGTCGTCGAGTATCGCTCATTGCAGTGTGACATAACGAGCCCCCAGTGATGTATATAAGGAAGTATTCCGCCGACGGCAAACGCGAAGACAGCCGTAATTCACAGATAGGGAGATGGATGGTATATCCAAGGGCTTGGCCCACATTCAGAGCAAGTTCTTCCGCAAGAGAACGTCTACGACATAAATAGTTTGGTTGGGGTGGAGCCTCCGCACGTGGGTCCTGACGTTGGGCGAGTGCTTGGTCCTGTACTCGCAGTAGGGGCAGTTGAACCTCGGCAGCTGGCCGCACTGGAACTTTAGGTGGTTGTGCAGGTTGTTCTTGCGGGTGAAGCTCGTTGTGCATCTGGGACACTGGAAGCGGCCGTCGGTTTGCACGTGGACGTCCATCGGATGGGCCGGCAATTGTTGGGACGACGACGTGCCTGCAACACAACGAATGCGAACTTTCGTTAGTACTGGCCGAGTTTCGTGCGAGCGTTTTTAATGATGGGAGTGGATGATGTCACGATGAGAGAATAATTTCTTTGTGATGCAATCGAGTGTTTAATATGGTTTCGAAACTTTTCACAGCTGTAACCTTGCGTTATTTCGTATGATGAAATTTTTATTTTATATCGAGGACTTTATATATATATATATATATATATATATATATATATATATATATATATACATTGTAGCAAGGTGAGTATCGATTAATCATACACTTTTAATGATGATTCAATTAAACCAATTCAATTAGTTTTAACGCAATGTAACTTTTAAACGTGTGCAGGATTCATGTTTTATTATCAATTTTATTATAAGTTTTGTGCCATATACTAGTCGGACAAACGTTTCTTCGTAACGAATATACTATATTATTTATCGGTAGTTGAAAAAGTCGCAATCTCAATTTTATTACGATTAGCTCTCATGAGACGAATAGCCACATGATGCGTAATTTTACATATGATATTGTATAATCGCTTTCGTTGCGGTATTTACGTTATTTTATAATATTTTAGCTCTTATAGTGGAGACTTTCTCTCTTCTCCATTGAAAATTATCCTGGACCTGGATGGCCCGACCATTGCTTAGACATTTCCATGTTTATTATCCTGTTTCCTTACCAATCACTGCAATCATATTATGGGGAACTTTATTTTATTAGAGATTTTATATTTTAGTGAAGGGGATGTATACTTGCCTTTTTTTAATTATGCCTTAATTTTTTTATGTCCAATATTAATATTGATAAAATGTAGTTCCTATACACAGGTATTTATATTATATAAAAATATTGTTAAATTTAATTCAAATTCTATTAAAAGAATTGTTTTCCTACGCTAAAATCTTCAAAATCTTGCACCATAGAATACCTTTTGCTATAAATTTAATTTTACAATTTTGTTTGTATTTTTTTATTGAAATTATTATCTCGTGAAAAATCTTTAGAAATACAAAATTGTTAACGTGAATGAAAGTATCACAGACAGAAACAAAGAATTGGTGAAAATCAAAATAAAAAATCCTTAAGTACGTCATTCTAGTAAGTTTTATTATAAAAATTACAATTATTAGAGTATGACATTCGTTTATGGTGTTACTTTATAAAAGTTGAGAATTCTAGAATAAATTGTAAAATATTTTTAGTTGAATATTTCATTTTTTTTTTTTAAATCTTCTTATACCATTATGTAACTATACCTATGTCAAGGTTAAAGTATACTTTGCGTAAATCATTCATTTTTATTTGAAACATTATAATATGAGATTCGATTACAACATTTTAACACTACTATAATATAACATTCGATATTCTGTATAACGTCGGCGTCGATTTTTAAAAATATTTTAATTCATATTAACTTATTACAAAAATAGAGACTAGAAGTACTGTGGCAACTTTCGTATCGGTTTTAACGCAATAAACAATAAATAAATAAGTAAATATACATATACATATATATATATATATATATATATTCACTTAGATAAAATGCATTTTTGGTTTAGATAATATACTAAAATTTTCAGTTAAGCAATATTCAATAATTTATTATTCCTATAATTAGAAAACTTAGCTAATTAAAATACTTATAATTATGCAGTTTTATTTACATACTTAATATATACATAGATGTCAGTATTTATATCTATATAAATAGTATAGTAATATTTTAGATAAGAATAGAAGTATATGATTAATGCATTTTCTATTTATGATAGGATTTATTATTAGGAACAATATTTGTTTGCCTAAATTAGATATACTCTCTTAAAATTATAATTAATCTACAGGGAAAATTTTTATCATAACATGGAAGTATAATATTATTGTAGATTTAATTATAAATTGGTAAAGTTGTTAAACGAATTTTTAAATACTTATATAATAATATATATTTAGTACAAATTTTTAGTCTCCAGAAATTGAAGGAACTGAAAATTTCAACGTAAATCATTTTACTTGGGAGTATTTATAGTATTACGATGGTATTGAAAAGTGCGATTAATTTTGATTTTCTTTTATGAATGTCTAAAAAAATAGAAACTTCTTTATTTATATTTATACATTATGTATAAATATTTGTTTTTAATTTATCTCAAGCGTGAAGTAATGCGAACCAAAGCCAATCAGATTCCGTATGAGAGAGTAAATATTGTAGAATATTATTGAACTTATTATTCAAGACAGTATAACTAAAATTCTCCTTTAAATAAAATTAGACCGTAGATATTGGGTATGTAAAATTTCTCGTCGAAATAAGAAAGTACGTATAATCATGTGACGCTGTAATCTGTAAATGCATCTGTGGGCGTTTGATCAAGAGATCGATCGAGATCAAGGGAGGAGGGGAAGGCATTGGAAATGAAGAGTGGGAGGACAATTCGCAATTGGACACTAAGCGTCTGGGGCGAGGGTCAGAGTAGACTCGGGGAGGATCCACCGCGGGAGCGGGTCGGAGCTCAGGTGCGGGGCCGAAGGGCGAGGTTGATCCCACCGTGCAAGTGAGTCTTGACGTGGTCGCGCAGGTGGTGCCGGTGCTTGAAGCGCCTCTCGCAGTGGGTGCAAAGGAACCTCGGGCCCACGCCGCACTCGAGCCTCAGATGCCGCAGGAGGTTGCACCTGTGGCCGTAGCTGCGCCCGCACCTGAGGCAGCCGTAGGGCGGCCCGTCGTCCTGGCCGCCGCGGACCGGCCAATCTGAAACAGAGCAAGGGTCGAGACGATGTAGTTGTGCTCTGGGGAGTGGCTCGGGGAGCCTTCGCCGTCGGCTGCCTCCTTCCCGCCCCCGACACTTTTCGATCTGCCCTTGGCTATTAAATGCTGCTCCCCGGAGTCGAGGAGAGAGACCGGTCGAGCTCACCCTGGCTATGATTATTATCGCCGGCTGCGGAGTGTCCCTTCTGCGAGAGCCTTTCGCTGAAATAATCCTCATACTTACGCCTGCCTCGGCTTTTGTCCAGACCCTCCAACTTATTACGGAGACTTTCCGTTCTTCTCCGAATACAAGCATTCGATAAATAAATGTGTTCTTAAAATCATTCTTTTATACCAAGAAATTTATTGAAATATATTTTTACAAACAAAATAAGCCAATGCGATACAATTTTAAACATTATGGAATTGTAAATAATTCATCTAGCTGATCGAAATCCGGTGAAAAGTGATATCATTCTTTTTATGCATAATGTATATCATTATCATTTAATACGCATATAATTTTTATATATATATATATATATATATTATTGTTTTAAGTAATAAACTTTAAATAACATGGTGTTATTTAAAATAACAACTGGCAAATTTCAGTCTCTAGTATACTAGTAATCCTGACTAGTTTCTTACTCGTTTCATCACAAAATTCTAAATCTATAACTTATTTGCCAATAATTACTCTTGATGGTAATATTTTGTTTTTTATAGTTCTTAAAGCTTAGCTGTAATAGAATTTGTATAAAAGTTACATATGTATATATATATATATATATGTATATATATATATTATCAATAATTATTTCAGCAATAACAGTTTTATAGTATGTATTATATATATATGTATACACATACTGTCGAGAAATTTGATGGCTTTCTTTTAAAAAGAAGTTTAACGTGCGCAGCAATGCATAACAGTTATGTACATGTTATTCTTTCTTAATGAATAATCGTTTTGGATTGCTTAGTAAGATCACACTAAGTTTTAATTAAATTTTGTTCTGAAATAAGTTACATCTGTTCCAATGAGTAAACTTATATATTTATATTTGCATGCAAATAGCTTAACAGTTAATCGCGGAGGATTCAGCGATTTTGACTTAATACTTCCATCTTCAACATCATTATATTTCCGAGCTAACTATTTAAGATTAATTATTATAAGGAAATGTCGAATCTAGTATCGCAGCACTTAACCCAAGTACACCATTTTGAAGCCGACATCAAGAGCAATGATAAAATATATCACGAGACGTGCTAATACGTTCGAGATGACATTTCAGTGCACAAACTGATCGCTACTCTCTTGATCGTGGATAATGCAATTAAGGTGTTTTCCCAGGAATAACGAGCGTACTTTGGCTTCAATGAATCGCGAGCAACGAAGATTCGCAGATTCGTTGGATGTTTGAGGTCGAGCAGGAGGCGTGGGCCGGAACAAGGAAGAGCCTCGGTCTGATCGAGCGAGCTCGGCCGATGCTGGAGTGGGGTGGGGGTGGGGGGTGGGGGCAGGGACTAGGACTTCTGGTGGGTCCTCATGTGCAAGACGAGGTTGTGCTTGTGCTTGGACCTCTTGTGACAGACGGGGCACTCGAATTGCGGCTCGACCCCGCACTCGAATCTTATGTGCCGATTGAGGGAGTGCGGACGACTGTAGGCGTTCCCGCATCGGGGACAGAAGTAGCCCGGAGTCTCACTCGTCGGGGCCAGCCTCCGAGGCCTGTTCCTGTCCTCGAGCTGGCGCTCCGGCTCTTCGCTGGAGGGCCCCGAAGGCGAGCCGATCTCCTTCTCGGCAAGGAGTCGCAGGTAGAGCGACTGATACTGATAATAGCGCTCGATAACGGTCGAACCCTGCCCACCTGGCTCTAGAACAAAAGACAGACGGAGGCATTTCGTCAGGGCTCGAGCTTCTACCTTCGCGGCCTTTTTCCAATCGGGCACCCTGGTCGATTACCTTTTTTTTTTTTCTTTACTTTTGCTTTACACTGACTCGAGCTCCTCCGCACACGGCTCAGTTCTGTTTTAGCGATTTGTTTATTTGGCAATTGGCCTCGTCCATACCGTGGCACCCTCTGCCATGCTCGACCGAGAGGACACGCAGTTCTCGTTTTTTCCCCTTTACAAACCCTTGCCCCTTTTTCTTAATCCAATGCTTTGCGAGAGACCAAATAAAAAGTCGGTAAAACAGCCCTTGCGTGTTCTGATATTTTTTGAGCAAAAGAGAATTTCTCGGCGTGCCCCTAGTACTTCAAGCCCATTGGACTTTTTGCAGCGGGCCCCGGGCGGATTTTGTAAATTTTCGAAAGGGAGCACTCGGTAATATTTTCATTTGCGCGACTATTGCTGCACGCCAATTCTTCAACTAACTCACAAGATCTGGTATGGGGTATGCTCAACTTATTAAACATCGAGGCAATCATTTATTGTATCTTATTAGATATTGAAAGTAGCGGATAAACTTACGGGTGGAAATTAATTCTAAATTAGCTCAAAAAATATTTCCAGCTTTGAAGCCAGCACATAAATTGACGAGAAATGGACGAACACAAACAAGCTTCTTGACACACTTTTACCATTCACCAAAAAGCTACCACGAGCCCAGATCACTTCCTTATCGCGCTTTTTTCATACAAGTTTAATCCTTTTATTATATATATATATAAATACATACATACATACATACGTACATACCTACATACATTTATTTATTTATGTATAAATTTGTGTTTGTGTGTATTAATGTACATACATATAGATACATACGTACCTATATACACACAAATATATATATATATAATCATATAACAGTACAATGTATTAAAAATTTTATAAGAAGTATATTTATATATATATATATATATATATAAATATATAAATATGGTTCATCATTTAAATTCATATGTAAATTCGTTAAATTGAAGTACAATCGGTTTTTAAATTTATTATCTACTTATTCAGTTTTTTAATACTTGATATAAATATGAAATATGATTGTTATTTTAAAATGAAAAATGATAATACAAAATGAATGAACGTTACAATTCCTTGTACAATGCTTTTAATAATAGTTGACAAATATATTTCTTTTTTACGTGGATCACAAAAATTATAAGACACCACATCTACTATTCCAGCAAACTAAACACCAATAAATTTATTTCTTATCTGTAGTGTACAATTTATAATTTTGTAAGAAAATACATCATTTTAATCTGTAATTATTTATTGATTTATTATAATACGAATTAGTACTGAGATAGAAGAAATTTTTCAAATGAAAGCGTACATGATCAGATATTCATTATTAAACATTAAATATTGTGTTCGATTAATCAGTAAAAATGTCCAATTATGAGAAAAGTTGATCATATTTTTAGCATCAATTCTTCATTTTACATCTCAAATATAAATTATCACAAGTACGGCAGCTCTTTCCTCATTTCTTTTTATCTATCGAATTACTTTTTTTCGATGTTTGTACTGAAATTAATCCAATAATGCAATTGTCTCTTGCAGCAAAGGCATAAACAATTTGAATTTTACTGATCTCAACTGCATTGATTATATCAATATGTCTGAAAGAAAATGTCAAAATGTCAGATATATATTACGAATATTTATGAGAACAGAGTAGGAAAGAATGAAAGAGAGATTGCTAGAGAAGAAAAGAAGGAAGAAATAGATAGATAGCAAAAAAAAAGATAGAGACATCATTGAGACTATATAAAAAATTGATAAAATTTTAATTTCATAGAAATCAGGAAAAATCAAGCAAACGTCTCTTAAAAAATATCTAATTATAATAGAAATATTCTTTCACACTTAAGCTGACAATTGAAATACAATTGAAATATAAATGCATGTTAAAAGTAGGTTAAAACTAAGTATTCAAAATAATTTGAGCTTAGAAAATAGTCTTTGATGTATCTAAATTGAGACTGTTCGTCGACACGAACGTTAAAAAAAAAGAAAAATCAAAATGATTGCGACAAAAAGTTTTAACATATACATATCGATATTTATTTATTTAGCTGTTCAGAAATATATAAATGATCCATCATAATTTATCAAAACTTAATCGACAATAATGGTTACATTTACAATACAATTGTTAAAGCGACAATATTCCTGAAACTAATGTTACGAATAATTTTGTTATATTGATTGAGTTATGCTATTTTCACATTAATTAACATCATTATTAAAATTGCATTAGGAAAATAGTGCAAACATAATTACATGTATTTTTAATATACACAGTTTTAATGTCAATATTATTAATAATATATTTCATACAGTGACTTAAAATTATTCAATTACAATGTAAAAAGTGTATTTATTTAAAATTAGTTCTTACTGTTAAACCGTTTATCAGAATTATTATTTTTCTGAAACAAAAAAAAAATTGAAACAAATTATTTCAATAATAAATATTTTAAACCAAGAGTTTGTTATCCATTACCCTGTTTTTTAATACAATTGCAATAACATAGAATGAATACTGTTTAATTAGTATGCGCCTTCCAAAGATGAACTCACAGTTTTTTAAACAAAATGATTAATCGTTCATCGCAGAACTTACAAGAAAACAAATCATTATTGTACAAATAAAAAATTTATGATCTTAACACAATAATATAAATAAATTTTGTCTACAATGAGATAACAATCGATTTTATTATTATAATAACAGCGCTAAAAATCGATGTTTTTGGTTAATATTGTAACAAACGCGTTTAACATTCGCCAAAAAAAAGGATTTTCGGTCATTAGACGTATCAATAATGCAATACATTTTGCACAGGCCTGGCCTTAGGGCTGCAGCAAAGGTCGAGCAAATGTATTATCGTTTGTACGTCCGAGCCGCATGAATTTGACGCGACAATCATTTGGCCATGGAATTGATGATAATGACGGGTGGAATCGGTGATCAGCGGTGAGCCGCTGATGTAATTTTGGGAGCTCAAGGAGTGTTGGCCACGAAGTAGAGACGGGAGAGGGGGTAAATTCGTGCCAGCCTCGGGGCCTCGGGCCCCATCAGCCGTAGGAGCTTTCGTTGCCGGCTTGGCTGCCGGACTCCAGGTTCCTGTGCTGCGAGACAATGTGATTCTTCATCTCGTACCTGTACTTGTACTTCCGGTCGCACATGTTGCACGCGAACTTCTTGGCCTTGTTGCCGCACTCGACCCTCTGGTGGCGCCTGAGGCTGTCCAGCCACTTGTACTTCTTGCCGCAGTTGAGGCACTCGTGCTGCTGGGCCGAGTTCAGCATCTGGCTCTGGCAGCCCAGCAGCTGGGCCCGCTGCTCGAGTCCGGGCTCCGAGCCATCGAGCTGTAGCCGGTGGTTCGAGGGCCCCAGGAGCCCGAGGCTCTCCGTCTTCAGCTCCTGGAGGGACCACAGCGGATTGTAGGATTCGAATAGCAGCGACGAGGACGAGGAGGTCCCTGCGAAATCATAAGCAGACGAGAATTCGTGGTTATTTTGGGAGAAGCTCCAAGCTACGGGGCTCGTCTTTCGTCACGACTGACTACGCCATAAGGCTCAACTTCACAAGGATTTCTTTGACGTTTCCCTTTGCCCTTCGCAAGGCTTCCCAAGCGATAATTAGCTACTCTCCCGAGGATTTTAAGGCAGCAGCTTCACGCTTGTTCTCTGCTTCTTTTATTTTCTTTTCTTTTCATAAGGGAAAACCTTTTCTCCCCGTTGAAAAGCAACTGCGCATTAAATACAGGAACAATATTGACATTCTGACATTTTCATCATCAAAGCATCCCTGGCTCGCAACTTTTATAGCAAGTGTTGTTAATATTATTAAAGGTACATCGAACCACAACCCTCATTAAGTACACTCAAAGTGGGATAACAGAGCCAATCAATTGGACAATCAATTGTTAAAGTAAGAAACTTTAAGGAAACGTGTTGCCATGTGTATGGATTACAAATACTTGGCACAGTATTGTAAGCATTTTTTTTATATCATTCAACTGAATAATATTTTGTTTCACATTACATTGGAAATATCTTGATTCGGTTCGCTGTTAAAATTTATTTCTCACAATTCAAATGTAATGATGATGATGTTTTATTATTTTTTTGCGAGTATAAATGTTTTTTTGACGGATCGTGGAGTGTTTGAAGGAAATTCACACAACAAACAAGGCCAAAAATAAACGTAGTCTTTAATTTAAACCTTTGGTATATCATTTTATAAGAATTTATTAAGCGAATGGAAAAACAATGTTGAAATATATGTACATTTGTTCTTACACAGTTTTGATTTGTCTTTGTCAATATTGGCATTAAAATTCTTCAACGCATTGTCTACTATCAATTGTATTAATGATAGAAATTAATTCTTATAAATTTGATCATGTCGAAGACATAATACTTATATTATCCAACGATTCACTCGATTAAACAATAAAATTGGTAATCGAAAATCAAGAGTATCATTTTACTTTATTGCATATCTAAAATTACACAAATCACATATTTCAAATTTATGTACAATTAAAGTATATTTATTATATGCTCTTATGCCTGTATCGTTACATATTATTTAGCACGATGAAAATGATTTTTTTTTTTAAATTTTGGAAACAAACTTGCAGCGCCTGTCAATTATTTAAATAATCGACGGATAAACAACAAATTTATCAATTAATAAATAATTAAGTAGACATAATGGCTTAGCTAGAAAAGACTAACAACGATGTACTGATAAGTATGAATATGGAACTTCTTTGCTCAAAGATCGGATACAAGCGAGTAATAATTTTGACAAGATACCTGTGTGAGAAGCTTCCACTTGGCTTTAATCGAGCAAAGGCATGGCACATCTATAAAAATTGCTACTGCGATTATAAGGCGCAAAATATTATGTATTGGACTATGCAGTTGGCACGAAAATTCTTAATACTAATAATAAGCTTAAGGTTGACACATCGTATTAACTCTCCGAATGGTATAAGAAAAGCTAATCACAATAGAAATTACAGACTACAAATATTTAAATAAGTTAGGTGAGTAAAGCTAGACGAAGAGGAGGTAAAACGAGGCGGCGAAGTAGGAGGAGGAGGAGGAGGAGGAGGAGGAAAAGCAATAGACTACAAGATCCGAGGGAGCTCGGGGAGAGCAGAGAGCGGAAGGGTGAGCGAGCAGGAGAGGGCCGGGTCAGGGGTGGGCAGGAGTTGGAGGGGGCTCGAGGAGCTCGGTCAGGAGCCGATTCAGTTGCTGGGCTTGTCCCTGAAGTGCTCCTCCCGATGGAGCATCATGACGTAGTGGGTGGGGAACTGCTGGTCGCAGATGCCGCAGGTGGCGATCCTGGCGCCGGGGCAGTTGGCCCGCCGGTGCCGATTGAGGCTCGTCCTGCTCAGGTAGACCTTCTTGCAGCTGTAGCAGGGGAAGCGGCCCTCGGGCTCGGGCCTCGGGAAGCTCTCGGCCCGGGCGCAGCTCCTGAGGTGGCCGTCGAGGGCTCCTACGTGGAGGAAGCAGCAGCCGCAGCTCGCGCAGGCGTACTTGGCCGAGGGGGGGCCCTCCCGGCCGTTGGGGCCGTAGTAGCCGAGAGCCGAGCCGAGGAAGCAGCCCTGGAGCTCGAGCGGGTCCCGGGCCTCGGAGCCGCTCTCCTCCGAATCTGCAACAGAGAAGGTTCGATCGGTTGGTGGAGTCCTGGCTCGCTTATGACGCGCGATCCGAGCACCGAGATCGTTAACCGGCCTCCTACCTACGGCTAACCGCCGCTCTTGGCGGCTGCATCCTCGTGCACCCAACCCCGGGCGAGCCCCGATGCTCCTTTACTTTATTATAGCAGCCCACAATAAGGAAGCCCGATCTTGCTTCTTCGGTAATCCCTCGCCCCCTCCACGATACTCAAGCGACTTTTGCAAACTTCGTCAATGTCCCTACTATTCGTAAAGTGAGTTTCTCCGGACATTTCTGCATAGCAGTGCGTTGACAATAGTCAAACGTTGGCGAGATTCTATTTTCACAAGTGAGAGGAGCCTCGTCGATTCCGTTCCGCATAAGGCCAAATGATTATCAATGTTTTCATTATTTCCTCCGCTTTTGCTCTCAAAACAAAAAAAAAAAAAATGATCTCAGTGCTCATCGCTCGCTGTGCTCTACATTCACAGAAATATTTAACGACGTAGCTCATACGAATAATTTTACAATTACAAGGTGTGTGCTTGTGTATGTATGTAAAATATGTAGACATTCGTGAACTTCTTTGCAAGCACTGATCGCTTGTTTCGCTCTCGTTACATTAAAAGGAAGAGACAATATTTCTCTAGTTCATAAATCTCAAAGGAAAGCATCATCTGATTGCAAAGACGTAAAATAAAAAATTCTGTAAAATTATAAGAGTAAAAATAAATAGTGTTTACCTTTGTAGTAAGATCTTGTGTTATCGGCAGTGTTGCTTTACTAAATATTGTTGTGTAACGTGGTGTCTGTATGCCATGAAATTCTATTCGAAGCTTTTATAAATGGATAAGTGACCTTTTTGTTTTTTTAACGAACACTCGAACTCTTCTCGTGAAAATGTACATTACAATATGTTTTTTATTTATCGCTTGATAACAAATTATAACAGTCTGGAAATGCACTGTATAAAACAGCGAAAATTATCAAAGTGAATATGCACAAATCAATTCATTAATCTAAACAATTTCTTGAGAATCCCATTGATTTTTAACCATTTGATAAAAAATATTAATGATTCAATGTTATCAATTCAGTGATTAAATAAATTCACCTTCAACTACAGTAGCTTTCTTCAAGAGCAATTTATTTTTTTACAATACAAAGAATAAATGGTTATGACACTTATAAATTAGACATAATGCTAAGAAAATCAATGCATTAAATGTATCATGCAGTGATATTATATTATCGTAAGACAACTGAGAACGTTTTATGTTTAATGAAATCTCCCATAATTATGGACTTTCCTTATACTCCACATATTTTTGTTACACGTCCGATACACAGGTAACACTTAAATCTAAGCAATTTTGAAACATGGTTTCACAAGTTTTTGTGTGCACAGCAAATCTCGAATGTATGTGACGATTAATAAATAGTAAAATACGTTTTCCCTTACAAGTTTTGTTTTATTTAACATTAATTTATAATCGGCAGTTAAGAATTACAAATAGTGATGAATCTTAATTTGCCGAACGCTTGCATGTCTTTCAACCTATGACCAAAATTTATCCATATGAATAAAATTTTAATACAAGTGTCTAAAACAATGACTCCTAACCTAATTATAGAATTAAAAAAGGTTTATATATTTGGTAATGCAGTTTCAATAATATTTTGAATGGTATGTGATTTCGTTTTGAACTGGTCGAATTGTTTAATTCATATATTAGCAATATTTTTATTTCAAAAGCATATTTATAATATTTCTATTACTTCGAAAATGTATACACGCAATTTCTTTAATATTACGTAGTTATACGGAAAATATACAATTTTCAATTCATTGATTCAATATTTATGTAACAGTTTTTGTTTTACAACTACCTAACCACTACTTCATTTATATAATGAATAATTATTTATAAATTTTTTATTGAAATTAAAAAAAATGTAATTATCATGTCATTCATTTATTAATTTAACATAACGAGAACGAATGTCCATGCTATTCGTAAATTATGATTAAACTTAAATTTTTACTTTATTAGTATGTAATTATTAATGATTTGATGTAAAACATAAAATCATTTTAATCGCACTTAAAATAATTAATGCGTATATTAGTAATTATTTATTAGAGAACAAATTAGTATCTTTCTGCATGAGAGGAGAAAAGGGAATACTAAACTATATAACTAAACTATCCAATCATCTTTTATTAAGATTGAATTATTATTTGTTTCATTTATAAAAAATATTATAAGCAAATATAAAATGTATTTATACCATAAGAAATGGATTTATTATAGAAGACAGAAATCTGCAATTGATACGGATTCGTTATAAATTATTTTAACGATCGTTATTGTAAGCGATTTAAAAAATACATTTTATATTTATATAAGCAACTGAAATAAATATTTATTGATAAATGTTTGTTCTGTAATGGACTCTATTCCATTTTTACATAATTATTCACATTTTCGCAACGGATTATTAAATTTTAAAACTCTGAACATCGAACATCTAACAGTTACATTATACTATTTTACTGAAATTTTGTATTTCAATCGGGTTAGATTTTATGTATTTTTGGTCAATACAATAAAAATGCAAAAAATGTCGCTACTCGATATTGTTGACCTGCTTAATTTGATTTCATTTATAATAATACTGCTTTTCGATATACCCTTTAATCTATTCCAATGATAATGACAAAGTTTATTTTACATTGGTAAAACTTTTATTCGTATAATATAAATTCGTTTCGTAAATTCTTTATGGCTGCAAATATTTGATTATTGCAACTTCTTTTATAAAATGCCGAATACGAAGAGTAGAAATTTATAATTTTTAATTAAGAAAACCTGATTTGCAAATATTCTTCGAAAATCACAGTTTCAAATTTAAAAAAAATTCATTGGTAAATAAAATTTATACCCTTATTGAATTGAAACGATCAATTATAATTATAAAAAAGCTTTTGCGTACTTATTAAAATACTTATTATAATAGAAATATAAATAGTCTGGGGGGACTTGAAAGTAGAAAAAAATAATTATTAACTTAATATAAAGACAAGACATTTAATTTTCATTTGCAATTTGTTAAAAAAGCAACATATTAAACATGAAAAAAGTGTAAGGTAAAATTTAAGATAAGAGACAAGAAAAAAAGTGTCAACAACAAGAACAAATAGTGAACAAATAGTGAACAATTAGTGAAATGAAATTACAATTTTTTCGTAATATTAATATATATATATATATTAATAAATGCATATTTATATTTCATTGCAAATTTGACTATTACTTTATTTTAATTATTCTGTAAGTTAATTAATAAAATATAGTAAAAAATTTCTTCGGCATTGTTGAGATAAAATCCAAGAAAATGTGGAAAATGTGAATAGTGAGAAGCGAATCGTCTGTTATGAAATTGTTACACAAAAGGTAATTTTTTTAAATATGCTCAAGAACGAAAGAAAATCCGTTGATAAATACTATTTTGTGCCTAGGCTTAAAAAATGCCGACAGTATTGAGATTTCGACAAAATAACCAGATGACTGGTTAATTTTTTGGAAGCTTTCATATTGAGAGTACTAATTATCGATTATCGGTGTTGAAGAATTCATTACTGTACAAGAGGATGATTTTAATTTTGAAATAGTTAAAAATAAAAAAATCAAAGACACGGCGCCAAGTTGATGCCGTTGATAGAAAGCACAAGATAAAAAATTATATCGTTAGTGGTGGTATATAATGCACGAGGGTGCCTCGGGAGTTTGGTAATTATTGAAATACTTGACATAGTACATTATTTATCCATATGTCATTTATTTAATAAGTAAGCGGTGATTATTGTGTTGAATATTGTGTTATGCATTCGAATAAGTACAAGCCATTGTTGTGAAAGCTTAATTTGAATCGATGAGACTCGCGGGTAAAAAGCCTGGGCTTAATCTGGTATTGAGATATCTTTCGAGCGTTCGAGGCAGAGGAAGTTAATGTGCCGACAAAGGTGGAGAGGAGCGAATGGACAGCTCGAGGACAGGATGGCAAGAGCGAGCGTAGGGCGGAGGAGTCGCTGTGGGAGTCGCGGTGATCCGGGAGCTGAGGCGATAGCCGGGCAGGGCAGGGGGCAGAGATGGCTACAGGGGTGGGTGGGGGGGGGGGTTGGGAGGAGGCTGGAAGGAGGCTCAGACCGCGGGATGCTGCTGCTGTGCATCGGCGCGGGGACGTCGACCCCGTCGCCGACGCCCCTTTCCTCACGTGGGCGAGAGCTTGATTCGCTGCTGGCGGAGCTGCCGCTGCTTCTGCTGGTGCTGCCTCCGCATCTGGAGCTGGGGCTCGGTCTTCACCGTGTTCCGGCAGTAGAGCTTCTCGTGCCGGCGCAGGCTGTCCGTCCGGGAGAACTCCTTGGTGCAGAGGGTGCAGTAGAGTCGGCGCTGGACGCTCACCCGGGTGGCCTTTATGCAGCCGAGGGACACCGGCAGGAGGTTCTCCTGCCAGTGGTCGATGCTCGCCGGGGCCGAGGGCAGGCAGAAGTTGTTCATGTCGACTTCGAGGAACTGCTCCGGGACGATGAGGTCCACGAGCTCGCCCTCCCCGGCTTGCTGCTGCTCCTCCTGCTGCTGCTGCTGCTGCTGCTGCTGATGGTGATGATGATGCTGCTGCTGATTCTGATTATGCTGGTGCTGCTGCTGATTCTGATTATGCTGCTGCTGCTGCTGATGATGATGCTGCTGATCCATCGGCTCGTCGTCCGTCATGTGCGGAAGCCAGACACTCGTCAGCATCGTGTCCTCTGCAAGAAGAAGAGGCTGAACGTCAGTGCTCCATCGGCGGTGGCGCCGTGACGACTCAACTTTCTCGCGATTCTTTGGAGTAAATTCATCCTTTCGCTCACTCGACCCCTGATTTTGCAATTGATTGCCAAGCCTCGGCTCAAGTCTCAAATCTTTGGGCTTTTTTAACTTTAATTTCACGAGCGCAGAAGCTCTTCTACACCTAAACTCCCGCAGCAATAATACGCTAATAACTCTAGTAAAGAATTGCTATTGGCTCGAGGTGCTTGGACTTTTAGAATTCCGCTTTACTCCAAAGAACGCAGAGATCATCATTTTTATTAAAAATATCATTGCGTTTATGTTTAATGACAGTGCCGATTATTTTGCAAGCAAAGTGATGTTTAGCTCTCAACTTCTATTTGTTATGTCAATACGCTAGCCAACAATGTTACAAGGATTTATAGTTATTTAATGCCTTTATTACCTGAAAATGTAAAGTGACCACGATTTATCTACAAGTACAGATCAATATCATGTGAAAGTTGGAATTGGAAATCATGGGAAATGAAAAAGATTTTTTGCACACGCTTGTTTTGCTAATGATGTTTATTAGCGTACCTCCTTATTAACTCATTTTCATACGTACTTTATATGTATGAATTTGCTCTGGGATCAAAAATGAATCGATAAATTGTACTTTTAACATTTATTATAATCATCCATGTATTGTTGAATATTTGAACTGATCATGAAATTTTGAACATGGAGATTTTCGTTAAATTTCACATAATTTTAAATGAATTTGCCAAGTCATTATTGTTTAGATATTGTCCAGGCTTCTAATGATTTGGAAAAAATTATAATTTACTTCACAAAAGCCTGTTTGAGGCTTTCTTCAAACTTCTTGCGTAAATTAACAATCTCACTCTTTTTGAAATTCCATCAATGCAGTTTAACATAGTATTTTAATAAAGAATCTTCACAAAATACTTTAAATATATTTCAAACTTTCTCTAACACTCCTCTAAGTCGCCATTCTGAAACAAAATTTTAATAACAATATTAAACAAAGAAAAAGTTTTTATTATCTTGTGCTTGACTTACAAGATACATAAGATTTGTTTTCTTTATTTCTACATTATTTATTATACTGCTTAAAAAAAATGTGTGAGAATTGCATTACTGCAATTCTCGTCATTATGAGCAATACAACTGAAACGAATTATTAAAGTATTCTGAAAGTATAATAAAATTGTATTTAGACTATTTGTAATAAGATTTATATTGCATGTTAAATTAAAATGATATTGTAATTTAATTTATTTTTAAACTTATTTTAATTTATACAAAAAATCTGTGATAACAAATATGTGTTATAAGAAATACACGATGATTCTGAAATCAAATTTTTACAAATTCCTGAGTACATTTAATAAAGTTCTCCTAAATTGTTTATACATTTTAGCTTCAGATAGCTGCAACAGTTTACAATTTTTTCGTTTGATTATATTTTTATGAAATATTTAACGTTACTTAGTACGTAATGGTAATTTTTTTAATTTATTTTTTTTTAATTTACATCCTGTTGTACATATATATTACATTACAAAAAAAATATTAAACTTATTGATATTTGCTTATTGTACTAATAATTTTATTAACAGATCGTTAAATTATCTTATTTCCAGAACAATTTAACATATTACAATACTAGGTAATAAAGTTTCTTAGCTAATAAGCTATTTTTCAAAATTGTACAAGCTATGGTTTGTATTTTTATTTTCAAAAAATGTTTTATTGATAGCTAAATTATAGTTATAATTTATTTTATATTTTATATTAAAAATTAAAAATATTGCTTTAAAATAATAATATTGTTGTTATAAAATATAATAATATACAACTTTATTGGTCCTATAATACATGTATTAAAAAATTTTTTTATAAAATATACAAATAATAAATTATTGTTCATAAACTGACGAAATTAATTTAAATTGTACGCTAGTAATAATTAATAATATGAGCTACTTTAAATAGTAATAAAGTACATTGTTAAAATTTTTAATATACATTAGATGCATATATAGATTTTAAGATTATATTTAAGATTTGCCCTTCTCAGGATATTTCGATATTTTATTTCTTGCTCATAGATGCATTATATACTACGTATGATCTTACCTTATTTGTTTAGTACCACACACTTCTTAAGTTTTAACACTCGGCAAAGAAAATTTTTTTGAGTTATCAGAATAGATAAAGCAAAACGATGAGAAATTAAATTTTTAAAAAGGCATTACAATATGTGTAAAGGGCAAATTCATCAAAACTAGTTTCTACTTATTGATATCGGGATAAACAACGAAAATAACGAGGATGTTTAAATACACGAATACATTAAACTTGACTAGTACCTATCGATAATAAGTTGCTCCTTAAACAATTATAGTTCAAGGTTCATCGGACTGTATTTTACATACGCACGAATCCATTGATCTACTCATTACATCGCACAATTAATGCAAATTAGACGAACAAATCTACAAGAAATGGCCAATTGCTTCAAAGGGTTCGCTAGTCGCGAGCTGCAAAGGAAAGCAGTGTCAAATCGTGGTCTTACTGAGAAGGGATAAAAAATTAAGGACTGAGAGATCCATCGGGAGAATGGCGGAGCCCGATTGAACGGTGATTGGTAAGCTCATAACAACGGTAAAGGTTTCGCAAGGCGGTTGGCACCGGGGGCCTTGCCGCACTCGAGCCTCCGATGCCGCTCGAGGTTCTCGGTCCACTTGCACCCCTTGCCGCACCGCCGCAAAGGAAGCTTCGGCCCTCAGGAGGTGTCGAATCCCGGAGGGTCTGCGAAGACGCGCCACCGGCACCGAGGTCGCAGTGGTCACCATCAGCACATCAGCAGCGCCACCCCGGGACTCCATGCCGGCTCACCTGTTGCGTGATTCTTCCTCTGCTTAGCCGCGAGCCAAGGTCTAAATCCAATACCGCACCCACATTGACCCGCGGCAAGTTCGTATTCTTACAGTAGGATCAGCACCCAAGGAAATTTTGCAGCTCTCTGCCTTACTCGGACTTCAATTTTTTCCATGCTCTATCTACGCCTAAGCAAGAATACAAGCAATACGACATTGGTACTAAACAACAATGTCCTACTTTATAAAGCTTTATCTTTATATTTTCAAAATAATTCGTAAATATCGTAAATCATAATTCCAAAATAAAACAAACAAAAATTAATTTAACGATAAAAGAAAGTCTTAAATGCATCAAATACACTGGACGATATCGCCGACATCTACTGAAAAAGAAAGGATAAAATTAGGGTTATTTATTTCCATGCAGAAGTTTCTTTTGGAACTTTTCGCAAATTACGTATTGTACAACTCATCGATTATTTTAATCTTTTATTTTACCTGGATGTTTTGATCGTCAACACAGCAGTTTTTTCATACTTCCTTCGGCTGCGGGTCGAGTGAGGAGCGAGGAAAAACCTGCACTTAAAATTTCTAGAGTAAATATATCGATTATCCGTCGATAGTGGAGAAGATCGCATTTGAGTTGCTAATGCCGACTCAGGGGTGCTAACAGTTTGAGTGAATTGCCAAACACTCGCAAATCACTAACGTGTTAATTTTAAGACGATTGTGTTTTGCCATTTATTGAACGGGACAGCGAGTAGTGGAACCTGAAATAATAGATGATAACAGATATTAGTTGTGCCCTAGGTGCCATTTAATTGTATCGAGTAACTCCCAACGTCGAAAAACTCTCACGCTAGGCCAAGTTTTACTTCTATTGTGCTATTCTGTAAATAAAAATCCTTTTTTGCTTCTTATTTAAGTATCGAAACTGTTTAGAATATTCTTACTTCACTTCACAACCCTTTTTAACACTATTCAAAAATATTAAATAAGTTTTACCTGCACACATTGATCAATTAACTGAGATGGACAAACTCATTTTTCAAGGAAATGAGTTGCATTTTTCGCATCCTCGTGTAATAGATAAAAAAAATTTGTATAACTATTAATTTAATGATTCATATTATTAATGGCTTAATATTTATTGTCTATATGTTGAAATTATACGTATTAACATATTTATACAAAATTTTTTGGTGAGTTTCTCATAAAAAAACAAAATCATTTAAGTACTTTTTTTATTAATTCACTATCAAATAAATAACATTGATCGATCACTTAACGTAGTATGATCAATTTATTTTTAAACAACATAAGCATTAATATAAACAATTTTATATGCTTTCCAAAAGGGAAGGCAGATATACCCAATAAAACCCAGACACAATCAATTAGATAATTAACTGTTTTTATTCAAAATTTGACATTGTCTTTTTTGGAAATAGTTGTGTCGATTGTCCATTGTTTATATAAGCTAACATATAATGACGGCTAAAAAAAATAATTATAACGAATCGACGATTCATAAAGAAACAAAATCATAATAGCATGTGAAAGAAATAACCGCATTAACAAAAGTTATAGTTTGCAACTGAATATAAAGTAATTACTCAAATAATATTTGCTAATAAAGCGACTACCGTAAATTCGGTATGCAAGAACTTTGTCATTTTCAAGGTAAATGCTCTTAAGAGCTATTTTTCGAGGATTACTATGATAAGACGCGGATAATTCTGAATGAGAAGAATGACTAAAAATTTTCAGTACTATGCTACGATGTTCACTTTTGCGCCTTAATTATTTAACTAAACGATTAATTTACTAAGCTAGTAACAATTCTAGTTTATTCTCTATATTTATTACATAATTTACATAAGAGTTATTATTTAAATACAAAGCCATTTCTGTTCAACATAATTAATAATCACTTATTAGACATTTATTTATTGAAAGTAAGCAAACAATTTTCATGAAGAACACTTAATACTGAAACATTTGTACAAACACAACTTGATTGCAATAACCGAAGCTTCTTGTTTTACCTTGACAGCTATTCACCCGTACGATAAAAACATGAATTACGCATAACAAATTATTAGTCATTTTTAAAACAGGTAAGTACAGCGTATATATATATATATATGTATAAATCGATTTTTGTTATTAAAATAGGCTCTTTTTCAAATAACGATTGGCGTTTTCTTTCATATATAGTTCATATATAGTTAACCGAAAATAATAAAGGTTTCCACTAAAGTTTAAAAAACTAGTAACGATTGTTAGACTATGATATAGTATTATTTTTAAACATTATTCATAAAGAAAAAAATAACAATATAGTACTTTGGGAAGAAAATTATGATTATACACTAAAATATTTGAAATAAGCAATGAATTAGAATAAGCTTACGAGGAAACTTTTTTGTCACTGTCATATGATAGTCACATAAATAAAAAAAAATATCACAGCCATGTCTCTTTGTTAAATTATCTTGTCGAATAAGTTATTTAAAAATTAATACCCAAAAAAGGTTTGTCTTACGCTGTGTTTGCTAGAATATTATTAAACGCAATAAAATCAAGAAAATAACATCAGATGGCTCTGAGAAAAAAAAATTATTCTTGTATTCCTCAATGGAACACTGCATATAAGTGTTCAAATAAAGTAGAAATCTTAAAAAAAAACCTATCTATTTATGAGTCTTATATATTTTCAAATCGGCAAAAAATGTTTGGTTAACAAATCATGAATAGTTAATTTAATAAGCAGTATTACTTAATACAGATTACTAATAATAAACTTTATATCCATATATAACAAACTATGTAATCAATTTCTCTTGATGCACTTGAAGCGCATGCGTAAACATTATAAAATTATGATAAAAAGCCTTTTTACATATTGGACACTTAAACTTTGGTTCCTTTCCACATTCGTGTCGCAAATGCCTCTGCAGAGACTTTTTCACTTGATACGTTCTCCCACAATTTCTACAAAGCCACGGTTTTTCTGAAACAGAATTAAAATTCATAAAATTAGTTTAAAATGAGAATAATTATTTCCATTATCATTATAACGTCCGTAATTTTCATCCATAATTTCTTTTTCCTTTACTGTTAGATTGGGTTGTTGAAAATCAAATTATATTATTTACAAATATTAAAATTATTTTATTATTTAAATCTTGTTACATTTCTTATAAATTCGCAACTTCTATAATCCAGACACATTTTATTATATTAATCATGAAAATCCTTCAGACAATTGCGTATAAAAATTTCTATTGTTAGGTTTTATTAAAATAAAAAAGCTTTGCATTCATTTTATATTATTTAAAAAAAAAACTATAAATTAGTACTAGATATAAATTTTTGTTTACAAAAATTACACATATAATTAAAATTAACATAAAATAGAAAAATTTTAACTTAATGAAAAAAAATTTTTTTTAAACAAGTACGTGCAAGTAAATTGGTTATATTTCTGCAATTGGACTCATCTATAATTTGTAATATCTAATCTGTAACAAATTTTCTTAATTATGAAAAAAGGTTTATTAACATATGCATCTTTCAATAATAAATTTATTGTCAAATAATACCTTTAAGCATTATTAAAAGTGATTAATTTCGTTTTGTTCATTTTTTTATCTGATATTGGATTAACATTTTTTAAAATTAATTAATAAAGATTGATTAATTCATTTGGCATCGATAAATGTTAATTTATCGAGAATTTTTTGGTGAATGGATGTAGGACAATAAATGCGACTGTAGTCGGTGTTTGTATTTGAAGCCTCTGCCACATAGGAAACAAATGAATTGCGGTTCCTTTCCGCAAATCCGCCCATGAGTGTATATAGAGGACTTTCTAGTATATGATTTGCCACAGTTTTCACAAGCAAATAGTTTTACTGCTGAAAAATGAAAATTATTTGGGTTGTAAAAATAACTTAACTTAGTTTTGTGGATCTTATTTAATTTAAATAGGATATTTTACAATTCATGTTAATGACAAATAAGTGTATTCATTTAAATCGTATACACTTATAAGATTCTGAAAATATATGCCCTGAAGTTATTGTTATATCATCACAGATAAATCTTAAAATTCATCATTAAATCGAAATAGCTAATAACTTCTGATTTGAAGACGTAAATAACTGACAAAAAAATTTTATAAGTTACGATCGTCTTCTTTTTTTATTTAATATTTATATATAGAGGTATAAAGCATAGAGATATTAATAACATCCTTTTTGTAAAATAAAATGCAATAATAAGTTATAATAAACCAATATATTTGTAATAACAAAATTTATATGCTTCATTATATAATAAAGAATATCATTTATCTGCTTAATAAAAAATATTGGTCTACCATATTAAAAGCTTATCGATTCGAGAATAGAATATTGTTATTGGTAAAAAGCAATTCTGCAAATTTCTGTAATATTTACATTATAAATCTTATCAGGCATAAAAATGTGAACAAAATAAACAGAATCGTGTTAAAAACATTCATTAAAAAAATATTAAGTCAATACATTTTGAAAATGTGATTAATAATATACTGATAATTGGAAAAACTCTAAATAGACTACGTAAGTTTTAGAAAAGTAGCAACACTTTATATTTACAATAAAACCCTGAAAATGTTTGCTGAAGACATTTTTAGAAAAGGAGTATTACCAACCTCTTCTTATCATTTTTAAAAACAAAACAACTGTTGTAATTAATTATTAATGATGACAATATTTAACAAAAACTTAAAAACTAAAAAAATATATTCGGTAATTATTGTTGAATAATCTTTTTACTATATACAATAAATAAACAACAGTTAGTTCATTTATGTAACAATAATAAAATTACTAAGTACAGCGTGTTCTCTATACAAGGAAATACAAACTTTTCCAAATAAATAAAATAAACTATTATTTAAAGATGACAGTGCTAATAATAGAAAATCAGTTTTACAGCTTTTATTTAGCAAATATTTTATTTAAAAAAATACGTCATCAGTATCAATCAATGCTCAATGTTGATCATTTATATATCAAACATCTTTAAAATATGTTTAGGTTATTTTAAATATTATGAATTTCAATTTTATATTTTCATGCTTATTTTGTAGTTTCTGTTTAAACTTTTATTTATAACTTACACATAAATTGTACATGAAAATATTTTATATTCAAAGGCTCTTTAGTAATTAATTTGATAATTAATCAATTTTTGGAGAGTAAAACTATTTTTCCTCTCTATTTTTTTATACACTGCAATAAATAAGAATTATTTTCAATATTCTGAAATAATTTTACTACGAATATTTTGAAGATCAGATATGACCTGCGATCGACATATATAATAATATACAACGTAATATTTATTTGTCATGCAAGTGGATCTCGTTTGTGAATAAGAGTATTCAAATGCCTCTTGAGATGATGTTTGTGTTTAAATTTTTTTTCGCACATCTCGCAAAAAAAAGTTGGTCCTTTGCCGCATTCTACACGCTTATGCAAATTTAGAGACTTTTTTCGAACGTAAGTTTTTCCACATTGACAGATGAATTTTCTCTTCTTTGTTATTAAATTTGAGACTCGAATCCGACCAAAATAATCTAAAAACATAATAAATTCGATATCTTAATCTCATGGAATTTTTACCCTTATAAAATATTACGAGTAAAGTAGCAGAAAAATTATGACTTTTAAGTTGTTAATCATGTCAATATTTTAAAACTAATAGAAAATGCGTAGTAATGCAGAGGCCATTTATTTAACAGATTGTCGTAATATGTACATTATGATTTAGAACAGTATTTAAAATATGGAAAAACAAATTATAAAGTTAATTTGATGCAAAATCTTAGCTGTATCGTATTTCTATCATAATTTTAATATAATTATAGCATATTTATTTCTATGCATAATTATAGCTATAAACTGTAAAAAACCCCTATAATAACCTTTGCAAATTATATTATATTTTAAAACAATGGTATCCATGGATACCATTGTTTCAGTGTTTTGTGTAATGATGTGTTACGATGATTATTTTAATATTATATTTCATGAAAAAAATTTTCATTAATAAATATATTAACATTATAATTAAAAAAATGTCTTAGCAATGAATTTAGATTACTTGAAACGTAATAATACTATAAGTGGATGAGTTAAATATAACTCTTTTAATGTATAAAAATGAAATTTTACAATTTTAAATATTATAAATATTATTAATTATATTATAAATATTATTTAAATATTTGTATAATTCTAACAAATCATCTGGCATTACATATACAAAAATTAACAAAGGAATCAATTTGTATATAAATTCAAATAAACTTTATTGTCCTGATATTGTTTGTATATCTCAATGAATACAAATATTGATACTAGCGAATGATTTCCTTCACTTACATGCTGAGCTTTCGAAACATAAGAATATCCGAAGACTATGTTTTATAAAATTTATCATAAATTCTTTTAGTATATGGATTAAGCATGAAATATTTTACATTATCGAATTTTCACTTTTTTGATGTGTTAATAAGTCTTCGTTCATCTATAATTTCCAGTAAAAAATAACGCTAGTCTTCCGCGACATTTTAAAATTGTCAGCCACGAGTTCCATGATGCATCGTTAACGATTATATTTCTAATAGTTCATATTACATGCGTAGAAAATATACTAAAAAACTGTTGCCGTGGTAACTTCAAATAGTCCGATCCAAATTGCACACAATGCTAATATATCTCATTTAAAATATATTTTAAATAGATATTAGCGGTTTATAATCACTATATTTAAAAAAAATATTATTCACACATAAGATTACATAATGCAGTCTTTATCGCAGTTTCACTACGCTAAAACATACTTAGTCATCGATGAAAAATCATTAAAAAGTAACTTATTTTATGCTAGAATTAAAAGTAAACTTAATAAAATTGTAAAAATTAAGTTTGACCGATTGATAACATCGTAAATTTTATGTGAAATATCTACAATGTACCAATCAATGTAATCAAATATCTACAGAGTACTGCTAACAAGAGTGTGTATAAATTATTGTACGTATTTGAATTCTCACATCTTGTGTTTTAAAAGTTTTTTATAGGTTTTAAAAAAGTGAAGTGTAGTAATTTAAAAGTTTATACTTTTAATAAAATTATATTTAAGAATTTTATATGATTCCTAAAAATTTGATAATAAACATGATTGTTGTAGATAGCATGGCTTTAAATCAAGTATGAAAATAAAATTATATATAAAAATTTACCCACTGAAAAGTAAATATTTCATGTTCTCACTTGACACAAAGCCATTCTTAGAAAATACCTATAAATATTTATAATTAATGTTGAGAAGGGCACACATCATCTGAGATCCAAATTAATGTTTTTTTAACTAAATGAATAAAAAAACTTCATTTTAATAGTAAATTGTGCTTATCTTATTTTAATAGTCTTTTTACAAACTCTTGATAATCGTAGAAAACTAATATTTCTATTTATTTTAATAAATAGAGATAGAAAAATAGAAGACTCGTACTTGGTTTTTTTTTAATAGAAATATTAGTTTTTTTTTTCATTTAAAATATAACCTAATGTAGCAAATATGTAATACTTTTTTATTCCGGATAGCTCTATACCAAGTATATCCATTAAATGGTCATTCTTATAGTATATCACACATTAAATTCAGAAGCTGAGAATTAGAAAGACTTGGTCTATGCAATAATAATAAAACTACAGTTAACGATTCCTATGTCCACTTCTGGATCAGCCGATAATATCTTTTATCGAATCGAATTTTATTCGGCAAGATATAGCTTATGGAAAAGGTAATTATTCGAGACTGTAGTCTTTTCAAACTCATTATCTATTACGGCGTGTTCGTTAAGCGGTGGATTCTAATCATATGCTGCTGGAGATGATGCTTATGCTTAAATCTGTTTCTGCATATTTCACAGAAGAAGCGACGCTCGACTCCGCACTCGTGCCTCTGGTGATTTATTAAGGCGCACCGAGACTTGTACATCTTATCGCAGCGAATGCACGAGAAATGATGAGAATCAAAATGACCTGAAACAGAAAGAATTACGGAAGTGTGTCAGTGATTGTTACTCTTCGATCGACAACGCAAAGGAGTTCAACGGAGGGAAAAACAACAGATAGTGATAGAAAATGACGATCGTCCCTGTGGCGTTGGTTTTGCGAGCACGACCAGTGGTCCATCGTTTCACAAAAATCCTTTCACAAAATAAAGCTGATTCGATAGAAGATAAACCGCTAAAAAGGATAGATCCTCGTGAATCCTTAGCGTCCACCTCTTTGACTTAAAAACGGTGTAGAGGTGCACAAATTCCAGCCGTTAATAGCACTGACATATTGCATAAACAACTTCTTACGGCTTTTATCAATTATGGATGATGATTTTCAAATTAAAAGATGCATGTACTTCTACTCCAATCACATTGTTTATGAATAAAGTTAATATACAAATGGTAAAATAAACTCTGCGCTACATTAATTTAATACAAACGCTTGGTAAAAATAGTGCAAGCTTTAATGGAATGTGTTTTTGGAATTAAACTTAATTAATAAATCTGTTATTTGACATTTGTAACAAATTGTTTAATACATTCATCGAAATAATAACTGACCAGCCAAAAATAACAATACCGAATTAATCTTGCAAGGAGATAATCTTGTACATACTTTAATTTACAATTCAAAATTATTGTGTTATTAATCACTAGTATTAATATTATTGAAGTCCTAGCTTACTTTAGTAGTAAACAGTTATACAGGAGCTTTATCAAAAATAAAAGTATTTTAAAATAATAGAAACTTAAAGATTTCTATTATATTTACATGTGTGAAATAAATAATTATTATAATTAGCACAATACCACTATTTCAATATCGAATACAATTTTGAAATCGTTCGATTAGAATATTTTTAACATTACGAAAGTCTGAAACATGAGTACAATATACATTCGATAAGTAATTTAAATTGAACTGCATAAAAAGTACAATCAGGTTTAACGAAAGAGCCTTTAGATTCTGAAATAAAAAAAAAAAAAAAACTAAATATTAGAAAATTCAAATATTTCATACGTACAACATAAAAAACGAAATAAAATACTAAACATTGTTTAATAAATAAAGTGCTTGAAATTCCGCAAACTGAATCTGTAAATCCGATGAATTTGAATATTTCAGACTACCGACTGCTTTGATAATTAAGTTTGACGTACCAATAACGTACAGGTAAATTATTTCTTTATTGAATATACGAAAAGGTTAAAAAGTAGCAGTCAACAGTAAGGTAATATTAAAAATATTACATCGGGGAGAGTGGTTTCGTGGGTAGTCTACAGTAAACCAAGCTAAATATTGAATCGACGCTAGGAATAAATAACGTTATAAGTTTTGCAAGGGTTTGGAAAAGATCGAGTCTCATTGGATGCTACTGATTACAGTCGGTGTCTTCTTGGATGGAATGCTAAGTCGCTCGATGGCTATTTTGTTGGTCGAGGCCAAGTCCAGGCAAACCAGAGGAAGTAAGTAGAGGAAGCAAGGGAGGAAGTACGACTAGAGGAAGACAGGGGCGCAAAGACCAAAGCTGCTAGTAAGAGCACGGGGGTGAATTCCTGGTTTAATCGGGCAACCGGACCGGAGAGGATTAGAGAGTCTCCACGCTCGAGTGGGCGGAGGCCATGTGCTGATTGAGGACGTCCCGACGCTTGTAATGTTTATCGCACAGCTGGCAGCCGTATTTGACGTTCTTGCCGCACGCGGCCTCTCGCAGGTGCCTCATCAAGGACTTCTTCCACGTGTACTGCTTACGACAGGAGTTGCACGCGTAGCTCGACTTGCCGCTGAAGCTGCTTATCCAGGAGGGCTGGACCAAGGGGCCGGCGTAAATCTTGCAGAGCTCTGCAACAGGGGTCAAAGTCACTGTGAGTCCTGGCGGCGCCCGGGGCTAAGCTATTTATTCCGTCTGCTCTCAAAGCTCGCGTTGCCGCGACCCTGCGGACGTTCTCCTTTTCGTGTGCGTGTTTCGAGTACGTGTAGGAGTGGGTGGATCGGCTGGAGAGAGAGAGAGAGAGAGAGATGGGAGGGAGAAGCTCTCGGTCCCTTTGCTCCTTTCCTGCAGCTCGACCTCCCCTCCCAGCCTTGGAACTGGTAATTGGTAATTGCATTGGATGGCCAGGTGCTCCTTGACCGACTCTCGCGGTCCTCGATAGCAGCTTCTCTCTTTAATGTATCTCCTATGCTCGCTCGCCCATTATAAATATTTGGGCTCTCTGCTGCCCTCGCATTATGGCAATGATGCGCAAAACATCTCCCTTCCTAACTTTCCTCGTACAATTGGTCGATTAAGGATTCCAATCAATTTTTTTTTTTTTTTTTTATTTCAGTTTATTGCAAAGGATAAAAAAATAAATTATTAACACTTCCAGTAATTTATTTTCTATTTTAACCTACGGTATAAGAAAGTATTGATACAATCTTATCTTCATATATATATATATATATATTTTTTTTTTTTTCCTCGATCAAGAATAAATTAATATTAAATCAATCTTTTTGCTGCGTGTGACGCTTCGACATTTTAAAACGGGTCTTAAATAAATTTTTGTTTAATTTTTCATGCCAAATTTATGCACTCGCACGCGCGCACACGTACACACATATAAACACGCGCGCACTCTCTCTCTCTTACATAGATAAATATACATAGTTGAATATGTATCGATTCACAATTATAATAATGAAAAGAAAACCCATTATTGTTTTGAATAAACTATTCAATGCATAATAATACTAATTCTAGGCGATAATTCAATTACAAATTACAAGTTATAGATTATAATATAAATATATATATAACGTGTAAAATATTTATAGTAAACGTAAATGGTAGGCATCTCAACAGACCTCCTGCTTACAAACATAGCCTTTAAATATATTTGTGACGAGTGCACTACTGGACTGGTATCAAAAGATCGGTTGTAAAAAAAAAAAAAAAAAAAAAATAGAGAGAGAAAAAAATAGATTCAGTCTTTCTCAGTGTGCATGTATAGTCGCGTGTGTTTTCTAATGCAATCCAAGTTAAAGTTTAACTGGCTGAAACGGTGAAATAAGCAAAGCAAAGTTATCGCTGAATAAGGTCGACAGTAAATGAGATGGGCTCGATGTGTAAAGTTGTAGCCGGGCGACTGGCAAGATTTAGGTAAGCAGGGGGGGGGGGATGGCCAGAGGCCGTTCTAAGTCTTTAGATGCAATCAGAGGGTCGAACAAGTACGAGCTCGGAGCCTCGAGTAAGTCTCGCGAAGCGGCATGCCAAGAGGGAGAGGATAACGCCAGGGGCAATCTTTGGAACGCAAGCGAGCCAATGAGCGGCTCGTCGAGGGCTAGCGGGGCCCGACCGCGCGGGGGGACCGGGGCCGGGCTCATTCGGTGCCGCTGCCGCTGACGCAGACGATGTTGTGCTTCTCGATGAGGTGCCTCTTGAGCTTCCACTTGTGCCGGATCTGCTTGCCGCAGACGGCGCAGCTGTGCTGCGGACCCTTGCCGCACTCCTCGCGCTTGTGCCGGACCAGGGACTGCATCCACCGGTACTCCCTGCCACAAATAAGGCACAAGTGCCGGCCGACCCTCTTGTAGTAGTCGGCGCTGCTGCTGTTCGAGATCGACGACTCCGGCACTGCAAAAAAAGAGGACGCGCTCTTAGCATCGCCGGACAAACGATTAGCCTCCAGCGTCCGGTATCCTTTGCTCGGCCCCCCCCCCACCCCGACCCCCGCGGCGAGCCCCTACCCGCTAAACTCTAGCCCGACTGCTCCGGTCGACGATCGATCCCCTTGCTATCTAGCCTTGGCTCTGGACCGGCGGCCGAGCGCTGCCTGGGTCCGAGTCCGGCCGCTTTGGGCCCCTTTACCCGTGGGCCTCCTCTGGGTGTCTGCGGCCGTATCCCCCCCAGCCCCAGCCCCGGACAGCGCTTGAGAAAGTTTCGATAAAATACATCGAGACTGGCAGGCTCATCGCACGCTTCTCTTTCGGCGGTCAGCGCGAATCCTCGCCGGATTACGGACCGATCTCTGACGCGGACGGAATCCCAGTCGCTTTCCCGACAGGCGCGAATTGCAAATACCTCCTTCTTTTGGTCGCTCTCCCATGCGATCGAACTTTTAAGCAGAGCTTCGAAAATGCCATGCCCGCCAACGTTACTTATGCCACCATGTACACACCACTTACACGAGTCGCCTTACTTGATTCATTTTTTCTTTCAAAGCAACTTTCCTCTATTATTAAGGGCTCCTCGGCAACCTTCTTAACGATACTCATCTGCTTTAGTCACGCGACGGCATGTTAGATCTTCTTTTTTGCAAGCTCAAGTACTCCATACTAACTAGAACCTGTTAATTTCGATACTACGTACTCTTTATTCGGAGGGATGAGGTGCATTTTTAATTCTACCGCATTGCATTAGATAAGACTTAATTTTTATGAAAATTCATTTTGAGAAATTGATTGTTATGGTAACTTATGTTAATCGTAGAATACTATTAATCACACAGACCCAGCTAGCTAATGTACAAAACATATAATTCTTTAAGATTCAATGGTAGACAATCTTCAAATGATATTTTTAAAATGTTTTATTGAATACTTCAAACGATGATTACATTCGTACTCGTTAGTTAATAAATAATATAGAGCAGTTATAACGGATGAAGCATTTACTTCACGTAAAAATAAAGCCACATGAAATATTGAAGCCATTTGACGAGTCTTTTATAAACAGTTCTTTATCTGAAACAAAACATTGAAAAGAGTTAATATCAAAAATTATATTCGGCGGTACCAAATTGGTACGATTGTTGGTGCAACAATAGTGAAGTACTTAATATATTTTGCTTATCGTAATTCAGCTAATACAATACCAAAAATCTATTAAAACGGCATTTTAATGACACGAAATGATTTAAGTATCGATACGAATAACTTTTTATATTATTTATAAAAGTAATAAAAATATAAAATACCTACTAATGAATACACCACATGAAATACATTGCATCTGATAAAAAATAACTTTTGCCATTTTTAAAGCATTGGCTTCATTAGATATAATATTAAGCAATCTGCAGACTATTAATTTACTTGGTAAATTATCATAAAATATTTTTATATTTGTTAAAAGCAATGTACCTCTAAAATTTATATAATAAAGCTTCATTTAATATATCATGTATAATTACAAAATTACACAAATTAAATTAAATTTAACTAATATTGAAGTATTATCAATAATCAATATATTACTATTTACATTTTTCATCACATTGTCATATAATAGAATGTGTTCAGAAAAAAAACATTTACATTATAAAATTATCAAATTACATCGTACATAATACAGTAAAAAAACAGTAAATGTATTTATTATTCTGCATTCAAACAAACATATTCTAAACGCATAAAATATTTCTTTATATATAACATTTAAATACAACATTAATAAATCATTCTCTTTACATCAAATTATATAAATACCATAAGTACCATAACGACTTCATAAAAATTAATTTTCTTTTAAATTCCGATAATTTTATTTCTTACGATGTTGAAATTCATAAATTGAGTTGTTTGTCTTGAAATGAATTTTGCGATGTTTTAGATTCCAGTGTAAAATGAAATAAAATATCGATCATAATAACATATTGATGCTCTAGGTACAATGAGATCGCTTATCGTTCACCTGAAAAATAATTATATAATATTAGAAACATTAACATAATTTTTATCTATTAATATAAAACTTTTATACATAATATACGTACATATATATTGTGATAAAAGATTATATAACACAAAAAATGTAAAATTACTGCAGAAATAAAAGAATAATGTTAATATGGTTGGGGAAAGAAAATAACAAAAGCTAATTATATACTTTTAGAAAACATCAAATTTATTGAAAATCATGTTTCAAAATGTCTGGTTGATAAAATACATTAAATCATTTAATATATATGAGTTTATTATTTGTAATATCTGTGTAATATTTACTCGACTTCTTGCTTAATTGAATAAATTAAGATTGTTTTGACCGAGGCAAATGAGTTTACATAACTCACAAATACACATGCATTCATTTTGTAGGATGTTTTAAGAATATTTTATTTATTTAATAAAAATCCTTTTTTTTACACAACAAAACAGCACGATACCACATAGTATTACAAAATTAGCTTTCAATATTTGATAAGTAATTATTTACCTAAATATTTACCTAATCCGGTTATAGTATAGTGATTGTTGTGTTAATTTTACTATTTAATTAGTTAAGAACTGTGTTTGAAAATTCGTAGATACAGTTTTTATGTTATAACATTTTTAGATGCTAATGACTATAAGTCACTCTTGCTTAATTAATGATATTGTTACGTCCGGGGAGCTTGGTTATGAAACCCTCCGCCAATCTATCCCTGAAAGTGCAACTTACCTATGGATGCGCACCTCACTGGTGATCACTCGGTAAAATATTCTCTTTTTTATGCCCACACGTTAGAGTGCAATAGCATGGGATGGAGCGTCTGTTTAAGGGGATTTATTGGTCGAGAATCAAAAGAAATTCACGCAACCCGCACGAATACCCTAAGAAGGCCGAAAAGAATAATCACGCAAATTTATAAACATGCACACATACATACATACATATATTTATGAATATTCAAAGAAAAATAAAAGAAAAATATTTTACTTTAATTTAATTATTGATATTTATTAAAATTTTGTTTTATTCCATTATTATTTTAATTTAACCAAATATAATTGTAATTTTACACAAAATAATTCGATGGAGAATACGATAATTAAAATAAACTCGAGATAAGGTTAATACAAAATTATTATTTTTTAAAAGCACGATATGAAAATACAAATATGAAGAAGAAAAGAATGGAAAAGAAAAAAACCCTTAGTTTAGGTTAACGCGGTGGAGTACCAATTTATTAATTACAATTTAGCAGACACAGATATTAGTTATCCTAGACGTCATCCGTGATTTATCTTTCCCTTGAGTAATTTTATCCGACGAATTATTTCTAACTACTCTGAACTTGCACTGATTCTTATTAGACTGTTCGATGAAATTGTAACACGATTTCTGTACCTCGCTATAGAACGCTATAAAGTTCGGCACAGAGAGCAATCTCCGAGGGTTTCCGGCTCTTTTATGAACAATAATCGCCTCGGAAAATTCATCCCTACTCTGATAACATTTTACTCTTCGTATGCGCGTAGTGGGAGTAACAATGTTGGTAAAAAGATTTTGTTTCATACGAAAAAGGGTCCTGCGTAAATTCGTATTTTGTAGCTTTGTTTTAGGCTTCGAGTTTTCTTGAGTAGCGCTTGAACGAGGGAAACATATTTTGTTCGTGAAGAAGAGGCCCTGCGCGTACTCGCGATAGTTTTTTTTCGAGTGAGTTAGTGCTTGATAAGCGGGAGGCAATACGTGTTTCGTTTGAAAGAGGAAAACTGTGTTTATACGAAGACAAAGGCTCCTGCGTAAGTTTGTACGTTGGCCCTGCATTAAACCCGGCAAGTTACGCGCGGTCGATCTATGAAGGAAGTGCTGCAAGTTTCTGGTCTTCCGGACCGAAAATTCGGCCGTACTTGGTCTTTGGCCACCCCACGCGCCCGCAGTCCCGGAGCTTCCCCCTTCCGTCTGGCCGCGGCTGCATCCAACGTCTTGACGCGCCAATATGCAGCAGTCGTAAGAAGCGAAGAATCTCTGAGGTGGGTAGAGAAAGAGAGAGAGAGAGAGAGAGAGAGAGAGAAGAGAAAAAGAAAAAAAAATTTTCTAGGCCGTCGCTTCGGCCGTAACAATAAGTAATACTTCAAATTTTTTCCACAACATAAATTCATACATTCGCATGCTGAGTGTTAAAAATTAAATTAAACATTAATTTGTAATTAATGCTATAATTACTAATAATTATTGTTACAATTCATTTTTAGACTTATCTTTTATGTTAGATATAAACATCGATATTGTTAAACATTAAATCGTATTTTTATAAATACATCATTTGGCATATTAATGTATTTTTTGGAAACCTTTAAACTTATTTGTTTTATAATTTCAAAATCTCATTCGAGTGCAATTTATTATTGATTTCGAATTTATTATTTTGTTTTGAAATTTGAATTACAATAGTTTAAATTAAATTAATATATAATGAAGATAAGATTCTATGCTAAAGAGATAAATTTTTTGAATGTGTAAAATAAGGTGGAAACAAATTTTTAAATATATATATTTACTTTATTCAAATTTTGTATACAAAACTGTATGGTAAAATACTTCTTATCTATTTAGAAAATATTTATATAACTAGATATATAACGTATTGTATTAGCTAACTGAGTAAACGTGTAAATGAACTATAGGACTCTAGTTTTGATAACTTATAAAATGTGATTGCACGGTACGATAAATGCTTTAAACGTTGAATCTATTAGTTATAAAAATATTTCCATCAAAACAAAAAATATACTTCTTACGTGAAGCCAATTGTATAATAAAACATTTTTAATTATATATAAATATCGGCGACTAGAATTTATTATAATATTTTGAAGTAGTTTATTTCTAATTATTAGCGATACGAGCTTTAGTAAATAACTTTTACATAAACATACTTTTATATAAACATTTGAAATAATTAACAGTAGATAGAGTTCTTAACACAAAATAATAAAATCCTGTGTTATGTTGTTCACAGCTAAATAAATAAAATAAAATTAGTGATTGCAATCGGTTTAACTTAAAAATACTTTATAAAATTGGTAATCAAGTTCTTTTGAATACTATTAGTCAATAAAAATATTGAAAGTATCCTAGTAGAAATAGTAAAATTTCAAAAATTAAACTTATTGTGAACAATTATTATATTAAACGATGAGTGAATTTTTTATTTAATTAAAGTTTTATAATTCAATATAATTCAAATTTTTTTGATTTTTTAAAAGTATTTAAAAAAAATTAATTGGACGATGTTTTTTAATTGAAAATTAATTTAAAAAAGTAAATTATAAAAAATAATGAAAATTTCATATATTGTAATAAAAACAATTTTGTATAAAATTTAAGATAAAATAAGGTCTTTATAAATTTGTCCCGTACGAATTGGGGTTCACGTTAAAATTTCACAAACAACATAAATGAAGACAGTTGATTGAGAGGACCTATAAGTTGGAAAATATCAAATTATTGTGTCTAGATAGATATTTGAACATAATTATATTTATGTATTAAGTAAAAGTATAAAAAATTGAAAAAATCATTGGTCTTATAATATGTGTTGAGGTAGCTTACGTGATGAAATTATCGATATTTATTTGAAATACAATATCATGAGGGTTTACCCTTAAAACTAAATAATATATACTTCTGAGTTTTTTTTAATTCTATTTAAACTAAGAGGCATACTAAATTATTTGGCGACAGGATAACAATGTAAAGAATAACGGTTATCATGTCATTATTAAAAACGATGTAACGATAACAAATATAAATCATATTTGATAAATCTAATAAATATAACCTTTTTTAAATTTAAACACTTGTTTATTAGTTAACTGTTGTTATTGGTAAAGATTTATTGAATATTAGGTAAACGATAAAAAGTAAATAAATTCTTAATTTTGAAATCTGAACTCGTATTAAACAAATCCGCCGGTGAAAAGACTAAAATATTAGTTTTTTTCAAATATTATAATATTACAACATACAAGATAATAAAAAAAATATTATTCAATACTTTTACGTGTAAAAGTCAAATATAAAATTCCAAATACTTATAATATATGTTGCAATCCTATCAATACAGTTTTAAAATAATTTCATTAATTTTTGCGAATGCATGATAAAGTTTTGTCATTAAATATCAATTAGTCCAAAGAAAAAATATTTTCATTAAAATTAAATATTTATAGAGTTTCAATACACTCCGTTTCGTTCTCAATAATAATCACTAAAAATAGTTTTACAAAATTAATGCTTTTCACAACTTCCTGTAAACACTTTTTAACACATTTACCTATAATACCAATAAGTTTATAGTAAGACTATACACTTCCTTACTACTTAATTTTAATTAAAAAAAAAAACTCATTGCAAGTAAAGCAAATAAAAATATTTGTTCGATGTGGCTAAGAATAAATTAGAAGGTAACTTTGGAAGGTAAGATAACAAGTAGCTAATTTGCAGTCAACAGTATTGCTACGTTTATTATTAAGCAAAATAATTAGAATACTAAATCTGCATAAAATATGAAAAATGTTTTAATTTAATTTCACTATCTTTTTTTAAATTATAAATATGATTATTGGTAAAATAAATCACTGAACAAATTGATTCGTGAAATATTTCTAATTCAACTGAAAGTAAAAACTACCATTACATATAATTTTAAATAAATAAATAAATATATTTATGTGTATATATATATATATATATATATATATTAAATTTAATAATAAAATCTCTTGATCTGCTGATATGAAAATGCAAAGATAGAAAAGATATAGAAGATTTAGGATAGAAGAGAGATGAAGAGTGAAACAATGTAATAATAATGACGTTTTAACAGAAATGTGTGTAGGATGTACTCGATTTATAAATTTCATGTAAATACGAATGATGCATGAATCACTAATTATTTTCAACATATTAATTATATACCACTAAAAATTTGTATCAATTACTTACTGCATCAAGCGAAAATTACAACAACCTACCGCCAATGATATTTCCGGCTTGTGAAATCATACTGCAGAAGACTGATCAAAATGAGCTCGCACTAATACGAATTATCGTACTTACAAAACAGGTGAAGCTTCGCCTATGACACTGCACTCACAGTCTGAACTATGCGGCGATGATCTGTAATCATAAAAAATTAGCTTCGTTTTAATTTTAATACGAGTTTTTGCGTATTCGACCCTACTGTCGAATAAGATTAAATTATGATTAAATTATAATGATTTCATCAAATAATCATAATATTGTAAACGTATTCAACTAGGCTTCTTTTTTTTTATCTTCATTCAATGCAAGTTGAACTTGTGATAGGTAGTTGAAGGTATTTTCATCACGGTATAAATTTTTTTCGAGTATAATATAAAAAAGCTCTACCAAGTATATAAAAAAAATGTAAATAAAAATTTTTTTAACCATTAATTTATAACAAAGAACACGATATGAATTTATGCTACTAAAGAATGCAAAAATTGCCTTTAATTAAAATTCTTAAAGTATGCCCCAAAATAATATAAAGCTCTTTCCAGTATTTTGTATTTAACAAATTACATAAAATAATTTTATAACGTCCATAACTATATTATACATAAAAAGTTTATATTTCAGAGTTTGGTATAAAACATCCAACAATACTTAATCATTTGTTTCATATTAATAATACTTTTACTACTCCATCCTTATAATCAAGTGGAGTAAGTATGTATTTTATTTCGTTAGTTAAATGAATCAATTTTAAATGGACATAATATTTTGGGACATTCTACAAGTTATATTAATAAACATCGCTATTAGAGAAAAAATAAATGCATTTTTTTTCAAATAAATGAAGAGAAATTAAAAATTCTTTGCAATATAATAAATAAATCTTCATTGACGTGGCGTTTCTTATATCTTTACAAAACTTACCCATCTTCGAAGTTGATAACTTGTTTTATTTCTTCCAATCAGAGGAGTTCAATGAATTACATTTTGTAAATAAATTTATAAATAATTTCAAAAAGAAATTTAAATATTTAAATTTAACAAAAATATTACGTTTATAAAGCTTCTATTGGAAAATGAATGAATTGATAAATATTTATGTTTTAAGAAAATTAAATATTCCAATATAATTTAATTGTAAATATCTATATTTAAAAAATAAATGTATAACTTCGTGTTCATAAATTATTCTTTAAGCTGCATGATGTTGTTTGTTCTTCGATGTTGAATTCGCTCTTCGATCTTCGACTGATGTTTTAATTTTTTTGAATAACGCAATTAATAAAATAATATAGTCATGCCTTATAATTTAATAAAAAAATTTTTTTTATCAGTTTAACGATCTCTTTGAATGGCCGTAACAAATTTATTTTTTCCAATATAAACATAATCTTTATATCTTACTGGCAAATGACGTTTTATCATAGAAATAATGAATCATTACGTTTTTTTATCTTCAATAGGCTGCACGTTTTTGTATGATAATAGTTTTACGTTTAAAAAAAAAATTTGCACAAATTAGTCACAAGCTTCACGTGCAAATAATATAAAAATAAAATTGTATCCTAAAGTTTTGCTCTAATAACATATTTTATTATTTATCTAAAAATTTATACATAATAACCCGTTTAGGGGTTGTGTTAGGTGGGGGCACAAAATGTCCGTCTCAGTCTCGTATACTCATACTATATAAGCGAATGCAGCAACAGCATAAAAAATCATAACCATTATATAGTTAAAGTTAATGATTTAAACGTTAACATTTATTACATTCATAGGTAAAACGAACGTAGACATTGTAAAGCAGCAAAGGCACTAAATAACGCAGTGGGTATAAAAAGATATCATTAACATGTTGAATATCAACAAGGCAAGGACATAGTAATTAATTTTATAAGAAATAAAATAAAAAGAATATTTAGAGGAGGATGTTAAGATTACATTGTCGGAATCTAAAGGTCATCGTACAAGAGATTAAATTTATCTACAAAAAGAAATTTTGTGTTTATCACATTATTTAACTCGAGGCGAAATTCAATTCAGCAGTGATTTACTGTGGGGCCTTCGTAACAAATAATCAGGTCTTACAATATTAGCCCTACAAACTAATTAATTCTGCATTAATAAACTTACTATTAAGTTAAAAAAATTCTATTACTCTGCAGTATAGTATAGTGTTTGCCGTACATTATGTACATTTATTACTATTATTCATAAGTGTAAACTAATATAAGTGGATTTTTTTTCATAATTCTTATAATCGAGTCTAGACTAACAAGTTCTTATCTTTTCTTACTGCTTAAGATCTACCATGTAATGTAATTTATTGAGATAGTCTATATAATCTTCTCTATATAATTTCTCTAGCCGATTCATACATTATTAAACTAATTCTTACAATAATAATTTTATTGTATTGATATTTTTCTGCAATACAAATTTTTTCAATATGTGTGTGTGTGTGTGTGTGTGTGTGCGTGCGTGCGTGTGTGTATTTACATATCAAACTTCTAAGTACATAATTCACTAAAATAACGAATTTTACTTAAGAATTAATTCAAAGACTTAATGACAAATTAACTTACGCCAACGTTTTAGAGAGCTACGTTAAAATATAGTCTCAATTTCTCATTTTGATTACTCATATAATTCAAATATATTTAATACTAACATAATTTAGGATAAAAAAATAATTATTAAGAATTTAATATTCATTATTTACAAAAATAGAATTTACTTTTATTATCAAAGTTCTTAATGCAATTTTTGTCGGAAAATTTTATATAACAATCACATATTCTTTATTTTGAACTAAAGATATTGCTAGACAAAATTTTTACATTAAATTAGATTCTTTAAACTCTAATAGTATCAAAACTAATTTTTAATTGCCAATCCTGATTTTATACGTATGGCACATCAAAAAATAAAAAATAAAATTTTCATTATACTTAAAACATTACCAAGTAAGTATAAACTAAAAATTTCTAAAAAAATATTTCCGTGGAATTCTTCTAACTATAACGAAAAACTCCCAACAAGATATTTGTACAATTTCTAATACCAATATAGTTGTTTTGGTCAACTTTCTTTTTTGGTACATTTTCATCAAAATTTATTTCGACTAATTATCAAAGAAGTATCTTAAGTAAGATACATACTAAATTACGAAGCTCATTTACAAATTTCTTTTTCAAAATATGCATGGAATAGATAATAAGACGGATAAAGCTTAGTCTTTCAAACAGCAATTCAAGAGCAGAAATTAGAAACTTACCGGTAAGAAACTGAACTAATTTAGTATTATGGTGCAATTAAATATAATGAACGGAAATTGAAGAGAAAAGAGAAAAAGAATTGTGAAACTGTTTTTTGTTTTTTTTTTTTTTTTCATTAAAACGTGCATCCACTTTTAAATAATATACACATTTTATGTATATATTTTGAAATAAAAATACTTGATTTTTTCGTAGTAAAATATCGAATATTAAGCAGCGCAGCTGTTAACAAAATTGTATCCGTAAATCGAAGGACAAAATGCATTGCAAATTGAAATTGAAACTTAAGCAATGTTGTTACATACAAAATTAAAAAAAAAAACCAAATATGAAACATTGTATAATCATTATCATTATAAAATTGAAATACTAACGCACTACGAATCTATATGTTATTTGAATATCGATACTCTGATCTAAGTTCTAAATATTTTTAACGAACTTCAAATGGCTAACACAAGCTTTCTATAGTATTGTGATGGGAGCCCATATGGGCTCTGTAAATTACCGCAATATCCGCAGATAAAAAAAAATTCTAAAAGAAATATCCAATACTTCTTAACTGCTAAGGTTTCCATTCAAAATGCATATGAGAAGAAATACAAACTAAAAGTCTAATGAACGTAAATGGTTTTTTGTACAGGATGCTTAAAGTACGTAATGGGCGTTCACCGCAATGGAAAGTCTCAGATTTAACTGAATACTGCGACGACGCGTGGCGTTATAATTTTAAATTTTAAATACTTGTGTTCTTAAAAAAAGATACGTATTTAATGTTTAAGCGAATACCAGCGACTTTCAAACGAAACGTTGAGATTCCGTAGGCACCAGCGGCCAACAAATGAATAAACAATTTCAAATAAAAAATAATAATAATAATAATAATAATAATAATAATAATAAAACGAGGACCAAGCTAACGATCGCGTTCGCGATCGAACGATGATAAATACCCTTTCGTCGCAGAAGCACGACACAATATCCAAGCTCCTCGAGCTTCAAAGCGAGCTCTAGCTTAGCGACTATTATAAAACAGATAACTTCGAATAGTCAAAGCGATATAAAAGAAATGGGCAAAAAGGAGGAAAAGTATAAAAAAAAAAAAACTGCTAAAATGTAAGATCGTGCCTAGATCCCCGAAGTGCCGAGGAGTGCGAGCTCCGCCTTTAATATCCCTGCTAAATTATAGAACGAGCCTCGCAAGAAAGACCACAATGGTAAGAGGTTAAATTCCAAACGGGGATGGCCCTAACACCGACCAATGCTCGTAACCCTGTAACATCCTCCTGTAACTGCGTGACTATCTTCAGTGACGAATAATCATCGAGAGGGTGGGAAGGGTTGGGCTCGGGGGGGCGAAGAGCGGCGGGCGGAGCGGAGCCGGGAGGAGGGGCAGGAGGGGGAGGGCGAGGAGGGCGCTTCCTCTTGCTCGGGCTTCGGTCCGCCGTTTCTTCGAGTCGAGGGCCAGCAGGAGGAGGGTCTTGGGCGAGGCGAGCCAGCCGCGGCTCCTTAAAACGGGTTGGTGCTCCTCTTCTCGTTGAGGACGAGGACGGGCCCGCGGGGGGCCGGGACCGTCGAGGGCTTCCCGACGACGTACATGCTGCCGTGGACGGTCGCGTTGTGCCGCTGGAAGTTGGCCTTCTGCTTGAAGCCCTTGCGGCAGATGTGGCAGATGTGGGTCGGGTCTTTGCCGCACTCGACCTCCTGGTGCCGCTTCAGGCTGCCCTTGTTGCGGTAGGACTTGCCGCAGTCGCGGCAGTACCAGGGCTTGAGCTTTTCCGTGCGCGAGTAGAGGATAGCGGGCCTGTCGACGCTGAAGCCTGCCAGACAGACGAAGCAGAACGAGTAAACCATTAGTTCGTTTGTCTGGGCCTGACTGGGGGGGGGGGTGGGGTGGGGGCCTTTGGCTGGGTTGCTAGGGTGCGGATCGATGCTGGAGGGGTCGGGTGCTCGCCCCGCGAAGAATGCGATTCGCGGCTTTTGCACCGGGGAAAGGAGTCCGAGCGCCTGAAAGCTCGAGTCCGCGGCTCGTCTTCGGCGAATCTTACGAGAGCCTCTTCTCGCCCTATTGTGATCACATAATCTTATGCACAGCTCTTGGTTCGTTATTTCTGCCTTTTCGAAAACCCGACAACCCGATAGCCACGGATCGTTACTCTTCTGCATTCGTTTTGAGATTTTTCCACGACTTTGGGCTTTTATGGTCGATAGGGCGCATAATATTATGTATCACAATTGATTTACTTAACGCATACTTGTAATTTCATTTTGAAGAATTGTTTTGCCCCGAATAAAAAAAAAAAAAAACAAACAGGACTAAAATGTCGAGTTAACCAAGATTAGAAAAAAATTAAAAATACGTCGATATGTTTAAAATTGATTTTTACCGCAAGGAAGTAAATTTACGTTTAATCACGAATCTCCCATTGTGATAAGGTTATTGCGTTGCTTTTCTATGAACGATACACTTTTTCTTAAAACTCACCTAATACCATCTTCAATATCTTCAATGTGTTTTGTCTTACGAGAATAAAAAATGTATATAAATATTATATTACATAAATTAAAGTGAGAGCATGCAGTGGTATTTTGAGGGACCGTACCAACTAAATAATAAAATTAATCTACAGCTAAAATTGAACGTGTTAAAACGTGGTTTATCTTCAATTGTGGATCTCTGCAAATGTATTGTATCATCATTGAAATAACGTAAATTTTGCAAAAACAATTTTCATATTAAACATTAAAAATTTAATTACAAAATACATTCGTAAATAAAACATTGATCTGACGCTCAAACGTATTTGTATTTTTGTAATGATTAAAGAAATTTTCGAATAATAAATACTATCTTTGGAGAATACTTTACAAAGGAGATCTTGATAAATGAAGCCATTGCAATCATTGTTTTCATTTTTTAAATCATCGAGTTAAGCAAATTAATTTTTATATATATTTCTGTTTCAAATTTTTATTCAATTTTAGTAATATTTAATTTGTATTTCTTCGAAGTCGAATGTTGATGTTGGCGACTCGTTGTTTTATTTTATACATTCATCAAAATGATAATCATATCTTCAATGTGATGAATAATTCTTCGAGTGGCATCACTATTTATAATCCGATTAATACTTCTTCAATTTGATGAGTACGTCTTCGATACGATGATTTATTTTGAACGTTATTTTTATTTAATTTTATTAAATATAATGACCCTTTATTTAAATTAAATTATCCATTGTTTCAGGGTGACATTTGCAATGGCAGGAGCTCTAAAAAAAATAAATTAGGTTAGTAAAAGATATAAAATCGAAAGACTCTCTTATTGAAAAAATAGTATTTCATGATTATCTTTCGAAAACTATTTAATAATTCTGGCTTACAATTCTTTACTACTCAAGTCTATAAATACTCTGTTTCATATCACATATATTTTCTATATCGTATAGTAATAAATAAAGAAAGTGTATTTTGTCGCCGTCATTTTGATTTTGTTGGTTTACCGAATGAATCTGAATATCTGCATGTGTACATGTATTGGTGCGGGTGCGCGGGTGTGCGTTAGTGTGCGTGCGGGTGGATGTGTAATTTAAAATATTTGTATACTTTAAATATATATTTCTACGTTGGATTATTGGGTGTTCAAATTAATTTATTACATCTTGTATGTCTTACCTAACAACGTTTTTTATAACATGAAAATAGTGTTTTTAAAATGATATATCTTCAGTGACGTATGATAATAATCTTCAGATTGTGATTCTTGCAGCTTCTGAGGTGAAAGGATTTTCGACTTTTGACAAATAGATAATAAAAGAACGTAAAGTGTGAAAATATTCACAGTTATTGTTTTATTAAAAATAATGCATTACATTGTATGTAAAAATTCTTGATTATTATTGCGAGAGTTAGAAGTCTTAACTTTGTTTCTCTTTAAGGTACTAAGAACACCATAATAGTATATAATTGCCTTTAAGGCAGAAACTTATTAAATATTAAGTATGCAAAATGAAAACTACGATACGATTATAATCATTTTGGGAATAATAATAAAGCATGGCTCAAGCCACTTATATAATTGATGAAGTTTTTAAACTTTGTACTTATTAAACATATTAGTTACTATTCTGTGATGTTAATTGTGAAATTAAATCGAGATGCGCAGTCTTATTTTGAATGTAATTTCCTTACTTTGAACACAATCAATCCTCGTTTTATACTTTCATTCCTAAAGGAGTCGTTTACAATTTACATGTATTTTACAAAACTTATTAATTTAGTATTAATTAAGATTAGTTGCTAATCTTAAGATAAAGATCACTTGAAATATCACAATTTTTAAATTTTTCTTTCAATATTCGCAAGAGAATAAACATTTCTCAATTAACACTCAAATAACAGAATAGTTTAATAAAACTATAGCTTAAACTCTAGAGTGAAATTGCGAACAGACAGGTGAAAAACAGCCTTTGATTTTAAATATTGTATACAGAAAATGAACGATTCGAAACATCTAAGCATTTTAATTATAGATTATAAAGTCTTCAGTGTGAGCTATTAATCTTCAGTGCTGATCTTCGTGTAGTTCATTATCTTCATTGTTGATTTAAGTCTTTCAATATATTTGATATAAAGCTCGAGCGAAAGCTACTTTTATAAAGTACTCGAGAACTTACGGAAAAGAATCCGCATCGAAAGAGGCACTGTAAAATGTAAATAGTGGTTAATTTAGTTGGCGTCGGTTAGTCGACGTCGTTTATCGTACGAAACTTGGATCTTAATTAGTTCGCAGTACTGTGATTGTAGGGAAAAAATGATTGCTCCATCGGGTATTTTGGTTTATTATTTAATTAGCGACCTTTAAGGTAAGCGCTCAATGGATACGATTAGACAAGAGGCAAGAAAAATTAGCCGACCCTTACTAATTCTTTCCGTACAATAACAAGAGCAGCAAAATTGGGAGCCATTTTAATCCGGTTGCCTTTTTAAAACTGCCGAATCGATGGAAGCCCCGTCCTTTAAAAAATTTGTACCGCGATAATTCGAGATAAGATACGGAGGAAGCGATAAAGATGAGCCAGGATAAGTCCAACATAGTTTCACGCGAAGTTTCGAGGGCTTCCCCGGGGAGCTTCGGCGCAGCTTTAGCCGGGCAGCGGCAGGTGGGAGTAACGAGTTTAGGCAGGATCCGGCAGCCGTGGACTCACTTGATGTTGGAGAAGCGACGCCCGCAGCCGTAGACCCTCGCCTCGAGCTGGTGCTGGGTGAGCATGTGGCGCTGGTAGCTGCTCCGCTGCTTGAAGCGCTTCGTGCAGAAGGTGCAGACGTGCTTGGGCTGCTTGCCGCACTCCTCGCGAAGGTGCCGAGTCAGGGAGACCTTCCAGGCGTAGCTCTTGGTGCACTGGTGGCAGACGAACCGGCGCTCGCTGTCCTTCAAGCTCTTGTCCGCGAGGAAGGCGCTCATCGCTTTAAACAGAGGAGAGAAGAGTCTTTATTACTTGTCGGGGCCCCGAGCTCCGCGCGCTCCCGGCCGATGCTTCCCCCTGGCGTCCTCTAGGCTCGCGGCCGGTCCAGTCGGTTCACCGCCCGGCTCCCTCCCCCGGGCCCTGCGCGCTCGAGGCCTCGGCCTTGAGATAGCGGCCGGTCCGAGGGAACCCCGCCACCCCTCCGCCGGCTCGCGCTACCCTAGCAGCAGCCCCCTCGTATTCTACCAGCCGTCGTCCTACGTACATACGCGCGCTCTCCTCCTGCTCTCACGGCCCGGCCTCCCTCCCTGCGCCCGACTCTCCAACTCTAGGCGGGCGTGCGTGCGTGCGTGCGTGTGCCTGCGGCTGGTAGGGTATGCGTGCGTGCTCGTGTGCGTGCGTGCATTTACCCGCGTGTCCGTGTTTTCGGGCGCTGACACGCTTTCGTTAATAATTGCAATTTCAAATGCTACTTCAAGATTGTTAATTGACTTTTTTCCTTCTTTTCTTTTCTCTTTCTCTTCCTTTTACATTATTGTTACCAAAACAACATTCAGCAAGAAACCAAGTAATTAATTCGATTAATAAATAATCATCAATTTTATCTACAGTACCACTTCCAAATTGTTAATCAGCTATTGTTAATGCTTATTTTTATGCTATTGTGAAAAATCCATCGGTATATAAATCAAGACTCTTACGTTAAAGTCCTTTTTTAGGCTACAAAGTAAAGCAGAGTGTACGTACGCAATATCTCGTGCTAGAATCGTAAGGATGATAAAAAAGAGTAGACCAGCGTTTATGGTGCGAATAATATCACAAATGTATCGGAAAAAATCCATCTAGCTATTGACTTAGATTATGTCCAACTAGCTATTAATTAGATATTAACCACCACCATGCGAATTTCATTTCAAACGTAAAATACACAAACCCACACTCTAAATATCTAGAAAATGTATCTTTTATATTTATGCAATAAACATTTTATAACTTTTTTTCATTTTATTTACAGGTAAAGGATTTTTTTTTTTTTTTTTTCACAAGTTTATGTTTATTTACAATTTTAGAACAGAATCTCTCATTTATTATAATTATTATCTGAAAATTAGCATTGTTTAGTACTCACATGTTCGATAAGAATCTAATAATATATCAATAGATTTTATTTTGTTGTTGTTTTACTGAATACTTACATCGTTTTCCTCACTTTTAATACTATTTACGTGCGAGTAAATTGGGTCAAAAACTAAAATTCTGAAATTCATGATTCCTAAATATGTTTTAAAGCCATCAATGTCGACAATACACATGAGCATAGTTTTATGAAATGCTTCACATCCGCATCATTATAATAGTTTAAGAAATACTAAATAATGGTACACCTGTAAAATAAAATGTAAATAATGTGAGAATCGTGAATAAATTTTTTGAAACTTTAAAAAAAATAGTAATTATAAAACTTATAATTTTTATAATAAGGAATCACAAGTTACTGAAAAAGAGGCTTGGGAAATGATTATAGTAATTAAGAAATTTTTTGTCAAAATTCTGTAAGACCATTTTTATTATTAAACAAAATCGAAGGTTCAGGTGAATTTATTACAAAAAGAAGATTTCTTTAAGTAGCTGTAGCGTATACGTCGAAAAGGAATGAAAAATTAATTCTAGTTTAACAAAGAATAAGTATTAGATAAAACTATTTTTAATATAATACAAATAATGTTAATGGATTTTATTTTAAGATAGCTAATTTAAAATATTCAAATATTGAAAACATACATATATATTTAATTGGAAAAGCTATTTGCTAATGGCGTGATTTTTAACTTTGCAGTTGTTTTAATAATTTCAAAATAATCAGATCTTGGGAAAAGTTACAGTTTTATCGTAAAATCATCGGTAAAATCTCGGACCAAGCAATGATTATGTACGGAGTTAAGTACGAAATTCTTAATACATAATAAATTTTTCATTAAAAATTAAACTCATCACAATCAGTAATAATTAAATTCTTTCCTATAATGTCCTCGTTTACTTTACGATGAAACTTCTATCGCGCAGTACGAGAATACTAATTCTTCAATTTTAAAAGTCACAATCCGCTGAGATTTAAAAAAAAATTGTCAACGTGACAATTGGCAATAGGTAACTAATAGCTGATGATAAATAATAAAAAGCCGAGTACGAGTGTGAACGAAGTTTGCGAAAGAAAGTAAATAAATAATTCAGAAACGATTCAGCTCCAAGCTTCTATCGGACAAGAGCATCGAATCTAGATTTATCGGTAGTGGCCTCTTCCTCCAACCGCACGCAGAGTGAGCGAGAGAGAGAGAGAGAGAGAGAATGCGCGAGAACGCGGTGAAAGATGAGGAAAGTTGGCGAAGGGCGGCGGGTCTCGGTTGAGGTGCTCAGGCTCACGGGAGGAAGTCGGTGAAAACGCAGGGACGCTTGGAGCGCTGATGCCTGCGCAAGTGATAAGCCCTCTTGAATCTCCTGCCGCAGTGCTGGCAAAAGTACCGAGGCAAGATCTTGCACTCCTCCCGCAGGTGCCGCAACAGCGACGTGCGCCAGGAGTAAGACTTGTCGCATTTGGGACATTGGAAGGCATTCTTCTGCCTCGAGGCCGACCTCGTACCGACGCTAATACCGAAGCCGAATCCCCTCGTCCTGTAATCTTCCTCCTCCTCCTCCTCCTCCTCCTCCTCCTCCATCTCATCCTCATCCTCCTTCTCCTTCTCTTCGTCTATAAAAGAGAACGTTACATTATTGGCGCGAAGGGAGCATCGAACTATGCATTGCGAGGGTGTAGCACTGAATTCTGCTCCGTGACTCGACCACCAACGAATTCATAGCATCTTCTTGTATCTTACGCACGCAGCTACATTATTACGGCATTATCGTAAAGCGGACGTATCTGTAGAACTTTTCATCTTCAGCCCAATGCCATTCTCTAAGGAAGGACTCTTTTTTTTCGTACGAGCTTCCCTGTCCAAATATTATTGTTCATCCGTTTTACTAACCCCAGCCGTACCTTCCTTTAATTACAAAAATGTTCGTTATAATGTCGTGCTCTATGCATCCTCCTGATAAGGATCAATGATTCATCGTTCTATCCTCGATCTCGACTCTTGCTCGTGAAATGTCCTACGGATACGTCCTTCATTTCCAGTTACAACATTTGTTATTTGTACAACAAGTCTGCTCGAGAACCATATAATCCGCATTCGATAGGGTCATACAGTACGAGACCAGGCATCTTATGCAGGATCGTCCAATATTCATATCTTGCATAGAACTATTGTCACATGCATATTCAAAGTACATATATTTTTCAATCGACGATTTCGTGATCCTATGCCACGAAATATTCATAACTCAATTAATACGTACGCATGATTATACAAAACCATGCACATTATATACAAAGTTTTACTGCCTTAATACGAAATAATACAGTTCGTATAATACCATCTACAAATATAAAAATACGTATTAAAAAGTGGACGCTTGCGACATAAAACTTCATACAAATATAAATAAGCAAAAACAAAATCTTTTTGCTGCAAAATAACTGATAATGCCATCCAAATAAAATCATACCAAATTTTAGACAGGCCTATGTCATAAGGAGCTTGAATAATGCAAAACAACAACAATCGTGGAAAAGTAGGCGCTTAAATAATAGTAGCATTGCCTATATTGTGATAATTCCTTCTTAAATAATGCTGATTTATAGGTTATATATATATATATTTTTTTTTCGTAACTTTTGATTTAATACTGAATACTTAAAATATATGATCATATCTATTAACCCACACAAAAAATTAACAAAAATTTATTTTACATTTAGCAATACAATTTTTTTTACATAATTTTAAGATCTTTTGTATAATTCTTTAAAAAAATTGAGATTCTGTTTCGTGTACATTTAAGAGGGGTATCAATGCTTTTATTTTACAATTTTACATATTTTTATATTTTTCATTTATTTGTTATTTAAAAAATAGATAGGAACCAAAACAAAAAAAACATTACATATCCAGAAAAATGATAAAGTCGTGATATCGTCACCCATTTAAATTGTCATACAGAAGTAAAGAATTCTTCAATGTGTAGATAATAGTGTTTTACTTCAAGGATAATATTTAGTCTTTTGATTATTTCACGTTAAGCTATAACAAACGATGTCCATTGCGATGGCATTCATTCGAATGCAGTCACCAACCCTGAAACAACAAATTCTAGTCAGTGTTAAAACAATAACAAAAATAGTTATTACTTACCGGATTAAATTTTTTGATTATTTTTTCGGTTCTGGACTGTATTAGATTTTTTTTAATATTGATAACTATTTAAAAACATATTTTATGATCCACCTAGAAAAGTAATTGGTACGAAAAGTTTATTATATACTTGATGACATAATTAAATATAATTAAATGGATATCTCCTACATTTTTAAATTTTATTGAATGAAGAAACATTCTCTAAGTAAGTATGTTTCTCGTTTCTAAAAAAAAAAAAAAACAAATTAAAACACCCTGAATAAAAGGTGTAACTCCACGTTAAAAATATAATTACTCTATAAAATCGAAATTGAAATTCACGATTAATAAAATTGATGAAATTGGTCAATTCATAAAGAAGATTGAAGATTATTAATAATAAAATATTTGAATCTTGTAATGTGAATCGAAAATAATACGAAGTAGAACATATTTTGAAAATATATTATTTTATTTTCATTACAAAAATTGGTACAGATATATTTTATATATATAATTACGTTCCTGAGATAATATACCGATATTTAGGGATTCTAATAATGTGTATTTGTTATTTCAAACAAAAAAATAAAATATTTTGCCTATAGTATTTCATTAAATTGCTTTAACGGAAACAAACAATAATAAAGCACATTTGTATTAAATTTTAGATTTGTCGGAAAAATATAATTATGATATAAAAATATAAATATAATAAATATAATTATGATGGTAATTTATTTATAAAAAAACCCATGATGATGAAATTGTCATTTTTAATTTTTGCTAATTACATAATTTACTCACGTCAGAAAGGCGAGCAATATTTTGTAAATTTGGTATTAAAGCAAAATGTATAAATTAAAGTAGAATTCAAAGCACAATGTATAAATTAAGTGTAGAAAGTGTAGAACACGCTAAAATATAATAAAAATATAAATAATAAAAAGAATTTATAATTCTTCAAATGTACATTGAACATAATTTTCATATTATGATGGTTTCAAATTTATCAGCATAGATTAAAATTATACCTTCATTAGCTAAAAATAAATATAATAGAAAGAGGCTTGTGTCGTACAAATGTCAATAAACGGCATAATTTTACATGAAAAACATATTAAGTCTTATTAATTTTGTTCAAGCGCTTATTTTAACAGACTAAGTATTAAGAGCGCGTGAAAAAATAGAATTGTAAAATTTGTCGTAAGACTCTATTGTAATTTGTTTCAGTTCAGAGGAGCTTCCAATGCTTTCCGGCAAAAAATTGCTCTACCTCTCAAATGATCCCGAATAAGGAAATCATCTGTAAACAGCATAGAGTTAGACGCGTTCCAAGAGGGCCGAAAGAAAACGCGTCGCTAAACAGGCTCCCCTAAGAAGTATCGAGCTTCCGGTTGCGGGAAGCTACTAGTAGCCGAGCACATCTTGGATCCTGAGCTCTTCTCACAGACTTCGGATTGCGGATGCAGGGCGTTCCGATGCTTGGCCAAGTGATGCTTATGCATAAAGCGATTTCCGCAAGTCTCGCAAGCGAACGCAGGCCGTTTTCCGCACTCGATGCGTCGGTGCTTGAGGAGCGACTCCCGCCACTTGTAGCTCTTCCCACAAGCTGAGCAGAGGAAGCGCTTCTCCAGGCTGAGAGGATCTAAGCGGTGGCCCCCTCGGCTTTTGGCCCAGCTCGGGAGAATCCGACCTGGGGACAGGACGAAAACGAGGGCACGACGGTCCGATTACTCCCATATTACATACTTGAATTAATCACAGCTTTGGCTGCTCCTTATGCCCGCGTATAATCGAGAGGCCGATTATGCGAGCCCTTAAGTCACCTTTGTTCTCGGGTGACTAATCATTTGACTCGACAGCTTGTCTACCAGTTATTGTTACCATGAAAACTTAACAGCTTCTCTCGATTAGTCGCTAAATATATCTCGTAAAATATCTCGTCGTGTCTTTCTTTTTTTTTATGCTTTCTGCGACCGAGCGAAATTGAAGTGAAACTCAATAGTCCGCCGCATTCTCGATGTTCCAAAATTTATTCCAATGGGAGTCCATGAATATTACTTTTTTTTTTACAAGTATTGGAAAACACTGTTACTTTTTCATTGCAACAATTACTTGTATCACGAAGAAGGAACATTTCCTTTTGGCAGAAACAGCGAAAGCTACCCTAAAATTAACCTGAATCGCAAAAATACTTACTCTTTTTTTTTTACAATAAAAAATTATTGATCCTAGTGCTAAAAAAGGATTAATGATACTGTCTTACATTATAACTTTTATGTTACATTTATTCAAGGCATTTATTTATATATATATATATATATATATATATATATATATATATATATAAATTTTAGAATTTAGCGTTTATCAATCACTTTTTTTTTTAACAAAGAAAAAGTTTCATTCGAAGAATAACATGTAAAAGAAAAATATTTTCCTTCGTTCCATCAATCCATTTTTTTATTTTCATTATTAATTAAAAAAATAAATATGAATTGTATAATATTACTTTTTTATCATAATTTTAATAGTTAATTACATATTAGCTTATTTCTATGGATGATTAAATTATTTATGACATGAAACATGTGCTTACATTCGCAAATAAATTAAAAAATATAAATTCATAGAAACATAATTAATACGTATAATTATTAATGATAAATTAATGTGTAAAATCTATCATATGATTTACCATCTATATCAATGAGGTATATTGCATTAACGATTAACATTCTAAAACAAGATAAGTGTGTTTTTGTGAGATAAATACGTGCACGCGTATAGCGTATTACGTGAGCACAAATAAAGAATATTTCGTTGCATTTAGCGGTAAAAGATATTAAACCTTTTCCATTAGGATAACATTGTTTGGGTTATCAACGAAGTATATAAAATAAATAATTTGGTTAAGCACAAAAAAATAATAGAAATGCTATAGTAAAATAAGATGATTTATAAGCCTATCTTAACATCAATTTTATTATTATACAATGAAATAAATTCTATCTTACATACAAGTATACACATAAATATGATGTACTATGCGCTGATCAAATTAATTTTCCTTCCTTGGGTTTTAAAATTGTTCTTAAAGTATTTTATAAGGTAGCACGTAGGCCTCATTGTTAGTACTGCAGATGACCTAAAATAGAAGTATATATTAATCAATGTAAAATCAAAGCTTGGTATGTCTTTATGTGTTTATTTATTTTTTTAGAAATAAAAATATGCGTGCGAGTAGGTGCGCGCGCTCATTCATTCCTACTTATTATAATTAGGAAAATGAAAATGACTCATATTTCTTCAATAGTGCAATTTACTCCTTTATTGATCAAATTTTAATCTTGCTAAGACAATTATTATCAATTACATTTAAAAGTATACTATTTAATTTTCAAATTCGCAAAAGGAAATCGGTAAATAATAAATGATATTTCGCATAAATTTTTTTATATTATTCAATATATACTCCTTAAACATAAACATTTCATGAGATTCGTTTTCATTTCTTGATATTGAGGAATTAATATATTCCCTGGCACCATTATAATACACATATTATTCATTTCCTCGTCACATTTATTCTATTAATAAACAATATTTATGTTATCTTGTTTTTCTCTAAAACCTAATCATCGCATGTCTTTATTATACATGTCACTATTTTGCTCTTTTCGATACTTACATGCTAATTATTATCTCGACATAAAGGCTAAAATTTGTTTCTACCTCACCAAGTGTTTATTTACTGAAAAAACATTCAAAGTTTCAACATTAATATCGGACTAAAAAATTATTCAGCATTTAAAATATATACAAGTTTCTTACGTACTTGTACTAGCGTACAAATTATCATCATTTATAAGTTACAGATATTTTATGTGTGAATCTTAAAAGAATGCACATTAACATAACGTTTGTAAAATACGTAATAATATGCATTAGAGAAACCATCTTAACTATTTGCTACATTTTAATGCAAATTATAACAACTTCACAAAATAATTTGTAATTAAAATTTCATCAAAGTGTGTATTTTACTCAATTCTAGCAATCAAATGGTGACTTTAATATGAAAATAAAAGTATCTTACACATTTTGAATTCTATTCCGAAAATCAATGGAAAAAATGTTTTTATAATATGGTCGCGTGTTTCCCTGTTTTTATAAGTATATTTATTTTAAATTCTTGATATTTATGGTGATATTTTTTTCAGTCTTCACGCTGGTACTTTCAATTCCGGGAAACAAATTTTAATCTTTTTCTAATATTAAAAAAATTATTTTGATCACAATCGTATTTATTGTTTAAGTTTTTCTTTTTGGCACGAGTTTCTTCACTTTGTTTACTCCACTTGTCCTTCTTATAGTACTTTATAATTTACATCAACATATTTTACGTTTATTTTCGCTTTATCCTTCGACATTTTCTATTATATCTTTACTGACTGATTTGGAAACTGGAAGACTCGATCTGCCTTTCATTTTACAGTGTAAACATATGAGACATTATTAGCATTTTCAAGATATTTATCTTGAAAGCGTATAATACTCAAAGATTGTTGCTCATGTTGAAGAAAGTATATAGTCTAAGTTTATAGATTAAAGTCTGAGTTGATTTTACCATTGCTAAGAAGCTTTGAAGAAGGAGTTTGATAAATAAGTTAAGACTCAAATCTTACGTAATTAAATACCTTATAAAGTATTAACAGCTTACAAAATATGTTCACTCTTCATAAAGATTGAACACATAATTTTCATAGTCAGCTTCACTTATACTATTCAACATTTTATTTTCCGAAATAAGCTAGAGAGAATAATCACCAGAATCTTATGAGATATAAACTCTTGAGAAAATCTGATCAATCCTTAAACTTTTATAACATGTAATCATCAAGACATTCAAAAGATTTTTCGTACTCTAAAGAAATTTTAAAAGTTCTGTCAAATTTTAATTCATTAGAGGCTGAACCTTCTTGTTCTACCTTGATTATATTATCTATAAGACATGTAGTATAGAGTAATGATAATAGTATAGAGACAGTGTTACTAGATAATCGTTTTTAAAATATGAAATTATTCTTCTTCCCTCTAATTCGCTATATTTGAAATTTTGATTTCCATTACCTTATTGTGCACAAATTCATCAAATACTTATAAATTGGAAATAAATTAGGTAATTGCAACAAATCCGTAATCCAATATAACTTAATGCTTCTGTTAAGTAAAACAATTAATCTTCTCCGCATCGTTCTATTCAATTTAATAATGTCTCTGGTTATTCTTATTGAATAAACCAGCAGAATGATCTTTATTAGGAATGCCATCACAGAAGTGAATAATAAAGGCTGATCAAAATTGATATCCCGAATTTAAAAATTATGCAATTAAAAGTTTTACCATTTTACTTGCTCTACTTTTACTAACTTTTCTATGATTATAGAATCAGATTAATTATAATAAAGTTTCAGTTATATAGGATTCTATTTACAATGTTAAGTATAGATTTTTATAATTGCGCAGCTAATAGATCTGCTCCGATGAGATATTAATTAAGGATAGAGAAGCAGCCATTGAAACTGTATAGACTGTGAATTTTAAGAGCAAAATTTAAAAAGATAATTTATGATAGTTTTCAGCTATTATGAGTATAAACTTATATACTCAATAAAACTATGATACGCCAGCTTAAAATACTAAAAAAATTCGTCAGATTAACTATTGTATTTCAGTTAATTATTTATAACATTTTCATTTTTACAATTTGGTATCAATTGTAAATATTTAATTGTTCATTAAAATAAAAATAAAATTTATTAAGAATCAATCGTATATATATATATATATATATATATATATATCACTCGATTATCCAAAGAAAATTTTGGAACAGCTTTTGATCAAGTATAAAAATTTTTTGCCGTTGCTTTTCACTACAGATTAGTAGTGTAGATATGCTGGGCAAGTTTTTCTAGTAAATCAATCGATAGCGAGTTTTTTACTACCAAAGATGCATCTTTTTTCAGACTAGATATTTGGAAAAGCAAATTTTGCTAAATTACAGCAATTAACTATCGACGAGAATGAAAAATAATTTTTAATATCATTCTGACTAGATGAACGCGTAGGCCATTCATTACCATTTTGCGTTTTTAAATTGGCATATAAAATGAGATTGAGGACTTGAGCATTCGTTGCATTTAAGAATTGTTTGCTTCAACAAGTATCGACCGGACTATTGGTAATTTATTGATATTTGCTATAACTTGAATCACATTTGTCTATTTGATTAAATATGAAATTTAATGGATTTGTCGGTAAAAGTAATATAAATCTACGTATAAGGAATATGTGTATATATTTTACGTCAAAATATAATAAATCAACTTCAAACAAGTAACTATATTTTGAAGAATCGATATATTATCCTGCAAAGCGCGAGACGATTGCACAGAGATTGTGAGAGAAGTTGTCAAGAACGGAATATTTTTATCAAACTGGCTTTAATAATCTTACAACTGGTATAAAAATAAAGGGCCTATCTGTTGAATGTTCTTAAAATTAGCAAGTGACGCAATAAAGGACCCATCTTATCGCTACGCATAATTTATCGATATTATTTTCAACCACAATTTTTAATTCCATTGTGGTCGATTATCCCTAAACAAGAGGACCCAACAATATCTAGTCTTATGATATCATTAGCACGCCCGCAATAGTTTTATAATTTTAATGCATTACTATCTATTTCTACTAGTCTCCTTTTTTTCCACAGTCGACCAACAACACGGGAGCATTGAAAAGAGCATCGATCAAAATCTTATTTATAATTCAAAATTAAAAAATCAATTTTTTTAAAAACGCCAATTGAACCTCGTGCTTAAATTTTTGGTTTCCGCAATAGTATTTCTTATTTCTGCATTCTTGGGATGCTTTCACTCTTATCCGAAACTAAAGCTCCATGTTAAGTATCTCCACTAATATATTGTCACAGTGATGCTTTTCTTTTTCATTTAGATCGTCGATGAAATAGTCGGCCCCATTGTTACCTCAATTTTAAAGTTGGATTTTACCTATGCGAAGCCATAACAAAAAAGAGTTCGAACCTCCTTTAATAGGATTAATAAGATTTTGATTGACTCGATCGAATGTCGGTTCTATGATTTACGTCCAACCGATAGGATACTGGATAATTCCTTATTTATTTTACTAATTCGCCAATCGCGTCCCATGCAATTTTGTCACCGTAAAAATAAATAAAAACATAGTTAGATAAACTTAAAGGGAAAAACAAAAAATTCCAATAAAATTATTCGACTTTGGCTGTTAATCGCACAATATAGCTTTGGTATTCACTGGCGCGTATTAAGACAAAAATCGATTTTATTACGATTAACGATGAAAAATCTGTTTTGAAACGCGATCATCGATTATATATATATATATATATATATATATATATATATATATGCGCCAAAGACTCTGCTCCATTATAACTCGTAAGCTCGACAAAGGAAAAGACAAAAGAAACCATTCGCACTGAATAGCTTTGGCAAGGGGTCTCCATGGAAATACGATGAAAGGCAAAACAACGATGTTGTTAACGGTGTAATGGAGCCGCCCGCAGGGCTTGGCCGGCTTTAAAGCCACTCGACACGGCGCAAGTAAAGGAATCTAAGCGAGCCTATAATAGAGATAAGAATTAGGATTTAGTGGGGCCGCGAGGGCCTGCCCGTATTCCACTGTACCGACGAAATGCGACTAGAACCTATGGTTACGCAGGAGCGGCTCCGGCTGCCGAGCAGCTTCCCGATCGGGGGTGGCGGGTGGAGATCGACCGGAGCGGAAAAGGATCGGAGAGCAGGATCGGCTTAGCGGCCGGAGCCGACTCAAGCCCGGGCGCCGAGGGCGTTCTGCATATCGATGTGACGGTGGTTGATGTGGGCCTTGAGATTGCGCTCGTACTTGGAGCTGAAGGCGCAGTGCGGACAGCTGAAGGACGGGGCCTTGCCGCACTCGTAGAGGAGGTGCCGCTTCAGGATGTAGGCGTTCTTGTAGCTCTTGCCGCAGCGGGAGCAGTTGTGCCGGCGATCGTGGCCGGAGCCGAGGATGAGCCCGTGGTGGTGCCCGTGGCCGCGGCTAACGGCGCCCCCGCCGCCGCCGCCGCTGTTGTTGTTGTTGTTGTTGTTGCTAGTGCTGTTGTTGTTGTTGTTGTTGTTGTTGTTGTTGCCGTGGCCACTGCTGCTGCCGCCGCTGCTGCTGCCGCTGTTGGCCCCGCGGCCCTGGTGCCGCCCGGAGCAGTGGACCCGGGCGCGGCGCTGGGGGGCGAGGGGCGCGGGCACCGCCTCGGGCAGTGTGCCGGCACCCCCGTGGCACCTGGCGGCCCGGCGCTGATGATGCCCCGGGGACGGGGACTCGCTGCCCCGGCCGGTGCGCCAACTCAGACCTGCGAAGAAGCCTGAAACGAAACAAGCAGAGGGCCGTGATAAGGCACGGATTAGTTGCCGGGGTCGCAGGGTTGTGACGAGCCAGATGAGCTCGACGCCGTGATAGATTTGTCGCTGCTTTAATTGCCGGCCAGGACATCATCTGGAGCCCGGAAGCTGAGCGACCCTGGGCTAATAGCCGACTCCACGAGGGGCCCCTTAACAAATCGCTAATCTTCCCAATTGTCCCGACTCTTTTATCGCAGCAAGCGTTTGACTCCTTACTTTCTAATTCAAGTGAGCCGGCGCGAGGGGAGCTGCCCCGCAAAAAAAGAACATGCACCGGCCAATGCTTAAATTAGCTCTAGAGCAAACTTTTTCCCGGGGGAACTTCGGTCTCCTCGTTACCGAGAGCTCGCTCTAAAATTGATTTCTATCGATAGAATACAGCCAGCTTGGATTTTTTCTCTATTTGACCGAACCAGGTGATGCTTTTGCTTTTCAATGAATTTTACTCATTAAAATTATCTCCCTTCCAGCTCCAGAAGGTCATGGCGCAAAAGCGACAAATCTTCTTTCGAAAACTGCTTGGATACGGCGCGGGCCATGCTAAAAACATTCAGTTTATCAAGCTAGCAAAAACGAGCAAAAGAAAGGAGCGAGAAGCGAGAATGGGAAAATAACTGGCCCGACAAAAATTTCACCGTCGATTAACGAACCTTCAACGCTGTAAATGAAACTTACAGCAGAACATTTTTCTATAATAAAAACCTCAGCTATTAGGCTCGGAATTTACTCATTAACCATGAAAGTTATTTAAACTGATTTTGTCTTCGAATAAATTATGTCCATGCAATGGAACATTTTTATGAATGTATATACCAAATGTATCGTAAGCTTACATTTAGAGAAATATTGATGAAAAAATTACACCAAGCTTACATTGAAAAAAAAAAAAAATAAAATAAAAAAATACTACACGTGCAAGTCTAATAATGTCATTTTTATTTTTTAAATATATATATATATATATATTAAGCTTAAATATAAGGCTACGTCGACCAATTATTCGTTGTCAATTTTTGTAATTTGTTCTTCGGACATTTTTCCTTTTTTTCAATCGATCATTTTTCATATTGATTACATTACGGGATTTTACAACGAACATTTTACTACTGTTCAAGTTTTATTGATGAAAGTGTATGCTGTGTTATACAATGAAATGGGGTTGGTTGACGCGATGTTCTAGTTGATGTACCTGAAACAATAAATTCATTAGTTAGCAAAATATGTCGATTAACGAGAACTTTTAAATTGATGGGTTCAATAAATGAAAGTTAGATTGATTTTCACAACAAATTTTATTTTAAGATTTCATGTTAGCTTATCTTCGACACTGAACCACGAATTAGATACTTTTTATTTACTTTTCTCGTCGTGTCAATCATATCTTCAATGTATTTAGTACCGGAACACCTACGAAAAAATTACACAGTTAGTAAGAGAAAAATATACTTATACTAAATTTATCCATAAAAATGACATCTAAAAACATAATTGATTACTTAAATTTTTTTTGTTTAATATAATATGAAGGATGAGGAATTAATGAAATTGGAAATTATATAATTTTGTCTTTCTAGACTTTATTTTGCTCTAAATTGAATACAGTAGAAAGTCTACATTTCTTAAAAGAAACATAATTAAAACGAATGGAAAAGTGAGCAGATTGGAATGTTTATAAAAGTAGAAAATATCGTAAATAATAGTAAATGCATAAAATTCATGTTTTCGTATTCTTAGTTAACATTTTCTATTAGTCGAAGAACACAAGATAACAAAAATAAGTTTACGGTGAATGTTTAAAAACAATTTAAACAACAACAAGGAGAATAAAAAAACATGCGTGGTATATAATATAAAATACTTGCTCAATTATTTTTGTATTCATTTACAATATTTTTTACATACGTACATACATATATATATATGTATGTATGTATGTATTATATATATATATATATATACATATATATATATATATATTATAAGCACATGTACATTATGCGTGTACTTGTGCAAAAGTTTCATCGCATGAAGCAAAAATATCTAGAAAGATTACGATTATTTTTATATTCTTTAGCGTAGTTGTTAATAATATTTATCTAAATAATAATTAATTAATTAAAGTATCAAATGGAGACGAAATAAAAGTAATAATAATCGTTCGTTGGCAAATACATGGCGAAAAGAATTATATACGATAAAGTATTGTAGAGCTTTCATTTTTTTTTTGAGGCGCTGAGTGGATGTTGACATTTTACATTTTTGTAAAGTAAGAACAATTTGTGTAATAAAATGAATAAAAAGAACAATAATATTGATGGTCTTGTACTCAAAATGCTTACAAATACTAGTATTATATTTAGGTCACATAAAGTATAAATTGTACTGGGGAGCGAACAAAGTGCCCTTGGAGGTATGGATTATTCTCATTACAAAGACGCATAAGGGAAAAGTAACAGACCCATATAGAAATATTCAATGTAAGAAAATCGTTAAAATCGCATTATTAAAGAACCTTATTCTTTGTATTTGTATCAGAATCAAATTGAATAACACAGTAGTTTTTTTACTTTTGAATTTTTCTAATTGGGTGTCAAATTAGAATATGGCATGTTATAAGAGTATAAATACTCGAGCGTATTCCTTTCAATTTCAATACATTAAAATGATTCGATGTAAACCACGTATTTAAATAACTTAATTAATAACTTTTTATATGCAACATCTTTAATTTTTAATTATTTCACCATTTATAAAATTAAATACGTATTTTCATTCGGGATGTTATATTAAAATATTGAAAATATAGATAAATTAGATACAATCAAATGTTTGGAAATAATATCAACCGTATGAAAACGTGAACATAAAATTTTTTAGATATCATTGAAATATACGTGTTGAATTTTTTTCTTCTTCAAATTAAATACAAAAAATTAAAATATGAAAGGACAAACTCACAAAGTTGTGTACGGCAAGTCATTGAAAAAACTTAGCGAGTATATTGGCAGTACAACGAACTGTTAGAATTATTTCTGATAATTTATAAATGTAAATAAATAGCTTACTAAAAAATATCACTGGTTTTAAAAATGTACACCGGGAGTTACAAACGGATAGACATCGTATACATCAATATTATGAAAAAGAAAATACAATTTTTTTTAAACTTGACTCGAAAGGCATTTATTTATCTTCAAGGCTTGATCCATTAAAGAAAACCTCCTAAAAAGGCAAATGCTTTTTTATTTCATTTTCTATAATGCACATACTCACCAAGTATAAAAAGTAATAAAATACGTAGAAATTAAGTTTCTGTTTATCTAGAAAACCAAGGATCCCTTAAAATGCAAAGCAATACAATCGTTTGAGCTTATTATATATGGTTTAAATTAGACCTTACTTATACGCGAAATCTGTATTTTCATTTCTTTTATTAATGAAAATTAATAGCAATACTTTTATAAGTCTGTCTCAAAGGTTTATGTATCCCCAGTGCCTCTGGATTTTTCTAGCCTAAATTCTAAGTCGTACTTCAAGGCACTTAACACAAGGCTCTTTCAATTCACAAAAATGTGCGCATTCAAACCTAACAAGACTTTATATTCTTTGCTCTTTTTCCATAATTCTACACGTTTACTTTTCTTTTCATCCATATGTATAAAATTTCGTAAAATTTTGATGTTGTATTTATCTTTTTGCTCTGTGCAGTACGCTTATAAACTATTTCGTTGACTTTTCGTTACGCTTTATTATCCTAAATGTTTCGGAAGTGCAAAGCTCTGACTTGGTATGTTGCGAGTGGACCAGTTTTACAATTTTTAATATTTAAATCACAATACATAAAGCTTTGATCATACAAATGCAAAAATTATTTAAGCCTATAGAATATTCTTGAATTGATATGAACTGCAATTTTGTTATCTTAATATTAATTCCTCTCTCTTTCTCTCTCTCTCTCTCTCTCTCTCGTTTTCTGTGTGTGTGTGTGTGTGTGTTTGTGGATACTTGAAAGTGCGTGTCTATACATACACGCACGCATTCCTACTCGTTTTTTATTCTCGAACTAAAGAAAGGAATAACATATTATATTACGCAGTAGCTTAGATGTTGTATTATACCTGGAAGTATAAAAGCTAGAAGAGGCTACACTCATTCTATACTGAGAAAATGGAAATTATGAACCAACTATACAAAAAACTATTGATAGAATAATCTTTTTTAAAAATCTTACCTAACTTTTGCAAGAGCTAAATCTAAATAAAAGAAAATTTAATCGAACCGAACTTAAAATTTGCCGAAATATAAATTAATAACCTGTTGATTGAACAACATCGTCGATGATATGGCAAAAATTTTTTTCTAAATATATAAATTTCATCCTATATTCTTCCACATATTTTCTAATTTTTATCACTTCATCAAATGAAAACAACATCGCCTTGATTTCTTGCCCTCATTTTGAAAAATATAATTAATATTGCGAATATCACAAAGTTCGTTTTCATTGAACATTTATGAGACCCTCAAAACATTAGTAAATATATCATTACTCATTCAATTATATACTTTATCAACAAATTTTACAGCCGAAAAATTGTTTTATAATTTTAAGTAAAATTTTTAAATACTTTCAAAACAAATACGCGTAATACGCATTTATATAAAGAATGTTGCTCATTCAAATAAAGCTTCATATTAAACTATGACCCTAACTTCATTCATTGTTGTTTATTTTCATAAAATAACTCAAACATTCATATGTTGTTTATTTATATATAAAATAATTTTTTTTTGTTTTAAATTAAACCCAGTACTTAATAAATACTTGGATGGTATAATAACAAATTTTGCAATTTATCCTTTTTAAAACTTTTTTAATTTTTAATAAAATTTTTTATTTTAAATTTTTATGAAAATCGAAGATCAAATATGATATGCTTCTTAAATTTTATGTCTAAATATCACGATGCATAAAGTCACATTCTTGTGCATAAGTGTCACATTCTTTTAATCACAACTAAAAAAAATCGCAGCACTATACATTTCAAAGTATTTTCTAATAGTGTAAAAAAATTTAATAAACACTAAAAGAAGATTTTTCTAAAAATGACGATTAACATTTATAATATAATTAAGAAGAAACGTTTCTTTAATTTTGTAATCACTAAAAGTATGTTACGAAATAATAAAGGCATACAGATGTAAATCTCGATTACTGTTATAATAAATAAAAGAGATTTTATTACGTATTAAATTAAACTCGACGATTGTTAAAACGTTAGGCTGTAACTGAAATCTTACTTTTTATTTATCAGGTTTCACCATCTAAATTGAATATTTTTTATTTCTTTATTCATTTCATATTCAAATTTATTACATATTAAAAATTTAACCTTTTATAAAAACTCATCTATGTTAATGCTTTTGAAGTATTTAATATCAATTTATCTTCCTTAATACCCTATTACAACAATTTTTGTGTTACTAAATGAATATTTTTAAATTAAATCATAATACGCCATGTAGAAATAAAATGATTTTTATATATATGTGTGTGTGTGTGTGTGTGTGTGTGTGTGTGTGTGTGTGTATGTTGATAAACCAATTAAAATTATATATCAAATTAATCGCTGTATACTATAAAAAATCGTAAGGTAATTATCAATTAAAAAGATAAATAATCAAATCAATAAAATGTATCTTTATCAATGCAACTAACCATAAATGGGTTCTAATTGTATAAAACATCTATTTGCGAATTTTTCGCTTTTCTACTTTATAGAGTAAATCAACATTTTTCCACAATAAAATTTATATAACGTCCTAATTCCATCATTATTTTTTCAGATAAAATTCATAGCTAATCTTTGTTATTGTAAAATATTTACTATGATAATTTATAAAGTGAATTCATTATGTATAAAGCTGTTTATCGCATAAACTCTAAACATGATTAAAATTTGTATTAATTTAAATCGTATTTTCATCGAAAGAGTCAACTATTTTAGACTATCGCTGCATTATTCTATAATTTAAAACCATCCGTATTATTCTTTGTTAAAATATTACATTATTAAATCTATATTAAATAAGTCACTTGATAATTTCATGAATTTTTTAATTTGCTTTTAGATTTCAAAGGCACGTTTTATTGAAAAAAGGACACATGGTTCTTCTAACTTTTTAAAATATGCTTTTTAAACATCATCATCTATCCGCGAGTTCAATTTTCCGGTCTTAAAATTCTTTTTTATTCTTTATTTATTATAACGAAAAAAATTGTATTTATTCTTTGCAAAAGCATTTTGTAAAATACGCTTGCAAAACTATTTTTAAGCCTAAATAGCTAAAACAACAATGCATTTCCTCGGAATAACTGAGAGTCAGATAAATTAAAAATTTCAATTACAAGAATCAATTTGAAAATTGGCAGATTTTATTTTAAAAATTTACGATTATTAATTCCCGTACGAAAAATTCTTCAATTCCTAAAACATATTCGCCTACATAATTCTTAAAATCTATGTAATCCATTAAAAAAATGTTAAATATTTTCTATGAATAAAATTAAAAGTTTACACTTCTCAAATTATACTTATATATCATATATTTGATGATTAATTAAAAGTTTTTAAATTTATGTTTTTAAAATGTTGGGGCTTAACATTATTGATTTTTCGTACAATGGACAATTGTTTTCACAACACCATATTGCTTATAATATCTATCCCTTGATCAAAATTAACTTCAGTATTTCTCAAAAGAACACTCAAAAGGGAATGTTTTGCAATTATGTATAAATTGTTCAAATCATTGGCACGGCTCAATAAAGTAACGAGCTGTTGAAATAGTGCTTGTATTTTGTTTAATATTATTGGACTATTTACTGCTGTTAAGCAAAATCTATCTGCTCACATAGTGGTAAAAAATTGTATTAAAAATGGAAGAGCGAAGACCGGAAAATACGTATAGGCGGAGTCGAAGATGCTACCATAATTTATATATTTATGGAGTGTATAAGTAAAAGGTTGAGTGCTTTATTTTGCTCACTTAACTCCCTCGCTCATTTTCAAAATACTCTTCTGAGACTAATCTGCTTTCAAAAGCTTCCCTTGATCCACTGTTCATTCATTTTTCCTGATACTCTAATCGCTCCTTAACATTATACCCGATCAGTTTCAACATCGGCGTATTTATGTATATTTATAATTATAACTACTCAATTATTTTACATCAAAATTAGAAAGAAAAAAAAACCTTTTTTTCTTCGCAAAACGCATGACATAACCTAATCGCTTTAACTAATCTAAATTCTTAAGCCTACGATCCTAAAACTTAATAATCTCCGTACATTCGATGACGACCATTGGCCTCGTCAATTTAAAAATACTCAATTCTTCATTACGAAATAAGAAGCCACACGTTCGTTACTCGTTCAACTTGTTTGTTCAATTACTCAATTGATATTTATGTAGTATTTTGTCTTTCATTCGTTTCAGTTTATTTCATTTGGCTTCACATCGGCCGCCATCGATTATTGAAGGCCTCGTGAGGCGTTTTTTATATAAATCATTACGATCGAATAGCTTTATTTTGCAATTATATATTTTTTTCATAAGTATGTTTATGCTAAAACAAATCGGTTCTTTGCGTTTTAATAAAAACGCGCGATTCTACGCGATAAAGCCATCGTCTAAAATAGTTTTTGCCTACATTTACGACGAATTTATTACTTATAGATCATTTCTTATGAAGCCTTATCGTCATCTAGTCTGTTTTATTTACCGTATCTCTTTCTAGTTCCGTTTTTTTAAGCTTTTTAAAAATTTTTTTTTAATTTTTAACCTAACCCTTAGACAAATATATATATATATATTAATAATTAACCTTTTTACTTATATATCAAGAATTTTAGTACGATATTTTTGTTTCTTTCATAAAGCCACACGGGTACTCCGTTTTTAATTCATATTTTAATCAAGGCGCTCAACTCCCTTCACTTTTCCCTTTTCATAAATCATCTTTTACTAGTGTCGTATATCTTAAATATATCGCATGATAATTAATGATATTCTTAATCGCTATTACTTTTGTTTTTCTACTTGTTCGAGTGTTTACGTGCAATAATTATTTTTCTTGCACTACATTGTCGAGCCGAGATCATCTCGTCTTTGACTTGCTCGATTCTATAAATCCTGTACAAAATGTGAATGTCTAATATAAGTCTTTTTAATGTAATACAGAAAAACAACTTCGATTCATTAACCTATTTTTAAATGTAATGAGCTGCCCAAACTGCTGTTTACGAGTAGAGAACACTACTCTTAAGAGAAGTATTTATCAAAAAAAAAAAAAAAAACAAAACAGTCCACGTACTATGGTTTTTAAGAAGTTTCACGTAAGTAAGATAAGTCGATAGTTTGGACGACTAAATGTAAAATCAGTCCATGCAAAAAAACTTTGATTCATCGAAATTGTTTTACAATACATTATAAATAAATATTTATTGAAAAAACGACTAACAGTGTTACACACAACTCTTATAATATATTTATATAAATAAAAGTAGTATAAAAATCGAGAAAAATAATGAAAATGATCTCGGCCACGGTAATAAAAGCCATGCTTTAGACTCCTATATCCCCCCTCCTCTCTCTCTCTCTCATCCTCTCACACACACTCTCTCTCTCTCTCTGTCTCTGTCTATCTATCTATCTATCTATCTGTGTATATATCTATATATTTACCTATCCTGCTATCTATCTACCTATCGTTCTCTACGTATACAATACATGGTATAAACAAAAATAATTATATATAAATCTAGCGTGAACTCGGAGTAATTGTATCTGTATTATGTAATAGGCGATCGCTTAATCATTAAGAGTATGTGTACGTTCTTTCGTTTAGAATAATAGAGCTTTATAGAATAGTTTGTTTTATAAATATTGTCTATATGTATATGATGAGTCGTTGGGAACGACCGCGGCATGTGACTCTGGTAGCCTAGAAGTATGGAACGCGTATCTGTTCACACTCGAGTTCGCACATGACATTCCTATTTGTTACTATTTATACGTCTATTTGGCAAAAGTATGGTTAGTATATATACACGTATTGATTCGATGCGCGTTATTTAGCGACACACTGGGTCGCTACTTGAAGTACGGAGATCAGATAAAACTAATGATTCTGGTGGGGAAATGTAGGATAAACGGTCGGGCGCATGACCCAATACTTATAAATTAAAAATTTTTTCACCAGCCGTCTAATATTGAGCACGAACAAACGAAATGGTTATTAAATGCATCAAAAGGTAATGCTGATTCTATCCTCATTGACACAAGTCATTCAGCTGTAGAAAAGCCAAATAGACTCAGCTCACCTTAAAAGTAACGTATTAAAATACCAAACCATTGTTTATTTAAATTCATTAACGATTATATATGTACATAAACACTATAATCGAAAAAAAGTAACGTAATACTGCTATTTTCACAGATTCTCGACTATTTTCATAAAAAAAAATAATCTCTCAATAAACGGTTAGAAGGGTGAAAAATCTTGCGTTATCTCTATTATGTTATATGATATTTACAACCAATAAAATGTGTTATATACTCAAAGTTTTATCTGAGAGGCCGCTACGCGTACGTCACTGGTACTGTAAGAAGCAGAAGAACGGGACTAGTTCTAAAAGTTCAGGAACAATATCAGCTGTTTATTATGAAGAAAGGTGCGGTTTGAAGTTTGCGAACTCGACTATGACTCGGTTTGTTCCAATTATTTACCATCAATTCAGCCATTTCATCATAAACGATTCGAATGTATAAAAAATGAGACGTGTGATATATTAATTAAAAAAAAAAAAAAAAAAAAAACAAACAATCATAAATACGTATTATACAGTGTATGACGATTATCTAATATGACAAAACACGTTACTATTTTAAGTATAAATAATTATGTAAATAAATGCACAGAATAGGAATCTTATAGTTACACACTCGACAGTCTAAGAATACACAGTACTGCATACTTTAAGGCATATATTATTATATATATATATATATATATATATATATATATATATATTATTAGCTTTAATGTTACTATCATATAATATCACTATATATGCAGCGTTTTATTTAAAAAAAACTCGTATGAAGCGTTTGTGGACTTGGTTGCGTCCGTTTCATCGATGATTGAGAATAATACTAAGCAAAACTGAATATAAGCAAATACCAGCTATTAAATAAATGTGATTTTACATAAAGATCGAGTGGAATTCATATCCCGATAACGTAAAATTATCATTATCAAAAAAAGAAAGAGGATCTAAAAGATTGTTTCAAAAAAAAAAAAAAAAAAAAACAGATAAACAAGAGGATTTTACGGTGAATTTCCCAGAGTGTAAATCCCAATCGCAATATGTAAAACCCCAATGGAAAACTAAATTGCAAAGTCACCTGAGATTTTTTACGTTGATGCACGAGTCTGCGCATCGAATTGCAATTAAAAATGTGTATAAATCATGACTCGTATCGATTCACGCTGTGCAGTATGAAATAAAGTGATTTGATGCGGTAAAGCTATGAGATAACGAATCGTCTCTAATTGTAACTGAATTGATCGAAATAAGAAGACTTCAAATGTACATGCATACAAATACATGTGTTGTATGTATGTTTGCATGTACGTATATATTACATATATATATATGTGTGTGTGTGTGTGCGCGCGCGCGCGCGTGTGTGTGCGCGTGCGGGAGTGTGTGTATATATAAAATAAAAAAAATGGCCTCGCGGCTTAGCTTGAAAGTTCCCAGTGCGTAGACCACCACATGCACGCGGCTGTTCGTGTTCATTAAAATATGGAACCAGTGTGACCAGAATGGTTGCTATGGAAGAGTTATTCCGGGTTTTATGACAACACCGGGCGGTCTGAATCTAGCTCGGGGCGTTGCGCTAATTCATCGTTCGCGCCTAGGCTCATAGCAGCTTATTTTCCATCAAAGTTTCAATATTATCCAAATGCATCGTTCGCGTATTCTCGCGCACCGAGTATAAAATACCGGTTGATCTGATTTGCAATCTAAATATCAACCCGGATGTGATTTGAAAGCAGCACCGATAAGCCTGCGGACCCCAATGACCTTCTACGCTTCTCGTATACGTGAGGAATACAATTAAAAAAGCTTTGCGGCAAAAATTTTGAAAAAGTCTTTCTGTCAGGAAAATAATGGCTGGTGGCGTTTGACTCGACGCAGACGACTAATCGATAGCCGCTCGTCGTAGGTAATTTTCCACGAAAATGCACTTATTGCGTGACTTTAAACTTACTCGCGAAAATTTTCTTACGCGACGCGTTATCCAGCGCGTTCTATCACAGTGGCTCTCACTAGTCCAGTCGTCCCCGTTTATCACCCAGAAGCAGTGGGAAAACGATTGCACCCAGCCATTGGCGGTCCGCAGTTCCTGCATCAAATTTAACTTTTGCATAATTTCCTAATCTTTTGATTTTAGCCTCGCCCTTGACAATCGAAGCCCATCTACCTTCCTATCTCATAGAAAGACGAAGAAAAGCGTCGGCCCAATTGGGTATCAAAATAATTTCGCATTATCTCTTGCTTTAAAACAAATCGCGATTCTAAATAACTTAAGTGCTAGTAGTACGTTTTTTAGTGCTTGCTTACTTTCTTTATCGTTACCCTCATGTGCCGGGAGGACACCGACGGCATTATCGCCCCGAGCGAGAGCTTGACGCATCCTTCTCTCGTATTTAAATTACTCTGTTTTCATTTTCCCGCCAGCTTTACGCTTCTCGATGCTCGCGAAAACCCTCGCGAGGATCCTCGCTTATTTATGCACGCTCGCTAAAAGCTCAGATACGACCAATGATCAAATAAACCTTATTAAAATAGTTGTAAAAAAATACCGTCGAGAGAAAATACAACAATTCGAAAAGCCAAGGTCAGGACCAGGTCCTGATTATGACACGGACTCCCCCTTCAATCGGAGGATTTCTTGCAACGACTACAACTATACCTTCTGTTACCTTCTGGCTTATCGAGCCAGCTCAACCAAGTCGGCCAGGGGGAAGGATTCCAAAGACTACGACTAGCAGTTACAGCTCACTTATTAGCCACCACGTGTTGCTGCTCTTTTACTTTTTTTATTCTTTTCTTTCTCGTCTTTGTTTGTTTGCCTCTGTTACGCGCGTGCGCCCTTGGCAAGGAGGACCAATAATTTTATCCGAAACAGGTATCTCCGATAGATGGAATCCGCTTAGCTTAGGATAGTATGCTTAAGCTAGGCTTATCGTTACTTAATACTGTAATTATTCTAAGCCTGAACGGGGTTGTTTAATGACGAATAATTACGCGAAGGGTGACTTTTTAAAGTTGTTTGCTTAAGCTTGTTCGTTTCATTGCAATGTATTTTGGATGAAATGATCCAGTCCAGAGCAACGCCTATACCTGCTAGATAATCGAGTGTCTGCTCTACTCCCTCTCCTCCTCCCCCCCCCCCGGGCCCCTATAGCGCCGTCGACCCTAGGGGTCCAAGCGGCAAGAAGCGCCGACGCCCAGCGGACTCCGAGCTGTAGATCGCGAGCCGACGTTCCCGTCTTGCTTTCCGTATGCCTCCCCGCGGTCGCACCTCCTACACGAGCTCCTGCTTGCATATCTTCTCCTTGTGCATGCGCTCCATGTGGCGGGCGATGTGCATCTTCTGCTTGGCCCGGTAGACGCAGTGGGGACACTGGAACTGGGGCTCCTTGCCGCACTCCCACTTCTGGTGGTTCCTCAGGCTGCTCTTGAGCTTGTAGACGCGTCCGCAGGCCGGGCAATTAAAGCCCTCGGGGTTCGTCCCGGTGGAGCCGCCCGAGGTCAAACCCTTACCCAAACTGCCGCCGGATCTCCACATTATTGACGGCACCGTCCATCTTTGCCAGGCTGCGGCCCACTTCAAGCCAGTGATGCTGAGGTCCTCGGCTGGAACAACAGTTTCCAGATTTTATTTATCGGCAGTTTTTACAATACATCCTAACGAGATATATTTCTTATTTTACTTTAACAACTCTTACAAGAAAACTTAATTCTTTCGGGCCTTACGTACTAAGGGAGAAGGGGACAATTTTCACTTCTATTTCTTACTTAGAGCAACGCCTACTTCCAAAATCTCTACAGTATTAATAGATTTTTTTTTCCCGTGACATCGGAAGAGAAGGTAATCGCTCGATAACGACGTTGCTTTCAAACGCAAATGCGTCGAGCAAATTTGCGTCTCTCGCTTAATGCCTCGTCGTGATGATTTTGAGTGCAAAACTCAAAACTCACTGTCGCGCTTACTTTTTTAAATAAATCTGTCTATGCCATGGTCACAGCTAAACAGCGACGAGATACGTCGGATTAAACATACGTTGCAAAGCTACTTACCGAGCGATTTTTACCAGCATAATGCGTCTTCTCATTGAAAATAGATATGAGAAACTCTTACCACCTTCTTTCCTCATCAATCTTAACATCGCTATTGCATTTGCGAAAAAGTGCGTTTAAATCTTGCATTCCTTACGAAGACCCCAAGCAACTGGAGAGGCTAAATGAGAATCCTTTACGTGAGAGAGATAGCGATATTGGCATTTCGAAAAAGCAGAGCTTGCATTTTAAAATTAGTACTTTACCGGCTGATTCGATCGAGTACTGATTTCGCAATTGCATTACATCTATTGATTTTCGAAATGCAAGCAATGAAAATACTTCTATATGTACAGATTTGACTAGTTAGTGCGCATGCCTATGATTCCCCAACATCTGGAATTGTGGTAAAGGCAGTGACGTGTTGGCGACGTGGAGGGAAATAAAGAATGTCGTTTTCTGAGGGCCATTGAAAAAAAAAATTTGCAATTTGCATTCTTTGCTTTACCTAGGATTAAAGAAACGAGACTTTTTTGGAATGTAAACAGATTTTAGATAGGAGCTCGATCTTGGGGAATACTGTGCAATAGAGATAGCTAATATTAAAGATAAGATGCACCGAGAAATTATAGGCTTAAAGAATTTTGAAAATTAGAATAAAGGTATTACTTTACATCGAATCGAATAGGACGATATATTTTGTAGACGAAAAATCTTGGAAAAATGAACTTGTTTTTGTTTTTGATTTTTTTTTTGTTTTTTTTTTTTTTTTTGTTTCTTTTTTCTTTTTCCAACTAGCGATGCTGTATTTCTAAATTAGAACTATGAAATTTTACTTTTAATGATATATCTTCAAACTTAATTTCTACTACAGATTTATTATTACGGCAAAGTAATGTTCTATAAATAATAGTGTGTATAAATTTAAAATGTAAAAACACTTTACGTCGTGATAAATATATATATATATATAGTACATCTTAATACCTATGAATTTATGTTACAGAATAAAAAAAATTTTTATAAAATACATTAATTAAAGTAAATTTTTTTTTTAACGGCATCACAATATTTTAAACAAAGAGAAAATGTACTTTTAAAGTACGACATTTCATAAGGCACTTTTAATAAGTTAGTACAGAAGCAAATACGTACAAGACATAAAATAGGAGATGTGTAGCGCATGTATAATTATTTTATAGAAGTACTCCATTTCGGTTACAAGCCGGCGTTCGTTACAATGTTTTCGTTTAATACAATTAAATGGACATGTGCACTTATACTAAAGTAGGTTCGCTATTCGGCAGACCGTCTGAAAATGAAGCTTCACTCTTAGCATATGACACTATCGTTACATACGCATATCAATAGTATAAATATTTCAATATACATATATATGTGTGTGTGTGTGTGTGTGTGTGTGTGTGATTGTTCGTGGGCGTGTTCGTGTGCGTGGGCGTGTGCACGGGCGTATATCGGCATGCGTTTTACTGGGTATGCGTGAGCGCGTGTTTATAAATGCGTGGGCGTGTATACATAAAATATGCGCGATGGAGGCAGAGACGGGGGCGATTCTCCAGTGTAAGAAGCAATGGAAGCGCGCGGCGGCGCGCGATGGATCCGTGGCGAGGAGCCTCTTTCGGCGAGCGGAAGGAAGGAGACCCGGAGTCGTCGTCGCCGTCGTCGGGGGCCCATCGGCCGGGGGCGCGTCTTAGTCGCGCCTCGAGGCCGGGACGAGAGCGAGTCTCGGCGAGGCTCAGCCGCGAGCCTCCCTGGCCTCCCTGGGCCCACCCTAGGCTAATAGTAAGAGAAAGCCGAGCTCAGGGGCAAGGGAGCGTCGGGAGGGCGAGCGGCCGCCCCAAGAGATCGGGAAGAGAGTCAGTCGAATTCGGCCCGGGGAGTGTAGTTGACGAGGTACTCCTCCATTAGGTCGAACTTGTCGTTGTGCTGGCGCCTGATGTGCCTTATCCAGTGGGCCTTGCGCTTGCAGCGCTGGGGACAGAAGAGGCACTTGAACTGGGGCTCCTTGCCGCACTCCCAGTTAACGTGGCGCTGGAGCGAGTCCTTCCGCGCGTAGGAGCGGCCACAGCGGACGCAGTCGAAGTGCCCGGATATGCGACGGGCCCCGGCCCGCGGGACCTTCGTGCTCGCGTCCGACTCGCAGCCGTCTGAAAGAGAAACGCCGATTTAGTGGCGCCACCCGAGTCCCAAACTCTCACGGACAGGACTTCGCCAGTCGCTTCCCCTTTCCGGTTGGCTTCAACCTTTTCGGACATTGGGTTAGTCCTACCCCTCCTGTGACACCCCCTCAGCCGTTTTCAGCGATAGCGCTTTCTAAACTCGATTTTGCAATAATCCCGTTCGCTTCTCCCGTCGGAGGAATGCCACGAGGAATAGGGATCGTCGGCCTCTCGATTCGCCGATCGTCGTCTATTGCTGCCGAGCCACGACGATTAGGCGAACCTTTGCCGATGATTCGCTTATTCGGCCAAATCGAGCCCGCAAATTTGAGTACCTTGACCAATTGCACAAGTCCAGGGTGCACCCAAGCTCCTGACTACACATTGCATCAAAATACCAAATTGAAAAATACGCTCTTGTAGCTGCGAATGACCCTTTTTTTTTTTTTTTTTTTTTTTTTTTTTTTTTTTTTTTTTTTTTTTGACAAAAAAGTTTTGTCTCATTGCACGGACGTGTGCGGCCTTTCTTTTTTGGCCGATTCTCAAGCTCGCTTATCACTTCAAACGACTGGCATTGCTCAATAAATACCGACCGAACCAACTCTCACCAATGTGTTTATTATTCTCCTACGATTAATCGTTATTACTCAAGAGCAATCCTGTCGTTTTTTACGTTTCTATACATACACGCAAATGCATACGAAGAATACGCATCTGTTTTTATTTACAGGAGTGTGGGTGTGAGCGTGCGAGGGTGGGTGTGGGTGTGGGTGCGGGTGTGTTTATACACGCGCGCGCACACGTAAAACTTTCCCATATGCTTTTCACCAATACTTCGTGTACGTACAAAGGCGAGCACTAGCCCCAAGACATACGTGTTACGTGACATTATTCATTTACGGATAGGTACTAATAAAGACAAACGTTTTTTACCATTTCAGTTCCAAAATAAAAAAGTCTCGTCAAGAGATTAATAAAAAAAAATAAATAAATAAATAAAATAAAATCAATTTATCTTTTTAATTCTAGATCCCTTTCATCGTATTTAAATTAAATTTATATATTGCTTAAAAAATAATTTTTATTTACTTATTGCAACAATGATCATAAGTGCTTTTTGCAAATTTGTTATTGGATAGAAAATTATATAATTTAATTCAACCTATTTTTGGAAACACAAAGCTTATGATATTATTAATTATGAATAAACGGTTTGGAAAATTATTTTATATATTAATAATAAATAATACCATTTGTGACGAACATTCAATTTTACAAAGATCCCTCTTTATTTTAAACATATTTCTCAAATAAAGTTCATATGTAATGCGTTTCCCTTTTGTACATAATCGTACTGATCTTGTATTGACCGCAGTAGACCTCCTGAAAAAGAAATATATATTTATGTAATATTGTTCGAATCTTGCGCTCTCAAATAATATTTACTCACTTGATAATAATTCACAAATACATTGCAAAAATGCATAAGTTTAACAAAGATACAATTTTATTAATCACAAGTACATAATGCAATTGTACAAAATACATCAAATGAAAAAATCAAATCTGCTTTTCGTATATTTTCCTTTTCCTATAGAATATCTTATACCTTTAATACCTTAGCATCGCTATAAAAATATTTTTACTAAATATGATCTAAAGTAAATAATCACAATAGAAATAATAAATGAGTATATATGTACGTATATTTATGAAACTTAAAATTAAAAAATATTTGTCGCTTTGTATTAGAATTTGACAATGTTTTTTGAAAAATACTTAAATTGTCATATTTATTATAGACGATCGTTTAAAAAGAGATCTATATATTAATTTATTATCAATCGCTCCTAATTATGCGCAACTGTAATGCTTTTGTCTTTTTTCTTGATATTCTTATACTCTCATGTTTTTTAATATTTGGATTATATTATTTGAATAATACCTGTCAAAACCACGAATATTTTTCCAAGATGCTTAGCTTTATGTAGATGAAATCGCATTGGAGTTACTTGTAGCTCTCACTTACGAATTATTGACGTATGTGTACAATGAACAGTGGTAGTTTCCAGTTTTCTGAAACAAAAATTATGAACCACGATGAGACTGAGTTAGATTAGGATTCAGGGCTTCATCAGACTTTGGATGCTGGCTCTGATTTACTTTTAATCCATCTGGAAGATGCCGGTTTTCAAAATTACATTTTTGAAGCTTCTTTTACGCGAATGCCATAAAAATGTGTAATAAATATTTATTTAATAAATATATAAATTTCGAGTATTTCTTTTGGGCAAGTACCTTAAACCATTAATCTGAAATATTTTCAACATTGTCTGTAAGGTTTCGTTCATAGTTACAGATAATTTTAATATTATTCTATTATGTTTCATAAAATGACAATAAACATTATATAATTGATAACGTAACTATTGTCTCTCTTAAAACATTTATCTTCAAGAAACGATAATTAGAATAACTTACCACTAAACTATGTTGTCAAAAAAAAAAAATGTAAATTAAATTTATACGATCTTATCAATATAATTTTTATTTACCAATTTATATTTTTATCAATGGTGATAGGATTTAAATATTTACTTCATTTATTCAAAATACTTGGCAAAAGATCAATAAATACTGAAATTGTGTGTATACAAATCAAAATAATATTCACATAGTAATATGTACATAAAATGTTTATTTTCAGTCCATTTTTAGGTATTAATAATTAGATATATATATAATTGTGAAATGATTTTTTAGCATAAGGTTAGGTAAATACAGATGGTATAGTTTAAGATTTTACGTCAATTTATCGATAAATAAGACTATTTATTATTTCATACTTGTTTTATTAATAAGTACTTACATAATGTGGAACACAAACATAAAATAAAATTTTTTTATTAATAAGTAAATAAAGAATTAAAAATCAAAATAAACTGCACACAATTTATTGATATTCGCATAGTTTTCTGTTAAATCGGTAAACTAGTAGTTAACAAAAACAGTGTTACAAAAATAATAATAATCTGCTAATAGGTTTAAGATGTTAAGTAACTAAATTAAACGTTTGGCATAATATAAATGGTCGATAGACTTTTTAAATTTGTTTATACATTATCACGATTTTAAGGTATGGAACAAACGAACGCACGCACAAACACTTACGTATAAGCACATACGTATGTACGTACACACACACGCGCTCGCGCGCACACACATATATGTATATATAGATGTGTGTGCGTGTGTGTGTGTTTGCGGGGGGTGCGCGTTACGCGTATACGTGTACACCGTGTTTTATAAGTGTATTCGTTAAGGTATGCACGCGAGGAGCAAACACTTTGGATGAAAGTAAGAGGCGTTCGCTCCCTTGGGGGTTAACAAAGTTGCTAAGTAATACTTGAGACGGAGGGGCGAGCCAAGTGGGCCCGTTGCTCGACCGAGTCGGGGAGCCGGGGTTCGGCAGCAGTTGCAAAGCGCTCGGGGGCTGCGGGAGCTCGGAAGGCCATCGCCCGGGCCGGAAGCGCGGGCAGGTGGAGGTTGCGGGGCGGGAGGGGAGACTGGCGCAGGGGGGCCGAGCTGCTCCAGGCCCGGCGTCGCTAAGAGCTGCTCTCCTCGGGAGTTCGTCAGGTGAAGTTGTGCATGCGCCACATCTCGTCGAGGCTGAGGGGGTCGCTGGCCGTCGCCTGTTGGCCGACGAGGTGGACCTTGAGGTGCCTCTGCAGGCTGTGCTTGTGCTTGAAACGCGAGTTGCAGAGGACGCAGCCGAAGGTCGCCTCCTTGCCGCACTCGAGCTTCTTGTGCCGCTGGAGTGTTATCAGCCGGCGGTAGCTCCGGTTGCACGTGTCGCATGGGTAAAAACTCGAGTGGCGTCCGCGCCTCCCGTGCAAGCCGACACCGTCGTAATGGCCACCTGCAAAAGGAAGAACGAACGGTCAGTGGGGCAAGACCTTGGCCGGGCTCTCCTATCACCTGTCCGCCCGACCCCCGTGGCCAGCGGACTTTAACCTCCAGGCCGGCTCGGCCTTCCGATATCCCGCTTTCGGAGCTACTACTTAATCCGACCCCCCCCCCACCATTAGCGGCCCACGCGGACCATCGTTGGCTCGCGGAACAAAACCGCTCGTTCTGCGTTGAGCCTTTCTCTCTCGAAGCCCCGGGCCCTTTTATTTATTAGAGGACGATGTTATTTTTTTTAACTATACCGAGAGATCGGCATCGCATCTACGAGCAGAAAGACGTTTAAAAACTAAGGTTTGCACTCTAAGGTATTATTGCTATCACACTGCAACTCACTACAACCTATAATACTCTTAAGATTATTCGATTTGATCAATTAATTCTTATTCTTTACTATTTCCTTTCGTATTTTATAATGTACAGCCATTATTCGAGAACGCAACACCGTACACATGTTACTCATCCTAGTTTTATATATATATATACACATATATTTATAAATATATATATATATATATATATATATATATATATATGTATATGTATATGTATAAGTATAAAGTAAATTCGCAAGTCAAATATGAAGTAGGCAATTAAACACATACATAAGTATTGTAATAACTGGGTATTCATATAAATCGATTCAACATTCAAGGTGAAATGTATATCGTATAAAAATATTGATAATATTATGACTAGCATTAAAAAAAATACACAATTTGTCATATCACTTAAGAATCCTGTAATGGAAAAAAACACTAAAAATTAGTAAAGAGTAAGGAACACAATGTTAAGGAAAGTAAATAAAAACACGATATTATTTAAAAAAAACCCGCAACACGTTTAATTTATTAAAAATATTAAAATCAATAATAACTACAATATTAATAATAATAATAATAATAATAATAATAAACAGTTAGCATAAAAATAAACCTTTCCACAACAGATTAAATACCGTGGGTATAAAAAGAGAACCATAATTATTATAAAATCTTCGTGTCTGCGTTTTTCGCTTCTTTTTTTCTAATTAATCCACATAACTATAAATTAAAATAATTTCAAAACTATAATTAGTTCTGTATCAATGAGTAGAAAAAATATAGTGACAATTACGGTAACAGTTAATTATTATTAATGTTGATGGAAGGAATTTAAGAATGATCGGTAAAAAATACAATACAAAATATGTCGGTTAAGAGTATCCTTAGGTCGTTCCTTAGGTATAAATACTGATATTTAAAATACTGAGGTGACGTCTTGTCTCTCTCTACTATAAATGTTCTCGGTGCGCTCACACACACGGTATACACCTAATACTATAGAATTTTTATTTTGGTGTCTTTTTAAAATTTCCATTTTTTCAGTTATACGTTGTAGTTCCTTTAATAGTTCCTATACGTGCACAATAATTGTATTGTACTTAAGCGATATAAATAGCCTTTTCAAATAAATTATTATTGGATAAAACAAGCGTATACATTGCAAATAAAACAGTTTAACGTAATGTAATGGTATGGAATGTATTAAACCTCCAAAGATTTAAAATCGTTTCACAAAAAAATACGTACTTTTAGTGTCTAGTATTAGGAAATACTTTCATGACACGAGCATTGATTGACCTTTTAGGTTTTATAAATCAACATGATTTATTATTATCAAATTATCGATAACATGTAATCGTTTGTGAACCTCGCCAACATTTTCTTTGTACTCGATAACATAAATTTCAGCTATAAATATCCGTTTATATGTGACTGAATAATGGTGAATAAGTGTAATAGTAAATAATGTATTTTTATATAAATTATGATTCACCTGATAGAGAAAGATAGTCTAATTGCAGAAAATATCTAGCAAATATCTTTTTTCGCTAATAGAAAAATATTTTTGAATTCTTAACAATTTGTTTTTATTGATGCTAGAGTTGTTTCCATTATAGTTAATATTAAAAAAAAACTATGTGATTTTGTAAAATAAATACTGTAGTGTATATAAAATTATAAATCCTCACAAACTCAATATTGCATGAATCAATATTGTAACAAGATTTAACATTTTCGGTAAATCAGCTTCTATAAATAGTGTCAAAAACTAGATTTAATTTCACATTAAAAAGCTTACTAAAATATCGGAGCATTTTTTTAATTATTATAAAAATATAATTAAAATGAGTTAATCTATATAATATTATTATTATTATATAGATTATATAATATTAAAAAATTACCATAATATTAATAAGCCCACAATTAATCCTAATCTGTTTTACATATCTATATATATATATTACATAATAATTACGCCATATTCAATAAATATACAATGATTATAATTACCAAAAACCACATAAAACTTGTATAAAACTTCAAATAAATTTTTTAAACGATTTTATATACAACAACATTAGTATACTTCATTATTGGATATGTATTTTATCATAAATTTTTTTTCAAAAATTAAAATTTTATCTTAAATGCTCTATTAAACCATTTAAAATTAATTAAATTAATTTTAAACAATGAATCATATGTTTTACTTCGTTCGAAAAAAACTTCTAGCTTATATTAAATTTATAATTTGTAAAATAATATTTTAAACTTCTAAAGTTAATGAATGTTTCTGGTAAATTCATACACGAATGATAATTTAATTATATTAAGTATCATTTTATATTCGCTTTTTCACTATAAAAGAAAATCTATTCATAAATTTATTTTAATAATGTTAATAATATTTAATAAAATTTAAACATTCGACTTCGTAGCGACAAAATATAAGCGTAAACAAATAAATTGCATACCTTTTTAAATATGTTATTAAAATCATGTAAAAATTTTTTTTTTATATATGTTTCTGCCCGATATTAATATTAATTACATGATTAGCCCAACCCTGTATGATTTTAAATTCTATAAAATAATATTGTATAAAAATACGTTCCCCTTTGTAAAAATTATTTTAATTTTAAAAATATGATTATACTTTTTTTTAAAAAAAGATACTTAAATCTTATAATATAATAAGCTATTCAAATAAAAACTATCTACATCAATATAAATATTTTATAAAAACATCTTTAACATATTTTAAGAAAGAAGATTGATCAGATTTGTACGATTTACTAAAGTACATTTATTTTTTAATTTGATAAATCATTCAAATTATTTTTCTATATTTTCAATATGAAGGTATATCTTACGTATTGTACTTTAACCATTTCAGTCACAATACGTATATATCAAAATTAATACTTTTAACATTTATAATATATTCTATTGGTATGCATCTATGGTACTTTTTTGTTCCGCACTTGTCTTGAATAAATACGTGTATTAATACTACAAAAATATACACATTAGTTAATTAAAAATATAAGTAATAAAGTGCACAGTTTTTGACTTTTTGAAATATTGTTTAAATAAGTTAAATTAAGAGTTATAAAGCTGTGTTCCCATAATTATTGCTTATAAAATAATAATCAATTTAAATATCTTATTTAATGTATTACATTGTGTGTAAATGTAAAAATGTACATATTCAAGGAATAAATAACTTTTCGCGTCAAGAGTATTATGTGTAAATATATTTAAATATATACACGGAAAATATATCATACAGACTTACCTCTTAACATAAACCTGAGTATTTATTTAATTAGCCTTCAAAAACTTTAAGGTAAAATATCTATCTAATCGAATTTGTGCGAAAATTGTAGTCTCGATATACTTACACTATAAGGATATTAAAAATGTATGCCTGCCAATAAAAAATCATGGCTGAAACGGTTAAATTCAATCTTCTATCTTTGAACATGGAATCTCAACGTAGTGCGGCATTGAAATCAATTGTCATTAAAACGTGACCGTATTTCTAATAATCGTGAAATAAAAAAGCTCTTCTCGCTCAAGCACGGATGTGCTTATGGAATGTTGTAAACCGATTGAAGAAAGAATATTACCCATTAAAAAATATTTTTAAAATACGCTATTTTCCTTAAAAAGTCATTTGTCACATCCAGAATACTGTTTTATAAAATTATTTTATAATTACTTTTACATTTATATGTACTTGCAGTCATTTTTATCAATAAGAAAAAAATGTATGAACTCTTTTATAATTAATTAACTGTACATCCGTAAATATGCATATATACTAATTTAATAAATATGACTGAATGATAATAAATTCTGAAAATCTATTAAGAATACACTATTAACTTTGGATTTTCTACCGGCATTACTCGATAACAGATAAGCTCAACGTAATTATTAAGATACTGAGAAATCCGTTGATCTACTAAAGCTTATCTACTGTCTAATGTTGTAAAATGCTGTGGAATGATAAATACATAATAGCGAATAAAGCAACTTTCTGGATGTGACGCATCCACATTATAAATGTAACCAATATATCAAATTAAATACTTAAGTAATAATAGCTATGGTAGTTGCAGCAGTAGTAATGAACATAATAATAATAATAATAATAATAGTTATAATAATAATAATAATAATAATAACAATAAAAAGCCCAAATCCGAAAAGAAGTCACAGTTTTCGCTTCTCGACAAATCAATATCACTAATTAAATGAAAAAGAATGACAATGTAAAGAAGAAGAAGAAGAAGAAGAAGAAGAAGAAGAAGAAGAAGAAGAAGAAAGGTCAAGGCCTAGGCACTATCGTCGAAGTTTCCCATTTTCTGGTGGTGGCGCTTATAGTGGACGGTCAGGTTGCCCCGCTGGCGGGCCTTGTAGGGACACTCGGGACACTGAAACGCGGGCGGCTTACCACCGCACTCGACCATCTCGTGCCGCCTCATGGTGCTCTTCCACCTGTAGCCCTTGCCGCAGAACCTGCAGCGGAACTTGCGCTGCTGCTCGTGGGAGACGCCCATGTAGACGACGCTGAGGTCGGAGCGCGGCTGGGGCAAGACCTCGAACGAGTCCGGGAAAACGACTTCCCTCGTCGAGCGCTCTACCTCCGGATTGCTGCTGCTGCTGTTATTAATGTTGTTGTTGTTGTTGTTGTTGTTGTTGTTATTAATGCTTCTGCTTCTGCTGCTGCTGCTGCTGCTGTTGTTGTTGTTGTTGTTGTTGTTGATGTTATGTCCAGCGAGGAGGAGGCGGCGCCCGTGGCCGCTGCCGCTGCTGTTGCTGCGACGCTCGCGCATCATCGAGGACTTGTAGGCGCCGCGGTAGTCGGTCGTGCTCCTGGTGGCAGGTCGACTTCGGTGCTTGATATCCTGGTACTTGTAGTCGGAGCGCAGTAGGGACAGGAGGGCGCCCATGCCTGCAACAGCCGCGCAGAAAGGCAGGCGAGATTCTATAAGTGTCGGGGATCTTTTGCCGTCGGGACCCTCGGAGCCCGACCCCATCTCCATTCGTCGATAAGCAACGAGACTCGAGCCCACAAGTTGAACACTGATGGAGTGAGACGCTTGCGAGGCCTTCGCTGCTCCCAAGGCCCTACAACCCCCACTCCAAAAGGGCACAACCCTGTGCTTTCTCTTATCGTATACACATATATATATATATATATATATATATATATATATATATATACACACATATATATATATATATACACACACATATATATATAGTTATTGCTTCTAATCATCGTTATCTTATTGCCGCCGCCGGCGGTACTCAAGTGCGATATTCGTTAGGAACGATGCGGGCTTCCTGATCCTCGACATTTCTCGGTACTTGTCCGTTGTCAATAGTCAATCGTAGCTGTTAGCCTATCGTCATTTGCAGAGGAAGAATAAAAGGTGCGTGGAGTACGATTACTTGTTACTCACTCTTCGTCATTGCTTAAGATTAAGCCCATAACCAACACAAATGTTCCAACCAATAGCCTTTATAATAGAGTACCCAGGACCGAATGTCAATTCAAGAAAAGAAGATTATAAGCGAAAGACAAAAAGGATTGTTACTCGATTCTCCCTTATATATTTACATTTTCGTGTACTCCTTGCCCGTTCTGTTTAGACAATTATTTCACCGCTTACGTTTCAATGCAACTGTGTTAGCACCACAAGCGGCGATGCACTTAACTTTTATCCATCGAGGCTTCACAATTGTGCTTACTTCGTATTTATGCTAGAACAGATTATTTATAAATTCGATGGCTTACATGATTTTCGTTATCCAATTAGTTACAATAATGAGATAATTCGATTGATACTTTCGTCATTGTTTTATTTATAAAATGAATCTGTTTTTTTTTAATCATCGAAAACTCAGACTCAATCGTAACTACTTTGATTAATTACTCAAAATAAATAAATGCTCTATAAACAAAAGAAACTGCTACTTATCAAATAAAATTTGAATAAGAAAATTCCCAACACCATTTACATTCGGCAAATAATAATGATGATGATGATGATAATTATGACAACAACAACAATAACAATAATAATAATAATAATAATAATAATAATAATAATATTTATATTTATACATTAATAAAATATACTAATTTATAACCCGACAATTATTTTGTGAAAAATTGTTTCTAAAGAAGAAGAAAAATTTACTGCACTATTTGATGAAAAATTTACATACAATTATATTTATCGAATTTCATTTCAAGATTTTAAATAAAAAAATATCTTTGTTTGTCTTTACAACTAACAACAATATGATTCCCAACTTTCTGAAGTAAATAAACTCTTCATTCGGAAACTTACTCTCTAAACGAAATTTTAAACGAAAATTTAGGATACAGCATAATTTTATAATATTTCTTTATACATAATTAAATTATTTTAGTAACCATATGTTAACAATAGTAATATACAAAAAGGAGTATATATAATTTCATAGAAAAAAACCAAATATATTACTAATGTTTAAAAAGAATTTTTTTTTAAATACATAATAATATATGATGACAATGACTGTGTAAATGCATTTATAATTTAATAACACTATTCGAGATGTTATCTAAACAAATTTCTTAAAATTAAAGAATCGTATTACGAGATAAAAATTAAATTAATAAAATTGTATTTATAAAATTTTAAATAATTTAAAATACTTCGTCCTGTTATATCCATGAATAAATGTTTAACCGAAATAATTAAAATAAACGTAATTTTGGCATTTTCCTGGAGGAGCGTCGAATGCTAATAAAGTTTTTACCTTGGTAACCTGAAAAAATAAACTATATATTAGTAAAATTATATGTTAAATTAATATTTGAAGGATTAAAAAAAATCAACTTACTTTATTTTGTTAAGCTTCAGGTGTCCAATAAGAATTCAATGAAAATCTAAATTAACACAAGCTACCTTATTTCCCTAAAGATTTATGGTATTATAATAATGAAACATTGATAACAAATCATTCTATAGAAGAGTGGACAGTGAAGTATCTTACAACACCAAAATAATTACAGCTTAATTAAATATTTAAAATTATATTTTATTAATACAGTAATATTATAAAAAAAGCCCAATCACTGAGAAATATTTGAAAGATAAAAGTTTTTACAAGAAGGTTTTTGTAAAAGCAACTTTAATAAGCATTATTATCGGACTTTTAAAGTCACACTTTTCATAAGATCAAAGAGCTTACCACGTATCATGACTTTCTCATAAAAAGCACTCTTCGATAAGAAATTTGACGAGCTTCGGTATTAAACTGCGCCAGTATTCAGTATGCGAATTGTGCGAAAAGTCAGAAAGTCGCATTGAATGCGAAATTGTGTGGTCTACAAGACGCGCAAGTTGGTTTTATGCTTGCCGACCACGTGAACTCGCAAATTGTCCTTACGCTTGGCTCTATAATGGCAATAGGGGCAACCGAACTGCGGCATCTTGCCGCACTCAAAACGCAAGTGACGGTGTAGCGATGATTTGATGTTGTACGTTTTGTAGCAACATTCGCACATGAAAGCCCTCATTGCACTATTGTAATCCAAGCGGTATCCTAGAATATTAAGAGAAAATCGTAGTTAGTACAAAAAGCGATGCGACTTCCAGCTCTTAAAGCCAACCCAGATACCTACAAAAGAGATTTCGGTTAAATTCTTTTGTATAAAACAGAACAGAACAGTCTTTTTTCGGAAAAAGACCAATGAAGTTGTGAAAACACGTGGGTAGCTTAATGGATGCCCATGAGTAAACATATATCAAGACATATTATTATTATTATTTTGCTGCAATAAAAAATGTATATTTTTATAAAGAAATAGCATTCACTTTATTCAAATTTATATTTGCTTTATAAACATTTCGTAAATATAAATGTTTCCATTGTGTGTACAATAAATATACAGTTATACTTTTTTAAAATATGCAAATTTTAAATGACATTCAATAGCTTTCTGTAACTTACTAACCTGTAACAACCTACAATGCTTCTTAATAATTACTTTACATTAATTTTTGTAATTATTACATTATAAAAAATTACAGTTTTTAATTTTAAACTGTAAAACCTATATTAAACTACATAATACAAAATGAAACTAACATGGCCTTTTTTTAAGTTATTATTATACACACTTATATACACACACACACACACACACACACGTATATATATATATATATGTATGTATATACGTATGTATGTATGCATATATGTATATATGTATGTATATATATATATATATATATATATACAACAGTCATTAACATAAACACTAAAATACTTTATCAAAAACGAATTTTAGCAAATATTATTTGGTATTTTGAAAAGTATCGTTTATAATTAAAGCAATAAATTAGAATTACTTGGTAACGCTTGTAATTGAATTACGTGTAAAAATATGTCATTGGAGTAAACCTAAATTACAAGGTAGCTTCAACATTGAACAATAAGAATGCTGCAAAGTTATAACCTTATGTATAACTATAAGCATAAGTCGAAAATGAAATTGAATCTAATAGACTCCGAAAAACATTCTGTGGCGTATTTTAGCTGCTATTTCTCCGTCGCTGGAGTTCAAAAGTATAGGCCAACAGTCTGGTGAATCCCTGGCATGCCTAATCAATGACTTTCTCCACTTGTACGACTTAGAGCAGGCATAACACACACTTCGCGGTGTACCTGTAAAAGAAAAAATCGATTGCAGTCAGTTTTATATGTTTAGACTACTAAGTGACGATTTTCTTAATCATAGTTTATGAAACAAGTTATTAGTCTAACAAAAATAAAAGTTAAGTATTTTGTAAACGGAGATATAGTTAAGTAGCAGTATATAGTAATTAATACTTCCACGCTCTCTAATCATGCTTTTTTTATTTATTTGATTTTTGTTTATACTCTGTCGTCCACGTCATGTTATTTACATGTTTTACATACATTGGTTTTTACAAAATAATTCTTTTTTTACTGGTTTTATTTTACATATTGCGCATATATAATTAAGTTAACAAAATGGCTCAATTAAGCAGACTTCATCGTTATAAAAATTAAACATTCAATGAGATAGATAATGACTCATTGAAAGTGGATAGGGTCAACGTTGAAATGCTCATTTCTATGTACTTTCTATTACAGTACGCAATGCAAAATGACTTCCTTTAAAAAATTAAGGCCTTAACTTTGTCTTGTTAATCTATCTTGTTTAAAAATTTATATAATTTCAAATTCAATTCCTGTACGTTAAGTAGATGGACTAGAATGCTGCAATTGAAAACATATTATATTACCTAAAAAAAACTGAGGAATGAAAATTAATCTTCAATATATGATTGAGTTTTAGAAATTCAACATATATGTAAAACAACTAAAGAGTGTCCAAAAACAAAAAATCATTGAATTAATTATGTAATAATAATTATGATAAGTGGTTAAAATAAAATATGTTAAGTTAGGTATCAAAAATAGTAATATCAATAAATAAAGAAAAAATTTTTTTCTTTAATCTTGATGAATCTTAGTATTTTAAGCAAACCTAAAAACATTAGATGAAAAGACATTAATTAAAGATTTCTACTTAATTAAATTATTTCTACATATTTTATTAATTAAATTACATAGTTACATATAAACATAAATATTAGCACTCAAACATATAAAATCAGATAATAATCACAATAATCACAAAATTATAATGGCATTTTTTAAACATACGTTGTAGTAGAAGCTGAAAAGAAAAATGGTTAAAAACGTTAAAAGCATTGCAATGATTTAATCATTGACTTTACCAATAATATACTTATTTCGCTAATAATATCTTATTTGAATACAAAATACAATCTTAAGTTATCGAATATTAGAATTGGTAAATTTTTAATTTACAAAGCAAAAAAAAATTTTACAGTATAACAGATATGTAAGATAATAGAAACTGCTTATAAAATACATTAATATTTTTCTCGTTTATTAATGATAACTGTCGTATCAAAAAAAAAAATTTTTAATGAATTTCTATGGTATTATTCGACCATTTTCTTTATTCAGATAAAGGTCACATGAATGGTTAATAAAAAATTAAAAATTTTTCATATATAATTTTGTACATTTTTTTCATTAAATTTGCTAAAGCAAAACTTTAAATATAAGAAATGTTGTCCATGATTTCATTATTCTTCATATAAAAAATATTTTGTTTTTAACACTACATCAGGTAGTAAATTTTGTCACATTTTATTAAGATGAAAGACTTAATTATTTTAGATGATTTATGTATTTGAAAAATAATTATACGATAAAATTATTATAAAACACTCTTTAGTGTATTTGTAAAAAGGTAATAATTATGGGTGTTTCATAGCAGAAATAAACTATGATGATAGGACTAGTGAATTCCTATCTACTGACTCACCAATGTGCGAAATAATTATTTATATATACGACACATGTAATATATTACGCTTAATAAGGTAGACATAATTTTTTTATTACAATTTTTTACAAACTAGAATTTTTGTACAATTCTTCAAGCTGAGAAAATATACGTCCTTTTAACGCAAAACCTTGTTATCGTTTACGATTAATTTAAAAAATTATTCTAGTATTAACTAAAAAAGCTTTACGTAAATTATTCAGTCATGTAGAGATCAATCGCAATTTTTTTTTTATTTCCCTGATTTATAGGATAATGTTATTTCTTATTATATTTGTTTTACTTTTCTTATAAAAAACTATAGCCAACGAGTATGCATTATTAAAATTTCTCCTTCACACCTTTTTTAAGTTCAATCAACTTATTAATTTCATTGCTAAATCACTAAAAAATATTTACAATCATTCCTTTATCATTTTCATTATTATAATGAGAATTATACTTAACGACATTTGTAATAACTAAAATTTCTTAACTTTTGTGTATGCACACTATATTTATTTATTTTTTCTTTTGATTATCAATTAAAATTCGTGTTTATGTACAGATTTTTTTTTAAATTAAATTATATTACGAAATAAAACTACGAAATCCTTGTAGCATAAATTACCGGTTTTGTGTTTGTATTTTTTTTTTATTACACGATACAATAAATAATTTACGCAATACGATAGAAGGAGCATGGACATTTTTAATCTAAATATTGCTTTAGGAAATTATGAGCTATCAACTTTTGTGTGAAGGAAAGATTTTAAATTTCAGACCTTTAAAAAAAGAAACCTTTAAATGTCTGTAGTAATTTTCAGTGTTACTTTTTTTTTAAGTGAAAGAATTTTTTGAACACATAGAGACTAATTCAAAAAAGGACTTCTTGTATCTAACCTTTAGTTACAACTCAGTGGATATAAAAATATTAAACAAATTGAAGTATGATTGATAAAAAGGAAGTTTATAGCATAGCATCGAATACCAAAGGTGTTATTCTTATTTATAGTTTAAGAAGTATCCTTACAGTATTGTGCATTGAAATGTAAAAATAAATGTGCCACGGGAATTATTTATGAAAATCCTTTCAATTAAAACAAAAATCGTAGTTTATGTCAATTGATTTAATAGATAACTTTTTGTTATTTAAAAATAAAAAAAAGAAAACATACTAACGTGAATAGTAACAGTTTCAAGTGATTTATCCACTATATATTGTGGTCATTTAGTAATTGCATCCGTGTTCTAATTTAATTTGTATTACTCATTTATTTTTCATAGTATTTTTTCATAGTACAGAATTAAAAAGACTCGTTTCTATAATAATGTTAAATTAAAGATTATTATTTCCTTTAAGCCTTCCATTCCAAGGAATGGAAATTGCAACTACCCCTGCAAAATAGATTGTGCTTAATTGTGCCAGTGCTGTATTTTTCTGGACGTAGTAAATCGATCGAAAATGAACGCTATAAAAGTTTATAATTCTAAGCGTTTTTTAAAAATACTTCTCAATATTTATCTAAATTGCAAAAATAAATTTACTCTAGGCACGGACGATGTCGGGAGCATCACCAGAAAACACATTAAGCACTTAGGAAGAATTCCTAACGACTATCGAGAAAGCAGCGATCGGCCCGTGGGTACGGAATGAATAAAAAAAGAAGAAAAAAAGAAGAAGAAAAATGTAAAAACACAAGATGTGCACACACGCACTCGCACAGCATTTGTCCCTTGATTGGAACAGAATTAAAATCTTGTTAGCGGCTTGGCGGGAGTAGGAGGGCGAGAGGGTCGTGCAAGTACGGGAAGGGATAGGAAGGGGGTGAGCAGATGGAATTAGAATGTAAAAGACGTCGGGGCCCACTAATGGACTATGGCACAGGGGTCTCAGGTGTTGGGCGACGTGACCTTGAAGTGCTGCTCAGCCTGATGCGCGTGAAGGATGAAGGCTTTGAAGGCGGCGAAGGGGCAAAGGGAGCACTTGAATTGCGGCGGCTCGCACTTGTGCTTCAGGTAGTTGCTCCACATCTTGTAGAACTTGCTGCACTTTGTGCACGTGTAGCCGAGCATGTGCTCGCCAACGTATGTTTTACGATAAGCTGCAAACAGAAAAGGCAATGCCCTGGCGTTAGTATTGGCTTCATCAGTGGATTTGATTTTTGTATTTTACTTGCATGTTTCTTTGTTTGTTTGCGTGTTGTTTTGTTTGGCTTTTAGTATATTTGTTTAGCACGAGTCAAAAGAGAAAACAATATTTAAGGTAGCAGATACAAAAATCAAATGATAAGAAAAAATTCATTTTCAGATAATTTGAAAAGTCCTCAGCACTTAGCGGATAGTAAAATTAAAGCAATACAATAAACTTGTATTTTTCCTTTAGCTACTTTATTATTAATAAATTTAAGCCAACGATTTATTCTTGGGTTTATCATCATTCACGATGAAAAATCAAGGTCTTTTGTTGGTTTAAATATCAAATTAAGCAGTTGTACGTATAAAATTAAAAAGCATACAACACATTTTTAAATTAAACAATCACATTCTTCTTATTATTAAACACAATTAAAATTATCATTAAATCATTCACAAAATTTCACATTCTTACATAACTTATTTAATATAATATTTATTTTATTCCGATTTATAATTTGTAAATTGTATCAAATGACATTAATATAAAATATTACCTTATAACTAGGAATTCACATGAACTTCGACTTTCATAAAATTATAGTAGAATTTTCAATAACTGAAAGTCTCAACATATTCTACTTTAACACTGATACAATGCTGAAATGTATGAGTTACAAGACCTATAGTAATATTTAGAAACACATATGTAATTTTATATATATATATATTCATTGATTTACATCACCAGATATAAAAAAGATCACTACAATATAAAAAAAATTATTTAGGGTACATTATTATACCATAAAATATAACAATATTTGTTAATTATTTTACAATATATTTTAAAATAAGAGAAAAACATTTTTAAATATTTGTTTGTATTTGTTTGAAAAGAATTATAAACAAAAGTTTGTATTACATCAAATACAATATTGTGTACAATGTGTATAATACAGAAATTAAAAAAAAAAAAATATTTTCAATATTTGTTTTTCTATTTAGACATTAGACATTAAATTAACATTCTAATAAATATTCTTTATTTGTTCATTTTATAATATAATATGAATAAATGTAATTTAATGGTATTATTTAACTGAAACATCAATACAATAATAACAGTCATAGAAATATTTTTCTTTTATTTTCAAAAAAATCCAACTATAGTAAGCCAAATTTTAAAAAATTTGTACCAAAAAAATGTGTTATCGTAAAAAAATAGAAAAAAGAAGAATAGATCAAGGGTGTAAAAATGTTTAATCGTATATTTAATCAAATCCATGTATTTCCATACTAATGAACATAAATGTTCGAAAATGTGACAAAAATTAATATTATATAATTAGACTTAATAAAAAGTTACTTATTAAAACAAATAACGCAAAAAATGTTATTCATTAAAATTTTCTATTCTGCAAATCAGTAAAATCTTCATCTAATATCACATTTATGTATAGAGATTTCAGCATTTACCTGAAAAAATTTAACATAATTTATTAATAAATTAAAGTTGCTTATTATAAATCAGATATGATAAAATTATATCATTTACGTAGAATCAGATAGAACAATTAAATTCTTATAACTACAATCGATAACAAACATTCTTGTGGTATTAAATTCTAAACACATCAACCTTCAAAAATCTGAATAAATAATGTGTTTTTTTCTATTTAAAATTCGATCCGTTGTACATAATAATATACTCATTTCACAAAATATAAAAATTTTAGTAGCATCGACGATCAGTAACATTTATTTAATTTACCAAACCAAAAAACATGGAATAAATAAAGATAGATAATTTATGAATTAAACGCATGGTTTAAAAATGAAGGTTTTTCTTGTGTGCATAAATAAAAAAATTATTTTGTTTTATAGAAGATATAGAAATTTATGATAGTCTATAAAAATTATACTTCTTGCTTGCCTAGGAGTTGATGATCCCCTTTCGTAATTGAGTGAACTTTTTTGTTGAACAGTTTCATTTTAAATATTGAAATACCATTTAATGCTAATATAATCTCGTGTATTTACAATTAAATTATTTTGGCATGTGTTAAATATCAATATGACTTTTATCGTAAATGACATAACTGACCATAATGGTAAAGAACTATACACGAAGTGTTATTACGTATATTTCAGTAGTGTTTAAGAAAATAATATTTTTTAATTTAAACAATGGATACTTTAAAAAGTGATTTTTTATTTTAGAAAATAATTAAGAGTATTCGATAAAAAATATTACAATTATTTTATTATTTACAAATCACAAAATTATTAAAATCCCTAATAAACTTTTAAAAAAATAACTATCATTACTATGACGCTGTATTTTTTGATGTATTAAAAAAAAATTTATATAAATTACTTATACAAAATTAATAAAAAATTATACATTTATTTATATAAATAAATAAATATATATATATATATATTAACAGATTTTTATACTAAAAGTATTTCATCATTTCATACATTTCTACAAAGTAATTTTATAAATGTATTTGTAATATTATGTAGCAGTTATTTGCAATAATAATTAATGGTTTTACAAATCGAAAATGCGGACCATATTTTTAATGTAGTGAAAAATACAGTTATATGAAGTTTGAAAGTATGTTTTCTCTAAATAAAATGTATTGTATAGGAGCTTAAATTTAACTTTTTATTTGAACGATTTTTTATAAGCCTTTATGTAGATTTCTTTGTGGTACTTATGTGTTATAAATATAAAAAACACAAAATAAAAAAGGGAAAAAACTCTGAATTGTTCGTGGGAAATAAAATGAAGATACATAAAAAGTTGAATTGCGTTTAGAAAGTCCGACGTTTTATCGTAAATTTTTTTTATCAATTCAAATATTAATGAATCTTAACATAAGAAATCTTTTAATGTACAAAAAGCTTATATAAATTCATAAAACTTATTTTAAATAAGCTTAAGACGTGAGTTTTAACCTTTGATATAAATACTCGCATCAACAGAAATGATGTATTAGTAAAGTAAAAATCTTAGGTATATTGGCTTGTAATAAGAATTTGTCATATAACAAGAAAAGGATCATTTTACAAATTCAAAAAATGGTAATATATAATAAATAATAGTATAGCTACATTTATAAATATGTTAATTTATTTATTTGTAAGGCTGCCTTGGCAACGCCTAATACGTTGAATTCGTAATACAATTAATGTTCCTAATGACATCGATTTAACTTTCTTTACTGCATAATCTTAAAAAAATACGCATTATTGAAAAATCAACGAAATTGGAGAAACCATGATTTTGTTATCCGATGTTAAACAATATTCAGGGAAATATTCTTTTAATACTCAATGCCAAATTCAAAGGATAAAGCTTTGTGCCGGAACAGCTTACGTATACGGGCGAGTTAGGGTTAGTGTACAAGTTGTTAAATTTTCAATAAATAATGTCTCTTTGTGGTTTAGGATATCAGTGCTCGACAATAATAAATATATCTCTCGATATTGGGCGGGCGGGGCCTGCGCAGTCTCAGATGCCACCTCGCCTACCCTCAAGGTATGCAAATTAGGCACGGAGCCTCGTGCAGGTAACGGCCTTGCAGAGACTCTCGACAGGGACCGCGGGTATTAGTTGTGAAAGGTTTTCATGTGCCTGCGCACGCAGGACATGTACTTGCTGCCGAAGTTGCACATATTGCACTTGACCTTGACGCTGCCCCGGTCGTGGACGTTCCTCACGTGGCGCTCGACGTTCGCCTTGTACATGCTCTGATAGGTGCACAAGTTGCACTGGAAGACGGCGGCTCGCGGATTCCTCTTGCAGGTGAACTGCACGTGCCGCTTCAGGAGACTCTTAACCTGGAAAGTGGCCCGGCAGTGGAGGCAGACGTGCTCGGATTTGACCGGCGTCCACTTCTTCTCTAAGCTCGGGCACCCGAAGGAGGTCCAGAGGCTCGTCGAGTTGTAGCCTACAACAGAAATGCGTTCGTTCTGGGTTAGTTCGATCGGGGCTGTCCAAGTCCCTCTGGCAATTGTGTTTTGCGAGGCTAATTTTTAGGGGGCTCGAATCGTTTCTTTCTTTCTTTGCTCTGGCGCTCGAGTCGAGTACAAGAATGGCTTTTTACAGCTTTTGCTTGCGAAGGTTGCATTCGCCTACGCAAAATGGCCTCCAGCAAGCATAAGGATGGAGGCTTTAGATGTTTATTTTCATTTAGAGGTGAAAGCTACCCCTATTCGCATTGCTGGTTAAATAAAAACACGGCTACTGTTACGCCTAGCCTTGCCTATCAATGATTCAAAAATCGTCATCTTATTATTAAAAATACAGGGACTACGCAAGTGCTTTGAATCGTAACATATTTGTGTAAAAAAGATCATCGAATGGAAATGTTGAACAATTTACCAAAATTTAGAAATGTCTGTCAAATTTGGCAAATTGTTTTTTAATGTGAAATTCTACCCCCTTTATGGTGCGCCAAAGATGCTCGTTATTCTAAAGCAATGGTGTATCCTAAGGCAATTTTCACATACGAATACTACTTGCGTAATAAAGCCAGTTTACACTGCAGCAAACGCTTATTCAGCCGACAAGGAATGATTGTGATGCCTAGTAAGGTTTGAAAGAGTTCTTGTATAAATCGTGTATTACTTTATACTTCAAATATGCTACTTACTCGATTCTCGTTAATCTCAACGCTTAAAATTTTAAACTTTATCCTTGTCAATGCAAAATCAATTCATAGATTTATATAATTTTATAGCAATTTAAAAATAAAAGCACAGTAAAATTTCAATACTATGAAAATTTACAACGAAAATTGCGATAATACAGCAGCTTTGAACAGAAAAAAAGATTATTGCAGAGGTGGCCATTATTTCAGCTTAACATGATAAGAAATATTAATTTATTATAACATAAATGAATGATTTACCTTTTTTGTAGCACCTAAAACTATACCTTATCAAATTGTTCAAAGAACGTCGTTCGATGAATTTGAAAAAGCAAAAATTGGTTTTAAAGTTAATCTTGCACACATTTATAAATTAAACTTAAATTGTTGATTTGAACTAGTCTCATTCTTCAACAATTCAATTCGACGTTTTATCACGAGTCCAAGTATTGAGCATTATATTGATCTTCTTATTATTGTTCAACGGTAGATCAATGCATAAATGCTTGTTTTGATAGGAACAGTCCGCCAGATCCGTCAGGCTCCATCAATGTCAGTAAAATAGGTATTGTTTAACACATTCCGCGATAGACACTTACATCGATCATAATCTTGTTGCTTTTTTCGTGAACATTCTTAATGCGGTGCGAATTATTGTTTTATCATTTATATGTAAATATTATATAATACAACTTTTAATGCATCATCTAAAATCACTTTAATATAAATATTGGTCTAAATGCTATCCTTATTTATTGTTCTTAACTTCTAAATCTATTAGGTCACAATTTTCATTTGTTGCCGTTAATTTCTACAGTTAATTTAAAATTGTAAATAAACTCTGAAAAGAAACAGGTTATTAAGAAAAACAGAAACAAAAAAAATAATTTACGTATTAAAAATTCCTTTAAAAAAGTAATATTGTAGATAACTATTGTACCAATTAGTCCGAATTATCTTTTAAATCACAACTTTACCAGAAAAAATAAAGCTTATCAATGAAAAAAAGTTTATTAATAAATTATTTTTCTAAATAAATGAACTAAATTTTTGTAAGAATTTAAATAAAAAAAATAAATAAATTTTCTTCCCACAATAAATTTTATGCTCCAAATACTGTCACGTATTCAACAAGTTATAAGCTTAAATTATTTATATTCAATTTGCTAAATTAAATAATTTTCATTCAGGATAAAATAATAAAAGGGAAAGTTTTTCATAACATATTTTTAATTACGTACTAGGGAATATGAACAACATTATAATCTTTATAAAATACGTTAAAAAAAACACTTTATATGTACAAAAACGAAAGTAAAATACTACAAATATAAGAAATGCTTAAATATTAATTTTCATCTACATTTATTAATTATTTACAACACGTATGTTCAAAATAAAAAAATAAATAATAGAAAAACTCCTGAAAATGGTTTTATATGTAAAATATTTGTTAAAATTATAATTAAAGCTTTAGAAGCCATAAATATTAAAAAACAGGAGTATTGAAATATATAAATACAAAATAACATTGTGTAAATAATTAAAAAAAAATCTAATTATTTCTGATTTACATTTAACAATCATAAAACATAAGAACCATATTATAATAAAATCATGTAGCAAAAAATTGTTAGGAAAAACCTATAAAGATGTCCTACTCAACAGTTTAAAAACAACATCATTAAAGTTTCTTTTATCATAATATTGCATGATAGGTATCACAATATTGCCGAAGATGACGCAGATTGAACTTTTTTTGCAAAGTTCTTCACGCATAAATCACAGGAAAAATATTTTTTTCGCCACACTCAAATTTCAAATGTTTGTTTAGACTGCAGACAGATTGATAAGCTCGCCTGCATCCGTTGCAGATATTTAACAATAGACTCTTGCCTGAAAAATAAAAATATGATTTTCTGTAAGTATTACACGTTTTGTTAAAATTAATCGTGGAGAAATGCCTTAAAAATTACAAAAATGTATCATCTTTCATTATAACTAAAAAATGCGATAGCCAAAAAAGAATTTCAGTGACATTATAATAAAATTTCAATAAACGCACACCACATATAATGAGATAAAAAAGTTATTTAAACCATTTATCTAGTGTACTGGAGATAATTAGTTGATTTTAAAATTTTTTACATAAATACTGTAGGTTATAAAATAATGCATATATTAATAATTGTAATGCATCCATTATAAAAGTTTTATTATATTAATTTAATTTGCAAACTTAAATTTTTTTATAAAATAATTGTTTTAGCAATACATTAACAAAAATACCCTCAATATATAAATTTTTAATATTTATATAACTTGTAAGATCAAATTCAAAAATATACATTGTTCTTCGTTTTCAATTAAATAATTTGTCGTAAACATAAAGTACACCTTATAGACGAAATAAAAAATTTTCGGGTAATATACACTTATTATGATTGATAAATTTATTAAATTGCCAGAATATGTTAGCATATACTATTGATTTATATATTACTAAAAACAAATTTTGATCAATACAAAAAAACTTGGAATATTTTGATGAAAACATATCCTAAATAGTTCAAAACAACTGTTAAGATAAGTATACTATAAAAAAAATTAAAAATATAATTTAAAATAATTTTTTATGAAGAATCGTAATTTTCTTTAAGCATAGTTATTAAAATATTAAAAGAAATATTTTCTACGTAAAACTCGAATGGCATTTAATAAATTGTAATTCTGATGTATGTATAAATACGCGATGAATATAAAAATCTTCAGAACATTTTGACAAGTGAGCAGCTTTAAAATTAAAATAAAAAATCGATTGGTTAAATGTCATATGATGATGAAATTTTAATCGAAATGGTTATTCTTTATTCTTTTTTAGTAATATATATTTCTAATTTGATACTACAAAGACATTTGCAAGGTCTATTATATTATCATAATAACTCAAATGACTTTTTTTATATAATTAGAAATATATTTGAAGATTTAGGATATGCTCTTTAAAAAATCTGTAAATCTATTTCTATCTGCATTAAATTACATTTCTTTCTACAATTTCACTCACAATTTTTGTTTTTATTATTTACAAAAGATAGTTTAATATGAATATTAAATGTCATTTTTTTAAAGTTTTGTTCATTCAATAAAAAGAATTATAAAATTTTCTTTATTTAAAAAAAAAAAATATTAAAAAATAAGTAATCAAGTTAAAAAATTAATAGTAAAAAACAAATTTTTTGTAAAGGAAACATAAAAATTCTTAGGATTAATAATAAATGTAGAAGATAGGTTGAAAAAAATTAACAGGATAAAGACGAATTTAAGAAAGAATTGATTTAATTCTTAAAAATATTTAATTCAATCCACCTAGTAGAAAGACCAAATCATAAGCCTTCATTATAAGAGAAATGACTCGTTTCTGTTTTTTAAATTCTGTTAATAAATTAGACTTGCAATTTGATCATTCATGAGTATAAATAATAATATTGCGTATACATGCATATATAGTAACTACGTTAAGTATATATTAAAATGTATCTCGAAAGGAGTTCCGGATTTAAAATCATTTTTAAATATTTCAGAAGAGAAGTAAATTTTTGATAAACTAATAGCCATGCATAAATATCCCCCCCCCCTCGCCCTCAGTCTCTGAAAATGTCCAAGACATTATGAAGAGAAAATTATTTTGATCAGCTACTTCTTAAAGGCCGACTTTATTAATTTATTCTGTCAGCAGTCCTGTACAATTGCTTTTGGGACAATTATGAAAACTTTAAGATGCTCGTTCAATCCAAGGGGAACAAAGACCGTTGAGAGGGGCATTCATAAATTTTGAATTTTATAATTAGGCGTAAATGCCAGGGAATAGATTATGCTCTTTGCAAATTTGAGCTCTTATCCAGAAGGCAGCGTGCCGACTCGCGGAGTCGTTAGTCTGCTAGGCAACGCCTTAATGACAAACGAGTTAAGTATTGCAAAAGTTCAAGCACATGTACCAGCGATCCCGGCCCCTAACTTCGTCCTCCTAGTAAATTACCTATGGGCACCAATAGACAGCGGAGCCAAGGGAGGATCAGTGGAGAGCCGCCGACCCGTACTTCGATCTCTTTTTCGCGTCCCTCGTGTCGACGTTGTGATTGTGGAGCAGGTGCCTCTGAAGGCTCGCGTTCTGCGTGTACTTATTCGGGCAGAGGTAACACCAAAACCTCCTCTGGCCCCCGCACTCGAATTTCACGTGCCGCTGGAGATTGTGCTTTAGCGAGTAGCTCTTGCCGCACTTCTCGCACCCTAACCCCGGCTTCGCCGTCTCCTGCTCGACCTGGGGCTGGAAGCTGATTCTGTAGTCCCCGTAGAGATCTGCAAAAGAAAGCCCGTTAGTGGGGTTCGTCCTCGCAGGGCTCGAGTCGCGATTCTACGCGGCCAAATTGATTCGAGCCCCTCGGCACCGGTCCAACGCTGTCCCTCATCCTGTACGGTCTCGAGTCAGTCAGGGCCGAGTCGGGGGTCACATCCTCGATTATCCTTGGATTCATTATGCCGATAGTGATCTATTTAAGGACTAATTTTATTCTGTCTAGCAAGAGCTCCGTAATGCTAACCGTAATGCCAATGAAAATCATTGGATTAAGGACGAGCCTTTGAATTACAAAAATTAATGACACATTTATTAAACGAATTACATTGCTACGAGACCTGAAAGAGAAACTGTCCATAAAAATATATGAAATTACTTCTAAAAACACTTTACGTTAGTATTCACTCTGTAAAGATTTCATTGTTTTATATATTTCATACATTTCATTTAACATTCTCGATCAATCATTGTGTTCGAGTTGTAAATTATGATTGCATAAAACACATCGAAACTATCAGTATTACCCACATTGAGTATCCAATAGCAGTTGTAAAGCTTTGTCACATTTAAAATAAACGAAACTAAATTACACAAGATTCAACCAATAATGATGAAATAATATACTTTTAATCGAATAAATGCATATTATATTATTTGAAATATTTACCAAATACACAGAAAATATCCCACATTAATACGTATATACATGTTCGGCATGTACTTGGCTTAATAATAATTTAAAAAACGTAAATACAAATTTTTAAATAAGTAAATTAACTTATCTAATATTGAACACAATTGTTAATCGGCAGCAATGAATTTAAAAACAATCTTCAAACTATAGCAATGAATAGATGATGATACCAACGATAAATACAACAGCATAAATGTTTTGAAGGAATGATCATCGGCTTAAAATAATAATTATTAAAAACAAAGTGCATGTGAATAGACAACCTGTAACCAAAATAAATTAGCACAGCAAAAAAAATTATTCGCTCTTATATGCACCACTTCATTTTCTTCATATTAAGGCAATAATTTCAATGCATACATTTTACTTGTCATTAACAGATAGAAATCGTGAACCCCGATTTAACAGAAGCAGTCTCAACTTACTGATAGGAAAGCGGTTGTTCGGGGACAAATAACGGGAAAAGCTTCTGCGTCCGCTACTTACGTACCTTAACTACCGAATCGGATCGGCTTTAGTCTGTCGGACCATCGTAATCGTGATCAATAGAGTTTGGAATGCGATAAACCTGGAACAAATTGAAGACTGGAATTAATAGTGGTACAGAAAAATTGAGGTCAAAAATTGAATACTCACTCTTTATTAACGGATAGTTCGGTGAGCATCGATGCCATGAACTAAAAGTATTCGAATGCTCGTTGTTCTATTTCACGTGTCGGAGTAAAATTTCATATTTAACTTACTCATTCTTACGCAACAAGCTAAATAGCAACTGACAAATTCGTAACTTTAAATATTAACATAAAGCTTGAAAATAACATAAATTTGGAACCTGTATTGTACGAGTAAAGTAACATTTTTTTGTATCTAAAATCAGTACATTTACCGAATGATTTCTCAATCTCAGTGACATCATAGCGTCTTGTGTTTTTCTTCAAAACTTCGAATAAAAGATTTTTTGATTACAAAAGGCGAACTCACAAACCTTAAATACTGAAAAACAAATTTATTATCAACATAATGATTTCCATTTAAAATTATTATAATTGCTAGCACATCAAATATTAAAAAAAGTTAATTAATAGTTTTATAATTACATTTTATTATGATAAAAATACCAGCAATATTACATATGCTTCATTGGATTATTTAACATTGTACTTAATATTTTATAAAATTACTTATAATTAACTTATAATAATAATATTATTTATTTTAAATTCATACAACAATACATAAAACAAATTTCAAATATACTTATTGCAGTAATATAACTCTGTAATTCGATTAATATAAGAGATCTTTAAAATATATAACATAAAAATGTATATGGGATTTACAAACTTGACTACCCTTTTTTTCGTAATTACTAATTCAAGTACAAATTATATAGACTTTCTTCGATAAAGATATTCATAATATAACATACAACATACTTTGGTTAACATTTCATTGCCAATATAATAAAATACATAACATAACATATGGAATGTTGATATGCAGTGAGTTTAGTGTATATAAATATTTCATTTGATAAAAAGAGAAACTTTAGTATTAACAATTTTAATCCTTTACGATACAAAACCCTTACTTAATATGCACTTTTTCTAGTAGCAAATATCTTAATTATTATAAATAAAGAAAGCCATTCTTAATAAGTCTTTAGTACAATTCACAAAATGTCGTTGATGCTTTTCTAAAATTTTAACAAAATATGTAGTTTATACGAATTCGTGTATTTACAAAAGTTTATAAAAAGTAAAAAAGCCTTAAATAAAATTTAATACTACCAATGATACTTTATCATAAACAAAAAATAAAATAAATAATTGAATCAGTTCGCAATGAATTTTGGTTTCCTTGAATTACAGCAATATAAATATTTTTCGATACATACTAATCATAAATATGTAATTGACTGTTGCAAACAATCGCAGATTGCAAAATATCACTATAAATGAAAAATAAAGTATTTATTATATTTAAGCATGTAAATGTATTTAAACATTAATTTTGAACTATCCAAACTTTAATCACATAAAATAAAATTGAATTGCATTTGTTAGAATGAAAAATTTGATGGATAAATTCAAACTTTTTTGGGTGAAAATGCACCTTGATATATTTATCATATCATTTTCAGATAGATTTTTAATCATGATTACTTACAATGCACGCAAAAATATTTTGCTAATTCTTAAGACAATGTTTCAGATATGGTACCGAATTTTAAGACTTTCGTTTAATTAATATGTTTAATGTGTGTGTGTGTGTGTGTGTGTGCGTGCGTGTATTTCTACAAAAATAAATTGCCTCCACTCGTCTTGCCATTTGTAATCAAAATGATTGAAAACGTATTTAATGATAGTAAAATAATAGTGCATTATAAAAAAAATTATTTCAGACTCGGATTTAATGATAAATTTGTATAGTAAAGAGGGCCGTGACGTCCGAAAGTCGACTTCTTATTGAAAGCCAAACAATATCCGGGTAAGCTGAAAAAAATTATGGGAAAAACTTTGGAATATTTTGGAAGCCGAATGGAGGAATAGTAGGAAGTAATAATTTTACGCGAATCATCGATAAAAAAAAAAAAAAAGAGAGACGTTATTAACAATTTTATTGTTGCTTTTTCGTATATTTGTGGATATTAATGGCTATTAATCGATTGAGCTTTCGTTGAAGAAGAAAGCGCGTGCCAGGAATAGTTTTTGAAAATGATCAGAGTCTAGCGGTAAAGCGACGATATCAAGCTTGTAAAGCGAATCGAATGAAGGAAGAGGAAGAAAGGAAATCAAGGGGGGAGGTATTATAAGGGGTACAACGACGGGGCAGCTGTTCGATGATCGTTGGAGTGAGACGAGATTGGCAGGAGGAGGAGTGGGGGGGGGGGGACAAAGGGATCCTCCAATGCCGGAAAGTCGAAAGTTGGTTGCGGATAGCGGGCTAGTAGGTGAGCTCGTGGGGGGAAGGACTCGGGGGTAAGGTCGGGCCGGGGGCGGCGGGGTGTGGCGGCTCACTGGCTGTGCCTGGTCTTGACGTGTCGCACGAGGTTGCTCTTCTGGGCGAACTTGGCCCTGCAGACGACGCAGCCGAACCTCGGCTCGACGCCGCACTCGTAGTTCTGGTGGCGCCAGAGGGAGGTGAAGAAGGTGTAGCTCTTGTGGCACTTGGGGCAGACGTGCTTCCTCTTGGCCCGGGCCGAGGGCTTCTCCTCCTTGGCGAGCTGCAGCTCCTCCCCGACCTTCCACTCGGCCTGCTCGCACTCGTAGACTCGGTGGCGGACGAGGGCCCCCCGGCCCCCGAAGACCCTGCCGCACTCGGCGCAGGTGTACTTCCTCGCGCTCCAGCTCCGGGCGCTGAGCATGTAGAGGGGCGCCGAGCTCTCGCTCGACCGGGACCGGCGCTGCTGAGCGTAGTCCTTGGGGAAGGAGGCCAGCGGCTCGAGGGTGTAGCCCCGGCCTGAAAGCAGATAAGCAGAGGAGGACGCTCCGTTAGTCGTGGCCATCGGAGGGAGCCCGGCACTACTGAGCGAGCATCCCGAGCCCCGCGACCCTCTCAAGCCTTCGAGACTTGGCGCTTCCGGCGGACCCGAGGAGCCCGATCCCGGGCTCTTCCTCTCAGCCTTACCCGTTTACATTACCTTGGCCGAGCCATCCTGGCCCTCCTCTCCCGTACTCTGGCCTCTCGCGCGAAAGACTCGCGCTCTTTCATTTGGCATCGGTGGCCAAATTACGACCACTTCGCCAACCTTCGCCAATATTAATTACGGCAAACGATCCTCGATGTACCTCCTCTCAAAGCACCGGACTTGTCGACCCTTCGCACGTCTTCCCTCTTACGAGCTTTTACAATCGACGTACACCACTTGCGAGCTCCTTTGCATTGAACTTATTTCCTTTGGCTATTATTATTATTCCTGCGAATCGCCAGGCTCCTACCGTGGAAGATTTATTACTGTCTCTCCGACAAAACTGAACCCAGCTAACTTATTTAGAAATTCGACATAGGTAAATCACGTCGCAAGGTCCAATTTACATTCAATGGGCAATAGGAATTACGAGCTGCACTACATAATACGGAACGCTCTTGGCTTTTGCGGGAATTCACAAGTCCGCGCATCTGCCTCTATCTGCGCCGATGAGTATTTGTCGAAAGGTAATGATTCGGAGAAAGGAAATATAAGTATTATATCTCACCGTTTATCGTTACGCTCGCTACATCAATTTTAGGAGGCACTATTTAAAAAAAAAGAAAAAAAGTCATTCGAGACGTGAAATTGTTAAATGTTAGTACATGGGTTAAGAGCAGATTAATACGAACACAATAATTGGAAAACAAATTTTAGTTTAATTCACTCATTATATGTACATGTATAAAATTGTTTACACGCTGCAATTTTGGATGTTGAAAATACTCCTATGTTTATAAATGATCAGATTTAATAAATATCGTTTATATAATTTACTAACCCCCCCCCCTTTCCGCCCCACCCGCCCTATTATGTTTATTTGTATTATCAGTTTTTGATTGGATGTCTAATAACGATTGATGAAAGAGCAATCGAAAAATTCGAACCATTGTAAAGCACAATATTCTGATCAACTCATTTGATGCATTTTCTAAACAATATTCAATACCGATAAATATAATTAATATATTAAAAAAAAAAAAAAAAAAAACCGATCGAGTAACGATCAAGCGGCAACTTTGGTAAAATATAGCAACTATTCTATTTTGAATCTAAATCATTCACATTCGCATAAATAATTAAAAGAAAAACAAGGAAATTGATACACCTCGCCGTAATTGACGCAGTAATATCTTACATCGATATAAATAAATAAAATTCTCAATATTCACGATAACTCTATAGCTTGGAATGTATACAAAGAAAGAAGAGAAAAAAAGTTCGTTGGTGTGTATCAGTCTGCAATGTTTTCATTTCAACGATAACAAGTCGATATGATTGTTTGTTTTCTGCTTAAAACTACATTAATTACAACGCGCGACCTCGGTCGATCAAAAAATGTCACCACGCTCTGCATCTCATGACAAGTCCAAGACCTTCTAGGTAATTTCTACCTCTCTTATCGGACAGTGACAACCTTCTAGCATCGCGAGCCCCGAGCCTTCAGAGGACTCCGGTCCGAAGTTCGAAGGAGCGATCGTCCGAACTCGCGGAGGAGATTCCGAGAGGCGAAGGGGGACTCGCCAAATACTGCATCGAGGGGCTTTAAAGAGGAAGTCCTCTTGGGCACTCCGAAGCAGGAGTGAGCACGGCTAAGGAAAAACACCCAATCAAAAACATCGCTCCCTAATTATGCTTATACTCGCTGGCGTAGCCGCTGAAGCAGCCCATCTGCATGGATGGATCGTAATCCCTTTCGCCTCCATCGAAGAAGGGCTGGTGTTGCTGCTGCTGCTGCTGCTGCTGCTGCTGCTGAGACTGGTTCCAGACGCGCTCGTGCCTTGCCAGGACGTGCTTCATAAGGCTGTCCTTGTAACGCGTTTTGTGCGGGCAGTAGACGCAGCTGAACTTCGGCTCGACGCCGCACTCGAAGTCCCGGTGACGCTTCAGGTGGTGCTTGTGCTTGTAGGCCTTACCGCAGGTCGCGCACACGTTGCTGCTGCTCGTGTAGACGCAGTGGTATAACTTGTCTGTAACAAGAGGGGAATCATGTTGGCGAATCGTCCGGTCTGTGTCACGCTCATCTCCTCAAATCGATTTGCTTATTCAGCTGCGCGATTCATTATCGTAAATTCATTCGTACTTATGGACGTCAAGGCTTTTGGAGCGAGGAGCGGGGAGACGCGAGGGAAGATTTAAAAGAACATTCGTCGTCTCTTTGGACGAATAGTTGTTCTATTAAATACCGAGTTAGTCGTGATAATGTTTCGGTTTAATATTGCTTCGACTGGGGAAGAATTATTTTTTTGCGGCACACATAAGAGGGACTGTAATGAAATATAAGACTACGCTATTGATCGTGTCGATATAACTTTATTCGGTGGATCGCATACTGACGCATAAATTTCAGTTATTCGTACATTTTATGTGAAAGTATTAAAGCGAACGCTTACAACTAAAAATTGACTAGATCAGAAAATGGTTGAAATTTTAAAATTTGATTACAACTCATGAATTAAAAGCTTAATTCTTTGATACAAATTTAAAACGTAGGTCAACGAATCTACGTTTACGCTGCGCTCGACAAATGTTAATATACGCAATCTAATGAAAACAATGTAATACATACGGTTCGAGGGATTTCCTGAGAAAACAATATATATATATACATATATATGGGTGCACGTGTATACATTTATATATATATATATATATATATATATATTAAAAATCACAATTTATCACAAACTTTCTTTACAATCATTAATGCTTTTCTTACCGTCCTTTTCCTGCAAGCAAATACATTAAGCTGACGAGACCATCAGATGTTAAAAATATCAAACAGTGCGGCGATCGGTTAATTTTCAAATTAATTTTTTAACGTCACTAATTGCTTAAACTATAAAGGAATTAGCGATCGAGGATCACGGCTAATGATAAACTGTTAAAATCTCGGGCAAAATCCTTTAGTGGGGCCCGAAATAGGACGAGCCCCAGAATCGCCAACTGAAATTGAACACTGTCTAACACAGTCTAATAAGTCGTGATGAAGGAGAGCTTCTGCCGTCCTCGGTGGGGATCCTCCTGGGCGCTGTGGACGTTCCCGTGCAGGATAATGTGAGTCTTGTAGGAGGACCTGAAGGGGCAGTGAACGCACTGGTAGGTCGGCTTCCTGCCGCACTCTTGCTTTATGTGCCGCTTGAGGTTCTTGAGCTCGTAGTAACGCCTGTCGCAGTTCTCGCACGCGTATCGGCCCAAGCCTCGCGACCTGCGCTGCCTCGGATGATGAGAGCCACCTGCGAAAAACACGATTTCACTGGTCAGTCGAAGCGTGTTCAGCCGGCCCCGTTAGCACGTGTACTTTATCGAAGGATCGTGGCAGGATTTTGTTTTTGTGCGTAACGTGTGCTATTGGCGATCGCGACACCGCGCTTTACGACATTTATGCTTGTAAATGCTTTGGCTTGTTCGAGGGTCTTCCCGTTCGCGGACTACTTCACAATATCGTCGCTTCGTGTTAAACGTATTAATGAGCGTGTCATGTGTGCGATCCCTCCGTAGATGCTCCGTCTGAATAACAAACAAACAAACATTAGTATTTTTGGTGTAGACGTAAAGAATATACTTTAACCTGGGCTTTTAATGCTTCGGCAAAGCCCGAAATGAAAACTTTAGAATAAAATTCTCCAAAGACAACACTTCGCTGATTCTGTAGTGTATTATATGCGCATTGATTAGTTTAAATAAATCCTATGTTTGTTATTTTCTCTTAAATATTTTATTCAAGTAACGTCACATTCAAAGCCATTTATACGTTGTATTCACAACTGGCAAAAGCGAGACATTGTGTGCAAGGCGAACGTCATTTTTTTATTTTTTATTTTTTATTATCAATTATAACAATGCATTATGTTTTATTATCAACAGTGATAACATTACTATGGTTGCATTGTTTCTTCTATATTTAACGCATATTTGAATGTATTTTTATTACAGTTGCAGTCCATCCTCGTGAACATTACACATTAATAAATATAATTTTAGTGATATTAATAATAATGATGATGATGATGATGATTATAATAATAATAATAATAATAATAATAATAATAATAATAATAGAGTACCGACAAAGATGAAATTTTTATTCACTTAGATCATTGGTTTCATATGAAAATTTTTCCGTTACAAAAGATCCAGGAAAAATAAATAATTATCATAATGATGATGTAAAATATCCTCAATACTCTTCAGCGTATTTGATTGTCTTTTGGACCTATAATAATGGCTCTGAATAAACAGAGAGCAACAATTAACCATTATAAAAAATACGCTTTTGATTGTCTTTCTGAATCCGAGGCTCGGCAATCTTGTGGATTAGCAGCAGGCCCGAATGCACGTGAACGATGTTCTTGATAACATTGCACCTAAATATACGGTCATAATTTCAAACTACGTGCACTGCGCGTCCTTACTAAACTCAATTTACGCGACGACGCGACCTGTGCTACACTTTGTATGACCCGCTGCACGTGGAACAACGACAATCGTTTATTGGATGCAGGAAAACCGGCTTCGTAAATGTAGTTATCATTTGGCACTGGAAAATAAGAATAGAGCAAAGAATAAGGTTTTTTTTTTAATAAATTTTCAATACAATCCTTGTTTAATTTCTTGATCTTTATCTACTGAGCGATAAATAAATTTAATACTAAATTCTACCAATAATTGCTGTACGTAATACTCGATCTAAGATTGATCTGAGCCTTACAGCGAATGAAGTAATTTAAATAATGAAGATTTACAGTATAGTTTTTTAATGATGAGTTTTAAATCTTTTTTCACCAAAGACCGATGTCTAGAAAATTTTCGTGCGATTCGAAATCGCTTCTTTTTTTTTTATAGAAATAATATTTTGAAATTTTTGAAATTCTACTTTAACGGCTTTTAAAATATAATATGTACATGATTTGTATTACATTTTTTATTTTTCTGTATTTTTTAATATTTAACCCATTGTATGACTATAAAGGGTATTTGTTTTTATAATTTAAACACGTTTGCTACATTCGTTTTCAGATCTTGGCTGTAAAATTCTTTTTATGAATTTTCGTCCTCGCGAAATAGGTTACTATTTTCACAACTGACTTTAATGTGTTATTTGCTTCAGTTACGAATTTATTTTATCTGCGTTATCTTGAGTATTTTTTTTTTGGATTTTTGTATCGTATCACCTGCAAAAAAATAATACGTTTATGTCTAATAATCCTTATAACGATGCCAATATTTCAAACAGACTCGAAAAAAATGGTTTTTTATGTACAAAAATAATATGTATAACAAAAACAATAATTTGTAATAAGTATCATCATTTTATCTTAATTTTCATATTAATGTGGGTATAATAGTATAAAAGATCGAAGCATCATAATAGAAACATAGATGTATTAAAAGTTGACAAATAAAGGGATTCCCTTTGTTAGAATAACTCAGTGGCTATAGACTCACGATGTAAAATGATTATTCGAAGATGTTTTTCCGGAAATCCATAGGCTTCGGTAATCATTAAATATAAGCTCCCTTCATCCAGCGTCTGCAGAAATATTCTGACTTGGCAGTTATTCGATATGAGGGCGTAGGCCATTTCAACTTCTCTTCCCGTTTAGCCTACATTACGTAGGCATCAGCTTTCGTCAAAATGTCAAGGCTTTGTTGAGCTTTCAAGATCAAGACCTTGCACTTGGTTTTCTAGAGCGCTGAAAAATAGTTTCCAAATAATATTAGTACTAAGTCTCAATGTTATTGTTTGACTAGATAAGCGAATAATGTAAAATATTTAAATATGTAAAATATTGCATTTTTTTGCTTTACAATTTTTTTAACATTGTCTGCCAAAGTAAAATATCCCCGTCTAGAATTTTCTTGTCTCTGTATTAACACTTAGAGCACCATAAAAACTATTAGGCATTATTTATGAGTAAATGTTTTTATTCATATTTGAAATATTGTCACATTACGTCTGTGCCTTTACACATATTAAATCATACAACTTACTCTTTTCAGTAACTTTTATAATTATCATCTTGCTAATGGCTACCTATGCCCACATCTTCAAATTTATTATTAATTTGAATTTCTTGATTAATTTAAATTTAGGCTGATGCTCAACTCCGTGTCTCGTGGTATCAAGGATAATATTCTGTTTAGCTTTAAAATCTTGTTCATAAAAATTCGCAAACATAACATCTGAAACAAATATTAATTTTCATGTTATTTACTTTTATGTACAATTGTTCCTCTGTCTGGCTGGTCTATAAATGTGATTTAACAATTTTAAGACAAATATCAAATTATTAAATGGATGTATAAATAAAAAACGAATTTCATAAGATTATCATTTTAATACAGCATCTATTTAATAAATGATCATTGTATTAACGTAATAATTTAACATAGATTCATAATTTTTTTTCTTACATACTTTTTATTTTGTTTAAGTTACTCCCACATATGATAATTTAGCGTTCGTTAATTAGAAACTTATTTTCCAATATTTTTTTTTATATTAAAAAGAAAATATTTCTTATAAATCATAATAAAATGCTATTTTATAATATTGTCTTTACAATGACTCAATTTATATAAGTTTAACATTAATTTTCTTGATAACAAACTTTATTTTGAAAATTAAAAAATTTTTTACAATTTTGTCGACAATGGATTTCATTAAATTTGTAATTTGATCAACAAGATTACGCCATATATATATTTTTAATTTAGCTACCGAAAGGGTCGAATGTTTACACATAGATTTTGAAAACTTATATTGATTACTTATATTTCTTGATGTCTTCTAAAGATTTATTATAAACGTCAATAGTATTCGATGTATCATGCTGAAAAATAAAATAGTGCAACTATAAAACTGGATATAAAATTTATGAGTATTTTCTTAATTTATAACAATATAATGTATTAAATATAAACTGCAAAGGCAAAACAAAATTAATATTAAGTAAGAACAATTTATTTATTAATAGGAAATTAAATTAAAATATTTATATAAAAAAAATTCACGAATGGATTATTGATTGTGAGCTAATTGGAAGCAACGAAAATATAATCAAAGATACGAAACTGAATCGAATTTTGGTATATTTAATTATGAATTGATGCGTTTTTTTTCTATATTTACATATCTTTATTGAAAAAACTCGTAAAGGGAAACAGCGTTACATAGACACTTACTTGCGTAGTACTCAGTTTTGTCTCATACAATTTTTATGTTTACGGTTATGAATAAGTGATAGGGACTCTTATAGAGTCGACCTTACTATTGGTTACGTCGAACATGCGAGAATACATGACATGTGAACAAATTGTGCTTTGCGTGATTCGCAATTAGTATCCGGGGGACGGGAGACGCCTTGATTTGTATATTGCAATTGTTTAACATAAGGAAGTATAATTAAAATTGTACAATTAAATTCCTATCTCTCACTCTCTCTCACTCGCTCTCAATCTCTCTCTCTCTCTCTATCTCTCTCTCTCTCTCTATTTCTTTCTCTTTGTTTTTGGTGTACGGAAATTATCTTAATGTATAATATTGCTTAAATGTGTGCGTAACAGATACAACACCATTGATAATAGATTAAAGTATACAATAAATTAGGGCCCAGTATAATATTATTAATAATCCAACGTATGCCGTACAAGATAATACACGACAGTATTTAAACTACTCTTTAATTTAATGTCAATTCAACATTAGTCTGACACAATTCCTTTCCATGAACAATAAAATGGTTCATTTGCAAATACAAAGACGTTTGTGTAAAGGGATTACATCGGTACAATACTACGCTGCTGATATGTGATCGGAAAATTTGAAAATCTTCACAACTCAAATAAAAAAGAATATTTAATAGAATAAGATGAATAAATGCAATATAATGTAACTTATTAAACTATGAAAACTTGCTAGATAAAACAAACCTTAATCAAGTATAAATAATATACATAAAAACATTAATAGAATGTATTCATGTATTGACAAAATTATACCATTTTAAATAATATTGCGGTGGGGTAAGATATTTTTACGAAAACTTATGAAAATACATTTTCATCATTGTGTCAATGATATGCAAATACGCTGAAAAATTTCATTCTTCGTTCATCTAAATATCGACGCTCTAACAAATATTCCGTCGAAATATATATATAAGTGCAACTACAAAGATATAAAGTATTTATTCCGAAAATTTTTCATTTTTCACTTTTCACTTTTCACTTTTTATTCTTAAAGGATAACGCTGCATTATTCTAATAACTCCATTCTTAACGGTTTTCACTTCAACGGCTTATTTTTATTCTTTTTATTTTGCTTTTGAGGAACTTTTTTCATTGTCGCAAGAGACGCGAGAGTAACTTTCTTTTATCGTGCTTATATGCAGAAGATGGAAAATTAATGTAAAACAACACTGGAAATGAGTGCAAAATTTATATTAACACGGAATTAATGAATCACTAATACCTCAAAAACTCATCTTGTGCACCAACTAGAATTAATATAATTTCTCGTAGGTATTATTTAAAATTTACAAACTCTTCGGTTAATATCCATAAAAAATATATATTTTTTTCATATTTCCTAAAAATACCTGTCTGATGAAAAAGTTGGCATTTTGATGATAAATTTTGTTCCTTGTTTTGCAGCAGAAATATAACTATTACGCTTATTTTTTGTGCCACTTTTTCAATAATTTTTTCGTCTCGTTGAGAGTGCAGCCGCAAAGTGACGACCAAAAATATGCATATTGCTATTACTATTATAGCGCGATTAATTGGCGCGTTATGCTGCCTTACCTTTGTCTTATTAACCTTCGAAATTCTATCATAAATCATTACAATTCGCATTTGTATCAATGACTGCTCATTTATTTACGATACATTCAAAGAAATTTTCGTGCTTCAGCGAATTCATTTTATCATTATTACAGACAAATGAAAACGTTACAAAGATTCTTACCATTAACCTTTTAGATAAATAATAAGATGTGCAATATATCTTGTAGAATCGCTAATATTGTAAAAACATATTTTTATTTTTATTTATTTATTTATTTATTTTTTTTTTTTTTTTTTGGTAAACTGTTCTTTGGTAAGGCTTAACAGAAAAACAATTTCTATATTATTATAAGAATAATAGGCATTCAAACTCAGTTGTCTTACAACGCTCATAAAGTTCTATAACGTTTAAAATAATACTAATACTTAAAATAATTCCTCAAATGAATACTATAGATTTTTTTCTAAATTAATTTCACGCAATGATTGAACTCTGTAAAAGATTTTCAATCAATCGGTAAATAAAAATGGTTAGCTACTTGCAGTAATGTATGAGGAATCACACGGCAACGCCGTACCCTACAGAATTCATGATAATTAAAAATTTCTTTGAGCGCTTAGTTTTTTTCAAACTTTACGAAGTGCAGAGCATACAATATTTAGCTACTACTGTGCATCATTATTATCGTTCTAGCGAGTACACTCATACTTATTACGTAGAAAACGTATTTCCATTCTGAGGAGAAATCTTAAAGCCTAAATTTTTGACTCGTCAGCACAGTTTATAATAAATATCAGACTATTTATTCCCATTTCATTTATTGTATAATTTTTTAGAACTCGGTTAAATTTGATTTCTAGTTTCACTTGATGACAATTGCACATTTCAACATACATACACACAAGTATTATAAGGTATTTTAAATGCAAGCAAAAAGGCATCTTATGCGTTGCTGATGTTTAAATAATTTGAGCTCATTTCTTAGAAGTGATGGAAAATTAGTTTAGAAAAAATACAATAATAAAAACTATAAATAGTATAAAGGCATTGAAATGTATGTTTATTTCAGTAATTAAACGAATCGTTTTTTTTTCTTTACTAGTAAAAGGAATAATTACGCGTAATTTTAATATAAGTTAAAAAAGAAGTCTTTATTTTTAGTCTCGAAAACTAGTAAAAATGCAATTAAAATTCAAGCTATTTTCTAATGATAAAGCTATTTAAAGATAAACTAATATCGCTTCGTTTATAAAAATCGATATTACAGCATAATTACTACGATTATTTATTTATTTTTTTATTTTTTTGGAGCAAAAATTATAAAGCTGATTTTCATTAATTTATTGGTTTCATTGATTATCATTTATTTAATAAATATATAATTTTAATAAAAACTAATAATGCCTACAAAGATAATAAATCAATGGACGCAGTCAAATGTTATCAAAAGTGATAAATATATGCATGGCCAATAAAATTTAATTGACATTTTATGACTAGCTGTATGTATATATATATATATATATATATATATACATACGCATATATGCATATATATACATACGTACATATAAATATATATTTATATAAATATATATAAATATATATATACACATATATATGAAATTGACTAGTAAATCAGTCTCTTCGCGTTGTATAAAGAAAATATTGGCAAAGTCACGTGTTTGGTGTATTTTTGCTCCGAAAACAATACAACGAGTGTAAAGGCCCGACAACTTAAAATGATAATGCTTTTAAAAGTAAAAGTGTCGGTATCCAAGGGGTGCATCAACTATGACTTTTAAATGAAATAAAGTTGAGGCTGTCAATGTAATATCGATCGGTCGAGACTCGGATGGAGGATCCGAGTGGCGAGTGCCGAACGTAAAAATGCTGGTGTATACGTGATAGTGCAGGGGCTGCTGGAGCAGCGGCCGCGAGAGCAGCCGCGGACTCAGCAGCGGTCCGATGGTGAGGGGGGCCCCTCCTAGAGGAGAAGCGGCTTGCCGAGGGCCGAGGGTCCAGGAGCCGCGGGGCCCCCGGGCCTGTCCTACTTGATGTTGTGCACGGAGAGGAGATGCTTGACGAAGCTGGCCTCGATGCGCGACCTGTAGGGGCAGTACTGGCAGGAGAAGTGGGTCTCGCAGGTGACCATGCCGCAGCCCATCTTGAGGTGCTTGCGGAGGTTCGAGGCCCAGGAGTACATTTGGCCGCAGCGGGGACAGACGTGGAGACGCGGCCTCACGATCGGGAAGAGCGGCGCCTCTGCAAAATCCAAGGAGAACACGGTTCCCCTGAGTTAGTTCGTGCTCGAGGCACTTGTCCGGCGGGGACGGGACTTGCTCGACCTCCCCCGCGCGCATAACCCCGCTGCCTTCTCGAGTCAACCCCCAGGCCAGCCCACCCCGCGTGAGCTTGCATTGACGGCTGCCCAGGCGACGAGGAGGATTCGCGGAAGTGAGCAACGGCAGCGAATTACACGTGGGCTCCTTTATCAGGGCCCCCGATCGTACTTATCGCTCCGCGGGCCTCAATGCAATCTCAGCCCTCGCCAAGGGCCCGTCCAGGGGGCCGTCGACGCGCCCCTCCCCCCTCGGTGAACAACTACGCGAGCACGGTGTACTAATAGCCAACATCGATTAATGCATGCCTCACTCTAACTGTGGAAAACTTAAAGGTGCGCTCTGTAACGTTAGGATGCACAATCGAACAAAAATAAGCCCCGGCGAATTTGAGAGAGCTATTAAACGAATAAATCAAAAACAAAAACTATTGAAATATCATAAGCACATATTGGCATGCAATCATTCCATGCTTATTATACGGTACAACATTATGAATATTCGCTATAACAAATTATTTGCTGCATTAATTTGCTGCGACTCTCGACTCCACCGTCAATTCTCTCGGTTCTTACGTTGAAACATGAATCTTTTTAATCAGTCGATCTCCCATCTGAAAAAAATAACATATACTTATTAATTAAGATTAAATACACATTTGCTTGCTTTAGCTTTGTTTACAAAACAATGCGTAGAGCTCAGGATCGTACAAATCGTACTGTATTTTTAACGATTATTTTTTATGACAATTTTATTTTTCTAGTATTTATTTATTTTGTGTGTGTGTGTGTGTGGGTGTGTGTGTGTGTGTGTGTAATTCAATTTATGAATTAACACATTAAATAGATTTTTTTCAATTTAATTGTATTGTTAGCTTTGATAAATAATTATTTAATGACTGTAATCAATACAAAACAATTGTAACAATTTTGATTGTAAAAATGTTAAAGATCACATCGTACAAATGTACACATGTCAACGTCAATACAATATTTACTTCAACATAATTTACCAACAAAAACAAAAGAAAACACTCACAACTTTTTTTCATCAACTCTCATACGACCCAATGCCAGATGAACTTGAATGACACAAATCTTAATGATGTACAGTAAAACATTTTATGGACAATTAAAAGTAATGAAAAAAGAAACGTAAGACATGGAACTAACAAACTTTTTAAGGGATGAAACTAATATTTTATTAAACTAAAAGATAGCAAAGAAACGTTACGAAAATGTATACTAAAAGTAATACACCCTTGTAATTTTGCTGTTGAATATTGACGTGTATCGAAACGTATTGAAGACAAAATAGGTAAAGCATCGAAGGCTTGGATTGCACATTGAAATAAACAGATGCAAACCTTCTCGTCGGGCGCTCAATTTTCTTTAAAATAAATTACTCTCTCCCACCCCCCTCCCTCCGTCCACCTCCACCCCCTACTTCAAGATTGGGTAACAATTTTTCTCTGGAAGAGATATTCATGGTGGACGGAAAACTTTCTGCTAAAATGTGACATATCCAAAGCATGTGCGACGATCTCATGCCAGTCTTATGCGATAGAGCGGCTTGGATAATGAGGCCGAACGGGCGACGCTCTGCTCCCTGCCGCACTTCGACCTCGGATGGATTCTCGTCAGAGCCAATCGACCGGGCGCCGTCTTTGCATTTTTCCACGGCGGCTGCTGATTGACGAGGACTCTCTCCTCGCCGCAATCCTGGCACGGGCGAATCCCTTGGAAGCCTGGAAAAAATAAGCCAACAACTCGGTTAATGCGGAATCGATCGCATGGCTCCCTTTTTTTTACGTTTACCGTTTTTGTAAGGCAGCACTCGGCGAGAAGATTTATCGAGGACGGGCGCTCTCGAGCCACGTTGACACAACCTTATTTATGAAGATATATAGATGCCTTTGTACTAATTTACGAAAGCTCGAAAGGTGCTTAAAGTTACGAATGATCCAAGCACCCGTTCGAGAATCTTGAGTATAAAATCATTAAAAAGAAAAAAAAGCCTTAATTTTTCTGATTATCTTAAGTTTTTATTTTTACATTCGCGAACTCACAATTATATTTATTTCTTACTTCACTAGTAAATATCAACAAGTGAAAAAATTGGTTTATATTTATATATGTATATAAATACTTTGTAAATACGCCAATTTTTAAGCCGTAAAGTCTTGGTTCAAAGCACATTGAAGATTTACAAAATTGCTTAGAATTTTTAACAAAGCAAAGGTTTCATGTATAACTTTCTGCTAAACTTTTAACAATTATTGTTTATCGACACGTGTATATATGGTTCAGTTAAATACGAATTTTAATGGATGACTTTTCGCTCGAAAGATCGTTTTTATAGATCTTCCACTACACAATCTAATAATCAAATACATTTCTTATTTATGTACACTTCCTATAAATTGGCAGATGAAAATCTGATTATTGGGAAATCACACTTACATATTAAATCTCAGTGTTTAGTACTTTTCCAATTTGTCCATACCTCACCATTGCTTTATGCGTATTCAAATTCCATTAATGGCAAATACAAACTTTTTTTTAAATCTCATTAGAATTATGAGAATATTTATGTACATTGAGAAATGATATTTTTATAAAAGCGTAGTTGCAGTTTCATCAAAATCATTTCAGCCATAACATACAATTTTCCATGTCTCCATGACTAGAAAAGAACTTGGCATTATCTTTATTCGTCTTGAACTTTTTACATGACACTTAAGGATCATGCGAAACTATGTGTGTGTATATATATACATATATTATGCATAATATATACATAATTGCATTTATGTTACAATTGATGTAGTAAAGTAAAACAATTTGTAGGAAAAAAAAAATTAAATTTCTTACTTTTTGAAAGAATGTTACATATTTTTAAATGCATAAGCTAAATATTCTTTATGATATAATAATGGCGAGATGTTTAAATCTGATTGCTTTGTAAAAGAGTTTATTTATTACTGCATTATGTATTTCTCACTCGTCATTTGTAAGCTTTCATAAGATTTTATTGATTTTTGCCTTTGATTATGAATGATTTGTGTTAGCCTTAATTATATTATGTAAAATATGTTTAAAAATATTATGTACTTGTTAAAAAAAAAAAAAATTTATAATCAATAAAACGTATTACATTATTCACCTTTCAACATTTTATTATTTATGTAATATTTTATACAAACTAAGTACAAATCTACTGTACAATTGAATTGTTCTTACATATAAATATATGCATACTAAGGAGACTACATTTTTAAATTATCTTGCTAATTAGTTTCTAAATTATAAATAGTGGAGACGATATTTATACAAGCATATGCGGATGAACTACACTGAAAATTATTAATTCTAATTTCTTGGCATTTTTTGACTTGCTGCCGGGTTTTAAAATCGAACAACTGAACTCAAATCAATTGAGATTGTATAAACTTTACATTGGGAAGGAAAAGACGATTGCAACTAAAGCACACTTCCGAAAAATTCCGAATTTATCTTGATTTATTGAAAAAGCAATAATGCTAGCCTAGTGTTTTAAAGGTATTGAATAAAGTGGAATGAATATAATGATAAGCTTGGCAAATGGAGAAGTTGTAAATTGGCGTAGGTGTTACATTATGGTAAGGTTCATTCGCCAATAATGCTGGGCGAACAATGCTGGGCACGTTCCATTGAGAACAAGCGAGATAGAAAGTAATGGATCAAAAGCGTCGATGAAGCGGATGTACGAGCGAGTGGCGAAGATCTCCACGGCCGCAGGAGGGAAGGCCCGTGGCGAAGGTCTCCACGGCCGCAGGAGGGAAGGGTCGCGGCCGCGAGGACGTCGAGGAAGCGCGGATCGCGGTCGGGGGAGGAAGAGGCCAAGAAGCCCCGCTGCTCGGAGGCCTACGCCCTCTCTTCGGTAAGGTCGATCACGTAAACACTGCGGCCGCGGTGCTTCATCCTTATGTGCCGATAAATGTGACTGCGCTGCTTCATCCTAATGCAGCAGTAGGGGCACTGCATCTTTGGCTCGCGGTTGCACTCGAGGGTCACGTGCCGCTTAAGGCACCAGGAGTGCTTGTAGGTCCGTCCGCAGTCGGAGCAAATGTAGCGGTCGTCCTTGCGTATGGCCCTCGGGCGCGTGGCCTGGCCCTTGGACTTGCCCCGGCCGATTATCAACTCCGGCAGATAGAGAGGGTCCGAGCTGTAGTCCGTGAAATCCGTATCTAAAATGCAAAACGAAAATGCGTCAGGAAAGTCGCCTCCCTGGCCGACGTTGCGGCCGCTTTATTGCAGGGCCGATCTCGCACTGACTCTTAATCCATTGGCATCGTCCGCCTCGTTAAAGGGACCTTCCGCAGGGAGAGTGACGCCCATCGTTGGCCCTTCGATAACTCGGCCGCGGAGTCACTTTTCCCAGTGGAAGAGTACGCGGACGCTCGAAAGCGCCGATTATCGGCTCAACCGTTAATGGATTAAGATCGACTCGTGGATCGTCGTATGCTCTGCGCGGGGTCGAAGCCACGACTTTAATTCGCCGAAATTCAAGCGATTTTGCCATTGTCACGTTTTCATGCGATGCGATGCATGAAAAGGCGAGTACACCAGCAGCTATCTTTTCCAAATAAGTAAAGCTATATTCTGCCAAGTCTTAAGTAAACTATTCGAATACGATGAGTTAAGAGTAAAATCAGAGTAAAATAATAATAATGACAATAATAATAATAATAATGATGATGATGATGATGATAATAATAATAATAATAATAATAATAATGATAATGATAATGATATTAATAATAATAATAACAATAACGACAAAAGCAAAAATTAGCATACGTACCAAAATTCTCTGTTCAGTACAAATAAAAAATTATTCATGTACAACAAAATACAATGTATTATCATGATCTAGTAAAAACCATTCACCATTCCTGAGAAAAAGGTTCAAGCGCTAAATAGAAACTTTATTTACACGCATCAGCACTATTGGACAAAATATGTAAAATATCAGAAAACGTGTAAATTAAGTATGAGATGTAGACAAGGTATATTTTAAGTACTGCAAAAGATATGCTGACTAACGATATTTTAATATTCATTTAAGTATATACATTGGATATAAGACCATTTTTCACATTGCGAAACCATTGTTACCACTACTTTGTAGGACAAGCATAAGATAGATCCCAAAATTGTTTGTATGCTTTAGCACGAGGCCACACTTTGAAATTTTCAACTTTCTACTTTACACTGTGATCAATTTTTCATATAATAAAAACATACAATTCGAGTACAAATCAAAATAATTACAATACAAGTGTATCGATTATCTTCGTATATTTTAACATATTTTCATTCGGTCATTAAAATTCCGTATCCCTTACAATTAAATTACAACAATTGTAACAATCATATTGTCATCCGCATTCGTAACTGTTAACTTCTGCCTTTATCACACGTCATTAACTATAATCAAGCACCAATAAGCTCATTTTCCATACGATGCACACCTTTCCTCAAGGGGTAAATAGCAAGTTTAAAAAAGAAGAGGGCATGAGGCCTCGGAGACGGGGGCAAAGGTGCCCCCTCAACTGGTTCTTCCCTTGCACGGATAAACGCCCAGTAGATTAGAAAGAGAGGGAGGCGTTAAAAACAAGAGTCGCCGCCAGAATGTCACGTAGCAAAAAATAAGGGAAACTTGCGATGGATTTGCTGTTGTAAGCCACGCGGCCCTGTAACTTCTTCTGCCCACTTTCTCTTCCACTCCCAGTCGGGGTGCAGCAGAGCCTCGTCAAGGCTTATCGGTCCGGAGTCGATCCTGCGAATCCCAATGCGAAAATCAGCTCGGCCCCGTGCGTTGATTTTTTACGCAGTCACGAGTCAGGAGGGCAAGTGGCGGATGATGTTGCACCCCACCAATTGTCAGGGCATCGGCAGATCGATCGGCGCCTGTCATTGCTAAGTCCGCCTACTCCCCTGAGGAGTGTGTATTGCATCTATGAAACTTGAATGAAGAAGACACGCGGGATGGTTGGTAGTGTTATTTTAGTCTTGAAAGTAACATTGCTGAACGCTGTCAAGACCATGGCTGTAGTTTTTAGACGACCACTTAACCGCATCGTCTGATACAAATTCGGATTATACGAATAAGAAGGAATAATGTACCACGTTATTATTGAGCTTCGGGAATACCATAAGTATAATGAACAAACAATATTTTTTCTCAATTTCTCTAAACGAGTGCTCATTGTGGAACATTTTCTTTTTAAATTTTGTCCATCTGCGTCTTTTCTTTCTCTCTCTCTCTCCTATCCAATATTGGGTAGAGAAGAACTCGGCACTGCTTTTAATTTTCAACAATTATTATAAAAAAAGAAAGTACAGACTAACTTCCTGTATCTGTGGCAAACAGCTTTATTTAATCGTCCTACAAATTGATGTCAAAGTTACAAATCAATATTTCAACATTCAATTTTATAAGTAGATAAATAGTATTAAAAATAGTTTAATATTCATTTAGTAGCGTTTTCCATTGCACAGTAAAAATTTTCTATCACTTTATTATATATATATATATATATATATATATATATATAAACATAAATTATATAAATTTTTAAACATTTCTAAAATAAAATAAAATGTTAATTTGTTCATAAAAGAAAAAACTTTTTCATAAATGTTAGCTTTTCATAAATAATGTTTTTAACAAATTGCGCTTTAAATTTTTTTTTTTTTTTGTTTTGTTTAACATATCACTGTATAATAACATAATCAAAAATTTTACTTTATTAGTGTAGATAAATACTATTAAAAATATTCATTTTTGTTCATTACATTTTTTAATGCATAATAAAAGTTTTCTATCCCTCAATTCACGTAATCGTAAAATACATAAATTATTAAATAATAATTAGTTCATAAATGATAATAATTTTCTAATAAGTATTTTAATTGTATTACGATGATTAATTGACTCGCTAAATTTGCAATTATTTTTATATCACAAAATTATGTCTAATTTTTAACGTCGAGATTCTGTAATTTTAAAAGATGTTCTATCGGCAAATTTTATATCACGGATGAATAAAGAAAACGTTTCTTTTAAATAAAAAATATATAACATTTGTTCGATAACATAACTATACTTAGGTACTACAATTCGCAAAAAATCACATCAATCAAAAGTCTTACATAATACAAACAATATATGATTTTAAAAAAGGATTCAATTCACACAATCAATAATTGATTTATAATAATATGTACTATTAATAACATAAAGAGTTACCATTTTTAGTAAAAAGGTCAAAATATTAATTACAAATTAAAAATATTATTTGAATCGAAATTTCAATCAAACATTTCAATAAAAAGGAGGCTTGAATTTGTTAGTAATATTGCTTGTATAATAAATTTGTAAATCATTTTACGCATGAAAATGACAAAACTATTTTAAATTGGCTTATAAACGAGGAGCACGCGAGTATAGTAAATAAAAAATACATTCCTAGGCAAAGTAGATGAATTATATAATGTGTCGGAAGTATTCGTAAGAAAAATGAATCCTGAAGAAAAATGTAAATACAATAAACGTATGTATATAAACCTCTTCAAATGCGTTCACGACTTTATGTAAAATTGAAAACAATAATATGCAAAAAAAATGCACAGAATTATCTGTTAAAATGCAAGTGCGACGTAGTAAGTTTAAAGTAATTTCGGTAAAGCAACACAGAGAACAGTCGGCTCAAATATTTAATGAACTAATGTTCCTAAGCACAATTGTATAATAAAATATGTGTAATTTAAAGATGATTGCCAGTAGAGACGTTGCTAGAAGGAAGGAAAAACGTGCTCGTGCTTAAGAAATAACGTTAAGAGTCTTGAGAATTAAAAAAGTACGGAGAGCGGGTAGAGGCGCGCGGGGAGGCACAAGCGAATCCGTCGAGAGAACGGGAGGAGTCGACAATAGCCGATCTAGCCAGTGAGACGTGGTCGAGGGCGGAAACGCGAGGCTTGGGCGGACTCCGGGCCTTCCGGGCGTCGAGCAGCGGTCCGGGCGCCGTCACCGGAGGCTCTCGCCCGCCGGTAGAAGGGCCTCGAGGCGAGGGCGACCTCGGCCAGGGGGATCAGTCGCTCTTGTCGGTCGGCTCGACGTTGACGACGCAGACCCTCTCCCCGGGGTGCTTCTTCCTAATGTGCGAGTAGACCTGGGAGGTCTGCTTGCTCCTGAGGTCGCAGTAGGGGCACTTGTAGCGGGGCTCGTAGCCGCACTCGTACTTGAAGTGCCGGTTTCGGTTGCTCTTTAGGGTGAAGCCCCGGTGGCACTTGGGGCAGTAGTGCTGCTTTTCCCTCCACTGCGGTCCCCGTGCGAAGGCGCGCTTGCTGGAGCCGCTCCCGGTGCCGACCTCCTCGATGAAGCTCATGAGGGAACTCATGAGCTGGTCTGCAAACAGAGGTAGTCATCAGTTGCTTAAGTGCTCCGCTCTTATCGGACGTTGCTCGCCGGCGAGGATGAGCCACGAGCTTTTTCGTTTTTTATCGCTTGTTTTTTTTTGTTTTTTTTTTTGTTTATCGCTTGTTTGGGTTAGTGATCACGGGTAAAACTGCGGCTCGTGGACAGTGGCATTGCTGGCTCGGTATGCTGGAGCTTTCAATGGGATGCTCCAGAGCATTTTTGGCGAGTCGGCGTTTGGAGAAGCCGCGCTCTGTCTTCTCCAACTCTGACTCGGTAGAAATCGTTGCAGCATCGTATCGAACGTGCCGGATAGAGGTAACTTCAGTCATTGAGATTAGGAGAAATATTACTGATTGTTTTAGTGTTAAAGAGTCCCAACAGCGATTGGCCAGCAGCGAAAATTAATATGAACAATCGTAGCGATCGATGACGTTCGTGCCAAGCATTGCTTCTTCCCACTGATACTTACACCCTTTTACTGAGCTTTTTTCCATATATATATATATATATATATATATATATATACATACATACATACATACACACGCACACATACATACACAAATATTTCTATTTACATATATATATATATATATGTGTGTGTGTGTATGCGTGTACGTGTATATAATATATATATATATATATATATATATCGGGATCCGGCGACCAGCTTTTAATTTTTACTCGTTCTTAATGTACACAATGCCGATGCAAAAACAATGTTGCCAAATGCAGCCTTGTCAGTTTGTCAAAACATACATGCCAATTATGCGATGAATCGTTTACCATCACTGATTAAATATTAGTATTTATGCAAACTGTTAATTTTTCTTACGGTATTAGTAGTACTGATTAACATATACAATACGTATGACGTTGAAGATGTTGAATGTTGTTGCACCATTATAACATTCTTAATTTTAAAAAATTCGTTGAAAACAAATATAATGGAATCAAACGTGATTGAAATCTAATTGTAACGTTAAATTAATTTTGTTTACTATTCAGCTTATCAAAACTAATCAAAAGACACATGGCTCCGATCGAATGCATTTTTCCACAAGCACAAATACATTATTTTGTAGGTAGGGTGATTAAATTTATCTTTAAAAAATAGCATTTTCAACGGCAGACGATTTTTATTATAGTAAATTGTTGTTTCGAGAATTTGATTATTTTCAATCGTAATTTCAACGCATTCTTTATTAAGATTCACCCAAACTTAATCGGCGTTTGTTAATATTATACATTAATAAAATGTAATTAATGAACACATGGTTTAAAAAATCCAAAAATAAACATCTGATCTTAAGAATTATTTAAAAACCTTATATTTTAAAACAAATATTAACTTTATCTCTTTAGGTAGATGTACAACTTATTTTATGAAGTAAGTACATTTTAACCTATTTATTAAAACTATTTTGAAAATCATTCCATATACTTCCTAACCCTATGATTTTCACTTAAAAAAGAATTCAACGTAATGTATAACTTTTATAAACTCGATATTAGTTTCAATTGTAATAAATGTTAATATTTATTATGGTAATGTCTAAATTGCTTAAAAAATTTGCTTAACGTTGAAAAACTGGAAGGAACTTCTTACAACAATATTACATAATATTAAGGATTAATATGTATAGGTAAGATAATAAAATTTTTTAACATTATGCTTATCAACTTATAATACTTATCAACAAAATACATTTTCAATAAAAACTTAGTTTCAATTTATCAAAGTAATTAGTATTTTCCCAGGATAGAATATTTTTTTTTAACTGAATCAAAAATTAAAAATTGAACGATAGTCAAAATAATATTACTAATTAATATTTGGCATTATCAACATAACAAAATATTTAACAAACAAAATTAACATATACTAATCAACCAAGCATATAACTACATTAGCAGCTTTGATTATTTGTTGGCCGCATTTAAAAATGACTAATCTGATATTTGTATTTCCATGCCTCACCAGTTGCAATAAATGTTAATGAGGAATTTTGTATTTCGAGATACATTCAAGCTACACCTAAATTGAACGGAGAGCGTTCAAAAAGAGGGAAAAATTTTAAGCGCATCTTTGTCTCTGTCATACGACACAAGTACTCGTGTAACGAACAATTAAAAATTTTAATGGATAGTCGTAAGGATTTACCTAGGCGTATTGCCACATTAATAGATCAGAATGAATAAAACTCGACGTAAGATACTCGAGCAACGAGTCGATGAGTTTCCTTTGTTGTTGGCATTGTGTGTCTTTCCATTAAACTAAATCCCGTGATTACGATTGTTATCCCCCTAGGGTTCAATGGAACACAACAGCAGCAGCGAAAGCGAGCATTATAAGCCAGCGGATGCACGAGCGCATCGGAGAAAGATCCGAAGGTCAAGGCCAGTCTGTAACACTGCACAACCACTAGCAAGATCGTCCAATTTTAATCTTCGGACTTGGGGTAAACGACGTAGACCACCTGCCCTACGTGCTTCGTCCGGATGTGCGACATGACATTGGAGGTCTGCTTACTGCGGAACTCGCAATAAGGACACCGGAATCTCGGCTGCTGGCCGCACTCGTACTTCAAGTGACGCGTCATGTTGCCCTTGACGGTAAAGCCGCGCGAGCATTTCGGACAGCGAAAAGGCTTCTTGTAATACTGTCGGTGATGCTGCTGCTGTTGCTGCTGCTGCTGCTGCTGCTGCTGTTGCTGCTGTTGCTGCTGCTGCTGCTGCTGATGATGATGATGATGATGATGGTGACGATAATGCTGCTGATGCATTATTACCACTGCCCTCTGTCTCGCATTATTACAAAAGTCTTTGGCACTTGGTGGACGCTGCATCGAGGATGTCGACTGGTTCCGGGAATCTGAGTCTACCCGCTGCTGTGCAAAGCTGAGCCCGAGTGGCGACACCGAGATACCTGAAAAAGGAAAGCGATTCGACTGGTTAGTGAGGGAGCTGAGAACTTTGATCCTGGCTATGATTTTCTCGCTTTACTCGTTGCTCGTGGTAGCGATGATCGAGATTCGGGTCAAGGTATGTTAATTCGAAAACGTACGTGAATGTATTCGAACATTTTATTAGGGTTCCTGCAAAGTCACGAGAGTACATCATAATTACACAGCACTCAAAAAAAGTTATATTATGATATGAAGGATTAATTTTATTATAAATATTCTTCGAAGGTAAGCGCTATTGAGCTTAAGATATCGCGACAACAAAATATGTTTTTCTACTGGCATAATTTCTACTGTTGTCCTCTGCACAGACAGACACATTCAGTATATATATATATATATATATATATATATTTATTTATATATTTATATATTTATATACACGCGCGCGCGTTTAAAATTACGCAAACTTTAGAATAGGTCACTTATAATTCATATCACTATTAATGATTCGGTAAGCATTCGTATGAAAATATTCGTCTTTGGTAGCTATTTACAATCATCATCAAAACATAAAAATTCCATAGAGAGTTTACAAATATTTTAAAATAAATTCATTTTAACATACTTTCATTTGATTATAGTATACATAGCTAAATTTGGTAAAGAAAATGTAATTTTCATTTCGCATTACAATTAATATAAAAAAAAAACCAATTAGCGCTACGTTCGCTTTAGTAAATGAAAGTCAAGAAAAATATAACGCTTTCTTTGCAGATATCTTGCAAGGAGACCATTTCCACTTGATATATAAACTGCTGTTGCACTTCACTCTTTGAATAACTGAAACATGAAACATCAATAATACAAGAAAATTCCATCATATTAAATCATTTCAGCCCATCACCTTTACTTTGAACGACACTGAAGCAGATCAAACGAAATCGTAAAGACAATTGACAATGACATATAATTTCACATTTTTAAGACAAAAAAGTTACTATAATTATAATAGAAATTTATAATAATAACAGTTGTAAACTAACATATCTTTGATAAATGTTTTATTTTTTAAAGATGTACAATCATATTTACACAGTGTCTCAACTCATATATAATGTATCATATTTATTTAAGAAGTGTGATTATCTTTGTATTAAATTATCTATTGTACAAATTCAAGGGATTAGAATAATAAACATTATAAATATATCGTTGACTAGAAACATTGGTGTAGTAACTATTTGTGCATTTTATATACACACTTTATTAGTATATCAATTTCGTATAAAAATAGCTTTAATGTAATCGTAAGTTTTCAAAAAATATTTACTTTTAAATAACTTAATACTTCGATACATCCATCTAAAAATATTCTAAAGCATTTATAATCAAAAAAGAGAAAAAATGCATTTTTATTGTAATAAGTTACGCATTATTGTTACAGAATGAGTTAACAATATTAATAGGGTTAATATTAAACATTACACAAACGCAAACAAATAAATGGTTAAGGTTTTCGATTTGAAGGGTTAAGTGAAAATTAGAAAAAACTTTTATGAATAAAAATTAATGCCTACAATTAATTATAGCACTATCATGATAAACTTCTTGCTATACACTACAATATTTTCTTTATAAAAGAAAATTTATGTTTTGAAAAATAATATTTTTAAACTTAAAATAGTTATAACTTATTACATAGCATGTTAATAACAACTCATCTTTTTACAAATTTAAATCATTTGTCAAACTAAATACAAATTACTATTTGGTTCCCGCTTAATTATTCCTTCAACTAATTGTATATAGTTCAAAATGAAATTATTGTATAGAAAAAATGAATTCTCAGGCGATTAAAAATACTGAAAATCGTTTTCATTTTGATAAACAATTTTTTTTTTTTTTCATATTACCAAGTGAAAAATTAAATATATTGATGTATTGTCCCAGATTACATAAAAATATCATTTTTACATATATATAAAATTTTATGCGCTATCTATCTGTACTTATTATACAACTTGAATTTTCATAAATAATAGGCAAAAAAATTGTTTCACTTGACAATTATGGGAGTATAAACAATATATAACCGCACATTAAGATATCTCGTATCGTATTTAAATTTTCAAAAAAATTACCTACAGCTCTAGCTTATAATGTTATAGCTATAACAATTACATAGAATATAGAGAAAATTGTACGAACAAAAGTCAAAGCTTAATTATATCTTAAATGTATAAAAGTACAAAATATTTGCAAAATTTTTATAAATCTGAATAGCACAACATCTTTATAAAAATTTAATAAAATAACAGCCATAATCTTCAGCTATGATTTTTTTATCAAGTAGGTAAAATAAATAAAGAAAATAATAAAAATCTCAAAAAAACAAATAATAATCTGACTTATTTATGCATAATTTTTAAAGAATTTAACTGTAATCGAGCATTACAATCAACAATTGTACGGAATTTATCGTAAGCTTGAAAAATAAGAATATCTCTCTTCAATTATTTATATATCTAAGAATAAAACTTCCTCGTATTAAAACTAAATTTCAATATTTTAATTCACCTTAATTTCAACGAGAGTCGCCTCAAAAGCATTGAGATTTTTGCGCATATAGAGATAAATATTGGAAAAAGTGTTATCGATGATTCAACGGCAAAAGCTCCTATTATTTTTCTCCTAGTTAGTGCTATCACAAAAAGAATGTTGTCATGGTACAAGTATATGTTATTTAGCGACTATTATCACCGTCTTCAAGCATAATTCACTCGATATACATTACCACATTCGTATCATCGATTTCATTAATTACACTCTCGTTCAAAAATAAAACAATAGTGATCCTATATTAAAAATATATTCTCCCGTCTCAATGCGAATACATCCTTAGTGCAAAGATCCGAAGGTCTGTTCAAAAAAAGGCCGGATTCAGTTTTAATATAGGTCTACCCTCCTCCGTGAAAATTCGAAGGCCCTTCGCGCCCTCGCGATTGTTCAGAAAGTGTATAATACTAAAGTACTCAATGGTGCTAAAGGCAAGCTTTGGAATAGGAAACTAAGGTTGCGATAGCTCGGGTCGTCAGGCCCGCGAGGCGCATTGCAGGTTGGGCGTTTCGTAACACGAGCGATCAAAGTGCACAACTGAGAACTCGTCGGGGGTCAGGTGGCAGCGATCGCCAGGAGCTGGGCGGAGAGGGGGTTGGGCCGCCCGCCCGAGAGCCCGGACTCGAGGAGGAGCAGGCGAAGGCTCCTGGGCCGAGGGGCCTGGCCGGGGCGGGGGTGGGGGGCCCGGCTCTCAATCCGCTCTGTAGTCCCGCCTCGTGAGCCTCGCGTTCGTCGCGATGTCGACGCAGTACATCTCGTGGTTGGGGTGGAAGGTGCGTATGTGGGTCCAGGCGTGGGTCCGCTGCCGCAGGTGGATCTTGCAGTAGGGGCACTCGAAGCGCTGGGGCGTGCCGCACTCGTAGGTGTAGTGGCGGATCATGTGGCTTCGGTGCTTGTAGGTGCGATAGCAGCGGGGACAAGGATGTCGCTTGGCCGGCTCGTCGCCCTGGTCGTAGAGACTGCCGCCGCCGCTCAGCCAACTTTTGTACCCGACGTCTGCAAAATAAAAGAGCGGGGCTCAAATTAGTCCTGGCGTAATAAATTCTTATGTTTTTTTTTAATCGCCTTTTATCGATTGGTCTTTGCCTTTGCTTTCTAGCGATAGGAGAAACGTTCTTTGGAAGGCGGCTCTCGATCGGCGGGGGTTCGACCCTTCGTTCCTCCTACGCTTGTGCACAACTTACTTATCGACGAAGGAGTCTTGCGAGTCGCTCGACTCTAAAAACGACACTTTATTTTTTTTTTTTTTTTTTTTTTTTTTTCATAGAAATATTTCATATTGGCTTAAATAGAATGGAGTGATTACGGGACCTCCCACGTGTGCTCTACGGATTTCGTCGCGAATTTATGATCGATATGCTTAGAGAGCGCGCGTTTCGCAAAGGATAGCGGGATCAAGGTTCACATATTAACTTAGATAGTCTATGATCTATTATCTTTAATTCAGTCAACAAGGCCACATGTCATAAAATGTTTTTGTATTTTCGTACAGCTGCAGTTTCTGCAGCGGCTCGATACCTCTTTTACATTTTTTTTTTTTTTTATCATCTTTTCCTTTACAGTCGATATTAAAATTCAGTTTTTCGTTATTTTATTTCACAGTCAAGCTTAAAAATATATTTACATATCCCTTCGTTATGGTCCCTCAGTTTCATAAAAAATCTTCATTTGAAAATCAATATTTGAAAATAAATCATTTTTACCTTTGACAATTTTAAAAAAGGGATGCCATTAAAACAATACGTAAAGGTCTTCAGCTTCTGATACATTATCATTTCATAAATAAAAATGCTAAAATTAAAAAAAACTCTATGATAACATTAAAAAAAAAAATTATTGGTATTAACACAATTAAATATTTAGCCCTAAAATCAACGAACATAGAATTTTTGCTATGTTTAATTGCTTTGTACATTTCATCGACCCTAGTTATAATTATTATACGCTGCCACTTGTTTTTCATATTTAATTTAACTTATTCTATTTCATCAACTATAATGTAACATCGTAAAGATCTAAAAATATCTTTAACATTCTGTTAAAAAAAAATTATGCCTTCTATATTCATGATCCCAAATAAACATTGACGCATAGTATAACTGCTTTTAAAATAAGTTTATAAATATTTTTAACATTTTAGAAGCTACTGTCACCATTCATATGATTTATAATAAAATAGTGATAAACTGAAAAACTACTAATTATCTAATAATTTTTCAACATCTAAATAATTAATGTTTCGTATCTTCGTTATATTAAATTATTATGATTTGTACGCTTTTACAATAACGCAATATGAAAAAAATATAGCATCATGTATTCATTGTTTCTTTCTTGTACGGATTATAGATGAAATTTTAAGGCTTGTTAGAAAAAATTAAAATATTATTTAAATAATACACCAGTATAAACATATATCAAAACCAAACATATAAATTCCTATAAATTCCTTATCTATGCTAAAACTGCAAAAATTTAAATAAAAAATTTATATTTACGTTATCACAAATAATAACATAATTTCTATAATAAAACATTCGTTAAATGAAACGCATTATAACTTTGTTCAGCTGACTCGATTTTATCCAAAAATTTCAAAAAATCAAAAAATATTATTTGTGAAATTCTTAACGTAACGTTATGGCTACGGCTAAATTAACAATAAGAAATTCTTATGTTTTACTTGCATTTAATATACAATTCTGGAAATTATAAAAGATCATAACTTTGTTCAACTATTTTCATAAAACATATTTTCGAGGCTTATACGATTCGTACACTTTTACTTATATTTATATCCATATATATGTAAGCCTTCTTCATTGCAAAAGTTTGTACTCTGAAAATTATAAAAATTACAAAAGAAATAAATTAAACAGTATTAATCGTATAACATTATTAAAAATTATACAAAATAAATTTCCAAATTAGTATTTATTGTGCAAGACATTCAAATACTTTGATATTTTAAATCTGTAATACACTTTTTTTTAATAAACATCACAATCATTAATATAGTACGGCAATATTCTTGCGCGCGTAAAACTGGATGGAAGATCATTTAATTTGTTTTAATGCTTCTACCATCTCGCAGTACTTGAAGCTTTCCGTTCGAATATTCATCATCTCAGTACAACAAGTCTCACAAATGCCAGTATTTTCCTGGTAAATTAAAGTTTAATTTGCTCAAGTTCGAAATCACGAGTGATGTTATGCTGATGGTGTCCTGTGGTAGGTAGTGATGAAGTGAATATTACGACTTTGTAGCTTGATACCGTTACACTGATAACATCTTTAGCACAAATGATTAGATTAATAGTCAATTGCGTATTAGTCGAATGATACAAACGGCAAACCTTGGTCAAACAACTATTGTAAAATTTTGTGAATAATATACGTTCAAAAAAAATATTTGTAGCCATTGCATTGCAAAGATTTGTAGGCTATTGTGCAACAAAATAGCCAAAAAAATTTATATTGTTTTTTTAACGTCGTAAACTTATATACTATTCAACAACAAAGGTACTTCAAAATTTCAAAACATCGATTTTAATAACAATTAAAACTATTCTGAATTAAATTACTAAACTGATTTCGTACGATAAGATCATGAATTAAATACTTTACCAAACGACTCACCATACAAATAGACATTGCAACTACCAAGTAGAGTTTTAATATGGTAAGTACGGTTTTTGACTTAAGAAATGAACAATGATGCATTACGTTTTAATAAAATTTCATAAATATATTCTTAATGTATGGGACTAGTATAGATTCATTTACAACTTGGATTAAAAATGTATAATAACATAATTTATTTTTAATGCATCATTATATTTAAATTTTACGTCAAAATATAATACGTACATAAAATTGTCAATTGGATACATGTTATAATATTTGAATATTTCACATCATAATTAAAATGTAAACTTTTAATAAATATTTAGCAAAAAAACATTTCTAATAAAAAAATATTAATTTTAATCAATGAATGAGCGTTGATATTCCTTCATAGCTTTAGGGAGAGAAACACTTGTTTTTAAATGTTTCTCGCATTATTGATAAAAACCAGATGACATATGAAGTATTTAAAATAACGTCAATAAAATTGGATATTTAGAAATTGGTGAATTAATGTACAAATAAGGATAAAAATAAAGGATATTTCCCATTACTATGAAGGTAATTTTATGTACGTGTTTGTATGTATGTATACATGAGTATTTATATTTATATATAACTATATATTTACACACACACGCGCATATATATATATATGTATATGTATATGTATATACATACATAAACTTTTATTACAGTCATTTGACAAACATATTATATTTCATTGGTATATAATACATTGGTTCAAATATTTGATTTCAATTTCTCAATATATATCATTTATTCAATCTAAGCTCAATGATATTAACTATAATAAATTAATATTTGCAAACGATAAAATAAAATTTATTGTTTCTTAAAAATCTCGATATATATATATATATATTTAATCGCTTAAAATAAAAAATTTACAATAATTTTCCAACGTATTTAAATATATGTCTGCATTAAAATTATTGCTATGAAAAATAATGTAGGAGATCAACAAAATTTGAAATAAATAAGTATTCGAAAAACATAAAAAAAACCTATTACAACATAATATAAAATAACACTTGATACTCTTCTGTTCGAGCAAGGAAAAGTCCTAAGTCATCATCCTATAAACGCGTATCACCATCTCCTATAATAGATATATATATATATATATATATATATATATATATATATATATCAGGGTTCCGAGTATCTAAATTTATAAACGAAAAAATATCACTTGCATTTAGATAAGAACAGAGAAGCGTGTAAAGTAGATAATATTTGGGATGTGACAAAACGTTTTACCAAATCAAAGATACGAAACGAAAACACTTGGTTAAACGTCTTAAGTGCCATTCGATAATATGCATGTATAAAAAGTCACCTACCATTATTAAACTAAAATTAGCCTATTAAACTGTTTCCTTCCAATTAAAAATTAATCGATAATACGTTGATTTATTAAATTGTTCGTTCTATTTATTAACGTGTATTATAAATTCTGCTCATTAATAATAATTACAATTGTCGTGAAAATGCATAAATAATTAGGGCTCTGACAATCGACACACTACTAACGTGGAGGTCTCAATCCTCTTATTAGGGATGAAGCTTCGAATAGATAGATAAATTCTGCTGATCGATGAAATCGATTATTTCTTAGGAATCGCAAATAGCTTTCCGGCTAAAAGCAAATGTTCGAAGGTCTCGTACCTCTCAATGATAACCGCATCCACTTTAGACTGACTACCCTCGCGGTGCGATCGCGGTCAAAGCCATTTATCAAAAGGCACTTCCGAAAGTCTTCCCCTCGTCGCTTCAGCGATCGGGTAACTGACGATGCTGCAACGAGGAGCAAAGCATAGCCGTGGCAAGCCGAAGCGAAGCGAAGAGTCGATTCTCGCTCACCTCGACCGAAAGAGCAAGAGTTGAGGAGGAAGCGAGTGGCGGTCCCTCGGTAAGGCCCACGAGCAGGCTCGAGCCTTGCTCACGACCTCTCAAGGTCGAGGGCGTATACCACGCTGTTCTTGTGCGCGGACTTGATGTGCGTGTAGACGTGGGGCCGCTGCTTGGCGACGTAGTCGCAGTGGGGACACTGGAACCTCGGGGCCTTGCCGCACTCGTAGGTTCGGTGCCTGTAAAGTCCGCTGTACCACTTGTAGGTCTTGCCGCAGGTGCTGCAGCAGAATTTCCCGCGCTCGCGGTACATCGAGCTCCGCCTGTCCAGCTGGTACATATCTGCGCAAAAAGAAAACAGAAGATCACAGATTTATCATCTCTCTATCTCTCTCTTTCTCTCCCTCCCTTTTATTATTATCACTCAATTGACTCTCTTTTTTTTTCGGCCAGTCATCGGTACGCGATGAATCTTGGCATTGGGTGTTCGTGCGCCGACGTATGATCACGCACAAAGGATAAAAATTCCTAATTTTGTGTTATTTATTATTGCTGACAGATATGTGGCGGGGTATAATTACCTGTAACGAGTCATTAAAGCTCGTACTAGTACAATTATTATTGTTTCGCAGTTTCCTAATCTGCGTGAGCTTTGCTAATGAATACTGTCTGAAATGCTGAAAGATATTTGTAATGTCAAGACTATTAAATAATAAAATACGTTCTTTCGTTAAAACTGTGTTGTTTGAATTTTTATTAAACGTATAATTGAATAAAAATTATATTTCAATTGATACAGCTATTAGTAGAATACGAGTGTTCTTATAGACGTTACATTTTTTCTCAAAAAATTTTAAAAAGTAACCGAATATAAGATCAGTTACCACAGCCTTATCTAACATTCTAGTATAATCCAAGGCCATAGAATTATTATTTACAGTAGATTTATCATTAAAAATACAATTGATGCTTTTCATTGATTTTTTATGATAGCAACTTACATAAAGGTAAATATTACATGAGCACAAATATTTTACAAACTTACTTCAGTTCACACAAAATATGCAATACAAAATTTACTGAATGATTGTTTTATATAAATAATGAATTAGGTAGACATTTTATTATTATATATATGTGTATGTGTGTGCGTGAGTGCGTGTGCGCGCGCGCGCGCGAGTGAGTGTATATACATACGTATAAATATGTACGTTAATATATATAGTGTGTATATCGAAAACATTTCAATACCTTATTGCAATGTAAGATAATAAAAAATTATAGTCAAAACGCATTGTTTTTATCTTATCAATTAAATGACACAAAATGTATGTAAATCATGACGTTTAAACATCCTTAAAAATTACATTTATAAGACGTAATTTACCAATATATATTTTTATAACAATATCGTGCGTAGTTATATAATTCATGATCTATTATTCTAATATCTATTGGATATAATTTTAATACTAAAATTGAAATAGAAACGTACTTAAGGCACATTTACGGTTAAACATATTGAAGCTTACTAAAGTATTAAAAATATAAACGTTCTACAAAAGAAACTTTCAAAAATGAAATTAATCAATGGCTATTTATTCAATTGGACGTTAAAAAAAATCTATAAATTTCTAGTGTACTTTCGACAAATGCTGAGCGTAAAAAACTTCAAAATTTATAACGGAAATAGAGAATTGTTTATTATTTTGATTGAGATCAATGTTTTTTATCACAAACTTGTTGATAAAATTGTACACAACAAAAAAAAGGACGCTGTGTTAACAATTATATTTACTAATGATAAATATTGATATATGTTATAATCAATACACTGAGTATGAGTCTAAAATTTAAACTCATAAATCAAAAGTATTACCAGCCTTCGAAAAAAAAAAAAATCTCTGCAATCAAAATTAAATGTATTATCCTTATCATAAAATTGAATAGAAACACGACAAACGCAGAGTTTTCAGGACCTGTAGCCTCGGCATAACAAAGTATTTCATTAATAAAGATTATTATCGGCTTGAAGCATCGGACAGAGCCGAGCAACTGTATTAGGATCAGCGTCAATTCAAAGGGACAAGAATTTTGTTATGCCCAGTGCGACTACTGAACCGGAGCTCGCGTGTCCGTGGAAGAAGGACGAAGATCGTCGTCTAAGGGATCCTTCAATGGTTAACAGCTCATAAGGAGACTAACTATGGGTTAATAAACCTCGCGTTGTCGGGACCGGCAGTATCAATGAAGCCGAGACCAAAGCACTTCGCGCTCGTCCATTCCGATTTGGAAGTGGGCTCCGGGCCGCGACTGCCCGTTACACAGGTAGTTCATAACGAACGCGGGCTTCTCTTGGGGATGCACTCGTCTCACGTGGGCGTAGACGTTGTGGGTGTACCGCGAGACGTAAGCGCAATGGGGACACTTGTACATCGCGGGTCTGCCGCAGACGTGCCGGAAGTGCTTAAACATGTTGGCCTTGTTCGTGTAGCGGTGGTTGCAGCGCGGGCAGTAGTAGTAGCCGTGCTCGAAGATCATCTTGTAGGAATCTGAAAAACAAAGGGTCCTCGGTCAGTGGTACTCAGTGGAAGGAGGAGGTGTCGTTCAGCGACGACGGCCGGACACCGGCCGAACCGGCCTCTTGTCTGCGCTCGGTACACCGGACATTATTATTTCTCATGCGACACACTCCTTTTAAAAGACTTTCCTCCAATTTTCACGTTTCATAATGCTTTTATTCATATTGTCCTTACATCGTTTTACAAGAAAGGTCGTTTGATCGCATCGCAAGGCTCGCAGATAATGCGGCAGTCGGTTAGAGTAACGAGGCTAGAAAAGCGACTCGCGTGCTTGGCTGCTTTTCCTTCTTTCCCATAACCAGCCGCTTCTATTCTACGTCTTTTTATGATTTCTATCAAGCGCCCTCGATCGAGTCACAGCTGCGCTGCGAGGCGTTGCGGTTGAAGTGGAAAAATATTCATTCGATTAAATCGTATTCCCTCGTACATTGGGGAAGTCGGCGCTCTTACGGTCAATCCATTGTAAATATAATACATGAGTGTACCAAAAATATCTATCCTGCGAACAGCATTGGACTTCATTGCGAATTTCTTAAATTATCAACGATAAATATAATGTCAATGACGATTAATTATTGATCTTCTATTAAGGAACTATTGGTAATGTAACGTTATAAGGAAGCGTTAAAATACAAGATGTCCAGCTAAATCAGGACTCTATCGCTTCGGAAACGCATTTAAATGCACAATTGATTATATTATTGCCTACCCCTTACTCTGAGCAATCATCGTAACGATTCGTGTCAGCTTAAAGCATCAAGAGAGGTATTGCATTAATGTGCATTAAGACAAGTAAAAGCAGTACATCGGTACAGGTCGATCGTCCAGTAGCCTTGGGCAATAGCCAGGTCGTCAAGGCCTCGTTTTTTATACATTTATCGTTACGCAATAGACGTGCCATCGGAAATTCTACTCGGTAATAAATAATACAATAAAATATAAATAAAGGAGATATTTAAGCAACGATGCTTTTAGGAACATTGCACTAAGAAGTCGTGAAACTGACACCGACGCGTGTGCGCCCAGTAAGACACAGTAATATTATGGACCCTATTATTGTAACAATAGGGGGCATTAAAAAATTTGATCGAGCAAGAGGAGTGGTGTTGTCTCCGACCGCGAGTGGGTCATCCGGTATCGGGATGACGAGGGCGGCGGGAGGAGGGCCGCGAGTGGCAGACTCAGCGCAAGGCGACGAAGCCGGCCTTCTCCTCGGGATGGTGCCTCCTGACGTGGGCGTAGATGTTGTGCGCGTAGCGGGAAGGATACTCGCAGTAGAGGCACCTGTACTTGGGCGGCACGCCGCACTCGTGCCGGTAGTGCCGTATCATGTTGGCCTTCTCCGTGTAGCCGTGGTTGCAGCGGGGGCAAAAGTAACTCTTGCAGAGGCTGTAGGCGTTGCGCCGCGTCCTTTGGCCTTCGTCGAAGCTGCCATCTGCAAAGCAATTGACGAAATCGTTAGTCGGGGTGCTGACAAGCGCCGCTGCAGCTTCTTTGGAGTCTCCTCCTGGCAATGATTGGCTCGATTCGCGATTCCTAGGATTTTTTAGAGAGGCCGATCTGGCTTCTGGCTGCATTTTCGCCAGAGTCGGCGCACGGCTCTGTAGCCGAGTCTTTTTATTCGATTCGAATTATTATTACCACTGGCAAATCTCTTTTGCCTCGCGCACACGAGTGAAAATCAAAAAACAGTTGCGGAAAGAAATTCAATCGTGCCGTAATGAATAAGGCAGACATTGAACAGGCTCAAATCAATTAAGCTTAAATTTAAAGAAATAAGTTTAATAATTATGTAATGCACGGTTCAAAAACTTTATTTTTCCATTAATTTACACATTCGTATTACCGTCGTATTTTGGCATACGCCTGGTCATTGATTTACTCCTTTAGCGTATACCACCTATTCATCAACAATATGCATTCAATGTTTAATCAACATTATCCTATCTCGAATACTAAAAAATACAATACATTATTGGACTGTTATTAATAATGGTGGATAGCGAATGATTATGAAGAGATTTCGGTCGGTAAATACGCATACTTGGAATAAATTTCACGTCTTGAAATTTCGTTAATATCGTGTAACTTGTTACATATATATACATACATGCATGCATACATATATACATATATATATATACATACATACATACATACATACATACATATATACATACATGTAAAAATATTCAACATGTGAGATCACATATTCATTATAACCGCATGGAGCACTCTTATTTTTTTCTCTCCATCGGATCCGAACATGGAACTTGAAGGACTAGAACGTTCTCTCATTTATTAATAGTTCAGCATTGTTCGTACACAATAATTTTGCAAAAAGTCTTACCATTAATATTTATAAAAATAAACATATGTACTAAAATTCTTAATATAATTCTTAATAAATATGATTAAATACTGCAATCCGTATCGACTATTCTCGCCAATGTTATTTGCTAGTTCACCAATCGCATTCAATGGAATAGTTTGAATTCTTTTCTTCGCCAACGCTAATTTTATTAGCATTTCGAGTTTAAACGTTCATAATATTTTTTATCATTCTAAACTATGACCATCTCTCGAGTAAATTCTCATGCATCTAAATGAATTATTAATAGATAATAAGTACATTATTACACTCATCAACCTATCAATGTGTACTTTAGTAATGTAATATTTAATGAAAAGCATTATAATTAAAATTATTTATTATAATAAACGAATAGTAAGAGTTTCGCACAATTGTATTAAGAAATTAACTTCATCAACTTCCAATCATTGATTTTTATAAACTTTATAATATTGCAATGCAATTATAAATTTATAAAGTTCTAAATGCATAGACCCTCAAAACCTTTCCATTGTCGTATTCGTTTAAAAAATTGCTTTTTTTTTAAATAACACTGTACATAAAATAAATATATAATAAATAAGTTATGTAAAGAGAATATAGAAATAATATTCAAATGTTTAAAATTAGTCGCTTTTTAATAGATTAGCCTTTTAAAAATTTTCAGTACAAATGATGTACAATGAATTCATAGCTTACATTATATTCTATGATATAATCTAGCGATCGACAACAATGATGTATAGAAAAAATTAATTTTCTAAATTAAATAAGTCCGAATGGACATTTGGCCCGATTCGTATAGTATCTTAAACAATGAGAATAAAATAGGAAGCCTGAAAAAGGTAATATACTATAACGAAGGATATGTAATTGCGAGATTGTACCAATTAACACGATATTCAAGGATTGCGGCAATCCATTGCAATCATAAAATTTCAAAAATTTAAAGTCCCATTTTATTCTCTACTTTAAAAAACCGCCGATAATTGTGAGGAATTTATTTTTACACTAGTGCAATATACAGTAGACTCATACGTATTTCTCGGCTTTCTACATTTTCAGGAGGCATAGAAAACGCAAAGGTGCTATGTACAATAGAATATAGATGCGTCTGGAGATAATTTTCGGAGAGCTCGAACGATTCGGAAGAAGCTCACGTCAGACGTGCAAATGCTTTGAGTGTGGGGGGGTGGGGGAGGTTTGCGAATGTTTCGTTGGTGCTCTACCCGTAGGGAGAGTGAGTTTCTATCAGGAGTTCTCAGGTCGTCTGTGACGAGGCAGAGCAAGCGATGGAAGAGCTCGCTCGGGTAAGCTGGGCTGACTCGAGCAGGGGAGGAGCTTATTCGGTAAAGGGGGAGAGGCGAGGGCGAAGGGGCCCCCCGGGCTACAGTTGACTGGTCGCGGGAGCTGGGGAGCCCGATGGATCGAGGCGCGAAGATCAGTGATGGATGCGAATGGAGGGCTCGGTGATGGAGGCGAAGAGCTTGATCGCGTGGGGTATCTTGCCGCTGTGCCTGGAGCGCACGTGCCGGTAGATGTTGGAGGAGCAGGAGGCCAGGGCGTCGCAGTAGGGGCACTTGTAGCGGTGGCCCTTGCCGCAGAAGTAGCGCAGGTGCCGAGTGATGGTCGTCTTCTGGCTGAAGCGGCGCCGGCAGTTCAAGCACTCGTAGCACTTGCGCTCGTTAGGGTGGATCTTGTAGGAAATTAGGCCCGCTATCTCGTCTACCTGCTGCTGCTGCTGCTGCTGCTGTTGCTGCTGCTGCTGCTGCTGCTGCTGCTGCTGCAAGTGGAACAGCGACCAGGACTTGAAGCTATCTGAAAAAGAGGAGCACAGAAAGAGATTCGTCAATTTGGGATGGATTTTCTCGCCAGTTCTGCGGGACTTTTTGTTTTGCGTGCAACGACAGCTCTATGATCGATTTACGTCTTTGTTACTTTATTAAGGTACTTGTTAATACAGCTGTGGGGTGCTACTTGAGGATGTACTTTACAAGGCTACGGCAGCGAGAAAATTTCTTATATGCGATTTCGGTATCTCTTCGTGACCAGCGTTACACGTTTTTTTCCCCTCTCTCTCTCTCTCTCTCCCTCTTTAATCGTAGTTCCGATTAGACCAATCGCGCACTCCATGTGCATAAAAGCGTCCCTGCGAGTGCCAATCGACTCTCTTCTTCCGGTGACGATTAGTTAGAATAAACAATGCTTAATTTATGTATAGCACTAGTTCGACTATCCCGTTATATCTTTAAGCGCCTTCAATGCAAAGTGCGTTGAAGTACAAACTGTTTAAGGGAGCAATTTATTATACAAACATTTTTATTAGCACTCACAAAACAATGAAGTAATCAATTCCAACAGTAATAAACAATTAAGTTTTGAATTAGTACTCTTGCTACTGTAACAATCCTATTCATACATACATAAATGCGTATATATACAAACAGTTATACAATTAACTTTTAGAGGACGGGGAAGGATGTAGAAGCAAACTTTAACAAACTTTAACGCTTCGCACGCAGCTTTTCGACAAACAAATACATGTCGTCCAGTCAAATGCAACACTCTAAAAGTTAATTGCATTTTCATTTTTAGCTGCCCAAGCAGTCAAATTCCTCTTTTCATTTTAAAAATAAACTTTCAATCAGATAAATATAAAAAGACGAATCAATTCATAGAGGACCAGTATGATAAGATACCACCCTCAAACCTCTAAATACTACTGTTTATTAATAATGACATACACACAAAATAAAGAATAATTAAAATTTAAATACCTTTCTTCAAAATTTATTATATCCTTTACATTTTACCATGTATATATATATATATATATATGGAATGTATAGCTCATTTACATTATTGTAAAGAAAAAATTTTTTTGCAATATTGTACATTTTTTTAAATTAAATAAATAGTCTGAAACTAAAAATCTTATGTACCATAAGTATCGATACGATTGCAATAAACACATATACTTACTCTGCTGTCACCTAAAAGCTAAAAAACACTGGAAATATTTTTGATCAAATGAAATGAAATTTAAATAAAATCAGATGCAAACATTATCCGTTTATTTCCTTGAGATTGATAAAATACTTTGAAACAAACTTACGCTACAAAAATGGATGTTATCAATTAAGAAGCAACTTTATAATGTATTTTCTGTTAAGCGAAAGCTGCGTGAATATAAAACAATGTTGCAAACATCGCCGCCACAACTATTAGAGGCATACAATAACGCCGATTCGTAATGTTTTGCGCGAAATCGGTAGAATATTTTCCAAATAAGAGCCCACCATGTGCTATAATCTCATTTGCACTTATAACTTCATATGCTACAGATGCAATCGACACATGTATTAAAGTCGATTCGGGGGAAGGTCGTGAGCTGATACCAATGTGTAGTTTTTTTAGATTCTAACTGCATGGATTTATCATCGTCGTATTGCACAGTCATACGTAATATAATTAATTTAAAAAGATTCCGTCTGAAGTAGAAGTACTTGTAAATATGTTAGACAGTGCGCACTGAACGTGCTCCTGTAATATCATAAAATGCAATGATTAATTAATAAAAGCCATTTAAGCGTCTTGATTTCTGAAAAAAACCACGTATTTAAACAGAGTTAAATATTTATGGTCATATTAGCTGGATTGACTTATTTAATTTATGCATAAAATTAATCGTTTTTGATCTACAAAAACTTGATTTCTTTTATTATAATTTTGATATACAACTGACAAAATTTCAGATTTAATATATAAAAAATAATCACGATCAGGCTCAAACATGCAAGTATATTAGAAGAAAAAAATAAATGTTTAAAAATATAAATAAATGGATTATAATTGTTCGTTAAAAACGTGATAATATTATTTGTTTGCTCTCCAACTTACAATTATAATATATTACAATATTTTCGGTTTCCAAATGCTACAGCAATAATTTAATAGGTTAAATACAATATTTAAAATATTTTTTTTAAGAAAATATTAGATATGCTTAGAACGACCGTCGATGAATATTCAAGATTACGATTACCTATTACATAAAAAAAAGCTACGGTAAAATTTAAGCAAGCATTTTGGCTTAAAAGCCCGTATTATCTAGAAAATTATGTATGATAAATAAAATACGCATAAATCTTTTCGTTCCCTCTTACAAAAAAATTACGCATTTTTGGTTGATAGAAGAGAGCACATTGGCGGTCAAGGTATTTTATTTTATTTTATTTATTGATTGTCAACGTACCTATTCTGTAATACTGATAAAACTCCCGCATAAAAACGACGCGAGTCCTAGTCAATGTTACGTTTTACATTATGCATCGCACATTTGCATTTGCGGAGAATACAGGCATGTGCACGAAACAGGATTGAATGTATTCATTAGAGAAATTGAAAAGGGAACGTCTAAGGCCAAGGTATAAAGCCTTTGGCGCTAGTTCTTGTACACATTGACAGGCAGTCCTCTATGCTTCATCCTCACGTGCTTGTAAACGTTCGAGGAGCACTTGTCCCTTTTGCCGCAGTAGGGGCACCTAAATCTCGGCTCCTTGCCGCAGTCATACTTCATGTGCGTCATGAGGGTCTTCTTGTAAGTATAAATGGCGCTGCAAATCGGACAATGATAAATCCCGGGCCTATCTGGGCAACTGGGACCTCGCTCCTGGCTCGATTTCCGCTCCCGACCGGATGCCTTGCTCTCCCTGCTCAGCCTGACTACGTCCCGGAACTCCGTGCGGTCGGTCATCGGGCAGCGACCTGAGAACAGCCAAGGTGGCGAATCGGTTAGCAAACGTCTGTCACTCGGGCTCGCTCTCGAACTGTAGGCAATACTGCGACGAACTCAACGACGCAGCGAATTTTAACGAAAATGTCCGCGAGGCTTTATAAGGACAATAAACCCTACCGGGATGTCGAGACGTTGATCGGCCTTGGACACTCGCCCCAAGGTGTAGGACTCTCTGTTGTCGACAATCGATGGCTTATAGATCACAAATCAAGGACACTCCTCGTGGCTCTCGGTACTTTTTTACTTTCCGAAAAAGCGCCTATACGTCGCCAATGCAAAGCTTATATTAAAAAGTGTAATTTAGCACGCGTACGTAAGTGATCGTCGATTGGCATTGGTCAACTATTCAACAGCTCGTGTTTATAAGCACCAAGGCTGTGCTCGACCGATTAAGCGTTAATGTAGAATGGCAAACCTACAAAACGCACAGAAGTCCACGTTGCGAAGTTGCCTCCACAGAAGATCAAAAATCCATCCCGAGGACACTACCAACACTCATTGACGTACTTGTAGGTAAGTTAATATCGTCGAGGATAGGCGAAACTCTATTTATCGAAGCTGAAAAAGCAGAAACTTTAAACTTTAGTTAAAATAACGATTCGGTGTGCTCGAAGCTGGAGAAGCAATTTTTTTATCAAAACAAAATGAAAAATCAGTCGTGTTAAAAACATATTTATTGGCATTATATTTAAATATATTTAAACAGATGTTGCTTCGCCTTATAATATTTAGGATGAAATAACGTTATCGCTATATTCGTTATAATTTCAATATCAATCGGGAATTGGAAATGCGCACATTATACGTTTTGTTCATTGCAGTTAATACGAATTTAGACAAATTGTAAACGTGACGGGTTTCGCATGTTATATTTTAATAAGTTAGCTTCGTTGAAGGACACATATTTAATTTTATAGTTTCACACTTACGCTTACAAGAATACTGATTAATTTTTATATTAAGGGCATGTAAATTAGTAATAAAAAGACGTATTATTATTGTAACCAATAACGATTATTTTGTCATTATGACGTAAGAATAATTTCTTTCTCAAGCCATCAATTTTTATGAATTTAACTTGCATTCTGAACGAAAAAATTAGCACTTGATCAGTTTGATAATAGTTAATTATGATTCTACATAGATTACATGTTAATAAATTTTGTATGCTATCCATACATGAATAAGAAAACGACGTAATTATAATAAATTAAAAATAAGAATACAACCTATAATGAGAACAAGATTTCTAATTTGTCACATCATTGTCAAACAAATTCTTAATTCAAAACTCGATACAACGATGGAAATGTTAGACTAGCACAACAATTGTTAAGTCGGCTCTTAAACTGAGAAATCAATGCAATAAACCTTTCTGCCGGTGTGCTGCTTACGAACGTGGGAGTACACGCTGTAGGCGTACTTTGCGACGTAAGCACAATAAGGGCAACTGTAGAATCTAATGGACTTTTTATTGTGCTCGTCGATCAGGGCTGGTCGGCTCGCCCATCTGTCGCTCTGATAACGTCCTCGCGGTCTTCCGCGCTTCGGCACCCGCTCTATTTTCTCCATCTGGTTAATGGCGACGCCGCTTTCGGCGAGGGCCTGAAGACTAGAAGCTTCGGCCACGCTCGATGAGTGACTTGACTGGCCCTTCGAAGCCTTATCAGCATTGAATTCCGCCCACTCCCGAAACTTCTCGTAGCTTGCGTCCTTTTGCTCGTCGTAACTTATTTCTGCAGAAATCAAAAACATGCATTGGTACATTAGTGCCAGGCCGAAGATTTGCTTAAAGATAGTAATTTTTTTTTAATTTAGGCACATGGGGATTATTGCTCTAAGCAGTTGAGAAATTTAAAAAACAAAAAAAAAATTATAGTAAACTTTTGAACCCAAGGATAACGTTCATGATTAAACATTAACTCTCAAGGACTCTCAAGATTAAGCGATTAAATTGCGATTATATTGTGATTAAATCGTGATTAAATAAATTTCGATACGACGAAGCTAATGTTGGAGAAAAAAAATTATTTATTGAATGCTTAATTTTTTAAGTAATTTTTTTTCTTACAGATTTTTGGTAATTTTAATTTTGCTCCCTAGTTTACGTCACTTTTTTAAATACTGCGCTCAAACAACATCATTGTTTTTTTTTTCTTTTCAAATACATATTTCTAAATATAATTTGTAATATTTGCATTAGATTAGTGATACATCTTAAAAATAAAGTTTATGCTCTTATTGTTGTTGTTTATACATCTATTAATTATTATTTTTATCATTAGCCTTACAATTTACTAATCTTATCACCAGCATCATCATCATCATCATCATCATCATCGTTGTTGTTGTTGTTGTTGCTACTGCTGCTGCTGATGCCTGCTGCTGTTGTTATTATGATTTGTACACAAGTATTATTATTGTTTTGGTTGCTATTTTTGTTATTGTTATTTATTGTTATTGTTACTATAAGTGCTGTTACTTTAGTCGTTATTATCATGAAAATAATAATGCATGTTTGACTTTCTTGTTTTTTATTCAACCAGTAACTAACTAAGCTATTTACAAGCTTATCCTTTTTACGGAAAGGAGCAAAAACGACGTTTTTTCATTCGTACATTATTATTACAAATAATAAATTATGATCTATTAATGTATATACAGAACATATATATATATACATATATATATATAAACCTCACTATATTGAGAAATGACTTTTTATTCTTCTCGTATAATTAATTTATAAATGATACAAGTATCGACATTTTTCTTTATCACTGATGCTTACTAAAAGTAATTATCGATTAAAAAATAGCGTTTTAACGAAATGATTTGATGAAATAAATAAGGTAATGGAACATTTGATAATAATGCTTTCAGTCAACTTTTTGAGAAACTTTTACACGTAACAGTGTATTTAGGAATTCACCTATTTTGTGAAATAGATAAGTCTGTGGCTTCTCCATTATATCTCTTGGGTTGACGTGTATTGTAAAAAAGAAACTCCGTGTACTGTATTTTTCCATCGAAAAAAGAGTGTAGGCTACAATCGTAACGATAGCATGTGTTACAGTTTGACTATGTATACATGTAATGTTGCCTTTAAATATCTTAGGAGCTAAAAATTATGTAGAAAAAAAAGGTTAAGACCTTAGCACCGTGTGCAGGACAACGTGTGTTGCGGCAAATCAGAGCTTAGCACGTAAGAAGCAATGAGTAAATACCTTTATTAACGACCAGTGGTCTTAAAGCGCTATGAAAATTGTACGGCTCTTACACTTCCTATTGTAGGAAACTAGTCGATGGATAACTTTCATTGAATCCAATGCGTTAACAATGTCGACGTTTATTTATGTTGAAGGAATCGGCGACGAGCCAGCGACTTGAGCTACACTCGCGGTAAACAATATACACAATCTAAAGGTGGTCTCGGGTGGCTGAACTAAAGAAGGTGCGTAGACATCCGATCGTCCGTGCTCGGGGTGCGCAGGGCCGGCTCCGAACGGGTGAGCTAGCCCGAGTGCCTTTAGGGGCGCCCGGAGAGGATCGAACGGCCGACGAGGAGGAGGACTGGGCACGACGGGAGAGGCGGGGCGGGGTCGGGAGGATGGAGCCACCTCGAGCTAGAGGACGAGACTCAGTAGAGCTTGACGAGGGTGACCTGCTTGTTGGGGTGCACGCATCGGACGTGCTGGTAGATGTTGGAGGTCTTCTTGCTGACCAGGAGGCAGTAGGGGCACTTGTAGCGGGGCGCCTTGCCGCACTCGTACCGGTAATGCCCGAGCATCGTGTCGCGTCTCCCGTAGCCGTTGTTGCACGTCGGGCAGTGGTACTTGCCCGTGAAGCTGTTGTACTGCTGGTGGTCGCGCTTACGCTGCTGGTACTTCTTGCTCTCCGGGGGCGTCCACATAGAAACCGCGAACATCTTGCTGTCTGAAACACAAAGAGCCGACGGGCCGTGGGTTAGCTCGGGTATTTAAGCCTCTCGCTCTTACTCCGCGATACGTTCTCAAACAGTGCGTTCGTTCTATATAAACTTACATTTATGATAAATAAAAAGCATGAGGCACCGCAAACCGTCTAATTTTCCTATTCGCCTTCATTCTATATCGCCGACTCATTTTTTTTCGGGTTCGACGGGAAATTCAGTGTATCGTATGCGACCATGCACTCGAAGTTCAGGAGGAGAATGGGCACAAGGTCAAGAGGAGTGGGAAAAATTTACTAAGCTCGGGAAGGGAACGAATACCTAAAAATGGATACTAAAGTAAGTTGGTGTGTACGAGAGAGAGAGAGAGAGAGAGAGAGAGACAGAGAGAGAGAGATAAAAGGCTACTCAGATTGATCTTGTTTGTCGAAATTCATTTTTTGTGGATCCACAAATACAGCAACCAAAATCAATCCAAAGCTTACTTTTTTGTTTTTAGTATTGCTTATCACATAAAGGGTAATTTGGTAGATAGTATCTACTGTAGCTTTGTAAAGTTTTAATTGGCGACGAAGAATACGAAAGGAGTTTCTTTTTATTTATATCCATTTTAGACGCATCGTTAGTTTTTCAAATATCTTAAATAAAAACGACTACATTTAGTTGTGTGTCTCTATAAACATTTCACCTGTATTTATAATATTAATCAAATTAGTGTCAATTTTTATTATATCTTACATTATCAGGGAAAGAAAGTAGTGATATTTGAATGTAAAGAAAACTTTATTTGGTAACAGGAAGTCATAGCAAAAATACATATTAATTTTCGAAAAACTAAACTACAAATACTTTACGGTCATCTCTTTCATACTTAAACGAATTCTATCGGTGATAAAAATTCTTAATTATTCATTTTAAGATTTTCATTATATACAGCTAAATTTTTTCTAAAAATATTTATTTAAGCACTAGAAATTTCACAGCATTTTTATTAATCTAGTATTCAAAGCTTACATATTTAACCAGACGGTCAAAAATACCTCCCTTGTAAATTTTTTTTTTTTTTAACAAACACTCTTGACAAATTGCTAAAGCATTAATTTTAAAAAATGCAAATAGTGTATTAAGTTTACAAGAGATAAGAGTTTCCTACGACTCATAAATATAGTATGTAATTTTCATTGAAAATATAGTAAATTTCATTAATATACAGTCTTAACGATTGCAAGTTACACGAGGCTCAAAATTTTATTCTGGACTAACAATTTTATTTTTCAGGATTCCATCTATTCGTATGCGAATCATTATAAGATAAGTACTCGACAATATTGGTTATTTAAAATTCATTCTTCTATTTTTTTGTCCATAAAACATAAAAAAAACTAATAATAACAATCGAACTTTACAACCTTGGTAAACTGCAAAAAATATATTAATCTTTCTAATGCTAAACTAATACTTTCTGAAAAGTTAAGTAAAAGTTTAGCTCAACAAATTTAGCTTCAGTTCAATATTGCATCTCAATACCATCTTCAATTAAACAAGAGAGTATGAGAAATAGAGGACAGTATCGATTATTTTTAAGCTTTCAAATTTAATTAATTGATACCAAAGATGAAGAAAATCTTTTTGCTTTATTACATAAATATATATATATATATATATATGTGTGTGTGTGTGTGTATATATATAGACATCCGTTGATGTATTAATTTTCCTAGTAATCCTGTCGCAGCGTCATACTTCGATGTACAATGATCGTGCAATTATAAAGACCTATGATATTGACTAAAGCGTTCAATCACTTTAATAACTTTTGATTTCGAGTATTTTCTTTATTCAACTTCTAATTATACAAAGTGAAGCGTCGAACATGAGATTTAACGAAAAATCACGGTAATGGTTATAAGAATAGAACATCTGACATTGGTACTAAAAGTGACTAATTAATTTTCGCACTAAATATAAGCGCAGCCCTCAGGAGCTAAGCACGAAAATTGTGACTCTAGCGCTAAAGTCGTAAGAGCAGTGGTCGATTGCAGGCGATTCGTGTCCGAGCGTCAACCAAGACGGCCACCGTAATACTAGCAAAGGAGCCTTTGATCCTTTGTATCCGTGGGCTCGAGGTCCCAGAGCGGCTCCTAGGGTTCGAATGCCGAGCCGTCGCTGGGCCACGCGCGGACTCCGGCCACCGAAGGCACTGCCAGCCACCGAGGGTGAGTGAGCTGCTCGTCGGCGGCGGAGGGTCGGGGCTCAGTCGCGGGAGCGCGGCCTAAAACAGAGTCTTGCAAACGACGGACTTGGTCGGGTGAATGTTCCTAATGTGGTCCTGAATGTTGAACTTCTTCTTGCTGAGCTTGCCGCAGTAGGGGCACTCGAACCTCGGGGGCATGCCGCAGTCGTACTTGAAATGGGCGGTGACCGCGCTTTTGGTCGTGTAGCTCTTGTCGCATCGGGGACAGGGGAAGCGGGAAGAGGATTTGGCCAGGGCGAGGCTCCGCCTGGGGCTCCCGCCTAAGGCGCCGCCGCCGCCGCCGCCGCCGCCGCCGCTGCTCTTCTCTCGCCAGCTGTCGGGGCCCGCTGGCTGCCGGTAGGCTGCAAAAGAATCGAGAGGTTTTTCGTTAGGCCTCTTACTACCAGCGGCTCACCTCCAAATTATTCTCCTGGGTGGATACTGATGAGCGACTTTCGTCAATGCGTGTGCGAGAGCCCGCACAGTCCGGTCGGCTGGGCCCGCCCGGGTGTGCAAGATGGGCTATGGACGGCTTAGAATGACAAGGTGATCGGTAACGTGCGGTACGGTACGATCCGGGCGCTCGGAACCAGCGAGGCTTGACGATCGTTAGCGCTGACGAGTGCAGTGTTAACAATTGTTAAGCTTGCGGTTCAAGCGACTGACGACGCGAGACGCTTAACCTGGCTCGTAAGCTCCGAGAGCCTAACTACTGGCTCCCAATCCGGCTCCTCGATGATCGGCAAAGAGAGCCCCCCACCCACCCACCCCCACACCCACGCACGTGCAAACCTATTTATTTATCTATCCGTTCTATCTCTAAGTCGAGCTCTTCCTCTCCCCTTCTCCTTGATTAGCGAGCCTCCTGCAAACTCCTAGTAATGTACAGTGTCTTTAAGTAATTTGATGACTTTCGACGATAAATGAACAGATTAGTTAGGTACAGTTATTCGATCGACATTGTTATTTATAATTACTTTTGTTTAGCTATGTTAGTTCACCAGTCATCTATGAAATCATTTACGAACACAGTATGAAAATTAATTCTTAGTTTCCTCGATATGTTTACATTTATTAAGAGATACGCAGCCTTCACATCTACAAAATCAATTCATGGTCAATACTATACTTACATACGTAACATAATCATATTAAATACATCACAACACAACTATTGCCTACCGTTTTAAAGACACGACTTTCATCCTAATAAAGAGAGCCTATATTACAGGGAGTCAACGATTAATGAATGTTAATTTAGAACATACACATGGATGTTTTTTTCTATTTATTTATTATTTGCGTGTTTTATTTACATGATAAAAATGTATGAAATTGTTTTTGTTTAATTTTATAATTGATTTAAATTTACATCAGTCGAAACAAACGAATGTATAATATTCATTATGTATATATATATATATATATATATATATATATATATATATATATATATATTATACATAAACACAAATATATAAAATTTTTATTAATATAAGTCTTAGCTAATATAAGTCTTAAAATGCATTTGTATAAAAACTATTAAAATAAATAAATTTTGGCACTTTTAATACATTATAAATATTAAATAACAAATTAATAATACAATCAATGATTATAATACAATTGTTCTTTTAAAATTTGTTCTTATTGTTAAATAAATCTCTTGTTTTTACCTTACATTAACCATACTTGCTTCAAATAAAATTGAAATGTCAAAATTTTTAAACCTAGTAAAAAGGATTAAATATTTTTAAAAGCGCAAGTATATTATATTATAATAACGTAATTTGACATGTATGTATATAAATATATATATATATATATATACATATGCATATATATATATATATATATATATATATAAAATATATATTTGTATATAAAAATAAACTTTCAACGAATTTTCCAAGCTTTATATGCCATAACAAATATCTGATAAAATTGTTTTTGAGTCCTAATATAATTTTCTTCTTAACGTAATTCTCAATATTTATAATAATGGTAACTATTATGACAAAACACAGAAATGTTTGCATAAAAATTTATTTGAACTAATAGATACTGATCGATCAAGGCCGAAATAAACACGAACGTAATTTTAAATACCTATTATATTAAAATAAATAAGGACTATAAAATCATTAGTTTTGTATAGAACGTTAAAGTTAAGGGCAAGTTTTCATTAATCATTTCATCAGCGAATAGCCAGACTCAGCTGCAAAGGCTCTAAGCATTCAATAATGCCATGGAATCTATATTTTATTGGCGGATATCTTACGTCCGAGGGTGAATTCCATTCACCGACTCCACTTATGATGAATCCTCTTATTGGCTTACTAGGCAGTATCCCCGACTGGCAATAATTCGCTTCTTCTCGGATACTGGCTCATGGCTTATCATCGTAGCTCATAGGCATTTAAAAAAAAAAAGCCGGAGAGCGAGCGCGTAACTGAAGCTGGGGCTCCGATTTCCATGCTAACAACACTGCTGGCGATCTATTTCGATTTGGCGGTCTTTGTCAAGGAGCAAGAGGAGGTCGAGCACGAGGACGGGGGCTTCGGCAGGGCTTTGTAGCTCCTCCTCTTGACGACTTTGCCGCGCACGACGTCGATGCACGCGAGCTCGCAGCCCTGGTGCATCCTTCTAACGTGCTGATACACGCTGGTCGTCTGCTTGGTGCGGTAGGGACAGTAGGTGCAGCCGAACCTGGGCTGCTGGCCGCACTCGTAGCGCGAGTGCCGGTAAAGGCTCGTGTACACGCTGAAGGTCTTCTTGCAGGTCGGGCACTGGAACTTCTTCTCGGACACGCCGCTCTGGGAGTGCGGCTGCTGCTTGTGCTTCTGATCGAGGACCGAGGAGGTGGAGAATGACGCCAACTGCTCCTGCTGGTGGTAGGCTGACACTGTCAGCGAATCATCCATCAATTCGTTCATGTCCGCGTCGTTCAGTGGCTCCTCTTTGAGCCAGTCTGAAAGGAAGAAGAGAATTGCTGATTAGTGACGTGGGACGAGACACCTTGGGAGGAAAGTTTTTTGTTTTCATTGGGGTGTGAGTAACGTGCCGAAAAATCGTGGAAAGCTTCTTGTTGAATGGCGATTGTACTTTCGCTACGAACCATTTCGAATTCTCGTATCTATTTCAAATTCAATGCATTCAATCGCTTCGCTTTCTTCGTTAAAAAAACCTATTTATTTATAATGGATCCCCATTATTTAAGACTGAGCGAATCAAAAATGTTATTAAAGTGGCCTAGGTTTATTTCAATATCGTCCTGCGACTCATGCTCAAATGTATCGTAATTTTTTTTTCCGATAAATTTTTGCTTTTGTCAAAAAATTGCTAATAGATATTGCGACAAAGGACTTTTTTAAGGATTGAAATGTAACATCCTGTATATTTTTTTGCAATGCCTTGTGATTTATTATTGCGATACTCACAGAATGTCTAATTACTTTTTATTAGTAACCAAAGTTCACAACGCACTGACAAACAAAGCAACAATGTCTCAACATTTTTAAACTTTTTCCCTACATCAGCTATACGAAAGTGACTTATCTTCTACGGATTGATATACTTCCTCCGATGTAACACAATACATACCAAAGAAATTTTTAACTCTAAATATAATGTAAAAAAATATGTGCAAATACTATATTAAATCTAAGATGTATCAATCTCAATCGAAGCTCGTATAGTTACTAATTCGTATATTTTTACTTTATGATACGAAAAATAAGAAAATTAAATACGCAATAAAAATTATTTAACTGAACACAATTGCTTCAAATATTATTATATCCAATCCATTAACAGAGTTTTAAACATTAAGATCATCTTAATTTTCGGCATAATGATCTGAATAATGATCAAGCGAGTTGCGCCGGAAATGCTTTCGTAAACAGCCATTAAGTCTTAATTTCAGCATTCGTAAATGCTACTGGTTATGGTATAAGGAACAAATTTCAATTAAGGATTTAGTATCAAGATGTATTAGAAGAAAGTATACGCAATAAGATAGTTTAGCACAGAAGTAATCATTCGTTTTTCATCGAATTTCACATTAGCTTGTAAAATTCACAGAATCCAACATTCCATGCAGTTGAAAACATAAATGTTATAAAAAAAATTTATTATGTTTAGTACTTTCTATGTATTGTAATATTTACATTATTATCTTTAATTACATGTAAACTTTCCGTTGGCATAAATGTGCTACGCCAAAATTACATCTTAATTGCATATCTATTTGTACAAAATTAACACTACAAAATAAATCCTATTTTCTTGGGCAAAAAAACAAACTCCATAAAAATTTATTTACTTCGTTTACTAAATTTTTTCTAAAAAAAATTACACCATGAAATTTCAATCATCATAAATTAAAGAAAATTCTTGAACACATATTACTTACTATTCCTAAAAGTCAAACATTTAAAAAACAAATGAACACATTAATTATTTTATAAATAATTGTATTAAAATAAAAATTAAATTAAAATTAATGAAAATTGCAATAGTGATTTTGCGAATTCAATAATAATAACAATGATGATCATCCTGATCATAATAAAAATAATAAAGTTAATAGTAGAAATATTTATCATTTTACTTGTATCAGTTTTTATTAGAAAAAAATAAAATATTACACATAAACTGTTCTCTATATTCTGTGAACTTCCACAAACAAGAATTTGAAATAAATTTAGCATCAATACAATTCATAAATAAAATATTTTTGTGATAATTATACTTATTATTTATTTAAAAATATAAATATTCTAATACAAAAATATAAATAATTTCTTAGTAAAAACTTAAAACTTGTACATTTAGAATAATTTAATAATTAATTTACTTATACATTGAACCACACATAAAATAAATTACAAGGAACAAACTACAAAATCAATCACACTTTTTGGGTTTAATTTTTTATACATTTAACTTCTCATATAATTACATAAAATTGAAATATTAATTACGAATTTAAATAAAAAACTCTTTTAATTATTTTTCAACTCTGAAAAATGTAATAGTACTTGAAAAATAACATTATGTACTAATAAAATCAATTATATTTATGTGAGATTAAAACGTAAAGTTAGTAAAAAAAATTAATTAAATTATAACGTGTATTACTTATCACATTTTGAATACACAAACGATATATGTACTTTTAGTCAATTTAGCTTTACCAAATAAAATAATCTTTAAGTCTAATTCGTGCAACTTACGGATTGTTTCCACTAAACTAACAATATAACAAATGGATTTTCTCTCATGTAGTCTGCTCCTCTTTCTTCATATCACGAAGATTCTTGAGTATGAATTTTCAAGAATTGCATTCACATTATAGAATTATACAGAGATGCGTTGGATATTTGAGCAAGTTCGCATACTGAAGTTACGAGATCGCTCCGAATAATCACACTTGCTTCACTTCGGGTGATAAGCTTAATTTGCGATCAGTTCTCATTTTCTTATATTGCACTTACATCGGTTGAGTAGCTTATTGGAATCTTGACCGAGGTAACAAATGTTCGGTTACAACTAAAATTGTCGTTACTACTGGATTGAAATCCATCATTTTTGGTCTCGTTACTCATTGCGTTTTCAGAGCCCCGAGAAAAGAACTCTTATAGGTACAGTTTTCATTTTTATCGGAAATGGAATTGAGTTCTAGGGGTTCGAGCTCTATCTTGAAGTTGAAAAAAATTAAATAAAAAGTTAAATTTGGATTATTGCACATTTTTCCAGTCGCCATCTGTAAAAAAATACATCTTTTGAATTAAACTTAATGTTTGCCGTGATTAACGATTTAAAGATACCTGCGATTATATTTTAATTAATGCAGAACAATTTTTTTTTAATTAATATGTTAATAATCTTACAAGATAAGCAAACAAAGTCAAATTTATTGTAACAGTTGTTTTTATATTTATACAAAATACAAATAATTATAATAAGGTCTTCAAATTCAAAGTCTTACACGATGAAAAGTACACCAATAATAATTATTAATGTAATATTTTATTATTTTTACCTTTAAATCTAGTGAACTTAACTTTATTGCAACTGACAATTAAATATTTACGAAAATAGTCTAATAATAGGACAGCTTACTGATGCTGTTCTGGCATTCTTTTTCGTGATAATACTTTCTATTAAAAAACATATTGTATAAATATGTAATTTTAAAAATGTAATCTAAAATAAAAAAAAAATTTGCCTTTAAAAGAAAGAAAAATATGTTTTAATAGAATGTAAAAAATACCTATCAATGTTTCTAATTATTAATAAATATTTGATTCTTTTTTATTCATTTTTCATAGAAGTTCTGCTCCTCCATTAATAATAAAAGACTCTTGTCCAATATTTTCAGGGATAATCTGTAAATATTTCTTGTTTACAAAATACAAAACATGTTTATGATCTGTGAAAAGGAAAATAACTTCACCAAATACAAAATATCGTACAACTACGAATTCATTTAATTTGTCATTAAATAATTACAATTAGAAGTTGAAAATACAATTTGAAAATTTTTGCCAACATTATGATTAAATTATAAATTATAATTTTTTTCTAATATGTTTAATAAGCCTAATACTCGAGATCGTACTTTCAGTATGAAAATTATTATTGAAAATTATGAAAACCTTCTCGTACATAAAACATTGACTGTTTTTGAAAAACTAATTATCATTTTGTAATAATTGACAAATGCAGTTTTTCAAAATGGAACTTGTATGCTATTATAATAATTGTTGTTGTTGTTGCTGTTGTTATTACTATTTTTATCATTAGTGCTACTCTTTATTATTATTATTACTATTATTATTATTATTATAAAAAACATGAAAAGAAAAAGGAAGCTTAAGCCTTGCTTAAGTAACGTAAAAATGTATTTTCGTGCTTTTAATGCAACGCACAAAATAAAACAAAACAACAGAATCGCAGCTCGAACTTGAAATTAAATAAGAAATTAAATTAAATTGACATAGGAAGTACATTGAGCGGAAATTAGTATCGTACATCAGTCGATCGTTTGGCGAAATGGCTCATTAGTGAGGACGTCAATGCAGACTATGCGAGATCTCTGATGAATACTTCTGATATGCCTATAAACACTGGAGGTTCGTTGACTCTTGTACCTGCAATAGGGGCACTTGAATCTCTTGCTTTGACCGCATTCGTAGTTCACGTGCTTCCAGAGGTCCCTTTTAATGGTGAACTCCTTGGAGCACTTGGTGCAGAGGAAATGGGTGTGACTCTCTTTCAGGAAAAAGTCCCTCGATTTTATCGTCGTCTGTTTCGACGGGGTCAGCCGATTCGACATGACGAGGTCCCAATTTTGCATGTAGCTAAGAGCGCATTGGAGCTCAGTCCGAGCAAAGCCACGAAAATCCGCGTTACCGTCCATGAACGTAGCTGGAAAATCAAAAGCGAGAAGGATAGTTTAGAATTGGTCGCACATAGGTCGGATACTTTTCGAGTCATTGCTGCATGACTAACTCCATCTTTTTTTACCTCGCTCGTTTTACCACCAGTTATTTCTAAGCCTTATTCGAAACCTTTCGATAACTATACTGGACCGCGAATTAAAGATACTCGCTGTCAAATTATAAAAAATGAAAGTGTTTAACTTAAGGCGAAAGAAAATTTAATTTAACTTCAAAGGAAATTGTGTGTTTTTCAAAATCTTTAAATCTTTGATAACTTCTTTCAATTGTACTTAATGTTAGGCCTCATTGAAACGAAGATGACAAAATTTTATCGATAAATTTTTAGAACAATTTTTGATAGATAATCAATGAGCAATTATTATCAAATTCGTAATAAAACGCCGTATAAATACTTGGAATCTCCAACATGTTTCGTAAATTCTAAACATAAATATACTTGATGATCTTATCTTTGTTTGTTAAATAAATTAGTTTAAAAGGAAAACATTACGAATTATAAGATAAATAACATAACTGTAACTCTTTTCGATATCGCTGTTTAACAGGGTATAAAACATTACAGTGAGCAAAATTTAAAATGAAAAATAAACAACTGGAATGAATAAAAAATAATTTATTAGAAAAAAATTTACAAACAATACTGGAGCCTAAAAGCTTTAACATATTACTGTTTTTTAACCAGTGCATTTTATAACAAAATTATATCTATTTATTGCATTACATTTCATTGCGTCGAGTCAAGCCATTGTTGCGAACTTATCGAACAAATCACAATATATAAAAACTTGTGATGTTTCCATTGCCATCCGCAGTACATTTTGTACTTGTACGTCTTTTTGGCTTACTCGATATTATATTTGACCTTGAATATATAAGCAGACTCAAAATTTTCAAATGGTTGTTATATAATTATAAATATATAAAAAATGCCAATACCCTGTTATCATTATAACTTGCAAAAGAATAGCCTATAATTCTTACAAGTATTTTCAATGATCGATTCGAAGATTACACTGAATTTAATTACGTGACTTATACAAGAGTATTTTCAAAATTAATTTTCTAGAGTAAAAAAAATTACAAAATAAAAGTGCATACTTATCGGTTTAAAATATTTCTAACGATGTTGATAGAAGTGACATACCGAAATTATCCATTTAAAATTGTTCAGTATCGTATTTGACAATCTTATGACAATTTTTATGCACATACTTAAGAATCGCGTTTAAATATTTTAAATACAAGGATAAAAAAAATATGTATTCTTATATTATTAAATTACTTTTATTAATTTTTATTCTTACAAACTTGTTATGTGCGTAAGGTGCTATAATAAAAACATATTTATACGTAATTGAAAATTATAATTGCAACTGTCATTAATTAGCATATGCAACTCTCTAAGACAGAACCTAATACTGTATCTATTCCTTAAGTATTTTGAGACAACGTGAAAAACTGTATTAATTTCATCTGCACAATATAATACAAAAAAATGTTTGCTTAATGTATATTATAATGTTTTACGTGCCTATACGATGCTCGGATTAATTATTTATATTAAGCTAATAGGATCACTGAGTAATGAATTACTGAGCAAACTATATTACTTAAAATTACTTGTGTATTATTGTTTATAATATGAATTTAGGAAATGGTAGGAAAACCGAGACACATGTACCCTATATTTATTTATTACAATAAGCTATTAACTAATTTTTTTTATAGAAAATAAAAATATAGCGTATGAAATTCGTTTCAAATCTCTTTTGTCTTGTATTTTACGGGCGGTTTAATGTTTGAAAAATGTATCAGTCACATACCATGATAATTTAGAATTAAATATGAGCATCTGAAAATATCGTTATTTATTTACCTTATCGTATAGTAGGTCATTTAACAATGGAAATTTGTCAACAAAGTTATTATTATCCAGTAAAAGAAAATTCTGTATTGCTAAATATCACTGTTCTTACACATCGTGATAACCTTTAGTTTCCTAAAAACAAGTTACTAGAGTACTCCTAAACAGCGACATGCGTCACATACTTTATGTCGAATTAAACACTATAAGACCCCCTAAGCAATCTCGAATCAAACTCTCAAGCCGATGAGCTCGAGGATTTACCAGTTACTTTATACACACGCATCCTATTTCAAAAGCATTCGAAATTAATGAACCGCTCAAATAATAAATTCGCCTCGATTTTCCACCGAACACTTTCATTGTCGAGTCTTCAGACGCAGGCCTTCACATGACTCTCTTTATCACGATATTACAAGCGTTTGTTCCTCAGTCTTGTCATAAGAATCTCATCCCTGAAATAATGAGTGTCTGGTTTTTTAACCAATTGGAAGCTTCTAGAAACTGGTGATTTGGCCCTGCCATTCATATTGCACTTGCGAGGTCTTCCTCGCTTTTTCTTTATGATGCCATTGACGAGAAGCTTATTGGCAAAACTGTCGCACTTACGCGGCCTTCCACGTTTCCTCTTCAAATCACTGATATCTAAGATCTTCTGGGGCAACAGCAGCTGATGCTGAAGCTCGCTGCGGCCAAGTATATCGCTACTCGTGTAATCATCTTCTTCGTCCGGTTCTTGCTCGGCCAAAACAGTTGCGACTGCGTTGCTCGGCCTTGGCAATTCGGCTTTGCTATCGTCGATATCTGCGGCCACGATGGACTCTTGAAATCTCCTGTGTCTCCTTTTCATTAAAAACAATGGATTTTCTAACAAAGTGCTCTGCCCATGACTAAGCTGCTCCATCTCTTTGAGCGATATACTCGTAACGTCGAGGACCTTTATCGACGACAAATGCACGTCCATTTGTTCAATTTTTATTTCCTGTGGTTGGGAAAAGTCACAGCCATTCTGATTCTCGTGTAAACTGCCGCTTTCCTCCTTCGTTGTTATTGCGTTCGAGCATTTTGACACTGAAACAAATAAGATGGCATAGAGTTTTTTTAATTTAAGTTGAGAGCTTCTTTAAACTTCTATTTATGTTAACACTTAATAGTTAAATGCTGTACGATTCAGGGAAACGAAAGATAGATGTTGTTATACAATAGAGATTAAAAGAGAATACGTATTGTTAAAAGCATTGGAAAGTCTACGTATTTGTACGATTCCTAAAAAATTTGGAGCTTTTTACTAAACTATTGCGTTGATATATTTGCGCTCCTGTTATATTAGACATGCCTTGATCTTTAAATATTTACTAAGCAAATGAGGGACTTGTAGTATTAAAAATATTAATTTGCGGTTAAAAACTATTAATCTGTTTAAAAATATACTCGAATAGATCAGCATGTAGAATATAGCGCTAGCAATTCTTGAAAATCTTTTACGCATACTTCAACATCGATTTAACATTTCAAATAAAAAAAAAAAAAAATCAAAGTGTAACATTATATAGATTTATTCGTATAATAATAATTAATAAATAACACAAACTAGCCATTTTATTACCCACACACATTTCATCGTAAGCAAATGAAATATATTTAATAAACAACACCTCAAAATACAGTCCATTAAGTAGGCTATAACCTTTAATCAATAGTGCCATTGCAATTACATTGGCGCATAATTAAGTACGATAACAACTTTATTTATAATTTCACAGGCGTACGTACAATTGCAGAGGTATTATTTTATGGTTATCCACGTATAATATGATATGACCAGCAGCTTAAAGCCGCATCAGCAGCGGGGGCAAAATATTTACACAGTCGGCAAATTCTTGACTCGAGTACCGAATGACGGAGCCGAGTAACGAGGGCAATATTCAAGGTTGGACACGCTCCGGGCTATCAGTGAAAAATCATTATTGTAAAGCACAGAGAACCACACTGCAACTCCTGCATGTGCCGAAGAAAACTAGCGAAGGCGCAACGGAGGCAGCGTCGGCTTCCCAAGCCGTTTAGAGCTAATGACGTATCGAACCTCGTCGCCCTCGTGTTTCCTGCACAACTGCATGTAAACATTGTACATTTTTCCTGCGATACTAGCTACAAGGGCCACCGAAAACGTGGCTTCCAAAAGTATTTTTATTCTACGTGCCGCATTAAATCATTCTCAAATGTTTTCTAGGCTTAAATCCCGAAGCCCGACCACTACTCCCAAGATCTCAGCTGGTAACCTCGAACAAGTCCTCATAATTTCGAAGCTTTTCACTCGGGTCACTGCTTCCAAGGCCTCATTTTCTCCTCAAGGGTTTTACACACTGCCGGCAACAATCTCCAATCTGTTAACAGAAAACGGGTAAAACAAGTGGTTAATCATTGAAACGGTTGTTCTTTCCTTTCCATTGACAATTGAATAGAGAAAGAAAGCTTATAAATAAAATCTTCGATCTTTTTTCTTATTTCTTTTCGCTTATGCTCCGACTTGTGTCATGCTACTGCTATGAGCTGTTATTTTTTTTGTTTTCTTTTTTAAACTGTAGTTACAAGAGGCCAAATTTCGTCCTCGTTGTTCTATTCGAACGGAGCTGATTCTGAGAGATTTTTTGAGGGTTATTTGAGAAATTCTGAGGGAAAAAATTAAATTGAAATTAAAAAAATTAAAACTAAGTTAGACTAAGTTAAATTGAAGCATTTCATAGGGAAGATAGATTTGAATTCTAAAAAAAACTTGCGTCAATTGATTAATACGAATTTAATAATTTTAACGGAAAAATGTCTTGACACATAAATATATCAATTACATTATTAATATCTCGCGTCTAAATATAAAAAAGTATTATATTATATTATATTATATTATATTTAAATAATAAAAAACGTTTACGTTATTATATAATAACTATCCTATAAAATACATATTTTAAGTTACTATTGCGTCAGATAATAAACGCACATGATACCCTAGAGTCAGCCCTCAAAATCGAATGCGGTCTCCGTATGCGGATACACAAATACAAAGTTATCGTATAATGAGCACAATCAAAACTCCAAGGATAATTTGTAATGTATTATAATTTTGTCCTGTTTGCTTATTTTTACATTGAATGAAGCTAGCACAATAAAGAACTATTATCACTTTTTTTCCTATTATTATTTTTTTTATTTTTATGTGTTTAATGAGCAAATGATTTTGATGCCGTATTGTAATATTTCAGTATTTTAAAATACAACGAACGAACTGCTATATTATTCTTTTTCACTACAGTAACGATTCATAAACACTAAAAAAATTATATTCATACATTAATAATATTAAAAAGCTAATTTAATTATTTTAAAGAAAATCAAACTGCAAACAAATTATTGCCAAATTTACTAACTCTCCCATTACTCTCAAAATTTATCTTACTTTCCCTGAACAGTAGATTAGATTGTATCCAGTAAGAGCTGTAACAAAAACAGTAACATTTTGGTTAATAAAATAATGTATAAATACCATACAAATAAGTAATAACAATATAATGAGATCATTTTTATTTCCTATATTGAATTGAGCTATGAATTTATGAAAATAATTATCTCGGTTAAAAATTTAAATTATGATTTTAACTGAGTACTTATACAAATATTGTAATAAATATCTTTTTTGATTTTATTTATTGAAAACCAAAATAAAACATCATTAAAAGAAATATTGAAATTTTAATAATTAGCTACGTGTGTATATATATATATATATATATTTCGTGAAAAAAAAAATTCAATATAAATTTAATATTTATTTTATACAATTTTCACTGATTCATGAAATTTTTAAAATATATATGATTCATCATAGTATATTATAAATACATATTGTTTACTTGTAGGATATATAAATAAATAATTGTTACAAAAATGTAATATTCATAATAATATTTATTTCATACTTTATTATTCATTTTTTATGTATTTTATTGGATAGGAAATTACGATAAATAAAAAAAAATCAATTAATTTTATTACTCTTAATTAAGTATAAAAATAAACAATGTTTTTTTATTTTTATCATTCAGATTCTAATACTCAGCTTTGTAAAAACATCGAGACAATACGTTCAAAAAAATATATTCATACCGTAAATATCGTTTAATGAATTATGTATGTTTTACAATAGAAAAAAAGAAGATACTCTAATAATGAAAGCTCATAAGAAAATAAGCTGAAAATTATAAATTGCGTTCTCAACGAACAGCGTCTACAAAGATAATCTAACAAATGATTTTGAACAGATTATCCAACCAGCCAAAACCATAAATTTTACACGACACTCCAAGGGATAAGACAGTATTTGTCGTTTATAAGAGACGCAGCTCTATACGCACGTGCTAATCTACTAACGCACCCACAAAACTAATGATCGACGATGAAAAACAATCGTTCGAAGGACTAGACGTGAGCTGAGCCCCATATCTTATATCGACGCTGCTCTTCGATATTACGTCAGGTGGAGGTGCAGCGAATACCGTGCGATTAAAGAAGATATAATCACTCGTGGCATTCCGTGTAAACGGACCTCCAATGGAAGCCCAGTCGCCACTAGTGACCTGCCAACGTAAGGTTCCCGCTTCGGTTACCGACGTTCAGGGCCCGGAACTCAACGTTCGGGCCCGAGTTTCAAATATGCGATCGATTGTCACAGGGTCTTCTCGTCGCGCAGTGGAGACTCATGAAAGGGTTTACGGGTCACGGGTTTAAAGGTAGTCGAGACCAGTATCGCGTGCTTGTGTGCGCGAACAGATCAATGTTAAGGTCAGATTTTCAAATCAGAGTTGAACAAACGTTCACCTGTTCGCCCTTCAATGTACTTTCCAAATTTGTTAAGTGTTCTAACCGAGTAATCGATGTTCTTTTTGCAAGCAAAAAGTGATACATTTTTGGAAGGCTCGTATATGCACGATTGAAAATTACAGTTGACATGAATAATCGATTAAACACTTATGCACAGAAATATATTTGATCTTTTTTTTACATAAATACAATAAAGACACTAACTGGTATTGTTCATTTACATGGGATAGATATAATCATTTCTTAGTATACGCAGGTCAATTTATACACAAACTAAACATACTTATCGGCAAAAACAATCAGTTGAGCAATAGATCCAAGTTTTTCCATTGACAATTAATACTAACCTAAAATAACTTTATGTGTAATTCAACAAGCATAATTAATACTTGCAATATTTTTCATGCTAAAAAATTCAAGTATAAATCATAATTAAATTATAAACGTACGAGGGTAAAATAAAATTGGTTAAAAAAGTTGCCAAAATTTTTAATATAAAATAAATCAATTTCAAAAATATTTTTGGAGTATCTTACAATCATTCGGCGCATACGTAAAATTAGAATATTTATTCGTACTCGAGAAGGCATTTTTACAATTTTTCAACAATTTTTCTATTAACAGGCATATTAATAAAGGAGTGGAAATTGTTCTACGCACTTACGAATGGAGATTTAAAATATAAAATAAAAATTTTTTTTTAAGAGGAAACTTCTCTCTTGAACTTACGACAATAATCGTTGGTATCTTAACAGCTTAATCGTCAAATAATGCAGAAAGATATTTGAAAATAGCTCGATTGTAGAATAATGGTAATAGTTTCGTCAAACGTTCGTATTAGCGAAAATCACTTAAACATATATGCACTTAATTATAAAAGTATCGAAGCAAGAAAGTATCTAAAAAAATAATCGGTACCATTTGGTGATTAAATTAAATACTGATATTGGGACACGACCATAATAAGAAAAGGTACTTGTACAATAAAACATCATCGCCATCAATGGCATTGTAACAATTTAATTTTGCGCTAGTATTAAAACGGAGCAGTTTGTAGTCCGGCATTTCAGTTCCTCAAATCGCGAACTCACTAGTGAGTAAAGGTTGGTTAAATTTTCGAGCCCAGCCTCCATAAAAAATTCAAGGCCAAACGCTAAAATGCCATAAAAACGCTCTCAACTCCTGCATCGGCGAAGCTCCGGTTGTGGGCCCAGTCCAACGTCGACGACATAAACTTCCTGATTCGGATGAAGCCTCCGCACGTGGGTCCTGACGTTGGACGCGTGCTTGGTCCTGTACTCGCAGTAGGGGCAGTTGAACCTCGGCTTCTGGCCGCACTGGAACTTTAGGTGATTGTACAAGTTGTTTTTACGCGTAAAGACGTTACTGCACTTATGGCAAGTAAACGGCTTTAGGGCCGACAGCGGCTGTTGCTGCTGCTGCTGCTGCTGCTGCTGGGGATCGTAGATGCCTCCTGAAAGCAAAAATAGCGAGATACTGGCATTATTCGAGCAGCGTCTGCCACCGTTGCGATACGGATGATTTGAGGAGGTACGGAATTGTAAGTCACCTCGGATCCTGATAGATAATGGTTTTGGCAAAATCCGTGTAGGTTTCTGTTTCTGATACGACAGTGGCGAACTACTGAAGCCATTTCATTGCTCATATTTGTGTAAGCACGTCCAACTGTACGTTAAATAGTAATCATGCGTCACGCTGAAAGGCATTCGTATTATTGCATGCTCTTCAATACACAAATTTTTTTAGAGATAGTAAGTGTATCCAAAGCACGACAAGGTCTATTATAACATAATCACTTTGTAAATAAGCCTTGATTAGATTCAAATTTTGCAAACTCTCTACCAAGAGACACATTAGGAAGAAACCTGCAAGGACTTTTTTACGTTTCAGAAATGTTATTATCTCTAAGACAACTTAAATTATGGCCTTAGCTAGTTTGTTAATATATCGTCATTATTATCGCAATTGCTCATACAAGTGAATTCATACGCAATTTTATAAAACATTTCTCTACTTACTAAAAATCCTTAAAAGTACTAAGATTTCTATTATTCATGTGAAAAATATTAAAAGTAACCTTCAATTGAAACTGAAATTATCTTAAAATTTGAATTTCATAAAAAAAAAATATTTGTTTCATTTTTGAATTAGGACCAAAAAAAAGTTTTATTTGATACATACATATGTGTAAAAAAAAATTTTTGCCATTTATTTTCAACAAAAATGTTTATGGAAAAATATATTTTGTTTTTATTGAAACAGAAATTATTTTAAGGAATATTTAACAATATAATAACTGTAATTAATAAGTAAAACTAAACTAATATCTCACATTATATCATAGTGTGATTTATACAAATATCTCTTCATAATCGTTAAAATAAAATAAGCCAGTGGATGCCTCGTACCGCTATGATATGAAATAGAAACTTGAACAAATTATGAGCAAATTTTTTATAATAAAAACATTATTTTTCACTATCGATTCGATATCAGTAATGTATCTTTGGAAATATTTGGACGTTCGAACAAATTGTGGAAAAAGATAAGGTTTCAAATAAAATAAGCCTTTCTTTCTACTTCTTATATTCTGCATATTATTTACATTTAAACGCAATATTTTAATTAATAACTAAAATATTTCAAACAGAATGAATGGACAATATTTCTTTTCGACGAACTATAAGATGTTTATATTTTTTATGATATATTTTAAACAGCTTCGTTATAAACGTAGGCATGTGTGATTATGTATGTAGGGTTATATGTGTGTATATATATATTAAATTCTATATAAGCTGTATCAAATATTAATAAAGATACATGTATAAATAATCATTGTATACAGGATTGGGTACTACTCTTATTATTTATAAATATACGATTAACTTACATAACTAATAATAAAAAATTAATAAAATTGTCAATTGAAATAATGAAAACATAAACATATTTTTGATCACTTTAAAATACTTAACGTTACATTAATTATACTTGTATAATATGATCGTTCCTGTAAAAAAAAAATTTAATATTCATAAAATAAAACTGTCTGCTAATCATTAATTTTTCTTCCTTAAAGTACCAAATCAATCGAATCTAAGAACACGTTGCGCATATTTTGTTTTTGATATCACTAACACTATTGGTCGATGCGCGTAAAAATGTGGATCAAGTAGCCTGGATATCTCGTAAAGGGAATTTAATTGGCGTATCAATGGGAGAAAATAAACGCAAGGTGTTTTGAAACTAAGCAACAAAGCCATGAGCAAAATTGAAAAATGTTAATTGTCCGAGATAAACACAAAACTGGCAAGAGATTATCACTAAAGAATTATTAATGCACTGGCGCAAACGATTTGAGGAGAAGTAAGCAAGTAAATTGACACATCGAAGCATTATCGAAAATCGAAAATTATGCCTCGATCGGGATCGGGAAAAAGGAGAAGAGCCTCGAGAATCTCGCAGTCAACGCCGTTGCCTGTGGGTGATGGAGCCCCCCCCCCCCAAGCGGATGTCTCGCGAGGGCGCAGCTACGGGCTGACCTTGCAAATGTCAATGGTGAAAACCTTGCAGCCGAAGTGCTTGCGCTTGACGTGGGCGCGGGTATTGGACGAGTGCTTGGTCCTGTACTCGCAATAGGGGCAACTGAACCTCGGCAGCTGGCCGCACTCGAACTTGCAGTGATAGTAAAGGTTGTTCCGGTGGGTGAACTTGCTCGGACACTTTGAGCAGGCGAACTGGCGTGGCTTCGAGGTTCTCATTCCGCGAGGCTTCTTCCTGTCCTGATTCTGGAAGAGCTTCTCTTCTACCTCTTCTTCTTCTTCTGTGAGGGCCAACGCCGGGGCGAGAAACAAAAAATGACGGTGATTAGTGTGGCTCCGGATTGATCAGGGTAAGGGGCCGCCAGAGTCTCGCCTCGGTCACGGGGCTTCTACCTAGATTAGAGCTGACATTAATGTTGGCACTGGCCTGGTCTGCTTCCGCCCCGCTCGGAGCCGAGGCCAATTACACTCGCGACACTCTTTCAATTGCCAATTCTCTAGGAGCCAACTTGCCTTAGTTCGTTCCCTGAGCTTAAAGGTCGCACTCGCGAAATTCCGACTAAGATCGGGCGTATCGCAAAAGCACGAGTTGTCACGGGCAAAGAGGAGAGATTAACTTAATTAATAAGGCACTCGAGCTGATCGTGAAAGTTGAAACCTCGGTGGTGCGCAACATTAGACTGTTTGTACCTGATTAATTGGCATTGTCTCGGTTGATTAATGACAGCTCTAAACTAGGCCAACTCTGAATCGATCACTCGGTTGCTATGTTAATTATTCGAAATTCTGAAGTAAAACTAACTTTCAAATAAAAAGCCATAACGTTAAGCATCTTGTATTTATTTCCCATATCAAGGGATGTTATGCAAGTTAACCTAAAATTTACTCATCGTGTGCTAAGGACTTGTTAATTTTGTGCGACGGATCGTGACTCGAAGACTGCGACTGGAGGGCCAAGAAATTGCATACAGTTTAAGTTAGAGGAAATATTAGTATTATTTTTATTAATAGAAAGAAATCAAGATAAAAATAATATTACAAATGCAACTTAATTTTTGCCGCATTTATAGTTATATTTGCTATTACGTATGATAATTTACATTTATGTACAAGACTTGTTATAAATTATTAAAATGCTAATGAATCCATCCTCTACATTAAACAATAATAATGTGTTTAAAAGTAACACCTTAATCGAACGTACGGTCTCAAACCTAAAAATTAGGATAACATGAATTTATTTCTTTGATTCAAATATTATTTTGTTAAAAGTTTTTAAAATATTTTTTGATACTCAATACACGAACATTATATTATGCTTACTTACTTTTATCAATTATTTATCAAGAAAATATTATTAGAAAATATTTTCATCCTTAACATTTAGATTCAATGAGACGTTGAATAAATAAATAAATCCAAGTAACTTATTCTCAACAAATTAGTAAGAAAATGTATTAGTAGCTAAAACTTTTACTATCTGAACCGAGTAAAAAAAAATATCGTAATAAAAATATAATTTGAAAACAATGCTCTATTTAAGTTTTAAAAAATATTTATGTTTTAAATTATTTTGTTTAAGATTTAATCAGAAAAAGGAAATATAATTACGTAATAAATCTTTTTTATTGACAAATATATTTAGTTTATTGATAGAGTATACATTATGAAAATTTGCCTATATTTACACTTTTCCAGTAATTATAAATCATATAATAATAACATAATTCTTATAATCTTTTTCATTTTGATAATAATTTTCTTCAATTTCAAGAAATTCTTTAAAAATATTGTCTTATTATTTGCACTGTCTAAAATTGTCTAAAATATACAAGCATTATCATACAAACACACATAACTATGTGTGAAATTTTATAAATAACCAATTTTCTTATCTGCACTCTTGCCATTGTACATATATTAAATTATATTTTTTCGAATATTCTACGACTGTACTCTTTTATTAATTATAATCAATTCCATAAAGGTCCAAGCTTGCATTTTAATCCTAATACTGCCTTTCTGCAACAAATAAAAAGGATGAATATTCTTAGTTATAAAATATTACGCATTGTACTATGCAAGAATTAAAAATTGGTAATTTAAAGCTAACTTTCATTAAAAAAATTTCAATATTAATTAAACAGAAAATATAAAAATGAATTCCAAATTGAATATCCAGCTTCTATTCACATTGAAAATATTTAAATATTAATACAATATTAAATATTTTATTAATATTCTAGCATATATAATAATATTTGATAATAATTGTACACCGTTATTGAGTATCACACAGAAATTCTTTTTTCAATATGTTATAAGCACCTTATTAAAAGCATTAATTTTAGACCAAATTTATATTTAAGGAGATGAATTAAAGCTTTTGTTCATTAACAAATATGAAATAAAATGATCAAAATTATTAATTAATAAACAATAGCATCAATGGGCTAATTATAAATATTCATTTTCTTATTAACGTTGTTAATTATTCAAACATTTGTTCAGAACGTTTTATAATAACGATAACATAATTTTTCTATGAAACTCAATATGAAAAGTAATTGTTAATATTTTTATTTAACATTAAAGTTTGTAAAATAAACTTCTGGCTTCTTGAGGTAGGTAAACGTATGTTTCCAAATATATTTTAAATAGTTTTGTTTTATTTCTAATTACAAAATTTAGTTTTGATAATAGTTGTCTTAAGCAGCAAGTTTATTTAACAAAAAAAAAAAAAAAAAGTAATTAGAAAATTTTGTGAATCGTATCATTGAAAATTTTCAATTATTACGCTGAAAGAAGAAAATACAGCTAATATAATTTGAGATATAAAAAATTTACCAATTGTATAACATTTAAAAATTTTGAAATATTTTTAAGAAAATTCAGTCGTGCAAACAGAAAATCGCCTTCTTGAAATTAAGAAAACGCTTCTTCTATCGTTTATTCACCTCCCATCTCATTGGCTTCACTTCATTATATTATGCGACACAACTCCATCGGCTCGTATTCTTCTAGTTGTATGCGCGGATAATTACGTTAAACCTTACCGTAAACACCTGTGCTTACTGCATCATGAGCATCATAATCTTATGGCAAATATCGATTGTTTATTATGGCTTTTTTTTAAATAAAATAGTTATAAAAATAGTTAACAACAAATAATGGCAGAGGGAGTAATAACTTCAGTAAAAATAATCAATAAAAATAATCTTTATAAATGCTTAACATCAATTATAATTTATTCAATCGATCACGATAACAGTGATAATAATTCACCAGATAATCATGAGAGGAATAGAATACAACAGCGACGCTACCAGTCCAACTCTGGTAGCGTCAGCGTGAGCTTCCGCATTGAGCTTGGGAGGCGTTTCACGAGCGACGAGCATAAGTATGAAGCTTCCGGAAGAATAATGTACATCGGCAGGCTATTCCTCGTCGGCCTCGCAAGGGCGAGTCTGACTCGCCCTCGTCGGCTATTTGCCAACGTCCGAGGAGGAATCGCTCATCACGTCGCTGCTGTCCCTGTACAAATCGACGACGTAGATCTCCTGGTTCTTGTGCACGCCGCGTATGTGGGCGTACATATTGGAGGATATCTTCGCGATTTTCGGACAATAGGGACAGCCCCACCTCGGGGCCTTGCCGCAATGGAACTTGTAGTGCTTGCGCATGTCCCCGTGATTCTTGTAGCTGTGTCCGCACCGGGGACAGGGATAACGCAGCAGCGAGCCTTGGCACGATCGGAAGCTCGTCAGCGGCGGTGGCGGCGGCGGCGGCGGCTGGACCAAAGAATCCAAGTGACCGAGGTAAAAGCCTGGAAACAAAAAAGAGAAGCCAAAATAGGCTCGCATCAGCTGAGCCTTTGCGTTTCCCTTTGTTTAGGGAGTTTTTCTGAAACTGTGGGGCCTTACTGACTGGTACAGTGCGAGTCTTTTTTAGTAGGTAGCCAACACGACTGTCTTTACATAAACGTAGCGTTAACACGACCCCGAGGTATCGAAACAACCGTTAGCTACAGTTACAGGCGACTTCTTGTATCTAAACCATCTGATCGAAATAGTACGAGGGTGCTTCGACCCACACAGCCTGTCAGTATAAATCTATTTGAATTAAATTAAAACGCAAAGAAGATTGAGATGAAACGGGAAGTTAATACACTTATGTTATAGTTAAGTGAGGATCATATTTGTATCGCTTTTATGATAAGGTAGCAACATTTTTTTAATCTCAACAGCTTATTCTCAACAGCTGCGTTGCGCCGTGCATGTAAAACATTGTTAGAAAATCATAAAAATAAAATTTGAAATCCGGCTAATAGGGTTCGCATAAAAATTATACTCCTCAATTGCGTGACCCTTATTTGTATAAAAATATAATAAATTAGTTAAAGACCTTTGTGTTACACATGCCAGCAACTACATTATAAAAAAAAAGTTCATATTATTAGTAAAAAAAAATCAGAATATACAATTGTAACTTAATGTTATAAATAAACTTTTTGAATTTAAGTTAGTGTGAACTAATTTACATGGTATTATACATAAATTAAAAAAAATAAAATATATATTGCCTTCTAAACTTAATTTAAATACAATTTTTCAAGAAAGAAATTGGAATTAAAAAATGCCTCCATCATTGTTATACAATATCATATATATAAATATATGTATTGTATGTATGTATGTATGTATGTATGTATATTTACATACATAAACACACATAATTTCATACAATTAAATAATTCAAATTAATTTAACTTTATAATTTAGATTAATAACACAATTCTGAATATTCGAATTAATTTTACTGTGTATTAATTATAAAAGATATATTTTTCAAACATACCCAATTTACAATTCATTTACAATTACTTACTGAGTCGGTAACCATTCAGATTTAGTTCAAAATCATAATAATATCTTGCACAATCGAATTAATTGGTTAACTGGAATAAAATAATCTTAAGAGTTTTTAATTCTTCAATTTTTAGATTATTCCTATGTTTAATAATTTATTTTATTTTAAATTTAAATTTAAATTAATTTATTTTAAATACAACTACAATATTTATCTAGTGCAATAATATTTGATCAATATCCGCTTCAAAAACGAAAAATCCTCTTTTGTTTTAAAATCAGGTAATGAAATATAACTTCGGTAAATGTTCTTGATACAAAGAATGGATCAGCGTCTCCCGTCTCATACTATTCTAATCACGTAGGGCACGAGTTCAATTTTTCAATTAAATTTCAATTGTATAATACAGAAGCATATTTTTTAGTCAATTAAATACATAAGTTTCAATGCTCATTTATACCAACTCGTGAGTGGGGGATAGGGGGAGGGGATTCGCGCGCCATAAATGCTCCAAAAATTTGGAACACAATTAAAATTGTTTAAAGTTTGAAACCTGTTTGACCAAAAGCTATTTGGAATAAGAGTTGGATAAGTTATAGTAGTTTATAGTAAGTCAGTTATTACTATAAAGATAAATAGCAATAGTAATGACGGAAATTTGTAAATAATAAAATAATAGATAGGAAAACGTACATTAAATAATTTTATTTCATTTTGTATTTTCACAATTTTTATATTTTTCCATGAAATTCATTCATATTGGAAATTCGAATAATTTTTATTATTTACAATTTAACTTTAGAATACATTGCATAATTCTAAAATCCATACTAAAATTTAAAAAATCAGTTACTTATAATATAATCAGTCAACACTGCTAACAAACTTATTTTTTCTTACCTATTATACATGTATATATTATAGTTTAGTCTATAATATTTTACTTTTCATAAACTAAAATACATTATAACAATAAATTTATACATGGGAAAATTGATGTAAGTGAAAATTCAACAATTACAATAAAATTTTTAAGCATAATTGATTTATCAATCACCCACAAACGTATTCGTACACATTGCTTCATGAGCATTAGTTTTTTTTTACTCGATTGGCATAAAAAAGAAGCTGCTAATATTAATGTCGTAAGTACGGTTTACAAGATAAACAATAATAATGTGATTAATTTCTTGTACTGGAGTCATACGTATAAGCGTATAAACATTAAAGTGTTTAAATTACGTTGATTAATAACCACGTAAGTAGTTTTCAATTAAAACAAACGATTCGATTAATAAGAAAGCGAATAGCGAACGCAAAAAGAAAAATAAATACTGCATTAACACTATGAATGGATAGATTCTCTCCTTTTAAAATTGCCTATCTTAAAAATTTATGAATCCTAATTGATAAAATTTCAAGAAAGCAAATCCTAAAATAAGATAATGGTTGACTACTGCGGTGCACAAATGAAAATTAATCGCAAGACTAGTATACAATGAAATCGTAATGAACAGCAGAGAGAAAGTACTTTAAAGATATAAGATAGAGAGAGAGAGAGAGAGAGAGAGAGAGAGAGAGAGAGAGAGAGAGAGAGAGAGAGGATGAAAGAATATCTCGATAGCCTCCACGCAACCAAATATCAGATTATTAATGGAGATTTTTAAAAGTCTACCCTATTCATCTATGGTACGGTAAATAAATTTTATAATATAAATTAACTTTACACGCGTTGTCTTACAATCTCCTACCGTCGTGCTTAATCAATGAGAATAAAAACTATATGAAAGGTGATCGCATAAATAACTAATTAAGATTGTCTTTGCTACTCAATAAGATTAGTCGCGTAACAATTCACTAAATAATGGATCAAAAGGCTAAATAAGCCGCGTTGTTGCGGCACACGATATAAAGTTGACGTAAAAGCGAATCGAGCAACTCGAGGAAGTGAGTTAGGGGTCCCGCGTTCGGCTCGCGGGACGCAACGGACAGCGACTAAAGCGCGGAGCCGAAAGAGCAGAGCAGCCGCGATCAGTCGGGGCCGAGCCTCCGCGGAGTCGCGGGGACCCTTCACTCCTTGCCCTCGTAATCGATCTTGTAGTCGGTCTTGTAAACAGTCGTGGGCTCGCTGATGATGAGTATCTCCCGCTTGCCGGGGTGCCGCCGCTTGAAGTGGACCTTCGCCGTCTGCAGGGACTTGTACACGGTCTGGCAGATGCCGCACCTGTGCACGCGCCCGCAGTTGTGCTTGATGTGGTAGTTGAGCTCCTTCTGGATGCTGAAAAAGGACGGGCACTGGCTGCAGGGGAAGTTGCGGGCCCGGGGGGCGCGGCTGTGGTTGCGCGAGACGTTGCGCCAAGGGTTCGGCACGAGGCTGCTGTAGCTCGCTATTAGGCAGGGCAGGTCGTTCCTCAAGTCGCAGCTGGTCTCGTCCTCCTCTGGAAAACAAAGCAAAGAGAAAGAGCGTGTCAGTGATGCCTGCGGCTCTACGAACAGCGGCGGACTCGTTATCGCGATTTTCGCTTGCGCAACTTTACCGCTTGCTTCTTTTTCAAGCGCGGGCTGTGACATTGACAACTCGCAGATTCTCTGCTCGGTAATGAACGCTGACCCCTAGCGCTCTTATCGCACCCCCTGAATTTGTTCTTTACGCTCGTGCTAACGTGCAAGGGTACGTACGTGTGCGCCTAGGACGATTTCGATTAGCCTTGGGTGGAAGACCTTTGCCTTACGACCCTCGGACATGTTTTGCATTGCAAGCTGCTGACTTGTTTTTTTTAGTCTCTCGACGCGCGGACTTTTGCCGCTTACTCGACTCTAGATAGTCTCGAGTTGTTCTTAAGTTGTCGGCCTTTATAATCGGCCGCGCGTTGATACTGTTGCTCGAACTCTAAGCTGATAATTTTAATTAAAAACGTAATTTTATTTAAGGCATTACTTTCGTATGAGAGGACATCAAGCGCATGAGCAAATGCTTAGAATCAAGAACAAATTAAAACGGTGAATTGAAAATCCAAATTTTCTTTCGCAACTTTGTCACAACCTTGTGCGCTGTTCGTGCTTTCTTTGAAAGAAGAGCGTGGAGGGTCAAAGGATTCATTCCGATTTGGAAACAAGCGTCACCCTTTTCAAACAGTAGACTATACGCAAAATTTTTATTTTACGATTAATTTCACGCATAGCTCTCACTATTGGTTAAGGTGATGCGTTTTAAGAGGTGCTTTTCTTTGGATCTCAATGAAACGCAAGTTTATTTAAAAGTGAATGTTATGTGGGATTTGTTAAAAGAGAACCGGCAATAAAGTGACATTTTGCAGCCTGCAATGGTCGAGCATTGCTCGATGCCGCAAATGGAAAATACAGACAGAGCCAAAAGGGTAAAGAAACAATGTCGCGCTCCCTCGAATAGGCGGTTTACAGTCGGGGAGGAGAGGGGGGGGATCTGTAGGAGAGACGAGAGCGCAACCAGCGGTCCCAAAGAGCTCGAGCCGCGTCGAGGTAGCTCCGCGAGCTCAAGGGAGTCGCTCGGACGGGGGAGGAAGGCTAGTCGAGGACCTGGCCCAAGCGCGTACGCGGAGATCGGATGCGAGCCGACCAGAAACGCGAATCGTCGGCATCTCTGCTCGGGAGTTATAAAACAGGGAACGAGCTCGGCCTGCCCTCGATGTGCCCTCTCCTTGGACACGAGGTTCCGGTAGGGTCAAAGCCGAGAGCTCCGTAACATCGGCTGAACGACGAGGCACGCGATGAGGCCTTCGGCACCGAAGAAGGGAAGAAGATCGCGGGCCGGTGTTCCTTTCGCGGCACTCGCCAAGATCGGCTCGGCTGGGGAAGCGGGGACCGAGCGGGTGGGTGAGCGTTTGCTCTCGGCAACTGAGCTTGCGACCTGCTAATGGCTTGGCTCCCGAGTCGGCCCGACAGGCTCGGCGAGGACAGACCCCGAGAGTGAAGCTCCAACGCGTCTTTCCTCGAGGCTCGATAGCTACGGCTGTCGAAGCTGTAAATTGAAAATACCGTGATTCGCGTGTGATTTAGCGTTAGGCTCGTATATTCTAAGCAAGCTCGCTTTACCAGCGTTATTCAACGGTGAGGTTTTATGCAGGCTCCAGGCCGGAATATGACAATTATTGCTCGTTAAGCGGGTTACGGTCGACGCAAGTATATTTACTATCTTAGGATATTGGAGAAGTCGTTGCAAGGTGCCGTAACAAGGATAGTATCTACAATGGAGGTAGGCCTTAGGTAGGATTGCGAATGATCATTCGTACGATTACTGTCACATTAAAAAAAATACAGCATTTTGTAAATGTTATTTGTACAGAAATTGGCAAACGTTAGGCTGAAAGTCTGAGGTCGAAATAAATGAAACAAACCACGAATAAAATAATTTTTAATTTATTAGCCTCTTATTTATTATCATTTCGGATAATCTTATTAAGATTTTTAATATTCCATCCTGCTTTGCCCTACTTAATTACTATAAAAATAATACATCCAAATATAATGTAATAATAATTTCAAAACCGTACAAATGCATGTCTATGTTTGTAAAACATGTAGGTGTAATTGCAAAATCATCAAATTGTCAAGGAAAATAAAGTACAATACATTAAGAATAAATACACAAATCATTTAAATATACATTTGCGGTCTATCGTTATAAACAATTCAAACAGATATAAGGTACGATGTGATACAAAACAATTTTTTATTTCAAAAAAATTTATTTTTTAACATAAGTAGTTATAAACTGAAAATCATTCATTTTTACAAAAAAATCAAACATCTTTTTCACTCACACCCTCAAATTTCTAAATCTGTCTCTAACAAAACCTTATTTTTAAAGTTACCTTATACGCAGCTTAAAACGATATATTTTTATTTATTTACTTCTAGCCATAAAAAAAAAACGGTAATTTTTATAATGCTTGATCACGTATTTATTAGGTAATAATGAAACATAATTACAATGAACAATTAAAAAAATTTTTAAAAAAAATACTTATTTATTTCTTACATCATTGTATTTCATTAACAATTATTATTATAATAATATCATTTATAACGATCATAAATAAAAATATAACCTCCTTGGTACTATGATGAACACATTTTTTCAATAATGGCATCATAGATTCAATAATCACATTAATAAACTTCCCTCTAAATATAAGTACTAACATCGTCGTGAGAACGCGTTTCAACAATTAAGTAAAATATTTTTAGTCAGCCTTGTGGTTTACTTATCTATATCGTTCAATCCATTTATACGTACTACTTTTCACGCATAGGAGAAGAAAAAATTCGATGCTTATCGAAACAAAAAATTGCCATATTGTATATTTATATCAAAAGAAATGTCCAATACTATAAAAATCTTCATGTATCAGCACCGTTTAATTAATATTTCATTTTACATACTTTTATTTTTCACTTAGATCGACTACTACTCTCCACATTAGTACTACAGTTATTATTTAACCAGCTCACATAAGCGAAATTAGATTTAAATTAATAATTCATTTGAAGCTATGTTATAATTTAATCTATCACTGGCGGTATTGCTTCTATACTACGTAGTATATAATTATTACCTACCGATCATATAAATTTGTACAAATATCACCTCTGTGTGAAAAGATAATCAACGATAATCGTAAATATTCAATAATTAAAAGGGCTTGCTCCGAAATTATATTGCCGAACGAATATATTGATGTAGAGAGGGGAAGGCGTTGAAAAATATAATTTTTGCCTGTTTTCATTAAACTGCGATAACATCGTAGAATGTTTCATAAGAGTTCGCTTTCGATTAGCCGTACTTTAACTAAGGCTCGTCCAAAACATAATAAAGTAAAGTTAACGCTGATATTCCGAATGGCGGCAGCGGAGGCGCATCGACGGGGCTATGAATTGGCCAAAACAGCGAGTAAAGTTTAACGAGCTTCAGCCACAGTACAAGTGCTTACAAAGCCTAACGCACCGTAAGTCAATGACATCGGCCCCGGCTTGCTCATTCGTCATAAAACAAGCAAATCCCATGCAGCGTTGCTCCGCCATTGCAAAGCTGCACAGAGTTACTCAGGCTTGTTAAGCTTGGGGGGCCTGACGTTAGGCCGCGCAAGCACCGGAATGAATCCGCACCGCGGGGGTAGCGAAAAAGCAGCGCCGGTCAGGAGAGTAGAGAGCGTCGGGGGGCGGGGTTGGGTGCGCGCGGAGGTGGAGAAGGGGGCGTCGGGTGGGAATCCAAGAGCGATCGACGGAGCGGGATGTAACGGCCTCGAGTGTCTAGGTGTTGGGCCCCAGGTCGACGACGCAAATCTTCAAGCCGTGATGCCGGTGCTTGACGTGGGTGTACATATTGGAGCGCTGCTTGGTGCGATAGCGACAATAAGGGCACTGAAATCGCGGCGGCTTGCCGCACTCGTACTTGAAGTGACGCCAGAGCGCGTTCCTTTGCTTGTAGACCTTGCCGCACTTCTCGCAGACGTGGCCGAGCTCGGCGAGAGCCGAGGGTCTTCGATCGCGATGACGCAATTGCTGCTCGTGGTGCGGCCGCTGCTGTGGGTGATGCTGCTCGTTGTGCTCGCGCCAAAGCACGACTGCAAGCAGAACGAAAGAGAAAAGGACGGTTACGTTATTACCGAGAAAGCCGAGTAAGTCAAGAATCAGAGATACAGAGAGAGAGAGAGAGAGAGAGAGAGAGAGAGAGAGAGAGAGATAGCGCGCGAATAGGTGCCGCGAGATGTGTATCGAGATAGCGCGCGGAGAATTCCGAGAAGCGGACGACGATATTGTCGTACGCCGGTATTGCATTCTTAGCTGGGCAAGCAAAAATCACGAATCCGGAGGTCCCTTTTTCATAAATTACTCTTTCAGTCGACGCATGTATGTGTGCAAAATAAGGTGAATTTCATAAATTAGTGCTTCGAAACGTGAAAAAAAATTTCAGAGATCGGCCGGATAAAGAAATCTTCGTATCTTCCGAGTCGACCTTCCATTGATGGAGCTTCGCTAGCCATACTCCCACACCTACCTGTGAATACAAAAAGTATGCGGAATCGAAGCCGCATAAAAAATTTCGTTAATCGACTGCTTTTACCTGTATTTCTAAAGTAATAATTGAGAACTTGAACGTTTTACCTGCTTGTTCAATTATCTTCGGACACTTTTCTAACTTCAAGCGATTCTTTATTTAAATTGGAATAAAATTGAGCGTCTTTACACTAAAAATATTAATGATTAATGACAAGTACGCTTATCCAGTAAATTCATTGAACGCACAAATGAAGCCGAGAGCTTATTTTCCATTGACTGTGCTTTGCTGCCCAAACGAAGAGAATCTTGTCATTTAAATAGCTTTTGTTCGATGAAAAGATGGGATATGATAAGGAGCTCCAATGAAGTAAATGACTGCTTTGGTAAAAATTTTATTGATCAACATATTACAAGTGTACATTTTGTTGTTGTTTTTTTTAACACGGCAGTCTTAGCAATATCTCAGTAAAATAAAACTCCATAACAAGTATAACCCACCATTAAAAAAGACACACAATAATGTGCACCTTACCCAAATCGATGGAAAACAACTTTAATTATTAATAACTTTAGCTAATCGATAAGTTACATTTTATAAAGTACCTTAAAATTTTTCATATAAATAATGACATTTCCGCTACATTTATACATGCTTGTCAGTGTAAAAAGCGCCCCTAAAAGAGCATTCAATACGGCATATACAAACCTTTTAAGCATATCATCTTTATGGCAAAGTTTTTTTAATAGTTATATGTATGAAATATGTGCTATTTATAAAGTAAGTTGTTCGATATAATAAATATCGCCGTTAACGCGACAATCATAGATCATGACACTTTGTCAATTATGGCTAACTTTGGCACTCGTTGGGCTTAAAACTGACAGAAGGAATCGATTATTCTTTGGCCTAACTTTTTACAAGTCTGTACGAGATTCAAAGTTCTCATCCTTGAGACACGCCCTTCTTGAGTTGAAACACGAATCAAAAAAAAAAATAAGATAACGAATGTTTTACTAAATACGCTATCTACATTCCATAATCCTTATTTATATTTTCCTTTCTTTTAATTACCCTTTCACAATAACAAAATAACTAACGTATCAACTATCAACGAGCACTAGTTACATTCTCTTTGCATTCTAAGGTGAAATCAACTTGCTTTTGATGTTCAATCACTTGCAATGCGACAAGTGCCTCAGAATTTATCACCGATTGCTCGTGTTAACGCGCTTAAGAGACTATCTGCTATCGCAACTCCAGAAATGTTCTATTATTCTACCAATAATAATTATAATAGCCTTTTCAATTGTTAATTTAAATAATAATAAATAATAAACTTTAAACGAAAATAAAAATACTTCTTCGATCATCGAACGGTGTGTTTGGATGCACATATATATATATATATATATATATATATATTAAAACCAAAGTCATGATGAAGTAAATTACTGAGTACGTATCACAAGTAATTCCTCAATACTCTAATAACCACTAAACCGACAATTATATGAATAATTGTGCACCTTAGACGAAAACAAGTAATCACACAATTAACGTTTGAAATCATTACGTATTCTTCCCTGGTGATTGGACTCATCGGTACAGGCTATTAAGAATGTCTGTTAAGAGGCACGCAAGTATTAGTCGAGTGGCAAATGAATAACGCGAAAAGAACGGCTACACGTTGACGAGTCGAACCAAAGAAGCGGCCGATTTTGCATGCGTGCATTCGTCATCAGACGTGATCTACTGCCGATCGTGAGGTTTTAATAATCTAGCAGTAATCGTTAAGTAGAAGAGTCTCCGACCGATAATAGCGAAGCCATTCGTGCGAAATGCTTACGACCACTGGCCACCCTAATTTACATTTATAAATAGACTTTGGAGTTTGATCGTGATCCCGTGCTGAGCTTATCAATTTGGACGGGCCTCCGAGGCGATGATGAGCCGCTCGCGCGCGCGAATCGTTCTGCCAAGTCGAGCAGGATCGCTTGCGCAGAGCAGCACTGCTCGATGTCACAGCCCGGGGGTCGAATGTGGTGTGGCGGGGCTTGGGGGGTGCCGAGCCACTCGGAAGCCCGCAAGGAGGCGAAATAACGAGGCGATCGCGGCGAAGAGCCGAGCACCTTGGACAACGGTGGATGTTAATCAAGGTAGGAAACTCCTCGCGCCGGTGCACGAGGACCCGGCAGGACAATAACGGCGACCGGAGGGGGGGGGGGAAGAGGCGCGTCGAGGGTCGAAGGAGGTGCCTCGACCTTGGCGGTCGTGTAGCCCCGGCCCGGAGGGTGGCGGTCCCCCTATACCAAAAGATTGCCCGGCCACTATTTGCAGACGGTACCGCTGCCGTGTATGTTCAAGATGTGCTGCTTGAGGTGGTCCGGCCTGCAGAAGTACTTGCCGCAGAGGGTGCAGGTGAAGGTGTACCTGGAGCCGAGGCCGCCGCACTCGTAGCGCGAGTGCCTCGTCAAGGAGGAACGCGACCTGTAGCCCCTGCCGCACATGACGCAACGAAACCGCAGGTCACCCCCGACATTGCGTCTGCCGGCTGCTCCGCCGCCTGTGACGACGACGCCGCCGCCAACCTCCAGGATACCGGGGCTTACTGCGAACACACACAGAGGGAGGCTTTCTTTCAGTTTTCGAGCGTCTGCTCTCACTCAATCTTTCTCACCCCCCTGCACTCGCACTCTCTCGCTCTCTCTCTCTCTCTCTCTCTATCTCTATCTCTACCTCTCTTCTATCTCCCGTGTAGCATTCTTGTGAATGCTTACGTGACAAGAGCGGTGCAATAATTTCGATGAAAATTTGAACTCGAGCACACTCTGTCTCTCGCTCACTTCTTTCCTTATTAAACGAATAAGCTGCGCCGTAATGTAAGCTCTGTGTTAGTGGCTGAACATGACCCGTATTCAAAGCATTGTTGGACATTCATTTACACTCTTCCGTGACATTTGAATCGAGAGCTAAGAGGGTTTTTCCCCTTGGATTAATTACAAATAAAAATACAAGCAATTAAAACCCTCCGGACTCGTTGCATTATCAAAGTTTATCGATAAGAAAATAGGTACAAAGTTATTATTTCCATACCCCTGAAGTCAAATATAATGGTGAATCTGCATTTTACATTAGTACATGATCGAGAAATTAATTTTTTTTGTAAATTACAATCTTAACAAAATTTAAACGACAACTCTTATTATCTAACGTTCATTAAAATGTATCGCTTTCAAATGTTTCGATATTTAGCAAAATTTCTATTCGCATTTTAAGCATGAAAAAACATAATCGGAAAGGTTTGGCTTGCAAAATAAGTTTTTAAGCCCTGGTTTTCATTTTTTTAAAGTCACGTTTAATTATAAGAATTTTTAACAATATTACTATTTTTGGAATGTAAATTTTCTCCAATTGAATTAAACGTTATGTATATAAAATTAATATTATTTAAAAAAAAATTGTCAAATACTTAATTAAAAAAGTGTCAAAAATAAAAAAATAATATTAATTAAATAATTATATTGTTACCAAAAATAAAACAATGTAAAAAAATGATGCATCTACGTTTAATGTGAAACTATTGATAAAATATAAAGGGATTGCATGTCGTAGAAAAAGGAAATAGATACCTTGTTTATAACGAATCTTTAAATTTATTACTTTTATTTATTATAAGTTGTTGCATACGTACATAAAGATACATATTTATAGTAATATTGGACTAGGAAAAATTAAAAGAATTATTAAATTTTTTCAAATTTCAACGAAACCATTAATGTATTTACTGGTAAATACCATGTGCCATTTACCAAAATCGAAGAGGTGGTAATGTTAAAATCACTAACAGTCGAAAGTTACGTTCATTCTTATTTAAAAAGAATGTACAAACGTGATAATATTGAAACAGTATTGTCATTATATTCATGTTGTAACATTATAATAGATTTTTCGGAAAGCAAAGAAACCTCAGACAGTATTTAACTTTATTTTTATTAATTGACGGAGATCTTGATATCACTTCAAGAGATGTTCAATAAAGTAAATTAAAAATTAATGCAGATCGATGATCAAACATTTCGAAACAGTGCACTGAAAATGCGATGAGAAAAATCCGATGGAGAAAATCCAGTATTGATTAGAGTATTGATTATTAAAATAAAAAAAATTAAAAAAAATAAAAAAAAACAAGGAAAAGGAACGAGACAAAAGATCGAATCAGTGGCAAGGTAAGCCGAAGAACATCTCGGCTAAGGATGTTTCGAATCCAGCTCGCCTACGGACTTGACTCGAGCCTTTGATCGAGAATTACGGCAACGGCGCCATCTTTTGGATGCCGGCACCAGTTAAAAGAGTCCGGCAACGTCGCTTAGCCCGCGAAATCTGTGCAAATACTTAAGCCCCGTGCGGTGCGATGTTGCCGCAATGGTCCCCGTATTTGCTAAGATAATGCAAAAACACGCCGTCATACGAGACAAACGACGACGATTGAATCGTCGTTTAGGATGCGAGAGCCGAGGAGGAGTCTGTCGTAATATCCCTGGGTCCTGGGGATTTCCCGAATATTGCCGAATCCGCCGCTTAACACCAACGGCGATGACGTACGTGTTTTTAATTCCCCGGTGACTTTAGTTCATCGTTTGCCTACCGGCCGATTATAAAATGCTTGGAATGGTCCCCTTAGTTTTTCTCCTTGTTTTTTTCCTTGTTTTCGTGTTAAATACCGGACACGTCAACCCACCGCATTAGGCCTACTCGTAAAATATCGCGAAAGCTGCTGACGAATACGTATATTAAACACGAGTTCCATTAAACACTTTTCGATACTTCAAATTCAATCTGCAAGCGAATGAGTTTGAACATGTGGAATATATAATAGTGATGGGGAGTGTGTGAAGGATATCAAACAGCGTGACCCATTTTTCATGGACTCAAATGTTTATGTACAAATGAAACTGAATCCGCTTCTTAACAAATTCTAAGTGGCATTGAAAATGCAATTTTTATGACACACACGCATATAATATTGTATATAACGCTGCTAACAAAAAAAGCTTTTGAGCCAAGCGTGCACAATTTATGGTAAAATATTGCAGCCAAGAGTTTCACTGCCTCGTTATTAAACAATGACTATATTTGTGAAATAAATTTAAATTGAAAGGAATATATTGAAACGGAAACTCATGGCTTCTCGCATCCAGTTTGCAAAATTTTGCACAATCTAAAAGTAAAATCTGTATCAATATAACGCATTTAAATTATATTTACATCACATATATGTATATAAGTATTAAGTGACTGAAATGAAATATATTTTCTTATCGTATGATTTTAGTTGTGCAAAATCTTTCGATTTTTAGGCATTGTTATTTACATGCTTTCCCAGAATAAAATAATTATATGAATCCCTTTATTAGTCTTTATACACCCTTGGCATCGTTAATAGAATTATGTGTAGCTTTTTTTAATGAATAATGCGTCAATGCGGACATTATGCTCCATCCCCGTAACACAAGTTTTTAAGTGTAACGGAATTTCAGGCATGACTTCATTTCAAGCCAAACAGTATTATTTATATATATTCGTATAATACATATTTTTTTTATTACAATTCGAATTTTCTTTTAGAAAAAATGAAAAATGTATTTTTAATATAATGCGATTAATCCTGATTTTGTTTAGAAATATAATACTACAGCATTGAAATCGGTAAACAAAATAAACAAAATAAAGGAGGAAAAACTTACAAATTATTATGGTACATTATTTTTATTTAGTTTTCTAAAAAAACCAACAAATAACCTTGTCTCGTCAAAATTAAATTTCCTTTTATTTATTAAGAAAAACTTTAGAGCAAAACTGCTAAATTAAAGAATATTTTCCATGCGTTGTTACAACATTAGGCTGCATTGTATAAAATATAGATGTTATTTACAAAATTCGTAATGACAAAACAGATAAGAAAATATCAATTGTTAAATATACTTTCTTTAAAATAATTAAATAAAGATTAAAATTTTTAATTTCATTTAAAGATAACATCCTGAAAATTGATCTATAATTTATTATTATAATAAAAATGTCTATTTAAATATTAATTTGCAATTAAAATTCTTGTGTTCAATAGTTATAATAAAGAAAAAGACTTTCATAATATTTGGAAACAACATATACAACGCAACAACATCATGTGTCATATTATAAACGTAGCTTTTTAATTTGAAAGTAATTGATAAAATTGAAACGTTCGACTTTCATTTAATAAATTTTATTCAGTGTCGAGAAAACTAGATTTTGCAAGCCTTTTAATTTTAGTCAACAAAATTTGCTTCACTTGATAAATATTATATAAAAGTAAGTACTTTATGGAAATAAAACATGATTGAACGAGTAAAAATAGAGACACAGCTTTCGTGATAAAGTACATTATAAAAAATCTAATAAATATTTCACGTTCGTTGTTAAAACTCGTTTACCAAAGAACGTGCTTCAAAATTAAAAAATAGGATTTCGAAATTATTGTAAATATAATTAAAAACTAGTAAAAGAACGTCAAAATCGGTCGATTATTTAGCCTATACATTTGATAATTAGTTGCTATATAATTGGTACGAAACCGATTCATAAACGGAAAGAATTTGAAACAATTCATTTTTGAAATTAGACTAGAAGGGCTATTCATCAACAGCGCGAATTCCGTGGTCCAAAGCCATCGACGAGTTGAGAGTGATTAACCGAAAAGTACAGTAAGACACGTGAATATTCTCAGGGTAGAGAAGCGACAAAAAAAATAAAAATAAAAAAAACATAAATAATTAAAATAAAAATAAACGATAAAGTGAAAGAAACTATAGCTGCTCGGAGCGTTAAACTAAGGCGAGAGGCGAAGTGAAAGAAACGATAACGAGATATTTAGGATTTCCGGTAATTGTAGAGCAAGTGGGCATCATTGGGGTTGAGCTGCTGCGGCTGCGGCTGCTGCTGCTGCTGCTGGACCCCAGCCTCGAGCTTCTCGGCCTCGGAGAAACACTCGGCGACGTGCCTCAGGAGGCCGCCACGATACTTGTAGCTGCGCCCGCAGCTCGGGCAGCAGAGTCTCCGGTAGTTGGCCATGAGGTTGATGCCGACATCCCCTTGGCTCTCCGCTGCAACTTTATAATCCCACGAGCTTTGCTTTTTTTCACTTGCGTCATTTTAAGCCCAACGGCGACTCGCTTTATTGCTAGCTATGGCGTTGCGGCCTGGTACTCTTAAATCCTTTTTTCTTTTATACAAGTTCGACATGCATTTTTCTCAATCTGTTTGCGCTCACTTTTTACGATTGCAATTGAAAACGCGGACAGTCCTTACAGTTCCCTCCCCTGCACGCTTATTAGTTAATGTTTACAGCTGTACTATCCATGCATTAATCGACACACGCATTAATATGACTGTGCGAATGCTCTGAAGAGTTTAGTCGGAATAAAATCAAATAAAAAAAATAAAAAAAAAACCAAAAAAAAAAAATTCCTTAACAAAATTACAAAATTATATAATTAATAACCAAAGTCATCCACAAACAAAAGAAAAAAGTATATGTTCAATGTCGGACTCCCAGATCATTAAAACGCGTCAAAACATGTTTATCTCTCCTTAATGCGCAGACACGTTGCAAACGGCTAGTTAATGTTGAAATTCGATAATTGCGTGGGCTTCCCCCATATCGAAGTACCAAAATCCTGATTCCGACAGAGCAACTTCTATTTGTTTTTAAGACTAGAATTTACTAAAAGTTACTCTTATGGATGTGAGAAATTCATTTATCTACTCTTCAACTAGTGTTAGATTGAGCACGGATAATAGAGTCGAAAATAATATAATTTACTTGAAAAATATGTCAATAGTTAAGATTAAACCGCTTTCATCGTCAATTGCTTAAGACTTGGTTGTCATCGACTCTATTACCGTTGTTATATTAGCATTAATGGGATACAAGGAAAGCGGAGCATAGGTTTGTTAAATAACAACAGAAATAGAATTAATTTCCATTTTTTCAATTTATTCATCTTTTTTTTTTCAATAAAATCCATTCAGTTGTGTCAGCCATGTTATCTTCTCGAGATCGTACGACGAAATAGCAGATTCAACAAATAAAAATTCAATGTTTTCGAGTAAAAAATTAATCTATCGATTATGTAAAATTAAAAAAAAATAATAGTAATAATAATTTTAAAAAAATTATAATAAATTTTGTTTATTTAATACTGTATTTAATATGTATAATATTAAATTTGTTAGGCAAGAAAGATATTTAAAAATCAGAACGAGCCTTCGTTTCTCGTCTACTTGTGGATGTTGAGTTTATTTCGTCAGAACTGGTGGCGCCATCTTTTGTGTAAAACTACTGTTCTTCATAGCAAACGCTGCCAGTTAACAAATATGCGTGTAACATTAGAGCCTTAGTTTGATCATTAGCGCTGTTTCGATTAGCAATTACAAAAAAATGATAAATAAATGATAATAGAGAACTTTAATTGCCAATCGAGCACGAGAGCGTATGGTCGTATGGATGTAAGTTGATTATAACACATGCTTTTAGTTAAATAATATTGTCGTTTTTTATTTTAACAACGTCGTTCGATCCTATGCGTTTGGGCCTTAAATACATTTTTGGTTTAACTGTTCGTTAAATCTAACAAAATGGTTACAATTTTCCTGCTTATCAAATCGAGATTGAAGTAGCTATTTATTAAACGTGATTTTAAACCCTATAACGGTAAAGTTATTTTTTAATAAAAATTAACTTTGTACACAAAATCTTTATTAAACTCAAATACGCGATAAGATAGATGAATAAATTTTTTCATGAAAATTCCACATTATGTTAACATTTAATGCAATTGCCACTATGCCGTTGTTTTTGTGATTGATTTCCATAATCCTTAAGAAGTTTATTAATGGTAACCATAATTATATATTCATCCTGGCATCATTAAAACTTTTTAAGGGTGCTTAGTAAAGACATTAATATACCACCTTTCTCAATGTTCAAAATGAGTAATGTTTCTTTACAAGACTTGTGCAATCTTCAAAAATATATTCATCGAGAACCATTAAAAAAAATCGTGGAATTTCCAATCAACAAAAAAAAGTTAAGAAGGAAATGAAAGAGATCCTTTAGTATTGTAATCATTCATAAGTGCCAGCGACTCGATGACAGAATTTTTCTCTGTCACGTATGTATGAGTAATTCGATGTTTTTTAAGGACATCAAAACTTCTCGTACCGCTCTGATGACTACGAAGCTGGAAATCCGACATTATTCCGCGCTCACTACGATCCCTCATTCATACACACTTTAGATTTAAAATTCAATCCTCGAATGAACCAATAATGATGCGTCAAAACTTTAAGACAAAAGCTAACGTGTTACCAAACGTCTACAGGATTTCAAGGTCTTGCAACTTTTTAATTTAAAAATGTTTATCATTTCGTTTGTATTGTGAATATTAAACAACGTTGGGTTGTCAAATTAATGTACAATCTGTAGACATTCCGAAGAATGCTAATATTTATCATTATTTTGACTACATAAAATACTATTTAATATTACAAGTTAAACGAAACTAATAATCATTGTCTTCAAAAGGTGCGAGAAATTGTAAAATCCTATACAATGTTCTTTACCTTTTTCATTTATTACAACTATCAAGAGCTGAATATGTTCAGGATAAAATAATTGTCAAATAATGAAAAACATAAAGCATATTTTTAAAAGTTCAGAAAGTACTTGCGGAAATTTCGCATTAGAAATTTCAGAAAATCTTTCGTCATTAACATTCTTACATTAGGTAACGAAGCATTTTGCTTAAGCGTTCTGCTAATATTTGCAAATCTCGAAAATGTCCGCTATTGGTGAAAGTTGTTACAACCATGGCGCCTATGAGTGTAATAATTAATCACCAAAGCGAAACAGCTTACGAATTTAGCAAATGTTTAACATCATACTATCTATACTTCTTTTAAAAAAAAGAAATTTCTTTAAATGAAAAATGACAGTCATATTTATTCCTTACAGCTTTCACGCACAACAATGAAGAGAAACGATGAAAACAACAAGAACATAGAAATTAAAGAAATTTCCAAACATAGTGAACAATAAAAACACTGAGTTGTAAGATGAAAAAGTTGAAAATAAAAAAATGACCATCGAATGCATTTAGAAACAATTTTTAATAATGTACAACTTGATAATCGCTCATTCATCACCGATTACCAATGAGTAAACGATAAAAAATTGTTTCATCTACCGAGTAAATGAAAGGCTAAATAATAAATAAATTTTATCTCAAAATAACAATGTCATAATAATAATAAATACCAAGTGTAATCATTTTTTCGTAGTGAGAATTATTTAAATAAGGTTTTATTTAATTTTACGCTAAATAACTATTAAACTTGAAAATTTACAGTTATTTAGTTATAAGCAAAACAAAAAAAATATTTAATAAAAAAATTAATTTAAAAATATAAAAAGTGATTCTCACTATGACATCTTATTAAAATATATTATTAATAAAGAAAATTTTGTTTAGCGTGCCGATACAAACACGCAAACGAAATACTTACATAAATTATTACCATTTCACTTTTACCCGAATCTTCATTGTATTTATGATGTCATTACATCAATTATTGTCCATAAACATTTTTAGCAATTTTTATCTCATCATGATATTACAAATTTGTAATGTACTTGATTGTATATCAAAGATTTATAATGAACTTTTGTAAATTCACGATAAATTTTTGAACCTTTTCTTCTTTTTCTTCAAACGCGGGAATGTAAAACGCGAGCTTAAAGAACCAAAAGGGTTCCCTAAGAACATTTAGAAAAAATTCTAAAAGCGCTGCCAAATTGGCGTCGCTGAAAAAATAAAACTAATTGCTGAAATAAAAATGTCGTTAATACTCCTGAATTTTGCTTGAATTTAAATTATATTTACTATTATAATAAATTAATTATAATAAATTATATTTAAATTAAAACAAAATTATGTATATTGAAGTACTTAATATTTCAATCTTCATGAATTTATAATTATTTTTCACGAAGATTCAATTATCAATTACAATCTGAAAGAATATGGATAATAAATAAAATATAACTTAATCACACACAGCAGACATTTTCAACGTAACCACCTACTCTCTTATAATAAATCCTTAAAATATAAATATTTAAAACTATGTAATTGAATCCGCAAGAATATTCATTCAAACGTACTTATAACTAGTCTTATACTTAATCTTATAAAGTAAATATTTCCTAAATATAGTGATCACTATGTTCTTATATCTAAATCTTAATATATAAATGTCTTAAATGTAAGCAATCACACATTTCACAAGCATACAACCTTAATTTAAATATATAACTTATAAAGCTAATACTTATATTAAAATCTTACAAGTAAGGAGTTATGAAAAAATGTATACATATCTCACCATTTTGATCTTACCATTTTATTATTTAGACAATGCTTCATAAAGTCTGCTGAGCTGAGCCTCTTGACAACATCAATTCACGATCTCTTGTATAATTGATTACACTCCCGATTCGTTTCCTAGTCGAAAGTTGCGCTAAAAAAGCAGCTAACTTTCTTTCGGTAACTTTCCGAGTACGCGATTAAAAAAAATTTAGTACGATAACGATTCGAAAATTTTGCTAATCAAGATATTCTCAAAAGGAGAGTATCAAAATATAGTCGAAATTTGATGTGAACACTGTTACTGTAGAACATCATTATTAGCGTTCTATATTTACTCTTCGAAACCTAAAAAAAATGTAATTACATTAAAGCTTTATTGTTACAATTTAAAAAATTAATACAACTTTTGAAACTACACTGTTTCGAAACTTGGTAATTTTTTAAATTTGCTAATGCTTTAAAATAATTACTTGTTTTAACTTCCGTATTACAAAACATCTGTTCCGTAAGACAGTAGCTTCAATAAATTATTAATTGCATTATAAAAAGGTAAAAATAGATAAGCTGTATTTTACCATCGTATATTACAATTAAAAAATAATGAATAATATAAATCAGAACGCTCATAAACTTCAAAATTATATTTTATGAAATTTACTGTTCGTCTAAATATTATTCATTATGTGAATATCTGTAAACAAATTATTTATACAATAGTGTATAACGAAATTGTGGAAATTTCGAAAAAACGTATTAAACTCTTAAAAGTACTACTATTTGCAAAGTACTTAAAAGTGCTTAAACATTTTTAAATTACAAGACAACAACAACTCAATAATTTTAGAACATAAAAAAACTTTATATTACTATAAGAATTTATATGTTCCAAAATTAAAACCATCGAAGAAGATATCTGAAATGAAAATAGATTAATAATTTTACGAGAAATTCATAAAAATTTTAATTTTATAAAACAGGACCGAAACTGTTTTACAAAAAAACAAATTTATGAAACTCTTCATTGATAAGCAATACATTTACATAAAAAATTTCTTTATACAATTAAATAATATCAAAATACTCATTAACAAAATATTTATCAGATGCTGTATCTAAATAAATCTGCAAGTGATGAATATTTCGAAAATGTGTTTTTAAGTAACATTATCAAATGTTGATAAATTTTTATAATATTGAATCCAAAAATTACATACTTTACGATTTCTTTCTAAAAATCGATTTTAATATAATAATAGAATTCAATATTTGATACACTGATGCTTCAATAAATTAAATATACTTTTCAAAAACACACATTAAGATAAACTTAATGAAAAAAAGCTTTTATAAGTATATCTAAATACTTATGTACATAATATGAGTAAATTTACAATTTATATAATCTTAAAAAGAAAAGAAAATTTCTTTAAAAGATTATTAATTGTGAAAATTGTAGAACAATGTTATACACATTATCAACATTATTAAGTAACTCCATCTACACTAGTTACCTATATAATGTTGATAAATTTTATACAAAGAATTTTTTAATTCAATGCACAAAAAAGTTTAAAAAATTAAAGAAAATGTTATGTTAAAATATTTTCTAGAATATATTCGCAGAATAAATTTCTTTACACATATTTTAAATAACATTTATATTGATTATGATAAGCCATTTAATTGCATGTTATTCATTATTAATAGAAATGTTTTCAATAATTAAATAACATGAAATAAAATGTGTGAATTGTCTGAAAAGTACTTACAAAAATTATACAATGTTTAAAAGATTATTCGTTGCAATGCGAAATGAGAGCGAAACCGAATTCTATAATTTGGATAATCTTACACTCATAAAATCATATAGAGAAAATCAGAATTTCTATATATGAATCTTCACAGGTAAGATTAAATACCTTGTGAGTGCAGATATAACAATATAAGTAACAGATTAACGTAACTTTTGAACAACTATTTACAAAAAAATAATTTTATAAATTACACGTTCTAAAATTACTTCAAAATGTTACAATCGAAAAAAATTAACATAACTTTACGATAAAAGGTTTTATGAAAAAAATGTCAAAAAATTTTTTCACAAAACACAATCGTAAAATTAAAACAAGGTTTAATTGAAATAACTAAATCGGTATGTTTATAAAACCTTTTGTTCCTCAACATATGGTTTTACAAATTCCAGATGAAAATATTCCAATCAATCCAAAATAAAAATTAATACAAATTGTATAACTTTGCAATTTTAAATTCCTTAATGGTTTCAAAATTGTTAAATTATACATACAGATATTATAAATGCTCAAAAGATTCCAACAATTAATGCCTGGATTCGAATGAACATTTATTTAAAAGATTCTTAAAAATCACAGATACAGAAGCTTTCCGCGAAAATTAAGAATCAATTTTTTTTAACATACAGACATGAACATAGAAAATTTAATAAATTCAGGGGTTATGACGATTTCATTTAAAGCAAATGCATTAAAATGAAACAATTTCACTCTTGAATTTATCAAATCAATAGAATATCTTCATATTCGTGTATATAAATATGTATGTTTTTTTATATAAAATATTTTTAAGGCTAAGTAAGTATAAATGCGATATTCACCTTTTACAAAACGAGAATAATTTCTCTCTCTCTCATTGCGACCTTCTTGTTACCTTCTTCTTATCGGGATGATCTAGAAACGCCTCGAAATATCCCAAAATCGCAAAAGGCAAATATTGAGAAATTCCTTGGCGTCTCTTTGCTGAGATCCATCTTCCATCGTGCAGCATATACTAGTTGAATATCGATTTAAGACACTCCCGATTTTGGGCGCTAATGTGGCATTATGAAAAAGCGCCCGAAGCTCGCAGAAAAAGGTCTGACGAACCCAAATATACGGATTATGAAAATGTACGCGGCACCACAGCAGCCGGGGAGGAAATGAAGATAACGTAAAAGCGACGCGTCGGCGCCAAGACGACAAAGAAAACAAACAAACAGTCGTCGAGTCGCCAAAAAACGAAAAACGCGTTATAGTCGAGCTCGCAAAAACGAGCCGAAAGGGGTTACGAGAATCGCGCGCGCAAAACTATAAGTACGAGCTCGACTCTTCGTTCCGATCGAGAAATCGCTCGACCGTAACGGATCGCTTATAACGGACAATCTTCGTGAAAACTTTCTACTCCTTGAACTTGCTTGACGTTTTAAAAAAATTTTTTATCATTATGGTTATACATCGTCTTGATTTAAGCTAAACACTTGGAAGGTAAGAGGCATGTGTTTTTCTATTTATGAGTGACTGAATGAGCATGTGCATAATTTTTATGATGAGAATGAGAGATGAAATATTTTACAATTACTTTGACGAAATAATAAAAGATACAATACCATGTAGTTACATTAAATTGTCCCATTGTTTTTTCTTACTGTTATTACTTTTGCATCTAATGCAAATTTTGTTTATGTCGTTGTAAATTATGTGTGTACATACACATATATATATATATATATATATATATATGTATATATGTATATATATATATATATATATCTAACATGTATGATAGCAAAATATGTCGAAGAAAAAAAAAAAATTGTGCCTGTACATAAGTGTTAACCAAAAGAAACGGTAACATTTCTTTTTACTTATGTACCGTGTGCTTTATACTCATATCTAATATGCACGAGACATGAGAATATGCATGAGTGATGTCGTGCACACACGCATATATCGCATGTGCTCGCTTTAATAGCTTTGTTTTGTTAATACATATCAAATCCTTTTTTCATATACTTGATATTACTTTATGTGTATACACATATATACACACACATATATATATATATATATATATATTATATACACATATATACTATATATATATATATATATATATATATATATATTTATTTATACATATATGTATGCGTTACGAACAAAGAAGCGAATTATGTACACGTGGTTAGTAAAAAAAAAGTAGATACGACACCGTCTGCTCGTGCACGCAATACCAACACATTTGATAATTCCCTCGGATCGGCGAAATCATCAAACTTGCGCGCTTTCGCGTTACAATAATGATAAGCTTATACGAGTGATACGGGTTGAATCGAGCAAACGCGTCTTGAATGTGAGTTAGAGAGTGTAGATTAAAAAAACACTACCGTAGGAAGCGTGGCATGCAAGACGAATTACGCAAAATCGCACAACGGTCAATATAATTGGGTTAATTACTTTTTTTTTTCTCTTTTTCAATATGGCGCCGAGACGCATGGCTCTGCACAAGATGCAGAATTTTTTTGGCGAGGCGCGATCGGAGTCGACGATGATAAGAGTCACAGAAGCGTCAAGCCAGACAAGACAAGAATCAAAAAGACGGGGAACGAAGGAGGGAGAAACGACTACGAAGGAGGAGTATTATTATAATAGAGAAGATTTGTGATGAGAAGGTAGATGAGAGTGGGAGAACGATCGAGGCTCGTTCGCGTGCAAGAGGAGAACAGGAAGCCCGGTAGACCAGTTTTGTGTGTACGTGCCTACGTATGCCTATGTATTTATATACGTATCCATTATAAATATGTGTACGTGGGTGTGTGTGTGTGTGTGTATACATATACACGCACGTACCCACACTCGCGCACTTATATATATACATGTATGGGAATACGTATAAAGCTTGTTCATACGCATACATATTCATGTACAATACGTCCTCCTTCGCTCGTTCGCTTATTCCCCTCTATTCGTGCGATCTTGATAGCCTGCACAAGCTCGAGCTCTGCAGTTTTTTCCGCCCGACGACTCCGACATATTTCAGACTCTTTGAGCGTGCTGCAACGACACGCACGATCCGAGTACCGGGCAAAAATGATCCGAGAAAATAACAGGATCATGTGGTGTGTTATGCATCTTGGCGCCATTTGAATCATCATGTCTTTATTTTTCGTATGTTCCTTTTTTTTCTTTTTACATGTAGCATTCGATTAAGAGTTCTTTTTCTTTGCTTCACATATCCCTCCGTTTTTTCTCTACTACGTGTGTGTATTATTATTAATTAAATCAACATTACTACCAACAAAAAAAAAAAAAAAAAAAAAAAAAGAAACACGAACATAACTACGAGAGGTGCTTTCCGTTTCCTTCTTTTCATTTTTTTCCTTTTTTTTCTAAGAGAAAAAAAAACTCGTGGGATCTGGGGGAATTTTCTCAAGTCGGTGGCATTCGGTCGACGAAATAGATTTCCGCAACAATTGGTAGAGCCCAATTCTTGCGGAAGGGCTCGGAGCCTCGCCATCCGAATGTCCCGCTACTCACATTTATAAAAGGAACTGAATTGTTCTTTTTCACTACGCACTGCAGACAACGTGGTGCAACACAACCTTTAATATTGTTATCAAGCTTTTATTAATAATATAGATATAGATATATGTATAATGTGCTATATACATATATTTACGTAGTATCCTTTTCTCTCAATCATGTCCACTTTGTGTATATATGCATATGGATATAAAAAGAAACTAAACGAAACGAGCCGAGAACTCGGACGTAAAAATACGTTCGAGACTCATTCGTAAGAGAGCGTCTCACTAACAAATAGCGCGCGACTAGTCATAATATGGCGGATTTATGTTTGGCGCGGCCGCGCGTCTACACACATACCGGCAGCATGAAATTTATCATTGGCAGGAAATAATGCTAGAGTCAGTTCAAGGTAACAATGGTCTCTGGCGATGAAAAAACGAGCTCCGACATCAATGCGAGCACACGAGTATGCTTCAATGACTACCAAAATGAGCGAGCGTCGCACAAAGGTTCATTCGAGACGCGGTAGGTTACGCGATTAGCCGCCTCCCACTGATATAATACTCGGCAGAGGCGAGGCCTGACCGGTGGACGCGGGTCGAGCTCACTTTTCGGCCTGTTCATTTCCTCCCCCGAAGCCATCGCCGCGTTCCGAGGGAGAGACAATCCAGGATTGTCGCACCACCCCCCCCCATCGCCCCTCTTCCAGGCGATAAGCTGGGAAAAATAATCGCGCTGGCATTGATGAGAGTTCGCTCCTCTCTCTCCGCAATTACCTTGTGTTCTTCCCACGTTGCGACCGCCCCGGTGGCAATCGTCTAACGCCTGACTAGCGTGAAGGGGCCGAGACGGCCAAGAGCAAAATGATAAAAACAAGCGATCGACGCGATGTAAAGCGGAGGCCTGCCAGAGCGGCGCTGCTGCGTGGGTGGACGAGTGGGCACGGGGATAAATAGCTAGTTGATAGTTGGCGGGGGCCTGGGCACCGACACCACGACCACGACCACGACCACGACGAGGATATATCTTTTAAGAATGACGACGGGCGGCGGGCTTTTGGCAAACCTTACGGTCCACAGCGGGGCTTGCGAGTTGAAAAAAAGGTAGTACAAGCGGCGCGACGATGCCTCGATTACGGAGCAAGCGACCGCGCCGTGGCCCTCTGCGGTTTTTCGCTCCCTCCGCATCGACCGCCGAGGCCGCGCCTTTCCCTTCGACACGGCGGCGGGGGCGGGAGGGCGGCGGCAGCGGCAGATGCGGTCCAACGCGACGAGGGGAGCGTCAAGCCCAGGGCGAAGAGGAGGTGGCGGCGGCGCCGGTGGCAGAGGCACACACACGGCGGGATGGGAAGGAGGCGTCCAGCAGCTGTCTCACTTTTGGCTGGATGCCTCGCCCCCCTTCCCGCCCTTTAACTTATGGTGGGGCCCCCCGCCGGCCCCTCGCGACGTTGCCAAATCGCGCTCGAGATCGCTCGGTCTCTACTTCAGCCTCCTCCTCGCTCTCTTTCTCATCTCATTTTTCTTTCTCGCGAATCTTCGCTTGGCCCCGCGGGGCTCCTCCGCCCCTGTTGATATCTGGCTCTCGTTACTCCGACGGAAAATGGGAATCATCGGAGTCCGCCGACGGTGCGAGCGAGCGAGCCTTTACGTAATGCATCGCGAGGCCCCGCGATAGTCTTTTTATTATAGTTTTTCCAGCGCCTGTGCGTTCGTGTGCGCACACACCCACACCTAGATAGCGTGATAAAAAAAACATTGCGCGAAGCGAGTCGCACAGCTCCCGTCTCTCCTCGTAGATATGGATAAAGCAATTGCGCTATTGCCGCTCGAGCCGCTACGACTCCCACTCCTACTGACACTGATACTCATTCGCACGTGTATCTTGGAGCGAGGACGTCTATACGCGACGCGAGAGCCAAGAAGAGCCGAGGCAAATCTAAGAGTTCAACGCTCTCCCCGGAGATTCCGTCTACTCATTGAATCGCGAGAAATCGCTGTGCTGTTGTGTCGATGCTTCCCCTCTGCTTTAGCCTCGCGCTCGTTATAAAAGCACCGTTATTGAGCCGCAAGACGCGGCGCGGCCGCCTCCAACTTCAGCAACAATCTCTAATCTATCCGCCTCTGTCTGTCTAGTCCCCCCTGACCCCAGCGAAATGTCAATCTCGCTTTCTCCGAGAGTCCGGTCGTAGGCTCTGCGCCGCGCTCGCTGGCTGGCTGGAATTTTTCCCGACACAAGTGCCTGTGTATACAACGTACGTAACGAGGCACAGGACGACGGCGAGGCTAGTGGCCACAGAATTTCGAGTCTTCCACGATCCGTGCACGCGTAAAATACCTAAAAAAAGAGAAGGCTAACACGAAAAGCGAGTAGCTCGAAAGAGGCGATGAGAAGGATGGAAAAGAAGGAAGATAGAGAAAGAGAGAGACAGAGACAGAAGTGAGGATGGTTACGAAGAGCGGAAGACCACCACTACACTACTTATACGTATATGTATGTATATTTGTATGTATATTTATATGTATATATGTGCACACGTATATACATTTACACGTGATTTTATATATAGATATATAGATACACACACGCACACACACACACACATAATATAAGATGTATGGTTGTGTGCCTCTTCCTCCTTTCTCCACCCGTTCGACCCGCACTCTCGTACTCTCTCTCTCTCTCTCTCTCTAACGCCCAAACCCTTCCCCACCCACCCAACTCCCCCCCACTACTTCGACAACTGCGTCGGGCTGCTTTTGTAAAGCTCGCTTTTTTCATAGCAGCGGGCGTCCGTTCGGTACCCGTTCAAGGCCAGCGAGTTTTCGTGGGAACACACGAGCTGGATCCTCTCCTCGATACTACTACCACAAACACCACCATCATCATCATCGCTATCATAGCTATCATCGTTATCATCATCGGGATGATAACCCTCATTCGAGGGCCAACTGAATTTCTACGCCTGTCCATCTGAGCCTCGCGGCGCGCCAGCGTGTCTTTCGCTTACTTTTAACATTTTTCTGTCTTTGTTCCCACTTCGCCGCGAGAATAGTAGTGTTGTAATAGCTCAATGGCCGCCAAGCTGAGCTCTCGAGCTCCCGCGCGCTCTCGTGTTTCCCCGAAACCCAGGCCCCCTCGTTTTTACCACTACACTCCGCTGACTACTCCGCCTCCTTTCCGATGTGGCCAACGGTAAAAGAATGCCGCTCGAGGGGATAAAAAGGAGCCGGTGCTGCCTTGCAATGGAAAATTTTGCGAATGCGTGAAAGGAGTTGCGAAAAAAAACGCGCGCGTGTATGGGTGGAGAGACAGAAAGATAAAGACCGTGGCTGCGGCGTCGGGCAACCGGATATTGTCTCTCCTCTTACGTTCTTCAGTTTCTCTCGAGCGCTTTCGTTTCAGGCCATGAGATAGGGTTGGGCGCAACATCAACCCAACGCGCTCTCTACTCTAATTCTTCTTCGCCAGCATTTCTTACGACAGAGAGAGAGGCTATTTTATGTGTGTACACATATACAATTATAATTTTTTTTTTCCAAATAAAAATAATTCATAAAAGGAAAAAAAAGTAAAATAAAGATAAAAAGAATTTAATAAAAAAAAAAAAAAAAAAAAAAAAAAATGATTTTATAAAATGCGTGTGTGTATATTCATATAATGAAAAAACGTGCGTATCAGAGTGAGGCACGAATGGCCAAGGCTTGCGAGATGGTCCTAAAATAATCCCCCCCGCGTTCCTTTCGCCAATCGCTATATCGGAACCTCGCAATCCTCGGAAACATCCGAACCCCCCCCCTTACACGTGCTTTACCCGCTCCGCTTAGGATTATTTACAAAATAAAAATTACCATGTAAGTAATAGTAACAATAATATTGATAAACGCGATTTTACATAAATTAAGAGTGTGGCAAATTAGTAACAATCGACGTACTTAACACGTAAATGTAATTCCTGTCTTTCCTATATCTCCACACATTTCTTGCGCACACAATTGGTAATACACACACATTAATGATAGTGAGTAAAATTAGCTTAATAATAATAAAAAAAAATAATAAATGACGGTAGCAATAAAAGTAAGTCTACTACTAGTAATCGCACTAGTTACGAAAATAATAATGATGATGATAATGTTAATAATAATAATAATAATAGTAATAATAGAAGTAGTAGTAGTAATAATAATAACAATAATAATAATAATAATAATAATAATAATAATAATAACAGTAATAATAATTAGCAGCAGTAGTAATAGAGTAGTAGTATAGTAATTATGATTATGATGCTAATAGTAGTAGTAGTAGTAGTAGTAATAGTAATATAATAATAATAATTAAATGTAATAATAATGATAGTAATAATAATAATAATAATAATAATAATAATAATAATAATAATAATAATAAAAGAAAGCTCCGTCAGAGACCTACGCTACGCTTGAAAAGGATTGTGTCGTCAATTGTCACTATGGTTGCACCAGGCTGCCCAGCAGCGAAAAACTTGGGCCTCCTCAAGCCCCCGAGCAATGGGCACAGAACATCACTCTATACTTATGTTACTTTGTACGGCTCGCCGCGTGCAGTAAATGCACAACAAATTGCCAGCACCAAGTTGCCACGCGTTTCTCGAAAACGTCGAATGAGTCAAGCCATTATGATGCATGTATTTACGTATAAGTTTAGACACATTTTTGCATGTGTGTATTGTAAGTGTATATATACATACACATACGTACATATATAGATATAGATATATATATATATGTGTGTGTGGTGTGTGTGTATATATATACAAGTCGTCTCGAAAACTATTGCGCAGAAAATAATCTATGGTGCACTACGGCTCACGCTTACCCATAATCATGACCGGGACTATAAAGGCGCTACGGCAAAACCAATTGGCAACTCATTCGGTTAGTCGGTAATTACGTACAACATCATCGTATCACCGATAACGGAGGGATGGGGCGCGCGCCAGCAATACTCGTGTGGTGTATTCACACTCGCTCAAACGTAAGAGTCAGTGCCCATTGTCAAGAGTTGGCTGAGGGCCGCTATGGTAATTGGCGTGGATGAGCCTACCTTGAGAGTCGCGTTGGGCTTGGGCAGCTTCATGCGCAGCGAGGAAAACTTCGTCTTGCGATCCAGGCGGTCCAGCTGCGGCACCCACGACGCTCGCGTTGCTTCGGTCCCCAGCTATGTGCCACGACGCGAGACCTGTTCCAGCCACCGCGGGAAAAATACAACCTCCAATGTTTTAGGCGCCCTTGGTTATTAATGCCCGTCTACACGAGGCCTCGCAGGCGACTGCTTTCCGTCAATCCTAATCCGAGCTTTCTTTTCGTCTTTTCTCATTACCAAAAATCGTCACTACTTTCTTCCAATTAAGTGTATTCGATTAATGCCACTTTACAGAGATTTACCATCGGCAACATTTAGAATTCATAGTAGCAGTAGCCGCTGGCGCTCGTCGGGCTAATCCAAAGCCATTCATTGCCGTTAAAAAATCAATGTCGAGTCAACCACTGCCGAACATTTACTTCATTGGATTAACAACAACGCCATTTAACGCAATAACCTTTATTTTAACCATTTTAATTGTTTCATATTTTTTCCGCTCTGCAAAACGACTATCCAAACATTATGCAGAAGGATAGAAATAAGACTTTTGTTCTCCCAACGAAGCGAAGAAGTAGAGCTAATTACCGCTCTACTCTTTTAGACGTTGGGGTTCAATAAGAGTTCAATCAAATTTTTGTCCGGACCTCAACCTTAAATTCAAATATATTAAATAAGATTCCCAGCTTATAAGTGTTACCTCTTCGCGATGTTAAACTATTAAAAAAAAAAAAATTACCGAGTACATAGACCCACCCACGGAACTAGCAAATACGAGACAACCTGGAAACGAGATAGCGAGCAAGTGAGTTTTTTGCCACGACTTAACGATAATCCCATCCGCCTGCAACAAGGAAAAATAAGCACAAGATCTTGCCAACGCTTAATCTGGCAATATTCTTGTGTATAATAGTGGGGCCACGATGAATCTACTTTCCGCCGGCGTGAATTACAAGACACGCTTAATAATTTCAAACGCTTTCTATAGTCATTTGGATGAATTCTTACGTCCAAGAATTAAAGAAAAGAACGCATCTAAACGAGCGGGATACGTAAGACTTGCATGGTATTGCTTGCTTTTATATTGAAAGATCTGCGAAATAAAAAATTATTGTCTAAAGAACAATGCTTCTAGTTCCTTATATCAAACGAATAATGGTAAAAAAATAGCTGTTTTGTGTTCTTAATGAGAATTTTTTTTTATTTGTATACAAGCGAAGAATTAAAAAAACTTCAACTTTGCTATTGCATAAAAAATTCGAATTTGTTTCATATGAATACAAGAAATTTAAGATCTCAGTTACTCAAATAATTTAATACTTTGAATAAAATTTGTAGTAATTTTCTATGAATGACAAAAATGTTAAAACTGAGAAAAATTAATGACATTATTTTATTGAAAAAAAACGTATTATACGCAGAAAAAATCGAAAACCACTAAAAATATGTAATTATTGAATTTTTTCTTCACACTGGATTTACAAAGTAAATAAAACAACAATGGCAAGATTACAATAATCAGACGAAGATTCATGACAAAGGTTTTACTTAATAGAATCAAATGGAGAAATTTTTCATTCATAATTATAACTTTAAATATTGAAAAATACTTCGAAATTTTCTATGTACGTTTGTCTACAAGTTAAGTTTTTTTTTTACCAGGAGCTGCAGTAAACGTTAATATATTTAAAGAAACTTCTCAATGAAATAAAACATTGTTATTTTTCTTTCATAAATTAAGCAGTAATTTTTAAGCATCTACACGACAGACCTGATAAAATCCTGCGAAACTAACGAATATCGCAAGTGATTTGGAAGTTGAGTCAGTTTGATATGAATATATTTGCTCAATACAGAATTTGCACTTGACCTAATAACTAATGAATGGCTGTTCTCGACATTGATATTTTCTTAAAAATTAAATTGTTATCTTCACTGTAAAAGAAATGAGAATTCATCAGATGCTTACCAGGATGTTGGGAAGGATCGTGACTCGGGCCCGCTCTACTATTGTCTTGTTCCATTTCGTTGAGGTCATTCATATCATCATCCAAATTCGTAAGGTCTTCCACACTTTCCTGGTCATCCAGGTACTCAGACTTTGGCTGTATCATTTCTTCGCTGGGCTCTGGTTTCTCAATGGGTATCTGGTATAAGAAAAATCATACGAAGCACAGAATTAGGGACCAAAATGGCAATGGGCTCATGAGTTCAGTATTAACTTAATTTCGATCAGTAAATCCTACCTGAAGCATCTCGTCAGCGGGTTTCGTAAGTTGCTGCATAAGGGCTGACCTGCCGATCGAATCCGCAGGATCGGCATGGCTTTTTTCTTCCGCGACAGGCGCGACTCCGAGCGCTGGAGCGCCGATATTTACGTCGCTCGAGTTTGATGCTTCGTGATTTTCCATTGAATTATCATCGTTGCCCACACTTTTTTTCCGCAACCTCCTTCTTCTCCTAGTCGGGCTTTGTGATCCTTCCCTATTGGGCGAACATAACATTAGAGATCTTAGATATATGCATCAAAGCTCGGTGATAAGGGCATAATTGATCTATTGTTAACAAATTAGCACTCAAATATGAATAATTGGTAGACGAGATGTAAATGTATCGATTGCAGGCGACACTCGCAAGTGACCAACTAGCGAACAAACAGCAAGACTCGAAAAAACTTGTGTAAAAATAGATCAATGATGGTGGTTGGTGGTGGTCGAGCTATCAATGACGAAATGATCGTCTTACCTGGAGGAGAGACCCCTGAGCTGAGGACTGGCAGAATCCTCGGGCAGGTCACTAACGGAGACCTGCTGCATACTCTGCCTAGGAACTTTGCTGTTCTTCTCTATGGTTAGACCGGAAGACGCGTGTGGAATGTCGACCGCCGACAAGGCCGTCGTCGAGATCGCTGTTTTCAATGGCTTCATCTCGGGTTTGCCGGTCGTGGCGCCGCCGCTCCCCCCCGTTCTGTTCTCCGATAGGCCCTTTATTTGTAGGGACTCGGCCGCTTTGAGCAGGGCCGGTAGTTGGTCTTGGGATATATTCACCTCTCCCCTGTACATGTAGTCCATCATGGCCTTCAGTTCTTTGAATTTTACATCCTTGAGTATGAAGACTGGGTGTTTGTCATAGTGTTCACTCAAGAGACCCTAGAATCAAAAAGTTAACAACACTTAGTTAAACTCCGTTTCAGCGGCGCTGTCCCGTTATCAACCAGGTAACGCTATAATAGAGAGCGCAAGGCATTTCTGTAAGATATGAGGTGTTGCTCAATGGCATCGGTAAGAAATCGAGCTTACAAAAACGTTACGCGCCTGGAAAATGCAACAATATCGCGAGGCATTGAAATCATTGAAGCTAAACGAGACGAGGTTTGGGCGCATTTCCATAATAAAATCTTCAAAGTCACGGTACGAAAGCCTGCGCTCGTTCAATAATGTTCATTGCTAAGAAAAATTAATTTCTTCCATCGTCTATTCTTGACCTAAATGTACCGACTTTACGAGCGGTGGGCGCGGGAGGGGCCCACGACGACTCGAAAAGACGCGGATAGCGCCCATCAATCAAAATAGAGATAATAATTGAAAACAGCCAATCCCAAACGGATTACATTGTAAAATGCGGTGAGAGAGGAGAAAAATGGGGGGGGGGCGCATTATAGCAATTCGGTACAGTGGAAGGCGCGCTCCTCTAGCAGGGTTAGAAGGTGGAGGAGGCGACGTCCTAAAAAAGGTTCTCAAGACCAGCCTGAAGAGGGGCATGTAGCGTCGGAGCGAGTGAATAAGAGGGATACACGGCAAGCGAGCGCGAGATAGACAGATAGATAGATAGTCTTGGGAGAAGTGAAGAGGCGAGAGAAGAGAGGAAAAACGAGGCTTGCGCGGCTTCCCCCACTATTCCCTCCAGCCCAGTAAAAGCCCAGGCAAGGCAGGAGAAAGAGTGAGCAAACGAAGGCGGGCGCGCGCGCGCGCCCGCGAGAGAGAAAGAGAGATAGAGAACACGTTCAAGTGCCCTGGAAAGCGGCCATTTTGCTTTCCCTAGGTATCGATCAAGAGAAGAGGATACCAGACACGGCGAGTGGCCGCGAGGCGCGGAGGGAGGAGAAAAGGCCATCTCCCCCTACTATCGCTGCCTGTTTTTACTCTGCTCGCAACCGCTGCTTTCCTTCCTTCCTTGCTTGCTTGCTTGCTTGCCCTGCCTGCCTGCCTGGGCGGAGGCAAGACCGTGCTTGTGCAAGCGCCATTTTGTTTCGACAGACTCGGTCCCTCTCGCGTATTCGTCTGTCGGCGCCTCTCCCTCTAATTGGTATTGATCTAACTCGGAGAGGTAAGTAGAGGTTTTCGCGGCAGAATTGCTCAGACAAAGAAAACACCCTGCAAGACGCCGACTTTAGACCGCGACTTGCGCGTTTGTGTGCGCATGGGGGGAGGGAGGGGTACAAAAAAAGAAAACTAGAGAGACATTTACAACGAAATAAAAAAAATGTTTACTCCACTTATCAGCTCAAATTGATGACTTCGCCAACCTGGTAAATCAGTTATTTATTACTATATAAATACTTGACTTTTGGAGAAAGCTTTTTATAGATCAATAATATCCTTCGTACGCTGTTGTTTAGCTTGCAATGAGCATAACTTAATATTGGTGAGCACCTTTCAGACGTAGTATTGATCCTCCTCTGTCGAGTTTCTCCGCTCAGATACAAGGGAATTTACAATAGCGGGTAATTGCATTTTCCATGATTTAATAAGCGCATGCTCTTGATAGAGAGCGTTAGTTTCTCAAAATTATCGTACGCGGAGCATTAAAAAGAAAACAAACGCAAGGCTGACAACGATTTTGCAGGAGCAATTTGTAGCTCTCGGCATGGCTTGCCGATTTTCACGAGTATACAAAACACCGTCGCGCGTAGCCAAAGATTGTCGAGCTCGATAAAATATAGTGAATAACCGCCCGCCGTGTATATATACACGTATATACGGGGGGGCATTGGGGCCTGCATGTGTGCGCGAGCAATATTACTTTTAATAATGTATAATCGACTCACCTCAAAGTACGGACTGCAGGCGGAGAGGACGACTTTGTGGGCCTTTAGGTACTTCCCCTCCGCCGCCAGCGTGCAATCAACTAGCGTGCCAGACTCCAGTAATGTGTCGAAATTCTGTATTAGGGTGGATTGGTGGTTGTTCCACCTAAGGCAGAACTGCTGATCGTCCTCCATCATCTTGCGTTTCTGTGGAGCCAAAGCAAAGGCGGACTGATGACGACGGGTGAGCAAATGTCTCGGAGACTACCTCCTCGTTGCTCTCGAGCAAATTCCGAGAGTCGCGCACATCGAGAAATTACTCAGCGTTTCGCGTTAAAGTCCATGGGCGCAGGAGGCACGTAAGTGCGTAAGTTGCGGGACTGGTTTTGAAATTTGTGCTCTGTGCGCGTGCTGCGGCTTAACCGAGGAAAGGCGCGATGGGAAAGCTCTCGGAAAAACGAGGGCGGCGATGGGCTTCGGGGGAGCGGCAGCAGCGGAGCGAAGGCGAGTTGAGCTAGGCTCGACGGAAAGCTCCGATCTCGAGCGTGGAAGCTTCCAAAATGGCCGAGATGATGCAAGCGCGTCGGTCTCTCCGCGAGCCACCAGCCTTTGCCAGCCTTTCCCTTTGTACGTGGGTCGCACACTTGCTCGCTCACGGATTCGCGCGCACTATCTGTCCCTCTCCCTCGCGCGCGCGCGCGCTCGCCTAACGGTACAAAAGTGGGAAAGCCGGCCGCTGCCGATGCCGCCGCCGCCGCCGTCGTCGTTACCACCACACACCACCGTCGCGGTCCCGCGGTCCTCGTCCTCGTCGTCGTCGTCGCCGCCGCAGCGACGTCGCCCCCGGCGAGCGGGAGGTCGCCTGGGTGGGGAGTCCCAGACCGCGATTATCACGCATGCGCGGGGGTCGGCGACGTGGTCCCGAGAAATCGCTGCAACACCGCAAACTGCGGGTTTGCCAGCTAAGCAGGGCCGACGGGGCGGAGCCAGGGCCCCCGAGCATGCCAACGACAGCGACGTTGTTGCGCGAAAAAGCCCTTTTTCGGTATCTCAATGGCCGCCACCGCCAATTTCGCGAGCTGCCTTCTATTTTAACTACGCTTCATTGCGCATTAGTACCTTCTCTCTATTATTGTCACTCTTGTTATTATTTTCGTGTTCCTTACTGCTACTCTCGTTATTAATAGTAGTATTATTATTATAACTATTATTCTTGCTAATACTCGTTATCTTTACTAATATTCCTCGTCATTATTATTATTGTCGTTGTTGTCGTTGTTGTCGTTGTTGTGACTTAGGAGACGAAAACGACTAAGGTCGGTCCCAACATTTGGGCAACGGCCGACCATGACGCTGTCTAGCTTCGCGATGTCGCGGACCACGAAACAATAACACGGCCCGTAAACAAATACAGACTAATGGTATTTCTGGTATCAAGGATGATCTCGTTTATAATGTACATTACTTCCCGTTGGCGTTAGCCTCCTCTACAACGGGTTTCATCCTATGTAATTCGATGCAACAAAAGCCTAAGCGCGTTACCATAGCTTACGGGTGGAGGGGGGGGGCAAGGCAAGTGTTATTAAATGGCGAAGTAACGATTGAATCCATGGTAAGTAACGCGAGCACGATGTTGGGGGGTTGAGCAGGAGCAGCATCGTCAGTGTGGGCGTTAAAACAAGGGGGGGGAGCATAATTATCGCAAGGAAAACTAAATTTCTGTGTAGACGAAGGAGCTTTTTAAACCCGTGTCAAATCGTCTCGTCAAACGTAAGGAGGGGCCCGCCCCCAGCAGGGTCCGTTATCGACGAGAGATCCCGACCGAAAGCATCTTCAGTAACGACCGGACGGCAAACGCTGGCATTATCGTATTCTTGCGCAGCTGCCCGCCGATCAATAGCCGCGCTGCAGCTAAACGCGAGCCGCGACGTGAGTTTCGGCGACGGCGCGCACACGAGAGATGGAGCACCGCATCCGCGCGCGCCCTCACATGTGCATTTTTCTCTGCGCGTATGCCTGCACCGGGCCGGCGATACGCCCGAGAACCGGCGGAGACGAGCTGTTGCATAATCTATTTATATTTATTATCGGGATGGAAACCAGAAATCGACTGGGCCTCCTATGCACGCGACGCGACACCCTGCCAATCCTTGGCTGCCGGCCGCCCTCCCCCGGCCTGAGGACCATAAGGCGAATAAAGCCCGAGTCCAGGGGGAAAGTAAGTAATCCGATAGACTTTCGATGATCCCATTGAAAACGGCGGCGCGAAATGGACTCGTCCGAAAAGAGGGACACGCGATCGCGAAGAAGAAAATGTCGACCGCGAGCCTGCCGGGGGGTGGGGGCACCGGTTCGTGAAAGCCGGCGCTGCGAATAATCCAGGGCCCTGCTGCTATTTTACGACTCCTGCTTTTCCCGTTCCATCTATTAGTTATGAAATGCACCCGAATGATGTTACGTCGCTTGTTCGTAAGGATGAGATGACGTAATGGTTTTTAATAATGACGAGAGGACGCACACAGACTCCCGATAATTGAAGGGGTCAAGATACGCGAAATCCGACATAATGATCTTTAATAACTGTAATACGCTCAACATCGGTGAATTACCCCGATACGGCTCTATACGTTAGTATAAACAGCGGCGTAGGTTGTTTTAGAGTGTCGTGCATCGCTACGTTCATAGTGAAACGTGGATGGACTCGCCCAATACTTGACAATTTACTACGAAACATGTCGCTCGGCACTCCAACAAATTAGCGTTTGCCGAAGAGGTAAGGTGGGACGGAGGGGGGCATACGATAACAGACACGAACCCTTACGAAAGTCAAGCTTTTATAAATATTTATAAATATTTAAAATCGGAAAATGTTAATATTTAACAGGCTTTCAAAGCTACGAATTCAATAGTATGTTTATCAGTAGGCTCAAGGAAATCCAGAACATGTTAATCGCTGTTCAGCAGCAACGGAACAAATATGGCCGAACTGGAAGTCGAGCTCCAACAAAATGGCGAGCGAACACGAGCGAGAAAATTCGACTGGAAATAAAGCGTCGGGGCTTAATTACGTACACGAGCCCGGCTAGGAAGCCAAGAATATAATCGCAACTACTGGCTACTAATGAATCTGGATAACGAGAGTAATCCAGTGCAGTAGTGAGTTAACGCCCGTCTTCCGATCTCCCCATTTCAAATGACTTCGCATGACGTACGCGAAGGATTGTGACATTAGAGAAAACTAATGTTTAAATTGATGGATTAAGCGAAGGACAGCGGGAAATTTGCACTCGGGGGGAAAGTTTAAAAGAAAAAAACAAAAAACAAAAAAAAAAAAAAAAGAAATAAAAAAAAAAGGTCGAAAAGAACCGAGGGGGCGGTAAGGCCGAATAAATGGAACAGTAGACGCCGGTCGGAGAAGCGTCGCGAGCTTTTGGGGGCAGGAGATACGATCGTAAGACTCACCTTAAGTCGACGCTAATAAGGTACGAAATATCACAGGCAGCGCGTCGTTCAAGATAATGCGGGTGAAGCGGCCGCCTCCGGGGTCCCCCTCAGGGCGCCGTCTCTGCGCTCGGAGAGGACTTGTTTTCGAAAAAGAAAACGTTATCTTGCGGGCCGGACGCGCGGCCTCGCGCTCTCTCCAACAGCCCTTCGCTAACAATGGCGCAAGTTCGAGGAGGCAGCAGCCGCGCAGCCTAGACTTCGCCGGGCCCTGAGCCGAGTCGCGAGGGGGCGCCCCAGTAGCCTTTCGTAGCGTTTTTATTTCGTGCCGGGTGGGGAGACTAAAGCGACTCAAGGGACGGGCGAACGGGGGGGGGGCCGACGTGTGCACGCTCGCTGACGCGGCCGGATGGGAGTCGGCGGGGAGGTGGAGAGCCAGTGGACAGCGACCCGAGCATCGACTTGCGAGCTCCGAGCTGCGGCGGCGCCAGAAGCGGCGCCCCGGGGCAAGGGGGAGCAACGCTGGTGTTTACCGTCACAGGGTCAGAAGAGAGGCGGGCTAGCGGTGGCTTGACCGTAAGGGTGACGCTCGGATCCCTGGGTTCGATGGGCCGCCAGTGTCTGACACCGCAGTGAGGCTTGACGGTCAGATTACGAGGACTTGGCGGCCAGCGGCGGGTGGCCAGCGGCGACGGCGGGGCAAGAGAGAGAGAGAGAGAGAGAGAGAGAGAGAAAGAGCGAGAAAGAGACAGCACATGCACAAGACGAATACGTGGGAATAGGGACACGTGACTCTTGGAACCGACCGAAAGGGTACGCGGGGTTTCGACCAAGGAGGAGGAGGAGGAGGAGGAGGAGGAGGAGTACGAGGGAAGAATCGTGCGTAGCTCGTATGTAGCACAGCGCCAGGAAAATGGTGGCGGCTCACTAGAAGGAAATTTACGACAATTTTATGGAGATGTGTCATAAGCACGGGGCTGTTATGACCGATTATTTTTAAACCTGGTACCCCTCTGCAGCAGAGCCGAGGCGCCGAGATGCCGGCTAGACATAGACGAGGTGTTTAAAAGGACTCCCCAGACGATTAGATTTACTATGCATTGATTTAGGCTTTTAAGGAGGGCCCGTTTCAACTGCCGAGAAAACGGACCGTCGAGTGTCCCTTCAACCGATAAATCTTTCGATACGGTTAAAGGAATTCCGATAGATTTAAGAACGAGGAGAGGAAAGGCTGACAGTTAGAAGCATCAATCAAATCCAAGAGAAAAGACATCAAAAACAAAATTGAAATTGTTTTTTTTTTTTTTTTTTTTTTGTTTTGAAAATGAAATACCTGGTCAGTGTAATGGAATTAGTTAGAGACCGTATTAAATAAATGTATGCTTTAATTCAATAGTTCAAGGCATTCGAGAAGCTAAAAGATGCCAACCATTTTATAAATATGTACCTTCAAATTATTTCCTTTGGCATCAAGTTGCTAATTTTGTTCAACATACGAATAAATTAATACATCCACAACATGATTCTTTCGTTGTTTCTTTCTTTCTTTGCTCACTATATCACTTCCTCACGGATGAAAATGATACTGTACGGTAGATACTTATGGAATTACGGAAGGAAATATCGCCGACATCGTTTGAATTTTCGAACGGAAAAAATGTATTGATTGATTATGTAATGCAGGCAAACGAAGATAAAATAAATATGAGGGACGATAGAAGCGACAACAGTCGAGATTTGAAGGCAAGATCGGCTGAAAATGGAAAAAGTTATATCGTAACAATGGGGCCATGTAAAGCCGCCGAGTGGAATCTAAGTCAAAGCTTCAATAGTGTTGGAATATAAGCCCGTGTGTGCAAGATACCACAATGGCTGCCGATGCCGACGGGCGAGCCAAAATGGCGATTATGGCTCGAATTGCATGTGTAGGGCAATGCGCGGAGATTAAAGCCGTTCTCTGGTTTGAGGCGCGTGCAAAATTATGATTAGCCCGCGACGAGCTTCGCATGAGAGCCAGTGGATAGGGGGGGGAGAGGGTGGTCTGGAATGGGAGGGGGTAGGGGAAAGGAATTAAAAGACCTAGAAAAACCCGGTCATCGAACCAACGGCAGAGGCCTAGCGCACAAGATCCATGTGGCGGCCCGAAGGCAAAGCGACGCGACGGACGCTGACCCCGCGACACTCGGCTCGTCGCCCCATACAATAAGATAAGCGTCGAGGAGAGCAAATAGCGCCACTGGGCTACCCATTATAATTAGCGGCGCGGCTCATTCGCAAGAGCAGGGAGGGGGTGGGGGCCGGGGTTGTAAGGTTTCCCCATCGGGAAAAAGGCACCGGGGACAATGGCGACGACCTGAGTCCCCGATAAAATAAGCTGACGCGCGCACATCTTATGTAAATGCAATCTCGGAGTCTCTCACCTTGGCACAGTCTTCAGTATCACAGTATCAGGACGACTCGGTCCTTGACGGAGGAGGTCGACGAGGGTGCCGATGAGGGGGGCGGCGGCGGCGGCGTCGGCGGCGGCGGCGGCGTCGACGACGGCGATAATTAGCGACCGACGTCGGGTGGGGGGATCGCGGGACGGGTCGAGGAGGAGGAGGGAGGGAAGGAAGGAGGAAGAACCGCGCGTCGGCACCTTCTCGCTCCTTGGTACAGCAGCAGGCGGGGCAGCGCCTCCGTGTCCTCACGCCGTGGCTCCTCTTTGCGCAATGAAGGCAAACGCGAGGCGCCGAGCAACGACCGCGGCGGCTCCTAACGATCGTTCGCGGAGTCTCGGCGTAGCCCGGGTCGGCCGCTCCTGCGCAGTAGGCCCGCGCGCAGCCACATTCAAGGAAAGTTCTAGCGTCCTCGGCAGGACAACCAGGGACGGAGCGCGAGCTCGGCCCTGCGGGGCCCCTCGAGGCACTCGCCCACCGGCGAGCCTCCCGCACCGGCGGCCCGCCGAGGGCCCGACCCGGTCGGGCCCTGACGAGCCCTGGACCGCTCCGGCTCCTGCGGCCCTTTCCGCCGGGCCCCGAGCCCCGGCCTCGCTTGGACCCGGGGAGCCCGACGTTTGGCACGCCGCTGCCTCGACTCGAGCTGATCGATTTATGGCAAGATTACCTGCCTTCCTGTCCTCTTTGTTACCTTTGAGGGCTCGGCTTGCGAGCTCGACGGGCCCCGCCTTTCCTTCGCGGATAACCGGAGATTTATTGAATTAGCTCCCGCCGCGTGAAAAAAAACATCGGCCGGCCACTTTGCGGTGCCGAGTTTGGACAATATTTTGCGCGATGCCATTATTTAACGCCATCCCAAATTGAATACAATTGACGCTCATCGGACACTACTTACAATTTCATACGTCCTGGCTGCTGTATTTTGCTTTTTAGGCCTACCATCTATGCAATCCATCAATGAAGAACGTCTCCTTTTTTCTCGGCAATGGTCAATTCGAACGGAATTTACGTTCGATCATTACCGACGGTGTTTTTAAATAAAATGGGCCACGTGGTAAGGCAGTACAGCGACCAGAACACGAAACTGCTCTATTGTTTTAATGTTCACTAGCCTTTATTATTTTCCCTCGTGGCTAACTATTTTCAGCTTTCCTCGCTTGCTTCATCCAACTATCCTGATTTCTTGTAATTGCAAATGTTCGTTGATGCGTGCATTTCGCGTTCACGATGAATAATAACGTGGCCTCCACGTATATCATCTATGCATTCATTTTCTCAAGTCAATGGCTAGCATTACCAGAGAAATATATACAATGAACGTTTCATAAAGAAGCTGTAAAAATGGCCCATTAATATACGGACCAAAATTAACACTGGCCCCAAACAATTCTGTTCGGTCGAGTTTAGCTGTCTAACGGAAATTTTTGTAAGCATGTATACCTGAACAATATGAATATATATATATATATTATGTATTCATATTGTCGATTGCGAAATAGTACCAATCAAAATTAATAAAAAATATTTTCTCAGTTTTTCTATTCACTAAATAAAAGTTATATACAAACAATTGAAAAAGTAAAGCCTACACAACGAATGTAATAACATTGAATAGCCTTATATTAAAAAAGAATAACAAATCACCGTACAAATGTAGAGTTATAATTACTAAAATATCTAGTAAACATCACAGTATTAGAATTTGATTGTTTATTCGATCAAAAATACCAAATAATAATAAAAACTTAATATTAAAGCTATACATTCTATATTCACGAACTATAACGAAAATTTAAATGCAATTTAAAATATCAATAATCTAAAAAAGATCGTGCGCACGCAACAATGTTTCAATTAAATAAATACGTCGATTTACTTTTAAGATAAATTCCTTTATTAGTATTTTATTACTTCAACACTAATAAATAAAAAACAATTATTTATAAAAATAATTAAAAAATGTTTAGGCTTATTCTAAGTCCATAAAAATAACTTACTAATTAGTTCCTAATAATGTTCTTAATATAAAAAATATTTTAAATATCTTGAAGTTATCTTAAAATTCATAACTTGAATACATCATTTAAGAAGTAAAATTACTTTTTCATTATTGTTCTGTGTAATGTAGATTATATAGTAAATTTTTTATCTCTCAATCAATTAATACAAATTCTTCTAAATATTTAAAATTTTTAAAGACTATTTTTAAAAAGTTTTGAGTTTCAACTACTATGCTACATGTGTAAAATTATTTAAAATTTTAACAAATTAATAAAATTTTAATATGATAATAAATATAGAAAGTATTTCCAATGATTTTAATAGGATATGTGAAACTCTATGTAAAAAAATATTACTGTGCAGAACATATATAATTGCAATTGTTCTACTAGACAGAAAGTATTAGTAAATAAGACAGTTATTTTAAAAAATATATAATTTTTTACTTAAGAATCATTATACATCGTACATTGCTGTATTGTTTCAAATTTTTAACATGTTCTTACACTTCACTAGTATTATTTGCATTATACTTCTATTTTACAAAATTAATAGCTTTAAAATCTTACATTCTAATTAAAAAACATCTGCCAGAGCATTCCAGAGTTAAAAAAAGACATACTTTGAATAAAATACGCACTAGTTAAAATACAATAATCTATAAATTTGAGCACCAATGACTGAAACTATAATTTGAAAACATATATCTTTAAAATAAGTATGTTAGCTAATAAACAAAATTAAATTCTTTTTCAATTATTCTGACTTGATGAAGAAAGATTATTTAAAATAAATATATAAATTAATTATCTTTTCACGATACAAAAATTATTTATAAATAAAAATATTTCTTATTACTCATTTTCTATTATAAACTATTTGTTTCCGATAAGCAAACCTTGTCCATATTAACAACGTTCTTACAAATAGTAATTTTAGATTAAGTGGAGATTATAATCTTTATACTGACATTTGAATTTCCTTCATATGAGTGTGGAAATATTTATCTGAAAAAAACACAAATAATAAACATTAAAAAATACTCTAGTTACCTTTTAATACAGTTCTAAATAGTATTTAATTGAGCATCAAATTAAAAAATATAATATTCTAAATTAAAATTAGAAAAAAACAGTAAAATTACTTTTTTAATGTTTCATTATAAATATCTTAACCAAACTCAGTAATTTCAAATTAATAGATTTGTTTGCATACATTTCTATACCTTCATTATTGCAATATTTCTTTTGTAAAATAGATTTTTTCTTAAATTACTAAAGACAGTAAAAAAAAACAAAAATTTTAGCTAGTTATTTTACTTTCCTTTCATCAACTGAAATCCTCAAATTTTACTTTTTACAAATTAAAAACATTCGTTTGAAAGAAAAGTGTGTTTTAGTTTTTCAATTCAAGAAAAAATCTCAAAAGTTTACCAAATTAGCAAAACACATTTCTAGTCTGTTAAGAAAAAATTAAAAAATCCTATATTTAACATTTCTATAAAACAATATTGTATTTGATAAAAGTAATAAATCTTACTTGAGATCACCTTGACGCTTTTTATACAGTATATATCTATGTTCTTTGACATTCATTAAGGAAATCATTAATAATTACTACTCAATGCAAGTTTTCCGGATCTGAAATTTATTATATGAATTACATGCATGTAACAAAAATATTTTAAATATGAATTATTAATTGCAATATACTCGCAATGTAGTTAATTATTATATTTATGCATTATAGGAATTCTATAATAATTAAAACATATTGCTGGTCTTTATAAATTTATAAATTTCCCATTGAAAAAAGAATTACTTATATTTTACATACTTTTTGTCGTGTTAAATTTCTTAAATATGTTCTTCAAATTTTGACCTCAAGGTTTTGATAACTCCATTGGAATGGAATATTTTAGAGACAGGCTGTAAAAAGAAATTGCCAATTAATTTCACTCCAAGATATATTTATTAATATCGACTCTATGTTAGATAATGTATTAAATATATTGATTGATGTTGGTAAATTGTTGGTAAACTACATTAACATTTAAGAAATTTGAAAATAGTACCATACTTGGTAACTAATTAAACAAATGAAAACATGCAATTTAATCATTATAACTTTCTCTTTTAAACAAAGGAAAAATCTTGTATAATAATTTGAATCATTTTAAAAATTAAAATTTTAAAATAGTTGATTTCAGTTAACAATTTTGCTATACGTTTTTAAAGTCTTCTTTTAAATTAAAAAATTATTTTCATATATAAATGCTTATATATTTACTAATGTAAAGTATTTTTGTACAAATTACTTACATCTTGATGACTATGTTCCATACATAAGAAATATCAAAAATACATGAAGCAATTATGAATTAGTGATAAGCTGTAAATACATTAATAAATTACATTAAAAATAAAAAATTAGAAACATGATTGATAACGAATAATTATATTATAATATCAATGTCTTATATGTATACAAACATAACCTACATTTTCGTTTTTTCCAGAATTTATCTATTTGATCTTTTCTACATAATCCACTAGAAAAGTTCTTTTGCAAAAATAAAATCTTTCTGATCGTGTTCATATTATTTACATAAAAATGATTTATTCATGAATATTTAAAAATTAAAGTTAATATCGTACTCATGTGATTACAAAAGTTTCTTACTAATGTACAAAAAAGTACAATAACCACAGAGACGCTGAGTCAAGTGTTACGATTGGCTGTGACTTTTCCAAAGAATTTTTTTTAAAAGTAAAACAAATTGTATTTTAATATGACATCTAAAAACTAAAAACTATATCATTCTAATTTATCATAATATTCTTATTTGACAATATACAAAAAAAAATAATTATAACAAAATAAAGATAAATACATTCCAATAAAAATATTTTAAAAACTTTTCAATGAAAGTAATCGCAATATTTAAATTTAATTTTTGTCAGACAAAGTATATGAAAAGACAATGCTATTATTACATAAGGAAAAAATAATGGTAAATTTGGAATACTGAACTTTTAATCAAGAAAAGTCTTTAAGCGTTTTGAACTTTAAGATTTTTTAAACGATTTTTAGAAAATATATAAATATATATATAATATTAAACTGTACTTTTTTATTTATAATAATATAAATAAAAAATATATATTTACAGTAAATTTAAAAATATAAAAACATGTAAATTAAGTAATAAAAAAAGAATGATAATAAAATATTCTTTACATTATGCTGTCATAAAAATTATAGTTGAACTGAATAAAATTGTAGATCCTAATTCAACATATGCATTTGAATTCGTTATGAAACATTATAAGAAATATAATTGTTGAGTAAATTCTACATTGTACTACTGCAAAATAGATGCGAAATTATTGAAAAATTATTGAAATATTATCTAATGTTTTTACGATTGTTATAAAAACAATCAAATTAATGTAATTCTGAGCATTATAATATTTAGATTAAATAAGATAAATACTAAATATATGAACGTAAAAGCTCTCTACATAATAAATTCTCACATACTTTTTTTTAACTCTATCTGAATCTAAAAATAAATATAAAATACAAAGCTGTTTTTTGAAATGTTTATTTTAATTATAATAGATTGGGCGTTTCTTGTTTGCATCAAAAAGAGGCGTGAAATTTTTTTATTTTCATTAAATTATATATAATTTTTAATATAGTACATTTAATAATAAGTTGTACCTCAAGTCTGTCAAAGTTTATATAAAGTTTCATTAACTGCAAGAAAACTCTAAAAAATTATCATCAACTTTTTTGTTGAAATTGCATATATATATATAAATATATATATATATATGTGTGTGTGTGTGTATCAAATGGAATGTATATATTGAGGGAAATTATATAATTAGCATCGAAAATGTAGAAAGCGAAAGGAATCACATTACCCAAATAAGCGTCAAGAGTTGACGATTAATATAATTATAATATCGGTATATAACGTAAGTGATGAAAAGGAGCATCTTCAGGAACAAAGTTTGAGCCTCAACACACGATGTAAATAATATATATATAATTTTTACATAAGTTCATTTCCCTATTAAATAGTAAACTAAATAAAAGCTGTTTTCATCAAATATAAATAATTATTAAAGAAACGCTTGTATTAAAATTCTTAAATTTTTTCTTAAATTTAGCTTGGATAATCCTTGTAGAATAATTTACATTGTAAATAGTAAATAGCATTACTCACTGATCGTACGTAATTGTTAAAGATATCAAATTTTATTGTAAAAATAACTTGCTGTCATTCGTAAACAAAATAACTTCTTGAAATTGTCATAAAAATTTAAATATTGATTTACTTTTTATATAATTTCAGTTTCAGAATAAAAAATGTTAGCCTTATGACAAAAAAAAATTGTACTGTTAAATATTTTTTTTTTTTGTTTTTTTTTTACATGTGTTTATTAAATATTTGTTTAATAAACCCTTTGTTAAAAAGCGTTTTTTTTTATTATTACGCAGAGAATTCAACTTTTTTGTAACCTTTTATATAAAATACGTACTACTGGTTTTAATATTGCTCGTGATTGTTTAAAATATTTATTATGAGGTATCTTATTAATAGAAGTTGTGGTTAACCACCTAAAACCTAATATAGATTACACTTTAAGCGAAGTTTTCATAAATGCGTGTACAAATATATATCACATCAAATTTAATGCAAGATTTATAATTATTTTACTTTTGTTTTATAGAAGAAATGTGGTATTTCTTTTTAGTAGAAGTCAGAAAAGGATAAAAAGAGTAAAATGGATGAATGGAGAGATGAAGTGAAGGTAGAAAAATATAAGAATAAATTGGAAGAGCGAGAACGTTGAAAAACAACCGAGTTGGGAGCGTAGGAAAAAAGTCAAACGGAGAATAACGAAATTTCGGAGCCATAGAGAAAAGAAGGAAGGAACGAAAGAAAGAAAGAATCGAAGATTGAAAGAATGAAAGATGAAAGAAAGATAGAAAGAAGGAAGAAAGAGAGAAGAAAGAGAGAAAGAAGGAAGGAAGGATGGAAGGAAGAAAGGAAAGAAAGAAAGAAAGAAAGAAAGAAAGAAAGAAAGATTAAAAGAAGGAAAGTAAGAAGAAATGAAAGAAAAGAGGGGATCGTGGGGATGGGAGGCGCCCGTGCGAATAAGACAGACAGGGAAGAGAAAAAAGATGAAAAATCGAACAAAGGATGAGAAAGCCGCTCGTAGTAAAGTCTCCGACCAATAGAATGGAAAGACGGGCGCAAAAAGAAGCGACAGGACGAAGTAGCGAGCAGGGGAGCGAGAGAAGTAGAAAAAACGCGTGCAGGGCAGAGTAGGAGAAGGAAACGGGCGGAATAAGCCGGTTGGGAGTGGAGAAGAAAGCTTTTGAAGAAAGCAAGTGAGCCCTGAGCGTAGAAGGGTAAAAGGGCGACGGGGAGCGGCAGAGAGGGAGAGGGGTCAGGGCGAGCGAGCGAGAGGGCGAGATGAAAAATAGGAAAGGGCGCCTCTCCGCTTTTCCTCCAAACATGGCGGACAGAGCTTCCGTCTTCCTTCCACGGAGGAATATTCGCAGCCAGGAGACTCGCGCTGGGTGGGGCGGTCGCTTCCACCTTCTCCATTCCCATCCCCCACCGGGTGGGGGCATCCTCTTATCTCACAGGGTGTCATGTGCGTGCGCGGGGGAAGATATGGTATTTTGCTCGCGCTGCTTCATTTCGCTCCCATACTAGCCCCTGCTGTCCTTCTCCCGGCCGCGCAACCACCCGCTCGCTCGCTTGTTTTTTCTGACTCGGCTTTGCTCGCTTCTGTCCGTCCGAGCCCTGCCAGGAGTTTCGCCTTTTTCTACGCCCCAGCGACTGCAACTTTTCCACCAAGGCTCCTTTCGCCCTCTACGGCCAATGAAAGCTCCCTCAAGAATCTCTCGCTGAACTCTTTCTAGCTGCTCCGGTCGTTCGCTTCGGAGGATTTGTCCTAACCTCGCCACCACCTCGCCACCACCTCGCCTAGCCATTTTGTCGACATCTGCCCCGAGGCGAGTCGGATTAGGCACTTCCGAAGCATGATTTTCACCGCCCAGCGGTGTTCCAGAACCTGAATTCTGCATTTACATCGACGACGTCATTGGAGTAGCGGCGGCAACTTTCGTATCTACGCCTTGGCTAATGTTTAGCTCGAGTCCTTACTCTGGCACTTGTCGCTCAAGGTGGCGAAAATCTCAGCTTCTCTTCTCTGGCATTAATCGATCTCGACTACATCTGCGACTCGCAATACCTGGCGTTGAGCGCTATTTGCTTATATTTGGCCATACTACAGCGAGCTCGGAAATCAAAATATTCGGCACAGGCATTGATCAATCCCCTTATCTTTAATAACTCGTTATTAAACGCTATTCGAAAATTACACGCCTCCGAGACCCGCCGCTCCGTTTCTACGGCTGATGCTCTACGCGTAATTATAGAATCATTATTAATTAATCGTAATTAATTGCGGCTAATTATACAAGCTTAACGTGTGCAAATTGTATTACGCGTGCTTGTGCAGAATCATGCCAGCCGCTCAATATTCATGAAATCGAGCATTTGTTTTGCGCATATTTCCTACAAATAAATAAACTTACTCTACTCCGTCGATTGATCGAAACATGAAATTTCTTATTAAAAATAAAATAACTGATGCATTTCCATTTTTGTGAATCAAAAGTATAAATTTTGAGAATTGAGAATTGAAATTGATTTATCAAGTTTGATGTTTTAATTACCCCTCAAATGCAAATATGCTAGTGTATATAAATAATCTTTGAGCATAAGAATTATTTTACAATGTTATAAAAAGTACAATATAAGATTTATTTATAAAACTTGACCATTTTTGGTAAAGTTCTAACGTTGTTTGCACAACTATTTCATAATTAGATTCTATAAATAATAACAAATTTCTAGCAGTACATATTGTACTTCCCACATTTTTATCGATAAATAAAATTATTATGAAAACTGTATTATTTGTTTCTGTATTTTTCATTTATTTGTACACACATACATACATACACACACGCGCGCGCGCGCACACACACACGTACACATACACGCTCACGCGCACGCACACACACATATGTATGTATGTATTTTGTAAAAATCAATTTTTATATTCCGAGTTTGTAGACATTACTTCAAACTTACAATTATTTAAAAACTTTTCTACATTTTACTGATGGTTTTAAGGAGCTTAAAATTTATTATTTAATACAAATTTTTGGTAACACTATTAAGCAAAAAATATTGTTGGAAAAAATTATATAATTTGAGAGTCATTATCAAAAGTTTTTTTACTATTATTTTAACATTTGGCACCAAATGAATACTTCATTAAAATTTCAGTATAACTCCAAGATTATCGTTAAAAAAAGTTTACTAAATATTAATTTATTCATAATAACAACATTTTTAATAATATTTTTCATTTTTATATAATTTTACACTCGCAGATTTATTAATTTTTTTATTCTTATTGCCCATCTTATCAATATTCGTCACAGACGATTTCTGCGTTGATTTAGTTAATCTTGATTCGTTTTTCTCATTTTCCATCTTTATTTTTATTTTCTATCTTTCTCTCTTGCAATTTCTCTCCTTTTCTCTTTCGCTGTACTCATTTTCCCTTGTCTATACCTTGAGCATACCGACACATACTATCTAACTTTCAGAATTTTAATGTGGAAAAAAATTGTCTCGTTCTCTCTTCTTCCCTTGCTTTTTTCAAATATTTTTTCTCTTCTTCATTTTTTTTAAGTTCACGTAAATATAGATAACTGGATTTTCGATCTTTTTTGGCAATTTTTTTCTTGAACTTTTGCAATCGCGTATTCTCCTCCGCATCTTAAGCGCAACTTCCTCTTTACCCTTTTTCATTCATGTAATGCTTGAATTTATTCAAGTTCTTTGTTTTTAATTTAAATGCTCGTCTAGACGTGGTAATACATAAGCCATTTGTCGCTTCGTATTTATACTTTATTTTTCAATTAAGAATGATATTTATTTGTTATAATTCATTGGAATATTCTTAAATTCGCAACAAGATTAAATTTTTAAATGCAAAATTTATAAATGAATCTAGATTGTTTGATGGTAATTGAAAGCAATTTAATATTTATATTTACTACAGTAAAACCAGTTTTACTAGCCTGTTTACTAGCCTGTATTAGCCTGTAGCCATGCAGGTCATCCATAGAAAACAGTCATAACTATCTATAGATTTCAATTTTCGTTCTTTGCCATAATCATTATAATTTAATATTCCACCATATTCCTGACAAACAAAATAGAAAGTTTTAGAGTTTTTTTTAAACAATAATCGTCAATGATTATCAATAAGAGGTAAATAGATTATAATTAATTAAAATGCTTAATAATAGTAATCCATTAGATGTTTTGTGCCTTAGTATAGAGCGATTATCGATAGACTTTTTTTAATTCAATAAAAAATGTAAAATAAAAATATTGTTTTTTGAATAAAAAGTTAATCAACCGAAATCAAATTTTTTAAATACAATATAAATGAGCTGAGATTAAAAGTTGGTTTTCATAGGTACGTCTTCTATATATACAATGAAAACAAATTATCAGGCAAAATTTCGTTTGGTATTTCTTCCCGATATAAATTAGATTTCCAGGTAAACGAATTACCTTACTGTTAATGGATTGACTTGTCAAATACTCCGAGCATTATAGTGCTATGGTTATCTGCCATAGAGCAAGATAAAAAAACACGCACACGATATTAAAACTGAAAGAATCAATTCAAAATTGTGCCCTAATGAATAAAATCTGTTTTTAAATTTGTAAAAATTCAACTATTAGGACATTGTATTTCGGGCGTGTGGTGTGGGTTTAGATTTCGGGTTGGCCCTAATCGGTTAGTTAGTAGCGTCTGGTACACTTAAATTAAATCACGCGAAAGAGTAGGAAGGTCTCAATCTTAATCTCCAGTCGCCACGTTTTCTCGCCTTTTCATGAAATACCTTAGAAAACAGCTACGTTGGGTAGTGCAGACACCCTCAGTGGTCTAACTCTCGGTCACGTATCCAATGTCCAGCCGTGTAGATTCGCCAGCCCGCATACATACGATACGATCATCCAACTCATCGCTCATAATTTCATATAAGCGGCAGCGCAAGATGATCATACCAATGTATACAATACCGTAGCTTTGAGGAGCTGCCAAGAGGAGGAAAGCCACGAGCTGCAGTACCGACAATGTGGAAAAATGTACTCCGTTTGCCAATGTTTGATGAAGCGCGTGAAATTAATTCGAATTCGTTCCACCCGCCGTTTGTGTCCGATAAGGATCATTTGAACGAAGGCAAGCTTCAACCGTCGCATACTCGGAAAAAATAAAATTTCACGCTTGGGATTATAAATTTTCTTGTAAACGCAAAAAAATCCCAACGTTGTTTTTGGAATCTATTCGCCGCGTCGTTTCAACAAAGCTCACTTACGTTCGCAGAAGAGTAACATCGACATACTGTGTTTCGCCTCGTAAGGGTGCAAGTGTAGGCTGTTTATAATTTAAAAACATAATGCAACTACGCATAACTGGGACAATACATAATCGGTTTGTTTATTTTTCAAACGACTCGAAGACTTAAATTAGCTGTTGCTACAAAATTTTAGAATGAAACAGTGTCGTAAACGTTGTATTAAGATTAATTTTAAGGTCAAACTTCCCTTGTTATACTTGTTGCACAAACATGTCCAACTAAAATAACCGCTCAAATAGTACGCAAAAGATTAAAATATTTTTATAAAGGCAACTCATTGTTCATTGTAGTGCAAAATTTATAATCGAAGATTTAAATCCCCTACTAACTTAATTTCGCGTCACACCGTCGACAAATATTGGAATAAAGCTTTAAAAAAAATCGCAAAACGCTGCAGAAGCGTTAATATTGTTATTTAATTTGTTGCGGTTATTAAATTTATAATGGATATTCTTAATGGAATGATAAATAGCGATTATTGTTTTAAGTATAGATTGTCGTAAAGGCTTATCTCAAATACTATTATATAAGAGATAAATGACTTAACAAATATTAATCGCTACGCCGATCACCAGAACATACTTTTGTAGGAAGAATCCTTACCTTACATGTGTTGTTAACACTGCACAACTCAATAGGATTATTATTTTGACACTTGTGATTTTTTGCGTACCCACCTATTTAAATATTAATCAATTTATTGCGCTTGGGTGTGCGCTTGTGTTTGTGTGTGAGAGAGAGAGATAGAGAGAGAGAGAAAGAGAGATGGCGCGTGTGTAGTCGCGTCAGTGCACGTATGCTTGAGTGCGCACGCGTAAAAGAAATGCACATTTGCAATTAAATTTTTAACGTAGAACAGAGGCCGAGACGCGCAACTTTACTGATACTTTACTTTCCGTTGAATAAAATAGCATGATTTTAAAATAAAATTAAGCGGCAGTATTTACATAATAGCATACCCTTCTTTGTTTACGTAACCTTTTGATTATTTTTTTAATTATTTAGACGTTTAGTAGTTAATATTTTACAATTAAACGTAGAGAATACGCGTATGCTGTATTATGAGTCTGAAATAATGATTCAATTCATCAAGAGAAATAAAACCTTCAAGACTTGCATTGTTTATCATAAGTCGTTATTATTGTCATACGTGACAATAATTAAGAATCATTGCAGCTTAAATGCATTACTTACCGTTATTTTAAGTATTGAACGTAGTTTGTGATGGCTTATATTAAACATCGTGTAATAATTGATTCTCCATATTTCAATAATATTTCTGTAGTAGAGGAAGGAAATTAGTCCCCGTTCGAAATCGTTTATTACTCAACCACTATTTTCTACACTATTAGGAATAAATTAGTCTATTACGAACTTCCGCGAGTAATGCTTTTATTTATGTGGTTCCATCGTGTCGAAGGTCTCATAATACTATTGAGAGTTTACTTAAAATGAAAATTTTACCCCTAAGGATATTCTTAATTATAGCTCTACAGGCAAAATACGTATAAAGTCAATAATAAATGATGTAATACAAATATTTTGCGAAGAAGAGAAATTCATCCTAATGAAAATAAGCCCTTATTTTATTTGAAAAAAAACCATGTAATCTTTTACTGTAAGATCGTTGTACAGTAAAAACTAAACGACTCGAAATTCGTTATTTATAAAAAGCTCCACAGCTTAGCATATTGCGTCATATATTCGAATCATTATAAAATTCCTTGAAATAATTATAGTACGAGAGTATCTGCGACAGTGTAAGTCATTACCTTCAAACGTATGCCAGTTAATGAATATCGCTTCAATACCATCCCAATCAAATTTTCTCCGTACATAGACTGCAACGAGCAATAAACCTATACCCAAGTCGATACACAAGTTGAGACAAAAGTTTGAATGCCAATGAGAAGCTCGCTTTGCCTTGCCAAAGATACCGACTTTTGTAAAAACGTAAATTTACTTTGAGTTCTAAGCGCTCGCATCGTAATCGCCCTTGCTGGAACATTTAAAAATATAATTGACTGTTCCAAATGCTGTACATTCTGCTTTTGAAACGTATAATTCAAGCAGATAAGAACCGAAGGATCTTGTTTGAAAGGGCTCCCCCCCCCCCCAATTGTCAAAAGCCTTGCCGTAGCAAATATCTTTTTTAATAGGCACGCAAGGAGGCTGGCTAAGCGCGTGATAAATTATCGTGCAATTACAGTTACCACCGTGCAATGCGAGCAGCCTTTAATAAGGATCTCAGCCATTGTATGAAGAGGCGTTTATTATCGGGCGCGAAGCCATCAAGGCAATTAGGTGTCGCTTTGAAGAAATTGAATGTCACAGGGAAATTGATGCTCGGTCGTTTGCACGTCGAGCTCGATATTTCGCAGTTTTCATCGCGACTCCCCTCCCGCCCCTCCCCGGCCACACCAAAGCGAGGAGCCGGCGGTTGGCGCGCTTCCTTCGCGATCGGGGAGCGATTTTTAGACAGCGCGCCTTATCCACGCAGACTCACCTGAGTACTTCGTAAAGCTGGATAACGAGGCGAAGGGGGAGGGGGGCGGCGGCGCCGGGATGCGAGGGTGGCTGGGAGTAGTTGACTGACTCTCTTCCGAAATTAATCGCATTTGGCTTTTAGCTTGGCTCCGGGGTAATTGAAGAAGTGGCGGTTTCGAGTCTCGGACGGCGCCCTCCTCCACCTCCACCAGGGTTGTCAAAATGGCACATTAGGCGGCTGCGTCAAGATGTAAATGCCTCAATCGCCGCCGTGCGCAAAGAAAAGCTTATGCCCGTAGATGAGGAGAGGGACCGTCAGTTGGGGGGGGGGGGTGGATTAATAAAAAAAAAAGCCACGGTAATTGTGGTGCCGGAGGAGGGGGGCTCGCCCCGTGATTTAGCCGGCTAAGGAGCCGGGAATTAATGATTTCGCGGAGCTTCTCGTGCGCATTAATAAGAGAGTGCGGAAAGGAAGCTCGGAGTGGGATCGTTATCGGTGCAGGGCGGCGAGAGGCGTCGGTCGATTTGCTGCTCCTCTTGTCTCTTGCTTAAAGAGCGAATAAGGATCGCTTTATTTCGGTAGTCCCGTTTCGGCTCGGGCTTTTGATGGGGTCGCGCCCGGTATCGCTGGTAAGAGGAAAATTAAAATATTCATTATCTTATAAAGGGACACTTGTCGCTGAGTCAAACAGCGGCTTTCGGTGTTCGATATAAATTTTGATGGCTGTTCGCGCGCTTCGGCCGCCTCTCGTTTTTTGGGCTTATATAAATAATTAAGATGGAAAAACTTGTTTAACTACAAGGCAGGGTGATTGTAGGCTGGCCTTTCGAGGTCTTATATCAAATGATTTTGTCTCTTTCGAGCTATAATTGTCGATTCTAGATGGTACTGAAACTCACTCGTCCTTATCTTGCATAGCCCGGAAAAATATTAGAAACGTAGGAATTATATCTACGAGCTGTCGTGTACAAAAGTTAATTAAGGAAAATAAGAAAAAAATAAACAAATAAAGGAGAAATCGACACAGGACATTTCTATCTGCATTTTTTGTCTGCCTCCTTTCTCATTCTGTAAAAAAAAGTGCTGCTATCTTTTTCTTAACTCATTTCGTCTCTCTCATTTTTTTCATACATTTATACACTCTTTTATCCTTTACACGAAAAAAGCCCCTCTCGCTCCCTCGCGCTCCCTTTAGTTTTGTTTTTACATAGAAACTCGAGAAGTAACAGAGCCAGAGAGAGAGAGAGAGAGAGAGAGAGAGAGAGAACGAGAGGAAAGAGAGAAAGAGAGAAGGGGAGAGAAGGAGAGGGAGAACGATGGTATCGGGAAGAAGTGAAAAGGAGCGAGGAGAAGGTGCGACAATGACAAAGCTAACGGCACCTTTGTAGGTCAAAGTGAGACGAGACGTCAAGGCGGGAAAGGCTAGACAAGGATGGCGCTACCGTGGCACAGCAAGAGAGGGAAGCAAAGTAGAGAGAAAGAGAAGGAGGGAGAGATAGAGAGAGAGAGAGAGAGGATGGAGTTTTGACGTGCGCGCGTTCCGTTTCTCGCTCTCTCTCTCTCTCTCTCTCTCTCACTCACTCCGTCTATCTCTTTCGTTCTCTGTCTCCGTCCGTTGGCCAGAGCAGCTCTTCACTAGTGTACCTGTCCGTGATGGCCGTCGCGGCGGTGTGTGCCCTGCGTGTGCGCGCTCCTACACACAAGCACGCGCACGAGGGAAGGAGCGAGACGGCAAGAGAGGGAGATGAGCGAGAGAGAGCGAGCGCGCGGCGACCGAGGGGGACGGAGCTCGGCGCAAGAGTAGGAGGAAGGAGGACGGCATGGCAGCGCGGGAGGGAGTGGGAGAAAAGGAGCGAGCGAGCGAGAGAGCCGTGGTGGGAGAGACAGAGAGAGAGAGAGAGAGAGAGAGAGAGAGAACGGGAGTGGAAAGCGCGCGCGGCGACTGGCGAGAGAAGGGAAGGAAGGAGAGGAGGAGAGCGAGAAGCCAAGGAGAATATCGGGGTCCACAACAAAATCGCTTAATCGCTTCGCGCCACCGTCCGCGCTAGCACGCGCTTCTCGTAGCAGCAGCAGCAGCAGCAGCAACAGCAGCAAGAGGAGTAGCAGCAAAAGCAGCAGCAGTAGTACCGCTGACGAGGAGGACGTGCACGACATACGCGTGGAGAGGAGCTCGTCGTCGTCGCTGTCGTCGTCGCTGTCGTCGTCGTCGTCGTCTTCGTCGTCGTCGTCGTCGTCGTCGTCGTCGTTGCGTCGTCGCCACCGCCACCGCCGCCGTCGCCGTTCGGGAGCCGCGCGGGAATTACGAAACGGTCGCGAGTGCGTTCGGCGTTGTTTAACGTGATCGCGAGTGCAGGAGGCCGGCGCGAGTGTTGTTTTTACATACATCGGGTGAGGACGGAGACCGAGGACCGAGGCTCCTATACCCCCAGGGCCCGGAGTAAACATTGAGACACGTCGCCGCCGTACATACTTGCAAAACTTTGGTGAGTCCCTTACGAGATACATAAACACACTCGCAAAGCCTTACACCGAACAATATGCAAACGTAGCCCCCGTCGCCACCCATTGACGACCCAATACACCGCCCCTCCCCGACCTCCGCCCCGACGTACGTCCGCTTCCCCGAACGGGAGCTCGTTCTTGTTTTTTTTTCTTTTTTTCGACGTGCACTTTTCGAATCGATCTCTCTCTCTCTCTCTCTCTCTCTCTCTCTCTCTCTCTCTCTTTCCCTCCCTATATATACACATATATATATATACATCTATATATATATATATATATATCTTTCTATACATCTATCTATATACATATATCCATATATATATCTTTCTATCTATCTATCTATTATCTCTCTCTCTCTCTCTCTCTCTACACGCTCATTACTTTCTTACTCATTGGAGCGACTCAACTCCTTGCTCGCTGTCGTTGTTTTCCACTGGCTTGGCTTATCATTTGTCAGCCTTGTCCTTCTTCCATCCCCCCGCTGCCGTTGCGTGTGCCGACTGTCGACTGCTGCTTTTTCCCTGCGCTCCCACTGTCCTTATAAACTTCTTACTGCATTCCTCACATTGTCATTACTTTTTCTCTTTTCTACTCGTCTAGCGCTATTGTTCCCCACAATACGTAAGTAACCAAGTAAGCAGCCGAGCGCTTCGGTCCTACCCTCTCTCTCTCTCTCTCTCTCCTTCCTCTCTATTTATTTATCTCGCTATCGGTCTCTCTCTCTCTCTCTCTCTTCCTGCCTATCTATATCACTATCAACCTCTCTCTCTCTCTCTCTTTGTGTCTGCTGTCTCTCTGACTTTCTCTCTCTCTCTCTCTCTCTGTCTCTCCCTCTCTTTCATGTCTTGTAAAGCATATCAACGTGTTTACAAGCTTAAGGCAATTTATATTCCAGGCTGTAGCCTAGCTTGACATTTTTCTTTTATCGACGTCACATGCTAGACTTTCCTTCTTTTCCAAGACTCTATTTTCTGCGAATTCACCAAGCGCCCTGGAAAATAGCCAGTCAATACGTGTTTACAGCGCTCGACAATACTCTTTTATTCGAGTTTTCGTTGCATTTACATGGACGAATATTTGCCCGTAGAAATTCGTATATAACGCTTGTAAAACGTTTTTAATTTAATATATTTGCACGTACATGCGCGCTTGGCTCTGTACGAACGCGTCTCCTGCGGACAGACGTACATTCACGCGTTGTATTGTGCAGGTATGCGTGCGCGGGTACGTACACTACGTATAAAACACAGAGTATTTAAATGCGCTCGCGGCAAGCCACACAAGCTGACCGGACACACGTGTAAAAGGGCAAAAAGCTCAAATTCGGTTACACGCTGGAGCAGCGGCGTTATTTAGAGATCGACATCGTAGCGGTCAAATATTCATAGACACGGCACCCATTGGGTCGCCGGGCACAATAGCAGTTGGATCATTCGAGTGCCGGGATTTTAAAGCCCCGGAGAGGAGCACCGACCGATTCGGAAGGTGTGCGCGCGGCCGAGTGACCGCACCGCTCGGGATCTGCACTGAAATCCATCAATCGATCGGAATGTGGGCGGCGGCGAGGGAATTCCGAGGGGGTGGCGCAGGGAGTCCGGCCCACGCCGTGACTCCGGGCAAGTGCAGCCGGCGGTGCACCGGTTAGGGAAAGCCTCGGCCGAGCCACGCGAGTCCCCGAGAATGTAAATTAATCGGGTTTCGGGCACGTGCTCGATGCGCCCTACGAGCTCGACGCCACGGGCCGTAGCCCGTGGCGAGCAGGGGGGAAAAAACAGAGCCGGCGCCTCGGCGCGCTTTTAAAGGGAGCCCAGCAAATGGAGGGCGTCACGTGACCCAGTGATTCGCCGACCTTGCCATCGGTCGCGCGCCCCCGACTCCTCCGCGGCGGCCTCCCCCTCTTTGGGCCGAGGAGGAGGTCGACGGCGGCGGCGGCCGGGCCCGAGGGGCTGCCGATCGCGGACCCAGGGGGCGGCCAACCCCACACTCGTGTACTCCTCTCCGACGAGGCTCTCAACGTATGCTCGCTTCTTCCCAGCCTAGCGTGGGTCCGAGAAGCATAGCTCGAGGAGCGGCGCCGGACAGCGCCGACTAATTCGTTCAACCAACCCTCGGCGCGGCTGTTTCCATGCCGATCGACGTGGAAGAGCATCAGCAGGAGCAGCAACGGCTGGCAGCCCGCGGCTGAGTTCGAGAACGGGAGCCGAGACCGGGAGCCGAGACCGAGAGCCTCGCTCGACGCGCGCTCCGAAGCTGAGAAAACGGGACTCCTCGAGGACGAGGAGGAGGCTGCGCCGAGTCGCTAGACCGCGCGCATCATGGTGAGGTAGGATCACATCAATCACGAGCTACTCTTTTCTACCCTGGCCTGCTCGAGGACCAGCCTGGGCCCCTCGCGGCCCGGTCGAACCTTTCGCGCCTTTGGAACGACGCGGCCGACTCGCAGGCAAATCCACTCGCGCACGACTCACCGATGACATACTAATGCTGATGTACGTTTACACTAGGGTTGAAGGAGAGGGAAATGGTAGCGCGATAGTGAGAGAGAGAGAGAGAGAGAGACAGACGCAATTGAAAAACCCCTACTCACCGTATGGTTCTGATTATGGAGCGCTGCGCTAAAATGCGATTTTCGTTTGCCTTTTGTACTCGACCTTATTACCCGAAAATTTATCGAATCATTCTCCTCTGATTTGTTTCGAAATTTTGAGCGCACTGTTCGTTATCGCGCCATTTCATTGCCAAGACTATATTCGATAATATATAAACGGTTAACCTTATTTTGCTCGTTTATGTAAATAATTGAACATCGCGGAGTAGCGATTCATAATACGATCGTAAATTATTGAGCCATTTTGTTGGCGAGGAGCATTGATTTTTAAGGTAATTGCACTTAAAAAAAAATTACGTACCCGCCTCGACTATTACAAAAAATGCACGATTGAATAACGATAAATAACAAACCGGATTCTCTCATATTTATTCATTAATATTGTGCAATGCTCGGATCGTTGGCAATTGTGGGATGTCGGAGATGAAGTTTAATATTAATATTAAATTTTTTTTTCACGCACAAAAAGGTGTGAATAAATCTGCGGTCAACATTTAGCAAGAGTTTGGCCAAGGAAATGAAATCGATGGTAGTTCAGCAAAGGCTTAGAGATAAGCACAGGTAGATTTGATCCAAAACTTTTTTCAGGGCACAATTTGTGTTTCGGTTCACGATAAGATGTCAAGCAGCCTTTTCTGTTCTATAAAAGCCATTAGCTTTCGAATATTAATAAATTGTCACCGAAAAGCTTTAACCGAGCTCAGAAGTTCTAAAACGAGTCTCGGACAGAAAATAATTATGATTTTTTAAATACCAAAATGCGAATCTTCTCGAAACTGCTTCAAGTATTGAGCGTCACATATTAACTCGAAACGAAGAGGACTGATGCACGTGGAAACAAAGCAGAAATATACATTCCATCCATATGTTTCAAGATTTCCACAAGCTTGAGGCCCCTGCTTCTAAAGACAAAAAATGATCGACGTAGTACATGAAGAAGTTGAGATTCGATTTGCTGTAAAAATTGCATACGATTCCATTATGAAAGCTTACACAAATTAGAGGGTCTTTTGGATAGGTTGGCTGGGCGAGGGGAGCTGTAGTTATTAAGTCGATCATAAATTCAATCAGAATCGGAAAGGCAACCGCCGCATATGCAGGACGCGCCGTAGGAACCATCGCGGAAAAGCGGAAAAACGCGAGCGACCATAGGCCTGTGACCCCATCTCAACTTGGCTGCGGCTGACTTTTCTTTCTGCCTTCGCCTTCCTGCATACCTTCGCTTTCCCTTCGTTTTCCCCCGTTCTCTTGTGTTCAGCATTGATTGTCCTTATTGCCAGGTGAATTTGATTTATTCCCGTGCTCGTTGCTCGGACGCTGCCGTGTTTTTTTTTTTTTTTTTTTTTTTTTCTCCAAATTTTTCCATGCATCATTCGTAGCGGAATCTTGACGCTGAAATTATTATTATGTCGTATTTTCATTTTGCTATCGTTGTTGACCGCTCGAGAATTTTTTCCCACATTTAATATCTTCGGACGAGGGTGCAGGTATCCAACGCTGGCCATAACCACCTTTTGTTAAATTCCAAATTTTCGGCAGAGTGAGGCCACGGATAAAAAGACCTCTACTATGAAAATCTAGAACTATCCAAACAATTCACGAACTTGTGTACGTAATGAATGAAGCCCCTATTAGGAACGGATACATTCGAAGCATAAAAAGCGATGCTGTTCGACTTCTTTAACAGTAAACAAATGGGAAATAAAACACGTTAAAATTGAATCATGGTTGAATCGCGGGCATCACGAATACTTGGCAAATTGGCATTTCTCTTCTCTCTCTCTCTCTCTCTTTCTCTCTGCATAAAACACACACACACACATATATATATATATTTATTTATTTATTTCGGGCAACTGCCTCTTTCTCCATCGTAAAAGAGTTAAAAAGGGGTTCCGAAAGCGGATCACTCGGGCAGTCGCGTACAAGCGTCGTAATAATCAGTGATGACCGATCGGTTTTCACCTCCTTTTTGCCCCGACGTGAATCCTCGGCACGCGTTCTCCTGTCCACCCCTACTCTCGGCGATGTTGTCTATGGAAGAGTTGGGGCCGTGAATGAAGCTTTTACTCGGGGGGAGAACTCGTTCTTTTTTCAACGAGTGCGGGCAGGACGATCAATATGATTTAAGAAAGTCCCTCGCGCCTCTTCCCTCCTTCTGTTTTGCTTTCAACTTTCGATGCTCGACTGCACAACTGAGCCTCATTAATAATATTAATGAGTAATAAGCGATCCTGATGGATTTTCGGAGAATTTTGAAACATTGTAATAGGCAACGATGCTACTTAAAATTCATACAGTTATAGCGTTGATATTAATCAGGCAAAGTGGCGATCATTTGTATACTAACTGCCAGGCTGTATTTTTTCAACTGAGGATCGTCATTACCAAATTTCTTTGTTTCCACCGGATTATTCGGGAGTCTCTTTCATTTTTATTCTTCATTTATATTACTAATAGCTCTTGGAGATTTTTTACCCCGAACAATAGTAAGACGCTTAATATAATGCATTGCAACAATTTTATTCAAGCTGTTTTTAACAAATGGTTTAAGAGCTTTCTCACCGGTTCTTGTAAAATTAAGAAAATTTGCATTGAACATTTTGTAGAACGGACAATATTGATCGAATATTCATATAGAATACTTTAAAATAAGAATAGGCAAAAACATACACCGGAGTAACGAATTGATTTTTCTTTATTTAGTTATATAGAACAGTTACACAGAAAGAAATACATGAGGCCTGCGGTATTGAAACAAAAACATTACGCTTGGCAAATGTTTTGCACGCTTTAACAAAATTACTCTTTTATCTATCTATTCAGCAGTATTTAAATATAGTTATTAAAAAAAAAGGAAAGCAGCATTATTGATTGACTCCTATACCTCACTTTAGTATAAGACTAAATTCTATATACAGCGCTAAATATATAATGCTGAACATCTATTGTATAAAATTCATATATATTTAAATAATAAGTTATCTGGGTGAAAAGATGCCTTGAACTTATTATTTTCTCGAAATTACACGAAGAAGTAAAAATAGTAAATAAAATTATTGAATTAAGTTTATCGTTATAGGATACAAGTATTAGTAGCAAGAAACATTTCAGTAGGTCAATGCGCGCGCGCACACACGCAAACACACACAGAAACTCTGAAAAGTAAAGAATATTTAATAGTAAATTAGCTTCCATTGTAGAAATGTATTTTTTTTTTTTAAGCAAATCATAAGTTACATGCGAATTTTTTTTAACAAGAACATATTGACAGTAAGATAATGAACTAAAAAAGTTATTTCTTTTACGTCCACACGATACAAGGATAGAGATGCACATGTATTATCCAGTGTATTTTTGTAACCGATTCGTTTGTGTACCGTTAACGTAAATACACGGTATGACGAGGTAGATTTCTAGGAAATCAGTATATAGGCGTAATCAGTTTGTTAATTTTAAGCACTAGATTAACTTATCGTTCAGGTGAGCCGTGATTCGATATTCAATAATAAAAAAGACCTGTGACATTAGAATCGAGTTCGCGGACAAAAGAAGCTATTCCGCATACTCGTTTCTTATTCATTATTTCTTTTTGCATCGCAACCGCTGTTTTTCCCTCCGCCAAGCGTCTTCCAATTACACTTCGCGCCAAGACTTATACCACGTATATTTTTCTCGAATGATTTTCCATTTTCATCATTCATCCGAGCCGCACGCGTGTGTCGTGCGTCGTTGTTTATTGGTGTGTCAAATACTCGCGACCTTAGTTCCAGGCATAACGAAGAAAATTCGCCGCTGACGGTAATTTATCAATGTAAATTACGATCGTGTAGAGGATCATCCACTCGACGATTACTCGTTGACTCGCCAAGCAATTTGTGCGGAATTTTCGGCGTGCGCGCGTGCGTCTGCGCTAGTACTATAAATTTATTCTCACGTACAATAGAGCAGCAGAGATTTTGGCCTAACGCATTATTGCAAAGGAATTTTCTATTTTCAAAGATAAAAGCATTAAATACAATGGATTCCACCAGAATTGAGTGAGTTAGTGCGTACGCGCTTGCTGTGTTTATTATTTAACGTCTGTGCAAACACGAAGGCAATTTTTATAAAGTTCTCGTCCTTGTTTCACAATGCATGTACTTCCACTTAATAACAATACACTTTCGCTTAAGCGTATGGATTCACAAGATGTCTACGATTGCCGGAATCTTAACTAGCACAGGTTTAATACGGATGCTTTTAAACTCGTGGTTCCTCGCTCAGCCATGCCATTAATACATATGGGCTTCTGCCTCGTCATATCTCATTCCTCTCGATAGATCATTTAAATAATCCTAGGGTACCCTCGCATTAAAACAGTGATCCTCGGTAACACCTCGCAGGTCGAGTCGGTGCAGCTGCGCTCGGTAAAAGCAAGAGCCCGCGTTCATCTTGATTAAAAAGGAAAATAAGGCATTGCGAAGCTCTCGTAATTGCGGCGCGCGGGAGAAAGAGGAGAGGGGGCGAGCGGGGGGGGGCGGGGTGTGCGCGTCGCGGCGGCGGCGGAGAGAGAATCCGTGTGTGCGCGAGATGGAAACGAGGATGGGGTAAGGGAGTGACGGTCGAGGGGATCGCCAACGAAAAGCGGACAACGGTATACGACCGCGGAGTCGGTGCGAATAGCGGAACCGGAAAGTGGGCCACGACCGGAAACCGGCTTCTCCGGTGCTACGAAGAAGAAATGCGCGGTGGCCGCTCGCCACCTCCCTCCACCCGCAAAGCGCATCGGCCTTTCGAAATCGCTCGGCAACTCTTCTCCTGCATCGCGCCTCCTCCGTCTCTTGCCTACTGCCGTGCCTCCTCCTCGCCACCCCCGTCGTCCTCGGCTCCCCTCTCTGTTCCCTCCCCCCCCTCCCCGCCCCCAATTGCCCGCGACAGCACGAGCCGCGACGAGTCCTCCTGCACTCTCTTCCTTTATTTTGCTCCTCTCATTTGCTTTCGTCGCGGGCTAATTGTTCCGCGCTCGCATCTCAATCTGTAGGAGCGAGGAAAACCGGTCGTAAGTTATAACCGTAAGCATGATATACTCCGCTCGACACGCAAACACGTACGCGTAGCGCACAGCAGCCTCGTCCGGCCGGCGCCCCCCCCCCCATAAATACCACCTGTACCGCGCCTCCGCCGATTAATCGGCCAACGCAGCTGAAGGCGCCGCCGCCTTCACCGCCCCCGTCGAGCAAGAGTCAAGGACACTTGTCGCTCCGGCTCGCATAATCCAATCTAATCGAATGAATGTCCGTCCTCGAGCTATCAGCGAATAGCCACCAAAAGGCTCGCTTAACGACCTTCGGTCCGGGGTGATTTTGCGCCTCTTTGCGCATCCGCTGCGCGACGGGGACTCGCAACGTGCGTAAGCCCACTTGCCGATCCTTTTTCTCCATTGCCTCGAGACTTTCTAAGGCTCCTCTAGAAGCTTCGCACATAAACTGTTTTACAAGAGTACTTTATTTAATCGCTGGGCGGAGAGAGAAAACGAGTGTACAAGAATGGAGAGTAAGACAAGCGAGAGTGACAAAGTGTTACATTTAACGACGTATGTTTAAAAATCTAATCGAGTCCGAAGAAAGAAATTTCGCTTTTGCCGGAGCCCATTATTTATTTACTTATTTATGCGAATGCGGCCCGAGAATCGCCTCTTCGAAGCACTGCACAGCTCCGCTTAACTTGTTGTCATTTTCGTATTTTGTAGTAAATTCTGCACGGACGAATATTGGACAAAGTGTCGCGCCTAGAGCGCAATACTTACTATTACCCATTGAATCGTCGGGATTAGATGTATTCCATATGAATAACTTGCGTGCATTGCAAAATTACTGGTGTCTCAAGAACGTAACATAAGTGTTGAGTTTCGACACTGACCTAACTAATCATGAGTTGGCCTACATTAGCATACGTTCAATGCAATAGAATGCAATTCTAATTTCTTGGTTGAACAACATCTTGTACTCTGGATAGGGCTTGGTTGATTATATTAGTTTCCATGCTGATATTTAAGAAAGTGCATTTTTAACTAATGGATATCGTAACGGTTACAAGTGTGAATTTAATGAATATTAAATGAATTTGCAAGCGATGAAAAACAAAGCGCTTGCTTAGAAAACCACACTTAGTTTCTCCATTTTCTCTGATGCGCTCTCATTCTTTCTTATTCTCTCTGTCGTCGTCGTCGTCGTCGCCCCCCCCCCTTAACCCCCCTGCCCTCCCTCTCGCTCTCCTCATTCTTTCTCATCCTCTTTTCCTCCCCACCTTCTCTCTCTCTCTCTCTCTCTCTCTCTCTCTCTCTCTCTCTCTCTCTCTCTCTCTCTCTCTCCTCGGTCTTCGTATTTTTTGCGAGTGATTTCTCGAGTCTCGCAAATCGAGGACGCGCTACCGCACCGAGGATCGTAGACATCGTTTTTCTCCTCCTCCAACTCCAACTTCAATTCCTCCCTTTCCCTCGGCTCGACAGACGCACACGCGCAGATCTCGTTATTGCGCTTTTTCCCTCTGCTCTCCCGTCTGTATACATCTTTTATCCTCGGGAGTCGCGAGCGTGCTTCTGTGCCCCTTTTACGCTGACACCACACCCGACTCGTGCGCCGGCACATTGCGATACGTTCGCGATACTCTTCCTCCGGCGATCGCAATATACTTAAGAGGAGAAAAAATATTTTCATTTTGCGGGGAATTGGCTCTCGCCTCGAGATGAGGACCTGCCGAAGGAGTTCGTTGACCGTGAAAAAAGTTTTTCGGCAGCGGCGGGCCCGACCTCCATTGTCCAGCACAGTTACAGTTTTTTACTTTGCGCCATCGGACTTAAAGATGCTCGAAGGAAGGCTCGAGTAGGATGAAAGCCATCGGGAAATCAAGTCGAGGCTCCTCTTTCCTCCTTCTCGTTCCTCCTCCTCCGCCTCCTCCTCTTCCTCCTCCTCTTACTCCATGCGGTCGGAACGGTCGCATGTCCTTTTCCTCCGGCTCGAAAGCTAATATAAGAAATAATGCGCGAGAGGCGGAGGGCAGCCGAGGCGGCCGAGGAGGAGAAGGAGGAGGAGGAGGAGCGAGAGTTTAACGGCTGCAGCACAAATCAAATTTCTAACAAGACGTTGGAATTACAACTATTTGCATTCTTGATTAACAATTGGCGGGGGTGCAGGGCCCCTCCGCGGGCCCGCAAAGCAGGAGCCAAGCAATGCCTATCGCCGAAAAAATTGGACCAGTGCACGCGTGCACAGGAGCACAGGAGCGGCTCCGGATATTTTTTATCTCACCCCGATAGCATCTCCCCTGGTTTTCTCGCCGAGAGTGACTAATTCGGCCGGCCGGTCGTTATGCTGGAAGAAGTACCTTGGAGCCCGGCGATCCGCTGAAGCGGGAATCGGACGAGGCACGCGACTTGGGAGGCTACCGCGAGCTCCGTTTATTCGTTTATAAAGATTATTTTCTCATCGCAAAAGAGAAAACAAGCACCGGCGGCGCTCGCTAGTAATGATCGACTCGCGCCAGTACATAAAAGTAAGCGCGAAGGAATGCCTCGCCTCTCGCTCGAGCCACCGGTTGCCAATTTTTCATTCGGCATTATTTCCCCGTAGAAGAGAGTCGTCTCCGGCTCTCTTTTCACGGGCGATAATTGCGTGCGAGGCTTCGGGCTGGACGGAGCACAGGGTGGGAAGGGAAGAATCGAAACGAAGGAAGCAGCAGCAGCAGCAGCAGCAGGAGCAGCGAGTGTTTTCTCAACAATGACGTTCCAACGGTTCACCTGGGCAGTGGCGTTCGTTCGTTCGCTCGCTCGCTCGCTCGCGCGTTCCCGCTGCTGATAAAGAGAAATGCTGCCTAGAAAGCAGGTCTTGACACGAATCTAGGTTATGCCTCCGATGCGCGCTGCACACGTATTATACATACCACATCCTTTGCAGTTTTACCCTTCTCTGAACTGTCTCCTCCTCCATCTCGCCCCCTCCCGTCGGTCTCTCCTATCCAATCGTTCAGTCAACCTTCTTTCTCTCTCTCTCTCTCTCTCTCTCTCTCTCTCTCTCTCTCTCCTCTCTCTCTACGTCTATCTGTCTGCCTATCTCTACCTCCGCGCCGCCCCCCCCCCGCCGCCCCGGCCGTCCTCCTCCTCCTCCAGTCGCGCTCTCTCTTTTACTCTCCCAGGCTCCCTCCGCCGACCGAGCTCTCAACCCCACCCCACCCACCCCGTCCTCTCCTACTCCCCTGATCGCCCGACCGAGCAGCTCGTCGACTAGCCGCAAGCTTCGTTCGAGCTTTGAAACTCGCCTCTCCTCTTTGCCTTGGCGACCTTGTTTTGAATTTGATTTGCCCCGTCGTCAATGCCTCATTCGAAATAGTCTCCTTTCACGCCAGCTTTTTCAAGCTTGATCGACTAACAGACCTTTCGCCGGCCCGAGCCTGGAAATGATCGCTCGCTGATGCATCGCGCTAGAAAAAAGCAACAATGCCGGAAAAATTCCCGCGCACATACTAGAATACTGCTTGCGTAATGACTCCTCGCACTGTTTCCTTGGCGTGTAGAATTTCAATAAAATGTCTTCGGCTCCCCTCGATGTGGGGCTCAACTTTCTGCCAAATAACCAGAAAAGCCCGAGGGTCCATGGCAATTATCTCGCAGCCTCGCTCGACTCGCAATATTGTCGAGAGAATCGTATTTGATTTGGCCGAATCATCCAGAACGCGCGCAATCGCGCGCATAGCGATGCTTTATTTCATTTTCTTTCGCGCAATCGGTTCATCTCTAATCTGCCCCGGTTAGAGCGTCAGCTCTATCGAGAAATATTTCGCCTTCGCGTGTTGCCGCTATTTCCTTCTCTGCTCTCTGTCCGTCATCGGTGTCACTCTGATGATTGTAATAAATAATAACAAATAATAGTGGTAAAAATAATACTGCTCCGGCATTATGATGAAGGAGGCCTGCGAAATTGATGCCGATACTTAAGTTTTGTAATAATTATACTTAAAGAATTGAAGAATTCAGCTATGTGAAATCTAGTGCGTCTGTAGAATTAAAATAATAATATATTCTCACTGGGCCCGTTAAACAAGAAACAATTTTCATCTGGTACTACCGTAATATTGGAGGACGTTGGTATGCCGGATTGTCAGCGCGCAAAAAATTCATTTATGCAATAATAAAGTTAACAGAATTTCTCGTTCCACTAGCAACTATAAAAGCTTCGATCGGTTATATCGACGCGAGCGAGATTTTATACCGCAAATAGGACTTTATATCCTTGAGGAGACCCACGAGCGGATTCAACTGGCGATAGCTGGGGTTATTGCAATGTTCTCATTTTCGTCGCTCTACGTAACTTATCCTTGTTTGTTCTGTTGTACAAATTACTTTTCACCGAAGCCACCGAAATCGATTGCAGATCATTCGGTTCCAATGTCATTAGAAGTTCGTGTTTTCCCGGGGCGAATCCTCCAATAGGGCAACCATTGAAGTTCGATTCGGCGATCGTGCGATAAATTGCCTAGGATTCGATCATCTCCACGCGAAGGCCGGGAAAGCCGAAAGGCGATAGAAAAGAAAAACAAATGCCAAAGAAATGTAAATGCGGCGGCACAGCTTCAAAGCTCCCGCGGACTTTCCACATAATCCGCGCCGTGGAAAATCCATTTATACCGCTATGTAGTTGGGGGCTGAACTCGAACGCCGTGTTGAGGCTTGTACGGATGAAAAGAAAAACACGGGAAAGGAGAGAGAGAGAGAGAGAGAGAGAGAGGGAGAGAGGGATAACGCGAATGAGCCGATGGGATGGTGGGGGAGGCAGACCGCGATGGCGGGCGGGGGGGGCCGCGGGAGAGGAGAGGAGAGGAGAGAGAAGTGATTGGTGAGTACAGCGAGAGCAACGCGCGACCTAGAAAACACATTTCAAAAAGACATTTTCCCGTTCACCCGCGTACAACGCTCACCTCCATCCTCCTCCTCCTTCGCCTTCTGCTCCTCCTCCTCCTCCGTTTTTGCTCCGTTCTCTTTTACCACTCCACTTCCTCTTCTTCTCCTGCTGCATGCTCGTGTGCGCGGCTCCTTCTCGGTTAGCCGTAGTGGGATCTCCATTTTTGTTTCTCTCTTCGTGTAGTGGCGTTGGCGCGTCGTGCATAATGAGCGCCGAGCGCTTGTAGTCTAGGTAAGCGAATCCTTTAACTGAATTACTACCGAGCACCTCGTGTACTTTTAATTCCGATCCCCGGCGCATTATTCCTCGGCCGATTCCTCGGCTGGGATTTTCTCCTGCCGAGATCTAGTTTCGCGCGCGGAGCCGCGCTGCCGAGTGGAAACTCAATCCGGAGCCGTTGGAAAGCCTGCCGCTAATTGCGAACGGTAGGCTCGAAAATACGAGCGTAATCGAGGAGGTCTCTTGGATCGGCGAATTAGCCTACTCGAGGAATTATTAGCTAAAGCGCATTACAATGGTCGTGCGTCAAGCGCAGCACGTGAACCCACGGCGGCCGGGGGAGGAACGCGAGTCAATGTCAATTAACCAAACGCATGGCTGAATTGCAGACGATAAAACATGTTTTTGCTCAATGCACGGAAAGCTCCGAGGCGTAGAGCTGCCCTTCTTGTAATGACTATACTGCCTTTCCATCTACTATGGAGAAACACGTTTTACTATCTCCAACTTCGTTCTGTCTCGCGGTTAACCATTACCCTTGCCTATTATTCATTTTAGTATTTAAATTAGAATTTAAAATTTCATTTATTCATTGCTCATGTCGCTTACCACTCGCAGCGACATTTCATTTTAATACTCCAATGAGTCGTTACACTATTATCTACAGTATGAATTAGATACTCAGATTTACCGTATGCTCATTGCGAATTTTTAGTTCTGAATCTGCCCTACGATATAATATGGCTTTTTTAGAGTTCTTTGATTGGCTTAAAGCTTGGCGTCGAGCGCATTTTCGCCCGCTTCCCGCCTGGATATTATAAAATCGTTCGCTCTCCGTTGCGTAACCGGTGTTGGTCTTACCTGTCATCTGCACGCACTGCTATGCTACGACGCGAAATTCCGTCTAATACCAACAGTAGTTTTAACCAAAAGATGAAAACAGTTACTTTCAAGGAGCTTGTGAAAGTTTATGCGGATCGACTGGAATCGGAGAAAAGCAATTCTACGCGGAATAGATAATTGCGTCAGGTTTAGGGTATTATTTATCGTTAAACGTTGAATGATATAAACAGCCGTTGTTAGAAGGAGTGTCGAGTGAGCACGAGCACAAATACTGGAAAAGCAAGCAAAGATAGAGAAGAGGTGAAAAAGGAGACGGACCACACGAGTCGGAGAATGAAATAAAGACAGGCGGGGAAATAAGGAATTGGTGAAGGAACGCGATAGCATGGAAATAGTTGGGAGGAAAGTGAAGAAATAATTCCAGACTGAGAGGGGAGCAAGAGGAAAATAGAAGTCTGAAAAAGCTAGCGTTCAAGAGAAACGAAAAGAAGATAAAAGTGCCATTTTCTAGACAAGGAACGGGAAAAACGAGATGGAAAAGGTAGAATCTTGTCTATGCATAGTTGTAATTTAACAAAGCATAAATTGTTTCCTGTAGTTAGCCTTTAAAACGTCTCAAATAAAATAATGTATGAATGATTTATGTGGAAGCATAGAGTGCATACGTAAAATATGTCTTAAATAAATATAAGAATACCCCTCTTTTGTTTGAAAACGTTTGGAATTACAATTGGAATAGCCATAAATCAAGCGCTTAAAATTTCAGTCGTAGCTTTTAGAAGAAAAATTAATAGTAATCAAGGAATTGAATTTAGAAGACGAAAGGCGTGTAGAAACAAAGCCACAACAGCATTGGATGATAATTTGGTGTATAAAAATAAAAATGAAAAAAAAAAGATAAAAAAAAACGCAAAACGTTAAAAAGAAAGATCGAGAGTTAAGGTCAAAGAGAAAAGATGTTTTAAAAAAATGACATTGTGCGGATTCGCTGTTGAACAAGCGACGTACAAAAGCTGTCTCTTATCTTCGCAATATTAAATCACGAAGTAAAATAACGAATTGTATCGAACGCTATCTCCAAAAACAAGGGGGGGGGGGAACTAAAGAACGAAAAAGGAAAAAGAAGAAAAGAATAAAAAGCCATTTCCATATTTTCTATCGCATTAGAATTGTAAGCTTTAGACGAGGAATATTAAAGAATTCTTCTAATTCCGTATATTGATTCGTGGCTCCTTACAAGTATACTCCGGCATTTCTAAGCATCTCTATAGTAGTAGCCCCTGCCCGCCGGGCCGTTCCAAATGTTTATCAATAAAAGTGTTGAGAAAAAGCCTCTTGCAATCGGCGATCGATGCAAGCCCCGGAAAACGCTCGAAAGGCCAGCGCTAACCAAGCGCGCACAGTCGCGTGCGTCGTAAGCGCGTGTTCTTAATGCGCGGGGCGAGCGTCAGGGCGACATTCGTTTTTCGTATCGTTTATTCGCCTCGAGCCCGTGGCCCTGCAGCGAATGGGCTCACCTACGGCTGGCGGTAAGCGACGAGAGGGAAGAAGACGAGGCGCACGCACGCACGCACGCACGCACGCACGCGGGGGAGAAGTAGCGGTTAAGGGAGATGGAGAGATCATCAGGGAAATGAAACATCGGCGGGTGGAAAAGAAGAAGGAAGACGTTCGGTGTCTGCGGAGATGGCCGGGAAAAAAGTAACCCAGGGAAAAGGTACTACTCGGCCTTTTCCTGCGCTCTCCTCCGCATTACGGGCCGGCCCAAGCGAGCCACGCGTGCCCTCGCCTCTGTGTGTGGGTACTCACACGCATTGGACTCTGCTATGCTTGCGTACGTAGCCACGCAGAGCTCTGGAAGGGTCGTAGGAAAGAAGGGAGAGCGAACACGTGTGCGGAATAGAGAAGGAGACTGCCAGAGAGAGAGAGAGAGAGAGAGAGTGAGTGACGTGTGGCGGAGCTCAGAGCGGTGGAGGCGGCGACGGCGGCGGCGGTGGAACGCGGGGGAGGGGAGCGGAGAGCGAGCTCAAAGCTAGCGAGGGAAGGCGCGGGAAACGCCGGGAAATAAGGAGAGATAGGAGAGGGAGAGAACTTACTGGGTGAAAGGAAAGAGGCCTCTCCTGTCTTTTCTACACTACCACATCCTTTCCAATCCGATTGAATGCCCTTCTCTCACCCCCGGACTCTTCACCCCCCGCCAACAAGCACACGCACACACACACACGCCACACGCACAACACACACCGCACCACCACCGCCACTCTCTAACCGCTCGCTCTATATCTTTCTCTCCCTCTCCCTCTCTCACACCTTTGTCATTTTCTCTTTGTCCTCATTTCGCTTCTTTATCTCGGTCTTTGCATTTCCAGCTGTCTATCTTCCTCTATCTCCCACTCTCTTATTTCTATCTTTATTTGGCGTTCTTTTTCTTTCTCTTCCACATTCCTCATCTGCCTGGGTATTATTTTCTCCGTCATTCTCGCCTCTTCTTTCATTTCTTGCAAGTATTTTGTATTCGTCTTTTTAAAAAAATATAGGCACATATTATTCTTGGTGGTAAAATTTTGCCGAAATTTTAGGTTTTGCAAAAAGAAGGACGCTTTTTCGTGCATACAGTTATAAGAGATATTTTACCCATTCGTATGATGGAGCTTTCGACAATACAAGGTGAAAATAATAAAGCAACACCGGCGGCAATAAAAAATAAAACGCGCGATACCGCCGAAATTATATCGTTGCGATTTATAATCGCGGAGCATTTCAATGAATTCTTCTTTTATGATATTATTTGATTCCGAACTTTAAAAGTTTCAAATGCGAAAGATATTAAAAAGTGCCAAGTATTGCAATTACTGGAACAAAATTGTAGCTCTCAATCGTAAGGAAATACTCTACTTATTGTTAAATAAGGGTATATGGAAATTTACGTCGCGACTCTACACAGGAATATATTAACTTTATTGTTAATAATAACACCGCGTGTCGGATCGAGTATTTCGAATTCCAATAAATCGTCATAAGAATTAAATATGAAAAGGCCATCTTTCGCCGAGTTGGTAAAACGCATTAGCCACATTCACGCGTTTCATCTTTCAAATGTACTCATAAATACGAATAGAAGAATTTGCGCGCAATACATAATATTTTGTGATCGACCATCTGATCTGCGTGTGAGCGAGAGGGGTGTTTTTGAGGTGTCGGGACCTGGGGGTGGGGGGGGGAGGTGATTTAGCTCGCGTATACGTGTACTCGATACACAAATTGATGAAAATTTCGAGACTTGTGCATATGTGTATTTATGTAGAGGAAGCATAGTATCCATGGCATTAGTAGTAGTAGTAGTGCACCCAGTCTTCGCATGGAAAACATATCTTCATACACACGTATGTATGCATAAATGAATATATATACATAAAATACGTTCTCCTCCCTTCTCTGGTCTCTCTCTCTCTCTCTCTCTCTCTCTCTCTCTCTCTCTCTCTATCTCTTTTCCCTTCTCTTTTTGGCCCCTACTACCTCTTTACTCTCTTTCCTCATCCTACATGGTATGTCCCTCTCTTTCCCTCTATCTGTCACTCTGTCTTTGTCTCGCTCTTTATCTCTTTTCAACAGCCTGTGTGTAGTGACTCACCCAGAAGAACTGAACTTTGCCACTCTCCTTTGCTTTCCTCTCCTTCTCTTTTCACCTCACGCTGCCATCCTTCTCTCCCCCCCCCCCCCGCCACTCGCCCGTGCTATTCTATGCCGCGCTTATCCTCCACCTCCTCCACCTCCTACTCCTCTCACCTATCTCCATCTTTGTCTCTTTTTATTCGTCAGGCTATCCTCTACCCACTTTGTCATTTCCCCTCTTCCTTTAGCGCTAACAACTTTGCGAGTATCCTTTTTCGTTCTACTCTTTATCTTACTGCTCAATCTCCGTCTCTCTTTCTATTACTCACTCTCTCTCTCTCTCTCTCTCTCTCTCTCTCTCTCACTCTCTCACTCTTTCTCCCCCCGGCCCCACTGCCCTGCCTCTTACTCATTCTTACTCAAATATAATTTTCTTTTCTCCCACTCTCTTTCTCGCTCACTCCGTGTTTCCATCTTTTGCTTACTCGGATTCTTATTGTATGTTTGTCTCAGTTTCTGTATTTTTTCTTCTTCAAGAGACATGATTTTCTTTGCTTTTTGAAATGCGTAAAATCATTGCGATATAAAAAGCTTATTTTTGTTCATTATCAGTAAGCAGATGTTATTTAGGTAACTCTTTGCAAGTTGAAATATTCTGAAAAAAAGCTTGATGAAAATGAATTCGTAATGCGTTTTTCACGACGAAAGCCTTTGTGTGCCATATTTGATCAAAAATTGTAAAAAGGGTTTGCATTTAGGATAATTTGTTTGCAATACTCGTGAAAAAACAATACAACTAGATATTCATTAAGGAACATTACTTCTCACAATTGTTATCTCGATTATTATCAGCAAACACTCGCACTTTATGTAAAAAGCCAAAAAAAACATCTATCTCTCTCTCTCTCTCTCTCTCTCTTTCTCTTTCTCATTGCACGAGCATGCAATTACGTAGAATAATTTCCAGAAAAGTCTATTGACATTGACGCAAATTACGAGGGTTATTCACTCCTTTTTGTCGTTGGTATTAACGCATTATCGATTCTCCATATGGTAGATTCATAATTGGCTAAACTCTCTCATCTTATTCATAGTATATTCGCCAATTAAAACGGCCGACTAAGTGCAATTCATCATTACCGTTCAAAAAGCTCTAACAATAATTTCTTCTCTTCAAATTCCGAGTATACAACTTGCACTCTCTTGCGCAGTGGAGATCGTCTTATATATTTACCTCTCCTTCTCTTCTTCATCCGCATCTATCTTGTTTCCTTCCTATCTTATACTATACAAACAAAATTTTCTCCTCTTTTACACGCTCGTGCAGGTGTGCGCGAGCTCGCGACCGCGTGCACTCACACGCGCTCGTGTGTGCGCCTGCTCTCTCTCTCTCTCTCTCTCTCTCTCTCTCTCTCTCTCTCTCTCTCTCTCTCTCTATCTATCTGTCCCGGTTGTACCCGTCTCGGTTGCGTTCTTAACGCTTTTATCCCTCTCTCCCATTTCTTTTCTCGCCGCCTCGCCCCTTCTCGTTCTCCTCGCCCTCGTCAGCTCTGTCTACTTCCCCTAGCATCCTGTCTCCGTTACTACATCCACTATTGCCTTCCACCCTCCGTCTCTGCTCTTCCACATTTCGATCTGCCGCTCCTTCGTCGTCTTGTCTCTCCTTCCTACTTTTATCTATCTGCGTCACTCGCTCTCGCGCTTTCTCTCTCTCTCTCTCTCTCTCTCTCTCTCTCTCTCTCTCTCTCTCTCTCTCTCTCTTTCTATTTCTCCTTCTCTTCCTCTTTCCTACCCTCCTTCACTCACGGTCTCGTCGTTCTCTTTTGCCTTGAATCCTCCTACTTGCCTCCTCTTTTTCTCTTTGTCTCTTTTGACTTCTCTTTAAAGACATTCTTCGTTGTCTTTCTCGTCTTCTACGTTCTCTTTTCTCTGTCTCTCTTCTCTCCTAGCAACGTTGCCATTTTTAGCGCAATTGTGTTTTTGCCGAGGAGAGACGTCATGGCTTTTGCCCCGCTCTTTCCCTCTTTCCCACTATCTCTCGGAGTGCGCTTCTTCTGCTTATTCCTCTTCTCGGTCGATACTTTTTCGTTGCTTAACACTTTATTAAGATGTGAATTTTCTCTAGCCAGATATTTGCCAGAAAGTTTGCACTTCATACTCCACAAATAATTATTACCGCTGACGATTATAGATACTTCTTAAATAATTGTTTTAAAAGAAAATAACGAGCAATTATTCTGCCTCTTTGTAGCTGATTATTCAAAATTTTTAAAAAAGCAAAAATAGTGCCCTCGGTAATGCAGATTAACAATTGCGGAAGACTATTTAAAAGCAGTCATTTTTTTTTTAACAACCATATTTATAACGTTTTCGATAAAAACAGTACTCGATGACAAAAAAGCACCACATGATTAAACACTTTTTTCGAATGCTTTCATTATGAGGAAACTTGTGTTATTGATAATTTAAAGTAAATATAAAATTCTTTATTTCGATATTCTAATATCAACGTTAACAGTTTTAGTATTTAGAATTAAACAAGACTTTGAATCATTTACATTTTTATTCGCGACAATGTCAGACTTATATTTTTATAAACGTTAAAAAAAATATATATATATATTTAAAAAAAAAGACCAACCACCATTGACCTTTCTTAAAATTTTTCCCATAATTAACAACTTGCATATCTATCCATGTCAATATTTCACATTTGAAGAATTGCAGCAGTTTTATCATACAATAAACATCCTATGCGAGAATTTATGTACCTAGATTATGGATCGACAACTCCTCCCTTATTTTTCAAAATATTGCTGTCAGTTAATAATCATAATATTATAATTCATGCTTTGGGATAAATAGCGACGAAAGTCGATAGTCAAGGCGCATGATGTTTAGAGTAGCGGGTACATATTTATATTAAAAATAAGTGTCTTTATAAATACGATGAGGAATTATGAAGATATACAGGTTTCGATAATCGGTTCCGTTTGCAATGAAAGTGTTGCCGGAATGTTGGCCGATACAACTATTATTACGATTGATAGCCGTATTCTAGGCGTTGTCAGGAAAAGCGAATTGTGCTTTAAAATTCAGTCATCGTCCGAAAATTGTCGGATTTTCGCATTTTTTCGCTTAAAATTAGAAATAATATGCCACCGTGGCAGTTTTGCTCAATTTAAATTGATAAACATTTGCTCGCCATTGTGTTTACCAAACTATCTATATCCGTAACGTTCTTCCTTGTTATTCGCTCTCTCTCTCTCTCTCTCTCTCTCACTCTATTTCCCTCTCAATCCGACTAGTATAGTCCTTCATTCGGTACTCTTCGTTCTCCGGTCCGCTCGTTCCACGTCTCTGGTCGTCTCCTGCTTTCCCTTTATTTCGTCGTCGTCATCGTCGCCGTCATCGTCGCCGTCATCGTCGCCGTCGTTGCTTCTTCGTTTCCCGCCTGTGCTCCCCCCCCCCTCAGCAGCAGCAGCAGCAGCAGTCATCAATCAGCCTTTCCTCGAAGCTTCCTTATACGCGCGTCAGGCCGTCCGAGTGTTGGTGCCCGGGCATACGCAAGCAGGGCAACGGGAAGAAGCGTAAGCGCGATTGACCTAGACAAAGAGAGCGCAAGCAAGCATGTGGAGAGAGAGGGACAAGTGTTGTCTTAATGAGAGAGGAAACAGAATAGAAAAATGCGGGGGCCGGAGGCTGCCGTTGAGGGAGAGGAGGGATTGCGAGATACGTAGGAATAATAGTCCTCGGTGCGTCGGCGTCATTGAAAAAGAACGAAGAAAAGTCGAGCCGTGAATGCGTTCGAGCAATGAATTGCGAGGAGAGTAATCGAGCCGCGTAAGACGATCGTGGAAGCCGAGGACTTATCCGACGAAGTCGTTGGAAACGGGCTGCTCGAGATGCGTGAACGGCAATTTTCTCCGTCCGGCGAGCGAGCGACTCGAGCGCGGAAAATTGAATTCGCCCGGAGATTTCGGGCCCCCGAGTCGACAAAAATTAGAGCCCAGGGCTTGAGCCAGTGGCCGATCGCTAGCCTATTGCGTCTACTCAATGTCGAACCAGTTGGCTTGGACTGCTCCAAAAAAGCCGCATCGAGTTGGTGAATTTTACAATCTTAGTTTAGAGCGCCGACAATATACGCCTGTGAGCGATCAAAAGAAAAGGAGCTCGGTGCCACCGCCGCCTTGGCTACGGCTATCCTTCCTTTCGTTCTCTTTTTTCGTTTCTCTCTTATTGGCCTATATGTCATTCGATGCAATATGTAAATGATACCGTAAATTACTATTATTCGCGCGATAAAGAACGCTCGCGAGGAGTTGAGCAGGAAAAGATTAATTGCTCCTCGCCGCTACATTCGCGTAATAATGTTGCATTACCCACACACATGCGCATTGGGGCTGCCACATTTTCCACGCGCGCACTCCCACAGGGAGGAGGGATGCTTTAAATCTTATTTACTGCCGCACTCCGTTACAAACGCCATGTGTCACGCGAAGATCTGCAAAATGTACTCTCTTCCTTTACGATCTTAGCTCGATATTGGGTTGGGCGCGTCTTACGCATACGCGGAGCTTTGAGAGGCTCCGTCGTTCCTAAAAGTCGAAAATCGCGCTTCATAATCAATTTTCACGTTAGTCCTTATTTGATAAGAGAGAGGAGTTTCTGCTCCCGGGGAGTGAGACTCGTTGTTTCCGCTTCATCTCCACGCATGGAGGAGCTCCTCCCTTCTACATAAAGTAGAGCAGTAACAGCTGTTTCAAAACGTGGCATTATTTCATTCCATTACCGGGTATCAGAATGAAAAAAAAACTTTGCTCTCTCCTCGATATTCATATTTGTACTCGGCATTTCATAAACATACATGCATGTCATTCAAAAGGCAGCACTTTGCAGCTTAAGCAGGGACAAGTAGAGAAGCAAATAAAGAGAAAGAGTAGAGGGAGCCGGAAAAAAAGGCCTATAAAGTATTTGGAAAAAATATTATCACAAAGAAGAATAATGAAAATGGAAGGGAAGAAGGGGGATAACATAAGGGAGCGTGTGCTGGGGGAGTCAATAAAAAAAATAAAAAAAAAAAATAATAATAAATAAAAGAGCCAGATAGTAAATAGATGAGAAAGATTGACGATTTAGTCGACGTCTCTTTTTACTTTTAGTATATTGCAACTCCCTTTTATTTCCTCCCTCTCGCCCTACCCCCATTAACCTAACCTCTTCATCTTCTTATTTTTCATCTATAAGCTCATGCCCACTTCTTCTGTGTCCTCGACTATACCAGTTGGCATCGATTTTACGCTAAATTTGCAAAAATTCAACTTTTCTCTCTCTCGGCTTTCTTAACCTCACCTTCCGTCTGATACGGTAAATTCTCTGTCTGCTTCTTTATCGCGCAGACACGAGAAGCTCGCCACTGATGTTTTTACTCGCGTTCCCTGGCGCGAGAAATGAGCGAAAACCGAGACAGGAGCAAATAGTGAGAGATGGGGTGAGAGAGAGAGAGAGAGAGAGAGAGAGAGAGAGAGAAAGAGAGAGAGAGAGTTGGGGCGGGTGAGGGAGCAAGAGTGCTTGAGCAGGAAGGTAAAGGGAGAAAGAGCACACGAGTAGTAACGAGAAAAGGGGTGGACGGTGAGGGAGGGACGATGTAGCGAGAAAAAAGGGGAAAAAAACGCGAGTTTGTGAACTGTGTGCGGAGAAAAGAGGCAGACGCACAGACAGTGGGAAGAAATAAAAGAAAACGAGTGAATGAGAAAAAGCGAAGGTTGGAAGGGAGATCGGTAAAAGGTCGAGATCGTGAAGGTTTAACAGTACGTATATTCGTAAATTAAGGATGTTTTTTACTTTTTCATCTGTAATTAAAATAATAAATCACTAGCCTCGGAAAAAGTGATTCTAATCTGCTTTAGAAACTAATCTACCTTCAAACTATGTTGCCAACGATCGCCACTTCTTGTTGAAGATTCATCCTAGTACGTGTGCATTTTATAGCATCCTATTCAGCATTAAGTCAAATGAAAGGAAAGCGAGATATTTCATAGTCGTAATGCGGACATCTTGCTTATTTCTTCTAAGCTGGCACATTACCTAATTAGACGCAATAATTTTTTTTAACCGTGTAAGTATAATTTGAATCACACCGAACTCCTATTTGTCGAGGCTGTCGTTTTATACAATAAACATCATATTATTCCATTTCATTTATGTGAAATATATTATTGTGCAATTTTGTTGTCGTGCAATCGTATCTTACTTTCATTTTAAGCCTTGTTTCTTTTAGTACGTACTTAAGGCAGTCGTAAAATTTATTAATGTTCTAGTAATTTACGGTTTAACGAACAATAACATCGTAGTGCAAAGATATTCGTTTGCGCCTGCATTTTTTACATCTTCTTATCAATTGATTAAAAATGTTTTTCCTAGTTCATAGTTTCCTCTATGCAGTTTATGATCTTAATTAAAAATTAACAATATAGCAAGTGTATCGAAATTTTTTTCTCAGATTTAAACGCTTCGAGAAATTTAATGAAATTACGAATTCACGAATGGAAATAAATTCGACTCCGTTTTATGATAAATTGTCCGATGATATTACAATGAACGGGTGATTTTATTTTAAGTCTTGGATCACTTATACCTAGTAGTCTTTTAATAAGTAATAATAACGATAAGTAACAATAATCATTATTATTACCAAGTACGACTCGTTACAAGTTCCTAATAATATACATCGACACTGCGGTGCGAAGCTACCGAATATTTTACGACTTAACAATTATCGCAAGGAGCGCCGTACGGAGTGCCGTAGTTAGCTTCCGCGTGAAAAATTTAAAAATCGAAGCAACGATCGGAATGCACAAATTTTGGCAGAGCCTTAAGAATCGCGAGTGAAGCCAGGGAATTTAGTTCGGCGGGCGGAGAGGTGATTGAAATTTACAGGGCGAAGATAGGTAGGTAGGCAGGTAGGTAGAATAGGGACGAGCCACGCAAATATATATATATATATATATATATAATCGGAGGCATTTTAATGTACGGAAATGGCCAGCTCCGATGTTGCTGCTGTTGCTGCCGTAGCCGCTGCTTACATCATCGCCTCTCTCTGCCTGAGTCACCTTCGTCGCTCTTCCATCTCTCCTCGTAGCGAACTCCGCTCTCGCCACGCTAATCTCCTTCGCCTGCTTTTCTCGTTTCCCTTAATTTCTTTGTGCACTTGACCCCATCCTACGTTAACTCTCTTTATTTCGTATTCTTATTTATTTTATCGTTCCTACAAACAATCGTCCGCATGCGCGCTACTGCCGAGGATTTTTTTTTTATCGAAGATCCATGTCTTTGCCTGCGGCCAATTTCGCGAAATGAAAACAGCTACAGCGTTGCGCATTGAAGCTTTCCTAAAAGAAAATCGTCCACATTAACCGGGCCCGAGTCATTTCTCTTTGAAGCGTAATGTGCAGTGGAAGCATATTATAAACAATTTTTTTCATTCCGACCTCCGGCTGGATAGGAAACGTTAATCATTGCCAACAATATTGCTACGTAATTGAAATTCATGACCGGCGTACTTCATTACAATTATAATAATACGCCCTTAATCAACGTTATGTTAAGGCGTTGTTAATCATCATCGCGATAGATCGAGCTAAATCATATAAATGAAAGGTAATTTCAATGCAAGCACGTACGCGTGCCTAAAGACTTCGGTTGGACTTATCATCAGCGTTTTGCGTATTGGATTTTACGAATTAATGAGCGCGGAAGAAAGTAAATTACACAGCAAGATTCATTTGACTTTTAAAGCAATGCTTATGATGCTTGTCCTTGTAGTACTGGCAATAATGGGGTTGAAAAATTGGAACAATCTTTATGAGTAGACGAGACGGAGAGATAGTGGATTTTCTTTCATGGGTTGCTGCTCGTTGCTAGGGTGTACAGTCACAAACGGATCTCCGCAGCAAGGTGAAAATGCGAGAAGGACGTGCTTGTAAATGTAATAAGGGAAGGGAGTGGCAGGAAAATGCGCAGGCAAAGAAAATGAAAGAGAGGAAACGAAGAAAGAAAATACTTACCAAGTGGAGCGCGCTTGGGGATTTTCGGAGCCCTTTGGTTTCGAGTTTCCCTACATGTGATATCTCCTGGTCGTCCCTCTCTCTCTTTCTCTCCCCCTCGCAAAGAAAGGCAAGAGAAAGGGGAAGGAGCCGCGTAGGTGTGCCCGAAAGTGTATACTCGGCATAAGGAAAAAGTAGAGTGTATATAGCGAAACTCGACCTGGAAAAAGACGGAGAGACGCACAAAAAAGAAATAGACAGGGGGTGTTGGGGAAAGAAAAGAAGGGCTGCGAGAGGGAGCGAAAACTTAAGGGACAACCCATCGGAGAAGAAAAGAACGAAGAAGCGTTAGTGAGTGCCTCCTCGGGAAAGAAAGGGTGCATACACAGTGTGTGTGTGCGTGCGCGCGCGTGCTTTATATATATATACGTATCAAGTGTGCGCACGCGCGCGCGCGTGTGTGTAGAGCGATAGAGAGAGAGAGAGAGAGAGAGACGGAAAGTTTGTGTGTGTGCTTTGTGTCAGGGGCGAGCGAAGGGATGAAAGCAACGCGAGGAGGATGAAAAAGGCCGGGGACAGATGGCCGTTTCAGACAATGAGAAACTCTAGAGATAAGGGGGCCACGGAAGAGGGATAGTAGCCGCACATATAGAGCGAGAAAATGAGTAAATTACAAGGAAGAGCAGAGCAGAGAGAGAGAGAGAGAGGTGGAGAAACGGCTGACAAGGACGGTAAGGAGAAAGCAAAAAGGTTAGAAAAGAAAAAGCACGGCGAAATGGAGGGTAAACTACTTTCTAAGGGAGGGATATACAGTTGGCGATGACGTAGTAAGGCTGGATGAGGGGAAGACGTTGGTTGAGAAGAAACGAAGAAAACAAAGGAAGTGGAGCGAGTGCGAGCAAAAGAAATCAAGAAAAATGAATACGTGTGCAGGTTGGAGCGTTGGAGGAAGAAAAAACAAGGGGTAGAAGATGAGAGTAAAATGGGTGAAGAGGGTGTATAGTGGAGATGGGTAGAAATATAATACGCGGTGAATTACGCAAAAAAAAAAAAGAAGAAAGGTATTAAGAGGGTTGAAATGTTGTTAAAATTCAGCGACTTAGTATTTAGCTTACCATAAATTGCAGCTTATTTACAAAAAATTATGTTTGCTTGTGCCTCGATAGAGCAACGATTAAACGCAATTATACGTAAACTTTACTTTATTGGCGCCTGTTTCTCAATTTTCACCAATTACATTACCCAAAGCTTGTTACAATTGATGATAAAACAATTATATCAATGTTCTCTCAAATTTTCATACTTACGGTATTGATCGAGCAACGATTATAACTATATTACTCGAATTATTTATAAGACGATGAATTGTATTCGTGACGTAGTTTGCTTACAGAAACGGCACCAAAATTACTGCGCTTTCAAGCCAGTATATAGTACGCTTGTGTGCCGTGCGTATGCGCACGGAAGTGCAAATAAGAAGGAAGACGTACAAATCAAGGCGTGTCTTTAATATTTCGCGTCATTTCCTATTGTAAGGATATTTTATCGCCGAGGAGGGTATTTTTAGCTTTTTCAACAATGTATTTTAAATTAAAATATACTGCCCGTTAATGCGAATACCCTTATTTATAAATCCAACAAACGATCTTTCAGCAATCAGGAAGTCATTTATTTTTCAATTAACGTATCGCAGGAGGATAAGCTTCCGTTCTTTTGCATCGGTACAAAGCACGACAATGGCATCGGCGCGTTGGGGAACATTATTTAACTTATTTTCGTCGCTGTATCAAATTTGTATTTAAGAACGAAGGAGCGATTGAGTCCTCGTAAAAGTTATTTATATTGTTTTACACCTTCTGTACTTTATTCATAGATACGTGCAAGATTTTTGTCGCGAGCAAATTACTAGAGCGCTAAAACAATCGAGCAGCAGCAGCAGCAGCAGCAGCAGCAGCGAATTTATCAATACAATTGCCTTTGTTTCATACGAATGCCTTGAGCCTCTGCGAGATCTTTGTTATTAAATTTAGCGAAAGCACTTATCTCGGTTCTTGGCTGTTTTTCTCGCTCGCAAATCGTTTTCCTCGCGCAGACCATCTCCTAAAGCACGTGTTGTTCTCAGGGAAAACACGCGAGTGCCTCGAGCCTCGAATCGTCGTCGTCGTCGTCGTCGTCGTCGTCGTCATCGTCCGGATTGTATTAGTGTAACGAGATGCAAGAAGGGAGGAGAGACACGGTTTTTACTGGTTTGGGTAAGGCGAGGGCCACGAGTTCATTGGCGATCGGGGCTAGATATTTACAAGTTAATCGAGCCGGAGAATCAATAACGCGAGGTGATCTCGGTGGATTACATTGGCCTACTAATCTCCTAACTTACGACTTTCGCTCTCGGTTGTTTTCGCACAACAACTGTGCCGCGAACGAGCGGCAGGCGGCGGAGGGACAGGCAGGCAGACTCGCTCACGGGAAAAGCTGGCCCGGGTCGGGAGTCGCGAACCGAGCCGAAGCCCCCGACGATGGACTCGGCCGCGAAAATTGCACGAGGCGCGCGGCAAAAGCGGGAGGGTCGAGAGGGAGAAGGCGAGTCGCATCTAAAAATAGACGGAGTCAGCTGATGGACAGAGGGTTGCGCGATCGGCTGTTGCGACACGTCCGAAGCCTCGTCACCGACACATGGGCCGATCGGGAGAGAGGAGAGTCGTCGGGTCGGTCGAGGCGCAGCGGGTGCCGCCATTATATACGAGGTCGCAACTCTTTCGGCGGCCGAAAGGCGGAAGGAAGCCCGAGGCGTGCTCGTCGTTCCATGTGCAGGATATTGTTTGTCTCTCTCTCTCTCTCTCTCTCTCTCTCGCACACGCACGCACTCTGTGTGTCCGGCCCCCCCCCTCCAAGCCCTCCGCCGAACGCCACTCGCAAGAACCAGAGACCTCGAAGACGCGGAGTAGAGGGGGCAGAGGCGGGGGCGGAGGCGCGTCCCGCCGGAAAAGCCAGACGTGTCAGGGGGTGGGCGGGGGTGGGGGTGCGAGAGCCCTTCGATTCCGCCTTCTTTTCGCACCCGTTTTCTGGGCCACGTCGCGACACCCACGTGCGACCTTGGTCGGGATTTTGAGCGCGCGCGCGCGCGCGTCCGGCAGCTCTCGGTCGTGTAGGGGATCCCTCGGCCGTTTTTTCGCTCGCGTGCGTCCGCCGACGCTTTCCTCCCACTCTCCTTCCCGCTCCCTCCCTTGTTTATTTCTTCCTTGCGGATTCGTGGGGCGCGCTGCCAGCACTTTTCCTCCACTGGGGCCTCCCTTCCCCCCCGTCCACTTGCTCCCGATGAAGCCCAGAGCCCATAAGCGCGTATCGAGCGAAGGTGGAGCTCGGGAGCCGAAGGAACGCGAGGGAGTCAAGGGTCGCGAACAATTAGTCATTGATATTTTCAACAGGCGGCCCGTAAGCATCGACCGCTTGAGAGCACACGGAGCCGCGCCCCTCCTTGATTGTAAAACCCTGCGATTGATGACTATTCGATTAGGCGGAAAAGTTCGGCCTCTTGCGCCGCATCCGTTTGTTTACTTCGGTAGAGATTCTTCTGGACTACGGCGATTCCATTAGCCGTTGGTGTAAGGTGCAAGATCCATCCTACCCACCTCCTCTCCGACTCCGCCCCGCTACGGCGAGCCCCTGCTTACAGGTTGCCTCGGGAGCAGATCGCGTGTAAAGGGATGCTCAAACCTAAACGGGCAGGCTACCGAGTATTATTTTAATTCTCGAGTGGGAAAGAACAAATGGATACGGTGAAGTGCATAATTGCCAGAAATTTTCACAAATACTCTTTTGAATGGCGCGTTAAGAGTAGAGGGGGGGGGTGTCCCTACAATGCAAGTTGCTCGTGCAATAGTACACGCGAGACATGTGATGAATCGAATTTTTCGAAACCAGTACAATTAGGTAGATAGATTAAAGCACTTTTGAACAATGCAGATAAGCCTTCCTATTTGATTTCGGTTTTGAGTGGGCAAAATTTTACCGAGACGAAGGAATTTTAATCTACCTTTCCTTCACCTTATTATCATAACGAAAAGAGCAAAAAACTTTTAATCGGAGCGGCCTTGTGAACCAAATTTTTAAAAATCAACTTCTTTTCATACTAATGTTTCGTATTTGGTCGGTAACCGAGAACTTTAAAAAAAACAAAAAATTATTATTTAACCAACAAGCTAATTGGACAATTTTATCGTAAAATCAACATCCGATGCTTATACTCCATAATGGAATAATAAATGTAGTAGAAAAATCAATTTATTTATTATTTATTAATGAGGGAATCTACCTTCTCCACGTGATGAAAAATCCGTTTTCCCATTAATATGGCGGATGAAAAATGCAAAAAGTAGTATTAAAGAAGGACAGGTTTCGTGCACACAAAGGAAAAAGAGACAAATTATAAACGGTAGAAATATGTGTATGACGCGGAGGGCGGGTGGAGGTGGAGGAGGGGGTTAGTGTGTACGTACGTGAGAGAGAGAGAGAGAGAGAGAGAGAGAGAGAGAGAGAGAGAGAGAGAGAGAGAAGAGAGAGAGAGAGGGAGCGAGGGCAAAAGTGTGCGAGGGGCAGGGGGGTGGGGTTTGGGGAGAAGGGGCGGGGGATAAGGAGTGAGAGAGAGAGAGAGAGAGAGAGAATGGGTAGGTACTAGGAGGGGGAGAAGTTGATGGAATGAAAAATAAAGTAATGTGAAATGGTAAATGAGGGAGATAGGCAGAACGGTACATAAGAGAAAGGCAGGAAGTTAAAGAAAGGAAGAAACGGGGCTCGCAGCAAGGGGAAAAAGTGTCGGGGAAGGCAAGGGAAAGAAATGAGATAGTTTCTAGCATAGAGAGCATAATATAGGAGAGAAATTCGTTTGCCCTTCTTTTCTTTATTTCGTATTCTGCGCCTTCTCCTCCTCCTCCTCCTCCTCCACCCCGATTCTCTCTCTCTCTCTCTCTCTCCCCCACCCCCACCCCTATCAAACAACGCTCCACGCCACCCTTCCCCACACTTTTTGTACGCATACATGTCTGCACGTGTGAGCCTGACATTCTGAGCCTGGGCGTGTTATTATGTAGAGCAAGGATTTTTCTACTTTTTGCATAAAAGACGGAAAACTGCATTTACGTAATGTATTCCGATGTTTTATCTTTTGTCGGTAGTTGCTCGAACGGTACGATGCAAGTTGAGGTTCGAAAAAACAAACCGTTTTTTCGGCAGTACGCGCGTAGGCGTAACTTCTAATCTCCGACAGCCAGTGGTTAAGTATTTCATATTTATAAGAAAATGTAAATATATATCCCTATTGTAAGTGGAATATCTACATTTTTCTTTTAATAAGGAAAGTCGAATGCCAGCTCGGGCAGGTAGAGCCAGTCCTAAAATAGTGGTATTTTAACGCTTATTTCCTTTTCCACGAGGGTATACAAAATTTTCGCACTTCTACAATTGAGCCGAAAAAAGCAGATTTTTTCAAACTTCCAAAGCAACGAAAAAATTTCTTTCCATTGAAGCCTTCGTCCGTTAAGCCGTCAAGTTTTTCCTCGAAGCTACGAATGTATGCGAGAGCATCGCCGTGTTACAAATGATGAAATAATATGTACAGTTGCACTCTTCAGCCTGTCATAAGCTTTGTACGTCGTCGCGGAAAGTATCATTGAACTATAAAAATTAATATCGTTCCGTCGGCTTGTGAATAGCCCAAGGAGGAAATCTCTCCACGACGCAGAAAGGAAGAAGCTGACGTTAGAGGATATTGTATTTCGGAGTCTGGCTCGACGTTCGCTTTCGGTTCCCATGGACAGGACTACCGATGCTAAGCTACGGAGGGCAGAGATCCGCGAAAAGCGGTGAAAACGCATCGGCGATTGCAGCGCGGGAGAAATTTCTTCCTCTCCCGCGCGCCTTCGGCTGAGCGAGGAGGAGGAAAGGGACGTTGGGGGGGGGGGTCCCACTAGTCTCTATCCTCGTAGAAAGTCTTCCCTCGGCAATCGAATGCTCCGGCGATCGAGCCACTCTTGCCCAACTCCGCAACTTTCCCGCGCTCTCCGCCATGCCACGCGAAAACTCCCACGCGAAACGGAAAGTCGCGCAGCCGATGGGGAATGGATGGGGAGCCGCCAAGTGGGTGCTAAGCCTTTTACGGCGGCCTCGTGACTTTCAAGGAGGCTCGCGTAGGAGCCCCAGATGGCACTGCGATAGCCGACTCGCCAAATGGTCGACGGAGATAAGAAAATGGGGACGCTTGCGTTCGTGCTTGAAAACCAAGCAAGCATCCAGCCGCCATGGCATACGCGGCACTTCAATACCAAGTCTTCCCCGCGATCCGGCAATCACGTCGTTCCGATTTGTCTTTGGCTTCTAGGTACGATAGGTGTATGTGCACACGTGCAGTAAACCAAAGGAGCATTTGCATTTTCTTATTATCGAAACGACCGTTCGAAAAATTCGAAATTCTAGTAATATTCTAAATAAAAAGTACTGGCTCCGAGAAATCAAAACTTCTTACGTGGTACTTGTAATGCATTTTGGTTGGTTCGCTAAATTATTAGTAGGATACAATCGAAACAGCTAACTGTATTTTTTTCCTTCCAAACAAAGGACTTGTTTGTTTCTTAAACGCTCAAGATATTCTCCTATATTATATGATGTATTTTTTATGATAAACCCATACCATATACACAGTCTCTCTCTCTCTCTCTCTTTTATTCTAACTGTTCTAATTCTAACCTATCAATTGTATATGTTTACTACATATGTATTCACAATAATCATAACGATTGATCAATTGAAGCTTTGCAATCAAAGCCGATTTTCTATAGTCATTAATATTTCTAATGTCTCCTTCAAATGATTGTGCATTTTGATACGTTTCGATTTTTCATAATTTTTTAAGAGTCTTACACACGTATTATGACAATTACAAACACCATTTAAGAAATATAATTCGAGATCTTTTATCATGTTATTCGTTTAAAAAGAACATTGTTCTACTAATGTTGTGATTTTTTGTGCTAAATACTAAGTACGAATATCCGATACAATAGCAAACACTATTATTAAACGCCTCAAAAGTTTCCCTTTACACTGTACTAACTACTAAATTCAGGGATCTCGGCATCAGTCGCATTTACAGCTAGAGTAAAAAGAGGCTCGTTTAAAATTCGGTACAGTATTAAGCAAGCGAAGACTATTCTCGTCTATTTACAGGCATTTGATTTCCGTAAGGTAACCATAGCGAAAGGGCTACGCCAGTATTTTGTTCGCTCGCGTGAAAATGGGAAAAACGTATCTCTTTTCGCGAATGTAGGGCGAGAGAAATTGATATTTCGCGTCTCCCTTTTTTCTACCGTTACGCTCTGTCTGTCTGTCTGTTTGTCTCTCCGTCTCTCTCTCTCTCTCTCTCTCTCTCTCTCTCTCTCTCCCTCTCTACCTTTCTACCTCTCTACCTCTCTGCCTCTCCCTCTCTCTGATGCGTGTGCCCGCGCGCCTTGGTATTCCTTTCTCCGGGAACGATATGAGAAGGCGGGCGGAAACTAGCGCTCGAGGATCTAAAAGAAAGCGAGGGAACGCAAAGGAATAGGAGTTTCCTATATTTCCTCGATCTCCGGCCGCTACTTTGGCTTTGTTGACGCGCTCCCGAAGAAAAAAATATTAGTCCGATTCCGTTGTCGAGGGAGGATAGACGAGCCCTTTTCATCATCGACCGAGGCCGAATGGACAAGGGCTCTTGCCTCGAGTAAAGGGTTTTGGTTTGCCCATGGGAACATTGTCCCCAAACGAGTTTCAATGGATTTGCATTAATAGGAATGATAGGATCGAGCTTGTTACGACAGATAAGCTAACGCGTTTGCCTCTGGTGCATGTGTTGATTTTCTAGAGATCGCGAGAGACACGCGAGGGATTTATCGATAAGGAAAGACGATTATTAGGCTCTGAGAGGAAAAATTCGACGTATTTTGTATAGCAAAAAGTACGCTTAATATAAATTTTCTCCAGTCCTCGAAATGACTAATCTTCATATTCACTTTTATGTTACAGGTGAGTTTCGCCATTCAGCAGTCATTGATTAAGTCGAGCCGAGGCTGTCACGTAAGTTATGTATTTACAAAACAAAGAGCATGCGTGAAGGTACGCGAAGGGGCCGCGAAGGGGCCGCGAAGGCTAAAATTTAGTCTTCAGGTGCCCGAGCATGTCGACGTTCCGGCCGTTGATCATAACTGGACACCTCGTTTCTGTCCATGAAAAATTACGCCCCCGTTATTCGGCAGGGGCAAAAACCCACAGCTCTAAGGGATTAGTCAAGTTGCATCGCTCTTGACTAACCGGTCGATCTGCTTGGGCGTCCTTTTTTTATCCTGCGGAAGTACGAATGCTTCCTACTTGTAAGACCGGAAAAAGCCTCCATTAATGCTAAAAAATTCACGTGCAATTTTAAATGTGAACAATGTCACGGCAGACACGCACCGAGCGCTACTGAATTATTTCATGTTTTACCGTGGAATGGATACGATTTATTCGAAGTGAGCTAAAGAGCGCCGTGAAAGATAGAAAGATAGAGATGGAGATAGAGATAGAGAGAGCCGCATGCGTATTGTAATGATTGTGTACAGTAGGGCAAAGGAGAGCGGACGTCATGATCGACGTGTAGTTCAGGATGACATAGAAATAAGGAGAGAGTGAGAGAAAAAGACCGAGCACGCATTTAACGAGCGAGTAAGACTGGAGGAGACGCATAAAGAACGAGTGGGGGAGAGTGGGAAACTAAATTAACGTAGAAGAGAGAAGCGAAGCATAGGAGCGCAAGAGGAAAACGAAGGGCATTCGGAATGCAGTGTACTGTTATACCTTACGGTACAGACGCGACAGAAATTAGGACTACTTTACCACGATTTATCTCTCTCTCTCTCTCTCTCTCTCTCTCCCTCCCTCTTCTATCTCTCCCACTCTCTCCCTCTCTCTCTCTCTCTCCCTCTCTTAAACGTTTATATATATATCTATATATATATATATATCGTTACACGCTCTCTTTCTCTTTCACTTATTTTTCTCTGCATTTAGACTCGAATATTCTACCTTTCCCCTGTTCCTTGTTTTTGTACTCTTCTTCATTTCTTTCTTCTTTATTCATTCCGGGCGCTGACTTTCTCCTGACTCCATTCAATTTTTTCCCTTGGCATTGTACTTAGTATAATTATCTTTCTTCCTCTCACTTCTCTCTCTCTCTCTCTTTCTCTCTCTCTCTCTCTCTCTCTCTCTCTCTCTCTCTCTCTCTCATATATATATATATATCCCTCTCTTGTTCCCTCTCTTTCTCTTATTTTTCTTTTTTAAATCGTTTTTATGTTCTCTTCGAATTTTTTTTCGTATCTTTTCGCCTCTGCAAAATTTGTACATTTCTTTTTTATATTTTTTTTTAGAAAAAATATTTCAACCGAATCTTTTGTTGCGATAACCTTCTTGATGTGATTCTTAAAATATATATTATTTTGAACTATCAATTGTTCGAAAACGTATATAAAAAATTTTTGGCCACATTACGTAGCGTTGAAAATAATTTATTATTATTTTTCTGTGAATTTAGAACGGCATTATTACAGTAGCCCTGTGTGCTTTTACTTTTCTGCAATTTCTCCAAGGTTTATTTTTCCCCTGTTCTATATTAATATTAGATAAAATCCTTACGAGAGTGACAATAAAATTATTTTGTACTATTTTACTTTTAAGAATTATTTAATAAAATATCAACTTCATCAAAGTAATAAGTCGCTATATGTTCGCTTAGCGACTCAAGTTAATAAAAACCGATTCCTCCTTCAAAGGAAGGAGGCTTATAGTTATAAAATATTTCAAGGAAGAATATTTGCGTTGGCAAATTAAAATTTGAACAATAATCTTTGTAGTTTCTATAGTCCCTTTTAAACGAACCAAAAATCACGGACTAGATAGACCGCACTTTCCTTTTGTTGAATAGATTTACGAAAACTTTCTGTCTACGATATTTGTTACTTGGATTATCGTAATTTTAAATAGAATAAGTCAATTTGTATGCTAAAATTACTAATAGTCTCAGTTGACTGAGTGCAATTTTCTGGTAAAACGTATTTAAAGCAATTTTAACGTTGGCAACGATTCCACGTGTAAGTTTTTTATTTTGTAAGAAATTATATTTTCCCATAGAGAGAGTGAGAGAGAGGGGGGGGAGGGAGGGAGGGGAGAGAGAGAGAGAGAGAGAGAGAAAGAAATTTCATGAATATTTATATAATGAATAGAACAGGTCGCGTCAACAAATCATCTTAAATGCAGGGGTACGGTAACCGTATACATCTGTCGGCTGTTAGCACGAATAAGTATAAAAAGTTGGTATGCCACTAGGCTGTGAATATTATTAATTGGTAAATTGATTGGCGCTGGCTGCCCGTTGGCTTCTATCTACGTTTGATTACAAAATGTGTTTATAGGAATGGAAGGGTGCGAAAGTGTCGACATATCCCGCAGAGTTTTTTCACGACTGAATTTGTCGTGGAGGACATTGATGTTTTCATCATTCCTTCTTATTTCTTTTACTCGTCCTTCTTTGCGCTTCCCATAAAAATAGTCGGACTTTGTTGGAAAGTGAATGTGCCCTGGTGCGCGCCGCTACTTCGTACAAATAATTTTCCGCCGAAGTAGAACGTTCTCATCCCTCAACGTAAGGTAGTTAGTTTATACGAGTCTTTTTAGGGGGATAAAAATGATCCAATTAATAATGTCCTGGCTAAAATCATCTCGTGTTTTATCATCCTCCCCCCTCTCTTCGCTCCCGTTGCTTGGCCCCACCATTTATGTCGTCTTTCTATCTTTTAATTGAAAGAAGTTGTTCGCCTCTTTTTGTTTGTGTTCCTGTCTTCTCTTCCTTTTTATCTCGCTCTCTCCTTCCGTCTGATTCTCCTGTCCCCCTTCCGCCCATGGCTTTACTTTTCTAGTTCCTCCTCTCTTCTTCCCACGTTCTCGTTCCTCTGTGTGTGTGTGTGTGTGTGTGTGTGTGTGTGTGTCGTTGTCACTCTTTTTCACGGATAAATTAATGCGGTTCTGCATGTATCATTCTTCCTCCCGTCTCCCTCCCAAACCTCACCAACCATTATACCGTTTCTCTACAGCCTTAATCCCTACCCGCTTACTTCGTCTCTCTCTCTCTCTCTCTCTCTCTCTCTCTCTCTCTCTCTCTCTCTCCCTCTCTCTCTCTCTCTCTCTCCGTCTATTCCAATTTATCGTGTTGATTATTTACTTGTCTTTCTCTTCCTTTGCCCCCTCCGCTGCTTTTTCCTTCTGGATCTTTTTCATTTCTTATTGCCCCTCAGTGGTCGTGGCGAGCAGAATCAAAGTCGCTTTCTTTCTTGTCCTCCTTTCTTCATTTCCTTCGATAGGAACGTTCGCAAAGGAAAAAATATACACGTACAAAACCGTGTAAATGCTTTTCGCTTTAATGAAAATACTTTCCTTTTACGATAAGGATGCATGAGTAAGGTAAGGTTTTCCAAGCATTGTTAATTACTAGTTCTTCAGTGCACAGCTGCTGCTCTACCAGTATTTGTTTCTCAGAAATATAAATTTTTTTTTTCTTGACTTTAAAATACTTTTCAATATCCATACACAAAATACCCGTCTAACGTTTTACATCGACATTTAAACGAATAATCTTTACACGCGAACATTCAAGGCTTTGATACGAAAGCCGTTCGTTCGAAGATTTAAGATTAAACAATCTTGAAAGAATCTCGTTTATTGATATTTTTTTTGTTTCTGTGAATATTACTTCCGGCTGTTTTAATTTGTCGCGATTCTTGAATTCATTATCTTTTTTATTATTACTGAAGAAACAAGGTTAGTAATCAACTTATTTGTTTGAGAAAAATGCATCGTAGCATTGATAATAAGGTACTTATTATCAACTTAATCTTGTAATTTGAAAAAATGGAACTTACTTTGTCAAGTCGGTAAAAAGTATTCATCTATTTTCATAAAAATCGTCTTCTTTAAGTTTAGTGATGTGTCAAGGTTTTATCAATACATTTTTATGCTTTAATAACTCATTAAGAACTCTTGCAGTTTTTGATTATAAAGAAAATATGAAAATATGAAAAATTTGATGAACAACATTCCTATTTCGGTAAAATTTCGGTACCGATGATTGGACTCTAAATTACTCAAGCATTTAGAGGAACTTTATGGGTTTCTTGTGGCCCTAATTAAAAAAATCTATTACAAAATACAATGAATGAATTTACAATTTTCAAGTTTTGTAAAATCACTTTTAGTTATTATAGAGCCTACTATAGAGCCATAATTGGATGAACTACAAACATTATGACGCACGTGCAAATTTTAACAGAGATGCGCCAGATTCTAAACAATTTAAATACTTTTAATAGGCCAGTAATTATAAAATATAGTGTGTGCGTGTGTGTGTGTATATATATATATATATATATATAATAAACGCGTATCAATAAAGAAGCAGGTTAAGCGCTTTAAAGTAAAATACGCGAGATTATATTAAGCGAGCAGGAAAGTCATACATTGATCCTATATCTCTAATAAATACTGCTTTTTATCATCTCCACTTTTATCATGCCCCTCTCGTCCTGGCCATCGCATTAACTCCACGGCGTTCTTCTTCTTGCGCAGTTGATTGTCTCTGTCTCATTTTTCGCTACGGTCCGCGATCGTCCTTCTTTTTCCCGACAGCGCTCGCTGTCCTTGTTTCTTATGAGAAGTAGGCGACAAAAAGGAACGACCCATTCATTAAAAAAGAAAAGGGGCTGTTTTTGTTCTACTGTTTTTCTCTCGTACTCTATGACGTCTAGCTAAGCCAGCTCTTCTTCTTTTCCCGTAAGTTTTTGTCGATGGGTATCGGGTAATCGGAAAATCATAAACGCCGTTTCGCGAACTTTTTTTTTCAAAATACTCGTCAATGCAGTTTCATTGTGGACTTTCCAACTTCTACGCTCCCAATGAAGAAACACTGAATCTAAGCGGAATTGCGTTATAATGGCGTTACAATGATGTTTAAGGAAATTTGAGAAAAAGTGTACACCGAGCCTGGAATGCACGTGAAATTTATGTGGGACGTTTGTATTGTAACCTTGATTTAAAAGGGGCTTAGTATAATATGCCCGTATTCGTCACGGTGAATCGAACTTGCTTAAAATTGCCAAATATGTAGAATTTCATAAATTTTGGCAAATTGATGCGATCAATTCATTGTAAAAGGTAGTCTCTAAAAAAAAAATTAATTTTGAATAATAATTTTTTTTGCATTTGGCACTAGCGTTGAGGTTTAGGAAGCCCCAAAATTATACTTCCACGATGAAGTTTTTGCTTCCTTTTCGGTCAATTCGCTTTGTTAATTGAAGTCGTTTTTTATTAAATCGATTTCAAACTTAGGAGGGAAATTATTCCACATATCAATATGAGAAACATATGGCTCGGTGGAAATAAAATATAATATGATGCTGCTTTCAATGATATAATTAACTTTCTTTTAAATAATCTAATGGAGATTGTTTCGTAATGTGTTTATAAATATTTGGTAAAAATGTTGATTTAATGTATCTACATTAATAAAATGCTTTTGGATTTACATCTTCATTTTACAAGGAAAATCGAGTCAAGTTTTTATATCTATTTGGAGTGCAAATGTAATATATTTATTGTGTGAAAACATAATATAACAAAAAAAAAAAAGCTTTAAATGGCGTGTTTTTTCGTAAAAACGTTTTGTTTGTTTCTTGAACGATTTAAAATCTGAAATCGCTGATGTTATAAAGTGTCAAAAAAAATTAATAATGCAATAGTTCGTTCGTTTGCGACCTTCTCGACAGCAAACTTACCATACTACGTTTGTCACACAACACCTAAAAGTAATATGGATATGAGATGCGCTCGTTCAATATAATATATATATATATATATATATATATATATATAGTTTGCTATAGAAAAATCTTGAAATTTCATGAAATGCAATAATAAAAATGTATAGAAGAACTAAATTTATAACGGTTAATTTATGCTCGAAAGTCGTATCAATAAATATTAAAAATAAAAGTATAATCCGTGGTACGTTGATATCCCATATAATATTGCTTTTAATTGTATTTTTTAAGTTAATAGCTCACGTAAGAATAGGGAAGTAAGCATATTGAAAATGTATAATAAAAATGTTTCAAAAAGCTTCCTTTCTCTTCTTATTAAGTAGTGTCATGTAATTATTAGAATTATCAACCGCAACCAAAACAAATAATTATACACGTACTAGCCGTAGAATCATTTATAGCACCTTAAGAACCACAGTTATTACGTTTCAAACAAGCCATCATTAAACAGATGCATTAGGCTAGAGCCGACGTTTGGTAAAAATCTTTCCTATATCATCATTTTGGAGCTTACCCTCGCTTTATTATTATAGTAAAATGTACCGTTCCAACTTTGGCTCTCATGCTCCGCTCCGGTATCGTTTAGAAATGCTTAAAAAAACCTTCTCCAATGGGAGTCGCAAGCATCGAAGCAATTTATATTGTACAATTTTTAGAAATTTGAAACAGTAGGTAAAGTGGCCAATTCTTCGGGAGGAAGCGCGCGATGCCTCGTGAATAACGCAAATTGTGTTACTGGTCAACAATCATGTGACTCTCTTGGAATAAAGGCAACGACGCGCACACGAGGATAAAAGGTCCATCGTGTGTTCGGGCACAGAGGGTAGAAAATTATACGTATTATTGGCAGGGTGTTAAAGTAATCATTGTTATTACGGTCGACGAGCGGGCTTGGTAAATGGCTTTAAAGTGTCGTGGGGGGGAAGCCCTTAGCAAAAGCTCACAATGCTGGCCAATGACGCGCCAGATCCGCTCCCTCCGAGGAGGAAAGTACCCGATCTTACGCACTTGGGACGAGCTTGAAACGGAGCCGGATAATGAGCCACCGGTCGATCGGAGTCGGCCTTTTTAGGGGCCTGCTCCTCCTCCGCCGGGGCCACACCTGGCCCTCGACTCTTGGAGCCCCCGGTAGAGCCGAGCCGGCCGGCGGCGGCGGCGGCGGCGGGGCTTCCGGAGGCGCAACAGGAACGGACAGGGAAAGTTCCGCGACGACGGAGCCTCCGGGAAATGCGCAGAGGCCGGGGAGGTGCCCGCGACCTTGCGCGGGAGTGCGACCTCCACCCGCGGGTGCCGTTACTACCCGCGCGGAGCCCCCCAGTCGCTCGCAGTCCGCTCCTCATTGGGTCAGTCGCCGAGTGGCCGGCGTCTGCACCCGAGACCCCCCGTGGACCGCGACGGTCGAGGCTCGGAGCCGAGGGGCTGCCACTCTCGACTCTGCGCCGCGGCACTTGTTGGCCCGCTGGAAGGAGGAGCGCTTGAGCTCTCGAGACGGAGAATAATGGCAGTGCGGAAGCGGGGCTCGCCGTTACTCGTCCGGGCTGCTGCGGTCGCTCGACACCTGATGCAGCCCCGGCCCACGCCAGCCAGCCAAGCCTCCATGGCCCCCGAGATGACTCGGATTCTGATACGACGAGCGCCCGCTTCTCTCTCCCGGAGCCTCCCTCCCGTCCTTACTAATTTTGGCCCCGGCTCTCCGCGGCCTGACACTTAAGTTGCCATTATTGCCTTGCATTCCTGTGAGCTTAGCTTCATTTTCTTCTGATCAGTTTTTAAAATCGACCCAATCGTCGATCATCGAAATGCATTTTGCTATGCAATTAATACTCTTCCCTGACAGGTATCCGTGAGCCAGTCCCTCGTTATAATTAGGTCTTGCGCTTCCTTCCCTCTTATTTCCGAAGGTACGCGTCACTTTTTGAATTTAAATGCATCAAACGGTTGTGATTCAATCAGGATCCCCCTTCACCGCTCGCAAAACGAATTAAGCAAGTTTGTCGAGCATTACGAAACGAACGCGAGACAGAATTTTCGCCAACAACAATATATTCGACGCATCCATGAAATTAATACTCGACCGACATTGTAATTTATCATTCGTGGGCAGGCTCAGAATTTATCAACGTGCTTCTTAATAATTATTATCCTTATTTACATTGGTCGTACATAGTCTTTTAAGTCAGCGGCAAACAATTGTTGTTGTTGTTGTTATTATTATTATTATTATTGTTATTGTTGTTGTTGTTGTTGTTGTTATTGTTTTTATTTTTATTATTATTATTATTACGAGAATCGTTGAAAGGTGCTACGATAATACTGAATCGACGTGGAATATTTTCGTTAGCAAAACATTGGGTACAACGCGTGTCGAGTAAAGTTTAAGAGAACTGCACCTACGTAAACAAGGTCGAAATAATAACAAATCTGCGAAATATTAGAAACGGTTCGTTGGTTCGGACTGAAGTAAAGGGTCGGTATTAACATATCACAAAAGTGCCAATTTTACTTTACCGAATAACGATGATTCTCAGCATCGTCGTAATTTTTACCTCAGGGCCAAAAGAGTGGCAAAGAACGATTTACGGGTCTCTCCGAGAGAGAGAGAGAGAGAGAGAGAGAGAGAGAGGAAGGGAGGGAGAGAGTGGGGAAGGGCATAGAAAGAAAGTATGCAGAAAGAATGAAAGAATGAAAGAAAGACCGAAAGAAAGAGAAAGAAAGACCGAAAGCAGGAAAGAATGAGATTAAGCGCGTCGGGTAGAATGGGGGAGGGTCGGCAGGAGGAGTAAGATGATGTCGGGGAGGGCGGAGAGGGGAGAAATGCGCTGCATCTCCGGGAAGAATGAAAATACCAAGGAAGAGACAGAGCATGGTACGAGAATAAAGAGACACGGAGATAAAAGCTTATGGAACCCTTCCGAACCGCGATCCCATTCCAGCTCTCACTCTCACTCCCATTTCCCACCCCTCCCCCGCCTTCGTCCCGGCGGCTACGCTCGCGCTACATTTTATTTAATGTGACTGTGTCTCGAAAAAACATCCCCAAAGGCTCGGGCTTGCGAGCTTCTTTGTGTCGACATCGATCGAACGTCTCTTTTTTCCTCTCCTCCAGCTCTCCGCCGTTCCCTTGCTTTCTTTATTCTTTTGCTGGTCTGCGCCACCAGTTCATTCGAGTAGCAATCGCGATCGGGATATCGAGTCGGAAAGTACCTTTGCCCACCCACCTTACACCCCCACCTTACAACCCCCCCCCCCGGTCGCCAATTCGAATCGCCCCTCCGCCCTGACGCCGTCCTCGGCTTCTTTCGTTCCCTCTGTCCCTCGCCTCCTCCTTTTTGCCCCCCCCCTCCCTCCCGCAAATCCTATCATTCACCGTCCCTCGCGGTCCTTCTCCCTTTAGCTCTCTCTCTCTCTCTCTCGCTCTCTTTCCTTCCTTCCTTGTGCTCGCTATAATCTTTTATGTAATGCTTAAAAATACATTTTTAGATGCCAGATTTATCTGCAAGCGCTCCTCCATTATCGACACTTCTATTCAAATTAATAGTACGACGATTTTACAAATACTTTAACACTCCTATGCATAATCATGCAGTCGTGCGAGAGGATGTTCTTTGTTGGGACTTTGCCCAGAAGCGACCGGAATTTGTTAAATAAAGCACAATATGTTTTGCCGAGCAGGAATACGTATTAAATGTACAAATAGCTTTTTCTTCTTCTCGAGTCCTCGTAAATTTCATTATTTGTATAAAAATTTAATAAAAATGACAATGCAGCCCAGACGGAAAGTTTAATGCTTGATATTGGAATAAAATGATACCGAAGCTAGCTTAAAACAATCATTTTTAAAATGCTTCATTCGTTTCGGTACTAACAGTTAATCGTGACACTCCTGCTACTGCTGCTCTGATAAAGTTAATTTGAAATACGCTTTACTCTCTACGACGATTCGAACTAGAGACCATTGTGAATTACAGTCATATTATTTCTCTTATATTATTCGCGTGTAATTTGATGAGAAACGCAGAAGGAAAAAAACGAGCTCGAGAATGATGTTAAAGAATTGCGATTAGCCTCCTCATCTTCATCATTAATTCTGAGTCCTTTTATTACAATATCAAATGTAATATCAAGTTCATGGCACAGCGGGTATCGATAACATCTCAAGAGGATGGCGTAAGCTCACATTAGCCTAAAAACGTACACCACGTAAATGAAAAAAATATTTTCGACGAATAGTCGCTCTAATCTAAAAAGCATATTATTATATTTAGCCTTTTCGTGTGCGCTACTCCCGGCGCGCCTCTCTATATCTTGCCTTTCTGCATTTCTCTATTTATCATCGAGACCGTGTCATTTATCCCCGCCCCGCCACGGTCCGCCATTCCTTGTTTCCCACCCTTCCGGCTGTCCCGTACCGAGCGACCATCCGCCCGTACCAACCTAACCGTTAGCTCGGCTTCCGTCTCTCTTTACGCAATGCCTTACTTCTTTTTCATCGCGTCAAACCCACTATCTGTCTTACTTACTCACTTTTCCTTTTTTTTTTTTTTTTTTTTTTTTTATCTATACTCGAGCTCGGGCCATCTCTGTCTTTCGCTCCTCTCTCCCCCTCCCCCTTCAACCACTCGATCTCTCGGTACTCTTGTTTCCGTCTAGCCGCGTGGAAATAAAGAGATACATGTGAAAAAAGGCTGAAATTTTGAATTCAACTTTCACGCGGTATTTTCATCGATCCTCCTGCGATCCATCGGTGGTAGTTTTGAATTCATACGAGTCCAAAAGCCAATGGAGAGGCCGAAATTGCCCCTGCTAATAAATACCCCCACGAGCACACCGCGTAATCCGTTGCTCCGATCCTTGTCCTAATTTCAATGTTAATTGCATACGATCCCCATACCGAAGCAATAAGGCGAAAGAATCGTCGTTAAGATTAGGGAAGCCGGAGCCCGAAGGTCTCGGCTTCAGGCTGCTACGTGCGAATCCTCTTACACGAGATTTGATTCGCGGACGCGCGAAGCCAAAGCAACGGACACTCGATGCCCCTCGTGGTCTTCAGCATTTTAACCGCGACTCACTGCGAGTTTACTCGCCTCCAGCCGCCGGCGCTGCTTCGCGTCGCCTTTCTTTAGCCTCTTTCACCTCTTTTACCGCTATTTCACTCATCCGCTCGCTACCTGCGCGGACGGCCAGCGGCAAATGGATACGGGGTAGAATAATCTCCCAATTTTGTCCCTGAGCTTGGGCCCGGCAATTGGTTCGGTGGCGTTAAGTGATTTGAACTATTTTTTTACATTTGCGCGACAGCTCGTAACTTTTTTCAATACTGTCGGCGGAGGTGGAGCAAATTTTAAGATTAAACACGGTGAGCTCGCGGAATCGCTATCTCAGTCTTGTTTCTTTGAAAATGCCACGCTCCTTTTAAATATCGATTCTCGTTACGTACGTAATTTATTTTTAATTTTTTTTTTCTTCTACTTTCCTAACCTAAATTTTTGTAGGTGGTCGGCAAAAAAAAAAACGAATGGCTCCGAGGATTCAATGGCAGCGGGGCGGACAGGGGGAAGCGAAATAAAGAACGAGAAGAACTTTGCCTTCTGCTCGATGTAAATGACCCGTGCAATTATCTCTTAATGACAGTTTCGAAAATCATTAAATTGTACAACGCGTGTGGATTCTCGTCAGAAATTTCTAGCTGGGCTTGAAAATAACAATAACATCGTTATAATAAAAATAACAACAATTCACGGTAGTAAAATGAGAAATGTAATTACGTTCATCTTTTTATATGTCAAATAAATCTACGTTTTATGCAGCTTTAAAAGAAAATCTCTAGATACAAGGCTTGCTCAAACTTCTAATAGGTGCGCTATACAAAGAGACAAAAAAGAAAAACAAAAGAAAAATCTTCATCTTCAACATTGATAGAAGAAAGTTTGCGCAATGCATACTTTTCTGTTTTATACCCTTTCACAAATACAACTGTATCTCTTCAGTTCATACGCACACATCTATATTCATATTTCTCTCTCTCTCTCTCTCTCTCTCTCTCTGGCTCTCTTTCTATCGTATTTCTCTTATTCTTTTTCTACTTTTCATCGCGGGACGAGGAAAAATTGAGGAAGCTGTGGTTGTTTCTACGGTGACCCTAGAGTCTAGGAGAGTCAGAAAAGAGAAAAAGAACTGAAATAACGTAAAAAAAGGCTAAAGATAGAGAAAGAATGAGCGTGTGTGAGTGAACGGGGTATGAGGGAGGGGTTTGTGGTAGGTAGGGTGAGTAAGATGAAGATAGAGCAAAAGAGGGAGAAAAAGACAGAAAAGCCCGAGGGTTTGCTGCAGGACGAGCTTTGAAAAGAAATATCCGAGAGAAACAGAGGCGGTGCGAGAACGTCGATAATGTTGGGGAAAAACGAAAAAGCCCTTATAGTACGTGTGTGCATATGTATGAGTTTGTTAAGGATATACACGTGGGAGAAAGGGCAAATGGAATAAAAGATAAAGATAGCGAAAGATAATAGAGTAATAGTAATAGAATGAGTCGGTCACAATGCAAACTGATAGAAAGGGGGGAGATAGATATAGAGATCGAGATGAGAGAGAGAGAGAGAGAGAGAGAGAGAGAGAGAGAGAGAGAGAGACAACAGAGTGAAAAAGTAAGAGGGGGTGGAAACAGAGCAGACCAGCAGAGACGAGTGAGATAAAAGGTGAGACATCAAGAAAGAAGAAATAAGGATCTCCTCTTGGAGATAAGGGGGTTATGGTAGGTGAAAAAAGACAGAGATAAAGAAGAAAGAATAAGAATATATGAGAGGGGAGAAGGCGGAAAATGGATGTATTGGTTAGTGTGTATAGTCACCAACATATGTACAGGCCGTCTATAGATCAGTGCAGGACAAAGAAACTATTCTCACTCTTCCCCCGCAGCCACTCGTCCCTCTCGCGCTCCCCTTTGCCGCCACCGCCGCCGCCTCCCCCTATCCCTCCCCGAATAAACCCCCCCCGACCGCCATACCGATCCTCGCTCGCTATCTCACTCACCATCGCTATCTCTATTTCTTCAAGCGACCCTCTCCAGAAGAAAATAGCATCATTGCACGCCCTATCTATAACTATTACCAGTACACAACTCTTATTACCGCTCTTGCGTAGAACGGATAAAGTGTGTATACATAAGAGCGAGCGGCAAGGGGCGGCGGCGGCGGAGGGGCGCATCGGAGGAAGGAACGAAGAACGAAAGCAAACGAGAGCCCGGGAAAGGAAAATAGAAAATGAAGGGACGCAGAAAGTGGGGAGCAGAATGAAGGAACTCTTATATGATACGGTTGAAAGAGAACGAGTGAAGAAAAGAGTGAGACGTACCGGTGGGTCGGATGAATTGAAAAATTTTAAAGAAAAATTGAGATGAATCTTATGGGAGAAAGACAGAAGAATACCACGAGCTGCCTCTTTTATCTCTTATCCTGTCTCACGTGAAAAAAGGAAAATGACGAGCGAAGAATGTATACTTTTTCTAGTTGGCGCGTGTGGATGTGTCCCGAGTGTATGCGTCATTGGGCTCGTGTGCGCCTCGATTTGAAAAGGGAAGAAAAGCACGGAGAGAAATGGATGGAAATAAAGGAAGACTGAAAGAATGAAAGAATGAAAGAAGGAAAAAGAGAGAGAGAGAGAGAGAATGAAAGAAAGAAAGGGAAAAAGAGAAAAAGAGAAATAGAGTGAGAGAGAGAGAGAGAAAGCTGATGTGTGTACGGGGTCGATGCTTGAAAAACGAACAATAAAAAAAAAACCTCACATGGTGCTCTATAGGAAAAAGGAGCCATACAAGAATAAGAAAAATAAGAGAAACCTTTCGCGCTTGCTCTCCTACCCGTGAATGCGTGCCTCTGCGCGCGTCTATATACTCATGTGAAAAACGTACGTCATCTCTTCTGTTCGCTACACTTGGGCTTTTTCCTCGGATGGACTTTATTTTCATTGTATCGATCGAAATATATACTCGCTGGATTAACGAACAAATAAATGATACGACGCACAAACTTTATTCTCAAAGAATATTCTTAATATTGTCAAAACACATTGTACTGGAGATTTAATGATGCGGAAAATGGCGATCTGAAAACCACGATACAATATATCTGTTTCGCTCGATGGGCATAGAATTGGAAATACATTTGGAATCGTCACGATTAATCAGGCTTTTGCAATTAAGCTGTCTATAGTTGCACCGCACCTAGATGTTGTTAGGATACTTTTTTTTTATCGTTGCCCTATCCAGCCTTGACGTGTTGCGTATTTCGGAATCATTGTGCATTGTATTACTAATTATCACCGTTTGTGCGTCTCATTAATAACGGTGAGTTTTTATTAATGAGAATACTGTAACAGCTTGGAACCAAGTTTGAATCTGCAAAGTACAAAGCTACACTACTACGAGTAAAATATATCTGTCAATGCTTAATGGCATTGGAAAAGTGTCACATCGTGCCACATTCTAAAATGTACGATATTATTTTAATCTATGAAATAAAATATGCAAAGATTATTAATAAATAAATATACGATATTGGTATCGGGAACAATCGCTCCTTTTATTATTATTATCAGTGGCTTAATAAAATATTTTAAAATTTTGAAACACGAATACGATCCGACGAATTTTCAACAATTATAATTATAGTGAGCTCTGATAATAATAAAGTTAAAAGGCTAATCTACGTTAAAAAACATTGTCTTATTTTAAATTGTGAAATTATGATAAAGAAAAAAAAAAATTTTTATATCTACATAAGGCTTTAAATTAATCACACGGCTCTAATTTTAATGCTAAACTGTTTTAAGAGTTATTTAAATGATTTATCATAGAAAATTAATAAAATTGATCCAATCGAATAACAATTTATGTTAACTTTCACCAAAAAAAGTGAAAAATTATTTTACGTACATAAATGCAAAAGCATGTAATCTCATAGATTATGAGTTATGAGAAAGCGAGCAAAAAATGATTAAGTAAAAAAGATAAGAAAGGCACCAGCTGAAACTATTATAAGTATAATAACGATTCGTATATAAATAAAAATTTAGCGATGGTATCTACATTGATAATGATGGATGAGTGTTGAATAAGTAAACTAGAAGAGTATTTTGTATATGAATGAAATAAAGTGGAAAAAAAAAAAAAAAAATAGAAACTAAATATTATCGTCAAATATTAAGAAATATTAATCGTAATAATATTACGTACAATATTAATGTATTGCTTTCTGCAATTCGACAGAATTTTATACGCGACGACACATTTTATAGTAGAGTAAACAACGGGGTTTCAACGATAAATCAACAAACACATTGACTATAAAAGAAATTTTAAATTAAGACTGGATTTGATAAAAGAAATAAAATTTTCCTTCAACAATACTAAGTTTTCTAAGAAGACCAGTAAATTTATTTATGAAAATAGAGTTCATCTATTTTTGTCGAATAAAAAGTTTATGTTCAGAGCAAAGAACGCATAAGGCAAAGACAAAACTGTGTATCTTTAAAGTATCGTTGAATATCGAAGTATAACTGTAAAGGCTAGATAAGTCAATGAAAATTAATTAGAAATGAGTCAGAAAAAGAGATAGAAAAGTCAGACCTGCAGATAATGATCAGTTGCTTTTGAGGGGGAGAGAGAGAGAGAGAGAGAAGAAGAAGAAGAGAAACTAGAAAAAGTAAGAGAGTAGAGGAGACGGAAAAGCTTCTTATATAGATATAATTCAGAAGCGTGCGAAAGAACGAATATTGCGTGATAAGAAAACAAAGTGTAATAAGCCAGATAAGAAGCCACGAAAAAAGAAGAATCCGATAAATGAGCATACGGCATTACAAAAGCAAGCGCACGTCAACGGAAAAAAGACAGAAATTTATATCACGAGGCAAATGCGAACAAAGATGAGGCGCGTGTTGTATCGCAAATTGAGCGATAAGAAAGCATATCGAGGAAGAGAAAAAAGATCGATACGAAAAAGTGGCGGCGTGCATTAAGAGATAACGTGCAAACGAAAGCACACACGACGCGGATCATCAGCGATGCAGCCCAAGAGTTGAGGAGAAAAGAATCAAAGCTCAGACATTAAAAAGAAAATCAAGAAAATAAGAAACTCTCTCTCGCTTTCGTTATTATTTAAAGTAAATACCGACGAGGTTTGTTAATTTTCACGACATTAATTTTGTTAGCGGTGGCCGGCGGTTTTAATGTGCCTTGCTTCGTTTACAATCGAATTCACGTTTAACGAGACCAACTATTCGGAAATGAAGTTATCTTTATCGTATTTCAATGAGATCAGCAGAAGTATATTACATACGAGGCGCACTTTCAAGTTTTCAAGAGGTACATTTGTCTTCTATTTTATACGCTTGGAAAAAAGTAGCGGCCCCGGGTTTACGTGCGGCTTTTCCGATCGAGCACGCAGCCAAGTTCATGAAAATAACTCCTGACAATAAACTCAACGCGCTTCCGTTGTCTTTGATTAAAACATAATACAATTTATTAATAGCCATTCTTTTCGGCGGCATTTATGCATGAAATTAACATTAATTACGATACGCGATAGCATATGCGGATGCTATAATTAATATTATTAATTTTCGTTTACTTCCACTCACTTACGCGCATTCCAAGCAAGCCCTCGATTTTCGAGAGCATCGGAATTTTACGCAGATAATCACAAATTTACATTGCTCAGACTATAATAATTATATTGCACTCGATTCCTATTCGCGTAAGAACCAAAAATTTGCAAAGTAAAAAGTAGCGCGATGTTTTATTCTCAAAATCATCATATAGGTTGAATCAAATTTTACTATTATATATATATATAATATACCATTAAATTCAATCATTAGAACGTTGAAGTTAAATCTTCGTCAAATATATTTATACGAAAATGCTATATTACATTGAATACAAATTAGTATTTACAATGAAATACATTTACAGAAAGTTTCAAACATGAATAATTATCATTAATGAATTATCCTTAAAGATAAAAAGAACAAGAAAGACTATAACAGTTATCAGTGTATTTATCTTCATTATAGGTGTTGCTCTTATTATTTTTTTTATTTATCGAAGTCGATAATTTGCAGTGTCGAATGCAATAGAATATAATAGAATAGAAATAGAAAAGTCACGTAAAAGCTGAGACGGTCAAAAATTGTGTGTTTGTGCAACAAATATAAGTAGGTGAAAAATAATAAACCTAATATCGAATTTTTAAAAATTGCATACGTCGTTTATATTCTTATTACGAAATTAATCTATCACTATTAACGTTTATTAATTTTTATTGAACCAACTTATTTTATGGTTAAATAAAAAAAAAAGCTATTGACATATGGTAATTCGGTTATTAAATTATTCCGCATAAAACTATTAAACAATCTTGATTTAGATAATGGGAATGGCTTTATAAATGGTTTCATAAAGGACTTGTTTGCATAAAGTTATAAGAAATCGTGAGAGGGAGTCATTATTTGAAAACTCAAGCAAGACTAAGGACAAGGTTACAATGGGTTTTATCGAAAAAGCTGTAATGTCCGTCAATGCGGAGTAATTTGGCCTAATGAGATAATAAAGCATATCAATATATAAGGATCAACATTTTATGGTATAAATTTTTTCGCGAGACAATGATTGGTTGAGGAGTTACTCGAGAAAAGGTGTCTAATCGATAAACGCAGAAGCGATACTAATACAATTACTGTTACTGCTGTTCCTGCAACAACTAAAAATAATAATGCAGCTCATCAGGGCTAAAAAAGTACATTTATTGAGTAGGAGAAAAGTACGGACACTCGTCATCGGTTTCGATTGGAGCGGAGTGTCGCATCAAGGTGTGGCATAGCGGAACGAAGGGGGCGGTGAAAGGGAAGGAAGAGCAGTTTGGAAAGACTTTGAATGAGGGAAAAGAAGAAGAAGAAGAAGAAGAAGAAGAAGAGGCGAATAAAAGCAAAAGAGAAACTTTTCCTGTTATCGAAGCACTCGTCAGAGGCGTCCTAAGCACCTGATAAAAAAGAGCGTCTATACGGAGGCGCAGATAACGCGAAAAAATGGGCGCACGTGTTTAAAAAGCAGTCGGGAATAGATGGGGAGCGATAAAAGCTCGCGACGTATTTAAAGAAGGAGATTTCAAAGAATATGCGAGCGGCTCGTGCGCGATATTATCCCGGAGCTTCCGTCCGTCCCTCGCCCGAGGGAGCGGGCGGAGGCGATCCGTGTCCTTTCTCCTGTAAGTCGGTGATACGCGCACCTTTGGGGTTTCCCCTGCGAGGCTCCCAAAGTCGCCTGGACGGCCTGGAAGACTTTCCGTGCCCGCCGACGATCTCCCGGCTCTGCGGAAAATCGAGAGGGTGCGCGTACGAATTTCCGCTCTGGATGAAATTCACAGGCGGCAAATGCGGGGCCGAGTTACAAAGTACCGATTCGGAGCCCCCGCCAATCCCTCGGTTAATTCTCATAATCCCGCTAGGCTGGATAAACGCTCTACGACTAAGCTCCCCGATTTCCGAGCGGCAGACCTCGCGAGTCGCGCGCGCGGTGCTTCGCGATATTTGGAGCGGACAACACCGCCTCCTCCATTTCCTCCTCCTCCTCCCCCGGGGCCTCGTTCCCTGTCCCTGGGCGAGCGAGCTACGTCCCCAAAAGATAGGGAGATAGAGAGAGAGAGAGAGCTGCGCTCGGTCGGTGCTGAGTAGAGAAGGCGGGAAGAGGATTTATCAAGCGCCCGCGAAAGACTAGAGTCCGCCGAAGGCTCGGGCTCGCGCCTAGGAAAAAAGCAATCAACCAAGCTCCTCGGAAAAAGCGAAGCCGCCCGCCCGTCCGCTGGTCTCCGCGCAAAACATGGCCGATTGGTCAGCGGGTAGCAACGGGTCCGAGGCGGCTCGATCGATCCGCTGATTCCGGGTGCCCTAGTTCAAGTCCCAGATCCCCGGCAGGCTGACCGGCGACCGGGGGTGGTTGCAGGGCCGGTCCTGGCACGCGCTCCCCCCGACGGGGACCTTTGGCGCGGGTGGTGGGGCTTGGGGGGTTACCCCCTTATCCGCCAGCACTAATGGAGGCTTTCCTCCTTGTTGTCTGTTACAGCGGAGGGATGGCCGGGCAGCACTACTGTCTGCGCTGGAACAACTACCAGTCGAACATGACGTCGGTCTTCCACCAGCTCCTCCAGACGGAGGCCTTCGTCGACGTGACGTTGGCCTGCAACGAGGCATCCTTGAAGGCCCACAAGGTACGTAGCAGCCCAGGGGACACTCGAGCTCCACGTATCTTAACCTGCCCGGCGCTCGGCCTCTCCCCTATTCTGATTCACCTTTCTGATTCAATCTCGATTCTAGGCGAATAAGGGAGCCCTCGGGAAGCCCTCGAGCTCGATATCATAATATTGTGTCGTTCTAAGGCCGCGTGAAAGGGAAATTTTACACACAGCTGTATATACCCAAACCCCCCCCCCTCTCTCTCTCTCTGCCCCTCTAAGCGCGCCACACTCGAGAAACTACGAAAAGGGATAAGGCTCGTGAGATAAGAGGCGACGTTGAGTTGAAGAGACAGACGTTCACAGAGAGAGAGAGAGAGAGAGCGAGAGAGAGAGAGATGGGAAGAGAACCTGAGAAAAGTATAGAATTGGGAGTGGCGCAGGGGGGCAAAGAGCGAGAAGGAGAAGAGAAAAGAAATTGACCTAGAATGTATATGTATATATTTTTTTCCTCTTCCACCCGCACGCTTTATCGATCTATTTCTCTCTCTCTCTCTCTCTCTCTCTCTCTCTCTCTCTCTCTCTCTCTCTCTCCAATTTTCAGCTTTCCTTTGCGACTCCACTCAAATACAGCTCCTCTCTTATTGCCCTCTATCTTTCTCTCTCACGTGCACATACTTTTTATGCATCCCCTCGCTTTCTTTTTATTTCATTTCCTGGTCTTTCCTTCTTCTTTTCTCTTTGTCTTCCATTGAGCTTTATCTTTATCTCCAGTCTATCTCACTCTCGCTCTCTCTCCCTCTCTGTCTTACTCTCTTTAAAAAGCTTGGCCTCCAATAACTTCTCTCTCTCTCTCTCTCAATTTTTATCTCTCTTCCTCTTCTGCCTTTTTTCCTCGCTCTACGTTAAGTCTGTTTTTTCTCTTTTTACTCGCGCTCGCACGTCCCCCTTTTTCCTGAGATTTTGTGCCTTCGCATCTCTGACAGTTTTTATCCTTTCTCTCCCTCTCCAATCCCCCCCCCCACACTCTCGTTCTTTTTTATGTTTACCGAGCTACCTCTGCTTCTTCTTTGTTCCATCTGTCTCTTTTCGGATACGCTCTTGCTCATATTCTTTATTTACACGGCTGGGAAAAGTGGCCGGATCGTTGCAACAGTCATCTTGCAAATTTCACGATAATTTTAATGAATAATTATTAGCAAATAACAAATACGTCAAAAAACGAAATGCAAAGGTATATATTTTAAATTCCGTCGTTCAAAATTCCCTTAATTGAGGGCTCGCTCGCACTTACATTATACCCTTATGAAATATTTATTACGGCTGATCACGGCTCAAGGCTTATTAATAGGCAATATGAAATTACATTGTGAATTATTAAGGTTAATGTTAAAATTATATTAGCAACTGCTATTGTCGTAATAGAATAATTTTAAAACGCAAACGGAGTTACGTTTAAAAGATAAATGCTATAGACAAGTATTGTAGCAAATGTTCTATTGCGTCTTTCTATTTTTAATTTGGTTATCTTGTAGACTTTTTATCAACGGTATTACCTTATTCCCTAGATCTCTCTAATCAAACGGTTCTACTTATATTTAAAAAGATAAGTGCTTTAAAGATGCGTCATTGTGATTCTACAATTTGTTGTATGTATTTTAAATGTTCTTGACTTAAGGCTCGTTTTGTTTTACTTATAGAATGAAACCTGACTCTGTTTTTTAAATAAATACATTTTACAAAACACTTTTTGATTCTTTAAACAGCAGTACATCGCGCAACGAAATAATAAACGGGACAATGCTTAAAATTTTTATCTATCGGTGAAATGGTAAGACTATAAAGAGAAATCGCGCCAAATGATGATTTAAAATGCTTCCAACCTTATTGATTCAAAGTTCAAAGCGTTTGGGCTAGTTATTTACTCGAAAGGGGGCATTTTCGGTGCCACGACTATTTGAAATATGGTCGAGCATTAATATTATGAATATATATTTATATTATTATTTACTTCGTGACTAGTGCACGAAGGCAGGCATTTCGCGAATTACGCGAAAGCCATGAGATTATCCGCAAATCCTCGGCGGATTCTCATCAAAAACTGGAAAGTTGCAGTTTTCCGGCAAAAACTCGAGTAAGTTTGTGCCAATAGAAATCATTAACTCGTTTCGAGTACACGGGAGAAAAAAGAAATCCCTGATGCAGGAGTTTTATAAAATTGCGAGCGCCCACTGTGCAACCCCGGCAGGACGCACCCGCACACACACACACACACACACACACACAAAAAGAGTACCAGGGCTAAGTCCTTTGAATAACTTAAGAGCCACTTTTGCCGCAGGTGGTGTTGTCCGCGTGCAGCTCCTACTTCCAGAAGCTGCTGCTCTCGAATCCCTGCAAGCATCCAACCATCATCATGCCTCAGGACGTCTGCTTCAATGACCTCAAATTCATAATAGAGTTCGTCTACAGGGGCGAGATCGACGTATCCCAGGCCGAGCTTCAGGTGAGCGATTTTGCCTCTAAAAACGAGTCCACTCGCGAGTGCGACAAGATGAAGGCTCCTCCCGGCCAGTCCCCGAGTGCGCGATGCGTCGCGAGCGTCGAAGGAAGCTCGCGCCTCCGTCGATCGCCCACCACCGTGTCGGTTGCTTTAAGAGGGCGACCGATAAGCCGCCGTCCAAGGTTTGTCCTTGTAGGTCTGCGATAAGCGAGTGCACTCGACGCCTGGTGCGGTTGCGACTGGTGTGCGATACGGGGCCGGGGCTTGGGGAGGAAGAGAAGACGGCGGCGGAGGGCGACCAGCGACAAGGGCGATTCGGCGAGGGTGCGCGAGGGGGGAAATTGGCAGAGCCGCGCTATCAAAGGCCTGATGGCTAAGCTTGTGTACAATTTGAAAGGAAAACACTACCCGAGCACAATGGGGTACTTGTCCAAAAGCTTCTAACGAGTTCGCTCATTACCCTGACACTTTGACGCAAATAATCAACTCAGATTCAAAGATTAGATTTAAGCGCCTCGAACTTGGCTGAGTAGCGTGCATCACGCGCAAAAGCCATTATATTTAAAAAGCGTTTGAATTATTTGTTGCAAAGGCAATCTGTACTGGCTCACGTGGAGAAAGTTTCAAGAGTGGCGCCAATTCTCCTAAGATAGTACCTTTTGCTAGCATAGCGCGCCACTGGCGCGTCATCAATTCTCATTCATGTTATACACTCGTTGATAATGGTTTTCCGAATGTCGCCATCTGCCAACAATGCCATCGGACATAAAAAAAAAAAAAAACCCTCAACGAATGTAGGCGTGAATTCTAACTCGTTAGCTGAATTCCAAAAAAAAAAAAAATAAAATAAAATAAAATAGGCCTTGAATTGAATTGGTTTTGCATTTTTTCCAATTAAATAGGGATGCTAATAATCAATGGCGCGAAATATGGTGGGCAAAAGTGGATACTTCGTTCTAGTTATGTAAACAAATGGGCAACGCCGTTGCGTAAATGACATTTTTCCATTTTAATACTTTGATATTAATCTTCGAAACCAATGATAAAATTTCCGTTTTCCAAGTCGAACGATAGTAATGACATTAAATGTCGGCCATCTCCGATGATGATGGTTTTAATGATTTGTTGAAAATCATTTTAAAGTCACCGAATCCGTTCGGTCAGTCGGTAATAAGCAGCAACGTCTCGTGATTGACTTTCTAGTATCATAACTACGAAAATCGCCCATCGCCGATCAATCCTGGCAGCGGGAGACGTTGATGCAGCATCGTTATCAATGTAGATATTATCGAACGAGGTACAAGGCATGAGATGCGAAAGGAATAGGACATTGGTCTGCTGCTATGCGAAATGCTTTTGAGCAGGCCGAGTAAGGAAGGCGGTGGTAACAAACGTAGCTCAAAAGGCACACCTTGCGGGTGGATTTACCGCGGGAACAAGATCGATACTGATCGGCGGTCGGCAAAGCCCCGATGCGGCGTCCCGCATTACCGGCCGGGCTTGAACTGCAAATCCAAATGGTCGATCATTCGGGAGTCTCGGGGCGGCTCTCGGCAAGCAGCGAGCTACGGTACCGTCGAGCGATGCTCGGCAACCGGAGTGGCGCTGCTCCAGCCGTGACTCGCGGCTTTCCTCGCCGGCCGGCGCTGGTGTAGAGCCCCTCTGTCTCCCTCGTACATGTGCGCGTGCGATAAACAACATATATTTGGGTGGGCCGGTATTCGCGGCTCCTCCGTGCGCGAGTCGGCACGAGTCGTCAGCAGCAGCAGCAGCAGCAAAGGCAGCAGCAGCAGCAGCAAAGGCAGCAGCAAAGGCAGCAGCAACGGCAGCAGCAACGGCAACGGCAACGGCAATAGAGCAGCCACAGCAGCGGATGTGGCGGCGGTAGCAGCATCAGCGTCATCAGGATCACAGGCCGAGCCTCGAAGAACATCAAAATTGGCATCTACGATATCAGCGGCAGCATAAGCAACGGTACAAGATTCGGAGGTTGTAGCGCGCGTGTATTAAGAGACTTGGCAAACCGCGTGTGCCGCCACAAGAGTTGCCAGTCTCGTTGCCGCGCACTTTTTTATCGTCTCCTTCGCCTCCTGCATCTTCTTCTGCTCCTTCTTCTTCTTCTTCTTCTTCTTCTTCTTCTACATCTACATCTACATCTACATCTACATCTACATCTACATCTACATCTACATCTACATCTACATCTACATCAACATCAACATCTACTTATTCTTCTCCGCCTCCCTATTCTCCCCCCTTATTCTCTCTTCTCTCCGTCTGACCATCAGTGGATTGCACGCGCCTCGGGAGGATTCGCGGTTCTGGCCCTGAGTGAAAGATCGCGGGTTACGACTGCCGACGGAGAAAGTTAGATAGGTCCTAAGGGAGATTAAGGCAGTTGTGAGAGTGAGAAAGAGTGACGGAGATTAAGGAGGGAGAGATAGAGGGATATATATATATATGTATGTACATATATGTATGTATAATAAATGTTTGTGTATCAAAAGAGGTTCAAGGCTCGTGGTAGAAATCTTGCAGGCAGCATTTCATGTGCAGAGGGAAAAGTGCCGGTAACGAAAAGAAGCAAAACGTATGGTTCTGCCGCGGCCATAAGGGACGCGAGTGATCTTACGTGCGTGCGTGCATGTGTGTGGGCGTGCGGTTGGCGGCTGGTGACCGAGAACTGGTCACCCGTTCCCTTCCGCCCCCTGCGCCCCAGGCGGCTTTTTTAATTTAAGAGCCTCTCCCGACGATGTGCCTACGCATTGTCTTTCTTTTTACTTTTTACGATTTATTTTTCGTTTGATCTCTCCGGCGCCGACACGACCATCTCCACTGTCAAAACTAGCACCGATTAGCAAACAACTGCACAACCAAACAACCCCAAGCTCCTCGTCGAGGAACCTCCGTCCTTCGCGCTTTGCTGCTACTTCCTCCTCCTCCTCCTGCCGCCGCCGCCGCCTTCCACGATCCTCGCGCCAAGCAATTTTGCCAGAGGCCCTTACGAAACTCCGCTCCCCACGTCTGGCTCGCGCCGCTCTCTCTGCCCTTCGCATCGTCGACGCACGAGAGTCGCACCGCACTTTTATTCCCCGCCGTTGTCGGACACTTGGGGACCGCGCGCGCATTGTTGCTAGAGCGAGATGGAATAACCGGGGCGAGGAACGTCGACGGTGCTTTCGAACGGGCATCGAACTCGGGTTTCGACGTGTGCGAGGCGGAAAGACTCGCCGCGATCGACGCCGGGAGGGAGAGGAAGAACGAAAGAGTTTTTGTTTTTTGTTTGTTTGTTTATTTATTTATTTGTTTGCTTGTTTGTTTGTTTGTGGCTTGGGCGACAGAGTGTCCGAGGGGCGGGGAGGGGGGGATGGGGGGAGAGAACGACGAAACGGCAGCGGCTTGGCTCGGAGGAAGAGGGAGAGCAGCAGCATTTATTCCGAAATTATCCTCTGCGGTCAAGGAGGTTAGGTGTGTCAAACGCACGCATACTAATGACCGACGCCCGCCCGCCACTTCTTACAGAGTCTCGCTTTTTCATGCTTATGAGCTGCCGCCGCCGCCGCCGCCGCCGCTGCTGCTGCTGCTGCTGCTGGCTGCTGCTGCTTGTGGATCTGATTACAGACTGCTGAAAGTGAGAATGCTGGTGTGGGTACGTGCGTCCGCGTCTCCCCCGCCGCGCCCGTGCATGTGTACGTGCCCGCCGAGCGCGAGCGCGTGTACGTGGAGGAGGACGCGGGGGGACGCGGACGACGGGTGTGCCGGTGTGTTGGGTGTGGGCGTCCGCGCGCCCCCCGGTAATGAGTAAGCCGAGTCGGGAGAGTCGAGCCATGGCTACGGATGAATTAGACACGAACGAGCCCAAGAGTCCGGCGCGGGAGTTTCGCCACATGCCCCTCGACGGCCGAAGTCGCGAATTTTTAAGGTTAACTTCGCAGCCGAGCGCTGATAGTCCCCGCAGTGCCACACGCGCCCACTCGCGCACCAGCACACGCGGGCGCGAGCGCGTCCGTCCGCACCTCCTTCGTTATGGATATTGGCCTGGCACGTTCCAATTTTGTTTTTTTTTTCTCGCTCTAAACGGTACGCCGATTCCTCCCGGTGTCGGGGACTCGCTGCAATCCTTCAAAAATTGCCCTCCTTCGTCGGAGGATCGTGCAAGCGTTGACGACCCTTCCTCTCGATTACCCACTAATAATTCCTATCGCTTTAATAATCTCCCGTTGGACCTTTACCACCGCTTCTCTCTCACCCCCCGGCCCCTCTCCGGCATTTCATCTCATTGGCTCATCTTCGTTGCTTCTCGCGTACTTTTTATTGCATGCTTTTGTGTCGCCAGTCTCGTGTCAGCTCTAGTCGTATACTTTTAAATCGCAAAATTCAATTAAGGCTCTTATCAATTTCTCAGCGTAAAGAAGACCGGCGATTGATAAAAAACATGATTCAACGCGATACGCGAGTGCGCGTCTGCGAGTGCGCCGCGCGCCTCCACGTGTGCGCACTTGCGTACGTGTGTGCGTATTCATAGGGCGCACGGCTATACGAGCTCAGGAGCGTATGGGTGTGAGTGTATTAATAAATTGTCGTCTAATTTTAAAATACATGCCTAATTAAGGCTCGACCTACTAATAACCGTCCTAAATCGGTAACGTGGCGAGCAGAATTTTTCTTATACAGCAACCAACGCCTCGATGGCACGTACGCCAATATTTATGCGGTGGGAGCCAATTTAATTTGCTCGATGTCGGAAATTTCGATTGGTCTCGTATATCTACTGTAGGCACGAGTAATAAGCGGAGGCTGCGCTCTTCTGAGCCGTTGATATCTTTTATATTTTTGTTTCTATCTCTCGAGTTAAAGCTTGGCAGGAAGAAGCGTTTTGACTATTGAATTACTTACTACATTATTCGCGTTCGCTGCAGCTAATCCGTGGAGGATCTTATGCACAGATATGTGTTTCAGTATTGAGGGAGGCCCTAATGGCAAGAGGCTAAAAATTTGTCGAAGGCTGCCCTTTCGATCGACGATTACCTCAATTGAATCAGTCACCTTCTGTCTTTCTCATTTGCGTACAACAATCACTCGTCGTTCAACAAACATTCCAATAGCCTATTTCGCTACGCGCGCGCGAACGCGCGACAATTAAACTGATCAATCGTATTCGAAACGAATAAATAAAAGATACACTTCTCTCTTTTTTAGTAGTGGTTCCCGCTCGAATATGGGTCAAACGAGATGCGATGCAATATAACTTTTTCAACTCCCTCAATGGCTATTCCACCCAAGGTTTATACCTTTTTTCGTGCTGCCACATTCTCGTACAAGCACCTGCCGGTGTTTACAGATATAAAAAAAAGTAGCCGCCGAAATAAATTTTTTGTATAGAAAATTGCGCGATTCATAAACTAACGCGGAACATTATACAGGATTCATTCGTGTGCCTACGTACGACCGTAATGGTAACAATTTTTCCAGATTGATCTTTTAAGGCCAGAGGCACTTTATTATTATTTTTTTTTTTTTTTTTTTTTTTTGAGGGGCGAAAGCCTACGTTGAAACCAAAGATTGAGCTAGCGAGCGAGCTAAAGAGAGAGAGAGAGTTAGAGAGACAACGGCGACGGCGACGGCGAATGAATCGGAGAGGAAAAAAGAGAGGGCTAATGATCAATAAAAAAGTAGCAATTTTGGACCCTCGACTCGTTGCTGTGCATTGTTAGACAATTAGGACCGTATTGAACTTATGCTTTGAGCAATTCGCAGTTTTGCATTTTTATTCAATCACATGTTGACGATTTATAATGTTTACGTGAATCGTTCGTCGTATAGTCTTATCTTAACGTTGATGTAAGGATTTAAATTGTCGCTTATAAAAATTTTACAAAATTTCTATTTTTCAGTTACAAAATTTCATCGGTGCGGCTTTAATAGAAAGTAGGAATTACGTAACCGTCGTGCAATAAAGACGTTGAATAAATTTTATTAATCTATAAATAGCAAGATAATGTTAAAATGTGATTGTAAATTCTTATTTTATAGGCTTGTCATTTCACATACGAAATAATCATATTCATAATGGATGCTTTTATACGCTAAATTATATTTAATATCTTTGGCATATAAACGTTAAATGATTGCAATTGCGTGGACGGCCACAATAGTGTAAGTAAAATAAGTGAAAATAAGTAATTTCACAGGGCATGCGAGCACTGGTTTTTGACATTTCAGTCTTTCTGTATAAATTAAAAATCACTTGGAAATACATTCAGCGTAGCTCAGACCACCGATTGATAATTACATATGTGTGTATACATATATTTTCCCTTAATCAAAAAACGAAAAAACTTGTAAAGTAATCTAAAGAAAATCGTTCGACAATGGTATTGTTATAAATAAGGAGTTCTTATTGTTGAATAGTCGTAAATAATAAAATGTTATAAAAATGTTAGAGCAATTAAAAATCAGAAAGTACGAAATTTCTCATTATACGTACGATTCTAAAAAAAAAGAATAATTGAAGAAATAAGAATATTCTAAATAGCATGAAAGCCACTTCTATCATTTTTTAATACATTGCCTATTCCTCAGACTTACGTATTAAAATGAAAAGATGAAAGGAGGGTGAGGTAGAGATTTAGTGGGGGCGGGGTGGGGGTGAGAGAAAGAGAGAGAAAGGAAGAGGAAGAGTAGAGTAAACAAAGACTCCTGATGTACATTTCATTGATTTCGCAAAGCAGCGCACGTTTTAATGCAGCCCAGTTGCGCGACGGTGGGGAATTTTTCGAAGCCTTTGAAGTGAAAGAGCTACAATGATCAATATTTAAGTATGACTTCTTATCGGTTGGGTTACAGCACACTTGGGCCAAAAAGTTTCGCCTCTCTCTCTCTCTCTCTCTCTCTCTCTCTCTCTCTCTCTCTTTCTCTGTCGAGTAGCCCGGGAACGAGGGTGAGGCACGGCTCTAATTTCACTCGGCATCTCCGGTCTCCGACCGAGGCGAACCGCGTCGCACTTCTTTGGTCGAGGCCCCGAGTCCTCCTGGCACATCGAAACGCCCAAGCCGTAAATATTTACGAAAGCGCGATTTCTCTAAGTGCCGATTGACCGGTCTCCTCTCTTATTTGCGGACTTTTATTGTGGCTCCCCGGCGCCCCTCCACCGAGGAGCACCCAGCGGCTCAAGGACGGGCCCGCGCAATCCTTGGGACGCTCGCTCCAACCGCGTCAGGTACGTCGACGTATCCTCGAGACTGCGGGTCCATCTCGCGGGAGTGCGGGCAGGGCGCGTAAGGCTCCGCGGGGACTCGTCGCCGGGAGCGGACCGTTGGCTGCCCTGGCGCAGGGATCCCGAGCCGCCCTCGAGGGGAGCCGACGCGGTCGTCCCGCGCGGAATGGCCGCGACACCGACCGCCGAGGGTCAGCCACGAGAGTCGTCGCCGGTGCCAGGCCCCCGAGGTCCCGAGGAGCCGAGAGAGCCCTCCTACCCATCGGATGCTGCTGCCGGGCTTAAGGAATTTTCGCCTCACGATCCGGCAACGGGGGGGGGGCCCAGTGGACCGGAGCAGAGGCGCTCCCTCCCCTCGCGCCGGGGCCGGTCCTAAAAAACAAAAAGAGAAACAAACGAGTCCCGAGTTGGTCCTTTTCGAAACAGGCTCGGGATCCCACCACCCCGGCTCAACCCCCTCGGCTCCCAGCGACGCCCATTGGGCCTCTCTTCTCTTCTCTTGGCGCGCGCGCGCATCCCCCCGGCCCCTCGATCGCCGGCAATCTACTTTCCAAAACATAAGCCGACTATTCGCATTCTCGCGTCCCGCGATCTCTGGTCGGTCGGCCCTGGGATTCGGCCCGGAGTCGCGGCCCACGAGAGCCCCAGGATTGGGCCCGGCTACGACCTCGGCTAGGATTCGATTCGCAGGATCATCGCCCCGAGCATTGCTCGATATCCATGCCAAGCTCCGATGGCCAATAATGTACGTTTTTGCTCGTCTCCGCGCGTATTTGTGCAGGCCAGCGGCTGCCTGGTGTGCGTGTTTGTACATGCCCCAGTGGTGCATTAGAGGAGCAACGAAATCGCCATGCGCCTCAAATTCCAGACGAATTTATACTCCCCGGGAGATATTCTCATTTGATTAATCGCTTCGTTACAATCTCAGCATGTAAATTCCCTCTAGTTTTGAAATAATAATTCACTTTAATAGCTGAGACGCATTCATTTTTATTTCGGATTGTAGTAGTTTCGAGCTCTCGGAATGGCATTTTATTCCAAAAATTTATAAAGCGTGACGCAGCTTTCGGAAATATTTCGCAGATGAGGAGGGCCCAGGCGACTCCCCAATAAATATATTCACTTTGCAAGTGGAGGAGAGAGTACATTTCATCCTCTGTAGGAGTAAATTTTGAACTCGATTCCATTCGGCGGACTCTCCTCCTGCGCCTGTCTTTTACCAGTCGGGGAGTCGACGCCGCGGCAGAGCGGCTACGGCATATCTAAGGTGAACGGCGGTTCCCCCGAGTGCCGAGTAGAAATCGAGGACGCAGATTTATTTCCATCCGCGTTTGCGAGCAGAAAAACGAACCGCATTAATTTGCGCTTAATATCCGGTGATAAGCAGCTGGAAGCCTTGAGACAGCTAATCAGCACGCAAAGATGACCCGGCCACTTGAATTTCGAGCCGCTCCCCAAAGCTAACTTTCTTTCTATTAGTATTGGAGAAACTTTAACTTCGTTAAGATCGCATTACCCCGGGATTAGCATCTTAAGCCCGATTTTCACATCCCACGTAGACTACGCAGGCCTCTTCTACCGATTCGTCGTTCACTTTATCAATTTTAATTACGGACCCCGTCATTCGCATTTCGCTGACAATGGCCGAGCCTTTTTCATTAACATACAAGATTGTTTTCCTGCTAATAAGGGGCACAGAAGCTTAAGACGTTTGCTATTCTCCATGTTTGGCGTCCAAGGCTACAACAAGTGTATCCATTGACTGCTAAACTTAATCTCCTTTTGGGCGGATAGTTTCTTCAGCACTTAATTTTTTTACAAGAGCCTTCTCTCGACACTTACTGGGTCATTTTTTCCTAGCCCTTCCTCCTCCACCTCCTCCTCCTCCAACTCTTGGCTCGCCATTTTTTTCCCCGTTTTGTTCTAGCATCGGAGTGGGAGCGGCAAGAGTCGGCCGGGCTGCGGGACGGGAGGGAGACGAGAGAGTTGAGAAAATCGTTTACTCTGCGAGTTCTCGAGTAACTGAGCCTCCATCGCCCCAAAATTGTCCCTATTTTTTTGACTTTCCTCGTTACTTGGGGCTTCTGCCTAACTACTTGTCTTCTTTCTTTTCGCGGTGCACGCCACGATGTTTTACATATATATATATATATATATATATATATATATATATATACGGTATTGAGTCGAGCAGCCACTTTATTTGTTCCGATAGATGCGCTTGCCCTAGTCGGTCATTGTAATTAAATGAAACCATTGTCCGCGAAAGAGCTTACGAACTCTGGAATAACTTTGCTACTCGCAAATCTGACGTTACAATAATCTCGCTTCTCCGCCTCGTTAGGAATGGCCCCCATTATATTCTTAAAATGCGCAAATCATTGATTTTGCTATTACTTGCTCGATCGCGCAAACAGGGAATAAAGAGAAGAAAAAAAGTTAAAGAAGCTCCTCGCCATTAATAAAAAGCTCAAAATTATAAATTAAAATGCGTTTGCTGCACTTTCAATACGAGGCACAGCCATTTAAAGTAAATCAATTTCAACTTGTGCTAATAAAACGTCTATACCTTGTAACTGTAATACAAATCAATTCCGTAGAACCCGAAGAAATAAACAAGGGAGAGAGCGCTTAAAACAGAAAATTAAAAGACATCGGTAAAAAATAAACAGGTAAATGCGATGTATTTTACAGGAAAATGACCTTTATGGCTAAAGCTGTTCACTCTATGCTAATTGTTCTCGTGTACGCCAATGCGAAATGCAGTCCCTTGTAAAAACGACTTTCAAAATTATTTCCACATTCTCTTATAATGTACATTTTTTGTATTTACTTATAGAAAAAAAAAACTCGATGGAATGATAATAGTGTTTTTCAGTACTACTAAGAAAAAAAGAAAAATAAAGAAAGCGAAAGGAAGTAAAAAAGTAATTTTAACAGTAAAAGGAAGGAATATTTGCTTTTTACTCGTCGAATTTAGTCAATTATTTTCCAATGTTATTTATGTTTTTTCCGCTAGTACTCAAACATTTTTTCGAGAAAAAAATTTTTTTTTAGAACGCACAGTAGTAAACAACGATAAAATTAAGACATCGTTGCTGGCCATTACTTCCTGGGCGTAATATATTATCCATTTATTTATTATTTAATCTTAGGCGCGCTTAAATTTCATTACTGCAGCATCTAAAGTTTTCAGAATAAAATTACTAGTCGGATAAGAATGTATTTTCCATCCGTATTTAAATCTTTACCGAGTGACCTTATGACATTCAAAGGGGTTACAAGTTCTGTATTTATAATATCCTATATCTATTATAGTTTAGCATCGTAGGTTAAAAATTATTTTAATTTTAGGTATCTTGACTCGTTGTGCGGAGTAGAAGATTGATGGTAAATAAAATCAGTAGTGTTTAGAAGAGAAGTGTAGAAAATCGATATGTTCATAAATAGGCGTATTTTATGTTCTTAAGTTTGATCCATTAGTATTATTAAAGTTTCGATTCTAGTTCGCAATGTAGTGGATCTGCGCCCACAAGTACGCAAATTCAAATGGGTCGGTAAAGGGTACACACGATTTTAGGAAGAAGCAACATTTTTCTTTTCATTTCGTAGATGAAGACAAAAGCGCGATTTCGAGGATGGTTAGTTTCGAAGTTCTTCTTGGCAGGGCGCGCAGAGTAATCAATGCTTTAGCCGAAACTAAGTTAGTTGCAATTCCTTTTCGGCATTTTGCCGAATTTAATTAGACATTATAAAATTACGAGTCTAATGATGCCGAGAGGGTAAAGTGCCGCGAAGGGACGTGGAACGGGGGGAGGGGAGGGGAGTTCGGAGGTGTAGTGGCTGTCGGGCGCAGCAAAAGATGATTCGGGCAATATTTTTTCTCCCCGCAGTATCAAAATACCGCTGCAGCAAAAAGCGAAAAGGCAGAGGGGAAAAAAGTGGGGGAGAGGGAGGAGACGAAAAAGGAGGACAAAAAAAAACAATTCATCGGTGCATCGCAGACGCCCGGCATTCCTTTACCCCACCGTAATTTCATTCCCCCATAAAAATCGGCCCGAACGAACCTCGGGCGTCGCTCCCCCATTCGTGATTCTGAAAAAAGAGTCCATCCCGCCCCGTGCCGTCCCCTGCCGCTTCCTCCCACCAGGGCCTTCCCTCGGCGAAATTCGCGGCGCATGTCGAATTTCCATCGGTGCGTGATTCCTCTTCCGGTGCTTCCCTCCTTCCGGAAAAAAGGGCCTTGCTTCCATCCACCGGACGAGGTAAATAGACGCGGTGGTACTTCGGGCGCGCCTACTGAGAGAAGGTGACGACGGTGAGGACGACGGAGGCGGCGGAGGAGGAGGAGGAGGAGGAGGAGGAGGAGGAGGCGAAGCTGCGAGAAAGCAAAAGCAAATATCAACGACTGACACAGTCCTTCGCCTCGTTCCTCCTCCTTACTGTCCTTGACACGGCTCTCTCTCTCTCTCCCTCCCCCCCCCCACTCGCGCGTACGGGCAAACACAGGCATTCGCTCTCGCCTCCACGGCAGCAATGACCAAGTGTCCCTCCCTGCCCGCCTCGTCCTCATCCTACGGGTTATTCCGTATACCACTCGATGCTCCGCTCCGCCGCCACATGCACGTGCGCCCGCTAAAGGAGGAAGACGGAGCGAGCGGGAGAACGAGTTAAAGTTAGGGCTGCCGGAGAGGAGCGGGGGAGTTGAAGCCGGTCGGTCGGACGGACGGTCGCGTCGCGTCGGGCTTTGCTTTTTCTCCCTTTTGCTTTCGAGCTCCGCTGCTCCTCTTTCTCCTCTCTCTCAGACCCCCTTGTATCCTCCTTGCCGCCGCCGCCGCTATCATCGGACGAGTGGACTTGCCGAGAGAGATGGAGAGAGACGGGTATATTTATTCGTCTCTATATATATATATATATATATACACACGCCGGGTACATTTGTATGTACGTATATGCAAGTACAAATGTTAAATTGGAGGATCTGATCGGAACAGCCGCTGCCGCCGTAGCTCCGCTTATTAATTAGGGCTCTTTGTGCTAGTCGCCCGTCCATTAAATGAAATTTGCTCCAATCTAGCTTATCCTCGACTGGCACTTCCAAGGCTCTCTCGATTTTCATCGAGTCCTCATCAGGCCGCCGAAAGTAACCGAAGCATTCTACCTGCTCCGAGAGAGCTGCACTTGTCTCGCGTAGGAGTCGCCGCCCGAAATCGAAGGAAAATTTAAAGATCCGCGAGCTCGGCTTTTTTCTATTTTACTCGGTCGCTTCTCTTCGGCCAAAGGCTCCTTTGGTCACCGGCTTGAGGGCCGGGGCGGGGAGGGGAGCGCCTGCTTACCAGTCCAACGCAAACGGCTCGTGGCCAGCCGATCAATCCGCCGGTATATCAATATCCAGTGCTTCGATACTCGGCGGCGGCCCAATATCGGGCGCGGCTAAACCGACGCGCCCTCCCCGGGGCTACTAATTACGTATGCGGCCCTCTTCCTCTTTTCCCCCCCCCTTCTCCCCCGCTTTTTCCTCATTAGAGCAAAGCGCGTCAACGACGTTCCTTGAATTTTACAAGAGCGATCGGCCCCCATCGGTCCACTACTGCAAGTATTCGCGAGCTCGTGAAGGCCTCGACTCTCGTACGAATGGCTTCCCATCTGCTATTCGAGTAAAAAACTCGAGTGCATTGCAGCGCCTCCGGAAGCAGACGACGACCGTTGCTTCCGCGTGGAGACGACCGCCGTTGTAGGTCGGCCCTAAGGGTTCGGGCGCGGGACGGCTGGCTGGGCGGCCGGGGGGGGGGGCGGACTGGTGGGCGAATTCGCATCTCCGCGTCCGTAGGGAAGGAACACGACTGGGCCACGGCCTCCCCTACTCTTCCCCTATTTCCCCCCCGGCCGCCGCCGCCGCCGCCCCTCTTAAACTCCCCTCGCCGAAATTGCTTTTCTGTGCAGCCTCGAGAAGCCGGAGAGAGCAGCCGCGTGGGCCCTAAGCCGTGTATTAAGCGCGTTCTGAAAATTGCGGTTGTATTCGATAATATGTGGGGCCCGCCTCCTTATCCACCCTCGCTTGAGTTTTTAATTTAGAAAATCACCGGGATGTCGGAGCCGAAGCCAAAGTCGGGGATACAACTTTTCGCCGGTTCGGGTATTACGAAGTACGCGATTGTCTTGGCTAAATCGGGCCCAACGGTGCCTTGCAACGCTCGATAAATGATTTTATCGCCGGCTCTTTCCTCCCGCCGCACTAAATCCTCCCCATGTTAATGATTGGTCAATCTTCCTTCACGGCCTCGCTCTACGGGGCTCAATGTTTTCCCTAACTAACGTAGGGCCAACTTGACCTTGTCTGTTTTGTATCGATTTTAAAACATTTAATTGTCGAGGCATGACGTATCCTAGTGCTCCTTTGCGACCACGGGGATGGGTAGGCTTCGTCTCTGAATCGCCGACCACTCCGGCAATGAAAAAGGGATAGTCGAAATTTTCATTTGCGTACGACACCGACACTCTAGCCTACTTCTCTTCTTTCTTTGGCAAACATTTCAAATCTATTGTATTTTACGGACTTTATTTAGCCTTATAAAAAGCCCATCTCGTTTTCCCAAACATTTTATTAGCATCTGTGCTTAACGTTAAAAATATATATTTTAAATTATTACACCGCTCGTTGACATAAATAAGAGTCGAGAATTGTTATTTTTCAAAAATATTTCATCTAGTACAACAAGCTCTTGGAATTTTTCCTCTACAGGGAGAGGTTTTTTTTTTCTTTGCTTTTTACCTCCACGTGCACCCAATGATTCCGTTATTAATATGATTTTATTCGGAAGGATTTGCTTTCTCGTCGTCCAGAACTTTCTTGAATTCGACCAATTCTATTATTTATACTTAGGTCTATTGCTGCGACTTTGTAATAGCAGCGATGTTTTTCTTTAAATTGCTACCAATACTCATCGTGCGTCTGAGAGTCCAATTACATTGGTAGTGTTAAAGCGTGCTAATAAGTGCCATTCATTATACTTGCTAAATCATTCCGACCGAGGGGTTTTCTCACCTCGCATTGTAGTATCCCGGGAGATATTTGAAAGGAGAACGATATCCGCGCGAGGGGCCTCCGTTATTTATTTAGATATTCGCGAAAGAATCGTAATCGTAAAAAATATATTGTTGCACATCGATGAAAAGATAATATTAAACGATGCTTCGAATGCAGTATATATTAGCTTACGAATAATCGCCTTAGTTAAGTACAGAGACAAGTGGCGGAGATCCGAATTTCGTTGATTTCCTCGTGAGCGAGAAAAAAAATTTTGCGACGAAATCCCATTAACCCCCAAGAGTGTGAATGGACTTGAATGATGGAAAAAAAAATTAATGTTGTGGTGAAAAAGATTTGATGTCTGGATATACATAGCGGAAAGGCGATTTAAGACCTTCTAAGTGGTTGCGTTTATAGAAATTAATTACAATGCACGTAAGCTAGAAAATACTGGCGTAAATAATCCACATGGACGAGTTGTGAGATTGATATATAAATACATATGGAGAGAGAGGGAGAGAGAGAGAGAGAGAGAGAGAGAGAGAGAGAGAGAGAGAGATTACAGAAAGATCCGTAATGCGGCTATTCCGCGCTTTATCGCTGTCCTTCTTTAGGACCGTATTATTATGCAGCACCGTTTCGTATATATCACGTGTCATATACGCGCTTTATTCATACTAATCCTAAACAGTTTGGTTCTCAACTCATGTTTCTCTTTTTTAAATTGTCAGTAATATTTTTACTTCTTACACTGACGATTACACGTAGTACTCAATGCACGAAACACAAATATGTATGCTAATCAAAATTTCATGCACGCTAATAATTCCATTAAATAAACGCTTTGCCTTTTGTATTTTGCGCTTTATTGCCAAGTTTAGTTTTTAACTTTTTCCTTATTTAATAAACGATGAATCTTATACAGGCGTACGTCTTTACTTCCATAAGAAGGCTAATGTTAGGTCGCCTGAAGAATATTTTGCTCGATAAACTACAACCTGTATAATCAAAGAAATTATAATTTCCCTGTATTTGGTCATTAAATAGTTTATAATACCTCGAACTCTAAGTTTGAAAAGCTGTTGCTAACTAATTTGATTTAATTTGAGAAATGATATTAAATTAAATACCACTTTACATTTGAAAATCGGATAAAATGAAAAAGGCTATAAATAATTGGATAGACGATAAAACGTATTAAACTTTGTTACAGTATAACGCTTACATGTGCTCAAGTTGTTGGAATTATTTTTAATTAAATTTTTTGACTTTTGAAAAAAAGACTACTTTATACATACGTATATAAAAAAGATTTTCCATTGAGAGTTAGTGTATTCCAACTTTATTATCCGTGAAATTTAATGGGTTTTGCACGATTGTGGGGTCTGTCGCATATGCATATATTTTTATTGTTCATAATAGGTTGTTCAAAACTTAATTTTAAAGCTCGATACATTACACTTTTTTTTATCACCGGCTGAAAAATCCGTGAGATGGTTGGCTTGTTATTTCTGAAATCACCAATTAATATTCGTGCGGTTGGTCTCGCTTTTTTCCTTAGCAGCCCTTCGATAACCAAGGGAAGACGAATTTGAGAATGCATCGGAAATGAGTGACAGGAGTCGTTTTGATTTTTGTACGGTCATTATTGAAGGTACGTAATGGCAGCACCGGGTTGATACGTTTAGGCTGGGCAAAGTAAAATAAATGTAAAAAGAAGACGAAAAAATTCTTACGAGCGCGTACGGCTAGACGAGTCTCGAGCGAGTTTCGAGGAACTTACGCGGGTCAAGCCTTCTCATTGTAATTATCTTTGTTAAGGCTCGATAAGTCGAAAAGCAAAACAAGGTAATAACGGCACAGTGTCATTTTTTACCCAAAGAAAAAGTATCGAACAAAAAAATAGGTCCGAACTCGCGCTAAACTATCGGGGCAGAGGGCTAATATAGAGCCAGCCAAGCCTTAATGGCTTAATAATATGCAAATTGAAGTGTCAAAAGTAGCGAACTCATTGTATATCGGGCTCGAAGCATCGGCTTCTCCGCTCGGCTTCGTTAGCCTCTCCATCCCCGTGCGGAGTCCGGCCTTTGGGGTCCGAAAGCTCCTGCCCGCGCTCCCCGGGCAAATAGAAAAAATTCTCCACTACGACCTTGGCACCGGTGCGCGCCAATGGCTCGCGGTCGCCTTTTAATCAGCCCCGGAACTCAGCCGGCGGAGCGTCCGCGTCAACTATCGGCACTCGTTGGCCAAAGCCATGGACCGCGAGCGCATCTTACTTATCGCCCTGTCCGGCCATCGGCGGGAGGATTCGGGGGATCCTGAAGGCTGCCTCGGCATCGGCGGCTCGATTGGCTCGCCGCGTCCTTTGCCACTCGCGGCCGGTTAAGCTGCGAATAACGAGAGCGGCTGCGACGATCCCCTTTGCTATGAAAAAGCGCGAATAATACAACTTTAGTGCTCGCCGAATTGAAGGTCAAATTACACAAACACGCCTGGTTGCGGCTGCCCGCGCTTGCGCGTATCTACTACGCATCGACGGGTGACTTGCCGGCCGGGGAGGGGGGGGCAGGAGGGGTGCGCGGCGCGCTAGCGAGCGGGAGAGAGAGAGAGGGGGGGGGCACGAGAAACAATTGAAACTTTTGCTTAAGCCCTTAACACAAAAGCGCCTCTGTGTCCCTGCAGAGGTAGGCTGCACGCGTGTGCGGTTTTGCGCGCGAGTGTCCACTGGTAAGAGAGCAGAGTCCGTGCGTGCGTACGCGGAGCCGCAGATTCCCTTTGTTAGCGAATACGGGCACGGCCTTCCTCCCCGCGATCCTTTCCTCCTTTTCATGCGCGCCTGCACTTGTTCGACGTTCAGCCCCTGGCGGCTCTGCCCGCCCTCGCTTCTCCCCCACTGCCCCAACCACCCCGGCCCCCTCTGGGCGCGCGAGCCAAACCAATGGAGTCCTCGACAAATCTGCGCCGCGTCGCGCGCTCTCCTTTCTCGGCGTTCACCGAATTTTGTGATTTTTGCGCTCCCTCGGCGCCCCGCTCCTTTCCTTATATTTATCTTGCCCCTTGTTCCTATTATGCTCGCATTTCTTCCATTTACTTTTTCAACGGTGGGCTCTTTTTACTCTCCTTGGCCAAATCGCCAGGTTTGTATTATTTTCAATGGCTGCGGGAGTTACCTTACCGGCTGAGCTATTACGTATGCCCTCGAGAAGCAACGGTCGCTTACTCGTAAGCTTTACACTCGCTTTCAAAATTTACCAAAATTCTTAAGAACAATGCCTCGACCGAGTTGTGACGCGTTCCTTATTATTCCCTCTATGTGCTTTCTTTTTATTCCTCCTCCTCCTCCTCCTCCTCCTCCTCTTCTTCTTTACGGCATCCTTCCTTAATGTACCTCGAACAAGAAGCGCGCTCTGCACTTGTGTCCGATCGAAAAACCTTTGCGCTTATTTATACAATGACATCATTGATAACTACCGCGTCCACGGAGTATTACGTTCCTCTTCGATTATACTCGGGCTCAAAAGATGCAGCTGAATTTATTGGTCGTTAGTTTTGCAGTTGGCACCGCTTGAATATTAATTCGAAGCAGCTCGAGTCTCTCCGGGCTTACAATATTAAAATTTTGGCAACGCAATCGCCGACAATTGCTTTACTCGATGCATTATTTAAAAAGACTCACCAGTGTCCTACGCTTGTCTCCTGGTACTCAGTCCATCTATAAGTATATTTCAATACTTTTTCTTATTCGAATATCGGACAATCGAAGCGGAAAATTACGGACAAGGCCATTTCGTTTGACCGACTCACTCCGTTTAAAAGTATTTAACAACATTTCCTTGTGCACCTTAACAACGCCGCAGTGATATTTTCTTCCCATTTCTCAACCGTACCCATCGATGTATCATTTGCTAACTGACACTTTGAGGTTCGTCTGTTCTTACTTTACTGCTGTTTACTTAACCGCAACAAAGAAAAGATTCACTTCTTTGAGTATCTGTTGACACTTTGTGTTCGTTACGGGATAATTTATCTCTCAACAAGTTCTTCCTTTTTCCTTTCTTTATTACTATTTCCTTCGTTTTCCGCGAATCCATTTTCTCGCTTTACACTATTTTCTCGCACATTGTATTGCACTTTCAAAGATACGAATTTCATTATTCCCATTTCCACTGCGCTCAACGGATGCTCTATATTTCTTATAATTGAGTGTTAAGTCACGTTCGCACTCGTATAAGTTTTTCAATTTTACATTTTACAGGTAATCTTAGATAATTATCTACTTCGACCAATAGATGCATAAAATATAAAATTTTAATTTATTCATGAAGCATTCGATTGTAAAACACTGTAAAACCTGCTATGCTGCAACGCTAGTTTTCTGTCGTTTGCTTTTTTTTTCCATGGATAACATCTGTTTCAACGCGATAAATATTTTCTAATATATTGAATTGTCTATCATCAGGGCTATAATATATTTACAAGAGTAATTAGTGGCCTGAAATCGAATAACTCGATCGCATGTTATTTCCCATTCGATTCTTATCACAAGCCGTTTATATCCATCAATGTCGCATATTTATTTTTAATATATTAAGATATTATTTAAAACTTCAGGCCTTTAATTATGTGTGCATGGATGTAATATTAATAAACATTCATATTTATCAGGAAATAATTTAAACTACGAAGTGTTTTACAATTGAAAATACAAGTGATGGATGCGATTATTATTTATAACTAAATATACGAATTTGTGCAATTTGATTGTTTGTAATCGTAAAATAAAAAATTTCAAAATTTTATTCATTCATTCTTTTGGAGAGTTACATTTTGCATTTATTACATACGCAAACGCTCGTCTTATTCTAGTATCATTTAATTCTCGTCCTTATCTATTGATATTGGAAAAAAAAAATAATAAAAAATTCGTATTATCTATTTGAACTTTATGATTAAGGTACATTCAAAATGGAAACCAAAAAAATTTATAAAAATACTGTCATGTGTAAACAAATTTTTCATTCGTTTCTTCACATACAATATATCTAAAAATTCAGAAAACTTTACTTAAGATTAAATCCACGTTGACCTTAATAAAAGATTTTGACAAAAGTTGAAGTGAGTTGGTTGAAAATTCTTTTATTACAGAGTCTTTCTAAAATTATATTTTAGAGAAAAACAAATTTAAAGTTTTAAGTATTCATATTTCTTAAATGCGGAACGCTCAACAATTGACCCCATAAATATTATCAAAATTGTTTTTATCATCTGCATGCTCGTGTTTTTTAACGAAGGAAAAAAAGGAAGAAAAGATGAACTGGATTCGTTGAAAATTTTGAAACGGATTATCCTTTAATATAATTGCTATACCCTTGATAAATGTGCCAGTTTTAGTTTTCTAATTATAATTTAAAATTTTAATTTGAACGAGTGAGTCGGAAATACGAAATGTAAAATTAATTTTTTTTTTTATATTTACGAATGCATCTAATTACAATTTAATTTTTCCTTTGTTACAGGTGAGTCGAAAACTGACAACAAAAGCTTTACAAAGTTGGAGCCCTTCCCCCACCCCCCCTCGCCACTCCACGTGAGTTAACGGCACATAATTTATATTTTTTAATCGTGTGTATCAAGTAACTTATTTAAGTTTGAGTCTTAAAATTTACGAAATAATACAGGAATGGAAATATTTTAAAAAAAATTATCGATTGATAAAAGGTCATCCATCAGAAATTGTTAACGTATTTCCTTAAAGTACCGATCGTGGATAATTATTCGAATGAATGTGAAAAAGTGAGGCTTAAATTTTGAGTAGGAGTAAACCTATGGCGTTTTCGTCAATGATTAGATAATGAATATGGAAATGGAAAAAAAGATGTAAAGCAGCAATGAAAGAGTAGAAGAATGGGATAGGCATTGAAGGTGGAGCGCATAGAAAAGGCAAAAACAAAGGATCGGCGCATAATGTCCGTGGCGGAGGGAGAGGAGACAGAGAGAGAGAGAGAGAGAGAGGGAGAGAGGGAGAGAGAGAAGAGTTGAGCGACGGAGGTAGGCACGAAAATTTCTAGGCCCTTAACCCGTACTGTTGGTCTCTGCCAAGCTTTCCGGTGCACGCCAGCAACTACACATTCTCGCAGCGAAACAGAACGCCCACAGAAACTGGTAGTAGTGTAGTACGGCAGTGGTCGAGGAGAAAGATTAATCGAAGATATACGTCTCTCTCTCTGTCTCCCTTCTCTTGAACCCTCTCTTTAAAAAAAGCCCCCTCCACACATCTGGCCTGCCATTCTCGCTACCCTTTACCGGCCACGTCATCGCCAATATTTCGCCCACCTGCACCGTCCCACATCTACGTAGGCTCCTCGCGAAATTTCGAGTAAAGTTCCACACCCCTATCGGGTATTTTGCACCGGCGAGCTGCTCTTTAGCCATTGTTTTTCGGCATTTCTACGTAAGTCGGCTTTATCGTTGATTCATAGTCGTAATCTTAATATTTATGATATTCCGAGCGAGCGGCAGTAGTAGGCTTTCCGCATTCCACCGGACTCTGGGGTGCCGCTGGTGTGCGGCCTTCGGCGTGTGCGTGCGCCTGCTCGAGATTCGCCCATGCTGAAATGGTGCTGGCCATGCTTGGCGAATGTCGGCCTCTCGGCGGGACCTCGGGGGACTCGCGAGGCTGAAAATAATGCGCCGCAAAACGCCTCGGTCAGCTGGTGGCGCGGCGCCCCGAGGAAAACTCCTCCTCCGAAGTTAGCCGTAACGTGGCCGTTACGGGGCTAGTCGTCGAAGCTCGACGAAGGGAAAGAGGCTCCTCCGCGCCTCTCCGCCGATGAATCGAAGATTCTTCATTAGCATTTGGGCGGGCGGGGGGAGGGCAGGGGCCGGCAATTCGCCGCCACCGATGGATCAGCGAGGACAAAAGAGCGAAAACGGCGGGAACAAAAGGGAGAGTGCTGCTGCTGCTGCTGCTGCTCGTGGTGGTGGTGGTGGTGGCGGTGGTGGTGGTGGCCGTGGAAAAGGAGAAGCAGAAGAAGCGAGCTAGCGAGAGCGAGCGACAAAGTAACGATTAAAAGGTGGGCGCGTGGGGCGAGGGAAGCGTCAACGTGTAAGATCACGTACAGGACGAAAGAGCGCGGAACTGCATAGGCGGTAATGCCGGCGCTCCTCCTTCCACGTCCGGACAAGAGATTACGTGCCGCGACCTCCTCATCCTCCTCGGCCGCCGCCGCCACTTCTAGCTCTGCCTCCTCGACCGCCAGGCGTTCGGTTGTCGGGCTTCGATGGATTGATCCTCTTTGTCGCGCGCATACCTTTCGGCCCCCCGAGTCCGCCCTCTCTCCTTCCGCTCCTGAGGGCACCTGGTGGGGCACACCACAGCGGCTGCGTCGTCATCTACGTCGTCGTCGGCGGGTGCCCCTCCAGTGCGCCCCTTGTCCTCCCCCTGCGCTGTAGTCCCGCGCACACACACGCAGGGCCACTGCGGCGCCCCGCGAAAAAGCGCCGCGTGGGACCGGCGTCTCGCTTACCGAACGCGCGCGCGTGTGCGCGTGTGTGTGTGTTTAGGCACGCACACGCGCGCGCCCGGCGAGGGGGGACTCCTTTGTGGCGGGTAGGCGCGTGCGTACCGCGCCCCAGCGACGTACAAATGCGATTCGGTGCCCGACCTCCTACCAGGACTCGTCCCGACCCGGTGCCCCGTCCGTTTTGCCGCTCTACCTCCCGCCGGTGGTCCCCCTCTATTCTCTCCGCCCGCCCAGCCACCCCTTCAGGCCATCAGCCGAGCCTGCCGCCGCGGCAGTCGACCGCGAAACGATGTCGATGTAAATTTTCGATATTCAGCGGCCGGCGATCGATGCCGTGGGTCGGGCGGGCGGCCACGGCGTCGGGGAATTTTCATTAAGGGACGCCGCCGCAACCTCCTCCCTCGCCGAGCCAGCCGTACCTCGGAGCCCGCCTGACGTCGTTCCACTCCCGGTCTCCCACCGTCATCGCCAGAGCCGCGCTCGCCCTCGAGTGCCGCTTCGTACGTGCCTCCGTAGGCGGCCGCGTTTTCGCCGAGGCCGAGAGATGCGACGTTGTGAGCTGCGCTCGTGCTTTCCTTTTTTCGCCAACTCCCTCCCTTCCTCCCTCTCGCGCGCGCGCACCCACCCCTCGCCACTCGACCCTCGGCTACCGAGTACAGGGATTAGGGAGCTCGCAAATTGGGAGTTTTGGATCGGCTGCCAGAGTTACGTGGGTTTTAACTTAACGACCCGCGGCAAGCTTTCGACCTCTTTTTCCCTCCTGTCTCGTTGGCTACAGACCGCCGAGTGGGTTCGGGATGCCAGGGATAGGGGCCAAATTTCTTTATCGCCCGGTATGAATTCACGAGAGATAATTTTGACATTAGCCTTATCCACGCGACGGCTCTTCGCACTCCTGCTTCGCGTCATATTTTTAAAATGTTTTCCCCTGACAACATCCAATGACGCGCCCCTACTTTTCCTTCCCCTTGCTGTTTCTCAACTTCGTTCGGAAAAGCAACCCGGAATGTCGCAGAAATAAAGGGTCCCTTGTATCTTCAATTCTCTCCTCTCTCTCTCTCTCTTATTCAGTCACTCGATCAATGGACCCTCACGACCAATTAAGCACTCCCGCGTATCGAAATTCTAATAATGAGATGGTCTACCCTGGAGATTAATGCCCGCCAAAATACCCATGTCTATTTTCTAAAGTAGGAATGCATTGGCCATATTGTAGGAATTTCTACTTAAAGTAAAAATCCACGAGGCCCGGTGAGGAGAGTCATACCCTCCCTAAATAAATAAATAGCAGCCTATGAAAACAAAAAGTACAATTTAATTGAATCGGCTAGCAGCTATTTATATTGATAAATCACTGTCTCTGCTACTTTATATGCGTTTAATACCTTTTACCTCTGTTCGAATGACTTTTGCGTTCAAAAGTAAGGATATCCGTAGATCCCTTGCTTTCTATGTGCTATTTACCTCGAAATACCTCTTCGCTCCCCTATCGTCCTCCTGCCCTCCCATAATACACCAGCATCACGCTTCGACCGACCGACCGACCGACCGACCGTCCGACCGTCAGGTCAACTTCGGCATACGTAAGCGCATACACGTGCGAAACTCTTCAGCCGACGTCTTCTTTTTATCCATTTCATCTCTCGTCTACTTACGCGTTTCCTCCTCTTCACCCTTGAACGCTATTATTTTTTAGCAGTCCATGCTCTTACTTTCTCTTTCCTTTACTCTAATCCCCTCCTTTCTTTGCTATCATTCTTGTTTCATTGGCTGCCTTGTTCTATCTATACAGTCTCTTCCGGCTTTTCTTTTACCTTATCCGTTTTCACTGAGCGATTAATTTTGACCTTGACACTTCTCTCGAACTACTCCTTTTCCTTCTCACATCTTAGTTTATTTGTTTAACGCTTAAATACTTAAATGCGCCATCGTTACTATTTGTAATTCTACACGCTGTTGACGACTCCATCCAAATTTTTATAAATATTAAAGCAATGTTTTTTCCTCTACAACCGATACTACTTTATATATTTTGTATTTAATACCTTTTCCATTTATACAATTCTTGATCGTGTACTCCGGTTTTTCTAATTATTCTACTTTTTATATCGTGTTGGAATGAGCGATAGAAGAACGGTAGTCTTTTTTTTATTGACCTGGTTGTCATGAAAAACATTCAATTTGTATCCTCCTTTTTATCATAATATCCCAGATTGGAATTAAACAAATTCAAGAGTATTTAAATTTTTTATTTTGCCTTTCCAAAAAAGACGGTAGACTCGCCTTAGGTATTCTAATCGACACTAAATAAATAAAATAGCTATTTCAGTCTATTGTGCAAATTTGGAATCGAGGAAATACCAAATAGTTAACATCAAGTTTTGATACACAAAGTTCTACTATTGCTTCAAGCATTGCATAAAGTACGTAATAATGGCAGGCGTTGCAAGTAACGATTCGTCGCAACAATGAATTCCCAATCTGTAACGTGTGTTTTAATAATGAAAATTAGTAACAAGGGGACAATGGTTATACACGAGGTACACTGTAAGAGATAATGCGATAATTTAATAATTTTCAGTAATTATTAATTAACTTAACACTCCTAGTTACAACGAGTCTTTGCCTAAAATATTTTCAAAAATAGAATTTTCCTTTCCTTGGCCAATGTAATAACTTTGAATCGAAAGCTAATTTATCTCAAATTAGGCTCAAGAGTGAGGTCGAGTTAATAATGGCCATTACTATACTCATACGTACTGTATTATCGATAAAGCAAAAAAGGCAGAAAATAGATCAACACTTAATGTAGAAGAACTATTCAATTCCGAACTTGACGAGTGTATTTAACATCGACGGAGATGCTCGAAGAAGATGCAGCCGAATAAGAAAGATGCCACGAAGTTTACGCGAGGATAACGAGATCGTTGTGAATTTCTTTTATCGAAATTCAAAACATATCAATGCTCTACTAAATTACTATAGAAGCACGCGTTCGTAAGGGAAAAAGGAGGCAAACGTGTGGTCGGCGGGGGGGGGGAGAGCCTTAATCTCAAAACCTACGGTTTCTATTATGCACTCGAACGAACCAGATCCTAAAGCGACGCAGGTACGTTCGCGAGTGTGTCCTTGCTTTCACGCGCTTCTCACTTTCTCTCTTCTCTCCCTCCGACTCTCCTGCCCCCTCGCTCACTCCCTATCTTTCATGCGTGGCCTCCCTACGCGTGAGCCCCTTCGCGCCTGGCCGGATAATAATTCCTTGGCCGGATCGCGTAGCCCTTGGCCCTGAACTACAGTCGTAAGGCTAAGAGCCCGTGACGCGTAAGCTCCTTTTTAACGTTCGCCTCGGCTCGCTGTGGAAAACTCGACGACCTGCGCAAGTCTTCCGCGTGGACCGTCGAGTTGGGCCGAGTCCGGTCGATGGGCTTCAGCGAGGGCTTTCGGTTCTTCCATCGATTCGAGATCCACGACGGCTCCTCCCGCTCGCGACGTTTCCCATGCGCTGGCAAACGTAAATCAGGCAGCTCGCTTTCTTCTCCGACTCTGCTGTGTGTTTACCTAATTGATTAAATTCCGAATTGGGTCAGATGCTCGTACGTTGATTTATCGATATGCGTAATTCAGAACGCTCTCGCTCTGGCTAAGGCAGTGGACTAACACCGGCGACTGGTTTCGCTCTGCATTGTCATTCTCACGGCTCGACCCTCGAGCCAACTTGTTTCTGCTCTAATTCTCAACTTTGCCTCGCTGCGATGCTGCGATACTGCGACGCTACAGTATTTCGGTATAAAGACTCGTGCCCTCCCCCCCCCCTCCGGCCACTGGGAACAATTGTACAATCGAAATAAATCCGAGGAGCCATTGGGAGCTAAAAACCCATCCGATCCCTCCAATGTCGGGCTTCACAGGCCGCTGGCTGTAAGAGCTGGCTGGTGGGTGCGGGACGCGGATGGCCGCGTAGGCTCGGCATTAGCGGGGCAGAGAGGGCGGACGAGGCGCGTCGGCGCGAGTCTGGCCAGGCTCGAGGAGGGCAGCAGTCCTCCCTCGGCCCTCCTCCTCGAGGCGGCCTCCGCGCCCTGCTGCCGTGGGCGGGGACGCACCCGAGGAAGCCTTGGCTCCTCGACGTCGCGGGCGAGGACGAGGATGGTCTCGGGGCGCGCGCGTCTCGTGACCGTCAGCTCGCCTCGGGCACGCACGACCCTCGACAAGCACCGTTGCCGTTTAATGCCTCCTGCCCGGTGCACTGGGGATGGCTTCTGCTCTCCCGCTCTATCGGGCTTCCGAATAGGAGGGGCCCAAGGACGCTGCTCGCGCGGGTAGAGGCTCCTCGTGAGCCCGGAGCCCGTTAGCTTGATTCTAAGGCTTTGGAGAAAGAAGAGAAGCCAACCGGCTCGCGACCTTCCGAGTCGATCGCGCGGGCACGCACTCGTTGCTCCTGGACCACCGGCCCTTAGAACCAACGTCGGCGAGCTTGCGATTTCTCGATGCGAGGCCCGGGAAGGACAGGTGCGTTTATCTGCAGCCGGCCGGCCGGTGCACGACCTTGGAATGGAGATGTGTAGGAGAAAAAATACCTGCCATGGGCCTCTCGATCCCGGATTTGCGAGAGAGGCGCTCGCTCGGTTCCGAAAAAATTCCAAGACTCGAGTCGGTGGACGGTCAGAAAACCGGGTATGAGAAACGAGAGGCTGATAAAAGGCCGGACCGTCGGGGGCTGCTTGCGTGACCGAGTCTGACACGCACACATTACAGCACGAGAATACGTTCCCGAGAGAAACGGGCATAGAGCTATAGAGCGAGAGAGCCAGAGAGAGGGAGAGGGATAGAGCGCGCGAATGCGCGAGAGAGGGAACGAGAGGCTCTCCGCCGTCGTCGTGCGGCGAATTGTCTTTACCCCCTCCTTGCCGACCTCTCTTGCCGCGTCTCTTCTAGCCAGCGACTCCTTGGCCGAACGTAGGCAGCGGCTCGTCGAAGCACTTGTGCCGACGCTGCCCCGAATGCCATTTCACTTTCGTTGGGCGACGAGGGGGAGCCAGAGGCCTCGGGAATCATCTTCGTCGTCTGCCAGCCGCGCGCCTCTCCTTCCCTCTTCCGACTCCTGCGCCCCTCTGCCGTGACACGCTCGCCGATCCCTCCACTGCCGGCGCTCCGACGCCGCTGCCGCGACTATCGCCATTGCCGCCGACGTAGTCGTCGACGTCGTCGTCGTCGTCGCCGTCGCCGCCCTCCCCCTCAGCTCTCGGCTTGCGCCACAGTCGCGGCGAACGAGTGCGCTCGGCGAGTTTCTCCGTGGTGAGCTGCCACCGCTTCCACCTCCGCTTCCTCTACCTCCACCGTCGGCGCCACTCTCCTCCTCCTCCTCCTCCTCCTGCTCTCCCTCCAACGGCACAACCCTCGGCGCACTTCCTTCCTTTTCCACGTCTTTATCGGCGGCTTTCTTTCGCGGGCCTCTTCCTCGGCCGGCTTGTGCCTTCCTTCGCGTTCGCGCAACCGCGTGTCCGTCGTTGCGCGCCTACCTTCCGTCGTCGAACCAGTGCGCTTCGTCTCAACTCGCCGGACCCCGTCAACCCCTGCCCGATCCCTGCCCCCCCCCACCCCCTCTGCGAGCCTTGGCTCAGCTTTTCTACCACCTGCGCTGTCGGGAAGGAAGCGGCGAGTCCTACGGTGGCCGAGATCGGGATGCCCCCGACGTGGACCGGTTCCGGTATCGAAGAGTTGGCCCACAGGTGAGTGAGTCTTCTTTGCCGGATACGAGTCTGGCAGGGCTACCAACCTGGGGCACGCTCTTAATAATCAGCCTACCTCGATACCGTCGAGCTACCGCCAGTCTCGAATGTCCGCTGCTCAACTTGGATCGTACAGGCGTCTCCTCTACCGGCGACGCGTTCGTTCGCTTGCAACCTCTGTCGACTAGGTTGGCTTACACAAAGGCTCAGCTCGATCGCCGGTATGGTTTTTTCAATCTATCTATCATCCGTTTGGTTTGGGCAATGATTTTCAGGCAACCGAAAATACGTTACTGCGGTATTCGAGTGCCGCATAGACTCGTGGGTCGAGGAATGGACTGTCGCTGATGGAGCCAGTGCTCCGCATGCGGGGGGAGGGAGGGTTCTTGGCCTAGCCGCGTATTTGAAAGATTTCTCCCTCGACCGACTCTTTTTATCTATCTTCACTAGCCCCGACCGTCGTAAAGAACCACGAGCCGTTACGAAGTCCTAGATCTTTGCAGACATTTTCATCGTTAAATCGAGGGCTTTTGTCCACTCGCGAGTCATTATATTAAATAAGCTTTTGCTGCACGCTCGTTTTCTTAGTTTAGCCTTCATTAAGCGACTGCGCTCTACGACGTTTCATATCAAACGACACCAGCGGTGACAAATAACTTTTACATTAAGCACAAGCCATCTCCATATTTCTTTTATATATATACAGGCATAATAAGATATAAGATTTCTTCGTTCATATATGTATGTATATATATATGTGTATTTTTTCGAAACCATTAAAAATTCAAGTGCCGTTTCACAACTTTATGGTGCAAGCATAATATGGACAATTTCTGCCATTTATGTAACATTATAATGATATGCTTATAACTGCACTTGCCTATAATGCGTATAACGCAACTCAGCTGTATAAAATACAAAGCTGTTTCCACGTATAATTGACAATTATTTGTCAATAAGCTTTAGTCGCCTTTTTTATTTATTACCTTTTATGTTTTTATTACAAACTTAATATACATAATAAGGGACAGATGTGCAAGCAATCTGACTGGTATATATTTATATGTTTGCATGTGCTTTCTTTCGCTACATTTTCAAATTTCTATAATGCCTTTACGTGCTGAGAATGCGTAATAAATAACGAAGGGGAGTAATTCATATATATATATATATATTACGTGTACATGTTGGCCAAATACAATGACGAAAGGTTGCGAGGAACACAAAGTTTGTACAAAATCCAGCAATTGCATAAACATCCATCATAACTCAAAGCATAACAATATTAATCTTATTCAACAGATTAGGAAACGAGTTGTATTCGTTGCTTATTGATTGCAATACTTTGCTCAATAATTTAATACTTCAATTTCGTATTTAAAAATGTCCTACTTCTTTTTCCTTTTCTTCCTTCTTTCCTGGTTCACTCTTCGATACTTTGCAAGTTACTCGCTTGTAAAGCAAACACGGTTATTAAACTAGCAAAATTGAAGGTCGATGCTACCGCAGCAACTATATTAAATAATAAAATAAATGTTTATTTAAATGTTTATGTATTAAGGGGTCATTTCATACTGCGGCAATTCTGAAAATTGCAGCTTCTCGTAAATGCGGCAAAGAATAAAATTCATTAAAAACTATTTACTTTACATAGGGAAAAAATTCAAGTATGCAAAAATACTTTTAAATATTCGAGTTTTTTGCTTGCTTTCGTTGAACAGCCAATTATTAATGATTTCTGAAAAAGATGTTCCTCCCTGGGAACCTGATTTCGTTTGTATGCATAAAAATACTTATTAATAAGATTAAAATATTAATTCTAATTAGTGCCCCAATCGTAAAAGTCATAGCCAATCCGTTTCAGGAACGTTGGAAAGGGAGAAAAAAAGGAGAAAAATAACCCTGGAAATCATCTAACATTCAAAATGAAAGTTTTAAATTATTCGGTTCTTTGCATTTTCTATAATAAAACGCAAGAGATAAATAACATTGTAAATTATTAATAGGGATGATAGTCAGTCTCGTGAGCATATTGAGTTGTACCGAATTTCAGGCTAATTGGAATAACGCTTTTTCCTAGTTGTATCCGCGTGGCTAAAAAAAAATCGACCCTGTAGAAATGCGTGTAAAGTTTATATAATGCTAATTAAGCAAGAGCCGACGCGTTTTTGCGTGGACGTTTATAAATTTCTTTCGGCAGATTGACTATAATAGCAAAATTACTTCGGAATTGGCCTTGAGAACTTGCGAGCACAGAGAAATCGGCAGAGAGCGTAGATTTTGGAAAAATGCAAAGTCTTTCGAAGAGCCTATAATGGAATGTGCCCTCAAGTTGAATCGGTTAATGAAAGGCCGAAGGATTCAGTTGAAATCCTCGGTCGTGCCATTAAAATGTTTTTCAGAACTTCCAGATACATCGTTGAAAAGTTGGTCGTCTACCGCGACTCGCATTAGCACTAATAATATGCTATTTTAAAACTTTTCTCGTGAGTTTTATCACGAGATTGCTGGCGAGACGGGCTAAGGCATTTTATCAAAACATAAATCTCGGCGGCGGGCATCTAGAGATGAAAGAAAGGAGACAAAAAAAAGAGGAAAAAAATTGGCCAAGATTTCGTGTTTGTGCTCAATGATTAAGTATCGAGGGCGGAATAAAAGTATTTGCCGAGTAGAGGAGGCTCTTGCAGCTCCCCCGAGGCTCTTTTCGCGCCTCCTCTCGCCTGGCCATGCTCTCGATCTCGCCATTGTCCTTCGGCCGCGAGCAGACTAGAGCGCGCAGGAGAATTCGACCCCTCGAAGTATCGCCTCTCCCCGACGATAATGTAGGCACCTGCTCGTCGTTCGATCGCCCGCGGCCAAGTCGCGTCTCTTAGCCCTCCTCCTGCTGCTGCTGCCGAAGCCTCCTCCTCTCCTGCCCTCGCAGAGTCCCGAGTGCGCGGGCGTCCCGCCGTTACGTTGCCGCGCCTACGCCCGCCGATTCGACGGCATCGTCGTCGAGTGACGCGATTATTCGCGCGCGCGGTTCATGTGTCGTCCTCTCCTCCTCCTCCTCCTCCTCCGCCGCCGCCGCCCTCCCCCGACGGTCTCTCTCGTCCTCGCCGGCCTCGACACCACTAGCCGAGCTTCCATTTGCTCGAAATCCACGGCGAATTTAATTGCCCGGCCCTCGGCTATTCCCGCTGGAATTTCATTACGAGGCCCGCCTTACTTTTCTATTTTGCAAGATAAGCCATCGGGGGATATCCCGACTCCGCAGTCGCCCTCGTCGGCGGGCCGTCCGCGCGCTCCCCCGCCGCTGCCCCCGAGCTGCACCGGCTCCGAGAGAGAGATCCCTCCCTCCCTCCCTCCCTCCCCCTACGCCCAGCCGCCGGATCGGCTCCTTCGCCATCCTTCACCGTCCTGCGATCGCGGCCCCTTCCGACCGCCGAGCCCATCCTGCCCCTATGGCCGCCAATCCGCCGAAACCGACCCCCACCCCCGGACCAGGGGCAGCGGCTGCTGTGCCACCGTCGCCCTCGTCCTACGCCGAGCCCGCCGACCGAAGGCTAAGCAAGGCCCAGGCCAGGGCGGGCAGAGTCGGCCGACGCCGGCCGGCTATTTATTCGCTAAGCGGATTTTATTAGAATTCACGGGCGAGGAGAGGCCGTGAACGCGCGCGCCTCTTCCTCCTCCTCCTCCTCCTGCACGAATCGACTCGCCTCGGCTAATGAGCGCATCGACTGACAATTGGCCTTAATGCCGAGCCGCGAGCGACGGGGCTCAGTGCTGTTAGCCTTTGGAGCGGCAGAATCCGGCCAGGCTCTCTTATTCAGCCGAGCATCGGCTCCGCGGGCTCCGGCGTCGAGGCCAATGACAACCGCTGCCGCAGGAGCGAAAAGCCCAAGACGTGGCGCTACGCTTACTACGCCGTATGTGGCTTCGAGAGGGAGGCCTTGAGACCGATTACGCCGCGCGTCGTTCAGGATGCGCCGAGGAGCCCCACGAAACGTTTCGCTCGGGACTAATACTAATCGAGAGCTTGAACGAACGCCTGCTCTTCCTTCCTTCCTTCGTTCCTTTCTTTCTTTCATCCATATACGCTGTCGCCTTTCTCATTTTTCAAAAACGCCTTCTCTCTCACTCTATCTCTCTCTACCTCTACTATCCCTCGATACCTCCATCCTTAGCACCCTGAAACTTTCTCGATCGGTTCAATCGAACTTTTGGAATATCGCGAGCTATCCGAACGTCCATAGCCGGCAGCGATCTCGAAAATTTAGAATTTCGCTTTAGGACTCTCCTGTATTCACTCGAGCCGACAATATTAACGGAACTCTGAGTGGCAGCGGCATTATTCATTTGTCTCGGGCACTTGGCCGAAAGAAAAAACCGACGCACCCTCCGCTTCCATTCGCAGGCAATCTAGAGTTCACTTCTCGACGGAAGAGCCTCTCAAACATCCACGGGATTCTCGAGCTTTCCTGAGCTTCCCTCTTGGCGGTTCTCCCGCAGTTTTCAGGTGGATGCGCTTCCTTGGGGCCGAGTTAGATCACCCGATGCCCACTGCCTCGATCTGCACCCTTGATCTCCCTCCTTTCTCGGTCCTACCGCCACCACCTTAACCTGTTCCATCGGCTTTTCCGTGCCTGGCCTTTTTTTCGAATGCCTCTAACCCTCTTCTCTGGACAATGTGCCGGCATCTACGCATTCGCACTGCTCGGGACGAGAATAGTCGCCGGTCAGGGGTTGGGGGAGAAGTCGAGGAGGTACTGCTGCTGATCGGCGCTCGTCGTCGCCCCGTCGTCGTCTAAAAATAGTCGTTAACACTGCGATGGAGAAGAGGTGAGCGAGATAGAATGCTATAGAGAGAGAGAGAGAGAGAGAGAGAGAGAGAGATGAGCAAGATATGCAGCACCCCGCGTCGGATCGGCTATTTTTACGAGTATGCAGGGCCTCTTCGTGAGATCACCCGAGCTCCAAGTGCGCTTTTATATAATGGGCAAGAAAGAGAGAGATAGAGAGAGAGAGAGGATAACTGGCCGAGTCATAATCGGGATTTTCGGCACTGGTTCTCATGTTGTGCTCTTGTCCCAGCGTCCGTCCACCGTCTCGCATGGTCTATGCTTATTGCGAAGCAGCAGCAGCAGCAGCGGCGAGTATCCGCTCGCCGCTCCTACGCCCATGGGCGGCGGCCCCAATTACACTTACAAGTGCGTAATCGATCGATGCATTAGTAGCCGCGCCCCCACCTTTGACCCGGCAACTTTGACGCCCGTTGTTCTCGGATAAATCGGCCGCGACGAGGCCTTATCCGCGAGCTCGGTGATCTTCGAGCCACGACGGCGACCAACTGCCGAACCGTCGGCACCACTGCTCAAGGCATCGCGTCCAGCCTCGCGGCTCCGCGTCAACATTGCCCCCACGTCTCAGCAGCGATAGCCGACGGCCTCCTATCGAATCGCGCTTCTCGCCGGCAATTGTTTCGCCTGATAAATGACGACCACCCTCTCGTCGGCCTTGGTCGGCTTTCGTCCCACCTGATCGGAGAGCCGCGGCACTGTCGAGTCTTGCGCGTGTGGGAGAGTCGAGCAACGACCACCGGGAGGCGAATGCACTAATGGCGGCCCTATGCTGGACCTTCGATAATCCTTCGATTGTTGACGACAGCTCGGGGGCTCCTGGGCTCCTGTAAGATTTGGCTTTTATCGAATCGACGTCTCGCAGGGGTTGTCTGTCCTCCCGGATTAACGCGGGAGAGAACGGGACGGAGGAATCCGAGGGCCCGTCTAATCTCGATTCTAGTTCTTCTGCCTACGGTTAATTAAGAGCGAAACGCCGGCTCGCCGTTGAAATATCCAATTCCATCGACGGTCACTCGGAGCCTCGAAATGCGCCCTTGCGCGCACCCGTAAGAGGTGAGTCCATTGTTGCAGCTGAGATTATCCTTTTGTTTTTTGCGCGCTCGGCGTCGCCTGTGGCTTTTTCTTTCTTTCGCCCGGACGAAATAGAATTTTCGGATGGTCAAGAGGGGATCGGGATAATGGAGGCGTGGCCCAAATGCCGAGTCGCTTGGAAGGAACTAATTCCTGCGCTGTGATTTCAACCCTCCTATGTCTGAGCGACTACGTCTGAACCCGAGGGTTATGATACACGCTATTTTACGCTGCCAGCGCTCACATTTACTTGCCTGGATGCTGCACGCACTCCGCATTATTTTTTATGCGGCTTTTTTTTCTCCTTTCTTTGACCATACAATTGCTGGATATATATTTTGCTCTTGAGCGAGCTTATATTTTGAAACTTGCATCCTTCAAAATTGTTTCTTCTAATGTCAATATTGAGTACACCCAACCTTCTTATATACCAACTATTCCCCCCACCGGATGATTTATCTCCGCTATCTCAATTATCGAGTCATTTCAACAAACGCTACTGAGCTGGTAAAACAGTTTTCAATACGATACTCCTCTAAGCTTTTCCGAATTCATAATTCCTAGTGCACTCGCGATTCGCGCCACCTTCAGACTAATTTCGTATTCTATTTTTTTAGTGGAAAGTAAATTAATATTCAAATTCTTATTTAAATTGTATGCCGTCTGTGCAACACGCGCGATTGCCTTAATTTTTCTTTAATTCAGTAACGGATAAATCTTGAATTCAACTAGTTCTGTAAAATAAATGTCTAGTATTAATAAATGTGTATATATATATACACATTTATTTATGTACAAGTATATAGACGGTACACTTGCATTAATTTTATAATGTTCGTGTATTATATTTCACTGTAATTTCAACGCTTTCATCTCGCAATTTGTATTCTTAATGAAACAGCATTGCGATTTTAACATTTTAATATAGTACAATATTTTTTATTTAAAATTACTAACGTTGTTCAGAATTTGCTAAACAATATATACATTATCTTTTTCTATGCGTATTTATGATTGCACATGTAAAATGTATTGGGTGAATTCTCGCATTCAATTATTTTAATAAATTTCTTAACTTCCGATGTCGCAACTGAGTTTACTCTTGTCTTCTTCTTAGCATTTGATATACGCATACAAGTATTGAACGAAACATTTTCAAATATATTTGTATAATGAAGCAGAGTTGTACGGATAAATTTGCAAGACTTGAAGCAGATATTCTAATTCCGTCGAGCTGTTTATAAAAGTGTCAGAAATCAAGGAAACCGCCCGAGGGGGTCATGGGAAATTCTGGAAACGCGAAGCGCATTCGTTAAGAAGAAATTAAATCAGCCATACCGTTAAAAAGTGCAATTAGTACTATGGTCAAAATTGAGTTACTATTTCTCTCGTCCGGGGAAAATTTACGTGCCCTAAAACGAAACGTAAGGACGGATGGACACAATTGAATAGGTAGAATTTTGAGCGTCGTTGGGCGAACGAGCCGCACGTGAACGTGGAAATAGTTCGTCACATATAGGAAAGACTGCACGAATATGGCTGAATGGAACCTCAGAATGAATGAACCAAGAAACACGACAGAGAGAGAGAGAGAGAGAGAGAGAGAGAGAGAGAGAGAGAGAGAGAGAGAGAGAGAGAGAGAGAGAGTGAGAGAGTGAGTGACGGCTAACGCGGGAAGGGGAAGAAGGAAGAGCGGGAGAGCAGCGAAAGTAAGTGTCGGATCGTAAAAAGTGAGATAAAAGGAATGAAAGCGGGGGCGAGGGAGGAGATGAAAACAAAAAGAGCGAAGAAAAGGAAAAGCTAAATCGAGACTTGGAGCAAATAGAGTGCAAAGAAGCAATATTGTCGGTGTGTGTAAGGGATGCCCGCCTTCCCCTGTTAGCGTGTCTGAATGGAGAAGAACCGTGAATAGTCAAACTGGAAAGAAAATCACTGAATGAGAGGGAGATTCAAACTTATGTAGGCTAACACATTTTTATACGTTTTATGGCTTATAAAATAGTTACGGAAAGCACACTTCTATCTGAAAATACTTTTAATACCCAGCAAGTGTGGTAGGCTGTATTTATTGGATGTAGTTATAGTAACCATTATAGACAAGAACGATCGACGCCGGTGCAGACCCCAGATATTTTCGAAAACGATGCACGTGAAATACTGCAAGTTTATAAAAGTTTAACGTAAAGGCTCATCGCCTTGATTGATTGAGCGCCGAATTATGCATTGTCCATAATAATCGAGGAGTGGTCGGTAATTTAAATGATTTTAAATTGAGCTATACGTCAATTTGGGAAAATTGTCAAGTTTCACGAACGAATAAAACTGCGGCTATAAACGACTCATTCCAGTGGCTCCAATCGTGGTGTTGATGATTATCCTTCCCAAAAGTGCATTTAAATCCCTTACTTTCAAAATCATTGAAATCCAACGTTTAGCAATAAATATTAAACGGCAAGAGTGAGTAGGAAATTAAGTCTGAATTCCCGTATCTATACACCGACGCGTTCGTAAAAATCTCCTTATGTAAATGTAGCACTAACCCATAGAATCGCCTCGCTAAACTTTCGTCGTATGACTTGCGAGCGAACAGGAGGAGGGCAAAACCACGGGGCAGAAGAGCTGAAACGAAACTACACCTACAAGTGCCATAGTTTTGGCGGAGGAGCGAAAGGAGAACGGATAAAAGCGGCGAAGTGGTTAAAGTGCCCTATCCTGCGAGAGAATGAGTGAGTGAGAGAGAGAGAGAGAGATAAGGGAAGCATCGAGCTGCAGCTAAGGTTTTTGGATATGACAGTTGGCTAAACGGTACTGGAAACAGGCAGGGACGAGGAAGCGAGGGGGAGTTACGGCGGTTGGCGGGATACGGAGAGAGATATTCTCAAGTCCAACAGGTGTAAGTCCGACGGGCGTGCGCGAGAAGATGAAGAAACTCCGCGTCCCTCCTGGTCTGCGCTCAGTAAGTTTTATGTCCCGGCGACGGGAATGAAGGAAGGGAGAAAAAAGGGGCTTCGTACTCGATTTTTACGACTGTACTTTGTATGTAGAATCTGATACGTACTCCGATATTTGGTTGTAGGCCGTAGCTTTCACGCCAATGCTGGTGGGCTGATCGAAATCCATTTTATTGCTTTTCATGCACACTTAAGTCTACATTTTTATAAATGTCCTCCCCAAGTTGCGATTTACGATTTAATTATAAATTTAATTGTGATTTGTTTTTGTCTGTTTCAGGTAAGATAAGCCAGTCATGCCGCTATAGTGCGCATAAAGCACGTGAGTCGTAATCAGTTACTTTGAAAATATTTTAAGCGCTGGCTCAAGCAAACCCCAATTTTCAATTGATTCCGAACGCTTTTTTTACGGACAATCGAATGATTAATATCGTATTGCGCTCACGTAAAGGAACGGCATTTTATTATTTGACTGAAAATTATCGATAAAATTGGCAGCTTTATGTAAATAGTACATAATAGTACATAAACTCGGAAAGCCGAGTCAAGGTATTAGAAATAATCGTAATTTTTCAAGATTTATACCGCAAGCGTTATTATTAATCTATATATTTATAGTCCAATAATTTATACATCGTTTTTTTTTTACGTAAATGTTTTTGCATAATTTAATTACACATTTAACATAAATCGTTGTAAAGCTCACTTCCAGGAAAGTCCTTTTAATGGTCTTATTCCTATAAAAGACGCTTTAAGATTGAATAAATCCAAATGGTTGTTTAGTGTTACAGCGTAGTCGTAAATATTTAATATACAAAAATACAACCGATCAGTCCCTTAAATCAAATATTTTTAAATTCACCGAGAGAGGATAATGAATACAGGCCACTGTTTGCTAAAAAACAATTCATTAATTTACAGATTTAGTGTGATTGGAAAAAACATGAATTCGCCTACAAAATTAAATAGACAGGGAATATAAAAGAGCGCAAGAGTGAAAGTGTTGGGAAAACCGAAATATCTGTTAAAGCGACATGCAGGATTCAAACAGTGTGCGAAAGAGAATGAACAGGGAAGAGTAAGCAAAAAGTGAAAGTGTGTATGCATGGAGATGAATGAAACGAATGAAAAAGAGGCGCAGCGTAGATTTTTTGAAACAATATATAATATAATGCTGAAAATGCATGTGCGCCACAATCAGTGCAATAAGCGCTGGCCCCTCTCACCGCCAAACTATGTAAATTACTGAATATGTTTTGAAGTAAATTTGTCGGTCTCTTATGCTTTTGCTTAGTAGCGATCAGAAAATAAGTTAGCTTTTTCTTGCAGTAGTGGCTCATTTAAAGGCGGTTAATTTGATTCTGCTTAGAAATTAAAGCAACAACATACTGTCCTAAAGTCATGTCTACGCGATGTAACCAGACACTAGTCGATTTAATCAAAGTCTCGCGCTATTTATAAATGGAAAATTTTGAGTTTATACGAGGAAAAAGAACAAAAAAAAAAAAAAAAAAAAACAAAAGAAAAGAATAGAACAAAGATCGAAGGATAGCGGTTGGGCATATAATTCATGGGCGTTGGCGCTTGGCTCAGAAATATTTTTCCACATCGGGAGCTCAACGATGGACCAACAGCTAAGCGCCAGCCAACGTGGCTCGATACAACTTTGCTTTATCGGCCAATCGCCGTTCGACTCTCGCCCTCGAATCCTTCAAAGCTCGGCCCTGACATTGTAGCCTGCGAGTATTCCAAAGCGATCGGAGCAACGGGGAACCGAGGCGACGGACCTCGTCATGCCGGGAGGCCCCCCACAAGACCCAGTCTCGACGCCGAGCGACTCTCTCTGTGTGTGTGCGCGCGTGTGTGTGTGTAGGGGAGGGGGGCGGGAGGCCCGGGAGGCTCGTGCATCGATCGCGCCTTTGAAAAAAAAGCCCCGCGACACACGAAGTATTCGCGCAGAGAGGCAGGCTCGAGGAGTCCGGCGAGACGGGCGAGCCGAGGTACGCGGGGGGTGGGGGGGCGATTAAGTTGGGAGGAGGGCTCCAAAGCACGAGAGAGCGACCGTGACGTAAGAGAGCGCAGATCATAACTCACGAGCTATTGCGCGGCGAGTAACCGTGATTGCATTGTCGACTCGGATTTACCGGTGGCTGGATCGGGGCGACATGTCCGCGATGGAGATAGAGAGAGAGAGAGAGAGAGAGAGAGAGGAAGGCTCGGGAATCTTAGCTGCGGAAAGCGAACGGCATATTACGAATACGCGTGCCACAACGGAATTGATAATGCAACACGGGATCAAGTGCGACATGAGCGCGTGTACGCGTGCGCTCGTTAGCTTCCTTCCTTCCTTCCTTCCTTCCTTCCTTCCTTCCCTCCCTCCCTCTCGCTCTCCTTGCCGCCTGTCTGTCTTCACGTCTTATTTTCCCTTCCTATCTTCTCAGTCCTTCCTGCTTTTCTTATTCGTTGTTCGGCTGATAGCAAGGGAGCCAGACTCGTGGCTCCTCTCTCTTGGCCCGCACTCTCGCACTACCGAAGGCACCGTTTAGGCGTACCTAGGCCGGAAAACGGGTCGACCACGTGACGGCCACTCGCATTAGGCGCAAGCGAGACCTTTTGCGGGTGCGCGACACTCGCACTTCCTACCCAAGCCATGGTTCGGATGGGGGCGGCGTCGAACCGGGTGGCAACTTTCGGCAAGGATAATCGATCATATAAGCTATCGAGAGGCTCTCAACGATACGAGTCGAGGACGAGGAATACTTTGATCCGATCGTTTTCGGGAATTCCTGATTTCAATAACATTGCGAATAGTTAAAAACTCTTAATTGATTTTTGGCTGCATCCTGCCGAGATAATAGAGGCGTTTTCGCTCGATAGTGATTGTAAATGCTCACCGATTCATCGGCAAGCTATTTTTGCATATTAAACGCATTGCGAATTTCGTTTAATATTTATTTTGGAAGAACTTTTATTCTAATTGGGTGTACACATTTCCAGTTTTTATCAAATTCAATTCGCCATTATTATTGCGCGTTATTTTCTCTCGCTTTCCGAATTTTCCATTTAATAATCGTCTCGTATTGTCGTCTTGGGCAAGGGAATTCATCGATATAAACATTTCAATCGGGCCAATATTTCCAATCTGTAATTACGCGGCTCTCTCATTTTTTTCTTTCTTAATTTTCTTTTGGGGTTTGTTTTCTTATCCCTGTACCACGGGCTTTAACATAGGCTGCGCAAAAAATGCGCGCTTATTAAATTGGGTTTTTTTTCCCTTTTTTTCCTCGATTCCGCCCAAGGATTTTCAAGTTAGAGGTCAGTGGCCCTGCTAGCTTTCGCACGAGGCTCGAAAGTGAATCGGCCGTAGTCCCGGATGTAGGCAGAGCGGCGACTTGCAGGTGTACTAGCGCCGCTACTCTGTCGTTTTTCACTCGCGAAAGCTCTTGTATGCTTGACGCAAATAACGGTCGCACAAGCGTTGGCCTCGGCCCCGTCGTTGTGGATACGACCACCAGAACCAGGCGAGCGTTCATTCATGAATCCCCTGTCTCCGTCTCTCTTTTCCCCGGCCTCTCCAGCACGTGTGCAAGCAGCCTTTTCCTCTTTTTCTCCTTCTTCGGAACTTGCTCGTCATTCGAATACCTTCGGGAGACCGAGGAGAAGGGCGGAGGGCGAACTCGAGCGCCCCCGAGACAAAAAGGCCAGGAGTAAACTATCCTGGATTTTAACCCAACTCACCCTCCTACCCTTGATTTATCTCCAATCTTCACGGATTCTTCTGCAGTACTTTTTCTTCTTATCTATTTTTGGATGCACATATTGGAAGTGGAATTCTCAAGCAGCTTACCCGATAAAGCAAAGACGATTCAATATTCGTCTAATCTTAATTCGTTTACTTATTCTATTCTGGATGCTTTTTCTTCGAAACTCTCCGTTCATCAAAGTCAAGGCCTTCGGCATAATCACTACATTTTATTCTGTAAAATTATACATCATGGATTCGAGAATTTCTCCCATCGAATTCGCAACTCCTTTCAGCTCGACTAAACGCTTCTTTTTATAATAAATAATAATATTATACGCGGAGCATAAGGAAAGATTCAAATTTATTATACCGTTGTATTGTTTATAAAAACCTTCTATATCTCAGTGAAATAAAATTCTTGACTTATGTTAAACCCCACCCCCTCTCCCCACATACATCCCACACCCTATTTCAATACATTAAGAAGACTCCCCCAATTTTACATCGTAAGCCTAGGATTATGCGTGGTGAGAGTTTATTCTTCATAATTATGAAAAACGCTATATCAATTAGCCAACTACCCTTCGTAAATTAGTATTAATCTAAAGTAAAATTTATTTATTTTTCCTCAAAATGGAATAGCCGTACGAATATGTAATAATTTTTACTCGCCAAAGTAGCACCACAGCTCGATTTTTAGGTTCACCCTTTCCCGCTTGATTAATACGTTTTACCGTCTTTTTCTTGCTCTCACTTGGACTTTCACGCCACGACTTCCCAGTTCCTCGATTCCTTTTTATGACTCTTTCTTGCACCCGGTGAAAACCATTGAGAATGAGTTCGGAATTGTTCTCTAATTGGGTGCTATCGCCTGGACTATAACTTTAAGCGATCGATAAATAAAAAAAAGTTTCTAAGCTCTTGGTCTTCTCATTTTCTTTATATCGCCGTTGAACACGAACTAAGCGCTTATATAAACCATTATTTATCCGACACGTTTCTTTGTACTTTACATTGATTTTAAAATTGAAACGATGTATTAACAAATGTTGATATTTCATTTCATTGATACTTCAATTGTTTTTTTTTTTTTTTTTTGTTTTTTATTTTTATTTACTTTCTGATCGAATTTCCATTCTGCACACCGCAAATAGAATTATTTATGTTTATTTAAGTTGTTAATACTACTATAAAGTTTTTAAATCAATAGAGCCCGTGCAGAAAAAGCATTTGTATTAAAATACGCACATTATTATTGTGGTGTATTTTGAATGTAGAAATGTTTATACTTGGAATAACCTTTCCAAATTCAATTTCACTTTTCTGATTCAATTTTTTATTCTCGATGCATCAAAGATTTGCCTTACAACTATAGACAAAGGAGCGATACAAAGTAAAGCTGTATTTGTGCAAGAATAATTTTTTTTGTACCTTTCCACACGAATGAAGAATTAAGAATGAATCATTCAGGTATTTAAATGACACTGATGTAGAACGATCGATATAAATAAATATAAATAAATTCGGAGCCACGGTTGAAATTTTATTATGTATTAGGTGTCACGAATGTCATTGTAATGAATTTATGTACATAATCTATTCGTTATTATTGGCGAATTGTATAAAACAATCTAATATGAAAATGACCGAGTAATTTCGCAGTTCCGAGCAGTGTAATCAAATATGATAGAAAATATCAGGAGAACGAATTTCCCTTTGTGTAGAGAATTGTCGTGGGTGGAAGTTTTCGGGAATCACAGGACAGCATAGAGTATTGCGACGGCCATACAATCGTTGGAAGAGGCTCGAGGTGAGAGAGGAGTTTGCGTGTTCCATTGGTGCATGTCAATTAGTTTGGGATAATTGGTCGAACGATGCCCTTGAACCCTCCTTGGATATTGATTGGATGGCAAGAGCGAGGGGAGGGAAGTGGTAGAATATTAGAGAGAAGAGGGCGAGGGGGGAGAGGGGGACACGAAACTGCGGTGACGGCGTTGCACATCCTCTTCTGTATCATCAGCATCGTCGCCGCCATGATCAACTTCGTCTCTTTATCTTCTCTTCACCTTATAATCTTTACGTCTCGCTTGATTTTGCCTTCTTTTTTTCTCATTCGCTCCCATGGTCCTTCCATTATTTCCAAATTCATTTCTATCTTTTCTTTGATCCTAGATGTAATTTTGAGATTATATTATTAAGGGAGAAAACAAGTCTTTAATAAAAGTCATTTTTTGTAATTTATTCGAATATTTAATGTCCGGGATGTATATTTGACATACATACATACATATATATATATATATATATATATATATATACACATACACATTTTTATTTAATAATTAGGACTTCATATGTATATATAATATTCTGAAAAAACATTTAACAAAGTGTTCTTCATTAATGGTACTGTTTCGATTCACACTGCGTCGACGAAAATTATTGGTAATACTTCCTCTACTTTTAAATCACTTTTATCATTGTTTCATTTTGATATATTTCTCAACCTTATTCTGATACTACTTCATTTTTAATTGAAAAGCAGTAAATAATGGATATTCTCAGCGATTTTATGGATTTGCAATGTATTTTTCAGATAAACGCTCTCGGAAATCTTACTTCGACTTATTTGTTATTTCAACGATTTGAAATTTATCCGCTAGCGCCTTATTTTCAGGGTCGTTCGTCACTCTTACCGATTATTAGGTAAGGTTTTGGTTGGATGCAACTCTTGTGAAAACATCGCACTGACATACATCGAGGCTCAGCCAGCCAAAAAGCCTTTGTTAAATTCTTCCGGGCTCGGTGGATGTTCGACATTAAAAATCATCTTCGGCCAGAACGATCTACTACCCCTATCCCTTCTCTGGTCATTTCATCGTATTCCCTCTGACATCCCTACTCCTCCCGATCGCGTATCCGCATTTTCGCATCCATCTTTCTTCTCCTTCCTCTCTCTCTCTCTCTCTCTCTCTCTCTCTCTCTCTGTCCCTTCCTCATTTATCCACGTTCACTCGAGGGCTTCTTCCTCCCTGCGAGGGATTCCCAACCGCTCGTGGCTTTTATTCCAACTGCGCCGCCGCCGGCGCGCCAACCCCGTTTCTACCACCTCCTCTCCAGTGGCTTCGTGGACCGGCGACGCCGACGCCGACGGCAGCGGCAGCAGCAAGAGAGCCCCCCTTTATTTATTTAATTGAACGTTGGAACGCCATTTTGAAAGGACACACCCGCGTTTGTATGCAGGGCGCGACGTTGGCGATGGACCTTCATCCCCGCCTACCTCCTGTCCACCCCCACACGCCCTAACACATCCATGCTTTTTTTTTTTTTGAACGCACGGCCTCTCTCACCGATAGCTCAACTCGTCTTTGTCAAAGATGCCACGCTCTTTCATCTGACTTCCATTAGCTTTTTACTTGAATTTTTTTTCTTCTTCTCTAGTCGCGGGGGTGACTGGCTATTTTGTCCCCCTCCACTACCTTTATTCTATCTCGCCGCGTCGAGCGATCTGCTTTCCTTTTGAGCGGCTTTTTTCCAAGAGCAATAGTTTGTAACGGATTTCTTTTTTTATTGTATCAAAGCTTTGTTTGACCTCGGAACGACAAGGTAATTCCAAAGCGTTTTGTAGTTTTGCATTCTAGTCGAAACTATAAGTTAATTACATTCTCGTTATTACTACTCTAATAAAATCACGCCTTTACGTTTTTTACGCCTTTACATGCATAACGTATTTCAAGTACTAACATCTGTGCAATAATTGATACGTCTGTCTTTTCTTCTTAAACAACTTGGTTTAATTTCGTAAATTAAAAGTAACGAATACTCTTTCTTGTAAGATTATAAAGGGTTCGGTTGAATTTCTTTTTCCCAATGACTGGTCAAAATAATTGCAAAAAGATTATTAAAATACGCATATAATGAAATTAAAATCTGATAAGGACTCTTTACTTTTTGGAGTTCTAAAATCCTAGCAGCATAAGCATGGGCACATGGGTTTCATAATAAAATCGAAAATTACCAGACTCTATGCAAGTTAAACGTAAAAATTTAATTTCCCTAATAGAAGGTTAAACTAAATATTCATTATTGAGCCTAAAATTTATCGCAGCGCGTAATTAAGCGAGAAGAGAAGAAGTTATACTCTCGTACAATTTTCGGATATTAAAGCATTGCGGATAATATGGGATTCGCACGAGGGATCGATTTTGTATAAAAGACGCGTTAAAGGATTTTTTAATTTTGCCCCGCCACCGACGGCGTTGCCGCCGCCAGCCTCAGCTCCTCCCCCAATGAACGAGGGATCGAAGGGAAATATAATTATTATCGGTTGGCTATATAAAATTGCTGCAATGCCGAGTCAGCGAAATCAGGGATTATCAAGTATTATGAGAACGGAGAATCGAAAATCCCTCCTTGGCCTTTTCACCCCTTTGCGCCTTGATGATGTCACAAGAGGAGTAAAGCTCTCTCCCCTCCTGCAGGTTGAAAAGCCTTTTTTGCTAGGCGCAATGAAAGACTATTAAAAATACATTTTGACAAATGTTAGGTTTCATTTCGTATTTATGAAATTTTAAGAATAATAGTTTTTGAATAGAATAAAAATTGGTGAGGTCTTATTCTACAAGTTTAATTTTTTTGAAAAACGTGTTTCTGGCATTTTAATTTTATAATGCGTGTGTATATATATATATATATATATATAGATATATATATATATATGTGTGTGTACAGACACTGCATGTAATTGAATAGGATAAAAGTTATCATCGTCTACATGCAGTCATTTCATTAATGTACAAACAAATGATATTTTTTTCTTCCATAATTTATGAAGTAATAACCTACAGATTGCATTTTGCTTAAGACAGTAGGCAAGAATAATGAGCACATTTTTCTGAAATCAATTTTTTAAAACTTGCGGTAAATGGTACGAGGCGAATGAACTCTTGATTACTGTTGGCGAGTAATTTACACGAATGTATCACGACTTTGTTAGAGCTATCATGTATTGTGAGAGAAATATTTGCGTAAGTAGGCAAGCTTACGGAACGTAAATATAAAAGGAACTACAAATATATGGGCTTTATTTGAACGGTAACAGTATGTAGCCATCTTGGCTCGCAAGCTTTTCATGAAAAGCGAAGATCATTTCCTTATTTCGACGACACGTAATAGGATTATACGAATCCTTTTCTGCTTCGTCTCTGCTCTTTCTCTCTCTCTCTCTCTCTCTCTCTCACTCTCTCTCTCTCTCTCTCTCTCTGCCTCTTGATTTTTCTCTCTCTTTCTCTTTTCCCCTAACTTCCTCTCTTCTCTCATCCAGCCACGTAGCCGACTTATCGTCGCGTTCGTTATTTCCCTTGTCATTTGCTTTTCTCTGTACGTGAAATCAAAAGGGAACAGACTGCGCTAAATAGTAAAAGCAGGAGTCCAAGATCGCAATAGCATTAATAAACATGTGTTACGCAGCGTCCGTAATTCTCGTGCTCTCCCCAATATCATTTAGTAAGTATATATATCTATCCCCTAAATGGTCGACATCCGGCGCACGGCCTTTTTAGTCCTGTTTTTCAATGCCAGAGCCCTTACTTTCCTCGACAATGAACCGCGGCGACGCCGCGCGTCACGTAACTTGGCCGACCGCACATAAATTTCGCGAGGATCGTAATGCGTGCGGGTTGTAAAGAGGCTACGCAATTGTTAAAATAGACCCGTGAACATCGTCCGAGCCTCTCTTGATTTCTCTAGCCCTCGGCGTCCCTCGTACTTTTAGCGCTCGCGACCCTATTAAGGCCGGCCAGCACCTCGGGGCGGCGGAGGCGGGGGCGTAGGGAGGCGGAGAGGAGCCGGCAGGCGGCCGTCCCACTCACCCGGAGGGCTTTCTCTAACTCTCTCGCATTTTCCTCGCGAAATCGACTTGCCGCGTACGTGCATCCCTCGCCGGCCGGCACATGCGCGCCCACGCACACAAGGCTCTCGCACGCGGTCGGCCTCTCCTTCCTCGGGCGCTCGAGCGGGGGCCGGAGAGTGGGTGGCTAAGGTTGCGGGGCGCCTTCAGGGGCGGGGGAGTGGGGAGTGGTCGATATGGCCCCGCGCGACACGCGAGAGACCGTGAGAGTGAGAGAGAGAGAGAGAGAGAGTGGGATAGGGGCGGGGGGGGGGCCGGGTCGAGCGACTCTGGCCTTCCCTATTCTTCCTGCGGGCGTTTTTGCCGAGGAATATTCCCGTCGATGGCGCGGCGACTGCACGACTTGGACGCGCGCCCTACGACTCCCAAATTCATCGCGCCCTTCTCTCCCCGCGGCTGTCCTCGTCGTCCTCTAACCCGTTCGCAATAGTGAGGTACGAGTCACGGTCTCGCGAGGCTCGGGGCAGCCACAACACCAGGGGCTCTGGTCAAAGAGCGCGGAGCCGGTGATATTACTCGGGCATCGGAGATTTAGCCCTACAAATGCTCGGTCATCGTTTATCACCGCGCGATACAGGATCCCGTGCCCGGGTCTACGGTCCGATACTACTGCGTGTTCGCGACCCTGGCTATTATCGATACCGCATGGGGTGGGTGGGGGTGTGCGCTATTAAGCCGATGGATAAGAAAAAGGTCTCGGACGACGGAATGATAAAAATATTTATAGGCAGCCAGGGCAGCTACGCAAGCCCACGGGAGAAGGGGGAGTTTGTTCTCTTTCTCTCTCTCTATCTATCTATCTCGCGAGCCTCGCTCTTAGTCGGCCAAGCGGAATTGGTCGATGGCAGAGGCCTCGCGGAGTAGATGCGAAAGACAACAACAACGGGGAAGTCGTCGGTAGGGATGGGAAAAGTGTCAAAAATCACGCGGAACGATGTGAAAAAAGCGAGCTGAGCGGAAAGCCGGCGAGGGCTGGGCGCGGAGGAGGAGGAGGAAGAGGAGGAGGCGGGGGTCGTCGGGTGTCTATCGCTCCTGGCCCCACTCGCCACCGCCCCGTCGCCGGCTTCTCCTAATCGCGCGCCACCCCTGAGCGCGTGATTAAAGAACAGCGGGAGGAGGTCGGTCGGTGAGGGGCTGCCGGGACCTCGGTCTGCGGCGGTAGGGTCGAGCCCGCAGACACAGGGGGGGGGGTGGAAAGGCTCTCTCGACTGCTTCTCGTGCGCGATGGCTGACGGCTGCTGCCTGCGTCCCCGTCGTTGGCTGCTCCGCTCCCGTCGACACCGCTCGACCCTTCGAGCCCTCTCCTCCTCCCTCCCACGCATTCTAGCCTTCCCTCCCCGACCGACGACCCGACGGCCCACCCACCCCCCCTCCCACTCTCGCTACCCTACCCTCTGCGCCCTTTTTATCTTTGCTCTCTACCCCCCCCCCCCTTTCTCTCTCTCTCTCTCTCTCTCTCTCTCTCTCTCTCTCTCTCTCTCTCTCTCTCTCTCTCTCTGTCCCGTTCTCTCGCTGCCTCTCGGAGATTGTTGTTACCGCTTGCTGATTCTTTTTGCCTCCGTGACGCGATCAGCACGCGAAACAACTTTCCCTTTTTTCCTCGCTACCTGTTCTCGCGGGATTCTCGCTTTTTCAGACTTTGGGATACTTTCACGTAGTGGTGCTCTGACGGCTAGGGGCAGGTCGGGGAGTCTCGAATTTGAATGCATTATGAGGCTTGTTTTAGGATGTTTTCGTGGTTGGGAAAGTACAAGAAGTTTCTCACCGATTAAGGACACGATTATGTATGTTGCTGTGGGTGTATTAAGTTACCAAACTCCCAAGCATTAGTTCGTCAAACTGTAACGCATCTTACTGCTAATTAAAGTAGCATAATTTATTATTGAGGGGCTGAATTATTATCGAAGATAGCCAACAAATATAGTTGAAATTTTCAATTTATAAATTTATAATTCTCAATTCGCTCGTGCTCCTGAAATCCATTATTATGATAGATTTATACGAATCTTCATTAAGAATTACTATCTTCGTTAAGCAAAACCAGACCTTTTTTTAATTTATACATTATAAATATATTTTTTCTTTTTTTTCCTTTCTTTCCAATTTGCATTGTACTACAATTCCTACAAATTCGGCCCCTTTTTTAATATTATGGTAAGATAAATTTATATCTAAACGATCTAAGATGTGTAAACTCAAAAATGACACTTTATCGTCTTGTGCAATTTCCTTTTTAAAATCGAATACAATTTACATGCAAAAAATAAAAAAGTTTTTATAACTAAAGCATTGACGCATATTGATAACGCAGATTTTTCGACAAACGGAAACCTCGTTTAGAGTAGCCCTTTAATGTCAATTATTAAAATTTTTTATTAGTCTAGTCATTTTACTAGTCCTATTGATATAATTAATTTTCGTTTAACCTTTTTAGGAATTAAACTTTTAATTAGTTTGTATTAAAATTTCGATAATCATTGTTTCGTTAGATGAGAAATCAACGTTTTTTTTTATTTACGGTAAACACTCGAACGTATTTCTTTCATTTTTTTGTCTTAAACTTTTGATAGGAGCTCGATCTACTTGAAATTCGAATACGGTTAAAATAAGTGCCTCTATTGGTGTTTGAATGAGCCTACCAAAAACACTTTTCTATAAATGAATAAATTACATAAAAAAATTTTCTGCGGTTTTATAATCATAAATGTTTTACCACTGTAATAATTTCAAGCAATAAATTGTTAAAATAGTTTAATTGGAACTAGAATACAATGTTATAAAAAAAAATTTTTACCCCGAGTTCTAAGTGTTGTTGAAAAATATAATGCTTCAATAAAATTGCATATGCATTTTTTTCGATTAACTTTTCAAATTTCTGTATTCTCATTTAAATAGAAACATAACATTTACAAAATATAAATATTGTCGACAACGAATCTATGTTAGGTAAAGAGCCTTGAAGTACTTTCATAATAAATTGGAGTTGTGTTACATTTGGAGTGATTATGAGTAAGAACAATAAAGAAAATTGTATAATTAGAGATGATTCTATATTATTGAATAATGTTGTGAAACATGTTGAAATCATATTATTTAGAATTGAATAAGGTTGCTTGATAAAAAAACTAAATAATAAAAAGAAAGTAAATGATAAATTAAAAAAAGAAAAAATGTGTTATGAAAATACTTGAGATAAACGGGGAAGAAAAAGCATAGGGTTAAATTAGATTTAAAAGAAATGAAGCAAAAAACTGTCACAGTTGGAATCTAGAAAACGTAGAGGCAAACGGTGGAACTTTTTTATTCATCGAGTGATAGATTTTATACTATATTCTATTCTGTTAATAATAAAAATGTAATTTTTGGCATTGTAAATGTATTTTTTGTTGCATAAATAGTAACTCAATAGAAAATCAAAAGAATTAATTACGAAGCTTTCAATACGTATACGGCTAAGTAGCTTTTTTGATTCTCATCAATTATTTTGTAGTTTATACGCAATTTTGTAAGCTGAATTGTATTTTCCCAGCAAAGCTAAATTTCTATCGGAATAGATTAATGGATAAGAATGTATATCAGTAGCTATTGTGAGAGAGTGGAATGGAGGGGAGGGAAAGGTCGGAGAGCGAGGAGAGAGATATTTTGAGAGAAAGAAAGAAAAAGGAAGGAAAAAAAAAAAAAAAAAAAAAAAAAAAAAGTTGAAGAAGAAAAAACAAAGCAGACACTCTGACACGGAGGAAAACTTGCCTGCAATAGGTGCACACTCGGTCGGGTCGCGTAATTAAATTTTTCGTCGCTGCTAATCGAGTGAAAGCTTTCGCTACTCTTCCGCTGTCGCTGTCGCCGCGACTAATTCGCATCTTCCTTTAAACTTTTTTCGCGCAAAAGGTTCTCAGGAGCTTACCAGAGTGCCTCTGTGACATAGAGATCGATCGCAAGGACTGTCAGACCCATCGAGATAGAGGGTATAGGGAGCAATTGCATTTGTGGCCATTCCGCCGCTGTACAAGTGCTTCGAGCTTTTGCGCATTGCCGGGAGTAAAGCTTGAAAAGTACGAGCGAGAGCGATTGCAGGGGACAATTAATTTGATGTATTTGCTTTCGTCCTTTATCTTTTATTTTTTTCTTCTCTTCCGCCTCTCCCCCGCCTCCCTCTCCCTCCCTCTTCCTCTCCCACCCTCTCTCTCTCTCTCTCTCTCTCTCTCTGCCTCTCTGTTCCTCCGTTATCTGCAATTTTTACATTTGCGGCGAAACGAAATATCCTTGATTAACGCAAATAAATTGTAAGAGCAATTGCTCACATTAAGAAGCCATTGCTGCAAAAGCAAGAAGGCTGATAGTGTTTGGCTCGTAGGGAAGCGAGCATTGACTCGAGCATTAGCAAGTGGTTTCAGCTCAGGATCAATAATCGCAGAACCCGGCTAAGCGCGAGAACTATATCGAGCGAGGCTCGAAATCCCATTGATTAACGCATTCTCAGCTTTTGTGCCGAGAGCCGCAAATTAATCCGTTCAGCGGGGTTCGATCGAGCCCCAAGACCAGCGGCTCCTCGAGCCAGGGCCCCGATCACGAGTGCCGAGGGAAGCCCGGCTGCCCCTCCCCACCCCCCGCCTCATTTCTATACCAGCTCGAGGCCAATCGATAAAATTGAATCAATCTGTTTCCGCAGTCGCTGCTGAAGACGGCCGATCAGCTGAAGATAAAGGGCCTGTGCGAGGTGCCGGAGAGCAGGGAAGGACCATCCGTGAGCTTGAGCTCGCCGCCCCGGGACTCCAGCACGCCCCGGATCAACTTCGCCAAGATAAAGAGGCACCATCCGCGCTATAAGAGGCCGAGGATTTCCTACGAGGGTAGCCTCCGCCCCGGGCACGGGCCCGGCCCAAACACGGAGCCCAGACACCACCACAACCATCATCATCACCACCTCGCCGACCCGGCCAAATACAAGGAGGAGGACTTTGTCGAGAGCTACGTGCGCGACTGTAATAAAGAGGTGGGACGGACACAGAGCGAGAGAACTCTAAGCGCGAACTTCCCTCGATCCCTGACAAAATCGATAATCAGCCTCGATTCCCGTGCCCGTTCCACAAGATTGAATATGTCCTCCTGTAAAATGAAGAGTATTGTCGGACGCGTTTTCATCGGGGCGGCCAGTCAAAATCTCGTAAATCGAATTTCTTTCACGTCACCAGCGAAGCCCGATTAAGATGCATTATCCGAGCCGCGCTTTCAACCTACACGCGAACACGATTACGCTGCAGTATTAAATTTAGCGCGCTGTTCGACGTTTTTGCGAAGCTCCTTTCTTACGCGCTCCCTATACGGGAGTCATTAGGCGTTCGCGTGTACGTTAGCGGCAATTCCTCGTACGTACTCACCGTTGGGTTATTCTGTATGTTTTTTTTTGGGGGGGGGGGGAAGGTCTCGCGGAAGGAACGCCCCGAACGGTTGAGAGCTCCTCCGTGGAGCGAGCGGAGTCGGAAGTAGGGCAACTCGGTAGGTCGTCGTCGAGTCTCGAAGCTCGAGCTAAAGTTCCCTCGGGCCGATCGAGTTTTCGGTAAGAGGAGCGAAGGGAGCGAGGCGACCTTTGCCCGCAGGGCAGGACCATTAGCCCAATGAAAAGATAGAAGAGGTAAAAAGCTCCGGGTATCCTTGGCCCCCGGGCTAATCAAGGGGTGGACACGTGCCAGGAGAGCCCCGTACAGAGCCCGGGAGTCCCCGGGATAGACGCGAGCCGAAGCAAGTAGTGAAGTCGTTTTGCCTTGGGTATTCGCAGAACCGCCGAGACTGCTGGCCGGCTGAAGATGACGATTGCATGGAGACGACAGCGACGACCACAACAGTAGTCCTGGACTCGTGCCAACGCAGCAGCAGCAGCGTCGGCGGAGGAGGCGGAGCAGACAACAACAACAGCGGCGCTAACAACAACGCCGCCGGTGCAGTGACCAACAACAACGGTAAGCACGCTGTTACGGAGAGTCCACGCTCCGCGCCTGACGTCGGCCCCCCCCCCCGGCTCCTCGAAGCGCACCCACCTGTCCCCGATACGCCCGCGAAACCGTACTTCCACCCACCCTCGCCACCGTCTGCGCACTGTAAGCGCATCTGCACGCGTGCTACGATGCCCCTCGTTTTGCCCCTCCTGCTTTCCCTCCGTTGCCCCGGAGCCCCGGTCGGTCTCCTGCAGCAGTGCAACCCTCCGCCACGTTCGTCTCCTCCCGACCTTCCTCCACATTTGCCACTCGACTCTCCTCTTATCCTCGCCTACTTTCACTCTTACGGCCAATTGCCGCTCGCGTTGCCATGCGCAAATGTTTACGACCTCGTAAGAAGCCAGGACGCGAACTTTTGGCAGAGACGCCGCTGCTCCTCTTCCTCCCAACGGTCGCCTATCCGCCCTCCTTAACGAGGCCGGTTCTGCCCTGTGCGACTCAATAGTCGCGCGGACGGCGCATTTGTCCCTCGTTGTTACACCATCCGAAGCTCCAAGCTACCTATTATCCCTTTCGTGCCCGGCTCGATTATTAAGATCGCGCGACTTCTCGGTGCACGCGTTGTTTTTACCAATACGGCCACCGATTGCGCCCGGCTCATTGGAAATTCATTCGGAATATTGTCGGGCTCGTCGAAAGGTACCACAAGACCTCCCGTAATCTTAAGGAAATTGTCAATTTGTCCTTTTTCTATGCCTTGAACCGCTATTTTATTATCGAGGAAATAAAAAAAAATAAATAATACAATAATAGCAATGGCTCTATCGATGATTGGTATCGTGTACACGCCACGAAACGAATTCCCAATAATATCTTGAAGGATTATTGGGAGAAAAACCATTGCTTCGTAAGTCACAGCGGCAAATAAGTTTAAGGATGCCATTTGTAATAAGCATTAGCTTACAATAAAATGGCACTCGTGAAGTAAGTGTTTTGCTCGGACGATTTACGACCTTTTAACAAACCTGGCTGTTGTTTATCATTTAAGAGCTCGAGAGTTTTTTAGAACCGTAGGGTGCAGCAGCAGACATTCGTCGTGCGATAAAAAGTAACTACGCCGGGTAAGCCGCCGGAGTTTCGACCAGTCGACTCGAGTCGATTAGGCTTATGAGCGAGAGACCAACTTTTCAACGCAGCTCGGCTCGTGCATTCGCGTAGTTTTCACCGGGCGCGATATCGATCTCCCGCTCCCGGCAGCGATCCTGGCCAAAGCGACGGCCTACAACAGGATCAAAGCTACCCGCTCCAGTTGGCTACTTGGCTCAGCGCGACCCTAACCTCCCCCAGGCCCCCTCGTCCCTGATCCCGGCCGCCGGGAGCGTCCCTGATCAATCGTGGCCGAAGCTCGAGGACCGCGGGGCTGCTACCAGGCGTGGGGCGACCTACCGATCCCTCGCCGAAGGGGGCAGAAAGTTTTCACGTCGTAATGAAAAGGTGACATGTTCTGTCACACAGGCCTCGGCCACTACGGCCACCATCCGGACCCAGGCGAGGTCGACCTGCCGCCGGAGACCCAGCCGACGCCGCCTAGTGCGACCCTCGTCGGCACGACCATAACCCACCTACGGGACCCGGATCACCATACGGCAGGTTTGTATCGGCCCTCGACTTAAGACTCGCCCCGAGCACGCGAAACGTGAGTTTCGCCAGCCCCCGGTAGCTAAGCTCTAGTGACCGAGCCGCGGGCTCGTTTCTCGAGGGCCGCCGTCGACTCTTGACTCCCCCACTTATACTAGTTTTTCACCGCTCTCAACGGGTCATGCCATCGAGGGATTGGCCCCGCCGACCAAGTCTGGGAGTCCCGCGATGGACGCGAGCCGCGCGATCGCACCGAGGCTTAGCCCGCTAATCGATTCTGGCGGACGCGCCGACTAATAACAACTCGTGCAACATCTCTTGGTTTGCATCTGCTGCCCGTTTGTTTGGCTTGATTTTCCCTTAACTTTTTTTTTCTTTTTTTTTTCCGTCACCCCACCCCCCCCCTTTAACTTTTTATTTATTCATTTATTATTATTTTTTTTTTTTTTAATGCCTCGCGACGGGCGAATCGATGGCGGCCAGTCATTTCCAAAACGGATCAGTCCTTTCTACAGTTATTTACACTACTTCACGATCGCGTTAATTTGCCCGTATAATAAATCTGACTTTAACCGCGGTAGTGCATTATTATTAATACCGAGGCACAAGTTTTTGATCGCGAAGCCAAGCAATTTGACTACGACGATTTAATATTTCCTATATTTCTTTATCGTTCTTTTATAATGCTAATTTAGTGCAACAATAATGAGCTAACTTTTAGGTTCACTTATTATTAATTAAGCTATAAGTAAGTAGTAATTTTGTTTTTCAACATAAATTCATAAAATACAACAATAACTCTTTCATTTCGTTTAATAATTAGCGCAAGAAAGTCCTACTCCTCGCTGTCTTCATTCGTCGTTCATAAACAGAGACAAGATGTTTACAGCAGGTAAATTATTACAAAAAAAAAAAGACAATCGCGTTGGTTTAACGATCGAGTGGCAAGGGTGTCTCGTTACTTTAATTACTTTCTTTTTACTTTTCATTCTACTTAATTAATAAAACGCTTTGTAATATTTTTTTCCAAACTTAGATTACTCTCCATCTGCAACACTAAATCAAAACAAAAAATAATGATGCTATGGCCATTATTAAAGATGAAATTTTCCAGTTAATTTAATTTATTTCTTACAATGCGCGGAACATTTTTCTATCTTTATCTTAATCATTGGGGCGGGGGGAGGTATGTATTCCTGTAAATATAAAATGCAATCGTTTGTATAATAGCGCAACGAAAAATAGCTACGCGAAGTCTTATTTATTTAATATATTTGTAATTAATATTAGAGCTCGTAATTTGTACATATAAATGCGCCTTACGCTTTTATCTGCGGTCAAATAATGAAGAAATTTTGCGTCTTGCGTGGAAAAACACCGCCATGTTTACGTAAACGACATGGTTTAGCGTGACGCACATCGCTAGTTTCATATTATTTTCTGACAGTAAATAAGAATTATTTTGATGCGCTTCAACCTATCTAGTTATTAAAAGCTGCATAAAAATTACAATCTTCTCTCTTATCGACATAACTAATTTTCTCAACGTTGTCATCCGAGGTTTATTTATATCGTACAGTGTATAAGCATTTGTAGAATTTATTTTCAATTTCGATTCTGGCTAGTACTGCATTAGTTAAAAAAATAACGAATCTGTTGTTGATATTAGATTAATTATCATTAATGTATTTCTTATATCAATTATCATATTCAAACGTCAATTGAAGGGCTTTTATAGCAATACATTATTTATAAAAGAAAATTTGCTACACGTAAGTTTAATAGGCACTGATATTAATTAATAATTCCATAAATAAATAAAATATTAATTTATTGATGCACTGGAATGTGTAAACGAATTTACGTAGTTTTTTACCTACTACTGATTCGCAACTCATTCAAATGCGAATGTTTAAATTTCAATGCAATAATTATCTTGGTCAAAATTGTATAAATTAAAAATTTTAAGTGTAAGACAAATAATACTTTATTGATTTTTTTCTAATTTGACATTGTAAATTATGAGTAATATATGTAATTCTTCGGATCATTTATTTATGTAATATTTTTTATTGAGTTCAAATTATAGTAATAGTTACAAAATTGTTATCATTTTATCAGTATACTGTAGTTCAGTAACTTGAATAGGTAATAAAGTAGTACATAAAAGTTTTAATACATTTTACGTAGCAATTAATAGTAGTCGCCAAATTATATTTATTGAAGTAAATCAGTTACAATTTAAGAGTAAAATAAAAATAGAAGAGCACATTAACACAATAAACACATTGTGCAATGTTTGAAATACAGGATAAAAAATGATGAAAATAAGACCTTCAATAAGACCAGTAACAAGAACATTGAGTTATTAATATTTTTATGTACCGTAAAAAGTAATGTAATTTTTTACAAATCTTTTATAAATTTGACAAAATATTAATTTTCAAATTTTCTCAACTTTTATAAATTTAAATTAAAAAAAAAAAAAAAAGAAAGAAAGAGTTTTTAAAATTTGATAATCTATAATGTAATGCTTATTAGGAAAAAGCCTTTTAAAATAATTTATTCATCCAAGTGACCGATACGTCTGTTGTCATTGTATAAAAAGCAGTGATGACTGACAAAGGGTGTACTTTTTTTATTGGCGAACAAGGCAATTAAATAACAGTCATTAGTCTAAATGCAGTAAAGCACTGTCTCATCGCATAGTTGTAAGATAATTTGATGCATTTAGTAATTCCATTACCATAACGATTTTGGCCCAGAATTCCGAAAGCTGCGAGCAGGGAAATACGCATCGATCACTGACAATAATTTCGGTGATACTTAAATAAAATAACGGATATTGTGTAGATGCATTTCAGCCGTAAAAAGCGTAAGCGAAAGAGAGAGATAGAGATAGAGAGAGAGAGAGAGAGAGAGAGAGAGAGAGAGAGAGAGAGAGAGAGAGTGCGTGCGTGTAACGACTTGTAAATTATGACAGAAGGATACAAAGTATTAGATTTGCAATGAAGAGTCACGGGCAATGTAATCAACACTTTGTTTTATCCGGATCAGTGGTCGGGGGACGATAAAGTAAGATGAAGAAGTTCTCCTCGCGATAGAGAGCCGCGGGGTAATCGGATGTGGACCATGATGAGCTCGTGGGAGTTATCGACCTCACGAGTCACGTCAATTTGGGCGACTCAAGGTACAAGTACCGAGCATTATCCTGCAATATTGCGCGTGCGTGGGCGGGCACACGCAAATCTAATCACGAGCAGTTAAGCCCGATTGGGTCAATTATTTTGATTCCTTGAGCGGAGTAATGAGTGGCAGCCACCAATGCCGTCCTCGCATCATCGCGCTATACTTTTTTCTGCACCTCGTCTCGTACGTCTATGAATATTTCGCCTCTTTCTTTTTCCTCGTCTACGTAAACACCCGCACGCACACGTCCACGTATATTTTTATATATGTATGTATAAACATGTGTGCGCGTGTGCGTCCCCCAACTTCCGCAAGTCTCTTAAAACCGCGAGGACGTTTTCTAACGAATTCGTGTCGACGACGTTAGCGTAGTACGCCTTCCACCGTGTGGCCCTAATTCGTTGGTTCGCGTGCTCTAGTGCCGCGACGAGCGTCTACTACGATTGTCGGGCTTGCGAGTTCTATGAAGTGGTAATTTTCCTTTTTCCGAGAGCCCGAAGCCACAGGCGCCGTTAGAGCAGTGGTCGAGTTAGAGAATAAGTTACGGGACCTTGACAGGGGGGGTGCAGTGGCTTCCGAGAAGGGCCCCGAGCGATCGAAATATATTGCAATTCATGGGAAATTCTCAATAGTTCAATGGTGAAAAAGGATCGAGAGTTTCATAAATCATGAAATAGGAGAACGAGCTCTCCCGTTCGCTTTTTTAACAGCCGTTGGCTTCCTCTCTGCCTTAACTTCCTCGTCATGAGTTCCAATGCGAAATAATGAAGTGAATAATAATAAGCCGAGCTATTCAATATTCATGTCACTGTCTTGCACTCGGTTGGTGCCCGCGTGGGCTCTTGGGTGGTGGGTGTACGCGCGCGCTTAATCAGCGAGACGAGCGAAGATAATTTTACTTTCCATCTCGCTGCTGTGGTCTGCTTTTAAAACGGGATAATTTTCGAAAGCAATGGGACTTAACGAAAATAAGGCGCGCTTCACGCGGGTAAAAATCGTTCCGCCGATTGTCCTTGAGCGACGAGCAATGGCAAACGTATTGACCAAGTAAGGATCCGCAAATAAAAGTGCAGGGCCAATTTTGAAAAGCCTTTTCGAGTCTCCTCTATCACGGACGAGCTGCGGAAGTCCGTAGGATAGTTGAAGCCCCGGCCAATTCAGTTGCAACTTATATATATATATCCCCTATCGAATACTTATCGCACAAGCGCCAATGGACAATTGGCATTCCGAGGCACAAATCACATTTCAATCCAGACTTATTAACATGCACCGCGTAAGGGACGAGGCTACCGAGCGCATGTCTATCGGTAGTCGCGCGCATTAGTAACACTATTAACCGAAGCGAGAGTAGTTCTATCCAGAAGATTGCGCGCCTCTTCGATGTCTCACCAGGCCCTTATCCCTTTGCAGATATCCAGAGCTGCGACAGCGTCAAGATAAAGTTCGAGACGCTGCACACGATGGATTCGTCGGACACGATCGACATCGACAGCCACATGTCCGACCGGGCGAGCGTCAGTTCGAAGAACGCCGACGACAACATGATGATGATAACGCCCGAGCTCCTGGGCCTGATGCCCTCAGGGAGCTCCGTCCACTCGGACTCCGGTGAAAACAACTCGCGCAGCCATTCCGGGCAGTCAGGCTCGCACCATCACGGCTCCAAGTCTTGGACGCAGGAGGACATGGACGCGGCCCTCGAGGCTCTCAGGAACCACGACATGAGCCTCACAAAAGCCTCCGGTGGGTTTTTCCTCCTCCTCCCCCCTCCTAATCCTGCTCCTGCTCCTGCTCCTCGGGGCTCGAGCTAAGCAGACTTAGCCCGAAGCCCGGGGAGCACTCGAGCTTCGAGCAGCCGAAACGAAAGCCCTAACCCCGCGTCTCCTCTGTCCCCAGCGACTTTCGGCATCCCCTCGACGACGCTCTGGCAGCGGGCGCATCGGCTGGGCATCGACACCCCGAAGAAGGACGGGCCCACCAAGTCTTGGAGCGACGAGAGCCTCAACAACGCCCTCGACGCCCTCCGCACCGGCACGATCTCGGCCAACAAGGCCTCCAAGGCCTTCGGCATACCCTCGAGCACTCTTTACAAGATAGCGAGGCGGGAGGGCATCAGGCTGGCCGCGCCCTTCAACGCGAGCCCCACGACCTGGTCGCCAGCGGACCTCGACAGGGCCCTCGAGGCCATCAGGTCCGGCCAGACCTCGGTGCAGCGCGCCTCCACCGAGTTCGGCATACCCACCGGGACGCTTTACGGCCGCTGCAAGAGGGAGGGCATCGAATTGAGCAGGAGCAACCCTACGCCCTGGAGCGAGGACGCGATGACAGAGGCCCTCGAGGCCGTCAGGTAATCCATTAGGCGCCCCTCCGTCCTCTCCCGGTACTCCTAACCCTCAAGCCTTCACGATCGAGAGTACTTTCTTTTTATCGTGCATCGTCATCGTCATCATCGTGTTGTTATTATTATTATCATTGGCATCATTAGCATCGCTTCGAAATTAACTGTTCTTCTTGCTCGCTGAAAAAATCTTTAAATTCCGTATTATTCGCATTGGCCTTTGCCGGTTAAGTCTAACGTTAAAAGGATGCGCCAAAAAATTTCAAATGCTCGCCGAGCATCGGCTTTTATAATCGTCCAAATTATTACGGAGGATCGGGTTACTTAATTCGAAAGTATCTTTACTGTAAAGTGCAATCAATCTATGCTAATTCACTTAATTGTACATGACGGATGCTGAGCTTACTGATAAGTTACACTTCTGCTTCCAAGCTTAATTGCCTCGATAAATTACAGCTGGCCTACATTAATCGTGGCACTCGCCCGTTATTTACAAATAGAGCTCTCGAGAAAAAATTCCATCGCGGATCCCGCAACATTCGTCGGCGTATACATGAATCTTGATTTTCAATTTTAGATTGGGACACATGAGTATAAATCAAGCGGCGATCCATTACAATCTGCCCTACTCGTCACTGTACGGACGCTTCAAGCGCGGCAAGTACGAGGAACCGGTCGTTAATGAGATGTCGCAGGACGGATCGTCGCAGCACTTCCATCAAAGTCCAACCCAGAATCACTCCTCCTCCCTTCCCGACCAAATGCCTTACCAGGGCAGCTGAAATTTACCCCTTTACTAGATCGTTCGGAGCCGATGATCTAGTAATACACAAGGAACATAAACAGCTTAGGCCGTTTTCGGAAGGAGGGAGTAGGTGTGACTAGATTATTGACACAAAGTGAGCGGCGAATTATGAGAGAGAAGAGAGCGAGAGTAGTGAATGAAGGAGTAGTCGGGGCAAAGGGAGCAGAACGAATCGTGTAAAAGTGTAAAGCGAAGAAAATGAGAAAATGATAAAAGACGGTGGTCATTAGCCCAGATATGGTGTCAAATCACTCAGGACTTGAAAATGGTTGACTTCCTCCTGTCAAGTTAGGTGATCGATTCTGCAGCCGACCTATGAACAATTACAACGTCCTAATAACATATACGTGAAAAAAATATTGTATATAAGTTAATCCGAAAGGCGATAGGGCTTTTATGTAATCGTTATGGAGTATACGTAGATTCTGATACCGAACGAGTCTAGATTCAAGGTAAATGGTTTTAGCCGTAACCTTATAGCTGTAATCGTTGATGAAAAAGAAAATGATTAATCGCATTGCTTCTTAGCAATGCCAAGTTTTAATTGCGAAAACTAAAACAGCACAAAATTAATAATGGTACGTAAAATTAAGACATTTATGGTGCACGATTGACATTGACACTATCTGCGGTATGCATGTATCAATGATATTTATACTTATTTCGAATAATGTTCGTTCACTATATTTCAGGAGTTAATTCGTAAAAGTTTTCGTGCAATATTGTATCCATGAATGAATTGTTAAATCAACACAATATTCTGTTAATTTTTTTTTTTAAAGCTTAAAAGCTGCATTGATTCACGGTAATAAGCGAGCACAAGGCTTTTATAGAAATCTTTAAAATTTGTACATCTTCAAACATGATTTAATTATTATTATACTATTATTAATTTCGAATTTTTTGATAGTTAAAATTAAGCTCAGGCGAACATGAACGAGTGTCTTAAATCGTGGATAGAAATAATTTGTACTTGGTTAAAAATTCTAATTTTGACCTACTTTCCTACGTTGTGACAGATTCTATTGTTTTCTATATTACAGAGAAAAGGTAAAATATTTTGTCTAAAAAAAGATACAATTACACGATTGAATTCGCATCGAAACCTTGCCAATTCAGACAAGAATTAAAACAATAATCTTGGTAGGCCAAAGTTTGTAAATTGATATTCGGTAAAGCGGATCGATGCTTTCAACGAAAGATAATGTATTAGATGACATTGCAGTGTTTAAGAAAATTCAAATGGTCTTTAATTCACACATTGAAATATGTGAAATGAGTAGTTATACGAAACGCTATCCGCATCGAACAATATACTTTTATTACAACTCTTAAGCGATTTACCTCCTCGTAGGTTGTTGATGTTACATTCGGTATATCTACTTTTAGTAGGACTTTACGGAGCTATTGTCTTTGAGCTTTTAAGCATTTCAACCCCTTGTGAGCTCTCTCCATGGTAACGCATAACAGAGATTCGCCTTGCTATATAGTCCTCATCCACCATGTAACAGTAGGCTCTCTCCTGGTGTATGCCTATCAGTTCCTTTGCTACACCCAACTCTGGTAACTCACTCAAGACATCCAGATCCGCCATGATTGTGCAACCGTTTCGTATGGCCTCTAGTCCGTCAATAACAACCATACAGCCCGCCGGGTTACCAAACACCAGGAAGTGTCTGTCATAGTTCTGTTCATTATGGTAGGAATCAAATTCTGCCCTGATCACGTAGGTATTCCTTGGGTAGGTATACCTTGAAAATTACACTGGTAACTCATACGAAAATGTTGCTATCGAGAGGCCGGAGATTTGGATTTTCTTTCTTTTGTACAATATTAGTTTAAATATTATAAACTATCACATGCGTGCATTTTTTGCATAACTTAGACAGCAGCTTGCATCCCCCCACCCCTGAATATAAGAAAAGAAAGCTTTCGATTTTTTTATAAATAAATTATAAAGAAGTTCAGACACTTTGTCTGATTGCTGTTTTACGCACTAATTTTAATTCCATAGATAATTTTGCACCCTTAGACATGTAGACAGTATCGCAAATAGTGCAATAAAGTAAACCTTTGTCTGTATTAGAAATATCAACAACTTTTACTTTATGCATTCTATGCTCATCCATACTACAGTAACAATACATTCTTAAATTTTTTGGTATTGGCATTTTTATTGTTTCGTATGTAACAAGTGGTTTTAATTTTTTTGGATTTTTTTGTGTTTTTGATTCTTCTAGAGTAAAAGACTCCATAATTTTGCCCAAACACTGTAATTGCTATTCTCTACGGGTTTTAGTTGATACTGGTTCAGTAGGCACATTAATAACTTATTGCATGGATGTCTGAGATAATGATTTAGCCATTTTAACAGCTGCAGCACGTTGAGTTGTGTCAATCAAATTTAATAAACTTTCATAAGAAAATTCCGCAGATACTCCACCATTTGAATATTTGGCAATGATCGAAATCCTCCCACTGTCTGGCTTTTTGTTCTTGGAAATATACTGCTTAACCGTTTTCGCAACGATCGACTTCCTTAAATTATCTTCTTTGAGATAGTTATCCTGTAATAGCATTCAGTATTCACAATAACCTTAGCAAATTCCAACCTTTAATATGTATTTTATTACATTACACGTTACATATCAACTTATTACTTAAACTTTAGTCCCGGCATTTACGTCTTCTGTCATGTAATACATCGTACCGTTTATACCATCTATTCATTTATTGTATTCAGTACCTGGGCAAAAGCTTCCAATCGATTCGGTGAATTTCTTTGTGGCATTCCAATCCATAATTATCCGAAAAACATGTCAAAAAGTCCCCAGTCAGCATCGCTATACCAATATAAATCATAAGGAAATTTTGTACAAAATTGCATTTGATTTCTATAATATGCTTCTCGTATACCTTATTTTTAGGTAAACTTTGTATACCATCTCGGATACACTTTTAGTAATTCAAGGCAAATTTAGCGCATTTAGCACTCGGGACGGTCTAATATTTTTTGTAACTATTCGTAACCACACGACCAGGCTCTTCTAAAAATCAGCAATAAAGCAAAATAGGACATAAATGGACCATAATTTATTTTAATCTTAGCAACTCGGAGTTTAATCGAGCTCTTGAACCTCAATACATCCGACAGATCATTTCTGTGCATTTCTTCCCTCAATTGACCGTTTGATTCTTGATTTGTAAGTGGTTCATCCATCCTGCAGCCTGTCTATTATTTCTTTTAAAATTTTCATCCTCAAATCGCTATATTCGCAATAATAGGCACGTTGCAATGAATGCTATACATTGCCTTAGCACCTCTTGAACTATTACTTGGGTAAGTTTGTTGAATCGATAAAACGGATTGGCTTCGCAAATTTTTGCGTTTTTCTCTACAAGAAATAATAAAATCATCCTCTTACTCTGTTAATAATATATTAAAGAGTTCAGCGATGATTATGTCGTTTGTATATAATAGAGGAATTTATTGGAAAAATTGATTATTCTTCTTGTTGCTTTTCAGCTAACTGCTAGGTCATTTTTCTTCCTTTTTGGTGTGCTTTATATATCGCACTTGAGAGTTCGGTAATCATTTGAATATCGAATAGATCGTAACTCCTGACCACAGCTGTTAATCGCATATACACGAAACTTTATTCTTTATTTTAAATTCTTTTTTATTTATTTCCTATTAAACTTCAAGTATTTTATTAGTCTCTCATTTATCACTCAATTATCAATTAATGGTGCTATGCCCGTCACTTTCGACATTTTTTAAATTAATAGGTAGTAATGCATTTGTTATTGGTGATTGTACATTAGTTTAATAATTTAAGAGAGCTTTGCCGATTTTATAAGGCTTCGCGGCGCTGGGTTGAACATTATAAATATAGAAATTCGGGATTTTACAATTATAGATTGTGTCTGTGTATTTTTTTAGATCATAATTGTTGGTCGTTTGATCAACAATTTCCAGATATATGCACTAATGTTAGAATTGGAAGATGGAATATGTCTCTTCATTTTGTCACTCGTGCACCACACATGTTTTAATCTCTAGAGGAATTAATTTCAATCCGCATTATCGTCACTATTAATAGAATTTATTATAATAAAAATACACCAGAAAGGACAAAAGTTGTTGATCACATCAAAATCCACTATTGAAGTCAGATAGACTTATATAAAGTTTACAACAGATTTCAGCTTGAGCAATTGTTGAGTTAGGATCACGAGAGCCCAAGTAGCCTAAGTTGGTAGTAATTTACCTACTATTGATATTATTTGGTAAGTTTTCCATTCTGGAACAGTGAAAATGGGAACGCTAGCCTTGAAATCTGTCGTTTATTTATTACCCATAAAACCTAAGGTCTGATTTAGTTTATCCCTATGCATGTTTATATCGGTGATATTTTTTGTATATCGATTGAGAAATTTACGCGTCTTTGCATAGGAGAGTTATTCAATATATTAAAACATTAAACACAGCGAAACTATGGAGGCAAACTTGTAGCTAAGACATTTTGAGATTTGAAAAAGATAGGCAAACGCTGTCATGTCCGTGTAATGTTCGTATATGGAAAACCAAGGCTGGAAAAATGTTGAGAGAATGCGCTTGTGAAAAAAATAAGAGAGATTGAAAGAGAGAGAGAGAGAGAGAGAGAGAGAGAGAGAGAGAGAGAGAGAGAGAGAAGAGAGAGAGAAGAGTGAGGGTGTGAAAGAGAGAGTGTTTAAGGGAGAGAGAGAGAGAGAGAGAGAGAAAGAGAGAAGTAATTCATTCTTTTGGTTGAGGCCTATGATGGACTGACACGATCGTGCATGAAGTCAACCTCATGATCCTGCAGTATTAATGAGGCAAAAGCAAGATGATGAGAATTTCGATATAACAGGATATTATGTGCATTCTGGTGCACTATTTTTCTTGTTGTCGAATTTTTTTTTATTTTTATGTTATGTTTTTTATTTTCTCCTTTCGTAGAGCGTAGTTTTTAGCCTTTAAATTATAAGAGTTATTTATAAAATTGAATTAATACACGAAAAGATGCAGAAGATTAATGAGTTAAGAGGATAGAACAGTGTACAGGCGGGCAAAGTACCCGTAAGATTCGTATTTTACATATATAACTGCGCTGCCTAAGGATTCCGAAGATCCTTTTCCGTAAGCGAATAAATAGAAAGAAGGATGAAGGCTATCGAAAAATTGGAATTGCGAGGACAAACTAGTGTAATAGTGAAAAACTTCCACGGTGTCGTTAGCTCTATAAGTAAAAATAATTATCTTTTCATTCGTTGTTTTTGTTTAATAAAAAGAAAAGAAAAAAACGAAATACGCATTTTAAGCTTTAGTTTGTATTATTATTTCTCTTTTATTTTTCCAAAGGATCCATATTTTGCGGTTGGTTCTGTTATAGGTGAATTATTAAAGAGAAAGGGAAGGCAATTTTTTATTTTTTTTTCATTATATTTTAGGATATAAATTATATACTAGAGAAGCGAGATAATAATGAAGGAACCAAATAAATCTTCACATGATTGTTTCATAGTTGCGTTTTCTATTTTGAAAAAATGTATTTACATAATTATAATCAAAGTGGAACAGTGCAAAATACGTACATTTAGGTAACCTCGATTTTATAGAAACGATAGTGAAAATATAAAAGAAAATATTTGATGGAAAATGATTTTATGGAAAAACAAAACTATGAAAATTAATAAAGCGTGAAAAATAACGTGAGTTTTCTGTTCAGTGTAAAATGGACTGAGTAGCGAGTGCGATAATTAGATTGTAATTGACTCCATAGTAGGAAAGAAAAAGCCTACTCGGGTAGAAGTAAAAAAGACGTTTGTTGTCTATTTGGTCAAAGATCCATTATCATACTCAACACACGTCTTTTAAGCGATAAAATTAAATACGAAAAAGGCACACAAAATACACATCACACGGATATCTTATCACGCTCAAAAATAATTCGCATAAGATCTACATCATTCGAAACTACATCACATGCAAAAATATACGAAAAAAAAATATATATATATATATATTTTATGTGTGAGGGTGTGTGGGTGGGTGTGTATGTATATGTATATGTATATGTATATATGTATATATATAAAATATATAAATATATATATATATATATATAGAAGTGTGTATACATATACATATATGTGTATATATATATATATATATATATATATACATATATCCTATAAATACATGTACAGTTTATATATTTTAAATTAAAAATTAATGCAACTGTAAAATAATCGTTAGTCATTTACTGCTGATCCTTCATCCTTATTTTCTAAATTATGAAAATTAATTTTTTTACTATTTTCTAAGTATCTAATTAATACTTACTATAAGGCGAATTGTATCTAAATACGTATAAGGCGGCTTTATTTATTTCAAAATAAATATGTTAATGATTGCTTCGACACCATTATGTAATATTGAAAAATTAGTTTTTCTACTAATTATTATTGTTTTTTTTTATATAATTCTAACCATTTCAATTAAGAATTGAAAAAGAAGGTTTATTAAAATTAATGGTATTAGAAGTTACACTTTCTATAATGTAAAATAAATTACATTCAGTTTATTATTAAGATGGTAAATAAAATGTGCATTGAGTAGAAAAGTAATAGCTTAGATTTTGCTTGTTTCAAACTATGTTAATAAAAGTCATAAATAAAGTTTATAATGTTTTTAATTTACGTATTAATTATTGCATTAATATTAAAAAAATATTAGCTCTTTCAATATGACATTTTATTATCAGTGTTTTTAATATTTTAATTGGTCGGAAAACGATGCTTAAATTTTAAAATCATCGAAAATTATTAGGTTATTTAAATTATTTTATGTAAAACTGTATTTCAATATAAGTTATAACAATTTATGATTTAAATAATAAATGAAAATCTTGAACTTTGTTCCTTTATTGCTTACCCCATTGAAAACGAAGAATTCATCCTTATCCACCGTTGCATATTACTGCAATTGTAATCGAGCCTTTGTATACTTTACATTGGCGTACGTTCAGTTTGAGTAATGCACTGCTTTATGAAGTTATCGAATTTGCTTTCCCAGAGTTCAAACTACAGGCTTCCGTTGACACTCAAAGTTAGTAAAATGGCAACGATTGTGAATTATCAAAAAAACTGTATATTTTGTAAAATTTTAAAAAAAGAGGAGCCTGGTGAAAGTATTTATGAGGTTGGAGATTTAAATCTAACCTAAGGTGCTTATAAAGCTAATTACAAATAAATAAACATATTTCTTTAATAATACGTTTCAGAACGAAGACATTGCATGTATCAAAGATATAAATCCAGCATCAACACATCATTATTTAATTATTCCGAAAAATCATATAGCCAATGCCAAATTGTTAAAAAAGGAAAACGAAGCACTTTGTAAGTAACTAAATTGACATATGCATTAAAGCGAATGATTATTTACATTCTGAAATATTTTTAGACGATAAAATGGTTGCTACTATCGATATTATAAGTGACCAGCTTGGCTTAGACAAAAATTCAATAAGAAGTGGTTTCCATTGGCCTCCTTTCACTACAGTTGGACATTTGCATTTGCATGTTATTTCCCCGTCGGAAAACATGAGTTTCATTAAAAATTTAATGTTTAAAGTAAATTCTTTGTGGTTTGTCAGTGTAAGTTTTTTTCACAACTATAGTATATTTGCACAGTCAATTACTTGATATAGTAATTTTTAATTTATAGATTAAGTATTACAAACTTTAAAGTTAAAAAAAAGGTGACATAAAATTTTTTATCGTTTTATTTTACAGACAGATTATGTAAAATCACGTTTTTAAAACAACAATTCTTATAAAATTGTTATCAATATTAGTAAGAAGCATTAATTATTTTATTAAGTTTTTTCAAGGATTTTATTGGCTTGGAAATAAAATTCTTCTCAAGGTATGCATATTCATTTATTTATCATCGTATGTAAAATTAGTAAATGTAAAGCTTTAATTAATAGGTATTATTAGTTAAGTAAGTAGATTAATGTTGATATATTTAAAAATGAAATTCAATGTAATTTAGTCGAAGGTCGAGGTCTCGACAGCTGAGTAGTTGCGAGTTTACAGCTACAATTTATTCCAGTTTACGCAATAAAATGAGAATTGTCTTCCATTTGTAGTTATTTCTTCATTCGAATGGTGCTGGAAAAATTCCTTCTTTGAACATACGTTGCCATTCCTTACCACTGGGATAAGTGTAATTTAGTAAGCTTTCATCGGTTAATTTTGTGGAGTAACCAGGCATCGTTGAAGGCATATAACGAGCATTTTGAACTGGTAACAGGATTTTCAAAATGCTCGTGCTGCTGGTCGACATACTCGATGAATCTTTTTTCCATGGTTCCACTTAGCGAAATAAAATCCCACATTTGTAAATGCTGAACCATTTCACAAAGTCCAATTCCACCGGCATGAGGACATACTGGCACTGAAGTATGTAAATTAAGAATGCATAAGAGATGAATGTTGAAAATGATATATTTTTTTATGATATAAAAGCTTTATACGAAATAAAATTTGATTAGTTTTATTTATTAGTGAAAGATATTTTATTTGATTGTCCAAGGAAGCGCTAAGATTATCTTGTACAGCCAAGAATTGTGAAGTAATAAAATAAAATTCCCTCTAACCATTGAATTTCTTGGCCATGAGATAGACGGCCAATATTTCGTTGACCCCACCTATTCGGCAGGAGTCTATTTGACAATAATCGAGTGCCTTGGCTTGCAGCATTTGTTTGAAAACCACCCGATTGGCGCACATCTCGCCGCTGGCGACTCCTACGCCCAAGGGCCTCAGCTCCCGGGCGATCCTCGCGTGGCCCAGGACGTCGTCCGGCGAGGTCGGCTCCTCGATCCATATCGGTCGGTATTTGGCCAGCTGCCGCACCCACGCAATTGCCTCCTCCACGTCCCAGACCTGGTTAGCGTCCAGCATCAGGGTCCTCTCGTAGCCGATAGCCTCGCGGATGAGTTCGCAGCGGCGTCGGTCGTCCTCCAAACTCCGGCCGATTTTCGCCTTGAACGCCTCGAATTTAAGCCCGAGGTACTCGGCGCAGAGGGCGCGAACCTTGTCGTCCTTGTAGCCCAGCCATCCGACCTGGGTCGTGTACGCGGGTAGGCCATTTTTCGAGAGGCTCGCCTCGCGCTCCCCTCGCATCGGCTCCTGGCACCTGAGCATTTCGATCGCCTCTTCCTTTCCTATAGCGTCACTTCTGCGAAGGTCGTTCGTTACGTATTTGCGTTATTTTAAGTGTTCCAATGGAAGCTAGTGCTCGAATTCGCGGCTATTATTGGACGGTGGCAATAATGGATCAAATGAAGAAAGCCCATAAAATAAGTATGTAAGAGGAAGCTTGGTCGAACGGCCTAAATTAATTTTTCCCACGGGTAATGAAACGCCAATTTGTTTTATGCGCTTTGCTTCTTTATTACGTATGTTACGGCCCAAGCGAAGGCCTGCAGGAATTTGTTTTCTATTCCTAATCCTCAATTTGTTTATTTCTCTTGCCTTTCCCTTCTCTTCTGTAACTGGCGCGATTTAAATTTGTCCCATTCATTATGTGCTAAGAAAGTGCGACTCGAGTATCCGACCTAGCTCAGAACCCGTAAGTGACGATAGGAATTTGCATATTGAGAGACGATCCAGTTAAGCGCCCCTACACGTCTTGCCTTTTACGCTTATATGGCAATTTTTTTTATTCTCGAAATCTTGGAAGTCTCCTGGTTCGCGCCAACGGTTGTTTGAAATAATTTTATTGGTGCGGAGTAAGTACGAAGAACGTCATTTTTTTAAGCAACCTCGTGAGAGAAATCCTTTTTATTAATCACTCTGCGTCGAACGTTTCTACCGAGCGGTCAAGTATTAGCTTGAATCCAGTTTGTTTTACTAGTCTAGACTAGATTTTATCTTTAGTTAAAACGAAATTGTTAAAGAAGAAAATACGATTATTCCGAATAAAATTATTAAGGATAAATTAATTAAATACCACAACGAAGCTCGTTTAGATATTGACTTATAAATTGCCAGAACCTATTTAATATCAATAAATATATGCATATGTATAATATCAATCGTTGATATTATTTACGGCGTGCCAAACATACTTCAAGTATTTTTCACATATACATATATATATATATATATATATAGCAATCAGTAAAATTCGCACAGAGGTCCAATTTCCTTATTTGTACGATCTTTCTTTTTTCTCTCTCTCTCTTTCTCTCTTGTTACTCTTATATGTTCGTAATTTATCGCAATTTTACTCGAAATTTGTAATAGGATCTTTCCTCAAATAAAAGTTCTCTCATTCGCTTCTGAAACGAAATAAATAAATTTTGTTCTTTCTCGCGTCGATGCTATTATTTTAAAATATCTCCAAAAAAATGGAAACTTTTCACTATTAGCATTAAGTTAATATCTTGTAATTTATTATTATATAAATTTTTTTGCTTTATTATTTAGTTTTCTTTGAACATTCCATCCAACACACTAAATGACAAATTGTGAAATTTTCGCTTTTTCAATTTTTAACAGTTTCTCATTAATTTCTTGAATAATTAACAAGTCGTGTTAAATTGATATTAAAAAATTTAATTAACAATTTTTATACATTTTTGTCCTTACCATTTAAAATTTATAATACAAAAGAAAAGGTCAAACCTTTTGTTATTTTATAAATAAATAATAAAAGAATTTGAAAAAGTTTTTACTCTCAATATGATTATTTTAATTTTATAGTTTGAAAATCTAATCTTTGTTATTTTATAAATAAACAGTAACGAAAATTTTATAAACTATTATTTTTTTATATCATTATTAAAATTTTTATAATTGAAATCTCATTCAAATTTTCTTACTTGATGTTTAAATTTTTACCCTTTTGGAGTATTTAGATTTTTAAATATTTAGATTCAAATAATTAAATATTTGATGTTACTAAAAAATTTCAAATATGTCGGTGCCCTTTAAAGAAATTCTCCGTCCCGTGCTATTGCATTTGAGTGTGTACGCACAAAAAGGAGACAACCTCAATAAGTACACATAACAACACTAAAAGTATGTGCTCGATAAAAGTGTAGGGTTCGGATGTATTTAAAGGAAACCTAATTAGATATTAAAAATTGTGATCTGTGGACGTAACGCACAATTTTTAATCGAAAAAATCATTTCGCTATAAAAAATAGTTTTAGAAAAACTGATTGACGTATATACGAGATCTTGAGTTTGAAACACGGACACATCAATGAATAGTTTCTTCAATTTGTAATTTCTATTATGGTTCCTTTATAAAAATGTATATCGTAATATACATTCCTTGTTTGTTTTTTTGTATCTTGTAGTAAATCAATATCGTTTGGTACAGTATTAACATTATTTACAGGTTCAATTTCAATAACAGGAAACGTAAGACATAAATCTAAAAGATGCCTAGCATTACGAACTATTTGTGCAAGATTCTCAAAATTCATTTTTTAATACGAAATATTAATAGGTTGTACCTCAAAATTGTTAAATACAAAAAATTAAGATCGTTCAAATAAGCAACAAAATTAAGATCGTTTAAGGTGAGAATTACGTAAATATGCGCGCGTTTAATAGTGAATTCATTGTAAATTGTAAAAGATTCAGTCCTACCATAGTACTTTTGAACATACATTTTGAAGATTAGGAGTTTATAGTGCTAGGAAACTCATGAGGGATGACACAAAGAAGCTTTGGTATTTATGATGAATTATTCCGAACCGGGGATTGCTTTGATTATGAAATAGAAAACATTGTGTAGCACTTTCCTGAAAATTGATTTAAAGTGAGTCCTGAATGTCAGAACGAGTTACCTTATTTTTGCTCGATGCGTCAATAAATTGATATTCAATTTTACTGCAGTTTTACGCTGTAATATTTCAGTATTTCGATAAGATATTGCTAAGATATAGACCATTAATGTTCGATAGATAAAATAAATCAATAAATCAGAAAAGATTGCAGTACGAGAAAAGTTTGCTCCTTTATAAGATTTATATATAAGAATGTGAGGAATCATAAGAAGGATTGAGACAAAAATGGCTCTTACGGCTCGGTGAAAGTTTAGGTCAATTGCGAGTAATAAAGCAAAGACGTTGATTGCAACGTAATTTTAAAGAGAGATGTCATCGCTATGTGGAATTTAATTTCTCAAAGCACCGAAGCTTGCCATGCGCTTCTTACATGTATCGAAAATCTATTGTCGAAACCAGTTGTTCTGGGGTGAGATCGACCAGCAGCTTCCAGAGTGGTTTCCTTTCGATGCGTGCCCACAAATCCCATAAAGCATTGATGACTGCAGCTGTTGCTAGATGGATTACTCCTTTCTCTGGTCCGATCTTTACAAAGTAAAAAAAAAAGCAAAAAGTGGATACTTTGAGGAATATTTATTTTTTTTTCAACATTATACTTTGCTGCGTTTTGTAATGATCTTTTGAAATTATTTACCTACTACATAGGTAAAAAAAGATCTCAAATAATTTAATTTGTTTAATCGAATCGATTAAATTTACGGTAAAAAATAAGAGGAAAGCATTAAAATTTTTCAATAAAAAATTGTTTGAAAGAGGTAGGTTACCCATCGAAGTTGCGATTCGTTTGTCAGTTTTCTCCAAAAAGAGCCAAAGTCATCGAATATATCCTGAATTTTCCATCCCAAAACTAGTTTTGATAATGTTTCGCAAGCCAAAGCGACTATTTTGTCATTTGACAAAAAAAAAAAAAAAAAAAAAAAAAAAAATAAAATAAAATTGAAAATAATCAAAATTATTTTAATTAATCAATAATAATTGGTTAGGTACCTATTTCCGTGCCTCTGCCTAAAGTGAATGTGAGACCGTATCCTTCGATATTCTTGTTTGTCTTAATTGTAACATAAGCACAAGAATAGTCTGGATCTACATGCTGAAAATTAGAGTAAATTTTTTTTTTTAAATTATTTTTACCTTTCATTTCCTTCGCATATATTTAATTTAAATAATTTATTATAATTAAAAATAACTTGACAGTTGATATACAAATTAAAATGCTTATCATAGTCTACTAATAATATGTGAAATAAGGAGACAATAAATTATCAACGACATTTAGCATATGAAGTTTAAATACTTAAAAAATTAATATAAATACATATAAACACTAGAATGCAAACAAATAATTAAGATAAAAACTGTTACCATTGCATCGCTTCCATCGGAATTTAATGATGTTGGAAATCGAACGTCTTTAATATCAACATCAGTTATTACCAAGTCTTTCATCATGATTAAAAACTTACTTTACTTTATATTTAACAAAATAATTTATTATAATTAAATAGTGATTTTATTTTTTTTTTTAATATAAAATGATTCCGTAAAAGGCAATTAACTTAAAGTATTTGACTGTTCTTTAAGAAAGACATAATCAGAAACACTTGTCAATATCATTTTTCAAGCTTATTCGACTATCGCAGCGCCAATAAATAAAGATAAAGTCGATGATGGAAAATTACTTTTATGAAAGTCTCTACAATTTCATTGCATTTTATAAAGTTTGGCGAGATAAACTTTTCTTGCAACATTCTTCATTTAATTTAATTTACTTGTTACATTAATTTATCAGCAATTTAAGAAAATTATCATAATCAATGTTTGATAATATAAAAAAAATAAAATTAAAAATTGTTTATGTACATTCATTTATTCTAAAATTATATTATAAGCAGAACTTTGAGAATAATTTTTTTTTCTAATTTTTCTTTTTTTTTTATAAAATTATCCTTCAAACAATTTGTAATATTAAAAACGAATATAAATATTTTGTTATAAGTATGATAAAAATACTTTAATACAAAGGTTAAACGTTTCTGCAATCATTTTTGGATTAAAAGAGGAAATTTTAATAGTAGTCTAATCTTTACATCACTAGAATTGTATTCACTATAGGGGTAGATATAAATCAGGCGATTAATTGCGAGTAAAATATGTTGCAATGTAAATGTAAATATGAAGATGTAAGGCTTAAATGTTTATTATATTGTTTGTTAAATTTGTTACCGTTTAACAAAAACGTGTTATTCGATAATTGATAGATCAGTGAGATAAAGTTATTTTTTAAATTTTCAAATACCCAACAGTTGATTAAGTTGTTTATTATATGTGTAGGTAAAATACAAATATGCATCATCATAAGATAATACGAAATCTTAATTCACAGTTTTACAATATTGTAAGCTAAGCATGTATTAGTAAGTATCTTATCGCTGGAGCCTTTAAGTAAATTTTTATTTTGTAAATTCAAGTCCCAGTGCTAAAGGTACAGTTACAATGCGAATCATTATATAAGTATATGAAATTTTACCAAAATGCATTAATTTTTTTTATTCAAACGTTTGCGGGATCTAAACGCAACTGGAAAGTTTTGCTTTACAAGTGTAGTGTTCGACATGCGTGTAGTATTTACAGCTGTTGCACGTTGCACGTTAAGTTACGTTACTCCACCTAGATTCCACTGCACTCACTATTTACTCCTAGTTTTTCTTATTCAATTTATGCTCATTTATGCCGATTGCACATTACACCATTTACACGCACAGTCGGTACAGACTACAGAGTTACAGACAGTCGAACCGGTCGTACCCTGTGCTGTTCTATCATTAAATTGTTCTTATGCGTTGCGCGACATTTGTTGTTAGTTTAATGAAATAACACGTGTGTTAAACTAATGTTAAACGCGGCATCCTTCCGATCTTTGATTGTATTTCGCAGAAGGAAGCTAAAGTATAAGAATGGCACCAATTTTAGAGGTTATAGTCGGGACATACGAGCAATTTCTGCTCGGTTACACGGTTGCTGATGTTGATAATGTAAGGAAACTATCTTGTGTATCGAGATGAAGTTTTATCCGTTGTAGGGCTTATGATTTTTAGTATAATTTTGACCAATAGTACAAAAGTGATTTGTAAGATCTAAGAACAAGACAGTTTTATACTTAAAAGATAATTTATTTCATTCATTCAATTGTCTTATTTATACAATTTCTAATATTATTTTCAATCTACATTTGACTGTTTCTTCATCAACGTTTCTTTAATTACTTTCATATTCAATTATATTTTTATTCCATAGAAATATAAGATGGAGCAAAGCTTTGCCACTCATAGTCACCTTGCAAGCATTCGAAGTGTGGACAGCAATAAACATTATTTAGCATCTGCTGCCTGCCGATGATACTGTTTGTTTGTACGATTTGCGTAGTAGAGCTGAAAGTGGCAAATTAATTCATCATCATGGTAAAAAACTTTATTTTTACTTTAACTATGTATATATATATATGTATATATATGAACTATCTATGTATATGTAACATAATATATGTGATAAATATATATGTACGTATATACATACATACACACACACACACACATATAAATAAAATATATTGTGTATGATACACAAATGAACTGACTAAAAAACTTTTCTATCTGCAGATACTGTTAATGATATTTCTTTTACACCTGATGCATCGCATATTATAACAGTAAGTAGTGATGGAACTATAGGGATAGTTCGTTGTGGTAATTGGCAACTTGAAAAGCATTGGTCAAAACCGCACAAAGGATTTAGCGTTGATGCATTAGCTATTCATCCAAGTGGAAAAATTGCTATGACCGCTGGTCATGATGGAGTTCTACGAACTTGGAATCTTGTCAAGGGCAGACAAGCTTATGCTACAAATTTAGTTCCTAGATGGAAAGTAGATGCTAAGAACATTAATATTTTGAAGTGGAGTCCAGATGGTAATAGCTATTTACTTGCTGTAAATAACAGAATTGATGTTTATTCAATCGAGTCTGCTGGCATTGAAAATGAACTTAATTTTAATTCAAAAGTGGTGTGCGTTGAGTATTTAAATGAAAATACTATTGCTGTTGGCTTAACCAATGGTAAAATAAGTATTTATAATCTGCAAACTGGACTTGAATCAAATGAAATTCAAGCTCACAGCATGAGAGTAAAATGCTTAGCTAATCACGAAGACTTATTATTTTCTGCCTCTAGTTCTGGAGAAATTAAACTCTGGTGTTTTAAAGACAATAACTTAACTTTGTTAAATACTGTGGACTGTAATGCTAGAATTTCTTGCCTAACATTGACAACTTGTTTCAATCTTAAGGACACTGATAACTGTAACATTGGAATTCAACAAAAATCAAAGAAGTTCAAGCATCAAAAAATTATAGAAAAAAAAAAGGAACCATGAAAAGTCTTTAGCAATGACTAAATACATTATATATAACAACATCCATCCGTAAAGACTACCCTTGAAAAGGGGTGAAGCAAATTGACATTTTTTCATTAAAACATCTAATTTTATTTAATTGAAGTAAAAAAAATATTAATTTTTAGATTAATATTATTCTAATTATTACTAATAAAACAATGTAAAAATGACGATGCAACATCTCGTCTTAAATAATAATCGATATTAAAGTACCAATAAAATATAAATAACATTTTGTCCATAGGCATTCATGAAATAATTTAAAGATATATATGTATATATATATGTATATATATATATATATATATATGTGTGTGTGTATGTGTATATTATATAGATTTTATATATTTTTTAATAAACGTTGCGTATACTGATAATTGTAATAATAATGTTGGATATGCTATATATTATATCATACGAACTGTAATTATTTAATAAAAGATATTGATGTAAAAAATCATCATATTTTACAATGAATTTATAGTATAGCTTTTATTGAGAATTTGTAATGATAATATTAAAAAAGTATGTGAACGTCACGAATGTTCTAATTAACATATAATGTAAATATGAACACGGAAAAAACGATTATTTGAAAATTGTTTGTAACATACTTTTCTGTTCTTTAATATTCGACTGAACACATTTTCGAATAAGTTTAAAAAATTGAAAATTAACATATGAATCCAGTCATAATTTATTTTTAAACAGCCGTCGTTGGTATGCATACAAGGCAGAGCACAGAGGGTCGGCTTTAATACTTCATGAATATAAGACAATGTAGCCGATTTTTAAATTACTTTTATAATAAAAAAAAACTTTCATGCTTTTTCCTGTCAATATTATAATTTCATTTTATATAAAATTTAATAATTACTGTGTGTAGTTATTTTGAATAAAGGATTTTTCTTAATTTTTCTATAATAACAATCATTCCTAATAACATTTATTGCGAAGACAGATTGTTTTTAATTGATTTAATTTGCATAATATGTTAAAAAAATGTGTCAAAAAGTCCTGAATCATCATTTCTTTGAATATAAGATTTATTATTTGAAATATGTGGAATAGATTATTTGAAAAATTAAAGGGATTACATAATGGAAGGGAATTTTCAGGTCAATCTTCGTACGAAATATATTTTACTTATCGTACGTTTAGTTTATGTTTTTCGTATAACTACATAATTTTACCTTTTTAAGGACAAACTAATAAATTTGTTCTCTCCTACTTACAATTATGTTTAATCACTAGTAATATGAAGTTTAACTTGGCTTTTTTATCTCCGTTTAAAATTAGTTATATGCGGTTTGGCTGGGGATGGGAAATTTTGTGGGAATATTTGGATGCATAATGCTGAAATAACTTCATATTTATGTAAAGAAAATTAATTTCTTTAATTTAAATTAGCCGGCACATCTCCGACCTCAGGGCTCAGGGTGTCAGTAATGTAGGCGACTCTCTTATGAATGAGGTGCAAAGAGAAACATGACTAAATGAATAAAGGAAGATACACTGCATAATTTTAGGTAATAGAAGAATACGTGTGAAAAATTGAACTAAGATAATTTAGCAGGGTAATTATAAAAAATTTTTTAAAGAATAAACTTTAAATGCCGTTTCTGTATTTCAGGTAAAAATTGAATTTTTTATACGACTATATGATATTTATGGTGGTGATATGTTTTCCTATCCTTTTAAAATCTGATCTTAAGTATTTTGAGCTTCTAAAAATTTAAATCGTGCAAATACATAATATTTTTTTTTATTATTTAGAAAATTATTAAAAAAAATTTTTTTTTTTTGAAAATATATATTTGGCAATAAATAAAATAAAATTGACAAAAAAAGTTGTCTCAAAGAGGTCGTCAAACAGTTTTTGGAATGTAACTAACCATATTATGTTATATAAATAATTATTTGTAGAGACATGAATAGTTTAAAAATTAACTATTGTTTAAATTAAAATATTAATAAGCGGCCTTCGTCTTGTGTAATGATATTAAGATGTAATACAAAAATGGACGTGTATAATATTTTTAAAAAATTCAGTAATTCAGAATAATTGTTGTTTTTTGTTAGTTTGAAAAAAAATCTCAATTAATCTCAGTGGAATCGATGTACATTAAAGTTTGTATGGAAGCAAAACAATTAACGAGAGGTCAGTATATTTGCGAGATCTTTATAAAAAAATTTAGGTGATAGGTAAAACAAAATTATAAGGTTTGACGAAGCGAGAGCCGAAAATCGGTCCTTAATTAGACTTTTTCTTAGAGTATTTTATTAATATTTTTTGTACGTTAATTGTGCCTACCAATTTCGACCTTTAAAAAGTAAATAAATGCTAATTCTTAAAATTTCTTTAGAACGTTATTTTTTAAGGGTAAAGGTTTGAAAAAAATCATGTATTTATTTCGTATTGCGTATTTTTTTCTACATTATTTTGGTGTTTCAAAATTTTCGATTTTTCGATTTGTTGGACTTTTGAGCATTCAGTATTGATAATACGGAGGAAGAAACTGCTTCAGAAAGGAGAGCTTTTAAAAGACGTCACTTATACTTAGGGTGTAAATAACGAGCTATGGTATAAGATACGTGAGAGCCATAAGATAAAGGTGTTGATAAGAATAAACGATAGAGATGAAAAGAAAAATTCAGAGAGCTAGTAAATAGATTGAAGATGCCCGTGAAAGCTGCAGTGAAATACGGCAATTGCAATGGAAAATGACTTGTATTTACGAGAAGAGACAAAAAAGCTTTAGAAAGACAATATTCCAATGCGCAAATGCAATGTAAAGAGATAATTGGATCCTGAGCTTGCGCGTAATTCGGGTCTCGCTCTGCTGGGGTTTTTAGTACTGGGCAGGACACGACGAGGCTGGTTAAGTGAAATTGGTGAGCACTGATAGTTCCAAGAGGACTGGGACTCCAAGGGACTCGCAAGATCCTACAACAAGGAGCGCATTTCACTCGTACAAATTTGCCTGGTCGCATGCGAATGAAAGTTAAATCAACGTTTCTCACCCAGTTGCGAGAATGACGTAATAAATGTTTGTATAATAAATAAGTCGGTGGCTTTGTTTTCAAAGAATTTGTATTTAATTTCCTCATTACAATATTGAATTTTCGTTAAAGATTTTACTTTTCATTAACAATGTTTCCTGTCTATAAATGCTACAAAAGATGTACGCACACTTGCGCAATCTATTCAATCTAATTGGTCGTTCAATTTGGACGTATAAAAAACAATGCTTGCCATTACATTACAATAATTATCATTCGGTCGCACATGGCGCACAATTGCATTTGAACGCCCTTTAAGCTAGCCAACTACATGTACGAAGCTTAGCTCTCGGATATTTTTTAATAATTAATAACTTAATGTATCTTCGCACGGCACCGGTCAAGCCATTTTTACCTAATTGCACCAGAAGCATTCCGAGCGTATTAGTTTTAGATTTGTATACAGGCTGGAGAGCCTTTAATGAAGCAGCTGTGCATTCGTACTGCTTTTACTTTACGGAGACTTCTCTTGGCCTCGTTCGTATTCAATGTTTACAAAGGTCGGGATGCAGGAGAAGGACCGGCGAGGATAAAGAATCAGGAGCCGCTGCTGCTTATGCTTATCTTGGGCTTCGTGGCGCTTCCTGAGATCCTGAATTTCTGACTTATTCAATCTTATTCAATGTCCTTTGCTTCTTGTTCGCTTATATATTTATACGACTATCGATATTTACATGCTACGGTCGGTATTGCAACAATATTTACAATTCTTAAAAACGCAACTCTTAATGACGCACTCAAACCAATCCTTAGTTTTTCGTTCGATTATTGAACTTCTCCAACGAATACTACAAAGGAGGATACTATGGACCATTATTTTACGCTATGTAAAAGAACATTTTTTAATATCTATAAGTAAGAAGTAGCTTATTAATACGCCTATTTAATATCAGATTTTACATTATCTAGTGCACCTAATCCAATTTCATGACTATAACACAACCATAATTCGATTAAATACATACAACAGGATCTTGAAAGTTCGTCTAAAAAATTTCATTCTAAGTAAATTCGAATATAAAAATAATTGTACAAGCATATTCATATTTTAATAAAACTAATTTAGTCACGTATACTTTGAAAGAAAAAATTAGAGAAAAAGTTGTTAAAATATTTTAGTTTCAGTAAGTAAAGTTAATGAAATTATAAAAATGAGAGACTTAACGTAAGGTTTTTAAAAATTGCACATCGACATTTCTTGACTTATTCTTCCAACCCTTCGCACTTCTTGAGTCGATAATAGCAGTACTTAAAACTATATTGTAGCTCAATTACTTTATAATTATTGTGTACGGGATAAGATAACTACAGACTAACTCAATTTAACTTTGTTATATCTAAGACAGATGCAATCATATAATCATTTTTATATGAAAGTTTAATTACTTTATACATTGACAGGAAAATCAATTTGAAATCTTTTTCCAAGCAAGCGATCGATTTTTCATTATTTCATTTGGCTTCTAATTATGAACGTGCAATAAATTTAACAAGTACGAAAAAGTACCAATGAAATTAAGAATATCAATTTGTTTTTTCTCAATTCATTTAAACATAGCATTTGTAATTTTATATTATGATACTATTTTAGAAACACGTAGATAAATATATTTTTATCTAATTTTATCTTTTTAAATCCTCCTTTGTGCATTCGAATGAATTCATTTGTTGAAACATTTACATGTGATTGCTTTGAAGTTTTTAAAATATCGTGTGATTCAATCACAATGTGGTGTTTTGTTAAATTTTTTCGTTATTAAAAGTATCATTTCATTTTCATCAATACTATTAATTTATATGCAGATAATATGATACATCATTCATTGAAATTTACACATTTAAAAAGAAAATATTTTCTTCATTATCTTATATAAACATTTATAAACATTACTTTATTACTTTACGATTAAGTATTGTAGGTATTAAATATGGTTACAATAGAATAAGAATAATTTTAACCAAAAGAAAATATTTGACTTATACTTAGCTTAAAAAATGGCAATATTATTAATATATTGTTAAACTATTCAAAGATTTGTATCAGCAATATGTTTTTATTACTGTAAATTTATTACTAGAATTGATAAATGATATTTTAGCTTAACTAGCAGCTCTTTTTTTCAATTAATGTTTAGTTATAAAATAATTTCCTAATTAATATGGATTATTCTTCTTTTTACTTTTAATAAGATAATACTGAAAAAGTTTTAATGTTATAATGTGTTATAACTTTTTGAGTTTATTATGCTGCAGTTATAATTTAAAATCGAATTAAATTTTTTTGAATGTGAAAAATTTATTTGCAATCAAAAAACATATCACAGTAATTTTTCGACATAATTGTAAAAAACCGGTAAGTAATAATTTTTAATTACAACATTTGTTAAAAAAAAAAAATTTTGTTTTTCGTTTGATAAAACTGTTGCATTAATAGTATATACGAATATTTATGAATTAAAATGATCAAATTGAAATGATCAACGGTAATGTAAAGATTATCACGAAATTTGTTCTTCTTAGACAGAGTCAATACACGTACAATTTATTTTATCATTGTCATTTGTAATACAGGTATATATATATATTATATATATATATATATATACTAGAAGTAGGTTTTTGTAACAATTTAAAAACAAATTTTTCTTCCATGTTTTTCTCACAATAACGTAAGGTGCGGATACAAGAAATATCCTCGCTTATGAATGCAAACACATCCGCCTTTACAGAATATCTGAATTATACGGTCGACACTTAGATAAAAAAAAAGCGTTGCATTCAAAGTAATAAATATAAAAAACCATTATTGTTGATAACATTATGCCTACACAAAAATTTCGTTATTGCTTGATTGAGATTCGCGTATGAATTTTGCTATTACAATAGAAGTAAGCTCGAATAAATGTTTAAACGAGTAATGTTCGACAACTGGAATCGCTAGTATTAGGAGTAGATGTAAAAAATTGAGGGTTCGGCATGATAATTGTTGCGGTTGAGCTGAAAAAGCCTGCGTCGAAAGTTCCGCTCAAGCAACCCAACGATCGCTCGAGGCCGAATTATTAGTATTAGTCAATATCACTAGTGGGCTAAATTGGCTTGCGCAGCATCGGGTAAGACAGACCAGCGTGTCCAAGGGCAGAAAAAGAAAGGGCCGATCGAGCTCGGTGGCAGCAGTATCAAAGGCCCGCTCTCGTCCAAGACCATTGAATAAAGTTGGGGGGTTGGGGGTGGGGGACTTATACCGCGTTTACCGATGCGCAGTGAAGATTCTCACTGTTGGCGTTGTCGTACCAAAGGGGCCCGCAGTCGCGTCCGGCCAATGCTCCTCGGCCCCTCAGCCCTTGCTCGTGCTCTTCGGGGGGGTCACCACAGAATGCACTTGTGGACCGGATTCATGGGACTCCCGGAGGGGCACTTCCAGGCGCTGGCGAACTCGGCATTGTTCGAGAGGGTCCCGATGACTCTGAAGTGGTTGGGCGCGTGCATGCCTTCGATGAGTCTGGATTTCAGGGCTCCGCTGGTGTGGTTCCCGCACCAGACCTGCAACCAAGGGACTTTATTCGGATCGAGGAATTATCGGGCGGTCGGCGTCCTCGGGCCCTCGCTCCCAGGCCCCGGCAAATCTCTCATTCACGGGAACTTTCGGTGGTGGCCTTTTAGGAGCGAGCAACGAATGACGGTTCGTCGAAGATCCCCGGAGGGAACTTTGCCGGGGCTCCGCGGCAGCAGGGGCTGGGACGAGGAAAGGTGGATTAGAGGCCGAGTTAATACCCCTGGAATAGTTCGGTAAGCCGTGGGCGTGACCTTTGAAAGGCAATGATGTTTCTCGTGGCTTAATTGAAATTACTTTTCCATTTGCATATAAATAGTCGTCGCTAGTTCGCGTACTCTTCCTTACATCGCGTGCCTTGGATAAAAGACATCAAAAAAGTAGTACTCTAGAGTTTAGTGAGTCGTTATTCTAAAACCGTTACATTTTATGGCCAGTACCTTCTGTAAATGTTGTTGCATGCTCACTTTATCAACGTGAAATGTCTAGTGTCTGTAATAAAATTTGTCTATAGATATCTGCACGTCTGTCGGCTGTCAGTACAAGCTAAACATTTATTTGCAAGTCCTCCAGAAATGCCGTACTCCTCAACTTCGTGGGGTTCTTCGTGTTTACGAAGGTAACTCCTTGTCGTACGGAAGGAAGAGTAAGTTTTAAAAATTCGAATTTCGAAAACGCGTTCCTCCATTTTAACAACGACAATTTAGAGGCTTTCCTTGGAAAAAATGCACAAAATAATATTATATTAATTAATTAGAAACGGATAATACGAGAAAACGATTATTTTGGATAATTGCCAAGGGAAAAGTTTTACCAGCATTAATGATACGTTAGAGCTGTAAAAGCCAACCAATCATAATCACTGTTACGGTATGCAATTACTTTTATATTATTTGTTTGAAACTGTTGGATCGTTAGTCATAATAGTATTTACAAGACAAGCTTAATTTTGAACTGAAAAAAAACACATTATCCGTTAAATTTATTAGCTTAAATTTAAATACTTTTTAAGATTTAAAAACTTCACATCCCTCGTTCGGAATTGATTTTCGATTCTCTACTTTTTTAGTTTATCAATAGGTAAACTTTTGTTGCACTGCGCTTAATAGGGCCTCGTGTAGAGTTGTGAAGCGTTGTAAACACGTTGAAAAATACACGAAATTGATAGAATTCTCGAAACAACAGAACAAATCATCCGTAAGAACGATCCCATACGAATCGGCTGCATCCGCGAAGGTCGACTCGTTATGTTTTTCTTACCTGGGCGAAGCCGAGGAAAAACAGTTGGTCTTGGGTGTAATCGACGAGGCCTGGCAGTCCGAGTTGATTCGGATTGCGGGATTGCAACTTTTGATATGCCCTGTAAGCCTCGCGGATTCCTCCATTATCTGCGATGTTCTCGCCTTGGGTGTTGATACCGTTAACCTGTGAGGGCAGGAGATAAATTACGTAGCAAAAACATCTTTGTCGTAGTGCGGGCAGCGAGTGGAATGAGTTGGAGAGGAGTTAGAGAACGTAATTCCAAGTTGTTTTAGAAGAGTCAATAAGACGCTGCGAGCGGACTCTCCGCTCGACTGCCACTCATTTGTACATCGCTTTGGAACTTCACATTGCCTACAGTCGGATTAAAAACGATGCGCTCGGATGGAGCACTTATGCATCCTAAAAACTTTTCCAGCGCGTGGTTTCTGTTTATTTATCGTGAAAGCACGCGAGCAGGATGTTCGACAAGGGCTTATCAAAATTCTGCTCTTTAATAAGTAGTTAATCAATTATAAGCTCAATCGCGAAGACACGTTTTTGCTTAAACGAGTCCAAGCACATTAACGTTGAAATACAGTAGTCCAGTACATCATTCGAGTCGATCAGCAAAATAAACGTGGCGCTCCAACTCAATAAGGATAAGTTTTTTCAAAGTGTAGACCGATAGTCACGAATTCACCGGCAGAAGTTTCTACGGTAAATCATTGGTTATTGGCATCTCCTTGACATCTTCTTGAAACGACAATTTATTTTACGATAGCGACCATTAGGTCTTTTTAGTTCGTACGAATAAATCCGATCGATCGATGAGGCCTGGTTTTTATTAATTTCGGGCATTTAAAGCCCAACGGCTCGGACTAGACGAATTATGCTGGTTGTCAAATTAATTGGGAATTCGGTCTTCCAGACAGGCGACAGCCGCTATTCTCATTTCCACACGATGAAAATCATCAGCTCGTGGAGGGCTTGCGAAAGAGGCGTACAATAATGTCCATCTGGTTTGAAGTCGTGGTTAGAATATACTACATTAATTCAGGCATTTTAGTGCTTGTTGGCCCATGCGGCTCTCTTTATTAGCTTCGTAATCCTGGCTTGTAATTATCGGTTAAATCTGATAAACAGTTAATTAAGCAATCGATCACTTTTTAAAGTTACTTCACTATAAAAACATTGATTTTCGATTAAAGACCATTCGCTTTTTATTATATAATAAAGCTCATGATGTGTATAATCTTAGCGATAAATTTACTTCGATACTATCGAAAGCCGTTACGTTTGATATTACAGAAAATGACTTCAATCATTTTATGCATACGCATAAACGCGTAATTATTGTCCGGGCGGAAAGTATTTTTTTTGCATTTACAATAATCTTATTTAACGTTAAATCATTGCTTCTGCCAAGGATTTTCGAACAAGCGCACATTTTTTGGAGATACTTGCATCGAAAGTATCGATCTTGAGGGGCCCAAATATTTTCACACTATAAATAAAAATCAGATTGACAATTTTGTGAATTGCGATCTAATTTTGAAGTTTTTAATAATTATTTTGCAAAATAACTGCTAAAACGCGTCTAATGATGTTTTTCATTATAAGATTAAGTACGTAGTTGTCTTTGAAAAGGCTTCGATCCTCTTAATTATGATAGTTCTACAAATTACCTTTATTAATGTCAAAAGCATGAATCGCGAAGGCCTCGCTCTTTCCATTACACGTGTTACTATTATTGAAATTTGATAAAATTTTCTCTGAAAGGTGCATAAAATTTTCAAAATATTCATTATCGATAAAATTGTAACATCACGCGAACAGCACTCCCATGAAAACCATAAAGTGTTCCTGCTTTGAAAAAATCATTCCTTTTATGAAATCGAATAAAGTGCTTTCAAATCGTGCTAAAAATACAGGAAAGTTACAAAAATGCACCTGTCAAGGGAATTTTTCAAGTTACGTAGCTGCTAACAACAGGATTAGCGCGAATAAAAGTGAACTAAAGGAGAGGAGGAAAAGAAGAAAAGAGGAGACATAGAAAATGTTATTGGAGCAAACGGTAAAAATAATGATGAGTTATACCCACGACAGAGGAACGCGAACTTTTGGATATTAAAAAAAAGGGAAAGTCAGTGAGAGAGGAAGAACAAGAAGTGAGTACTAGAACAAAACAGAAATAATGAGCAGTTTTCTAACGGTTGGCGACTAGTCCTATTTTTGTTGTTACCATGGATGGAAAAGGAAAAAAATATGTAACGTATATGCAGAAAAAGAGGGAGTAGATAAAACAAAAAATGCGAGCATGCGTGTGTCGTTCGAAAAACGACGAAGTAAATTACCGATGACAATGCGAACGTAGCTTTGAAAAGTTACAGGTTTTGGCACTTTTGTCCTTTTTGCTGCTGTATTTTTACGCAATACTTTTTACGGTCTGAACTTGGCAAGTAATGATATTTTTGTTCTTTAAAAGTAAGAATGAGGTTTCTGATTTTTAGATATCAACATATGCTGTCTATGAAAAAAAAAAGTTTGCATCTTGAATTTAGTTGTATTGCAATTTGCGATGCATACGCATAACATTTTTAATGCCAATTTATAGGTATAAATATTTTTTACCTATATCAGGTCTTAAAACTCGATTCATGATTAGCAAATTATTTTTCTCCAACTCTCAGTAAAAATTCACGAAATATTTAAAGGTAACTTTAACACATTATTATGCTGTAATATATATAATAATAGAAAAGCATTATGTTCTGTTATCGAATTCCGTTGTATTGTTTTTCTATATAAATATTGCATTTAATAAAAAAAGAACGCAAAATGAAATTTCTTCAAATCGTGGAGAAAATTCTGTGAATGTCATCTTGAAAAAATAGCTTTTACGTTGTACAGCGGTATCTATAAGATTCAGATAGTTTTACTCAATTATTTAATAAGCTCCGGGAGTGTAAAAGTTACGCTTCATTACCGCAGCTCTGTTTGAAATAAATTAAATCTTGGCAATATCACGTGACTATGAATATGCAATTTTGATGTCATATTTGGAAAATAAATTTTGTGCCCGTCAATTTAAACGTTTCACGGAAAGGTACGGATAAAAACAAGTGGTATTTTATTTCAAGGTTCAAGGATTTTCCTGCACGTAGCACTGCTCGATCTATCGCTATGAAAATGACAACGGCTTCGAAGTCGCTTCTATCTATTTTGGTTATACATAGGGAAAAAACCTTAATTAAGAATGGCTGGATTTCAAATAAGGGGAGAAATGTCAATGCGCTAATGCATATTTATTAGATATTGCATAAATAATGCATTTCCCAGTTAAAATAAGTCGAAAGAGCTTACAAGGCTGAACGATATCGTGTAGTTTCGGAGAAGTTAATTCATATGAAAGCCGTAAGTAATTCGTTATTATCTATAAAATGATTATTTTTAATTGTGTGATATACAATTATTTGTATTAGCCGAATAATTTTGATAAAGCTACTTAATTAGCTTTATAAATGATCGAGCTCGTTTATTTTTTTTTTTTTAAACAAATTTCTACATCACCGTAATATCGAAAAGACTTTGATTTGAACAAGTTATAAGCCCTATTAAAAATAAAGTTTCGACTATTGTCATAATAATGCTTCATAAATAAAAAACATGAATATTATTAGTATAAAATGCTTGTAAAATAAAAAATAAAACAGACACATGACTACAAATGTTGTTTTATTGCAAATAAAGTAAATAATTGGATAGCATGGGATTGTAAATGCTGAAACTTTTTTTACTGTTTTATTTGCTTCGGTGTATATTTTTTGCTGTTCAACCACATGTACATGGTAATTTGAAATAAACAGTACTTTCACGTTTGTACAACTATGCGATATTGTCAAATAAAAAAATCTATCTATTTAGCTACATATATATATATATATATATATATATATATATATGTTCGTACATGTACGTATGAATCGTACTTTTATCAATAAATTTATAGCGAGTATTGAAACATGCTCGATAATTGGTTTTATGAAAGCCTTTGGGCAGTTTTCCGTTTTAGATTAAATTAATCAATGAAATTAATCGATTAATTATATAATCTTCGGCTACTTCCATGCCAATCCGACTTAAATGTTTTAGGACGAAGCGCGCCGAGCCCTGGGATTCGAGTAACGTTACGCGTAGAATTTAACAATCCATTGGCCAAAGGTAAATTAAATTCCTCACTGGGAATATAATACCTATATTATAAAAATATTTATATTGCAAAGTACGTCCGGCTCGAATCCAATTGTCCAAAGCTAATGGAATTCTCGAACGAAGCGGGTACGACTGTATTAGAAAAGGATTTTGTTTCTCCGGTCCAAGTTTAGTATAAAGTAAGGATTTGTTTGTAAGCAGAAATTGGAAGTTCGATTCTACCGAGGCTGGATATTCCCTCTGTATAATACAACAAGGCCTTGAGATATTTAAATGGTATTAAAAAATGCAAACGCTACGCGGGAAAAGTAGAGGGAAGGCAATTTATCAAGTGATATTCAGTGGAATAAATTCTGGGCGAATTTCCGGAAACACGGAATTCGGTTCGAGCAGACATCGAGGTCTGATCGAACATTCGGGGAAGCGAAGCTCTGGCCTCGCCCGGCCCGGACCCGGGGATCGAGGGCCGATGAAAAAATCCTTACGGGACGAGTGGGACGGCGCTCTCGGGGCGGTCGACAAGGGGGCGGGCGAGCCGCGGCCCCGGGGTGGCTCCCTCCCCCCCCCTGTAAATAATACAGAGTGGGCGCCGCTGGGCCGGGCCGACCGCCGAAGGGAAGACACGCGGGGAGGTAGCACGGCTAGGAACACACTCACCGTGAAATTGTTGCCCAGCTCCGGCAGATGGTAGTTGCTGTACTGCTTGATAATGCACTCGACCTTGGCGTGGTAGTGCTGGAGCGTCTCCTCGCTCCACCATTCCCGGAGGTTCCCGTTCTCGTCGTACTTCCGACCTAGACAAACCGAGGACCCTTTGAATCGGGGCCTCGTCCTTTTTGCTACTCGATCGCGGACGAGGGGACGCAAGGGGGAGTTTCGGCTTTTGGGCCGCAGCGAAGAGACGACGCCAGTTTCAAATCAATCGGCCGATCGGCCGATTTCGGCTCTCCTCTCCTCTCTCTTCAAATAGCCGATTTTTTGCACGCGAGCTGCCGCACTCTCACGTGCAGTCTTCGTCTCCTCGGTATTTAATAAGAAAACATGATTTGCCGAACCGACGAGCTTTGACGCGACAACTTTTAAGTGGAAATCTATTCGCACGCAATTGCGTGAAATTATATTGGTTTTAGTTGTATAATTGTTACTGCACTCCGAATAACTTAACACGCTTGTGTGTTTATACATCGAACGGTATTATACATTCATCGTATCAATCGGCTCCAGATAACTTCTGACTTCCATAAATTTCAATAAACCAACACTAGCGGCGAATAAGACTCTAGCCTCATAAATTTGTTATACTCTCGTATAATTTATTTGCTGCCAAACTAATAACATCGTTGCGGTGATGTGCCTTTAATACATCCGTGGCGATGATTCATTTACGAGATCCATTGTTCGATATTCAGCGAATGCTAGACGAGCTTACAAAAATAAATATTAATTATTAGCCGAAGCAGATTATTTGTAAGTTCAAAGACGCCGGAAAAAGTTGCCAATTTTTCATTCAAATACATTCAGTGGGAGCTAAGCGAACGTTAAAAGTCGAGGTAAGCCAGTATTTATGTTTGAGAATTTATCGTGGCTATTATCGCTACGCGCCTTTTTCTATGATATTTTCCCCGGCGGCACGTATATTTTTTCGGACTGAGTAAATTATTCGCCGTCGTTGAAAGACATTCCAAGAGGAATTTTCCGCCGTGGAAAGCGAGCCCGGACGAACACGCGATATTAAGCGAGCCCGGACCGAAGCTTTTTACCCGAATAACAAGGAACGAGAGAATAAATTCCCGGGCCTATCTAAACATCAAATAATTACCTCTACCGTAAAGTCCAGTCGGCCATAACTTTGGCTCGACGTTGGGGGAGGTGCAGATGCGCATGTCCGCACATCCGGCCAAAATCGCGTATAATAATAATTTAGGGAAAATCGCTGGCCGGCCGTTTTCGACCCTAACGCCGGCCAATGTAATCGAGCCGAAGTCACTTACCTTGGTCGTCGAAGCCGTGCGTTAATTCGTGGCCCATTATCGCACCCATCGCTCCGTAGTTTATGGATCTGGGGAATAATGAAGATTTTTCATTAGCCGCGCGCGCACACACACACACACGCGCGCCCACGTGCACAGATGTGGACTTTGTACAATGCAGGCGCATATATTCCGAGGGCACTCCTCGGTACGAGGCCCGGGTCAACTGCTGATACGCGAGGATTTCCGTCCCGAAACGAAGCACCAGTGAACTTGCGGAGATAAGCCCGCGAGTATACGCCGCATGAATGATCGCCCCAAGAAAGCAAACGCGCGACTCGGTCTCTCCTCCAACTTGTAAGCCCTCGTGTTCCAACCCCTGATAAGCTAAACGAGCTAAAAATTGCATTGTCCTGCGTTGGCTTTTCTCATTGCTTCGATAATACAGCGCCGCTTACTTCCGTGCTCGAGATGAGATTTTGAAATTAGCCAAAACCTCCAGGAGGATACGACGCTGCGATTTGATTATCAACCGAGTCCTAGCGTCTTTTTGCGTTCAGTTTAATGTGTCTCCGTCTTTTCAGGACGTCTTTTAATTACGCGCCAACGACATCGAGCTCTTGTATTTATTGCGTACGATTTTAATACGTGGAACATTACGATTTGAAAGCTGAAAATCTGTAGTCTTATTTTGGTACTTCCATGCCGTGGTATTGATGTTGCGTGTGGCCCTCCCTCGTTAACAATATGGATAATTGAAGGCAAATTTTAAGGCGCTGGCACGCATTCTGGCTCATAAATGTGAAAGAAAATCATATCTCGAGTCGACGATAAAAACAAAGTTAGGGAAATAAGACGCTTGTGGCGTATCTCGAGGAGTTTTGAGTTTTGAAATGAAAATAAAATAATAGTGTTTCGTGGATCAAAATAAAAAGAAGGTACCGAGTCAGATTTCCTTAACTTGTAAATATCTTATGTTATTGGCGTTCTTTTGTAAAATAAAGAAATATCGATTAGCGAAAGGCAACGGAGGACGTGTTAAAAGTTTTTCATTTTAAGGAAGAAATTCAAATTTATGAAAATGATTTATATCCAGCGACTCAAAAGATCCGGCCTAAAAACATATGTAACCCAGGAGATTTTAACGTAAATAGAGTAATGCCTTATCGATTCTCGACAGCATCTGGAATTCCAGTGAACTTTTTAAAAGAGCGTCCGCCACCGCCTGACTGCCAGCCGCGGCAATTAAAGTAAATCCTAGCAATGATAAAGCGCCGTCGCGGCCGAATGAAAATATCGGCACGATTATTATTAGCGAGCTCTCGAGTTTGTTAAATAGCCTTTGAGGCTTATTCTCCCATCTCCCGCCCGTCTCAGTTAGGATCCATCTCCGCATCCAGAGCGCAAACGTTGCAGCGGTGATTCGGAATCAGGGCAGCAATGCGGCGTCGCGATCCCGAGCAGCCAAGGCATTCGAGGGATGAAATTTAACTGTGCCGAGATTTTTAGGGGCCGAGCGAACGACGAGGCGTCCCCCTTCTCTTCCTTTTTTTCGGGGCGAGAGTTTTTTTTTCGTCCCGCGGCGAAACATTAAAAATCTCCGGCCCGAGCATTTGCCCAGCCCTTTCGGGGCGGTTCGCCTCGACTGCCAAGAGGCTTTTACTTACTCGAGTCCGTTGCCGTAAAATGGAGGATGAAGAATTCCTGCCGGGATAGCTGAAAAATATTTGCAATCTTTAAAAATCTGGAAAAGCATCGCCCGCCCAATCTTGCTTACTCCTGCAGATGTTCGCAAAACCGGAACAAAGGGAATAAGATTGAGCGGGGGCGCCAAAAATCTTTTGCGCATCCCATCATCGCTACAAAGTAACTATGAAATCTCGAATTTTCATTGCCTTAATTTTATTTTTTGCTTAATATCCAATACTCCATTCTTTATATTCGCCGTTTTATACATCCTTGAATTTTCGTCTCCTGTCGTATTGGCGGCGTCAAAATAATGAAGGGGAACAAGTTTCAGCTTGTTCCTGTATTGCCACTTAAAATAAAACTATAAGGAGATGAAATACTACTGAAATTTGGTGCTTCTGGACCATTGTTACTGGAATTATTGTTGCTGAATAAACTTTAACAATGCATTTCACTCTGTCTCTCTATTCCTCATTAAAGTCCTTTTTTATGCTCATTCTTTGCTCAAATTAATGTTTTATCGATTTTGCGTACTAGCCGCGAGAGCGCCTATTAACCAAGAATGTAATTACGCTTTTTATAGCTTCTACGGCACATTAATTTTTTTTATGAATCAAGCAGAAGCAGTAGGATTATGTTTCAATTAATTAATAATAATGATTAACATGGTATTAAATCCTTTACCCGATAAAATGTAACTGTACCGAAATGTGCTTTTAATACCAACTTGTCAGAATATTTATTACCTCACTCGCATTAAGTGAATTTACTTTAACCGATCAAAATAGTTCTCTTCTCCGATAGCTCGGAAAATTATTATAAAACAGTGGTTTGACTCATTGGCTCTTTGCTAGATATTTTTCAAGGCGTCGAGCGTTAATTATTTATAAACAATACCAGGATTCATATGGCAGCAAAGGCTATGTAACTCGGTAGTTATGCCAATTCTGTGTCGCACACAACCATATATAGATTCAATAAATCCAATTACTCTCTAATGCGTATCCCTACAACAAATACTATGGGAATTTATTACCCATTCTAACTGTCTTTCGTACAAGTGTCGTAAATGTTATCAAATGGAAAAAGTTGCCTTTGTAAGTCTTCTGTAAGTCTTTCATAGTTTCCCGTCTGAGCAATGAGGTGCCAAGATAAATAACTACATAAATATGATATCATTTTATGTTTGCCCTTTTAACACATGCTTGACTTTATTGCTATTACTTTGACTTCGAGTAAAATTTATTGTTAACGCCTTGATTTGATCGTGAATTACTAATGAGTTATTGATAAACTTTATAAGCAGAAAAATACATTGCTTTAAAATGTCCAAGGAAAAATATAAATATAACACGTGTATTACAAAATAAATTTATAATGTTCTTATTTAAAATAAATTGATTGGATAAAAATAAAATATGTTTTAATTTTGCTCAATAATCAGTATTGTAGAATTGAAATTGACAAAAATTTCGTAATAAAAATTTCAAATATAAATGCGTCGTATGAAAAATTTTTTTATTAAAATTTTCTTAAAATCAGAATTTCAAAGTTGATAATATTTTTATCTGTTTTATCTTTTATACATTATGCTATTTTTTTCATAATATATGGAAAGTGAGACTGTAAAAAATTTTTTTCCTTGTGTATCATATGTTGTTGCTTACGTTGAAGTAATTTTTTTTTTAAAATTATTTAACCAATTAATATATTTTATAGTATTGCAAATCTACGTATAAATATTATCGAGATGTATTGCAATATTGAAATAATGAAACTTCTTTTTTTACCAAACGTAAGTTTTAAATTTCAAAATTTACACGAGTTTATGAATTTGTGAAAAAATGCATAATTGCTAACAACGTGGTAATGTTGCATTATTTCTGGCATATAGTCATTTCTGACATTTTAAATGGATTCTCCTACGTATAAATGTTACTATTTGCATTTTTTATTAACTGCCAGGACGGTATTGCATTTTTACTCGATTTTTACATTGATTTTTTAAATTAATTGCATTAAAAAAAAATTAAACTCATACAGTCAAGATGATGTAGTTAAATAAATATTTTTATTAAATTTTTTTCAATTATCAAAAAATGACAATGAAAATTTTAATCAGAGTATAGACAAATGTCAGGACCACGTAGGCAATGGAACCAAATAATTATTACCAAATCGTTATTAGAGCAAAAGCGTTCCTAGAAAGCGGTAAAATAATAATTGAATCCTCGGACACTTTTTAGACGTTTCCCTTTTCTCTCTATTGTTTAATCATCGATAGCTTATTCCGAGGGAGCATATTTTCTATTAATGTTCGAAATCCATTTCAATGCTTAAAACAAAGCCGTAGGCGTCTAAAATCACCCATACTCACTGACTGAATTCAAACTGGCACTGTAAAAGGCGTTGACCCTCGTGCCCGAGCTTATCCACCTGTTTTTGTCGGGCTTCTCCCTCAGGCTGTTCAGCTTCTTTCTCAACCCAATGTTGGCCAGTTTCAGGATCGTTTCGAACAGCTTACCATCGGCGACCTCCGCCTATTAAACGCCAAGTGATTCGTGTTACACCATGCAATATGTAACGCGCACTTTCGAATTAACCAGTCCACTTGCGAGCCAAAGTTGGCAAGGAAAATGGGATAAACTTTTCTATCTCACATAGTGAGAGGATTAATAGCCTGAATAGTCGAACCGAAGCTTGAATTTCAATTGCGCTCGCGGGTAAGTTTTTCGAAGTATGAATAGAGCTTCGGTGCTTTCGTAAGTTTGTTAATTAAGGGCACACCGCTTGTGTTCTCAATGGAATTTTTGAATATCAATATATCAGGCCACTGTTGTACATATACTGTTTAGTATATTTATAACGAAGCTCGATACACGTTCGAGGAAATTTTTTGCCAGTCATTGGATACGTAATGTCATTGCACTTGTAGGCAAGCGCGGAAGATTTTCCAAAGAGCTGCTTTATAAATGACTCGGGAACTTTACATTTCTGACTAGCTGATATTTCGAGTGTCTTTAAATCATACACTTTGATGTTCTTGATCTATTCGGAGGAATTTTTTATTTCATTAAGAAGCAGTCGCAAAACTTGATCATAACTCATTGCAGCCATTTTTCAAAATAATTAATAAAATCATTAAACATCGTTAGAAGTATTGCGTTCAAATTCCTAATGAAATTGATTTTTCAGCAATTTAGATAGTTTTAAAAGAAAGCTCATTCTATAATCTCTTAACAGGGACGTAATTTAATAATAGCTGCGTTACTCAAACGTTAATGGAATTCGGTTCTCGTAAAAGAAAGCAGAGAAGTGAAATGCATCATAAAAACCACTTTAAAATACAATTTAAATTTAACGTATGTTAAGGCCTCAACGATTCAGTATATTCACAGTCTGGTCAAATTAAAAGAAGCATTTAATATCGTTTAGAAAAAAGAATAAGAATTAAAAGGAGTTTTATCTAAAATCTGGCAAGCCGTACAATAGCTGATGAAAGCTCCACCTTTCATTTCGATTTCGGATTGAGGCTGAAGAAGGAAACGGAAAAGTACGTAGTATTTATCGAAGAGTTGAGAAATTAATTTTTCAGCGCGTTAGGATTTTTTGATGATTTTTATACGTGTACTCGAACACGATACATCGTCTGTATTCACGAATGTGTTGCATATATAAAAAGCCGGAAGAATCTTCTTTTCCTAGGATGTGGGACATTAATTTTTTCGGACGAGGAGCTCGACGAATATGTGAGCGGAAATTTTGTAGGGGATCTTTCAAAACGACGAGAATATTCGATATTTTATAATAGCAATAAGTTGTTACACAAAAATTACTAATTTAAAGTGCTTATTGATTAATTCTAGTTAATTTTAAGTCATTAATATTGTCTGGGCCATTCCTCCGAATAACGTCGTCAGTATGTTAAAAAGCACGCATGTGAAATAAAATTATTTTTCCTTTTAATTAGTTTAATATTTTAATTATAAAATTATAATACAAAAATGAATGTAAATGTATTCATACCTTTATCATCTCGGTAAGCTTATTCTATTCAAATGGCGCTTAATGTACCTACGAATGTACCTACAAAGAAACGTTGAATTCGGCAAATAAGAGTCTATTACGAAGTCGAGGGAAAAAATTAAAGAATCGCTAACTTGCTCACGACCGTTTCAATAAAAGCTCAGCTTATTATTGCTGGGTGCTGTCGAAGCGAAATTTTTTCAAAGATATTTAGCGGTGTCTTAATTAATTGAAACGCTCGCGATTTAATTACTGCTCGTGCTGACGGGCAGATTGATTCATTATATGCGCGGACTCCTGCGGCTCATCTACATCGATGGATTTATTTTCGCGAATAAAAAGTTATCAGGAGGCTACATTTTAAAGCTTAATTCGTATGCCGACGACTTATCCACGGTTTCCGTGAAAAACTTGGATAGCTAATCAAAGACATAACGCAAATGAAATAAACATTTACACAAGCGGGCATTTTGATTAACTTAATTGCTGGGCTTATTTACGAAAGTGTAAATTTGCAAGTAAAATAAAAAAGCCAGGGGAGTGCAAGGAGCCGAGCAACGGATGCCATTAAAAATTCTAGCGAGGAGTGTAGAAGAATATTTTCTGTTTCCCAGCCGAGTTGTCGGGGATAAAAGCCGCGGCATTGGCGCCCTGAGCCGCGACGGTTAGTTAACAATTACCGCTCGCAGCCTTTTGTTCGGCAGTGAAGCGCCGAGCTTGCCAAATGAGCCGAAGTGCGAGAGTTTTCCTTCTTTTTATCGCCCATTTTCATTTTCAGAGCCACTGGCCGGCTATTTTTATCGGCCCCCTCGAATTGCCTCGGCCATTCGGCTCGCCACAGGCCAATACCTAAAAAGACTAGACTCCGAGTGCCTTCCAAAATGCATTACGAAGAGTCCTGCTTCCGGGGAAACTACATTACCAGCAAAAAGTGCACCGGGGGCAATTTCCCCCAGGAAGCCCCCGAGCCAGATACATACATGAAAAACTTAAGAGTACCTACGTGCCCGAGAAATGGCAGCGATAGTTCTTTCGGATTTTCCCCCCGGGTGGAAGTCCTGGAGGAGCAGCCCCTCCTCGTCCCGCCCGGGGCCGTTCGCGTTGTTACTATAGCGCACAAACTCGTCAAGAATTGAGGGACCAGCTCGGAACTCGTGGCTGCGGATCGCGAGGGTCGCTTCAGGACTCACCTCTCGGTAGAACTTGTCGAGCTTCTCCGGCTTGGTTATCCAGTCCGGGAAGCCGACGAAGGGCCGCATCGCGTGGAGCTTCCGGTGTGCCCTGGCTCGCGTGCTCGCGTCCATCCACTCGAGCTCCGCGACCATCTTGTCGAAGGCCATGCGCACGTCCATCAGCATCTTCAAGGCCTGCGAGAAATTGGCTTTAGCGATTGGAAATCGGCTGCGAATGCTGACGCTGCCCCGGAGCCAAGGGCATTATCTCTTCGACTTGCCAGTCGGGCTCGCACAATCCCGCATAAGAATTCTTTTCTCCTGACTAATCCATTAACGGCGTTAAGGCAATGGCGGGACTGAGGTTAATCGTCCGTTAATTTTTGAAAAAAAACAAAAAAAAAAAAAAAAACACGCGACAAAAACATTTGGGAGCCAAGTAAACGCGTGAAATTTTGCGAAGAATTTTTTGCTGGCCATCGCTTCTGAAGCTAGGCCAAAGCTCCGGCCCGTTAACCTGCGCCCCCTCTTAATCTCAATATACTACGCCTGAGAAAATCCCCGGTAATAAATAAAGCGAGCCCACGTAGAATAGTGGAAAAAATCTCCCTCGAGTAGATGCGATCGGTCTCGTGAGAAGGTGAGCAAAAGGACGTGATCGATTATTTTTTAATAGCGAGGCCAACAAAGTTTGCACTTGAAAAGGTGCTCGCATCGGCCACGCAAGGCTTTTATAACGATCGTGGCTCATCTCGTGGCAATCTAGGACGCTTGAATTAATAATGGTAATATATATATATATATATATATATATATTATGGAACCGTTACTGTTCGCCTAGAAGTGCATTAATAAAATAATAACCAAACATGATACAATAAAGATAATATAAGGCAAGTTAAATTAAGATATAAGAAATTGTCCTAGATTATTGTCTTGCGTATCGCGATTAAGCTCTTATAGTAAGAGGTTAAAATAAGAACGACCACCAACCATAGCTGAGAGTAGAACTCGGGCTTAAAAAATGTGCCAAACACCTCGGGTACGGAGGCCCTCACCTTGTCGCGGGATTCCCCGTCGAAGTGCCGGCGCACGTACATGTAGCTGAGGGCCATGCCGAAGTCAGCGTTAACGTTGCCGGTGCAGCCCTTCCACCTCGGGGTTTTGTCCTTGAGGCCGAAGACCTTCCGGGAGAATTGGAAGTCGAGGTCGCGGAACTGCTGGAGGGTCAGGGGCGCCACTGTCGAGTAGACGATCCACCAGGCGTAGCGAGCTGTTGGGGCGAATTCCGCGGATGGATTAGGCGGCATTGGGGGGGGGGGGAGATTGCTCTAGAGGTCGCTTCTAGCTCGAAGCCTCGGGCTGCCTCGGGTCCCAAGCCCGATCTCCCGGCAAGTTTGTACTTTATGCGATAACTTAATTGAATATTGCCATTTATTTGAAATTAATTGCCGCGATAATGGGGGAGGGGATGATTCACGAGCCAGAGAAACTGACCAAGTCTCGTTGCGAAACACCCTTGGAGCCTTCGTCCTTTATTCATAGCGTTTAGACGTGCACGGGTATACCGATACGAACAGTTTGTAACAGGCTTATAAAGGAGCTTCAACGTCTTATTTTTTTTTTTTTTTTTTTCAAATTCAGAGCTCGGTCCCTTAACTTTTCAAACCACTCATTTGTGCGTCTTTTTCTCTCTCGCGCTTCCCTCTAAATATAAAAGCCAATATAAATATGCTTTATCATCTTGAGTATCATCTACATAAGTATCCGAACGCAAGGCAGAGCTAATGCATTTAGATTGTGAAAGCTAGACCGATTTTTTTTTTACAAATTTTTATAAAATTCAAATCGATATTCAGCTTTTGTACCTTCTGTAATATTATTTAATACTTTATAATGGCTCGCGCAATTACTCATACATACTAAATACTATCTATTTTTTTTTGTCTTATATTTACACAAGAAAGAGCTAAAATTTTGTAAGATTTGCTCGAGCGTTAAATACTATTCAGTATTCAATAGTAATGAGATTTTAAGACACCAGATCAGGGATTTTATTCATTCTCAAATTATGACCTAATCAACCATAAATTATAACATTTTAAGTAGCTTACGTAAGTCGCGTAAATCCTCATTTATGCATGATTTGACGCTCCAACGTTATTTTCAATGTTGGGCTTTTTGGAATATCTTCTACGTAAAACTCTTAAAATTTGTTAACTTAAAAATATATATATATATATATATATAATATTACAAAGTTGTAAAATTCGGATTTCTTTTTTACATGAATAGAGTTCTTCAAATAATTGACAAGTATCTCATACGACTTTCAAGTTTCAATAGAAATTGCTTTCCAGGGCCACTACCACTTATCAAGCCCTCAAAGCTTATGCGTAAACTAAATAGCATTCATAATGATCCATTTATATTAAACATGGATTTTAGTAGTGAATTTCTTTATTTTTTTTCCAAGTGATTAATCATCAATGATTAAAATGTTTTGATATTATAACGCATTCTGTAATTTTTGTTTCAGAACGTAATCTCCATAAATTAATCTAATGTGACATTGTTGTAAATTAAACCAAACAATAATAATTACATTTTGAATACATACAGTAATAGTCTTTTATTAACGATTATTGATTTTATCACGAATAATATTGTTCCTGACATTGTAGATAAAATTTTTATATATTATTGATAATATTTAAATACAAGTCTTCGTGTAAAACCATTAAATATTTAAAAAGATAATTATAAAAGCTAATGTGACATCCATAATCCATTGAACGTTTAAAAAATGTTAATCAGTCGCATAATTCTTAAACTTTTGATCGCATAGCTTAAGCCATTGATTCCATTTTTGCAGTCAGTATGAGCGTCAGTAGATAATAATAATTTTTCAGTAAGATTTGTTTTACACGAAGATCAATCAGATTATTACAATATCATTTTATTATTTAATGCAATACAATAATATATTATTTGTTCAATTAACTAATATAGTAATTTAAAAAGTAGTAAAACTATCCAAAAGTAGTAAAGTTCGAATTATGCGAGTCGGTTAAATTAATGTGGTGAAAATGCCAATCAAACGCGGTTCCATACTAACAATAAAAATGTATTCCTCTATCTAATTAGTCATTTCCAGATCGAATAATTTTGTTACAAAAACAATGTAAAAAATAAAGTATTTCGACGTTAAATGATGATTTGTGAAAAGGCGAATGAACGGCCACGAAAAAGAATTATTGGTAAGCATCCGTACAAATAATTCAGCCTGAATAAAATTGATTTTCTGCCAATTTCCTGACCCGTCGTTTTCCTCTCGGTTCGTCTAATTTCCTTCCTCCTTCTTTCCCCGTTGCCGGCTTCTATTCTCATCCTTCTCATCCGCCAGTTTATTTAGTAAATACGATGCAGCACTAGAGTGCAGACATTGTCCAGGATTGTCATTCAAAGGGCCAAGTGCCGGACTACGTACACGACACAATGCTAACGTATCTTTTGCGATTTAATAACGTCGCACAAAGCAAAAAGTAAAGCGATCCGCAAATGTAAAACAAAAAAAAACAAATGATAAAGCAACGTCGAGATAAAACAAAAAAAAAAAAAGGGAAAAAAAGGAAAGAGAAGATAATCTTGAGGCTCCATGCGCCCACAATAATGTGCTTCTAGATAACAATCAGTGCTAAAGGGTGTCTTTGATTTTGCCTTCTATTAATTAATGCGCAGCAGAGTATAGGCAAATGCCATCGCCTTGTCTACATCGGCCTTATGACCCTTCGGATAATTAAACAAGATCTCGACGCAGTTTACATTTTAATAAAAGCAAGCCTCGGATTATTAAAAAAACTTGGAAGATTAGAAGCACCGAAGAAAGATGAAAAATACAATATCCAAGCGACCTTGCAATGGAGCGGACGCCGATTTTAAATTTAAGAGCTAAGTGACATGCATGTTGAATCTCGTTTTTTAAAGCATTGTATCGATAGTTCGTAAAGTTGCCGAGAATATGCTTTTACGGGAAAAGGATTACGATTGAGTAGCAGATATACATAGCCATGAATCAAGATTTTATTCCACCATTGTTCGATGATACAATTATGATATAATACCGTAATAAAATGTAAATAAAATGTGGTCAACAACTGAGCAAGCAACATATTATGTTAAAGTTGTTTTTTACGGGCGATAAAATAGCAATGATGGAATTAAAATCCGATTGTAATGTCAGTAGCTTAATTAAACTAAGTGTCGTAATATTTATTTTGCGCAAATTTGCTTTTGACGTATGAAACAAATGGTTAAATAACATCTGCGACATATTTTCGTATTTAATATATAATGTAATGCTAGCATGACATAGTTGCCTGCATTGTGAATTATCTCGTGCTTTATCAATGCTCTTACAACTCCAAATATATATATATATATACGGGTAACAATATTATACTCATACGATGGATTAAATTAAAACGTTGATTCACTTTGTGGCGCTGCGCGTGTGCGTAGCGCGGGGCTGATTTTGCCAGGGTTGGCGAGGGGGGGGGCGGGACGACGGTCAACGAAAGGCAGACAGGAGGGGTTGCGGCGAAGGAGCGGCAATGAGATAATATTTAATAAACAAAATTGGGACGGCATCGTGGGTACAAATTGCAGAGCGAGACAAAAAAAAACAGAGTAGAAAAAGTAAAAAATAAATTACGAGACCAGAAAAACAAAAACACTGCCTGTAATAATGGCATTGATTTGAAAGCTCGGCTCTGCGGTGAGCGCGGGGTAGGCGGAGGGTGATCGTCGGTCACCGGGTCCGGATCGCAGGTCACTGCGACGGCTCTTATCGGCTCGGAGGGTAGTGGCGCGTCCCCGATCGATTGCTCGTTCTATTTCCTCGGCGCCGTAGCAGCGACGAGGAGAAGCCCCGCGATTCTCGAGCCCGGCCCGTCCCCTATTTTCCGGCAAAGTTCGAGAGCAGCGGGCCCCCGTCGATTTTTTACTCGGCCCGGCAGCCCCAAGGACGCACCCCTTAGCTCTCCACCTCGGCGAGCCCATGATAATCGCTTGACTTAAAGGAGAAACGCAAGAAGGGGGGGGGGAAGTTGGGCACGTCGATACTTTACTTCTCTCGTTAGCCTGGCTGGATCAATAATAACGATGTTTGTTGCATAATCTTTGAGAATCGCGACAGTTACGCATCTCCGTCAATAAAACAGAGGAGTCTTTTTTATTTACTAACGGAATTTTCATTTTTAATAAGAGTACACGTTCATTACTGTGCAGCAAATAAAGTGAGACGCTAAAGCACTTATTTTCCAAGCATTCGATCAAATTTTTAAGGCGATATTTTACAATTGCCTATCGACACATATCTTATATCAGATTCAATCTGTATGTACAATCTTTCCGAAAGATTTAAAATAAAGAATGGGAAACTCATTTTATGTTTAAAATGTAAGTAAAGTAAAATACAAGGCAATAATAGTAAAGGCATAGCGATTCCCTGGTATTGAGGTACACCCAATGTAGTTGGGAGCCATTGAAAAAGCCTTTCCGATAAAACGATGTAAGCTCGTTCCCGAGCCATCGATCCGTCAAATCTTATATCGATCACCATATCATTCCTCGGAACGGACTGTCGCACTGTGGAGATTCGAAGCAGCTGAGAGGAGATTTTGATTTTTCGCACACCTAAGCATTTCTGTGCAACTTCGCTCGCATCAATCTCATTGAAAGGAAATAAATGGCCCTAGGATTTCCCCTAGATTTTTCGGGGACCCTTTGGAGCTGGTCGTTCGATATAATACCGGTTGCGAATTTTTGCACCGACGCGTGGATTTTACGCGTCTCCGAGGAAAGCCTTCGCCAAGAGAGGGACGTATCGGGAAAAATCGGCCCGATAAGCAGGCTGACGATCGAAGGCCAGTCCTCCTTCCATTGGAAAACCATTGAACCCGCGCTTGGTCCGATGTATTCGAAAGCCGCAGTAATTAGGCTAAGGGTCAATGAAATAAAAAACGACTAGGAAAGTGCAAGACCGGCGCAGGAGCGCAAACGCGATTCCCCCCTCGCGCAGCGCATCCACGCGCGCGGCTTAGCCAACGCGGCCCCCCGCGCCCCGCTCTCCCCCAGACCCCCGCTACGCGAAGGCACACCCCCACAAGCGCCCATCGAAACGCACACGCGCATCCGCTTGCACAATGCAATGCACACGGATACGCCCCAAAAACATGTGATTTTGCATTAACACGGCAATCTCGGCAATGCTCCACAAAACTCCTCATTCTCCTCTAAATCGGATATTTGAATTATAAACTCTACGTTCTGCACTGTTGAGCTTTATCGATACTTCTTCTCCCTCGCCTTTATAGTCATTGATAATCAGGATAATCGAGGGACTTCTCTAAATACATATTCGCGTTTAAAAATATAAGAAACGATGCGTCCAAGGTTCTTGACTCAGGCTCAATTCCTTTTTTCATTATCAACTTAGATGCCTATTGGTTAGGATGCGCATACTTTTTCAAATGCAAAGGTAATATGCCAAAGCGCGAATCAAAATTTTTTCGTTAAACATTTTTTCATTTTTGTCCGCAAATAACGCAATTTTCATCAACTGCTATCCTTTCCTCCGGTACCTTAAAAACAAACGTTTTGCGTTTTGCCCCTAATACTTGATGCTCATTTGTGAGTTTGCAAACTTCATTGAATTGTTGTTAACGATCGTTTCGATCGAGAAATCCTGCAAGAATGTTGATTTTATTATTCTTCATAATCCTTCTGTGCATTCAATGGTTATGTACTGCTTTAGAAGCTCATCCATTCTGAAAATGATTTCGTATCTGAATTTGTTTTTTTGCAAGACAAGTGAAAAAAGACAGTGAAATTTTACTAATGTACGGAAATTCCATGCATACTTGGATCCATCAGACCCGAACACCGTGTCGAGTCACTGTTTTTCAAGTTCATTTATAAGAAAACACGAAGTTACTCAACGCCGGAAATTCGGTAAAAACTTTGACGAAACATTTTTATTCGCAGCATCTCAGAAACTTTAACAATGAGTCGAAGCGCAGAAAATGTGTTTACGTTTTCGGCGCTCTTTCAAAATGCCTTTTATAAGGTTCGGGTACTATTCCATCACTGGGAGACAAACAAATTTTCGTAGCAAGACCAAATTCATCGATGGAGCCTTTGAAAAACTTGGACAACAAATTCCGGATATATTTAGCGCGGGACTTTAATTGAAATCTCGAAGGCCTCCGCTTATATTTGCGCGCTCCTTTAATATGCTTTTGTCGTATCCAATGAAATCATTTGATATCGTCTAACATACCTTATATTATAAATGGCGTTTAATAATCGATTGTGCGATCGATGTCAGGAATTAGTTGGGCCTGCGTTTGATGGATTATTAGTCGTTTTCCATGAATATTAGGAATAGAGTAATGCAATCATCTTGATTTCGTATGACTCAAATATTTCGAACTACGTAAGTTAATCTTAAATTGCTTTAATAGACATCTTTTGAATATACAATTCAACATTGTATTATTTAATTAGAGGTTTTCGGTGGAAATCGATAAATAAGCATCAGCACATTCCATATGTCAATATGGTTTCCTCCGCTAGGAATTAAAAATACCAAAGTTATTTTTAATTCATTTATAAATGCAGATCGTAATCTCATTATTAAAATACGTTCTACCGCGAAAGGATTTAATTCAGCACTTATCATTTCGATAATAATACCATTTAATAGTTTCAATTTGAATGAATTTGATTTTTATCAAAAGCAGATGATTAAAATTCAATATTTTATAATAATATAATCGCATAGTTGCAGCAATTGTTGATTGAATAGGTTGTATGGAATTATGTAACATAAATATAATATTTTCAAATAAATTTTTAACGATTAAAATAGGCTCAATTAAATGACTAATGACCTAATATATATATATATATATTATAAATTTAGTAATTACAGATCACCAAATATTATTCTTTTATAAATGTCATTAATTAAAGAGTAATAATTTTTCTTCTAACATAGAGGCAGTTTTAAAAGACATTAGTAAACTTTGATATATGGACAATGTATAATATCGGTGATTAAGTTTCATTCGACTGTCGTCCCTTTAAAGATACATTTGTAAAAGTGTTTGCCTGCGCTTAAACTAGTTTGTTAAAATGTAACGCAGCTTTAATTAGAAAATCGAATTTTTATCAGCAGAGCTCGGTTTAAATATTATTAAACGAAATTAATAAATATGTTCAAAAATGATCAAAATCAATTGAAATCGCTGCATCGAACTTGAATGGCAAAGAAAATAAAATAGGCTAACTTAAGGAGTGCCTGCGAGGAGGAGCCCCTCAGTATCGTAGCTCTTTACTCGCAAAGCATAAAGAACAAGCTGAAAATATCCAGACATCGAGTGGTTGAACTTGAGTGTTGTGTAAAATAGTGAAGCGGTGATCTTAGGTACGATACCATAAGCTCAACCGGAACACATCTCAAGTCAACGGGAAGGTCACGAGGAGACGAGCGCACGATAAATTTCCGAATTTCCGATGTTGCGGAGTTTCCGAGCGTAACAGATTCTATTAGATAGGCACACGAACTTAAGGAGGTCCTGGTTCACGCAGATCTTCAGGTTCACTCAAACTTTATCCTGCATTTTCCTCGTGCAACCTCAAGACACGTTACTAACTAATTTACAAGTCCAGTGCCTGACTTGTGTGATTAGCTTCGCTAATATCACTCGATATTCCTTTTTCCTTCCTTTTACTGCATCCTCTTTTTAATAAAAAAAATATAATTTTCCTTCAAATTATCATTGATTTATTATTTCGATCGGCTTTTTTACAATTGAATTGTCTCTGTATTTTACGTTCCAATAAATTTTCCATTGTGATATATGTTTTTTTTAATTTTTTAAAAACACTAGAAAGTCTTATTTGTAAGAATGCATTTGTTCATTATTCATCGTCAATTTTTCGAAAAATAAATTCCATTCTTTCCTTTTTCTTCTTTATTAGCGAAAACGTCACTGCAAACTATCGGAACATGTTTTAGGAATCGTAAGACGTAGTCACACTGAAAAAAAAAAAAATAATTATCTATGCAAATTTTGTTCACCCCATTTCAGAATATCTTCCTCTATGAATATTTTTAGCACTGCTAGAACTGCTTCGATACAAAAAAGTTTTACACTTCGATAGTTAAAAAAAAATAGGAGCAATAGTGATCATTCGATCATAAGGCCAGATTGAAGGTAATAAAAGTCATTAAAAGCATTTGCGATTGAATTCATATATTTATAAAAAGAATTTTATACTTTTAATCTTATCATTTTTAAAATCTATACTTTTTATAACTTAAACCCGTGATCTTAATCATTTGATTATTTCCCCCCCCCCCAATGAGAATCTGCTTTTCCGTTGAAAAATGCTTCATTTTACGTAATATCATATCTTCGGGAGCTATTCAGAATACATTTTAAAATAAGAAAGTTTTGTTGAATATGTAAAAGCAGATATAATGAGTTTGTAGTTCGAAATATCGTTGATAACTGATCGGGAGTCTTTTTCTTAGGAGGTCTAATAAGCAATTGTGGTTAAATTCTAGTAATTCAATGTTTTAAGTAAAAAATTTATTATACTTTTTGTTTTTTTATATTTATTTGGTGATTTACAGTAAAAAAGTAATATGATAAATGTAAAAAAAATTAATACTTTTCATATTTGTTTAAATGATCCTGGGTTGTGAGAAAAAAATAAGATAATTATTTAATACTCGTTTAAAATTATTCACATAATTCATAATCACAGTTCTAATAAGATCAATTTTTGTTGAAATGTGTCGACGATACATTACTTTTATTATGTTGACTGAAACATAAACAGCCAAAATTTAAATTCTAAATAAAAATCATATTCTGATATAAATATGAAAGCACAAAAGCAATTATGCAGATGGAATAATGTTTGTCTTTTGTAAAAACATATATAAATAAGCAAACATCTTTTGTCTTTCCATCTAGTTATTCAATGATGATACTATTTTCATTTTTATAGCTTTCTATCAGTATATTTTATTTATTATACCTTTATCGCTATAATTATAGGATACACATTCGCCAAAGGTTCTAAATAAGTTTCGTAGTGCCTTTTTTCAAAGTTTACATATTAAGAAACGAGATCTGAATTACGTAATTATTTGCAATAAGTAAAAAATGTTCACATTTCGAAAGAAAAAGTAATAATTTTTTATAGAGATTGCTCGGAAGTATGAAAGTTGAATGATTCGAAAAACAAAGTAGTAAAATATACGATGAAAGTAATTTTTTCCCTTTGAACAAAGATAGTTATCGAATACATTTATTTTTTATATGACCTACTGCATCCAGAAAAGTGTTAATTTTTTGTTACTTTTTTCATTTATTTATTTTTACACGTGTTGTTTAATGTTTTTTAAAAAAAAATTTTACGCGAATAATTATTTTGAGTTAAGATAATACGCAAGAAAAAATTAGCAATCATAATTAAAAATTAAAATACATTTGAAATAGTGTCACGTATAACATTGCACGTATAAACCAATACGTGTGGTTGGATAGAGTAAAAAACTAAATAAGCTTTCACCACAAAATTTACTCTGTACTTTGATGATTTTTTTATCTAATCAATCGCAGACAAAAGGGAATGAAATTTTTTAAATAATCAATTTTTTATTTTTATTTTAGTTTTTAACTGTTTCCTTTTTTAAAAAGAGCATCTTTTTATTTGTAATTATCTTAGTGTATCGAAGTGCGCCTTAGTTGACATTTGCCAAAGAATAATAATATCAGTTTTACGAGCGAATACGATGAATTTTTTATTTATAAATTTGAACAATTTTTAATCATAAAATTTACAAAGATTACAAATTATTCTTACGTAAACAATTTTGTTTAAGTAATAATTGTCCCAAGTCCGATTAAATTCAAGAATCAACCATTAAAAAGAACTAGACGTAATTCAAATTTAAAGCACTATCAGATTTAAGAAGATTTTATTTATATAAATACATAATATAAAAAACGTAGCATTCTTTTTATTACATTAGAAAATGTTTATCCGTTAGGACCTACCGCATAGATCAGGGAGTATAAGATGTCGTTTTTGGCATTTACTCTGTCTAAGCAGTTGATTATTCGATGGGACGAGTAGAATTTATTATAATAAAAAAAAGTCCTTCATTAAGAAGGAAAGCTCTAGTACAATGTATATTGAGCACAGTGGAAAAATAAGTAAAATATAGTAGACTCGAACGTTACATGTGCTAGTGCGCGTTAAAGATAATATTTGGCCCTGCAAGTTGCAGGTTGCATAGAAAAAAAAATTTGCTTGAAAAATCGTAGCGCTTGTTTAAAATACGAAGGGCAATTATTTTAAAACTATTTTGAAGATCTTATCTTTGCTCGCTAATGCGACTATCATTATTCCCGTGTAAGCGTGCCCTGAACTAAAAACTTGAAAGTCTCGTGTCCAAAGTCTCGCAACGGCGGATTCCTCCAGTCACGTTCGCACTTTAGCGTTGCTACCATAAATAGAATCATTGTGCGAGTGAATCCCATTCCCGGCCTCTTTATTCACCTCAACGTCTCTCTGCTTTCCGCGGCTACTTCACCAGCGGAAAATAAGAAATTCCCCCAGACCAGGAGTCCGAGCAAGCTCTAATCTACTCGCACTGAGGACCACCTCGTGCTCTGCCTCACTCGCACGTCCCGATGTACGGGGAATTACGCTTGTGTCGGATCGCGAATTGGATTCCCGGTGCTGTTTTTTCTCTTTCGCTCTCGGCGAGTAAATATTGTACATTAGGCCACTTGTGCGTAAGCGTATTAATGCCTGACAAGCTTGCTCAGGGGGGGGGGAGACAAGCCACTGGAGTCTCTGCTTAAAAGCTTCCTCCGTTTTTTTTGTTCCCTACTCGCGTACGCACGTCTTACGGAAAATAAATAAGAAAAATTCTATGGAGAAGGATACATTGTTCATGAAACGTCCAGCTGTTTTTTAAGCTTTCGACGATTGCAAAAATAGATTTACCCTTTTCAGCTAAACGGCAAGCATCGGAAAATTTCTCACATTTTAAAAGAAGACGTTTGCTCGTCCCGATGGAGATATCACCATTCATAATTCAATGACTAGGGAGCATAATCCACTACTTAACTAGGTAGATAAAAATGATGAATGTTGTAAATATACTTATCCTTGATCGTGAAATGTGAAATTATATCTGTAGGTCCTCGGCGCAATCGCAAGGAAACAAACGTAGCTTTAATATATGAGTTTTATCGTAAAACTTTTCAGTACACGGTATATGTGTCATAAAAATTCAGCGTAAAAAAGTAGCTTTCCAAGTATCGGAAAATATCTTTTATGATCTTTTTAAAACGAATATTTCACGTGTAATAAAAATCTTAACGCGAACAATGCTTATATTAAATGGATTTTATTCAATGTTACTAACGAGGATCGTTAACACTTGTACTCATGTTATATAAGGTGATTTTATTAGTGTAATGCGATCACGAGGTTTATAATAATTCATTTATTTATTTTGAAAATAATTATTGCAGGCTATTGATAAATTTATATTATTGACCAATCGTTATTTTTCTACGTTTCTAATTGATGAACGTCGAGCATTAAGATATTTATGTTACATATTTGTATACACGCACTTTATGACTAAGAATAATAATTTTATATTTATTATATAATATGCGATAAAGTTCACATACCGAATTTTGGCATTATAAAAAAGTGATTAGAACTTCAGCAGGAAATTACTTTTCGAGAGGATCAAATTTATTTTGCAATCTAAAAATTTTTATATTTAATTAAACTTCACAATATAATATTTATATTTACTGGGAAAATAATCGATAATTTTAACATCTTAATTACAAGTACGATTTTGAAAAATATTTAAAGATTTTTTATTAAAAAAATTTAATTAAATAACATATTATAAAGAGGTTTCCTACCGAAAAAGATTACATTAATGTCGATTCGTATACAAAAGCTTGAAATTCACGTTCAAAAACTGATAGCTTTCATCATATTATGGTAATAAGAAAATCTGTACAGAAAATCTTACGATGAAATAAAGATAATATTTATATCACACATAACAAAAAATAATCGATAAAAAATTTTGGATAGAGAAAAAAATGGTGCTTTTTAGAAAAATATAATTACACATGCTTTTTTATATATATATATATTGGCTTCAAAGTACACACAATCAATTATGTATTCTTATATAATTTTTTTAAAAAGAAAAAAATATTAATATTTGAAACTAAATTTCCTTTTAATGTAATATAATAAACAATTTAATAAAATATTATTTACATCTTTTGTTTTTAGTTTTTTTATTTTTATAGTGAGACGAATTCATTCATAAAATAATTACTATCCTTATGATGTAGTAATTATACATAGTTTGTTTGTATTTCTGAGTATTTTTTGGAAAATCCTTAGCAATGGATCATTGGACAATGAATCTATACGAGGTTAGCTAATAATTTGCACAGACGTATTTTAGGTATTCTCCATTAATGACACACAGTAGTTTTTGTTCGACTATAGATTTTCTCAGTCCGATGCTAAGCATCGCACATATATTCGCTTAAAAATACGTGCCTTCGAATAGATAATATTAATAAACAGGAATCAGGGTATATATATATATATATATATATATATATATATATATATAATATTATGATAATTTTGATTTTGAAAGTTAGCGATTCTCCTGGGAATATGAATAACAAAGTTGATTTCATTCATAATTTTAGTCATTTTTTAGGAAAAAAGGAATACCTACGATGAAACCAAAGTAAAACTTAAATCATATATTATAATTAAGCATAATTAAAAATAAAAACGATTGATTGTTTTTACGTTTAACAGTACCATAATAATTATTTGAATTTCATAAAAAAATTAAATATTCATCATAAACTTTGTAAACTTATAGACACAAATACCGATAGATGCGAAGAACTTATGATAAAAATATACATTTTTTTTATATTCCCTATAGGAGAGGTTCTTTTTTTAATTAACACTGTTATATTATGTAATATGCAATACGACTTAATATAAAACTGCGTCTTTATACTCACGCATACACGAATGGAGCCGCGCATTTCCGTCTATATTTTCACACATATGTACTGAAAGCATGTAATTTCTTTTTCTAATGTACGTTTTTTTTGTTTTTAATATGATATTTGAAAAACATATACTAATTATATTTATCGCAGGGTATAATAACACCCTATAGGTTTAACAGATTTTTATAGATTTTTGCACGAGTTTTAATAGATGCTGATATAGGATGCTAACACTTTTATGTTCGTATACATTTTCTTATTTATGAAACAATCATCATGCGGGTAAGGGCGCCTTATAAATTTAGGCAGTACTACACAAAACTACTTATTATAATTAGAAATTTTATATTGTACACATAGTTATATGATTATTTTTAATTATGTTTTGTTCGTGTTTAATAGAAAAAGTCATTTAAAAAGACATGCACGCGCAAAAGAAAAATCGTTCGTGTCAATTCAAATTGATTTACCAAAAAAAACTTCGATCTTAGAATTTGAACTTTAATAAAATAAATACTAGATAAACCGTATGCATGAATTTTCAATTACTAATAGTTAATAATTATCAATAATAGAATAATTGGTTTTTTCTCTAAATACATTTTCATATTAAATATCTAAGAAAATAGGTCTAGGTTCTTGACTAAGAAAAGAATTTGAATAATAATATTTAAATTTTGAACTGAAATTCACGAGTAATATTCTCTTTGGAAAAATTGAACTAATGGAGAACAAGATAAAGTTCATTTCAAGTGTTGTCATTGCTTTTTCGTCTGAAAATATTTAATGCTTGTATTTTGAACGAATTTATACTATAGTATGTAAAATGAAATATGATGGGATTTATTGTTCTTGAAGGAATATATAAATAGTAATTGTGAACAAGAATTCAAATGAGATACTGTTTAAAATGATTCTTCAAAATGACATAGCTCATTAAAGAATTTGTATTTTATGTATTCCTTTATATAACTACGATTTCAAAATTAAATGAGCGAATTTATAAAAATTTTTATATTGTGATTTTATAAATACTGAAATTTAAAAAATTTTTTTCATTACTTATGGATAACAGCATTGACATAATAGATTACATTATCGATTGTTCTTACATTATTGTAAAAAGGTTTTAGAATATTTCAGAATATTTTTATTTGATATATATATAAAATTTTACTGTAAGAATGTTTCAAAATGTCTATTTATTTATTTATAATAGTATTATGTAATGCATAAGAGTATGATTAGATAACATATAAAATAATAATTATGATTTAATAAAATTATGATAAATTTAACGAAGCTTATATTGTTGCCGTGCATGGAATATTAAATTTGCTTTTATTGATTGTAATTAATTATTCGAAAATGTGACTCTATATGTATATATATATATATTAAAATGACTATTTATTAAAATGAAATATGAAGGAGAAGTAATAAGAACTGATGAGAATTCAATAATTTTTAATAACATTTTTATATCGACAAAGTACTTTTTCAACGAAGGATCCAATTTATAAAAATAAAGGGATGTACCGATAAAAGGATTGACCAAATGATTGTTCATGCGTAAGAATGTCATCAATTTGCCGAAGAAAAGGTCACAATAATAATATTTGCTTAATCGTTATTTGCGACATCGCTTTGTCTATAAATAACGAGGGCCATTACGAGACTCCGCATGCATTTCGGACCGTTCCGCTTTTTCGAATAACCCTGTGCATTATTTTGAACAGCACCAGAGGAATAATTTTCCGTTATTGCTTCAATTGCCGGGGAGCGGTCGAGAAAAATAAGGACATCGGGCGAAGCCGGGTTACGAGGAGGGCTTCACCGGGTAGGACGGAGGGAGAGAAGCACCCGGAGGTGTAAGTGCAACGTCGAAAGGAGCCAACCGACGCGCGCGAGACACGCAAATAGATAGACACAAGAGATGTCGCGTCGAAGGGAAGTCGCGCTGGCTCCTGCTGCCCGGTAGGAGTACGACGAGCACTCGGGAAAAAATCGATCCTCGTCAGCGGGAGGGGCACGTACGTGCATCCACCTAGAGTTGGCGCGCTCGAGGCGCTCCGGTGGTTGAGAGTCCAAGGCGTCGGGGATGTGGTCGGTGGGGGCGTAGGAGGAAGGGCCTTTCTCTTCTAACGCGGAGCTTCGCTGCCTTCCTTCTACCTCTCCCTCTCGAGTCCGATGCCAAGGGATCCCTTTCTTTGTATTTTAAATTGATAATACAAGCAGAGCGAGGTAAGCAGTACCGAGAAGTCAGCTTAGGCTTCCCTTGCTCGGCCGTGATATACTTATTTTTACTTAATTCTGGCCAGAAGCTCCTCGAGGTGGGTTTCATTTTTATCGACTCGGACTCGCGAGAACTCTTATTATTGTTAACGGTCCTTATTGCGCCTTTCCCAGCTAATTATCTCAATGTTTCGTTATCAAATGTGCGCGAGCCGCACTGCAGCCATGACAAGCCAATGGATAAATATTTCTATCGGAATTATGCACTACTATATAAATTTATTCTTTGCGCTGGCATGTAATTTTAAAAAAAAATCCTTTCTTCAAAAATCACATTCCCTTTCGCTAATCGCTATTAATAGTGGCGGAGAGATTTTGATACAATTATATTGCTTTTTTACCTTTCAATCCGTCAAATATAATAAACTTAAGCCAGTTAAGGGACGGTTGGACGCCATTCACGGGCTTGCAGACTCTTCGTCATATTAGCTCGCATAATATTCGTTCAAATGTACTTAAACGCTATTGCAACTGGTGATGGCCTTTTTTGATGCTTTTAAAGTTGGATAATAAAAAAGAAAATTCATTTTGCTTTATTTTTGTTTTCATTAATATTTAATACGGTGAATACAAGATACCGCATGCTTAACATTATGCGCGTTATTTCGATTTTCAATAAACAATAGTGCAGTCTTTTATCTATTAGTCTTCTCGACATATTTTTAATTTTCCATTCAGTCCTACAAAAGTTCTTCTCATTACGTACAAAATTATTTTCATACATTTCTAAATGTCTTTTGCCTCTACGCTTTCATTTCACTTATTTTAACTGATAATTTAAATTTTTATTTTAACATTACGAAGGCGGACTAACTCGATTGTCCGAATTGTACGAAAGAACATTAAAGAATACGTAAGAGACGATGAGCTAAGTATTTAAGCCCATTTTAAATGCAATAAAAACAGCCTTGAAGGCAAAACATTATGTACCTGTATATAATAATTTGGCTATGATATAATACTCATGTTTCACGTTCTATAGAATCTATTACTGGCGCTTGCAGTAAAAGTATTTTAATAAGCACAGTGATAGATTTTGTTTTTAGATCTCAGCTACAGAAATAAAATTCTTGACAAAAGCAATTATAAAATTAAAAATAATGAAAGCTAAAAATTGAATTACTACAAACATTCTGTATTTGTTTCTATATTTCATTGTTTGTGTAGTTTTAATCCATTAACATATTAATATTGCCCTCTATTAATACAAAAAGCAAAAAAATTAGCTTTCTTACTTGACAAACTGATGGATTTTCATTAAAAAAACGAAGAAATTGTATAGTTGGTCTTAATTTCTCTGGAATATTATTTAATGTCTAACAAACCTTAAGATGAGTTTATAAACTACTCGAAATAAGTGAAGTTTCTATATATGCTATAGATAACAGTTTTCTCTGAAAATTCATTTTTAATTGAATAAATGAAAATAATTTTATGGCTGATGTACTTGAGTTATCATCATTAACTTTAAGATCACATTCAATATACTTAAATACTGCAATTAAATTATTTTACACTACAGTAGCTACATATTGGTAATTTGATATTACAAATGCATATGTGTACGTATGTATGTATAATTATATATTTATAGATGTGTCCCTTCACTTTTTAGAAAATGTACTGCAAAGTAAATAAAAAAGGGGTCACCATTAAATATTTTCTAATTGCTAACTCATTTTTTAATTCATGGCAATGTTCATTTTTAATGTAGTAATGCATTGATATATGCATGGCCATGTACAACAATAGTAAAGTATGTATAATGAAATAATTAATAATAAAGTAATAATTATATAATAAAGTAAATAATAATTCATCAATTTGAAGGAATTTATAAGTATTTATTTTGCATAACTCAAAATATAATCTAGATGGAATAATACTTTTGCCCTTACTACATGGTATATTTATTACATAACAATATACCATATTTCTATTATTTTTAATTTTATTAATGTAAATTAATTTTAAATCTTATAAAAAAATATTTTGGAAATAGATATCGTGGCCTTTTGTGCAAGTCTTTTCAAACTGTAAAAACATTACTTCAATAGGTCTCTTCGTTTACGTTCAGTGAGCTAAGAATTTAATATTGGATGCCTTTTACTAGTAATAATAAGATACTCAACGAGTTCCGGCTTTATAGATTATTATACATAATATTTTATAAAATGTCAACGTTAATTTGAAAACTTTCGATTTTTATTTGGAATAATAATAGAAATTGAATCAAGTAAATTCCACCAACTACTTCAACTTACTATGAATATTTATCGTAAGATTTAATACTTCTGGTTTTAAAATGATAATTTTATTTATCTTAACTTTTTATACATAATATTGTATTATTATTAATTTGTATTATTCGTTGTTTTCATCTAATCGAATAATAATTGTACAGTAAAATAAATTATTTATGCATTTATTAAAAACACAATTAAAAAATTTTACGATAATCAGATATTATAGGTATGATTAATTTAGTCATCTATTTTGAATTTGCATAGAAAATATATCACCAGTTATAGAAAGTAGTTTCTGAACATATAAAAATATAACTTTTCAAAGAGAAAACGATTGCCTATTTATAAAATCTTTAAAAATATCCTGTAATGTAATAAAACAATAATTATATAAGCCAAGGATTATAAATGTATAAGAAAAATGTTGTGCTTCTATGAGAAAAGTCGTAACGTTGGCTTTTTTCATAAAGAATTTCTGTTTGCAGCTGTGAATCATTGATTTGCGGACTTTTAAATAAAGTTTTTTTCTAAAAGATTCCGAGGTATATTCCTTCATTCTAAAACGGAGCTTTGCCCACTTTTATAATTATCTCGTGTAGAAGTAAACGTTGATTGCGCATCATTTGGAAGTATTATTAAGTTTATAATAAAGTTCTTTTGAACAAGCATGAGAGGAGAAGTTTGTGTGAAGTTTTTTTGAAAAAATATATAAATATTTAGCTTATTATAAGATTTAATCTATTTAACATTGTATTATAATTTAAAAAAATAAAAAAAATACTATCATTTTAATTAATAATTTCAAATAGTGTGTGTTTAAAATTTAAAAACTTATGTTTTTTTATTGATAAAATGAGTTTACATCATTTACTTTGTATAAAGTAATTAATGAATAACACGAAAGAGGTGCACAAAAAATAAAGGCAAAATGCGGCTTTCAACGTGTGAATTTGATATCTTACCAAAAGAAATGGTCGGACATGTACAAAGTTTTTTTTTTTTTTTCTTTTTTAAGAAAGAAATGTAAATGACTATTTCAGTGCCGTGGAAGGGGTAAGTAAATTCGCATTTTTCGTAATGTTTTTGCAGGCTACATTTTATCCAATTAAAATTTGTAACTTACTGAAACATAAACCCACTGATATTCGAGATTATGCTTCATGAAACTAGCTTTCTCTCTCTTCCCTTTTAGTCGGTTTCCCTTTCTCTCGCTCTTCCCCTCAATACAGGCTGTACGCTGTACAATTGTACGCTTTACAAAATTTAAGCCTGCATATCTCACAAAGCAAACATCATTATAAATTGTTGCCCTTGATACACAACGGCCGGCTTGAATATTTTCAGCGCGTGCACTTCATCGATTGAAAAAAGCCAGGATGCGAGAAAAAATTGCAAGCCTCCGATCTTGCCCGCATTCGTTCCTCAACCGGATCGTCAATTAATAATGGGTTCGTTTTTTCTGGGTGAAATGAAATTGGTTCTGATTAAAAAATGCGCATTCAAGATTCACGTCGCGAATATTTGTACGCGACACATAAAAGCCACGGTATAGCATTCAGCTGTAAGGACAATTCACAAAAAGAAATTAAATCCTAACCGTATAATGCGCTTGAGGTTGAAACAGTTGTGCAGCAGAATATTGAAAAGTTGTTCCAAACCCGGTAGTCTTAGTGCACCGTGAAACTTTGTCAGTATAAGTATGTCTGCCTCCATTATACGTACGTATACTTATGAGTAGGACCGAGTTTATCGATCCTTGTTTTCACAATATTCGGGAGCATGATTGTTACATCAGTTTTTTCTGTGCAATAATACGATACACAAGGGGAAAAGTATTTTCCAAAAATTGGATTTTGTGAATTTCAAGAAAAAAAACAACAAGAATTGCTACTTTAAATAATCGCATAAACGTTTCGTTAAAAAAATTCAAAAGTAGAATGTTAAGTGGCATTGATTTAAAAATGCATACAGTTTTATTTATGCGATTAACATTGTTCCCCACAATTTGCATATTATTATTAGAAAATCTAAGCTCAATCGTCTAAGCGTAAAAACGTCGTTAAAAAAAATCTTGCATGCATATCAAACCTTAGTAAATTAATCAGTAAAATTATCAATTATGTCGGTGCTACCCTCAAACAAATAGCTCGAATCATAACATGATGCCGTTTCGTCTAAATTATGATAAATCAACGTAGAGTATAAATTTTCTACTAAAATCTTTTACGTCATAATTCAGCTAGGTGACTTTTACACTTTAATGCGTATGCTTAAATTACCTTCACAATGAATTACAAACGTTTTTCAGAACTTGCGTAAGTTTTTGTTATCGACAAAAAATGTTATTTACCTTTCCAAAACCAACAATTTAATCCTCGATATTACCGTAGAGTCTTGTTCTTATAATTTTTCAAGGGCTACTATTAAGATCCGAAGTAATTAGCAATGCATGGTGCGATCGTCCATCGTCAAATTTGATGAAATCGAACAAATGCAGCCGGTAACTATTCGTAAAGATCGTATGCTTATTAATTCGCAACGACCGAATGCGCAAGCGAAAGAAATTCTTATTTTCAGTGCAATTGTCACGGACGTGAGTAGAGCAGCGCCAAAGATAAAACAAGGCAAATGCCGTGAGCTTTTGACGGCGATGCGAACTATGGGAATCCCCGTGTCATTCTTCTAGGTTCCTTACGCCCTTCGTCAAGTCTCCAGCAATGGCGTGAAGTGTCGGTTGGGCTGCGGAAGTCGGAGGAGGCGTCGCGCGGTCCCATAAGAACCGGAGCGTAAGGGGCGCCATTGTCGAGCAGAGGGCCAACAACAAGATCTCTTGTTTTTTCTTTGTCGAAAGCACCTGTCCCCTGTTCGACCTGCTTCCCTATTGCGCCTCCGCTTATGTCGGGGCTGCCTCGCTGCCCGAAAATACTTAGCAGTTAAACGGCACTCGTTTCATTTTATCGCAAATGGAGGCGCGCTCGGCGCGGGCCGCCGACGTTGCCAGACGAATTTTCAAAATTGATTCGGAAGCAGCCGCGCCACCCGATGCACAAGCTACCCCGGAAGGGCAAAATACCTATGAAATCAGAGTACCTGGTGCTTTGCGCAGAAGAAGGGCGACGACGATGGGATACTCGAGTTAATTCGCTCTAAGCTTGGGAAGCCACGAACAGCAAGTTTATCGAGTGTACGATGATTAACATAAATCTATGCGACGGCTTGTCTTTGTATTGGTTTTTCTTCTTCTTCTTCTAATTTTCTCCCCTCGTGTAAGAATCGCGTACATCGGGCAAAGATTATAAATTTTGTCCATAAATGGAGGGAAATAAAAATAGCCCTTCCGGCAAAATACGTTTAGGGCCGGTCGGGGGGCGGGGAAATCTCCCGAAGAAATCAATAGGCGTTGGCCTCGAGCTCCGAGGCGCTGAATTAAAATTTCAAAATCCGGTAATTCATACCGTGTGAAACGCGAGCGCAATATCAATGCAAGAAGCGTCTCATTGTTTGCTCAACGCGGCAATGCATAAAACAAGCCGCCATAGCCGGTAATAGTATACGCGCCTTGATAAAAATGCGTCTGCCTATGAGACGTATCACGCTTTCAGGCTGCCGCTTTGGCTTTGGTGAGGAGCCAAGTGTGCGCGTTAGCCGAGGAAAGATCATTCGTCGGATAGTCTCTCAAATGCCTGTCAGAAGATCATATTTTCAATAAAAGATTCGCGCAACGGTAAAAACCTCCTGCTCGGAGCTTTTCAAGTGTCTCACTGTGTCGATCAAGTCTCTCTGTGCCCTCACTGTTTACGGGCTTCGTATCCACGAAAGCTACGAGATACGCTATCTGCAAACTTATCAATAAAATAAATAAATACCAACCGAAGGCGTTCGGTTAAAATTTTTGAGCTTGTTTAGAATAATGTGTACAGGCTTGTTGTCGTATTCAGGGTTAAAAATATTGTCAACATAGTCTCAAAACAATGTGTCTCAAAATGTCCTCGATGTTACATTCCTGCGTAAATTACTAGAAAATGATACGATGGCATTATAACGCAGGTTCAATATATATATATATATATATATATATATATATATTTGACATATTAGTCTTCTCCAATTGTTTCAAGACTAAGAAGGATTCAGATCTCAATTAATAACTACCGAGTTGGGCTCCGTATGCGACTTATCACTCGAGAACTTAGTGAAATACAGATGCACAGATGTATTTGTAGAGTTAGTCTTAATGGATTTTTTTTTAATAGTTCTCAGTTGAATAAGCTTGAAAATTGTTACGAAACTCCTGAAACAGTATATTTAAGCAACGCTATTTGCTCGAGCAGCAATAACTGACCTATAACGGAGACATTTTTCTTCGACAGGGCGATACAGTTTTGACGGCGTATCATTGGGAAATAACAGGCGAATCGAGTGAAAATGTCATCGCCGGATACAAGGGTAGGTCGGGCGCCTTGTATTCACGTGCCCGCATCCCCGGTGGAGCAGGAGTTTTAATTTAACGGCCTCTCGGCACAGAGCAGACGCCTTTAGGAATTTCTCTTAGCCCAAGTTGAAAGTATTTTTTTTTTCCTGCAGTTTCCGTCCATTCGATCACTCGGCTGCCCAACTGAAAACACAAGGCTTTGACCTTCCAGTAGCTCAGACCGGTTCCAAGGTCGCGAGATAAAGGCGCTCCTCGCCAGGAAGAGGACGAGGGGGCTCGGTTGTTTATGTTGCTTTTGTTTAAAAGCCTCGACCGGAGCTCGGATGGGCGCGAGGCCCCCCTCGAGCGCTCATTTCTCCTGCCTCGCATTATCGAAAATACCGCGTAGAGGACAATTGTCCTCCTACCGAGGACGGTGAATCAGAAGCCGGGCGGTGGGGCGCGAGTAATTCATAGTTGTCGCAAGTGGTGAGCGGCAAAGGGGGGCGCGGCGCATTAGCCTAACCTAACCGGCGACCGCGGGGGAGCTTCGGCCGGTCTTTTCTTCCGAGGCCGAACCGCAATGCCCGTCAACGTAGCGGGGAAGTGCAGGGAGGTCCCCGAGGGAGGGATGGTCGCGCCAAGGGCCGAAGCCAGGGCTCGAGGAGGCGAGTCCCCGGAGCCGCTCCCAAGCCGGCGCCCTTTCGAGCTGCCGAGGGTCGTCGAGCCTCCTCGGGCTCCGGGAAGCCGGACACTCGCGTCCCGAAGTCGGATGCCCGAGCGGCGCGTCGATGCAACGGCAGCTCGGCGAGGGAAACTCTTCGGGGAGAATCCCGGCCGTCACGGTGACAACTTTTCAAGAACTTTACCGCGGGCAAAGCCGTTGCGCGCGCCGACGTTTGCCCTGCATTTCAAAATTCTTCGCCTCCGTTCCATTCGCTCGGTAAGTCGCAATCGAGCTTCGCAAATGACAGCGTCCGTCGAAATTCTCCCACTCCGCTCACCGTAATCGGATTATCTTTGGCGATCGAGCCTCTCCTCCTCCTCCTCCTCCTCCTCCTCCTCGGACAATGGATGGACATCGCCAGGGTCCCTCGCAGCTAGACGAAATTGGTAAGAGTCTCGCGGCCGCCTTCGGCTCGCCTAAATCAATCGCCTGGCGTATTGGCCCTCCGCCCCCTCAGTAAGCCCCCCTTGGCAATAGCCGCGCCTCCGTTAGCGAGCAAGGGGCACTTTTCGAACTCCTCGGTGCTCGAGCTTCAGCTTTATTTTTAATTTTCCAGACGATTCTATCAACATGGAGGAGTTGTCCAACAGCATTAACGAGTTGTCGAGCAGCCCGGATGTATATCTTATTCTTGAGCCGCCCCATCCTCAAGGTGATTTTTTGGCGAACCCGTGGCAGTATTAGCTTCGCACCGAAGCGATCGCACTCAAGAACAAGCGCATATTAATTGCATTACATTCGCCAAAGCCTTGTGTTTACATAACGAATTCACTATCCCGCGAACTAATCTATTTCTTGGTATTTTCCTTTTTCCCTTTTTTTTTTTTTTTTTTTTTTTTTTTTATTGAACAACAAACCGTGTCTCCCGTATCTTTCCGATATTGTGTAAATTATTTATCTTAATGGACCGACGTCCTTCGATTTTTTTGTTTTTTGTCTTTTGATGCTTTTCATGCAGAAGCAATTTACAATTATTAATTATTTATTACGTTACCGAAAATTTATCTAACGTGTTTCTCTTCTGCATGCTTTACATTGTTTGAATCCATTGATTTCGGTATAAATTTCAGGTGTCGTTAATAAAACAATCGCTCAATATGGAGCAACTAATAGGAATATATTTCGTGAAATTGTAAACAATAAAATAGAATCTATGACTACCAAATTATCTGAGCTACCATTTGATACGTCATCTGTTACATTAGAAATAGGTAAAAAAATTATGTTTACGTCCAGTTATGCTTGTATTAAATGTACAATTATTTATAAATTATATAATTAATTATATTTTTACATTTAATTAATACTTTGTGTTTTATTGTTTAGTGTAATTCAAATATTATTTAATTCATTGTATAATTGCAGATGATATCCACATGAAACAAGATTTTTCTGAAAATAATGATTGTCGAAGGAGTAGAAACGATATTTTGACGAGTAAAAAAAAATTTGATTCAGTTTTATTATAATTTATTATTTTCCAATAAGATAATTTGTATTTAATGTTAATAATGAAAAATATTGCTTCAGGTACAAAAGTGAAACCAAATAAACATGAAAATTCATTAAATTCAAATCAAGATGAAATTTATGATAGATGCCAGATTGAATTACCATTTAAAAATGGAATTAAAACAACTAAAAGGTGTAATAAAAGCAAGTAATGTTTATTTTAACAGAAATATGTATATCATCCTATTGTAGTTGTTTGCTATTAAAATTTATTTACCTCTTTATTTATTTATATTTGAATTTTTAATTTATAGCTGGCTTAACAACGTATCATAAGTTAATTGCTGATTAAATATAAATAAATTTGTAATTAATTTTTTGCAGGTTTCAGCAATTTAATCCGAATGTATTGTTCTCGTTGTAATAAGGCAGCGATAAATTATATGGATAGAAATTGCGCGGACTGTCAGTCATTACTGTTATTTCAATGTATTGTTTGTGATTGTCTTTACAAAAGATTAGTTAGTATTCAAAATCATATAAAATATGAATGCCGTAAAAAGTCAATTTTGTATTGTAACGATTGCAGCTTTCAGACTATGTATAAAATACACCTTATTGCACACATACAAAACGAGCATTCTACATGTATAGCATCAAAAGATGTTTATGCATGTTCAAAATGTCAAAGAAAATTTAGCTCCCAGTATATCATGTTATCACACGAAAGGCTATGTTCCAATGAGTTAATGTTAACATGTAAATATTGTCGATTTAAAACTGAACTTAGTTATGTTCTTATAAAACATGTTCAATTGAAGCATAAGAACTGTTATAAAAAAAATAATCGGTGCTCAAATTGTGGAAAAAAGTATGAGCATATGAAAAACCTAAATAAACACAACAGGTTTTGTTGTGGAAAACAATTTAAATTTAACTGTGAACATTGTAATTACACTGCTGATAGAAAATACTCTCTGATAAAGCATATACAGCAGAATCATTCTGAATTATTTATCAGAAGTAAAGCTTTATGTAGATTGTAAAAAGCTTTCCGATAAGATATTTTTTATTTTATAAAATTAACACGTTTGTCATGTAGCTGTTTTCTTTCACATTTATTTACTCAGTTATTTCATACATTTTTGGAGTCGTTTCATTTTTGATATTTATACAATCGATGCTCTCCGACACAAATATAATATAAATGTACAAACACATTAGACATTTTTATTTAGAAGTCGTCCATTAAAACATCTTTTCTTGATTTTATGAGGCAGTTAACTAATACTATAATGGAATAGTCAATTGTTAATTAGTATATTAATTTATAACACTTTTGTATATTGTTGAAATATTTGTATAAGTTGTAATTTTCAGCGATTTTTATAGAATTTTACGAAGATTATCATTAATAAATTTTGTTTTTCATTATAGTTGATTCAAACTGATGTTTTTAAAGTAAGAATTAATGATTGATGTAAAGAATTTTTTTTAATGAATTGTAAATGAATTTTTCTTTTTTTTTCTAACGCTCAATAAATTTATTTTAAAATATTCAAACGAAATCATTTTTCTTACACATAATCCCTTTAGTATTTCATACTTTATAATACATTCAATATTATTATAAATTCATCATTATTTTTTTTGTTCGAGGCCAGTTTTAAGAAGTGTGTATTCGTCTAAAGCCTAATAAAACTTGGCTTTTTGCACAGCGACGAATCAAATCAAAATCAACTGAACGTTATGGACATTTTTTATTAAAATTTATTAGGCTTGATGTACAGATAAGTTACAAAAATATTTTTTAATGTTATATGACAATAAAGCCGTAAGTATCGATTTTTTATCGTAAAACGCTTGACATACACGAGTGCCGAAAATTCTATAAATGAATGATTTCGTATAATTTTTTGTTAATAAAATAGAGGAATCTTATTGCTATTTTAAATAATTTAATTTAACACATTGAAATCTAAAAATTTGAATGTTATAACTTCGGTATTTCGTTCAAACTTCTTTGATTATATCAAGATTAGTAGTACATGGTCTATGCTGAATATTATCTAAAACTTATGTCTATTATTAAAAATGGTGCTGTAATTTATGTCACTGCCTTATGAGTCCGACAGTTATTCTCGTTTCTATTTTAAAGAGATTAATATTTCATGATACAGTACATTAATGTATTACTTTGATGTTTATTATTTATGATTTTATTCATTAAAATTTCTTTATAAATGATTTATATAAAATCAATTTTTTCTATGTTCTAGATAATTATAAAGGATTTTTTTAAAGCATTATATGAATTACTTTATCTCGATAGTATAAAAAAAATTTTTTTTTTTAATTTTTTAATTATTTTAGACAAATAAAAGCAGAAAATATTTTAAAAAAAATATCATACGTAGTTGATAAAAATCAACATTTTCCAAAATTTTCTTCCTATGCATTTCTTCATCTCAAAAAATTCTTTGATCGGAAAATTGTCTTGATACATTTGCTATTAATTTTGCATTTCCGTAAGCTTTTTGTTTTTTGTATTTTGTCCATATTTATTCATTCTAATTAAAATCTGTTTACAACATGTGCGTTATACTCTTTATATTTTTTACAATATTATTTGAATACCTGTTTGTAAACGTTGAAAAAAATCAGTGCAAAAAGTGGAGTACACAGAAATGTTGTAATCGCCTTTAGTTTTCGTGAGACTTCAAGCAAGTAAAGCTTCATTGTAAATATCTTATTTAAAAAATATTAAAGGCTCTATTAAAATTGTACGTTACTCATTTTCATCAATGATCATAGTAAAATATCAAGATTTTCTAAAATAAATGTAAAAAGTATGATTCTGATTTTGATGTTTGCTTTTTATATTGGGATGTTTAATCCATATGAATATAATTTAATCGTTCATAAATTACACACCTTTTTAAAATATTAATATTAATATATATATATATATATATATATATATTATAAATAATATTTTTATTATGAATTTCTTACACATATTATAAGAAAAAGACTTGCGTACATGGTATGAAAACTGTATTTAACAATATCTCTTCGTCTTACGGAAGAGGTTGAATGTTATACTGGAGTATGTTATGAATAACATATAAATATCAATTTATATTTTATTGTAAAAATGATTGTTTATTGCAAATTATAAATGATATGTTTAATGTTACAATTAATTATAACTCTATAGAGTAGAGTAAATCAGAATAATCTGAATAATCAGAAGACTATTGATTAGCATTGTATTTGAATCTTAAATGTTTCACACGGGATTAAAGCGAGCTGCGTTCATCCATAATCAGTAGCGTATAGAATAAAAATGATTCGCTAAAGAGGTAGAAAAGTGCAATATAAATTTTGGCTAGGGAATGAGATAAGAGGCGAAAGTGGACCTGGCACGTGACTGCAGCAGCAGCAGGGGTCAATGGACCTGGAGACAACGAATAGCTCGGTGTCGCGTCATATTTTTCATTATCTCCTTCCATCGCGTGCTCGTGGTTGCACGAAGGTCAAGCAGAAAAGAAAAAAAAAAGCAGACGAAGAGTTAACTTTAGCTATGTTGAATTCGAACCATTGTTAAGTACCATCTTTTCATTCTCCAATTAATTGTACTAGCCGCTATTGACGGTATTTCTTCAGTTTCATTTTTAATCTAAGCAAGAGACATTTTTCGTCCTACTATTTTCATGGTAAATCATTGCCGAACTGGCGCCGAAACGGCAAATACTCGTCGGATTGGGTGGACATTTTTTTTAAATACATAGTCGATATATCTTAAGATTTAAAATGATTTATCTATTTGTGCCGTATCTTACAATGAAATATTGAAAAATTGTACTCTTGTAATTTAAAATTTAACTTTTACGAACAATGGATTTTTGATGCTTTGATTTCTATACTTTCTCCTATTTCCTATAAACGTATCGCAAATATTTGGGCTTAAGCTGTCTTTTATTTATCATCCACTAATAATTTACTCTTTTGTGTAAAATGCTAATATTAATAATATGGGATCGAATTCGAAATCGCTTTTTATTACCTGATACGTAGTAATTTGCGTTTCCTTTTACTGCCTATTCTTTTTTCACACTTATTCCATACAAATATTTTATCTCCGCTACTCAAGGAACTATCTAAACTATTTTGCTCTTACAATTCTAACACTTGTTAGGCTATATCTTATATAGTAGTGATGCGAACAAATCTTTAAGTTATTTGTTTAATTACACCGTAGCAAAAGTTCAATATCAATTTTACTATGTTAATCGGGGCTTCGAAAATATTTCAAAATTAATAGTGAAAAATGCTAAACTTTTTATTTTAACTTTCAATTCAGATTTATTAATAGGATAATCTAATGAATAAGAAAATCGAATATCAGTGCATTTACATCGAGATAATTGTTCGAGATAATTTTTTGAAAAATATTTGTCAACTTTCTTTTAATCCATAAAGAAAGTAAAAGCTCGTTGCATAATTAATAGCAATCGTGTATACTTTTATTTCAGTCTCGCAATACTATCGATGAACTTTTTTCCCCTTTCATTTAAAAAGCAGACGATGAAATCGTTGCCGTATTATTCTTTAACTTTGCGACAGTTTAAGTCATGAATTTTTTAGGCCCACATCTTAAAATCGCCCCTATTGTAAGTGCTACATATGCTTCAAGGGTAAGGGGTAACAATCGTATGGGGGGTACAATCGGACAAGCACGTAGCGTATGAATTTTAAAGTTTTCGTAAATTCCTGATCCTCCAAGGGAATGAAAAGAGCAGCACTGTGTATTTTATCATTATTGTTAATTTACAATAAACGCCCCAGTCGCTAAAGTGTAGCAGCAATCTATGAGCCAAGTAGCTAAGGTATATATTCAAGGGCGGAAGGGGCAAGTCCCGTGCCATTGCGGATTTCGCGTGCCATTGTATCGGGAAATAATGTTCGGCCCAGGCTCGGGAATTCGACGAGGAGGGCGAACGGAGCGTCGAAAGACGAAACTGTACGTTACCTATGGTCGCGGGTGGCGTCGCCCAAAGTAGCCGCGGTAGCTCCTGCAGGTACTTCAGGTCTATTATGATTATCCAGTCGCTGGCAGGTGACATTGTGACGTTTGTATTGTTGAAAACGTTGTCCAAGTATGTGGTCCAGTTCCACTGCACATAAAACGTTGCAAAGCTCTTTATACGTTCTTGATATCGCAGTATCCGCACGAGTCAAGCCAATGGTTAGCTTACTAACCTTTTTACGTGCTAATGCTTGCCCTGGCAAATAGAAGGAAATTCTAGGCTGAAGAGGACTATTGTAGAAATTATTACCGAGCTCGAGTGTTTTTATTCATTGTCGGGCAAAGGATGAGTGTAATTACGTTGATTGAGGATACGCGGTAAGAATTGATGTTTATTATTTGCAATGCGGATTTTTAGTCTAACACATTACTACTGCCAAGGATAAAGTGATTGCTAAGTGCTCTATTACAAACATCTTTATTCGTAATATTTATAACTAATCGAGTATTTTGCATTACGTAAAATGTATTTAATTAAAATTCTTATACATTATATTGTTTTAAATTTGCCTTTACAATTTGCTGCAATTATTTTAGAATAATGACGTACAAAATTTTATTTTTAAGGCATGCAATTTATTTTGTACGAGCAAATTATGTTAATCTCGCTACGTGTAATGTTGGCATAGAAAATAAGAGATTACACTGGAGTTTTATTTTATAAGTTCTTTCGAAATATATATATTTGAAACACAATTTTTGTTTTCTATAACTGAAAAAACCTCAGTGTACAATGTTAATACGTAATTGTTAAGAATTTAAGAACTTATAAAGAATTATTATTAACTATGAAATGTTATTTGATTTTTTTAAGAAAATAAATATATTTCAACAAAACAATTTGCTTGGATATCTCAAATGGCGGCTCTGAGATTTTAGTATAATTCATACTGATATATCTGATCGCAATAGCAAATGAATGAATTGCGGCTGTATCACGTATAATCAGAATATCCTGCTCGCGGATAAAATCTGGATCAGTTGTACCATTTTTACATTTTATTTTTATACGAATCTGTAACTTTATCGGATAATTCGATTTTTAATTTCCGATGTGCAATTTTCCATCAATGGTTAAAATAAGAAATCTATTTATTCTGTGAATCTTTTAAATTCCCAAATCCTTATACGTATGATTATATATATATATTTTTAACTCATACTATTGTGTTATATGTCATGACCGTTGGAAGAAATGAATTTGTCGAGTGATCCCGTCATGTAGGAATAATGGCCGCAAATAGAGGCAATTAACAACGCCAAAATGTAGAGCACGAGAAATTACTTAATACTTCGGTAATTTTCAGCATTTGCTTTTCGAAGACGGATCTAAGTCCGGAAAAAAGAAGCAATTAATTTCGTATTTTCGTAAAGCTGGCACGATGAGAATAAAGAGGTAGAAATGAGAGGAGTTCACGTCGCATCGACATACCTGAAGCATTTCCATATCGGTCACGTTTTGGAGCTGATCTACGGTTACTTCGTGAAAAAGGTGATTCGCACTTCGGCGCTCCTCTGGGGTAGTTAGAATCTATCAACATGATAAAATATTATAATTCCTTCCCTTTCAGCTTGAAATTTTGAACATTTTCAAAGTCCGATTGAGATATTAAAAAAACTCACGTCTCCGTTGCGTATACGTAGTTGTTTGCGATTTTAAAAGTTGCTCTCGATGAATAATAAAACAATAATTGGTTAATAAAAATCTCGGCTAAATGTAAGTTTTTGAAAATGGATACGTTTGTTCGTAACATGTTATAGAAGCAGCAGCTCGCAATTATCACGACTTATGAATATTGCTTTATCATCGCGTATTTTGTGCGCCGATTCAATAGGTGTCCGCAAATAAGCCCGGACTATTTACGGTATTGAATTGTGAGATTAAAGGCGAGCTGATTAAGTTGCCAGTAGCGTAGGTGGAAAACATTGTCCACTTGTGCGCTAGCACCTCGATAATAACTAAAAAAATCTCCAGCAGAGTAGCAGGCCGAAAGACGCACCTCAGCTATACGTGTACTGAATTCCAGAATTTCCTCGGCGAACTCGGTGCTCCTCTCCCCGGCTCCGACCAGCTCGACCATGGATTTTATGTATTTCTTGTACTCCTGGAGCTCCGACGGGAAACGCTGGGGCTCGAGCAGATAGCGCTCGCTGAAGCCCGGCGATACTTGTTCAATCTTTGAAAGGAAAAGCATGTTTTTTTTCTTCCTTTTTCTCGTAATCTTCGCTTATTTCTCGTTGCACATAAGGGCGGAATTTCGTTCGCGAAATCCAAAGAGACGCTCCGAGCGGATGTTTTAAAGGCTCCCAGGCTCGATCTTTTATGCCCACTCTTCTTTTTCTTTTCTTTTTTTTTATATTGGAAAATCGTGTTGTTCGAAATGGATTAAAAGTATGCGTGAGTTTGGGTTGCCGGAGCCACGTTCGAATGCTAAGATGTAATTTATAAATCTAAATCTTGCAAATCGCGAAGTCTCGGGGCTTTTTTATTTATTAAATATTTGAACCTCATAAGACAGTTATTTACAAGGTCTTGTACCTTTTTTTTTTATTTTCTCGACTCTATCAAGCGAAATTTGAATATTTCTTAAAAAGTTGAACTTGCATACCCCCCCCCCCCACACACGTAATGACTAGTTTGGCCAACTTCCCTTTAATCTTGATTTCTCAAAAACCTAATATCACGAAGCAATAATATAGCGCTAGATCTAAAAATGTAATCATTCCAATGTAAAAAGCTTAAAACAAACTACCAACTGTAAATTTAAAATTATTATGACTGGTCAATTTTTATGAAACTATTTTGTTATTTTCTTTTCATTTTTTATTATTTTACACAGGGTTTGCACATTTCAATTACTTTTCACTAATGGTGAAATAAAATTTTAAAATTTGGCTCACCACCCAATATAAAATTCGTTTGCATAAAATTTTTCACATTCTTTTAAAAAGATTTTCCAAGTTTTTCATTTATTATCGATTTGTTCTGTAAATTATCTCGCACCTGGTTGAAGTAATCCGAAGCTTAACCAGTGACCGATTAGTGGTTTTGCGGATTGTGGTATTATTATAACAATAATAAGCCCGTTGATCGACTCGCGTTCTAATTATCTGTCTAATGCAGCAGCAGAAGGTGACAGCGCGAGCAGGTGAAAGGGTAATAAGAGAGAGAGAGAGAGAGAGAGATAGAGAGAGAGGGCTTCTTTTGTCGGACGGCTTCGTTAAAATTGCTCGGCTCAAACCTACAATTGTCGAAATGGTGGTAACGAGGGAGAAGAGCCAACGGCTGCTCAACGACTCTGAAGGGGCATACCATCATTTTGTTGCGCGTAGTGTCGCGCACGTCCTCGCTAATGTCGAAGTTTACGAAGAGGTTGAGCCCGAGAAGTCGATACGCCATCCCGGAGATCTTGGCCACGTCGACCTTCGACACCTGGCTGTCGTCCATCGGCAACTGCGTCGGCAACTCGAGCCTCTCCATAACGCGGAAGATCGGAGACAGTCCTAAGGCCTCGACGCTCGCTGGAACAATCATTTGTACGATTTTTATTTTCCATCGGGAGTCGAGTTCGAGCCACATCTGGGCTCGAAATCGGCGCGCAATTCCTCCTACGGATAAGTGCACTTCAATCGAGGTTTCCCAACTGCTTCTACGTTCGAAAAGGAGCTTTACTGCCTGCCTCTTTAATTCTTATGCCAACATGACTTTTCCTCTTTGCGCAAAAGTACCAATACTTACCTGCCTGTTCAGTTTTATTTTTAGGGAGCAAATATTGTTACATTGACTACGTCAAACTGTCAGGGTACTTCTACTTAAATTTTTACCTACTATTTAGGCTTACCATAAATATATACTTCGATATGAAATACCCTTTGTAATTTAAAAAAATACACGTACAATTACAGAGAACTTTTACAAACTCTTAATTTACAGAATCAAAGGATTTTTAGACATAAGAGTGCATCTCATTTTATAATGCAATTAATTATTTTGTTACAATAAAAGGATTGCTTGATTCTTGCAATAGAATTTAAAAATTTTAATTTAAAATTTAAACTATCATTGTGGAAGAGCATTGATTATTTATACTTAATTAAGTTGTTTACAATTTACAAAATCATTTAATACCTATTATTGATTCATCATTAATTAGTGGTAATCTCTTGGTATAATCTAATATGCGCGATTAGGCTTAGCAAAATTATTCAGTTTATTTTGTCTATGTTGACTATGTTGATTTCCTAAGTTATTAATAACAACGTAGATACAAGATTACACCAGTATTTGTATTTTCTACAATTATCCATTTTTTTAATATTTACTTCATATCAAGAAGGCTTATTATCGTCTGACTTTTATAAAATAGGTATTTTTGGAAAAAATCTCTTTGTTCCTTCAATCTTTTTTTAATCTATAAACTTTTAAAATAAATACGTATAATTTAAATAACATTTTATTGACATACTCATCATCCGTAAATGATTAGAAGTTTTTACGTCAAAGAAATTGATACCAGAGTAGAGATAAGTTTTTTAAAACTAATTCAACATACATTTTATTAGGCATGTACTAAACATTTTAGGAGCGATTTTTCAAAATTTAATTTGTACACAATAACCTTACATAAGTATTGCATTTCAGATTGCTCTTGTAAAGCGGAAGGTTGGAAACGCCAGAAAATATAAAAGATACCGAAACAGATTCTCTTAAAAGACTATGCGTTTAGCATAAATATTTGTCATGACTAACCACTGCTAATGTGTCTTCTTAAGTTATTGTTAATATAAGCGGCTAACAAAAAATAATATATATGTGTACTCCGGGTACAATGAACTTCCAAACAAATAAGGAAAGCGATTATTTTTATTTGGTTACTCCAGGTTCAAGATTAATCCTTTTCTTGTAATTTAATTGAGCTATTCGTTACACCAGTAAAGTTAAATACATACTTACAAAACGATTTATTTAATTTATTTTAAATGTGAATTTCACAGTATTCCTTTATTTGTTAGTTTTAGATTTCGTGAATTTATTGACAATATTTAAGTATTTAGACCGAGATTACATTTTCGCAATTTAAAGAAAAAATGTACAAGTGCTTAAATTCATAAATTACTTTATCGTATTAATCTCGACGATATAAGGTGACGAAAAAAAAATTCAAAGCGACTTAATCGTAAAGATCAAATTAATTTTATCAGACTGTAAAAACGAAATAAATTATTTGGCAAGAGAAGAAAATTTAAGAAAATTATCCAGGGAAATAAGATTCGACTAAATATTGATTTCAATCATCGATAAGTACCTATTATAATACTAGAAAAAGATTAATCGAAGTTTATTTTAATTAAAATATATAATCCTTGTATCCTATAAAATTAGCAATGTGATAAATAACGCACAAAAAAAAGCTTATACCAATGATATTTGTATTTTATTTAGTGATACGTATATCATTAATTCTTAATGACATGGAATTGTGCGTTTGATTTCATTATAGAAATTAAGCAAGCTTGGTAATATTTTTTTGTATTTACAACGATCAGCGTGAGCTTCTACTTGTATCGATGTCATGCATTTTACCAACCATTTTAATTATTTATTTTGTATTAAATTAAATACAATTACCCCTAAACAAAAGCATTTTAATTTGAACTGTGATGAGCAGATTTGAAATTAAGCAAGTACACATGTAAAAAGCGAGTATAATGTACTAAGAGCATAAATAGTAAATTAAAAAATATCCTTTTATTTATTGAATATAATTAGTGTGATCAATGAGAAACATTTTAATTAAGCCATGCCAGTCTTTTATAATTAGATTTAAGCAATCAAGGATAACTCTTTAAACCAATATTTTATCCAAAACTTAACAATTATTATGGAGAGATAAAATTTTGCTTTTCAATAAGATGGAAGTTATTATTTTATTGAAAATGCTCGCTGCTTTCAGCAATTTCAAAGATGATGAGTATTGAAAGTAATGCGAGGGCATTGGAAGCGAAGGAATTCGCAATTAAAGTTTCAGTATTAACAATTAGACATTAATCGCAAGGGCTGATTGTCCTGAAAGAGTCAAGACCACCCGAATCAAACAATACAAATGAAAATCCATCCTATTCAAGTGGAATGAATTACCAGTGTCCATGCAGGTCCTGTAGAAGGATCTGGCCATCTTGACAGATTTGGGATCGTCGTCACGGTCCGATTCCTCGAGCAGTATCCTCAGATTCTTTAAAAGCTCCTCCCTCAAAAAGCTCAACTGGTCCCAGGAAGTTTCGCTCTGGGGTATCGGATGCTTGGCGATCCAACCGCCGCAGGCGAAGTTATAAAAGTCCTCGCAGGGATCGACACTTTTGTTCAGGCCCTCTATCACTCTGGCAGCTATCAAACGATTTTGTGGCTTATATCTCGGATAATAATATATTCAACTGGAGATTTAAGCTCCCAGCCCTCGATCTTAAACTTTTACCCTTTACTTCGGAAGTTTTTTTTCTTTCAAATTCTTTACTCCATTCTACTTTTCAATTTAATCCGAGTTCAGATACCGCTACAGTATTTCCCTTTACTTTAGACGCTCAGGTTTTTTTTAGTTTATCCGATGGAAAAATTAATTAATTTCAGACGTGAAGCGACAGTCTCCATCGAAACGAACTCCCATTAAGAGTAATTTTGCAAGGAAGGCTTTTAAATAAAAAAAACCGGCATTTTTAAACATAAAAGCTCGTTTAAACAAACAAATTAATTTTTTTTTTTTTTTTTTTTTTTTTTTTTTTTTTTTTTTTAATTAAAAGGAATTAGGCTTCGATGGCGTACGGAAGACTTTCAATGCTTTGCTCACTTGTATTACCGAGTTGGTTAAAATAATAAATAGCAATTGCAAAGCACCAAGTTTGTAAAAGAATAATTTATGCTTTCAGAGCATTAGAATGGAACGTAGGTAACAAGTTAAAAAAAAAGCTTATTTCTTAGTTGTACCGAATGCATAAGTCCTTTGATAAACTTGGTGAATTTGCGAAGATACTAAAGTACAATCATTGAATTAATTTGATTCAATGTGACAAATAGTACAGTTTAATTCTGCCATACTTTTAACAATACGCTAAACTTTATAATTTATAACTTTGCATTTAAAATTGCAATTGTATTATAAGATGTCACTAAAATGAAAATAATGAACAATGTACTTACGAAAGCAGTGTTTGAATCATTTTCAATGTAATGAAGTTTTAAATTTTTGAAAATTTAATCTCGAAACAAAGTAGGTAATTTGAAACATTTTAATCTGACTTTATTTTATAAGTGCACTTGCGAAAAATTAATTGAAAAAAAATGATTATTCTACAGGATTATAGTAAATTAAATAAACTTATAACGTATAATTAAATATTAAAATATGAATATTTATTATTTAGTTCGAATATGCGACAATTAAATCTTTGAATACCAGTATTGGTGAGAGTACGTTGAGTTTTAATATCGTTCAAAATGAGTATTCACAAAAGGAGTGCCCGAATCGAATATGATAGGAAGAGTTTTTCAGGAGCTTTGGACAAATTTATTCCAAATCAGATATCATATCGATCGCTCAAGCATACTCGATTAATGTATTATTGCCCGACTATCGATACTTCGATTGGACTGCGGAGCGTTTTTAATAGTGCCTCAATATGAATAATTGCATCCAATAGGATTATTGGAGGAGAAAAAAATCTGGCCACCGCGTAGTAGTCGACGGGCTCATTAGAGGGAAGGAAGCCTTGGCTGCGGTAGAACCAAGTTAAAAGGGTGGAGCTATAAGCGCGACGTCGAAGTACGAAAGGCAATCACAGGGGCATAATTTAAAGCGTTGCACGTTCGCGGTTAAGGTCGGGGGATGAAAGCCTTACCGGTTCTGATGCACTCCTCGTTCTGGCACATTTCCTTGTACTCCTGTTTACCGAAAATGGCTATTTGAAGAGTGAGCGTAACGATGAGGGCAATCACGGCAACCGCGAGCAGCCCGACGACGATTATTAGCCTCGTCTCCTTGGCCCTCGGGTTCTTCTCGTCCCGATCGTTCTGCTGCTTATGCCTGGGGAACATTAATAGCCGCGTCATTTGTCTTGCCCCCTCCTCCTCCGAGGAAAAAAGCCGCCTTATTTAATATTCCCGTATCTGCATCCGCGGTAGCTCGCGAAGGGCGCACTCCCTGGGGCCTCTGGGGCCGCCCGAGCGAATCATTAATTTAAGTAATTATGACGCTGCTGTTGTCGGGGCCGATCGATGCTTCCTTTAATGCGCATTCCCGATGCTCTCCGGTGTAATGATTTCATCCGGCTGTCAATTCGGATGAAAAATGTCGACGCCAGGTTTCGGGCCACCGGCAAAATGTGACGTTTTCGACGTCATGCTTTAGCCGCTCACGCGCCATATTTTGTATTTGCTTAGGAATTTTTAGCGTTTAAAAACAATCGAGCTTGGAGTTAATAAATGAAAAATTTAAATCAAGCTAAAATCAAATGGCAAATAGCAATGTTATTGAGATACGTGACCACTCGCGTAAGTGAATTTAATTTAGCTCAATGGAGTGATAATCGAGGGTCGCAACTTTATTCAATGATTGCACGAGATAAAAGTAAGGCTTATCGAATCAATGATGTAAAATAAATTAAAATGTATCTCATTTTACAATCGAGTAATAATTTAAAATTTAGGTCGCCTTATCAGTGAAATTTGCCGCAATCAAATAAACCTTTACTTTCAGATCCTCGGTGATATATATATATATATATATATATATCATATATATTTGTCTGAAGTTTTAAAATCGAAATCTTTCATTTGTACTATTAATCGAAGTAATGGGGCGCTGTAATTTGCTGGATCGCGTATTAATTTGGAGTAAGAGGTTCGTATGCCTGTTCCATTGCTTTCAAGATGCCTTGCGAACGGTTGAAAAAATTGTAGCAGCTTTAGGAACGAGCAATTGCTTGTATTCCGCTAAAATATCAGAAATATCAGTAAGAGTGTCGGGAGAAAAGCTGTCGCTCACAATGAATAGCGGGAAAGTAGTAGGGGGAAATATCGTTTTTTTGTTCGGAACAAAGAGAGAACAAAGGCTCGCGAGCGAGCGGGAGGAAAAAGTTGAAATCGTACATTTGAGCAGGCGCGAGGATAAGCAAGGCATCGCGAAATGCGAAACCGATGCCGTGGCTAATATTACAAAAGCCGAACAAAGAATTCAGAAGAACGAGGCCGGCCAAGGGGGGAGGAGCGTCCGAGTTGTATCCAGCCTCGCAAAGTTGTCCTTGGTCGCGAGAACTTCTTGGAAGCCTCCGCGGATGCAGGGATGCAGCGTGGAACGAAGGCGGGGGCGGGCGTAGGAGTTGGAGGAGGGTTACGTAGGAACGAATGGAGCTCGGGGAGAAATAAACTCAGACTCACCAGGACGCCTCCACGGAACTCCTGCGCTGCTCCTCCGAGTCGTTGCCACCAGCTGCGGCGCCGCTCTCCGGGTCGTTTACCTAAATCAACAAGCGCATGTAGAAGGTCTTGGCTTTGGATTTCGGTAAATTAAATGCAAGGGAGATCCAGGCCGGATTTATAGCGCGATCCTGGCGAGTTTACCCGGCACACGAGCCTTGGCGAAACGTAGAAATTCCCTTTTAAGGGGCTACGCATTCGCCTGCAATTTGTCGCGTTTAACAGCTTCTTGGTGGTTTTAGCGGATTATTTATACAGAGGAAGCCGCTCCCGAGCAGGCTTTCGATTTGATGTTTACGTGGATGGGAATGAAAGGAATTTGATTCGGATGTGATTTACGAGCTTGGATCTACGAGACACGTTTCCCTCTCTTTTCCCACGGCTTGCGCACTTACCCTCGCCCTTGTAAGAGAATTTTCATTCACGTTAGGAAATAATAACGAAAATAATTCCAGTCGGCGAGCTCCGACTTTTGCAAAAGCTTCATCTCTTTCGTCAATTGCGATCTTGTAACTCGTAACTTGGTCTATTCAAATTATGTCCTCGCCTCCTTTCCTTCCTGCACTTTGATGCATATCTTACTAAGTTTTGGATCGTTTTTCAACCCAGTACAGTATTTACATTATCTCTCTCGCAACTTGTTACGCTGCATAAATGTTCCCTCTCGTTCAGCATTCGTAACCGCATTGTTCATTAAGATCCGAGAATGAAATATCGAAGGAAAAAAATGATTAACATTAACATTTAAGTTGTGCGAGCAGCAGATTCGAGCATTTTTGTTAAATTTTATAATAGCTAGTAGCAATTTCAAATGACCTTAATGTCACTTGCATTTTATTGATAACTGACGCGTAGAGACACAATTTAAATTTTAAACTTTGAAGGCATTCAAAAGTAAGCAGCTAATTGATTGTAAAAAACAAATAATTCTACATATTATCCAAAGCTTTATTTCTTCCTGTGATATATTCTTATTGGATTCGCACTATTGCCAACTGTAATGTTCTATCCCTGACACGTAGGGTCCAAGTCCCTAAATTGTTTAAAATCTGTGTGATTTTACACTCGTGCAATTTTTGTACGTCCAATTTGAATGCTCATGTACATGCATGTGCGACTGTATTAAATTGTAAAAGGATGAAGTTAATTAGGAAGTACGCAACGCAAATAAGAAAATTTTATTTCGTTTGCTAACTTAATTCACTATCACAGTGTTTATTATGTAATCTTTCTCGGTAGCACGTGTGTTGCATTTTTATGCATTTCAATTCACGCATAGCATACAGCATGACATAAAATATTTATAGTGTATATATATACATTTTTTTTTTTTATTGAAAAACAGTGAACGACTCATGATACCGTCATTAATTATTTTTTGTCGAAAATAAATGATGTCGTGAACTTGTTATAAATCTGGAAAGTTATTTACAACGATCGCCAACTGTTTGTTTCATTGCACATATGTATTTGTATGCACATGTATATTAAAGCGATATTCATTTCTACTATTAAAGCTTTGATATTAAGAAAAGGTTAATTACTTAGGTCTCGAGCTTCTATCGTTCGAATATCTATTATTAAAGTAAATACATTTTATACTTGAAAAAGCTCACTCACTAATTCCGTATAAAATAGGTTTTAAATAAATATGTGCAAAATGTTATTTTAAAGATGTTTAATATTTAAAAGCTCCGTAATTAATATTAATTAATATTATTTAACAAATGTATTTTCATTATTGATTGAAGGGAAGAAAATAATTGCATTTTTTAAATTGAAATCGATACAAAATTTAATGCAGACTTTTTTTTCAAAAACGTAAATCACGAATTTGTCTATCTTGTTATTAGAGCGTTAAACGAACTTATATTTATGTACTCATTTATATATATAAGCTTATATATAGCTCTGATAAGGCCGCAGATGAAATTTAATCATCATAATATTAAGATTTCCATTCCTCTTTGACAGGAAGCTTTTGAACTATTTTTAACAGATCAATTGCACAGTCAACAAATAAATATTAATTAAATTGCAACTTATTTACAAATTAACGAGGTTTTTATATTATATCTATTATTTTATATTATATCTATACTTTTATATCTTTTTATCTTCAACATTAGCCTTTGTGTATTTATCACAAAGAAAATTTAAATTCAAATCATTTGAAGAAATAATTAAATTATAGCTCATTTTATTAATATTTTACGTATATACGTGTATATAAATTTAGAATATAATTTAGTTATTGAGATAAATTGGATAAGTGGATATATCTAATTATTTCAAACAAATTATATACTGTTTGTTATTTTTAAAAGTACTTTTTACAATTATTTATTATTAATTACAAGGTCGACAAATATAAAGATAATATTAATAACAAAATATATTCATTAGTATAAATTATCAGTTTATTGTACAAATGTAGATGTAACGAAGCTCGGCCCTAAAATAGAGTATCGAATAACGTGATCCTCAAAGAGCAGACTACAAGCTTGATTCTTAATGTAGCCCGTAATAATGCTATATATTTTTAAATACAGACCTTAAAAATGTAGTAATATTTTAATTAAATATTTTACTGCCCGACATGCAATTGAGTTTTATTTTTGCAATATTCCGAATGATGCGGCTAAAATAAGGATATACAGTATTTTTTATAATAAACTGATGCGACGGAAGCTTTAATTTATGAGAGGATGATAGTAATCATGCATTACGTAAACACTGCATTTAAATTTATTGATAAATACGATCAAAGAATATGGAGGCTTGTAAAGAACTGCCAGTCCATCGCATAGTGATTACAGCTGCACAGGAAAAACAAAACTATGTGCGACGAGTAATTAAAATGACTCGTGCACTATCGTAATTTTCCTTGAGATTCAAATGCTTTACGATGGAAGCTTTTCTGAATTACCTCTATTTAAGCTTAAATGAATTTTAAGGAAAAAGGTATCTTTTAAATAGAGACGCTTCTGTTGGTATGTGAAATGTGGCTTTTCAATGGATGATAAATTTAAATTGATTGCGAAGGTAAGACTTATAATAGGTCAATTCTGCCCAATTATCATGGTCCGATATTATTGCTCTTATTTTATTTTTTATTTTTTATTATTTTTTGTCAAATTCTAACCAAGAGATTAATAAAATACTGATTTAAGAATTTAAAAAATGCCATTTTACATATTACATAATCCTATAAAACTGTTTGCAAGTAGTAATTAAGTTACATTTAGGATCGATTAACGATTAGTTTTTAATTGATAAGTTAAATAACTATAGATTCAAATATCACTTCTAGTATTTAAAACTTTTGAAAAATATAAATTCGAGTAGATGTGAAACGTAAAGATACATTTTTTGCTTTCAATACTTTAGTTTTGTGATTATTCCAAATATCTGCTGTTTAATATAAAATCCAACGCAATTATTTATTTACAAATATTTTATTAATATAATTATTTTAAATGCTTCAATGCTTATTACTAATTATTTATAGAATGAAAAAGATATATTTACATTGTTATTTCAGCATTAATTAAATATTACGAAGTAATAATTAAATATCAATAGATGTGTAAGGTCATTCAGAAGTAACAATATTTACAGATTCAAATCAATGCTTTAGACTTACTATTAAAAATTGCCCTTACTGTTTGAATGCTCAAGTTTATTAATATATTAAAATTTTATTTATATTTATATAAAGACATACTTTTTTGAAATTGCTCATTTATTTTGAACATTCCCACTATCAAAATAATTATGCAGAATTTAAATGTATGTAAAATACATAATATACCGTTTGTATTAAAAATATTAAATGTAAATAATTCATATATTACATACCATGTAAATGCACACTATGTACAGTTGAACCGATAAATTTTAATAATTAAATTTATCATTACGTATGTAAAATGTTCTTTCTTAATGTTATCGTTGTATTCGTCGTTTTTCGAGGGTATAAAAGATTTTTATTATCAGGTGATAATTCAGATTGTAATTATTTTGTTACTACGCATTTAACCAATATGCAGAAATGCTAATTATCAATAGAATTAATAATGTGAGTACTCTTTGTTAAATTATTAATTGTAAAATGAGTACGAAATTTCTGCTATTCTAAAATATTATCGTGGATGAATTTTGTTCTGTTGAAGACAAAACGACAGCAGACATTTAGCACTTTCAGAAACGATGAAAAATTGGAAATTTATCTACTGTGTATTGTAAGCAATTTCAAAGTTCAAAATATCTAAAAATCATCGGCACAAGAATTTAATGCAAGACACGAAGGAGTATCGTAGCTAAAAAAAATGCCGAATCCAACCGCTTGAAAACAATGAGCTTATTATAAACGGGGACTGTTTTAAAATAGCAGTGGCTCTTAATACGCAGACATTTTAAAGTATTCCAAAAATTGAAAGCCATGCTTTTCTAGACGAATGAAATTCTCTCTCGCGCATTCGCATGCCTCGCATCTCCGTGAGCGCGGAGGACGCGTGGGTGAGCTGCCCGGGGTGGGGTGGGGTGGGGGTGGGGGGAGGGCGCTCCATTCAACGCGATCCTCCAATTATGCGAGTTCGCCGGGCGGGGGTAGGGGTAGGGGGGGGGGTGAGCCTGCTGAAAATTCGGAGCCCGCGCCGGGAGGGCATCGGGACGAGGGAGACTCGCGGAGGTCACTCCTGGAGCCGGGGACGCTGTCCGGTCAGCCCTCGCTGGGTGGCTGCACCGGGGCAGGCTCCCTCCCCCCGCCGGCCGCGCTCTCGGCCCCGGGGGTGCATCCCCGGCGTTGGCCAGGAGGTCTCCAGCCCGCCAGGGTGCGAACTCGTTAAGCCCCTCGGTGTAATCGAGACGAGAGAATTTGACGAGGCGTCGGACCCGAGAATTTATCCACGGGGTGTGGCCACGGCTGCGCGCGCCTCCCTTCTAACGACTCACCACCTGGTATAATTAGCGAGAGCGGCAAGGAAGCCTCGCCCGGAGGAGGCTCTCGATTTATGCTTCTCGCTCGCCACCATAAATATCTTCTCGCGCTCGCCTCGGCTCTTAAAACCGAAGCCTCCTCTAGGTGCGCTGGTGGCAGGGGCCTTGCGCCAGCTCGAGCGTGATTTTAATTTACCGGCAGACAAGTGGGAAGAAATTACAAGTTACGGGCTCTTACTTATGTCGAGGCATTAGTTCAGAGAGCATTTATTGGAGCCACGCGTATCTTTCCCTTATTGAAAATCGAAGCGCTCGATATAGGGCTTTATCGATTGCAATGTTTCTCCTGTATTTCAAAGCCTCTGCTTATGTACGCACGTACGCATGTTTAATTATATATATACATATGTGTGTGTGTGTGTGTGTGTGTGTGTTGTGTAATGGAAGGTGGCCACTGTACAAACTTATAAAGTCTGTCTATGAACGCACACTGACTTTATAAAGCGGAGAAGAAAAATATTTGAAAGCAAATTGCTCTGCTTCTGTATCAGTAGGCTATAAAACCCAATCGGGAGCTTTGGGCTTTTATGGATTGTCTCATTAATGGGGGGAGCATTTAAATGCCTTACATTAAGTGCTCGCCATTTATTTTTACAAAATGCCGTCTTCTGAGTGCACGAGTAGACGAGAATTTCTCAGAGATGGATCTTTAAAAGAGCGAATTCTTATTAAAGAGAAAGAAGTCGTGCTTTCGTCAACATTTTAACGACCGATGAAAATATTGCGCACCCCCTAGAATCGTGGCACAAGGGAGTTATTTTAGTCGTGCTTTCCACACAGGCGCGTGCTTTTATATTAAATTTCAATTTTAATGCATAAACAGCGAGAATGCGCATGAAATAACGAGGAAAATACAAAATTTACTCTTGTTTGTTCATCGCAAATTCATGCTTATATCTTTCTTGAAATATAGTCAACGAGTACACAACATCTGCTCGAAGTGCATTAGCAAGCAATATCAATGCAACAGCTTCGTCCACGAATTGAAGAAGGACATTTATTTTATTATCCGTTTCTAAGCTTAATTTTTACAGCTTTACCACGTCTGTTTACATATATACAAAATCTAAATGAAAAATACAAACTCATCCATAATTACTCTTTTATTATTAAATAGTATACAAAGTATAATAACAGTCAGTCTCATTATATTATACATTTATAATTAGTTTCTTCTCGTGCTAATAGTTTGTTGATTATGCCTACCCCTAATCTAAGATAATATATTAATTTTTTTTATCTACATTGAACATATGTATATATATAGGCTAGAGAACTATTTAATGAATAAATATACAAATAAAAGGTGTACGAAACCTTTGTTTTGCATATATTTATTTGCACAGCTTTCAGCTAAACGATAAAAATTAAACTTTTATTTTTATTTAAATTTTATTCTGTAAAATTTTTAGATTTTTTATTAAATGCTGGAACTCTTACTCATTGTTGTCAATTTATTTTAAAATTTTACGCTTACAATTTTTCGCTATAAAACAAAATTTACTTACTCGTATATTTGAAAATATAAAAATTTGAAACAAATAAGTTGAAAAATCTTTATTGTATTCTTAACAATTTTTATAAATATGTATTTTTATTATATTTATAGAAGCGTTTATCGTTCCATATTTTGCTTGAAAAGCTCAACCGTTACTTTTATTCAATTCAGACTTGTAAAATTTCATGTCATCTAGATTCAATTCTTCTAGAAATTAAGTTTCTTAAATTTTATGGAAAGCCTTAGCAACAAACATTATATGTAAGAGAAGAGAAGCATTTTTTTTTTTTTAAACATTTCTTTTTTTGTGACGATGAAAAATTTTTAATTTCAATTCTCGTAAGATTTATTTGTCATAACTTTGTCTTATAGTTTTCTTAATTAAAAAAAATTTCTATTTTTTTAGCTACAAAAAGAAGCTCTAACAGCCTTGATATTTGATATATTTGAATAAAGCAATTACTATTTTTATTTTAATCTTACGTATAAAATGCATATTTAAATAATTGATTCTATTTACAGTTTATAACGTTGAGATTGGTAGTAATATATGAATTGCACTAAAATATTTCACTAGAATCGTAATTAAAAAATTGTCTTGTTTTTAAAAATTATTTGCGATAAATGTAACAAAGTTTTATTTATTATAAGTTTTCCAGTTGATATTGATCCAATTATATATTTTATTATAAGTTCCTGATTGAGGGATTTGTTAATAAAAATTATATTTCGTGAGTTTATAATTTAGATTTATTATTAATCATTTTTCGATTAATTTTTATGATTTTATGAATTTTTATGAAATGAAGTGCTATAAATTAAACTACACATTCTATGCAAATAAATCCTTGGCTCTATTATATGTAATTAGTTAAACCTTAAGTAAGTTGCTAAGTAAGAACCTTATCGTCAGGATTAATTGTAAAATAAATCTAATGAAAATTTTTTTAAAACGATTAACAATGAATATGTTAACGTGTTTTTTATAATACATTTGTCATCCCAAATTTTAAATTGTCATAAATATCTTAGCAGTGATGTAGAGGGTATAATAATCTTAAATTCGTTGATTCATTTACATAGCGTCTTCATTATAGTATTAAATTATAGTCTGAGGATTATAATATAAAAGTAAAATCTTTCGGTAATTATTAGGGTATATTATGCGATTTTATAAGCGTAAGTCAGTTTATAAGCATGTGCATTATTACATCGTGTGTATACGAAAGAAAAGGTGACGAAGAGAAGGCTTAAACTATTTTTCAGCATCTGCTTATCAAAACTTTTTTATAAAATTTTTTAATTTAAGTACACACTTTGTTGCACGTATCTAAAGTAAAACTCATCAAACAGTTTTATCAAATACGATTACTATAATATTCATGAGTTTGCACAATAGTAGATGCAGATCTCTCAGTTAAATACTTGTGAAACTTATAATTACATTGCAGTCAAAAATTGCACGTATTAAAAGTTACTGTAAAATTAATTTTTTTTTATTTATTTATTTTTTGCTACACGATTTAGACATTTTTATTTTAATGTTTCAAATTGAAAATTATTGTCCAAAATTGTGAAATCCACGAGTTGAAAAAAAAAAAACTTGAAAAATAACAAATAATTGCAGTTGGTTTTAATATTTTTATTCTATGTGAGAAAAGTTGATAAGTAATACACAACGTGGTCTTAAATATAATAGATAATTTTCCCTGATAGATCAGTTTTCTAATGGATGAAAAATTTACTGAAAAAGCTTTCGTAAATAGTAATTTTAATATTCAGCCGTTAAATCAGTAGTACCAGTATGCGGCAAAATTGCGAAAACTTCCTTAAATCATCAAAAGTATTCAAGGGGTCAAAAATATTCAGTGGCGAAGGTGTGAGAAGCCGTAAAGCAGACAGGAAAAATCGTCAAGCGCGGCGCTCTGAAACTGTCGCCCCATTAGTGGATCCGCGCACGAGGGTTGTGCATAATTCGCGAGGTTCTCGCGTCAAAGCTTGCGAACTAAAACTTTGGCGCTCTCCTCGTGGCGAAAGGGCGCTCGGAAAATCAGAAGCCAGATAAGGAAGGCTCGCGGCTCAAAAGTGTGGCGACTCGGGGCCCGCGACCAGCGAGTCACAGGACAGCGGCACGGGGGGATTGTATTCCCAACCCTCGAAATGCAGATTCGGTCGACTGGCTTCGTTGGCCTCTTGGCCGGTTTGGAAGTGGATGCACCACTAGGGACGAGGCCTCGCGGCCCTCGGATTGGCCATTGCCGACGGGACGCGTTGGCGCAAAGTTTTAACAACTGGGCCCAGGATACGTCCTCCAGCCCCTCCTGCCCGCCGAGAGAGGAGTCACGTAGCAGTACTAGTCGGTGGGTTAACGGTGGGCGAGAGGCCACAAGAGCGCACGAGACGTCGAGTTGAAGCAATTTTGAAAGAAGCTCCCGAGACTTTACCGGATCTTGACATTTCCTTTAGCGCGTGCACATCTGCACAGGCGTGAGTTTATTACTGAATTAACAGAAGGATTCGTGCGCTTAGTAGTGGCTCCGGCTTCCCGATCGATAAGAGCTCGCTCGCTTACATTTTTATTCCTAAGCTGAGACACTAACGATAGCCTAAGTAGCCTACCGACAATTTACATTTTTCACCAAAGCCAATATAAACGCTTGAAATTTATGCGTTTAAACTCGATTCAGACCAATTTAAACAAATAAGAAATTAAAGATCATTCGATTCGTCTAATTTATTTCCTCGTTTAAATAAGAGCTCATAATCATGAAGGACGGAATGAATTTTACATTTGACAAAAGCGTTCATCTATTGAAAATTGTATTCCATCAAAGGCTTCAAGCGTGATAAAATTTATAAATAATTCTTAAATTTAAACTTTCTAACTCGTTAAACAACATAATATAAATTATTGCTTATTATAATTATATATTTCAGTATGACTACGCTGATGATCATATTTCATAATAAATTTCATATTTCAATATGATTTTATATTAATCATTAATTATAGTCCATATAAAATGTGAATATTTCGCAGGCCAAACCCTTAATTATAGAAATGCTTGCTTTAATTTGATCAAAAAATGTATTTTATATTTTTTCGACTTTAAAAAACTAGCGTTTAAAGCATTGCATATAAAAACCTTAATTTTTAGAAAAACTTTAGTCATTTATAATTTATTTAGAGCAGTAATTTTGTAAGGGGATGCTTTTAAAGAGCTTACAAAACAAATCATTCAAACTTTAAACTATACTTTAAATAGTTATATACATTTTTTTTAAATATTATAATTTTAATTTATAAAAATTAGCCAAACAAAAAAGTTTACAGCCAATATTGCATTAGTTGAAAATACAATGGAAATGCCTTTTGTTCGAGGCTAAAAGAGAAACAAAATCAGAATATAATATTTATTTAAGTTTGAAAATTATAAATATAAATTGGGAAAAAAATTTTTCGAAAATTCACAAAAATTTTGAACTTGTTTTGTAAATCTTTAACTTTGTATGCCCATTAATTTAAAAATGTAATATTTAATTTCCTATTAAAGTAGAATTTGAATGCTTTTCACTGTGTGCTCACAGACAAGTGAAGATAAAGCAGATGGAATAGACGAGTAAAAAAAAAAAAAAAATAAAGACAGAAAGGAAACGGCATCATAAATTCTAAAAAAATAGCCCTGGGAAATTAGATAAAAGGAGGTCCATTATAAATTATCATACTGCATCATTTACCCCCTGAGATTTTCTGTCTTTTTATTTAATTTTAATGTACATAATGCTTATCCTTATGCATGCATTAAACGTTTAATAATAAACTTAGGGCCTCGAGTTATTTATAGTAACATCTAGCTTAAGCCAATCTTTGTTTAACCAAACTCGTGACGAACCCGACTCCCGCCCCCCCCACCCCCCTCACCCAAGTAGTGCCCTATACACTGCTTTTGCCGCGCCCCTAGTCCGCCAACGTAGAATAACATTCGGCCCGGGGAGGGGTGGGGGAGGCCCGAAGCGCGACCAGCAGCTCCGGACCTCTGCGTTGATAGCGATGATATTCGGGAGTTCGGATTTCAAATTCATAGGCAACTGACAGCAATGAGTAGAAGGGCGTAGCCTCCGGTTGACGAAAACCCGGGCCAGCCGCCGTTTACGTGCTGAGGAATAATAATCGCCGGCTACGGTGTGGGCGGTGGCGAACCGGAGAAGCCTCGAGGGCCGCGAGTGCCCATTGAATTTTACCGATGGCTCGGCGAAGGCTCTGAAGCACGCGGAGATGATGCCAAGGCCGACCCTCGCCCCGCCCCCCTTGCCTCGAGCCAAGTTTCAATGAGCGAACGCGCGGGAGCCTCGATCGGCACGATCCTACCTTTAATTTCATTTCATTTAATTATTGATTCCTAATTATGAATTGCGGTAATGAGCCGCATTGTATTTTTCCCTTTATTAATTATTAACTATTGGTGGCACATTATTGTAAATATCCTTTTCTTGTTCTCTTAATGCTCGTTTAATTGTCGTCGTAGCAGATCAACACCCCCAAGGACTTAAAAAATCCATTGATTATGTTTATTATTGTTTTAATGTTGTTCCTTGTACCCTACTCCCTTGGCCCCTCGCTCCGCATTTTCCCGGCGAACCTTAGAGCTCCTCCCCTTCGCTATACCGCGACTGGAGACACCCGCGTCGCAAACGATTAAAGCCTGCCAAATTTTTGTCATGTTTTTTTTATTCATAATACTGCCTACTTATTGTTCCTCCTGATTTTTTTTATGGCTATTACTTTTTATGAAATTGCAGTGCTCTTTTCACAAGTGCGCAATATTCTATTTTGGTAAATTAAAATATGTGCTTCTGTCTTTTAAGATTATTATGTAAACATTAATTATTAGTAATTAAAATGAAAAACCTTTTTTTTAAAAAAAAATATATAACATGATTACTTCAACGTAATATTTTAATACATTGTTCGAAAAATATAAATTGCTTCGCACAGAGCTCGAAGAAAATTGATCTTTTTTTAAAAATTTTTACAACGTTATATTATGATAACAACCAATGGATTAGTCTCTGAAATCCTTTATCACCTTTGAGAATGCACTTTATAGCAAGGAAATTGTATTCCATGTACCTCTGCCTTACTTTATCAAACGCATTCGTCAGATTTACTATTTTAATGGAACAAATGTATAATACATTAGAATTCGAGAATCGCTTAAATTTATTTAGCGGTGATATTGTTCATGATAATAAAATTGTGGAAATAATGGTAAGTTCTAAACACCTGCACAGTTATGATTTCTGCTTCTTATAGCATCTTTTAAATCAATTACTACATAAATACGTAAAAATGTAAAATGTAAAATGACCGAAGTTTCGGAATTGTCGACATTAAAAAAAAAAAAAAAATCGAGCAAACATCCGAGAAAACATTAGCTCACTCGTACAATTTAACTTTAAAAATAAAGCACGAGCTCGGCGTCATTGCCTTGCAGTACAATACCGATCCTACCCTATAATTTGTCATTAAAACATTTGCTAGCGATTGTCGGCAAACGAGTCAAGTGCAGGCATGCATAGAATCCCGTAGCGCTTATCGCGATGCAATTAAATCACATTGTCGGGATTATTTATTCTCTAACGACTGGGAGGGCGGCTTGGAGGCTCCCTCCCGCCCCTCGCGAGTCGGGAAGTAATCCTGTCGAGAGGCGGCGTCGCGTTCCTCGTAACGGCGAGGCTCCCATCCGCGGTGGCTGCCTTCGCAGGCTTATCGCAGGAAGGGAGGAGAGACGCGGGCTGAATGTGCGCCACCGCGGATCCGATAAAATCACGGCGGAAGCCCGTAGGATCGGCGTACAATCGGCGCGGCATTATTGTCGGCCTCGACCGAGGCGTGAGGCGAAACCAGCCCCATCCGGAGTCGGATTGGGGGAGGGGGGGTTGTTAAGCGCGGTCCCTTGCCGGGTCTTCCAGCAGCAGGCGATCTTTGCCCGCGCCTAATCGCATTCGGCGAGCCTCGAGCGGGCCGCTCATCGTTTTTCAAGGCCGATGGAATTGCGGCGACCGGATTCGAGTGACCGGCGAGGCTCGAACCCCGCCTCTCCCCCTCCGTCGGGACTCTCTGCACATTCTCATTCGATTCGGCGTAATGGCTGAACTTTCGAGCTAAATTACTCTTTGCCCCGACTCTTAGCTTTGCGAAGGCACTTTGTTACGCGAGGACGAAAAATGCGGATGAGCTCTCGCCGGTAAAGGAATAGTTTTATACTCTTTCATTTTCAGGAATTCGTAATTTAGTCGATGTATAGGTAATTGGGAGGCCTCTTGATTAACGACGCCACTTCTCGATTGACGTGTAAAATACAAGCTCCATACGCAATTTAAATTTTTTCCCCCGAAACTTAAGCCAATTTTCCGAAGCTTCAATTTTCTTTCATTTAACCCTCACGTCTCGCTACATCCATCGTAACGGGACATTCATCCTCCTGAGCAAGGGTGCGACCTCTACCTCTCATCGGAGTCTACCTTTCCTTTTAATATATTCTCATAAAACATTGAACTTTTGTTTCATTCGGTGCTTAATATATTCATGGAAAGTTAATTTACGTGATATTTTTTCTTAGGCACATTTGTACCTATCCTTTTTGCCTTTTTAAATCTAAGCTTTAAATCGTTGCTGCATTTTTTGTTAAGTATTTAGTCCGATATAAGTGCATGCACACTTATATTGCATCCACCCGGTTTTCAAAATTTAAATTATTACAGGGAGATTATGTAGGAAGATTAAATTTTCATTTTATATTTAATTTTATATTTCCACTTTATTGTACGTTATTTTTATCCGATTGAATTTGTTTAAAAATGCATCGAAGTGAGGACGAGATTGAAAAAGTCCAAATTTTTCCTGAAAAAGTCTTTTTCAAGAATTTTTTACGTTCTTTATTTATGTTAGTTAATATTCCACATTTTTGTAGGAATATTAAGTAAGTAATATATATATATATATATATATATATGGAGCCAAATATCTTTCACTAGCGAATTTGAATAGATAAATGAAAACATAATGTAAACATATCTAAAAAAACAAATATACGTATATTTACCTCTTCCATAGAATATCAAACTATTTTTAATTTGTAAAAATAAACACTAGACTAGCCTAGATATTAAAATAATCTAAACGACTTTTACTGACAATATCCTTCATCCATGATAGGAATAGATCGTTTATCTCCTAACAATATAATAAAAACTTTATTGAAGGAATTCGTGTTTTTAATTACTTTAAATAAATATAGTTTAATCGATATTAAAATTTAAATAATACATGCGTTAGTTAAAAAGCTATGCTATATACGATGATACTGAAAAAGTTTCAGAAGATTTGCTTGCATACAGAAGGTTTGCCATACCAAAACAGTGAATCAAATATGCTCAAGCCAATTATGAGTACATAGTTAATAAAGCAATATTATTTATTTTATTTTACGATAGATTCATAAAGTTTGAAGTGTTATGAATAAAATAATAAAAGACAAACAGAATTTGATTTTAGTCGTAAGCATAAAACTGAAAATTCAGGACTTGCCAAAAGTTCATTGGAGCATATGATACAAGTATACAGCAGATTAAAAAATATTGAACATGGATAATAAAATTGCACTAAGCATGAAGAATCTATTATGCGACTTTATGTGTATTTACAATTTTGATTCGCATGATTGTAAGTTTATATAGGAGAAAAACCCTTATTTCGAGAATTAGTTAGAAAAAAAAACATTCCATTTATTGTTCTTGCTAAAATATTTTATACGAATTAAAGTATTTATGAATGTAAACAGTAAATGGGAATATTTTTATTATAGAATTATGTTATAGAACAAAACTAACAAAAATTAATTTGGAAGAACTTTATATATCCTAGCCAATAAACCTATATTCTTTATTGTCTGAGCTATTAATATTATGCTACTGTTTAGGATTATTTTGTAATGTGGATGTATTTAGTAATACTAGAGCTTAATTAAATTTTTAATAATAGTACGCGAATATTAAATACTGGTATGTCTTTTATTGATGATAATTGGATAGTAAGCTTACACTTAATTTTTAGCATATGCGTTATTAGTTGTATAGCTTGTAATTGTTTAAATACTGATATTAAAAACATGCGTTGAAGCTTTGTGTAAAAGTTGATAAATTTGCTTAAATTAAAATTGATTATTAATGCACGTATGTGGATATATCTTATTGTTAAAAAATCACATGCAAATAATAGCACATAACAAAACATTTCAATGATTTGAAAGTACGCTAGATGTATTATATTAGTCTCTTGTAAATACTTAACGTAACTTGTCATGGTAATTTGTCATTGATTTTTATTTTATTAATTTAATAACTTTCGGTAATTTAATTCCTTGAAATTTAGACGAGAAGCAGCTGAAATTATAAAATATGAAATATCACGAAGTAATTTACTATTTTATAATCTTTCGCTTCAATTAAAATAAAAATATAATCTTATCGAATCGTCTTTTTATAGGTCGTAAATTGTCCACGCTAAAATTATTTATTATACTGTTGAAGTATATGCTCGACGTCTTTACCTATTTATCCCTTCGATGTTAACACACGTATGTATATTAAATTAATCGTTTTGCCATGAGTACACGCAAAAAATAAACGACGCTATTGATTTATTAGATCGCTCTTTAGCTCAACGATCTTATGGACGTTATATTATCGGAAGCCAAGAAGAAGCGTTTGCACCTCAAGAGGGAACGCGAGGGGCGAAATCGTGGCTAGGCCGCTTATTTCCATCGAAGCAAGCTCACGATCGATTCGCCTCCCACGACGAACAGCCGCATTATCGTCGAGAGCTGCCGTCGATGGCCGGCCCAGTTCGCCTATAAAAAAAAAAAAAGCCCCCAGCAAGGCTTCGGAGCCGTACTCGCGGTGCAACCGGTGGGAGGGTGGGTAGGCTTTAAGGGGAAGCTCGGCTCCTCCTGACTCCTGCATATTCATCAAGCACAGAAGGCGCTCGGCTTCATTGTCCTAGAGTAAAAAGCTCGGGCTGGTCCTTCGGGCCTAAGCGCCCGAATCCTGCGTGCACCGACGCAGAGTCGGCGCCTCGCCGAAGGAGCAACCGGAGGCCGCTCCCCAATCCTTCACCCCTCCCCCCAGTCCAAAGACTCGCTGGCCGAGGCGCGTAGAGGCGAGGTGGGCGCGAAGCCGAGGTCCTCGATCGATGCCACCTGCAGGCGCGTACGAAATTCCGTGCGCGCGGGCCCAGGACTCGGCCCGGATCCAGGAATGTCCTCGGCCGAAATCTCGGGAACTCGGGCTCCCCTTCGTCAATCCTATCCTGGACCCCTCGGTGCCGTTTCGCCATTCCGGCCTCAGCCGTAAAGCTCCCTTTGACGCCGGGGCCATTTTCCGAGCTCCCGAGGCTAATTATTTAACCGGATAGATGATTATCGGCCTCGCTTATAAGCTGTGGCTTTGGATCCTCGGCTCCATCGAGCGAAACGCGCCCCTGCAATTAACCTGCCTCTATTTTTCAGCAGATGTCCGATGCTGCGCGAATTTATCGAACGAGTCCTCGGGCTGCGAAACCAGCATACGGATTTATTATTTATCTTCGATACTTTCGAGGTGTACTAATTTACAAATTAACTCATCCTATCGCGTACATTATTTGTAAAGCGAGCCAATGGTAATGATGAGAACGCGTAGAGCAGCTAAATTGATTAATAAGGAATAGCCACGGATTTCATAAATCTATTTACTCTTTCAGCAATTTAAAACATCGTGCCTATGAGCTTTGTTTGTGGAGAAAATTAACTCTCGGTCTTAAAATTTGTATCTTGAGCTTTTTTCACTACCAATTAAGTTTTTTTCTTATAAATACACAATTTCTTGATGGTACATCATTATTTAGCCGGGAAATTTTTTACAATGATTTTTCCAGTACCTTCAAATATTACTAAAAAAAAAGGATAAACATTAAATGAAAACTAGTATTTAAATACATATCAAATGCTATTAATATATATATATATACATATATATATTATTGATAATACTTTAATTATAGAATTACAAGTAAGATAATAAAAAAAATTGAACAAATAATTTGTTTAATATATATTTTTTTATTTCGATAGTTTTTAATTTAGTTATGAATCGAGATATTATTGAAATTATTGAAGAGTTATTTTTCATTATAATTCATGTGCGTTAAAATATTTTATATAACCTCGAGTTAATCTGTTTCTCGATTAAGGTAAGGATAATACATACAGTTTACTCAATATATGAGATATGCAACATTTTTTAGCATAACTTTAAATGCCTTTAAATGAAATTTGTTTTTCTTAATAGTAGATGAATATTAATGTACTAGATAAACAGCGTTAATTGCGTATTTAATGTACATATCGTTGGTGCTAAAATATACTGGAGATGAGAGTTCCGGAACATTACTGAGGTATTTCTCTGTTTGTACAAGTAGTGCTCCGTAATCTGCATTCGTACATTTAAAATTGTAGTGCTTTCCTCTTTACGTGAATGATTACTTAATGGGATTCATTAAATATTTTGCATTACCTAATTCTAATGGCAAATTATGTCATTTAATGTCTAGTTTATTTCCACAGGGTATTAATTTATAAATGAAACTTAATGATAAGTAATTGAATCGATAACAATATTGGTACTCCTCCTTTTACTGTTTCTTGACTTATTTATCTCGTTTTAAATTGCTTCCACAAATGAAATTCTCAAGAAATTAGAATTTATACAATGACAGAAAATAAAAGAACGATGTAATTAATCATTGATTGTTTGGAATCTTAAAGGTAATATTTATGTAGCGAGACATTTTAGGGTGCCACTCATCTTTGGAACCAACTGTAAGAAGATACGGGGTTTCATCTATCAATCATACGAATTTAATCTAATTTGAGGAACATGTGTTACATAAGCCACTGGCCGCAGATGACAACGGAGGCGCGAGTTATTATTATTCGGCGTGCAAAAAATGAAATAAAATACTCGCTCGTAATCGGAATCAGCATTCAATTAAGTTGGCTTTGAGGTGTGTTGTGTGTATGGGGCGAGGATAAAAAAAACAAAAGCGAAAGTGAGCGCGCATTAACGGCTTTGAGCGAACGTTTTTGCGAAACCGGAGAATCACAGCCTTAGGAAGGTTCAATTTTCCGGAATAATCCAATATTGATGATAATTTGACGCAGTGAAAGAAGAAGGCCGAGAAAATGGAGGAGACATTACGTATACGTGCACACATAGAAAATGATGGCACAAAGTCAGGTTAGACCTGGTCTCGCGCGAACACGCGCCTCCAACAATCCTGCAATTTACTTTCATTTTTATTTTCAACCTTATCTATTCTAATGCTACTTTTACCTGCGATTCAGACCCGGACTGTGCGAGGGCTTCTTTTCAGTTAGAGCGAGTGCCGAGTCTTCGAAGAATTCCGCATTAACCTGGTCGCATTATGCGCCGCTCATTTTAGTCAATATTTGGACAACCTCTACTACCAAATTTTTAATACCAAATCAACAATTTAAAGCACAAATTTTTGACGGCTGACATTCTTTAAAAGAATATTAATAGCATTAGAATGCAATATTCACTTTAGAACCTGTTAAAACTGACACAATGTTTTTAGATAGAAAAATTCTAACTGTGCCTTGTACAATAAAATTTGCTTCCAATGGTCGAAATCGAAGAGCAACATATACTTATCATAATACATCTCGCAGTGCTCGAGTGCAGCTTGATTTAATGAAGGAAAATTTAAAAAATATAAATTATACAGGCGATAAAAACCAACTTTATTAAGTTGGAATCACGCGATATACATGTGTTGCGATATATTTAAATTATATAGTTAATAATTCCATCCACGACGAAGTTTAATCTGATACTTTGTGTAAAAATTATATTGTAAGTCAATTTATTAATTTAGGAAGCTTCGGTATCATTAAATTGGCTTGTTAGGAATTACAGATACATTAAAAATTCAAACTGTTAGGCCAAGGTAATTTTTTGTTAAAGAATCTATCTACGGAGCACGAAAAGAATTATCATCATTAACGTTTTAAGTAAATGATTATGAGTAGACGGAAATTAAAGTACCATCACCATTTGATATGTTATATTAGGTGGGGCGACATTTTTAAATTAATTGTCGTCTTTTAATTACGCAAGCGTATTTAATACGATTAGCAAAAGTTCTTGTTAAACATTAATTTTTGTCTGCTAAGAATATTTTAAAAAGTATTTTACAGTATATACATGTGTGCATTAATGGCTGAAAAATGATAATTTCGCGTTGAAATAAGATTTCATTGTTTTAAAGAATAACTACACTGTAGTTATTCTTTTTATACATTAGAATTGTGAATTTTCTTAAATTCTTGTTAAATATGAATGTAAACCATAAATTTTCACTTTCAGTCTGAATAATGTGAATCCCTTAACTTATACTACAAACTATAGAGATTTCAGAAACAGTTTTTATCTATAGTACATTGTTTATCATATTCAATATTGACACATATTAAAAAAACCTCCTAGAAGATATTCTAAAATTATTAACATTATTAAAAAAAATTAAAAAAAATAAAAAAAATACTTCGTGATTGCAGTTTGTTTTATTTATGGTTATATATTTGATTTTAATTAATCTTCATAATTGAGTGATAATTAGCTATATTATTCTATTATGGTTACATATAGTTGTATTACTGTAGTACGGATGAATTAAGATTTAAATATACATAATGATTAATAATAATTATACATTTCAGCTATTGATTAACGTATTGTTAATTTAATATTAATTATACTCGTATTGGTAAAAGCGACATTGAAAATAGTTAATTTTATAAAATTCTTATATTAAAATGAATTACTCGTGATGAATTAAATTTTTCAAATAAAATTTAACAATAAATCATATTGAAATGGAGTTCCATTGAAGCTTGTTAACGTGAATGAAATTTTTTTTTAATTTATCCTTTCCCTTGCGTCAAATTTTCTTTAAGAAAATGAACTTTATTCAAATAAGTCACGAGTTTTTGGAAAGTAAAGCCTTTTTTAAATAACGACTCGGCAAGCCATTATACCAACAAACACACGCGCGCACGTATATACACGTGTATATGTATTATACATGTATATATATATATATATATATATATGTATGTATATATATATTTATTAATATTGTGTCCGTATTATGCATAGAAGTCTAGCTTAAGATTTATCCCATGAAAAGACTCATCATCAGTCGTTACTTATGCGCTGTAGAGCGGAGTAAGCGTAGTTATACGCTTGTGATGCTTCTGAATAAATTATCTATTGGGTGCGCTTTAAACCAGGGCCGATTGGAAGCCTTTGCAGAAGAAACCACATCTATAAAAAGCTATCGCAGGCTATCCGCAAGAGAACACTTTATAAAAGTAATTCATTTTCCCGGCGTAAGCGCCTTCCCTCCAACCCCCCTCGCCGCACCGCCGACCCGCATCCCTCCGCCCCTCGACAGTCACCCGGCAAAACGGGAGGCCGATGCAGCCAGCAGGGCTTTTTATCGCGCAAGATAATCCGAGAGTCAAAGAAAGTTTTAAGCGAAGCCTAACGATACTCGTCCGGAGATCAAAGTCTCCGCGAGCAGTTCAAGAAAGTTGGAGCGGCTCGCACACTTTCTCCCCGATAAGGTGAGCCGTGCCCTACTGCCGATAAGCGCCGACTCTTATTCCGCCCCCCAAGTCCTTTCCGCCAGCTGCTCGACTAGACTTATCCTACCTAGAAAAGCCGCGAGCGAATCAGGCGACACTTAACGGGACATTTGATCGCAATTCGTCGGCCCCGACCGACGGACCATCGATTTATCGTAGCCCGCGCTCCCTCCCTTCGGCCCCGGAGTCGCAGGCTCGCCTCGACTTCCGTTGCGCGTGTCAGCCGAGGGCCAAATGTGCGTTGCGCATCCTTTGTGCGCTGTCCCTCTTATCCTTGACCCGCCACTTGCTCGGCGACGACTAATGCCATATCTTTATCGGGGCTCCCGGAGAAGGAACTAATTAAGATAAGAAGAAAGGCACGTGCGCGACTCGTGGAACTTTTAGTCGACGGCCGGAGCCGATTCAACCCCGAGATTGATCGACCGGCGCTGTACTCGTTTCGTAGGCCGACTGCAACTCAAAGCTGGCACCGATTTATTCGATACCGGAGATAATAATTGACTATAAATGGCATTTTATCCGTTTTCGCAAAATCATCGCGCTACGCGTCGTTCTCCCGGCTAATGTCAGCTTTACGCTCTCATTCGTTTCTTTTCTCCGACCAGCGAAATAAAACTGTTACTAATCTCGTTAATTTTAGCTCTAATCAGCGTGCAATGTTTAAATATTGGCACGAATACTTTTTCTCATAGCAATTAAAGAAAAACAAGAAAAAAAAAAAAAAAAAAAAACAGGCTCTAAAACAATTGATTGAACAAATGAAACAATAAACGTACAATTACAGAGAAACAACTAAATGATATCAATGGCTTAAGTAATGAAATACTACCTCAGGTAGAATAATGCAGTTGCATAAAATATATACAAATTTGCAGAGAAATGTAAATCGTATAAATGGGAAATCTTACGTAATCACATCAATTATGCGACATTCACTTTGATTATACTGATTTTTTCAAAAAACATAATCAAAAACATAAATCTGATATAAAACAAAAAAAAAAGTAAAAAAATATTAGCTCGTGCAACAGCATCATAGTTTTTGCTGCAATTGAGCTATGAATTTTAAATAAAAGGTCCTCGATTGAAACTGATCTTTATTTGGATAAAAATTTTGATTGACCGTGAAATACAAAGTCTCAGCGTATTATATGAATTATATAAATCATTGGAACGTAATAATTTTTTTCACTTCTGCCTTGCGAGCTTAGAAGCGCCGCATTATAATTTCTCCCCATGCGCAAAGATCTTGATCTACCATTTGATTACCTAAGATCAATGAGTGCGGCGTTGACTTCAGCTAATGATTTTCACCTTGTACATGTCAACAGTCATTGGGCACGCGAATCCGTTACGACTCTGACATGATTCAGGATTTTTCCTTCGTCGTTTCTGTGGGTAAATATTCGGTTCGTCATTTTTTCCACTTCGTTACATGAAAAAATACGACGATTGTATACGAGCAATTAATTAGTTTATAATCATGGTGGCATCATTATAATTCAAATAATTCTATACAAATGCACGAGCATTTTAAAAAATCTATAGTACAATTAATGGTAACTACTTTGTCCTTCGTTTATGGGCAATTACCGCTAAAAATGTTTTACTCGTTATTTATTACTTATTATTAATATAATTAGTAAGACACGAATGCAATGTTTAATGTTTGACTTTTTATTTGTAAATAAAATATATATATTGTTATTATAAATATAAAACATTATTATGAAAAAATAGCATATTATCAATATACAAATATATATATATATTCCATTTTTATTAGTATTATACAATAGAGTGTCAACTCCATTTAATTATAGTATGACCTTTAATAAGGAAATAATTTTTTAGAGTTATATTAATTATAAAATGTCTACGTATAATGTAAAAATTATTGTTGCGATGAAAAAAATTCTTCTATTAAACGTTTATTAAAAAAAAATTAAAATTTACATTAAACTATTGTACACGTATTTCGGTTGAATTTATGGTATTCTGTTATTTTTATTTCTTTATTGATAAAAAGCTAATTATAAATTATACGGTTCTTGGGTTCTTGATTTTTCGTTGCTTATTACTTAGCTTTTCCGAAAATACGCCTTAAAATTCATCTCACTTACGGGCGTCTTATTTTCCTCTGAGTATGCTTTGTCTGATTAAAGGTAAAATTTAAGGATAAAATTTTGTACTACAATAAAAATTAAATAATTTGCATAACTTTAAAGCTTCATTTTTAATTTAAAATTTCAACTTTATTGTTCGATTAATTATTTCACAATGTTTTTTAATGGCCATTAATGACGCTTTAAGTATTTAGCTATTTAACATATTGTTTAGTCAATAGATGTTTGAATTTACTTATCGCTATTTAACACAATTAGAACAGAAACTATTTGTGCGCCGTGTATTGAATTATTAGTGCAGCCATTGCTTCAAACGGAAAAAGACGTAATGTGATTACATTGGCATTTATTAAACGACGAGTAAATAGATCATCGCGTTAACGACTATATTAATTATGAATTTGCAACGCCGTCGTTCAAAATCATTCGGATGGCATTAAAATCTTAATAATTCATGCGAGTGCGATATAAGTAAGGGTCAAAGTGTAAACAAAATATGATTGGGTAATCGTGTAAGGGATTAAAAGGGGTCGAACTTGGTAGACGCGACGTTGAAATGCAATTTGTAAGGAGTTCTTATACGCTGCTGGATTCGACCGCTGGCGTCATTTTTAATGCATGCTGCAATCGTTAAAATTATCTCCTGATTTGTTGGGACGCGGAGTGGACGATTGTTTGTAAACGCGGGATAATGAAATTCACTTGTATGCACGTAAACGTCAATCGCGAAGTTTGAGTTATTTTCCAAATTCTTTACAGCAGCTGATTAATTAGCAGCTAATTTGATTACCGGCGAATACGTACACTGGCGCTCGCTGCATTAAATGTACAGTTGCGTTTCTCCTGCCGACGCTTCCTTTCAATGTGTAATACCGATTGCCAGTGATTATTAAGCATCATGTAACGTAAGATAATAACCGATGATACGAGCGATAATTTACGACTGATGAATAACATTTTAAGAAGCGGTATTAAAGTACCTTGAAATACTGTTAGAGTACGAATTACAATCGCATTAATAATCATTAATATTGAAACAAGAAGTTTTCATTTTCATTTTCGTCCAGTGGAAATAAATAGCAATAATAATTATCATGCAGTTCTGTATTTGAAAAATCTTTATATTCTTGATGACTTTTTTTTGACAGATAATGCAGTGCAACGATATTCTTCTTACACAACTTTCACGTTTCATGAGCTTTTACGTTACAAACCATTAAAAGAAAAAAAAAAAATATATATATATATATATATATAAATGTAAATATGCTGACTATGGAATTCGATAAGATTTAAATAAGCTCAGAAGAATGCATTTTCTGAAAATAAAAGTTTTTATTTCTGCAACGAAGACTTTATTTTTACATTTTCTTACTCTGAAGGTGGATAATCCATCAGCACAGACGATGCTTTTATTTTCCCATTTTCAAAAACATGCTTACCTAACGATAAAGCGAATGTTTTTGTTTAATGCACGACATTGATGTAAGATAGGACAAAGGCAAACAAAGATGCAGATCGAAGCGTCGGCATTAAGTGCATTATTGTAATTTAGCCAACCATGTCATGTTTTGATAGACTTTTGAAAAATTCGCTGGTGTAATTATCTCGATGACCTTCCGCGTCTCCCCGCACCGATGACGCACGATTTCAGTGCCACGTACCGTAAGCGTTATGAGCTCTCCAGCATACCGGCATCGCTTTTATCGCTTTCATTACACGAATATCGCCATATCTCTTTAAGCTGCGTCTATATACTCCAATTAACGGATGATTAATTATGACGACGATCCTGTTGATGCACCGTTAGCAGGGCCACGAGACAGAGAGAGAGATAATGAGTTTTACTCGTTTCATGTAAAATTATCACGTACCAGTCGGCTACAATCAATTATTTCTTGCTATTTCGTATAGTATCAATTTTAATTGACTTTCATTAACTTTTTGGCGATTTCAAAGACTGTCGCCGCATTTAGAAGTCAAACAATGCTCAATGGACAAGTTTTCACAATCTTTATCCCATTACTTTTATGACAAAAACATACATTTTAACGTAGTTTATTCTTATTCACAGAGTCATGAGCTGTTTTGACAAAGATATTTTAGAATTTTTTAATTTTCTCACAAGACCACGTACGTTTCTATGGAAAGAATTTTCTCGTCTATAGGCATAGATTCGCGCGACCAATTTGATATCAAAATTAGAGTGAATCCTCGGTATGTCTTTATTTTAAAAGCACTGATTTTTTGCGTAAAATTATAATATGTATTTAAAAGATATATATATATATATATAGTTTATAAAGATATATATACATATATATATATGTTTCTCAAAAAGGTGCAAAGGGTTTCATGACAATCGAGGAGACTCAATGTCACCATACTCAGAACACAGTCACTAAGCACAATTCAACTGTATCTCAATGTGAATAATCATTGTGGCAGGTGGACCCGAAGGATTCTCTTAATTCACATGGGCGCGGCCTTCGAAATAAAGTCGTTTCCACTAGAGAAGTCAGTCAAGAGTCGTACACCATCGTCACCACCAGCCCCTGCTTTCTCTGCTCGGCCCATATTTTTCCCTTCCACGTCCCGACGAGCTAATTTCCCCGTGAAACTCTAGGGCTTGAAAATGAAAAATCATGGAGGAGTGGAACAGCGATTACCTCGGCTTCGAAAGACTAAAAACGTAACGAACTGCCTCGAACAGTACGTACGTCAGTACGTGTCCGCGCGGATATCGCGGGCTTGGGCGAGTGAGGGAGGCGGGGGCGGCAGTGGGGTGGGGTGGGGGGGGGCGAGGAGAGTCAACGTCCAAAGGCAGATAGGAAGAGAAAAAGGATGAAGCCGACTGACGAAACGCGACGCGCCACCGGGAGCGAATCAATGGTCCCAATGTATTCAATAGCGACAATGCCGGCATTATTCCCCGACTCCCCGGCTTCATTCTCGCGCCTCCTTCCTCCTCCACCTGCTTCTCGGTCTCTCTTTTTTTCCTCGATCCCTCCTCCTTTAGACCCCCCCCCTCCCCTACCCGCGCCCCCTCCAACCCCCGACCCGACATCCCCCGCCGGCCGACCGGCGTATCTTTCCGCCGCGGAACGAAACCACCCGCAAGATAAATGCTCAAGAGCAGATGTTTGGAGAGGAGCTGACGGGGCTTCAAGTTCAGTTAAATTTAGAATTTACTTCCTTGCCGAGTGCGCGGCAACTCGAATTACTATCCTTGTCCGCACACACGCACGCCACAAAGTATCCGCGGATGCCCGACAACGTTGGGCAATTTAAATTCTGGCCCGCCACTTGTATTTTCAATTGCCAAGAAAAATAGAGGATCGTGGTCGAGCACCGAGTGGTCGCTTTCGCGATCGGATTACAGTTAAAAAAAATTACTTATGCAATTTACGCTCGCCCAACGGGGCTGCGCGAAGCTTTTTACTCTTAGCCCCAACGACTTACCACGGGTAAGGGCAATTAAGCGCCGTCGTTTGATCGAACGCTTTGCATTATATTAGCAATCGGCTCGGCTGGATCAGACGATAGATTGTTTCGTCGGTGTTTAAAAAATTCCGACGACTCGTTGGACTCGCTTATTAAGTGCGCCCCGTGTATTTGCCATAGAATGTCAAGCTTTTTTTCTTTAAGAAAGCATTGCTTTATGCGAACGGAAAATAGACTTAATCCTAAGGAATGAAAGCCTGTTACCCATGTTATGAACGTCGAATAGAAAATTAGTTTCAACGCATTGTGAATATTCACGAGGAATAAATATTAAATGTGGCGTTAGTGTTTTACTTGAATTTTTTAATTAAATAGCTCTAAAATTTATTTGACTTGCCGTAACATGAATATACATTTTTTATTCGGTTATTTGTATCAATTATTTATACAGCTTGATCAGGGGAATATACATTTTTTGACATTTTAATTCTCGTTTCGTTTTTATTACTAATTATTCAATAATATTGCAATTTACTCCGGGAGTAGAAATATATGCATTTTCAAGTATTAATAAAGTAATTACGAAAATTCCCAATAATACGGTTACCACTGAGTAGTGGAACTTTTATGCGCGTATAATATACATATATATATATATATATAATAATAATTTAAAAAAAACTTCCATACGCAATTCCGCTGTATATTATTTACCTGTATTTGTTGTATAAATATTTATCATTTTTATTAATAAAAAAAAACAAAACTAGCCAAATTATGTTATTTGTCCCTCTATATAATTTCAATACACATATGCCAAAGAAATATTACGAAATGAAAACTTGCATCAATTGTAGGTGGTAACAGTTTTCAATGTAGAAATTTTGAAGTAAAGCTTAAATTATGGTATTTCCAGTGCTGATGGACCGAATAATGCTTTTACATATTTTGTCGCAATTTGAATTATATTGTTGAAATTTGGATTTGACAAACATTGATGCTGAATTGTGTTTTTGAAACGGTTGGTCACAACTATTGACAATCTATTTTTTGCTCAAAAATACGAAACAATTTCGTGCTATTTAAATAATTAAATAAATGTGGGTTGAAAGTTATGAAAATAAAAAACTTATACAAAGTATTTCAGCAATATAATATATTACGTTGCTAGGCAATTAATTATTCAATACTTTAATATTTGCTTTTATATTTTATATGAAATTGATTCGGGCGATTAAATGTAAAATCATTTTACAATTGATTCGTCGGATTTATTTTTAATTCTTTCTATTTTTTTTTTTATTATAAATGCAGTATTTAAATGTAATAAAACTACGTACAGATTCATTATTTTCAATTTTAATCAACTTTTAGCTTAGAACTAATATAATTACAATAATAATTTTATGAAAAAGAAATTTCAAGTTTAAATAATTTTAAAATTTATTTTCCGAAAAAGGCTGTAAAAATAATCATTAAATTTAATTTTAACGTTAAATGTTATGCCGCTTAGAATTTATACCTATGGTAATTATAATATAAATGACCAGAGAAATAAAACTAAAATTTAATAGGGGCTTAACCGAGACCCAAAAGATAAAGCAGTTATTTTTATTATGTAGATAATTACAGTTGAACGAGTTAGATAGCTTTCATTGCGATGCTTTTATTTATTTATTTGTTTATTATTATTATTTTTTAATTATCTTCTCTACGCTCAATAGTTATGTATAATTATTTCAGATCACGATTGCGTATCAATATTTGAAAAAATTAATTTTTTCCTCAAAGCGAGGCCGTAACAGATTGATGGAATATTCTTCACGATTCCAATAACAGTATTGTTACTACCTAAGCAAACAAATGAGCGTTAATTTTTTTATGTAAATAACTTTCCGCTGGCGATAAACCCTTTTTTTCCATTGTATAATTGTATTGCCTTGTGCATTCTTGGGAAGCTGGCCATTGTTTTTTACGCACTTTTCCACCTTGACGTTGTGACATAAACAAAGTAGGAAGACGAAAAAAAGGGAAAGCAAAAAACGCGAACGCGAAGAACTTGGCAATTCTGGGTCAAAGACACTATTGTGATCCTTCCCTGCTTTATTTAGTCTCGTACGATGCCTCACCTGGAATTGCTTTAGGGATTACAACCTCATTACGCCTCTCCGGTGATCGACTAGCAGCCTTATTTTATTAATCTCATTGCCGTTGCTTAATAATTTTATCTATACTTTTTATTTGTATTCTTGCCCTCATTTTTGCCGCTATCTAGTTTTAATTTGTTTTCAAGATCAATTTATACGTCGAGCACAAAAACAACGAGGAAAAGTAATTTTACACTGGATTGATGACATGGAAGACATTTAGAGAAATTTTCCCGGTTAATGGTTGTTTCACTTGCAATATAGCGACAGTATTGAGAATTTAGCATACCTAATACGGTGGAAAATGTTTTTGTTTGAATTTAATAATCAATTTTCAAGTTGATAATTTTTAAAGTTTCATCTTTAAACTTAAATACATTTTCTTTCCATTACAATTTAAATATTAATTTAGCTGGATGTATATATATATATATTTTGTAGGACATTAGTACATAATTAATGATTTTTATATTTATGTCAATCATTTCATCATTACTGCTTGCAGTACCTGATATATTATAAGCTATTCTGATAAATGTCCACTCAATGGATTTTTATGCTTTAAAATATTAATTTTCGACCTAATTTTCCAACTAAAAAAATATTAATTTATCGTATTATTTGCTTTATGATTATTTATCGAAGTGCTTTTGCAAAATTGTTCTAATAGAAAAATTTAATTAAAAATTTAATTTTATTTAATTTTTAGCGTACCTTTGAAAATTAAATTTCAGACAGGAGTCTATTATTAAGTTTATGCAAATTAAATTGTGTTAGTGTCAATTGTAACTGTCAATTTTCTTTATGCAGGAAGTAATTTTAATCTAAATCTCGACCCCTTTATCTTCAATAAAGTGAAAGATCACTACGTAATGCAAGTGTTCTTATTATCACTCGAAGCTTTTTACATATCATTTGATTTATCATTTACAAAGTAATTACTAATGTTAGATACTTAACAAATGTATATTATTTTTCCTTTATTGATTCAGAGATTTCAACATAATACATAGAAAATACAAAACGACGCATCTGCATTTAGAAGAATTCAACGGCACTTTGTATAGAAACTATTTTGTTAGGTGTGTAAACGTCAAAAGTATCTTTTATAGTGATTTAATACTGCTGAAGAGCCATTATAATGGAATAAATTTGTATTTATTATTCGACTGCATGTTCTAATTATACATTGGATTCAAGCAAAAAGTAACAGTTGTAATATATTGCCATATAAATGCTCTTTAAATTAAATTCTTTAAATGATTAATAATGCTTCTTACTAATTAAATAAAATTCTAAGCATCTTATTCGATCAAAATAACCTGCCAATGTCGGTTTTATTTTTGGAAGTATTTTCAATGCAGTTGAAATATCTGCTAATTGACTTTAAAATTAATTTACTGATAAAATAGCCATTTCCTATATCACGACAAGCTTTTTTTTTATCGGTAATTGGGTAATACTAATTACATCATCAGCGAAGACTGGCAATGGATTGTGAACGCCTATTGTACAACCTTCGGAGCTTCGAATGCGATTCAACGTGTTTCTTGTCGTTACAATTACAATAGGAAATAAATTAGATAATATCGGGAAGTAAGAGCCATTGGATTTTCATCGGAATCAACTGCATTCTCCCTGCAAAAATCACAGCAGCTCCCTTAGTAATTGTTGTCCCTTCTTCAGGCGGAACCTTTTTTTATAATCAACTTTTTTGAAGATCAACGAGCCGCATTAATCTTTGATTTACTTGTACACTTTTTTCTATAATCGGTAGAGGAATTTTGAATTCCTTTCCATTGCTCGTAAATCCACTGCTCAAGCCTTACAAGCTCACGGGGGGTCTTATCTTGAAGGCCTTTAAACAATTATGATGACCGTGTGCAAGCGCATCCAAAAGAGCCTCACAAATGCGTTGCGAAATATAACGTAGTATAATAATACGACGGATAAATGAACCTTCTTCCAACCCGGTGAAGCTCGGTATAAAAAAAATGAGGCGACGCTCGAAAAGCATTTCATTTGCACAAGCGCTTAATCGAAGGAAAGCTCACCGCAGTTATCGCTTTATCAATTGTCGGTCCCTCGTTCATTATTCGGGAGCGGTTCAACATTTTTATCCGGCCGGTAAATGCTTAGCGAATGAAATCGCCGATCCCGTTTTTCGTCCGTTTTTCGCCTTCGCACTCAGCTCCAGTGGTGACCGGCCGACTCGCGATTCCCATCCATGGGAGCATCGCATTAGCTTGGAAAATGATTATGCCCGTGGCGTGCTCTTAAATTTTTAGTCGCAGTTAGCCCCGCTCGATGACGCGGCTCCTGTTGCTTTCCATTGCTTACGTCTCCAGTACATCCCGCGTACTTTTTTCATTACCTTGAGCGTCCAATCAATTACCGGAGATTTTAAGGGGAATTTACAATCGCTCGGGGCAAGCCGAACAACCACTGCTCGGTCCGACTGCATTCCCGACTTCATTGTGAAAAACACTCGAAATTCTTCCTGCCTCGCCATTCCTTTTTACAGTTTACCAACAAATAGGGTTGCCGTCTTTAAAAGGTAGGCTTGACATGAACAATCCAAAGCACTTTTTATCTACTCTACGTCTTGTGCTGCGTACGAGTATTACAGCATCTCTATTATTCAATTCTTTCTTATTTAATGACGTTTGAGTACGCATGTTGAGAATAGTATTTACAACGACCGTTTTTCTATAACTCATATGTAACCCTTTGCAATGAAATAATAAAACATCCACTAGTAACAATGCAATAAATATTAATATCAAAGAATTTAAATATTTTTTTAAATATTTCGAAAAATGCATTATTTCAATTCATTTGATTTTTTCTACGATAGAAAATCATTATAGTCTAAAATTGAATACGTAGAAATTTATAAATATTCAGTTTTGATTATATTACAAAATTGAATTGCATAAAAAATGCGATGATTACGCAATACTAATGTACCGAATGTGCATAAATCTCAAAACTAGTAAAAATTTTAATTCGCAAATGAGTTAATAATGCAAGGCTAAGTTGTTAAGTTTTTTTTTTCATTAGAAGTTCTATCCAATTGATAAATTCTATCTAATAAATGATTTCTGCGTATTGAAAAGGCAAATTTACTGCACAAACAACTGCACAATTAAATTATAATTTTTAAATATGATTTGCATACGATTGCATCCATATAATATCAGTAGCAGATGTTAAATCAATTTTTTGTTGTAATCAATTGAAAGAAAATAAATATCGAATAATGTATTATGATTAAGAATATTTTTAATTATGATGTAATTTGAAATTTTTTGAAAATTATACGAAATTTCTCAATATGCAATGTTACTCTCGGTATTTCAATAATTTACACAAAGATTAAATTACGCTTTTTAAAACACCACGCGACACTAATTATATTAAAGTGATGTACGTTTAAGCGTACATAATTAAGAAAAGTTAAATTGAAATTTATGAAATACAAATACTTTGATAAATTAGAAGTTTGTAAGCATTAATTATTCGGTGACATAAATATAAGATCTGCTTAACATCTTGTAATCGAAGTTATTATGCTGCCTCCCAGATGCTCCAGTAGCAAGAGTTTACCAAAAGATTGGTTGACTATAAAGGCAGCGACACAATACGCTCATGAATAAACAATGAACATAATAATTAAGTACATCGTCAATATCATCAGCAATCAATAGTGTGGGATCTCGATCGGCGATACAAGCGTCAAACGGGGCGGGGGGAGCAGGAGGATAGAAGAGGCTCGCGAAGGCTCAGAGGTCAGGTCCACGCAAAGGCGAAACTCGTGATATTCGTCGCTCCCCCCCCCCCCGGGACCGGCCAAGGCATTGCCGCGCGCATACTCCGAAAATCCGAGCCGCATCGGCAGTTCACTCGGGCGCACAGGCGCTCAATCAGAGATTGGAATAAACGTGGGCGCATCAAAGGCGCGAATCCCTCGTCAGGCCCGACTTGGCCGCTGCGAGGCCAGGATCCCCCCCTCCCCGAGGGGGGTGGGGGGATGGGGCCAGGGGACTCCTTCCTTCATATTCCACCGCGGCGATGGTAACGCAGGCGCCGCGTCCCCTTCTCGATAGCCGCCATCTCTGAGCCTCAGCCCCCGGAAAGCGCCGCCCCTTGTGTTTTCGGATGCTAAGGAGAAAGCTCGAATTTGGAATAGTGTCTCTGCTCGGTACGTGAGCCGAATGCCCGAGCGAGCAGCCGGGGAAGGTCCTTTTAAAGGTAATAGAATTTCTCGGCGGCATTCGTCGCACCTCGAGGAGCGGCGCCTCCCCCGCCACTGCCGTATTCTTCCGCTTCTTTCGCGGTCGAGAGTTTCCTCTTCCGTTCTTTGATACACCGGCGAGAGCATAAAGAAAGGCGGCGGCTTCCTCACCGCGCGGGCTTTATGCGCACCGACGCGACGGGAAATGCGGAGGGATTTCGCGCGATTGCTTTGAGCACGAGGGAGCGATTTCCTCCGTGTTTTCCCCTCCGCCTAATGAAGAAGGGAAGATTCTCGATGTTTGCCGAGATACGTAACGACGATAAGTAATCTTTGCCTTTAAAGAGCGATGCTACATTTTATCGGTGTCTTGCTTCTTTTATTGAATAATATTTTATGGGATGCCCGCTGCATGTTTTTTTTTTTTTTTTTTTTTTTTATCTACCTATGCGGCAAAAATTGCATACTCTTTCTACAATGATAGCCATCGATTACTCTGAAATCCATAAGCACGCGTATTTATTGAATTCGAGTAATTATTATAACATCACTATCATTTGCTCGGTAGCATCATTGCTTAAATAACGATAAAAAGTACGTAAATCCCCTTATAAAAGGCCAACAAACTCTATTTAACGATCTTTATAATGAACCTATACGTTGATACTTTACTTTTTAGGTGACATTTCCTTTCTCGCGTTAGTACGATGCGGACCTTGTTCTACATATAATTAAAAAAAAAATTGTCTATCGATAAATGTTCTACTTTGTTCATGCTTGGAAAAATAATTTTCTTTTCACAGGTTGACGTATTTGTGAGTGATTACACATGTGTATTTTTTTTTACGAAGGATGAGTTATTAAATTTAATATACAAATGAAATATAAATATACTATATTCACCATTTTACACGCGTAACAGCTAAAACTTGCTACTTAATTTGTCAAAATTTGAAAGAAACATATTTGTTAAAAAAAATTTAAATCCATTATGGTCAATTATGTAAATATTCAATACATTATTATTACATTCCTTTCTTTTTTATTTCATTCCCATTTATTATAAACGTACAAATATTATTATTGAAAAAAATCAATCAAAAATATTAATACTGTGTTATTTGAATAAACTCTCGACGATTTTGTAAGTAAACGTTTAATTAATAAATTGCTTTTAAAATACAAATTTTTCCATTAATCAACATCATCAATATGAGATTTAAGTAAAGATTCGTTATTTCCTTTCTATTTTCTTTCGGAATGGCTATTAAACATTAAAGCTTTGCTGCTATTACTGATATCTCGCTATATTTTACAAAGATATTATCGCACAGCAATTTACATGTTCTAAAAATTAATAAGTAATATAGATAAAGGTCCACTCGTACCGCTAGCTTCGCAATATCTCCTGCAATATTAATTCGGCTTTTCCTGTTCTTGTATTACTCTTATAATCACACAACATGTACAGAGTAGTTTTAAATTTGACAAATAATAAATTAGAGACATAATATAAATTCAATTAGTGGTGGCCTTAAAAACTCTTAATTAATTGAAATTAAGCTCTTATACGCGAGAAACATAGCAACGAATAGCGGAATTGTATTTGTTTAGAAAATTGAATGAAATTCAAGTTACTCTAAATCTATTTAAAATGTTTCTGAGCACTTAGTAATTTATGTATTAAAATATGTAAGCTTTACAAAATAAATATTACGGAATAAATTCGTTGTATAAGCTTTGCTTCATAGAGGCTGCGTTTTCTTTTAATAATTTAATTTTAGCGGATCGATATTGATATAAACAAAACTAAATCGTATAGATATTTAATTGTATGATTTTTAATTCAGAAGTTTATTTAGCTCTAACAGGTCGATATTTGAGTTATGTATTAGTATAAACAGTGGACGATTTTTAAATACTTAAAAGATAATTTAGTTAATTCATTTAATAAAGATAAGCAAATAAGAATGTTGCGAAAAGGGGTTTTAATTTTTGGGATATTTCACGTGGTGTTTCAGTAGTTCACAAACTTTTATTTTGCTTTTCGTTACCTTTCATGCACTCGGGAGTATAATTTTTTTTTCGAACATTTCAAAATTGTTCTCTACTTGCAATGATGCAGATTTCATATTATTTGATTAAGCAAAATTAAGGAAAATTCGGTGTATCCGATGAGCGTATACTCTTTTGGTTGTATATGCATATTGAGTGATGTGTATTCTATAATAAAAGACATGAAGGATAATATACGAATGTTTCATCGATCAGAAGCTCAAAGTACATTTACTCATGAGATATAGTTTCTATAGATTTCAAGCGTACACGAATTTATACGTCGCGCAATAAAATGATCGTTTAATGGAATACGCGTGTCGTTTCTTAAATTTTACAGTTGCTGTACATTAATATAAATTCATAATAAAATAATCAGTTACGTTTACAGGAGGATTATCTTGGTACGATCTCATTGCAAAAGATCTCTGCATGAGCAGTGATATGATTATCGTCTCAGCATTTAAAACACAAGGGCTTATCATGCGAATTGTATCCATAAATTGCCCGTTAAATACACTAAAAGTCTATTATAACAAATGCTCTCCATAATTCACGAAGTAAATTGTGTTAATCGTAGTTCATATAAGCAAATGCAAGCAAATCATCGAAGGCCGTATAACGTAAGTAAGTAGTTATAAGTTATGGGGAGGACAAAGCCGAACAGGCTTATCAATGAAGATAGTTTTGAAAAGAGGACCCGGGGGAAGGTGACAACGTTGTAATTCCGTGCCCTACAAAGTACGCGATCCGTCATCGGTGTACTTTAAGGGCGATCTAATAATCACGACGGAGCTTAATAATACGACATTCAATAACACAATACGAATGGAAAACAATGGGTCCGAACAATGGGAGGCCGGCGAACGAGAGCAGTAAAGGCCCCGACAGAGATTATTCATAACGCATAATCCGGAGTTGTTAAGCGGTCGTGAGCTACGCCCGGGATTCCGCGCGCGCGACTCCTCGTGTCCCTACTCGAGGAACGCTCCCGGGTCGGAATCGTTAAAGGCACCGATGAAGCGAGCGTCGGATTTATCGCCGGAGCCGTGGCCACATCTCTGCCCTATCGTGGATATCTATTGTCCTCTCTCTCTCTCTCTCTCTCTCTCTCTCTCTCTTTAGCTCTCTTCCTTGGCGTCAATTGGATTTTTACCCTCCGAGGACTGCATTCGAGATCAAGGGGAGTCTCTCTTGGACTTGACCCGCCGTTCTAAAAAATGAAGGAGATAAGAGGAAGTTTCGTTCAGGTCGATGGCACACGAGTACGAGCAGGAAGTTTTTCCTCTCTGTAGAACATTAAGTTCTTGCAACAAAGGATGTATTAGCGATAAGAGCCAGCAATTGTAGGGGTTCCTCTTGTCTAAGTATATTTCTAATGTCCAGTCCAATGTACTTGCTTGATATTATTTTTGAACTGATTGAAAAACATTTATGCATTATCGATTGGTCCTTCCAAAGTTCTTTATGCATTTAAAACTGGTATCTCCGGTATTGTTTTTTAAACCATTATAATTAATTAAAAAACGTAACTCGAAAGTTTTGTGAAGGGATATTTTTTTTTAGTAAACTTTAGTAATATTTTTATATTAAACTGTGCCTTGAGAGTATACTAAAGAAAAATCTAATTGCCAATGGAAATTTACAACACCTTCAAAACTACAGGCGAAAGTAATTTTCTATTTAAGAATTGATTTAATTTGTTTTAGCAGCTCGACACAATAAAATATTTCTCGGGAGCTTTATCGTGTACGAACAAATGCTAACTGGTATGTATAATACCGGATTTGTTATGAAACTCACGGCGATGTGACACAGCAGGATGATTGCAAACAATGTATGTTATAACAAATCTTGATATAACTGCAGCTATAGAAGATTTAGTGATAAACATTTAATTCTAAGATAATATAATACCAGGTTGTAATTATTAAATTGCGCATGCTGACAAAAGTTTTCGATCTTACTTGCTATTTTATTTGCTAAATTCGCGAGGTCATTCTACAATGTATATTTAAACCAGAAAAGTTGATTGCGACAAAACATTGATAATGACTAATTGGATTGATAGACATTTTGAACAGAATATTGTAGGAAAAATTATTATTGGTGCTCCCTGTAAGTATAGAAGTATTTCGTAAGATTAGTTATTAAATTAAATCAGGGATAATATATATGTTATAAAAGTTTTTATTACACTAACCAAGAAATGCAAATGCAATAGAAGGAATTGCCGTAAACAGTGTTATAAATTTATATTTTCAGTAGTAAATAGCCGAGAGGTTAACAAATTCTCAAAATCGATGGGCTATAATGATTATCATTTTGTCCAAGAAGTATCATAAGTATTTCCTGCTGTTGATATGGGAATAAAATAACGACTTAGCTTAATTTTAGTGCTTACATTTACATATTAATTCAGAAGCTTATCGATCCTTTCTACACGAGCATAGACAATGAATTAGCACTTGCTCTTATCTAATCTCTTGTAAGATCTACATATTAATTTCTGATAATAATATTATGTTGGGTGCGTAAAATTAATAATAAAATTTGTAACTGTAATGTATAAAAAAATAAGGAGTTCGTGATAATAAAAAAAAGTGCTGAGTTTATTAAAGTTTAGGGAAGGTTTAATTTTCGCATGAGAATCGGTGGAGTTTACGCACACGGGTATAATAGCATTTGATTAAACTTCCGTTTTGTAATGAATATATGAGAATTTCTATTTTATTTGTTCTTTATTAAAAATCATACCAACAAACTAAATATAAACAGAAGTAAATCAGATAGCGGTATATTTTAATTTATGAAAAGTACATAAACTGCATTGATTTTTAATATTGCCATGTATGCTGCAAAATAAATGCCAGAAGAATTTTAATTTTTCTTTTAATATATAGAGATGTAAAACAAATAAATATAGATGAACATATGTATATATATATATATATATTCAACACAAGGTTATAAAGATTTCTTTGAAAAAATGAGACAAACTTTGAGCTGAATTGCTTATTATTTTAATTGTACTTTCATTTAAATATGAAACATAATAATACATGTGATAACATGATTTTTTAAAGATCCAATAATTTAATAAAAATGCAATATACTTAATTAAATTACTAATTGAGATTCGATGTGGTGGCTTCGATTATTTTACAAAACTTATTAATCAAATATTTGACTCTTATGTACTCTTTTTTATCATCCTTGTTCGTTGTATTTTAAGATAATAATTGGGAGTAATTAAAAGTCAGAGCTGCTGATAAAGTACGAAAATGAAAATATTACGTTAGAATGAGTTTTAAAATATTGACTACGATCAAATACGATGTGGTTCTTTAAAGTAAGAGTAACCATCAAATAAATAGGTGGTTACATGTTGCGGACGCTTATTTTCCAGAGGATGGGGGTTAACCTACGTTATCCTGTGCTTTATTCATGATACTTTACTGTAAAACTCAGATTAGAGGCACAATTATCGTTAACGAGGGAATAAAGTCAATAAAATATTGATTCAGCTTTATTTGAGAAATGCTTGATTTTAAAAAATAGCTTAAAATTATTTTCGTATCATACTACAAAGAACACAAATTAAAGTATTCGCTTGTGTTTTTATCTAGTGTTTGGTGCAGTCATATATGAAGAATAAATTCAAAATAAATTAGTTTAGTCGCATGCATTGAATGCCTTGAATATTGTATCAATTCTTTGCTTAAAAATTTTACTTTTATTTTTTGGAGTTTCTGCAATTATATTGTAAAGGCATACTGTTTTAAAGGAATATTTAAGATTTAGTCAAAATGATTTAAAGTGCTAAACTATTTTTCTATATCCTATCATTTATCGTATCATATATCTTATCAGATAAAATTACTCAGTTACATTAAAATAAATAAAATAATACTAATAACCATTACAGATACACCAATTACTTTTGTATTATTTATTCTTGAATTATTTTCAAATCAATACCATCAATATTCTAGAATTCTATACATGTGTTGAATTAATTTATTATTAGAATATTCGTACTGCTTTGTTTTGGATATTTATGATTATAACGAAATGCAATAAAAACCATTCCTTCCAATAACGTAGAAAATGTTTATTTGAATACAACCTTGATAAAAAAGATTATCTCATACTAATATAAGTTCTTCATTATTTGAAATCAGACACGTTACTATCGCTACATAATTAAAAAGCAAAGGATTTGAATTTTCTACGAAATATAAAACATAAACTTTGAAAAATAAAAAAAAGTAAGATAATTTATAAGATGCTAATTAACAAAAAGGTAAAATAAATTATAAATTTTATAAGTAAAAAAGCAGACAACTAATGTATTATTTTTATACTGAGTAACTTGAATTAATTTCACATTCAAAAATGCTCCTAGAAGTGTCATTAAAAAAAACTAAGCATAGGACAACCATTGAAATGAAATTACTTCGAGATCATTCTATCTTCATAACAAAGGCAGCATTTTAATTTAATAATTGATGATATTTTCATGTAACGCGGAACTTTTCCTCAAAATTCATTTTATTAAGTAAATTGGTCTCAGAAACCGGAGCGCTGAGGTCGTATCACGAAAATCATAGTAGAATACTAAATGAGTAATCCTTTTTGTACAAGAGGTTAAGCCGCTCTCGAAGTTTCGCTACAAATATGACATACCGACAAACGGAAAATATCTAAATGATTAGGATTGTTAAGAAAGCAGTGATCAAATCCTTAACTCTAAATTGTAGTGTCTGGTTATAAACTTTTATGAATCCCGAGGGGAATCGTGCACATGAAATAATAAAGAAGTTCAATATTTGGCGACTGTGATCGTTTTACCTAAATAAATTGTAAACATTTTCTAAATGTAATTTGACCTGCAACTCGGTTCGATTATCTATTGAATTTTTGTAGTTACCGGATAATATTTAGGTAAGCCTGAAAGCTTTTACAATTCAATGTAATGAAATGTATAAAAATTGATTCAAATTTAGGACATAATTAGTTCAATTTTTCTTTTAAATTTATGAAAAAAATATACACAAATACAAATACAAATATCCTTTTATTTTTAAGTCTTATAAAGTTCAGAAGCACATTAAAATGTTATATATTTATATTGATATAACTTTTTTCAATTTGGTAGAAGTTTTTAAAACAACTAAATAAACAGATCTTGAGATAGTTTAGTTTATGGAATAACTTTTGCGTTAGCATTTATTGACTCCCCTCAGGATTGAACATAATACAGTCTTACTTATATTTAAAAAATATATTTCAGAAAAATATACCAAAGTAAATAGACTCAAAACTGAATCATACTATTCAATTACACTTGAATTCTGATCTGAATTTACTTTATTTTATAAAAAAAAAATATATATATATAATATATAACCACAGAGCACAAAAAGTTTTTGCAGAATAAAATTATTTTGTTTATTTATTATAACTTTTGAAGTTCTTACGCGTATATTCCAAACTTATTAAACTTACATTTCGAAACATTATTTATATTTTGAGGTATTCGTAGGATTCTTAGACCGTATGTTAGCACAGTTCAAAAGATAAGAGTTATTTTATTTTTTATTTTTGTTAATCATCCGAGAATTACAAATCCTTAATAAATATGGTTTAAGCTTAAAAAAAAAACACCCGCTTGAAAGCCATTAGATTCGACGAATCTGGATCTATTGTGACGAATCCATATTATTATAAATCAAAGAATACAATCGACTTGTAATACTTCTTGTAACAATACTTCTTTATTAGAGCTTAACAATAAACTGTAAGATGTTATTTAAAACAATGCAACGGGTAAGAATAGGTGAAGTGGTACGCTGATTAGCACTAATTGACGCCTTGGGAAGGGGAGAGCAGTAATTGGCACGTAATTTGTACGAGAGATTCTTATTTTATTAATTAAAAAAAAGGAAGATCTTGTTTGTGCGGGCGCAGTCGGGCACAGCTTATTAAAATATGCTTGCTTTTTATTTCCGCTTTGCGCCAATTTTAAGTGCAATAGTTTAGAAAGGCAGTTCTGTCAATATTAAGTGAAAATGGTTTAGGAAAGAAAGTTGTTGCACAATTTAAATATCGATTAACATTGTGGTTTTTTACGTTTCGAACGGTGATGCAAAGCGAATACAAATCAATAGTAGCGTAATTGGTTTTTTTTCATGGCTGTGATTTTGATTAATATACTTTTACATTGCTTTTTAATAGGCGAAATTTCTTTTATAAAAATAACTGCTATGTTAGAGGTATATTTACGCGATAAGTACGTATTTCAAACACGATGATACAATAACTTGCATAATAATGCGTTACAAACATAAGCCGCTGATATTGTCTGTGACCGAATTAATTTTATTAACTTATTACAAGCGTACGTCCGAATAAGCTTAGATGCATTGACTTATTACACACTGAACTATTAGTCAGAATAAGTGAGATAAATTTAATTGAAAATATTATATAAGAAGCTCCACTTGAAAATTGTTGACTTAAACAATGAGGTTCTGTACTTAAGCTATTTGTTATTCTGATAGTGCCAATATTTTAAATTATGTTTATTTCAATAACGTCATCTTTTTCCTTTAATTTTGCCAATTTCATCACAGTTCTGACTAAAATTATGTTACATATGAATTTATTATTAATTATATGTCTTGTATAATTTGTGCTCACGAGCTGATAGTTTTAAACATGTCTGGTCGCTCGATGTGGAAAAAATTTTTCTTCATAAAATCTCTAAAAGATTTCAAGATTTTAAAAATATTTTAAAAAACTTTATAAACATTTGAGCCTATAAAACAAAGTGAGCCGACGAATTGTTGAATTCAATAAAATAACATTATATTACTAATAAGAGGAAAATTAATAGAATCCTGGTAATCTTAACAATAATCACTTCCTGTTTCTTGTTAAGAACTCATGTTGAACGAAATTCACATGTACAATGGCGGTGAAAAGACGGAGTGAAATTACTAATCAGAGTTGAAATGGACAGTCCGATCGAGAGTTTAATAGTGCGAAGCTTAGATGGCATTCACTCGAGGTCAGGTCGTCGATCCCGGGCACGTAGTCGCCTCGGTCGCTTTAAGTTACCTAAGAGACGATGATCTGCGAGAATTGGCCGGCATTTGGGAGCTTCTAAGCACTGTTTCATTTTGAAGGACGAGCGAATGATGGAGTAATATGCAACCGGAGTTACGAAATTGTACGAAGCCTCGAGTCTTTTGGTTAAGCAGCGCTCGATGAAAAGGCTAGGAATGACAATTATTAATGTTCCGGTACGATTCAACATCGTGCTATTTTTTCGTTATATAGAGGAAGGAAATGCGAGGCTTTATTGCATCGCAATGTGATCAGTCGAATTGCTGATGTGATTAATAGCTTATCCTTCATGGCAAACGTGGAATAAATGGCAAAGTTAATGAGATCATCTATTGTTGTTTAATGTTCACGGATAAAATTTTTAATCAATGCTTTCATTTGATTCCAATGAAAAAAAACCTTCTTCTAATCTAGTTAGCTCTTTAAAATATTTTTATTCCGTACTTTAATTAAGACTAGTAATTTAATTTTTAATATTTTGTTCAATCATGGTACTCTTGATTTTTTGCGTGCATTTCAAGATAAAAATTTTGCCGTACAAAATGTAAGCTCGTGTACTTGAAATACATACAATTGTACTTGTGTGTATTTTTTCATCAAATTTTAATCGTACATATTTTTTGAGCCCAGAAATATTTACTTTCCTTAGCAAATTAATCGAATTCGTTGTAAAATAATATATTTCATTCTCTTTGCACAATTTACACGATTGTATTTATTCTATTTAAAATATAACCATTTTCAGCTCACTGAAGGATTTGCACGATTTATCGATGCGCTTATTTACCTAGGATTTACTCGAGTGCTTATATATTAATATTTATCGATAAGTTTTGATTAATCATTTAATTTTTTATTAAAAAACCATAAAAATTAGTTCTCAGAAAGCTGTAATTTACGTGGAACCATCGTAGTTTGACGTATTGACGATACAGTCAGGTCGAATGTAAGCATAGATAAATAAAATTTTAGGAGAGACAATTTAGCAAATACGCATTGTCGCTATGTTATTAGCATTAATCTTATGTAAATAACAGTGCGGATCTTGGAGTAATTTTAAATTGCATGCAGGTTAATTCTTATGGATTTAAAATAAAGGGAAGCAACTGTAAATGAGCTTAAAAACTCAGTATAGTGTATGTACTTACTTCTATTTAAGTATTCTTTAAAAATCCTATCACGTCTTAAGTATCCCATACTAACTGTCACTGTGAATTACTTTTGATTTCTTTTATATTTATATTACGTACATGAGGTAAAGTGCGCCAGTGGACTTTTAGAGAGCCATATATAATTAAATGTTTTTGTTACTGCTTGGAAAACATCGGAATAGTATGAGGTTGCCTATTGACATTATTCAGAGAATCGTTCATCGGCCCTGAAAATCACTTGTATTTATGCAAAACAGGAAGACGCAAACGTTTTCTCGATTATTCCCTTGTAAATTCTTTCTTTTATGATCCGCTCTATTATTGTGATTCTTTTACACGCTACATGTTATTTTCGTTTGCTTTTTAATGTATATGTTGCAAGTTATTGAAAGTTTGATCGATTTGGAATTAAAACGTCTTCGTTACGCATAAATTATTTTTACATTTATTTTATTTATATTTATTTTTACATTTAAATTACATTTATTATTAGCTTTTACATCATACACCGGAGATAACTTATTTAATACAGTTTAAATTATAGAAAATAAACATAATGGAATGTCTGCTTCGGATGGAGCTGTGACTTGAATCGAATAGCAGAGCATAATTCTAATACCCTAAACTCTCATTTAGCTTCTCTCTCTCTTTCTCTCTATCTCTCTCTCTCTCTCTGCCTTCCCCAGAAGTATCATCGTTAAGAATAGTACAAGGATTACATGCTAGCCTTTATATTACTGCCTTTAGCAGAAGAGAAGTCTAGAAAGGGAGAATGTTGACACTCCACCGGTTTTCAAGCTCTGGCTTCCTCGGAGAATTCAGCGAAGAGTCATAAAAGAGGTAAAATTTACCTCTCAATTATTGACTCGTCGATCTGATAGTTTGCCTGTAGGAGAATATTGCACGAGTCGAACAATGCCTTAAAATAAACTCGCTAGCAGTCCTGTACAGATGACCGGCAGAAGTTCGCGCTCGAGCAAATTTGCAAAGTGCCAAGCAAGGATTATGGCATTTAAATTAAACCTAATAGGCTTAACGCAACATTGTTATAATGGCGGCAGACTGATACCGTATAAGGCTAAGGTGCTTTTCATTTTTGGCGGCTTTTAAATGCGGCCCTCGTTTGAAAAATACTTAGCATTAATCCTTAGTGGTGGAGTAATATTCTGCCCCAGAGGCGCTCCCGTCATTCTTGTACTTGAGGTCGCGTATGTGCTGGCTAATAATAAGTAAAAGTGGGACTGAAGCCTCCTGGGATGAAAATGAAAGGCGAAAACAGGAGAAGAAGTATTATGCCGAGTTGGGAAAAATTAAATTTGTCTGGAGACTATGTGAGGTGGTTACTATTTGCGTGAGGAGCTTTCGCGTGAAAATTTTGCGCGGCCACAACCTTACTAGTATTCTTGTATTTTTCTTTCCGTGAAGAGGTTTTATCTATTTTCGCGGGATCGCGCAAGCACGGATTCTAATCAATTATTAGTTTCATTCTTCCTGGTAACATTTTGTTTTATCTTTCTCCGTGACTACTGTTGGTCATTTAAGATAATCTTTATTGTTTGGACTCGATGTATTTGCCACATTTATTTACATTTTTGGTGAGCAGTACTACGTAAAAGGATGTGTTTCTATTTGGTTTAAGGCAAAACAACGTGTAAAGCTGTAAAATGTAACTTTAACAATTAACTTTTCATAAATTTTTTATTTTTCATTAGTCAAGCCTTCTAACTTTAAGTAATTCTGGAGGTGAATTATATTTCCATATCGCAACAATATACTATGAAATTCTGCCTGCATAGTTCAAGTTTATGCATGAATTGTTGATAAAAAACTTCTTGTTAAACACTAATTCATCTCTATTTTACTTCGTTAAACTCGTGAAATTAGGGTAAAATACATTAACTCTACTTAATCAACAAAAAAATTACTATTTTTTACTATAATTACTTATATTTTCTAAGCTTTGATATTATTCGGATAACAGCATCGTATCGTTTTTAAATTCTAAAATAGATGATTCTTAAAATGTAACAAAGTTTGTACGCGTCTTGCATCAATTCTTTAGTTTAAACTTTATTATTAAGTTTATAGAGAATGATGTTTAGACCGTTTTATAAATATTATGCAACAAATTTACAGATTTTATTGCGAAAAATTATTGGTTCAAATTTCGTTTGAAACAATATTTTACCAATGATCGTTGGTAGATCTTTAAACTTGATTAGGCTGATTAAAAAGCTACTTTTTCAATTTGATGTTTTCAGCAAACACATTTTTCTATAAAATGTATCGATAATTAGAATTTTTTATTTGCTACATACGAAAAAAATTCAATAGTTTATTCTGTCAGTTGAACTTTTTTAATAATTGCACTAAGTTACAGTACGGCTATTTTTTTTAATAATGAAATTGTTATGATAAGAATAAGATGGGTCAAAAATTTCTAGAAAAGATTTTAGACAAAGTTGATTTTCCCATTGTCTAGAAAATTCAACTCTACAAGTTGAGATTCACACAAGGACCGGATTGAAGTACAGTTAAAAGCCCTTCGCTATTCAATTTTTCGCTATCTAGTTTCACTAAAATAAATCTTTTTTGCATCGGACTTTTTAGAAATTCTTTCCGAGATAATAAGAAATAAGTTGAGCAAGTATGTTTTTTTTCAATTTGTGAACAATCTTTTATTAGTTAATACTTCATTGAAAATTAAAAAAAAACACTTATTGATTTTGAAATTAAAAATTTTCGACGACAAGCTATTAAAAAATCTTTTTTCCAAACGTATATATATATATATATAGTTATTCGATACATTAAGAAAAATTATAGTCTTACTGTAGATAAATAATTTTTGCGTTAAAGTTAATTTCCTCGTATTTTCAAGTTCTTATAATTATGGCAAATTTGCTGGTAAATCAAACGGTATGAAAACGAGGCGATCTAGCGAAACAAATCAAAACTTGTAGGATATTAAGAGAAAGCAAAACGAAGGACAGCCACGTCGTAAGTAGTAATACACTATGAAAATGAAGTTCCAAAACGAGTTTCATGAAATGCAAGATCCTCGATAGCATTAAATCTTCAATTAGTTCAGGGTGTTAAATTAGCTGGCAAATTACTTGAAGAACTTTTCCAAAATCGAGTACAGCTTGTAAAAGGGCGATCTTGCAGTAAAGCTAGTGGAAAAGGGCGTGGAAAAACGGTGGATGCGAATGCAATGGTGACGTAGTGATAACACGGCTGCACGGCTAATGAAAGGAGGACCAACGCGAAAGGCGACAGCGACTTTTCTGGGACGGCGAAATCGAAAAAAGAGTTGAGCTTCAGAAGCCTTAATGACAATTATTTTCTACGCTGCGTCCGAACTTAAGGGCGTAGTAAAGTTAATGTCATCCTCTACATTACACGGTTGCATTCTTCCACAGAGCAGACATAATTTATCAGCTCTTAAATTTGACGCATTTCTAACGTATTTGTTTAATCGATGAAAACAAATGAGCTCTCCTCTATGTACCAGTTTCACTTTCTTTCTTAGATTGGCACTGACATTTCGTATCGTCTAACGGGCCTGTAACTATGAAAACTACAATTCCCTTCCATTTTATTCATTGTTTTTTTCTTCAATTTGTCAAACTCTCTATTCTAACTGTTTTTTTCTGCGTTTTTTTATCCGTTATTAAGCTCAATAATTTTCAAGGAAGACTTTTTGAATTCTCATTACTTTTTGTTTCTTTCTTTTCACGGGCCTCTACGTCTTCGATTCAAATTTCCTTCTGACAATTATGTAATACTTTCTTATTAGATTTGCCGATGTCGTTTAATTTGAGAAAATTGTTCTGCTTCTATATACTTTTTAAGCGGTACATTTTTATCAAAAACATATTTTCTATCTGGTTAAATTTCTCTCATAAAATCCTCACATATGTTTAAAATATGTATCGACACGAGTTACAATAGACTTTTAGCATGTGTTTTATAATAATTCTGGTAAATAATTATTTTCTTATCGAATATTTATCGAAGAATCTTTGAAATGTGAATTAAATTTTAATAAAGCGTAAGCAGTAAATATTGAAATTTATATAAATTAGAAAACCAGGAAGCATTTAATATTTATTAACGCTTAATTTTAAATGCATAGAAATATAAGCAATCAAGTAGAGTTTTTGTTAAAATTGAATATACTTAAATGAAATAAAAACTTATTTTGTTAGAACAAAGTTAGAAGAGTTTTTTCGTTCGAGAAATTATTGAATCTTAATGAAAACACATGTACAATCTTGTACTTATATTTCCCGTTAAATTTGCATGTTTCAATTCTCTCAAGGGATCAATATAATTTACCGCATTCATTTTAATTTCTATTCGGAGTAGAATTTAAATTTCATTAGCCAAATTAAAGATAATTTTTCTGTTTTAGTTTCAATTTTAGTTAAACTTAAATTCTGCTTTGGTGAAAAATACATTGGGTATGATAAGAACGAGACGTAACAAAGCCTATCCACTGATATACTTACATATCAATGTTGAATATTAAGAAAGCACGATTAAGGCCTCTGTTTTAAAAACGGATTTTGTTTAAATAATAATGAACAGAGCTAAATAAAAGCGATAAATTAGCCAGCCATTGACTGGTCAAAGAAAACGATTGCGAATGGGGGCTGATAATGCTGCAAACATTAAAAACCTTGAACAATTTCGAGAATATCCTTTACTGCGCTTTATTGGCAATCGGAAACAATCGATTGACTTATTATGTCGCAAAAATAGATAATTATCGCAATTATCAACTAACGTACGTAGCGCTGGGGACCATATGTGGAGCAGCCACTGTTATTGATGGATCCAATTCACAATGTGATCTCAAGGAGAGCCAAAAATTTTTAAGAACTCATGCTGAAAAAAGCACGTCTATCCGATAGGGGAAATTAAGATATAACTTGCCAATGTTGGGCGGGCTTTTGCGAATCGGGGCCGGGGAACGAGTGGGGACAGGAGAGCAGAAAAAGTGATAGATAGATAGATAAATAGAGAGAGATAGAGAGAGCGAGAGCGAGAGAGAGAGAGAGGAAGAGAGGAAGTCGACCCTTCTTCGAAAATAAAGTAAATCGAATTTCAGCTCCTGACGAGATTTTGGCACGCATTATACTTATTTTTAATAGGCGAGATGATTGCGTACCGTAAATAATAAACGAAACTTGGATTTTTCCAGCGAAAAAAGACCCTCTTCATGATTTTTCGCTACTGAGAATTTCCGATCTTTAGTTTTTCTTATCTTTCGTAAACGTTCGCTCGGCATAATAAAATGCCCGAGCGCTTTAATTTTGTTTTATACCCTCATCTGCTGTTGTAATTCTCATAACTATGCAATATTTATGATGCAATTCCGTATAATTGTAAATGTAAGGCTTGCGCAGATTTAATTTTAATAGTCCACGAGTGCATTACCGCATGAATTCGGCTGAGAATTTTTGATTTCTTCTATAGAGCTGCAGCTGAACCTCAGGATAGAAACTCACACAAGAAAACTATACTACATTTGCCGGATCAATTAGCAATTTCGGGTGTTTAGTAAGTGCTTTTTGACAGTGAGCTCCGTCGCATGGCTCCTTAACTTTTTTGAATTAAATTTAATTATCATAATATACGATTCGATAAATAAATGTGGTCCTAGTAAGATCACGAGGATGGCGACGCTTCAAGTTACGGCCGATATTCATAAGTTGAAGGCCGCCTCGTAATTAGGATTCTTATTCTACGCAGAAATAATTCGTAATTAGAAATGCCTTGCTCTAACTACGCAATAGGGATCCATCGATCGACGGTTAGTTTTGAAGCAATGGCGATAGCTCGCCAGGCCTGGGCCAGGGAAGCATAGGCTTTATCATTTTAAAAAGCTCGTCAAAGGCCATCGTAATCGGATCGCGCCCAGAGCGCTTGAATCCGAAATAGGCGAGAGCGCGAGCCTCTCTTTCGCGCCGACTCCTTATCGGTCGAGTCGTGGGACCCACGGGGAGCGGCGGCAGGGCTTTCCAATAGGCGGACACTCGTCAGCGATGGGAAAAGCCGAGCGAGTCCCGGGTGCGGAGGAAAGGGGAGCGGACGCCGCCGTGGACTCGACAAAGCACGAGGTCGGCCGGAGCGTCGCTGCCTGGAGCCACGAGGGCAAAGCCTCCCCTGGCGCGCTTCGTCCTCGAGGGCAGTGCCGTTGGCTCCTTCCCGGTGGACATCGCCTCGCGATCGCCAGGGCCCCGAGTAGGACCCTCGAGCCTGAATCAGCGGCGATCTCTGGGCGCGCGGAAGGCTTCAGCCCGGCCGCAGACGAGAGAACGGAGAAATCACGAAGCTCTCGTCACGGACTCGCGAGCCCGAGTCTCGTCGAGGCGCGTCTCTGTGAATTTAAAGGGAGCCGGCGGTAGAGCGAGAGAGCGGAGGGGAGAGGAGAGAGCTCCGAACCATCGAGCAGAAAGAGTATTGTGCTCTTTCCGGCACTTATCGTGGTCTCGCTTCATGGAGTTTCACTTTTCAGCTGCTTACGACAGTGCCTTATTGTATATCGTCTATTTCTATAATCGTTTTTATAATCGCTGATCCATTGGTAAGCTTTATTGTTTTTCTTTTGGATTCTATTAGAAACTTGGAAAATATAACTCAATTACGATTGCTAACGAGTTTCTAAAAACGTAACCTTAGGCTCCCTCGTACAAGCGAAAAACAAACCATTTATATTTATTATAGATAAGTCGTGATTTTAGATTAGTAAGTAGGAAAAAAAGAATCAACGCTTGGCGGGTTCCCAAGCGGTCAATCATCCAAGTCCTAACCGCGCCCAATGATGTTTAACTATTCAAAACTTCTTAGCCATTGTTGTTCACGTTGGAGCAATAAATTATAATAGCATTGCTTTAGATTAAAATAGAGTATCGAAACGATCGACGATACAGTCATTTTTATTAACACGTGAAATCGTCGAATAAAAAAAAAATCAAAAAAAAACAAAAAACAACACAAGCAAGTGTCAAAAAAAATCTCAAGAGAAAAAAATAATCAACGCTTCGCGGGATTCCAAAGCGGTCAACCATCCAAGTGTTAACCGCACCCAATGATGCTTTTAACTTTGGTGATCGGACGGGAACCAGTTTTTTTTTCTTTCTTTCTTTCTTTCTTTTTTTTTTTTTTAATAAATCGTTCATTGAAGCCAAAAGGTTGTTACATTTAGACGAGAAGCACTTAAGCATTGCGGTATGAGTGCTGACAAGGTTTATTATATGTAACTAGATTGAGCGGTCACTACTTGTATGGAAATGTTTGTGCAACAATATTTATCTTGTTCCATTATTAAAGAGGACAATTACGAGATTATTAAATTTGAATTAATTCTTCAGTTACCACGATGACTAATCAAAAGCTTCCAACTGAAACAGCCTAATACATATTCTAATTATATTATAGTGTAACATTATTATCAAATATTACGCCAGATAATTTATTTTAAGAATATAATTTAAATTTATTATAAGAATTCTAAGCACTTGAGATAGTTGAACTTTACATGAATCTAATTAAAAATATGGAGCATTAGTAGTTTAAAACACTTGTACAACCAAGTGTCCTTTTGAAGAATCAGAACAATTTTTTCATCGGTGATGTCATTCAATATGTAAATTGATTTTATTTTCCGATGCGGAATCAATGAATTTAATAATCCTTTGTAAACAATTTGTTATTGGTTTTCTTATTGAGATGCTTTTTTAAAAACTTTACGGTAGATGATTTTCACGATTAAAAAGAATTGTTTTTTTGAAATTAAACGTAAACTATATCGATGTAATTAAAATTAAGTATCATGTAAGAAGGGTAAGAAGAAATGCACACTTACAGAATTAAAAGATACGTTCGCCAAAAGAGCTTGAAGACAAACTTTAAAATCTAATTACGATGCAAACTTTGTATACGATAATTAGGCAATTAAATGAATTTTCTGTAGTCGGATTATTTAAATGGTAATCATATTTTATTTAAACGTAAAATCAGTTTCTGCTGGAAACGAAAGATTTACGAATCCATTTGAAATTTTGTTTACGCATTTACGCTTTTTTATTTTTAAACGAAGCTCTGCTCGGTGCTCGTCTAAAAACTAATCACAATTGACTGAGGATCAAACGTCATTGCGAACGAGAGTATACAAAATAGTTTGAAATGACAAGCGCGGTATTATTATAGACTAAGGCTTACACACGTGTAATATAATTGCTAAAGTTTTGTCAACAAATACCTAAATAAGTAAGCGTTCCGTTTAGCGAATCGAGCCAAGTGTATTGAACTTGACATCGTCCTTCGGAGCTCGCAGCACGTAAATCTTGCATAAATCTTAACGGCGGTGACTCAATACAAACGTCGCTCGAGGTCGCTCGAGGTGCGATACGCCCTTTAAATTTATTTCCAAGTAAGTACCGCTCACGCAACTGCATTAAAGCCCGCGTTCACTGCCACGACCGTAGGACTCAATTTACCGGGAACCTCCTTATTTTTCGTCCACTTTGCTCGGCGCAGCATGACCCGGATCATTAATCCTCGATTCGAGAGCCACGAGCCCAAGATTCGGCTGCGCGCGATAAAAGAAAAGTGCTCGATAAAGAATTCTGCCGCGAGAGTGGGAAAATTGCCCCCGTCGCGGGACTCTCTGTCCTTGGCACTGGTGTCTGTCGGGGAGACGACGTTGGGTCGGGACGCAGAGGGAGGGAGGGAGGGAGGGAGAGATGGGGGGGGGGCGGAGCCGAGAGGAGAGGAGCCACGCGGGCCGCGCTTCTTCCGAGTGAAAGCGAGTCGAGGAAAGCCGGCCCTCTGCGTGTCGGCTGCACTGTAACTTACCTTGTATCTCATGGTCGGTCGGCGTGTAGGCGATGGACGTCGGTCGGCAGGTGACGCCTGCAACACAAAGCAAAATTGCCGTGAGATTTGGCCGGCTTTGTCGGACCGGTCGAATGCATCGCGTCCTCGCATCGAATGCTCCCTCGGTGGTGCTTCTGACGGGGAGGCGAGAGAGAGAGAGAGAGAGAGCATCTGCTCGTGAATTGGGGGGGGGGGCGTCGATGAACGCGGCGAGCGCTTTTCCGACCCCCGAGGCTCCCGAACGGCATCTCGCCAGTGGGCAGATATCGAGAGGCCGGCGGAGTGCACACCTACACCCCCTACGACCCCGGCGATTGCTTTTGACGCGGAGCCTCGTTGCGCGTCCCTTAGCTCATCGATCGACTCGCGCCTATTTCTGCGCGGTGCTCCTTTCGCATTCATTCGCCGTTGCGCATTTGGTCGATCCTCCTTTCCTCGGGCTCGGCCAGGACCGACCTGATTCTGAAAGGCGGATTCCTCTCGGAAGTTGACGAAGGCCTCCTACGAGCAGTTCGAACCTTTAAGAATCCCCCGACTGCCATCCCCGATATCGATGCCGCCTCGCGAGCCGATCCTGACTTTCCTCGAGGCTTCGATATTGCCGCCTGGGCTCGCCTCCCCTCCGGCGCAACCTTTCATTTTTCTAGCTCGTCTTCTAGCGAATCCGAGGCTTGTACCTCGGTCCACGATTGAGCGCCTGCTTCGTTGCTCGAGTGCTGAGCTACGATACAAGACTAATACAATTTCTCCCTGAGCCTATCCCTTATTCATTTTCTGATTTCTTAGATTACGTATAACTTTCGATTCTCTCCAAGCTACGCCCTTTATTAATGCAGTCGAACTTAAACTACAGCTTCTGAGAGATACGCGCTTCTTTTCAACGCATTAATATCCCCCAAATGAATTGGCAAATATGCACGCATACGTTTATTTGAGAGAATCGCGAGGAGATGCTTTTACGCGTATACGCGAGTGTGCACGTAAACCAGTCGCTCGGTTGAAAGCTCCATTTAGCTGTTTGAATAAATATTTTAATCCAAAATCTTAAATTATATGTACATATATATATATATATATATCCATTTTATGCATTTCTTTGATACGAGTACTTCTACATTCTTTTCGCGTTATATCGCCATTCGGAAACGCTGACTCGAATGTAACTTACACATTTTTTTTTACAACTTATTTTCAGTGGAATTAAAATTTCAGTCAGATTTATCCTTTCGTTTTTATGGAAGGGTTGTGATGACAATGTAAAATCTCGAGAGCAGCGTTATAGAAAAACTCTTTAAGACTCCGAGTATGGTATCTGCCATAGCAAATGTGCTCGCAACTAATTCTCTGCGTCTACACATTTTATAAGATTTAATTAAATTAGCGAATAATTCTTTAAAAAAAATGCCTAATGTTGATAAATTTGTTACGACCTTCTGCGATGCGATTGCTAATCATAAAATGCAGAGAATGCAAAGATTAATCATGAATTTTCAGCGTTAGAAGTAGTGGTACAATTATAATATAACGTTATATACATTTTTTATACGTTATATATATATTTTTTATTATTTTGATGCAAAAATTTAGAATATTTATATAAATTGCGTTGAACTTAAAAAAAACCCTATATATTCTTTTGCAGCCAACACAATGTTAAAGTAAACTATTATGAAAATTTCTCTTACTACAGGAACAACTTTACGTTCTTATACATTTTAAATAAGAATAATAATTCGCTATGTATTTTTTGCAATAATTTTTGTGCATAATTAGTGCAATATTATAATGATGTATTTGTAAATATGAACTTATAATGAAATGCTTCGTTTTTTTTATGAATTTTGTTCATTGTTTTTTATACGTTCGCTTTTGCCCGATACAAAGTATTTGCTCTCTTATTTTTTAAATTTATATCCATAATTCAAAATTCCAACCATTAATGTATTTTATGTCTTTCATACTGAAGATGCGCATGGCAATTTGCCCAACTTTTCATTCAAGCATAACTTATTTTACATTTACCACACTTTATAGTTTACAATATCTTTGATACATATTATAAAAGCTTATAAAAAAGAGGATTCTTTTAAAGCAAATGCTAAACGAAACGTAAATGTTTTCAGTAAAAGTATATACAACATTTTAACGTAGTAGTAAAATTGAAAGGCGAAAAATTTTTTAAAAAAAAAATATAAAGTGCAATGAAATTTTCAATTAGCAAAGAAAAGTAGTATCTTTATAGAATTCCTTGAGTTGTTATTTATATTTACAACAAATTGAGATACTATTTCTTTGACGTAATCATCAGGAATGTCTCATTTAAAAAAATGTACATTTATTCGTACAAAAGTATAATTCAAATATTAAAAAATTCTTTTTTTTTCCATTGACACAGCGTAGATTTCAAAGTTTCACCTTTTAACTTAATTCAATTTAGTTTTCCAAGCTTACTTTTGTAAATATATGTTTGATAAAAGAATTTATAATATTCGTTTTTCGACATTATTTCACATTATTTACCCAGGAGTATAATTTATTCTATCACCTGGTTCAGTCGTATAATTGTTGTTTATAATACATATACATTGAAATTGTTTTTTGGAAATACGTTTATTCAAAGAAATCAACTTGTAAATCATCGTTTGGATTTTTTTAAAAATTTATTAATATCATTAAAAAATAATGTCGAACTATCAAAGTATTTATTCCTCGCGTATAAACAACGAAGAAGTTGACATAAAGAGAAGGAGAGGGAGATATTTCCGTAAAAGAATTCATTACCTAGAAATGAGTTTTTCATTCAAATTAGCGCGAATATTGTTTGGGCTATGAATCAAAACTGAGGTTGTATTCATATTCAATCCTTTTATTAGATTTTAGCAACAAAATCCACTTCAATCAAATGAGTTTTTCGTTCTGGCACAAGTAGCGGAATTTTCATATAAAACTCCGAAAGAATTTTCAGGTTAGATATCTTGTGAATTTTGAGATAAGAAGGCGCAAAAAATTCTTTTAACAAATTAGAGATGAAACGTGTTGATTGTTCCATGTTAATATCAATATCACAATTTTTGAATTTATATTGTCTGTTTAGTAATTAACGTATTACCAGATCGAATGAATGTAGTTAAATTATTATGAAATTGATATAATATTTTTGAAAATTATACTATGTATATATATATATATATATGCATACATATATGTGTATATGAAATATGGAAAAATGAAATTATCAGAAATTTGATTATAGTCTAAATATAATTACACTTATTCAAATGCTAAGAAAAAATGTACATATTCACGGCATTGTTTCGTTCATTGTGGCTTCATTAAAGTACTAAATTTAGTCGTTGCAATTCAATTTATGTTTAGACTATTATCCTCCGTCCATGTTTAACGTTTCTATCTGTCGCACTTGGCGAAGGAGTTTGTAAATATTGCAATGAACTTCATTGGTATAATTATTATTTAAGAATTAAATATTCGAACTATGGCTTATGCAAAATTTATTTCCAAATAATAATCGACTGCTGACAAATCATTCAATTTTGATAACAATGTACAAGTCATGATACCGCAACAAGTTTTAAACAAAATTTAAATATTTGTAATTTGAATATGTAGCTATGAAAATGTACAAGTAACTTTTAAATCGAATATACAAACTTAAATTATATATTATTTTTGCTATTTATTGTTTTCAAATTTTTTATACTCATAATATTGAATGTTTACTTATTTTCTAGATTTTGTTGTAGTAAAATATTTCTTATAATTGAATAATCTTGTAATTAATGAAAAATTTTTTACATTACTTACACTTTTTTAAAAGCTACTAATAGAAGGATTGAACAGATATCTCGAATAAATAAACAAAAAATTAATCATTTATGGAAATATTAATGTATGTATGATATTCATTAAGTAAACATTATGTTGGAAATATTACATTAGAAACATTATATTAGAAATTTATTCCCGATAAATAAAACACATTAAAGGTATTTTAAACATTTTTTTAAAATTATTTTGGTAATTAAGAAATATTTTTAATTTATGTACACGACAGTGCTTAAATTGTATAATTTTTAAATAAAATCTTTATTGTTTCGATAAAAAATATTTTAAGCAGATAATGTTTTATTCTAATTAATCTATATATTATATAATGTGTTATAATTATTAAATGAATCACAATTTGAAGCAATTATATTTAAATATTATGATAATGCAATATAAAATATGTGATTATTTGGAATTCCTATTTTTACTTAATTTATAATAATAATAATAATAATAATAATAATGTAATATGTTATGAGTAAGATTGTATATTCAAAATGTACATTTAATGTCAATGAAAAATTGAGTCTCTAATTTATATGTCGACTTAAAAATTTCATTGTAACTAATTATAAATAAGTTAGTTTATTGATAGCAAATGTCTATATAATTTTGCAGCACAATTTAAAGGAAATTAAAAATAATGTATAATATAATGGTTTGTCACTTCGGTGATTTAAGATTATTTACCAATATGAAATAAAAAAATGTATTTTAAACATAGCAACTGAACTATCAAAGCTTTACTTAAACAGGGTTCAAAGTAAATCTCACTGTCCGTATTAAAGTCATTTTCGGCAACTGTTGGCTCGATTTTGGCAATTTTACATTACACGGTTTGAAAGAAGTACGCGAAAAAACTATGAGAAATACGACCGGGAAGGAAGGAGGGCAGAGAAGATCGATTGCGTAGCATTTGTAAAAAAAATAAAATCATACAAGTCGTTCCTCTATTTCTAAATCCATCTTCACTTCGAGAGATCAAAGCGACTGCGGAACTTCCTTGCCGTCTTCGATCCTCAAAGGTTGACGATTGAAGATAGGTAAGGATATTTGGTGGGAACTCGCCCAAGCGAAACTCAGCCTTTGTAATACGATTTGCGAACAACAAAAGAAGGCCAGTGAAATAAAGGCAGAGACAGAGAGAGAGAGAGAGAGAGAGAGAGAGAGAGAGCAAAAATAAAATAGGCAAATGTTTTAGTCTGTCTTTCGATCTATTATTCATATTTCGTCATATTTCTCAGACTAGTCTATTTTTGTTGGCGATGGATTTTGAGTTGTATGCAGAATTTTACAGTAACTTTTCTATACGAAAAGTGTCAAGTTGGTATTTGTCAAATATCAACTGGCTTATTCGTCGCAGTATGAGAAACGAAAAGCATGAATTTGTTGTAAGAAAGAATGCCTGATACATTTAGGACTGAATTGATAAATGAATGTTTTTATTTTGAAAGATTTACATCTAGAATTTGAAATTAAATTGCAATTTGTTTGGTGATAAATAACATTGAAAAACGAACATTTTCTATATTTATTTTAGTGTTTACTTTCAAAAAACGGAAATAGCTTTTGTTATGTGGCATTTAATCGATCGTATACAATCTAAATTGCTAACTCATATAGAAATATTTTCGAATGATTGGCTGATTTAAACATAAAATCTATTTATTTTGTCTCTTCAAATGCATTCTGTTTCGTGATCAATGTGAAGCATAATATCCGTTGCAGATATTAAAAAGTTGCGAGTTTTTAATCAATTTATCCTCAGTTATACTTATCGTTTTCTGCTTAATATTCAATTTGTGGATTCTGTTTATTTAAAATTAATGATTTTTGTTTTATTAAGTAATTGAGACGTTCAATTGAAAGTATACGTATATTTATTTTTTCAATTTGTTAAAAGAAGAATATTTTTTTTTTGAGAGAGTATTCTCTCATCCGTGTTGCCAAAATTGAGAAAGAGTTGCAAAAAATCATCATTAGGGTGAAGATAAGCAATCACTAATCGTTAGCTATATTAATTTGAATTGAATATGATTATATGAAACATTATCCAAAAATGTTTACTGATTGTCCAAAACTTTGGCCGATTGATTGGTATTTCAATTGTCATGTTATTGAGCAAAATTGAGCAAGGAAATTTTATCGTTGCACAAGCTTATTGCGAACCCTTTACGTTAAAACAAAATGTCACAATTAGTTTTTTATCAGGGTGTGGATTTGTTGCCGAAGCTTTTGACGTTACACAAGCGGCCAAAATCGTTTATAGCGAAAACCATAAATTCACATGACACCGTGATACGCATCGACACTCAAAGTGAAAATGTAGCCTGAACGTCGCCAATTTACCGACCGGCTTCCATCGTAACGAAGGCATAATAGAGGAGGAGTGGGTAAGGGTGCAGAGGTCGTATTTATTTGGCGTTTAAGAAGGGAAACGCACCTCCTTCTCTAAAGTATTCGCGCGAGCCGGCCGATCGATAACGATGTCGGCTTTCGTAAACAGGATTGGCCTTTTTGATAGCCGGACGTCATTTCCGGCTTGGCGCGTAGCTTTTTTAGGCGTCCGCCTCGCGTATTTTTTCGCCATTCGCTTTTTGTTTTTGCTAAGCGAGCCCCATTTCATTCTGCGACGCGAAGTGCGTATTTTCACAAGCTCGAGTTTCCCATGCGAAATACCTTTGTTGATGTTACGGATCAATTTGTTTTCTTCTTCGTACATTTGTTTTGTTATGCTAAAATCATGGCTCTGCGCGGATGGGCTCATGGACTACGGGCGAAATTTAAGAGCGAAAGAAATTCAAAGGTCAAGCCCGAAAGTGCTGCTTACATTTTCACGATTATGCCGTTTTGAGTCGATTCAAAGCCAATGTCGTAATCGTGCGGCTGAATGTAAAGTTCTTTAAGCTTTTGATTTAGCCAATTAATTGCTACGAGATACTTTTTCCTACTATTCCGTATTTATGCTTTAAAAATACATCGGCCTAGTCCGCCTTGTAACATTTATTCGTGTTTTAAAATTAATTTAAGTGAATTGAAACTTTTTATTTTGTTATATTGACAGTTCCTGGCTTTGATATTCTTTAGCATATCGTTAGTATTATATGTATTTCTTCTGCACAGTGCGTATATTTCATATGCGCAAACATTAATAATACTAGTTAACCAGACGAAGGTTGCCCTGGAACGTTTAAACAAAGATGAAAAGAGGCTTTACTTTACGCATGCTTCTAGACCTTTTCACTTATAATTTATGCAAATGAATATTACGATTATTTTTTAGCTAAGTTCATCTTGTTTAACAAGTAGCAAGTTAGCGTAAAAATATTTGGTTTAATCTAATCGTAATCAAAAAATTTTCAAGGTGATTTATTATTCCTTTTCCTCCGTGATATTCTGAAATACTTGGTTGAATGATACAAAGATTATTTTCTTCAATTGTCTGCATTGTCTACAGTGCTTTTACAACTTTCAAACAAAATTATAATAATACGTTAAATATTCGCTAACTTCTCGAATTATTATAATTTTATGTGTTTTGTTTAATATATATACATGTATGCGTGAATAAAAACGTGAATTCTAGTGAAAGAAATATATGTTGTTTTCAAAAACTACAAGTAAAAAAGTACTTTGAACTACTAAATTAAAGGCCGTACTAGCGAAAATAAACAATATTTCTTCTGACGTAGTTCTCTAATCATTAAAAAAAATATGCTGATTCGTCTATTCGTATCGCTAACGTTTATCAAAATTATAATGAAGTGTGCCAATGCACTTTTTTTGTATCATCATACAATATCGTAATTGAAATCGTATTGAAAAATTAAAATTTAAAAACACAACAGTAAAAATTCAATTGTTTGTGTGTTAAAATTATTAAAGACAATTATTTATTTTCTTATACGCGGTAAATTTTGTTGCTAATTGCATTTGTACTAATTTTATTTGAGCAATAATAAGGTTCGAATAATGTTATATGAGTTTTAATATTCCCAGGTAATTTATTTTTAAGTTTAGCAATTAGAATGAGCAAAACATCAAGTGAAAACATGTAAAAATTTCAGAAACATCTTATTTCATTAAAGCTTCATTATTGTTTTATATAAAACTGCTATTTGTTCTGTAATTTAAATAGAAATTCCTCTATGTAGATGTTTCCAACTATTAATTAAACTTGTTTTTAAATATGCGTGAGTATTTATTAATTGCAAAAACTAATCAGTTCATCAGTAAAAAGTGGGATTAGAAATTTGAAACGAATATACAGAATCAGAACTTTATAAGGAAGATTGAAAGTAATTTTTAATCGAAGATTATTGCATGTAGCATTAAAAATCTTGGATATAAAAAATATGTATGTGTGTGTGTGTGTGTGTGTGTTTAGATTACGATATAGATGCGAAAAGTTGATTTAGGTATCAATTAACAACCTTCCGTTACACGTACACATAAGTTGGATTTTTTTAAGCATTTATAGGTGTGAATGTTTTGCAGAAATCGTAAGTTTGAGTTCTTCGAAAGAAGAGAAAATAATCTCCAACTGAATGTAAACGCGAGGCGAATAGAGACGCTGAATCGGGGTGGAGTGGAGAGCTCGCGAGCACCCAAAAAAAGTCTAGGGTAAAGTTGGAGAGAATCGTAGAGCCTAACACCCGCGAATATCGTCCGGATTCGGCTTTCACCGCTGCGCCTGCATCCGAAGTACATTGGCAAGACGGCGAGGCCGAGTCGACTGGGGGGGGGGCGGGGGGAATTTCTCGGTCGGCGGTCAGCGAGAACGAAAGGGACTGTTGGGCCAGGAGTCGGAGCGAGAGGCCGAGTATCGAGCGAGGGGGTGCCGGGCAACGTTGCTCCCGTCACCGGCACTATCGGAGCCCGGGGACTCCGCGTCGTCCCCCGATCGTCCGGCCCCTCCGGGCCCGCCCATACCGCGGCATCGACGGGGCTCGAGAAACGGGGGAGCCACCGGGTCTCGTCCCCTCCAGCCGGCTCGCAACGACACCCTCGACATTAGGCTCGAACTCGCCACCACGATCAAGACTTTGCTGCGACGCTGAAGCCTGGGCCTCGCCTCCGAAAGGCGCATCTTCGCTTCGGCGAACTTACTCGGCCGCGACCGATCGTGTTGCCAAATGCCCAGTTTGAGCGCGTTTGCCTCCGCCTGTCGGAGAGCTTCGTTTTATTAGCTCCGTATATTTTTAGCCTCGGATTTTTACCGCGCCGAGAGCTCTTGATTCGAGTTTATACCCAGCAGTTGTTAAATTGTTTTGAGCGCTCGAATATTTTACATCGTCCCTTAAGCGACTGCTTTTTCATTGGAATCTATTCCAACGGAACTTAATTGAAGATCAAATTTTTACAAGCATTTCGCTCGAGTGCCGTAATTATCCTGTTATTCTTCCCAGGAACATCCATACGCTTTTCAACGCTCTCACTCCTACGGGAGTTGTTGGTCAACGCTCGCTCATTGTTCGTTTGATTCGCTGCTGCTAAATTATCACGAGATAAATTATTCGCGATAACAAGAACATTAGTGCGGCTCGGCAAATTTCAATGGCATTCAGCAGCGGCAGGAGCAACGCCTATTCCGGGCAAAAGTATCGCATCGCCGTCTCGGGCGTGACTCCGTCAAAAAAAAAAAAAAAAAAAAAAGAGGAAGACATCGTTTGTTAGGGCCCGCATATGCATTTGCCGTGGCTGGGCGAGGTCCGCCGAGGTCTGCTATTTGAGCAGGTGCACGCGAGCACTCGGGCCTTTTCCTTTTCCCAGCCGCGCTCCGATCCTCCGATCTGACCGGGGAGCTTCAGCTCGGTCCGATACTCGGTATCGCTAATACTTCAGCGGGCTCTAATCGCGAGGAATTTATTTAACCGACGCTATTGCAGCTCACGCCCATTGCCGAGTGTTCTATTCGACAGCGGCTGAGGCGTAGAACAAAAGCAACTTCCTCTGTCTCGTAAAGCGTCGTACCGAGTCGTGAGAAGTCAAGGACTCGACTCGGCCAATATCTGGGATCAGGACTTTCGGGCAAAATGTGTGCACAATTATTGGGCTTAACGAGGCATTGGCAATTGATAGAAAAGGACAGGCACCGGCAGAATTATCCTTATCGTATTTGCAGGCCGGCCCAGAAATCGTCGCGGGGGAATTTCGAATTGTCGATAGAGAAAGTTTATAGAAAAAGTCACACCGCTCTTTATCGCTACGATTCGAAAATTCATTTTTCACGCTGGCCTCGTGCTCTGATCATTAACTCGGCGCCGTCGATAAGCGAAAGCCTACATAATAAAGAAGGAAACCTAAAAAAAAAAGGCAGACAGTAAGGATAGACACGTGCGTCATCAGTGGCACGCGATATCCGAAAGCGCGATATCTGTATGCCCATCCTCAAAGTCCCTGCCCGCGGCTTCATTAATAGAGAACGAAGAGCAAGAGGGACAGAGAGAGAATTTCGATTTCATGCTCAGCGAGATTCTCTCGAGAATCTAGCGACCGTCGGATGCTCCAAAACGGGGCCAGACTCGCGTGTACAGCCTTGCGTTTCACCCGCTCTTTAAACTCACAACTTCTCGCGCTTACTTTCATCTTCTTTTACACCCCCCCCCCATCCACCTTCGCCGCGGAGCGTGTCTTTGCCATCGTCGTGCAGATTTCATTGGTATCGGGTCTAGATGTATTTGTGTAGTGAATTTTATGGTTTCAATTTTTTTTACCAATTGCAATATCAGTTTTAATCAATGTTATTATTATCGCGGTAGTAATCCTCATATGCAGTTTCATGAGTATTTATCCATGATTCGAATTTAAAACTGTTCTTCACTCGATGCACAAAGCAGTTTTCAATTAATAACTCTGGTATACACACACACATATATATATATATATTAAAATTCCACTATTTTACTTTTACGTATCTAAAATGATACAAGTTTATTCCATTTTCTTCGCTTTTATTATTTTTTTTTTTTTTATTCTTTAACGCATCAACCGAAAAACACGTCTTTAATGTAAATTGTTGCGATAAATCAATAATACATGCTGCTGTGAAAGATTTTCAAATATTATCATAAGAATCAGGGAAATTATAATCATTATTAGGGCAAAATATATATTTGTAATATGCATTATCATAACTTTAAAACTAATATTTTTAATTTTTCACGAAAATCTTAATCATTTTTTGCTTAATGCTTTTAACCATGTATTTAATTGTTATCATAGTGAATTAAATGTGACTAAATTTATCCATTCCTTTATTTAAATATATCGTAATAAGATATCAAATCTATATTATATATAAGGTAGGCGTGAGTCCAAAAGCTATAACCTTATATTAATAAAAAAAACAGTATATTAAATTTTAAATTCACAGTGTTACTTTCAAAAAAAAAAATAATAAAATTGAGTACATTTTTATGTTTTTATCCTTACATTTACTTTTGTAATAGTATTTATCAGAAATACATTAATTTTAGAACATGATGTAGCCTTAACAAAGTCGTCTTTCACCATTGCATTGAACCATAATATTGAAAAATATTTTCCAATAATATGATCCAGTAAGATTGATCATTACTGCTTAAATAGTTGAAATAAAAAGTAAAAACTAAATTTGTCTCATTATTTAGTATCTCTAAAACATAGGACGCTACAATAGTCATAATTGTTATTTTTTAGAATCATTATTTCGAAGAGTCACCACATGGTCAGTCGCAAGTAGTTTTAATATAAGAGCATCACCATCAAAGTTGATTATTCTTGAATAGGAGGTATTGTAGATTTTAAATCTAATTAAGTAAGATTTCAAATTAAAATTACAATCCGTAAGTAATATAATTATAAAGCCCCTTCCATACCTTTTATAATTATTCTACTGTTATTTAAAATAATCATTGATGATTAAAAGAAAAACCCCCTGATCAACGTTGGCCTCGGTTCAATCTATTTAGCTATTCAATCTTCCTATTAAAGAAAAATTTCTAACGAATTTCTCGGCAACTTCGTTACGAAGTCGCAATATTCGCTTTCGATCTTTTAGTCCCCATTTTATATAGCGATGCTGCGCTTCCATTCTGCTCTCACACATGCAAAATCTCGTGGTTTGCCAGAGTCACTCTGTGTCACAGGAGAATGTGAATTTATGCATCGAAGTAAAAAATAATATATGTTAAAAATAATTTATGCATCGTGAAAATATTACCGAACCATTGTATGGATGGTGGGATACATCGTAAGAAGGAGCGAGGAGGAGGAGGAGGAGGAGAAGGAGCAGTGAACCGATTTGTTGACGACACAAGTCCATAATGTGGTTAGGAAAGGGACGAGTTCGGATTCCCTGGACGTGTTAAAGGAACTCAGCCGAGGAATTACGGCCTTCTGTCATCGATTGGGTATTAAAATATCTGATTAATAAACGAAATACTCAACGATATTTCTATTATAACCGAAAGATGTTGTTTTATCAACTTCGACATTATCTTGCATAAGCTTTGAATAGAATAATTTTACAAAATTTTATCGAAATGAAGTTCATTGATTGATTATTACATTGTCAATTTCAAATTCGTGAGTCATGAAAGAGTAATTTAGTATGACGATGGCTAATGAAAATGAGAGTTCATTGTCAAACTTGATTTGCCAAAAGCAGATTTTTATATGAATAAAAATCTAGAGCAAATCTTCAAAAACTTGTTTTAATTATTATATATATATATATATAGTTTTATTCCATTTAATATTTTAAAAAACTGTGTTTGCGCCATAGAACAAGTATAAAAACAAAAACAAAAATAAAATAAAACGTAATGTGTAAGATATTTTTATAAATTTAAATAAGACGTATTAAAATATGAAATAATACTGAAATATTGAAATGAACTACAATTATAACGATTATTTAATAGAAATATTTATAGTTTTTGCAATGTGAATTTTTAAAACTAATTATTTATTATGTTTTCAAGTAATTTTTAATTGATTGAAAAAAAATATGATTAATAATAACCCAAGTACAAATAAAGTTTGTATAGATATTTACATATATGATTTGGGATATAATCAATACGTGAAATGAAATGAAATAAATATAACTATTGGCTTCATTTTCAAAAAGATGAATAAAGATCAAATTTTATAATAGAATTGACATGTACTTTGTATGAAAATGTTTCCAATGGCTGATGGGTTTATATTTTTGATTTACAGTAACATCGTTTGGCTTGTAAAAGTATTGTTATGGCTAATAATGTATTGTTTTACTTATATACATATTATATATATATGTATATGTATTATTGTTTCACTTATATATATATATATATATATATATAAAGATTTTAGGACAAATAAAATCTTGATAATGCGGAGGAGTGAATTTTCGCGCATTAATTATATTCACTATAGGTGAGCTATATACATGCTTCGTAAATTTTAAATAGCCGATGAAACGAGGCGTCGTTAAATCATATGTATTATTAACCCATCTTTTAATCGTCTCTAAAGAATGCTTTATGCTGGGGTTACCGAATACACACGCACACAGAGCTCCCCGCGCAAACTTTAACCAGCGCGTACTCCATTGTTTTAAACAAAGGCCTTTGAAATGTCCATGTGCTTTGATTGGTTAGAAAGAAGCGGGCTGCGGTGCCGCTGTAAAACAATCAATTTTAAGCCCGAATCAACCGGAAGCTCTGTAAACATTTGGCCTTTATTAACTTCGCGTATGTCCGCCTGGGGCAATACCAAGCAGCGTGGACATCGATAATGCAGACTCGTAATAAGACATCAAAGCTCTATCTATCGAGTCCTCGATTCTCGAGAGCTCGTTCCGCTAGGTGTCGAGCTCCGGGGGCTCGAGGCTGAGGGTAAAAATCAAAGTATCAGGCGTTATTCGCGACACGTGTATCGTTCGCTTCTCATGCGGTGCACGCGATGCCGCCGTCATGGGAGACCGACGTAAAATTTCGGAAGCCATCCTCTGGCCTCCCGGATCGATTACCCGGCTTATCTGCGACGCGGACGCCCGGGGCACGCACCTCGGTCCCGATCCCCTTGCGCAGCCCCCTTCGCCCGGGCTCTTGGGAATCGGAGCCGCCGATAAGGAGGCTGCCGAAACCGAAGGTGACGATCGAGACCCGAGTGTCCTAATTTTCAACTTCTCTCCCGATTACTTAGCAATCGTCTGCATGGCTCCCGCTTGGCTTTTAATCGCTCGAGTCTTGCTCAAAGTCTCCCTCTCGAACGCGCTCTCACGATATTGGGGGAACAATATTGAAATCGCACTCGTAGCTGATCGTGGGTCGTAGTTTATCGTCGTTTAGCTTTATCGGGGCGCTCGATGTTTTATATTAATATTTTTACAATCTAATTAATTTACAAAATTTCAAATTCAATATAGATTCTATTCTTAATGGATATTTTCTTAGTCTGTGCAGCGCACACTGTAAACCTAACATCCAACTATAATAACATTTGTTGCTTAAGCTCCATCGTGTAATTAAAATTAATAATCCGCATTCAGTAATGTTTATATCTTATCCTCAATACAGTCGATATCTCTTTGAAAATTTTTTTAACTCCGTATACACGTACATGTACGCTCATTTTAAAATGATCTAAATAAACATTAACGATAATGCAATGGATCAATGTATTTTATTTCTAAAATATTTTACATATTGTAATATATGGCTACAGATATTCATTACTTGTCATTAGTGTTAAATAATTAACAAACAACATATTTGTTAAAAAAAACTAATCGCTATACGATTAAGTATCAAAGTTTATGGAATTGTTTATATTAGTTTTATATCGATTGTTAATAAATATTTAATATCAACTTGTATAGCAACGAGTTTAGTTAATCATTATCATTATAATTATGAATGAAAATATTAGTTTGGCAGTTATAATACTTTTTAAACGATGATAGGAATATTTATAATATGCACATGAATGACTTTCTTAATTAAACGATATCATTCGTAACATAAATATATTTTTTAAATATTTTTAATTATAAAATAGAATAAAATAAAAACTTTATGATAATATTATATTAGATAAATGCTTAAAACTTGCTTGTGCTTAAAACAACATCGAACTAGTCTTAGCTTTTAATTGAATAATTATTTTTTTTTATATTTTTTATTTAATTTGTAATTTTTACTTAAACGAATTCAATTAAATATAGATTATGATATGAATACCCACACGCTTCCAGACACACGCACGTGGGCATGTATAAACCAAGTTACTTGACTATTTTAAATCCGATGAGAAATACTTTTGCCCCGAACTGTGTTAATTCAAAACCTAATTGTAACGAATGTGTTAATATTTATATTGAAAAGTAATAGTAGTTTGTATGAAACGTGGAGTAATTTTAGAAGTTACATTTTCTTTTGGACAAATTCATTCCTAGAAAATTAATTGCCCGGCAATTGTATTAAACAGAGTGAAAAAAAGAGAAAAAAAAATATGAAAAGTCATAGCAAACAATAATTAAAAGCTAATTACATTAATATTTCAACGAAACAATTAGTCAAATAATTACCAGCAATGTTTCGAGCATAATAAAAGTAAAAATGTTATTTGCTAATTAGATTATAATGGAGCACAATGTATCGTTCGCTCATTGGAACGTCTCTGGGAATAATGTTAGGAAGCGGTAATAATTGGCATATCCACGGACAAACGAGCGGTCGCCAATATCGTCGATTGAATTCATAACGCGGCGCTTTCCACAATATAACCTTGCAGCTGTGTTATTCACGCCATTTCCCTGGCCGGATCAGTTCAACGCTCGCCCGTCCCGTGGGCCTTTTTCGGTGTCCCCCCAATTACCGGCTAAACTAAAAATATGAGCGCCCACGGCTGGTGACTCCAAAGCAAACAAAAGCGTAGGATCGGCGTTAACCGGACAAGATTTCACGGGAGCGCTCGAGGCTCGTTACCGCGGCTCCTTGCTCTCTCCGCCCCCTCCACCCCAGCTTGCCCATCTCGCCCCTTCGGCCGAAGCAGGAGATTGTAAATATTTGCCGTTGATGAACGGGGCGAGCTCGTTTTCCCGATCGAAGAGCGGAGCGCGAGGCTAAATGCGTCTGGTCAAGTGCCTCGCCTCTTCATTAGCACCTCGCGTCTATTCGCGCGCCCAAGGGACTTTGCCTCAGAATCAACCTCCACTTTCCACGCCTCCTCTTTAAGAAAACTAAGATAACGCAAGGGACAGTTACTTCCCGCATTCGTTTATCTGCGCTCAATAAATATGTTGCAAGCAACCTACGCTCGGCGCTACACTTCTGTCGTCCTACGAATTGAAAAGTCCATAGTCTCGTCAGTCGTGCGCCGATTTTACTTTTCCATGTGCGTACCAACTGCGCATTGCCTTAAATGCGTCAAGTTTACACGAATATAAGTTTTATGCGCGGCTATGCAAGGCTGTAATAATAGTCCCGTTATTGAAGTAAAAAAAAAATGGCTTAAAACAATCGCAGGCATCCGCTAGATAAAGTGTATCGATCGATAAAGATGTTACAGTTGTCGAATAGATGATACGTTGTCAATTCATTTTCAATCATGGATTAAAGCATAGCGCACGCATTTGTAAAGGTAGACGTTTCACCTCTATTCGTTGGCTTCATCTCACTGTGACAAATACCAGTACTTACTCATCGTATAAACGCGTGGACATGTTTACGATGCATTGTTAAACATCGGTTCGAATATACGAGTTGCCGAGTACGAACAAAATCATAGGTTTGCATGAATATTGCCGCTGCACGGAGGTTATAGGAGGTGGCGATTATATTTCTCCGTCACGTGGAAATTCTAACTCACCTTTTTATCTTTCGGCCTGCCCAGAAATATCTTTTTTCAACCTTTGTCACTCTGCTCCACTCCCTTTTTGATTCGTAGACTTTTCACTGGGCGCTATCAAAGCCTGAAGTTAGCGAACGCTCACGCGTACAGTTTTGTATTCGCGTCACTGCAAACGATGAAAAATCAGCGCGCAAAATTCGAATATTCGCGCCGTGTCACTTTTAACTCGTCTCCCTTGTTCGAGATTTTTTTTTCACTGGTCGTCACTTGTTACGGCTGCTGTGCAAAGTAAAAAACAGGAGGGCATGATGTATGGTCTTTAAAAAGCTCGAATGGCTTTGTACGAGGATGAAAACTTGGTTATCAAGATATCTATTAACCTTATTTCACGAATTTTATTCAAATTTTTTCTCCACGTCTCAATTTATTATACAGGCACGGTTACAAAAAGGAAGCGTTTAACTTTATTCAAGTAAAAGGCTTTTTATCTATTTAAAGTCTAATGTTTTTAACTTATTTGTGAAATTGTTCAAATTAATATTAATTAAACCGTTGAGAAATTCTCGATTAAAATCATGAGAAGCGTTGACCTCAATTTTGAAAGTTGGAATACTATTCAATTATCAATGCTACAGCTAATCTTTATCACAGCAGTGGAGAAAAAAAATGCTTGGACATTCTCGTTTTTTTTTTTGACGGATAATTGTTAGTATATCTCACATATTGTTAGTCGGCATATTGAATCATTTTTCATGCTCATATCGTGCGTATTTTATGTATAATTTCTTTAAGCGTTATTATTATTGTCAAATTATCTCGAGTCTGTATTAAATGCGTCTAATAGAAATATTATTTAAATGGCCGAGTTAAATTTAATGGATAATAAATAGCTTAACAATTCAAAAATTAAATTAACATTAATTAAGAGAAAGGTAATTAGTAACTCAAGACTGTATCGAACGCGTGCGAGATTTCGAATGAAACTGCGGAGGAGGAATGAGCGAAATGCAAAATAAAACTTTCCTCAGATCGTATAGCAATAAAGCTGTGATTTAGACTTACGAAAGCTAATCCGGGATTAGCGAGAGGCTAAGCAGGATAGGCAGAGAGAGAGAGAGAGAGAGAGAGAGAGAGAGAGAGAGATTCGATCTAGAGGCGATTGTGTCGGAGCAGGAGCCACGCGAGCTCTTGGTGGAATATCCACCAAAGTTTCAGCGCGGAGAGGAGGTGCAACGACACTGAAGCCAAGCGCCAGCTTCTTGGGTAAATAAGCGCGCGTGGTTGGGTTGGGGAGGGGTGGGTAGGAGTCAGGAGCTCGGGAGCGCAGCTCTTCACCACAGGACAATCCTCCACGAGAGCCGCGGCAGAAGTTTGTTGGGATGCCGCGGTACCGGACTCCGGCTCCCGAATGTAATGGTCCCGTTCTCGGCAGGAGCCTCGCACCGGGACGCACAATTGCCGATAACTACTGGCCGCGAGTCGTCGGAGGCGCGGGGACGGCTGCCAATTGGCAATCGGAGCCCCGAGGTGGGAGGCTCGGGCCCCGATCTCGCTTCGGCGCCGATTCCCGAGAGCCTCCGGTGGTGGGGCCGGTCCGATGGGGTGGCCCCGGGCTCGCGCGCCTGCGCTCTCTCCCACCTGCTCCAATACCCGCTACCAAGACTCGCACCCGTTGCGCTCCGCGGGGGGAGGGGGGCAGAGACAGAGAGAGAGAGAGAGAGGTGGATCGCACGCGCGGTCTTTTGCCGTCGAGCCGCGACTAAAGGGACCGACAACTGGAGCCGCGAGCGCGAGCCGCGCGCACTCGTTAATCGCGCTCTCTCTCTCTCTCGCTCTCGCTCTCCCTCCCGGCGCTCGCTCCCCCGACTCGCTCGCCCGAGAGAGCTCGGAGCTCGCGCGCGCTAGAGAGAGAGAGAGAGAGAGAGAGCGGGCTCTTCCCCCTACTTCCTTTTTAGCGGGCGCGCGCTCCTCCTCCTCTCGCTCCCTCGCGGGGACCCTCGGACGCCTCCTCTCCGTCTCGATCGCGGCGCTCTTTGCGCTCCTCGGCCGATCGAGGCCGGAATGCCTTCGGCGCTCAAGCCTCCCCTCGGCGATCCTCCCTGCCCCGAGGGCTTTTTTCACCTCGGCCCGAGGAGCTTGCGCCTACCTTCCCTTCCACCGAGTTGATCTTCCTATGCCGAGCCGGAGCCCAGCGAACGTATACCCGATTATCGCATCTGTTAGCTTTACCAATCGCGCCTCCTCGCCTCGCTCTCCGGCTCTGACATTTTTTTTTTCTTTTCTTCTTCTACTTTCTAAATTTGTTGTTTGCTTTCACTCCTTGGCTTTTCCTACATTCGGCTCGAGAGCCCGATGCATTAATCTCTGAAAATGAAAGTTCCGAAGTTTTTTTGTTTAATCCTTCCTTCAAGATCGATTAGTCGAATTCCTCCATTATGTTATTTCATTATAAATTTTAACCTTAGGAATGACACGTGCAGTTTTAATTTCATACTTTGCTTCCAAGTTTCCAAGCATAGTAATGTCCCATGCATTCTTATAAATATTTCCAGCTGCATCATTGTAATTAATTTTCAATATAATTACCACTATTTTATAATAAAATATTTACTTCCGCTTTATTTGTCCATATCGAATCATTTTCAATTTTATCCAAATTTGAATCATAAATTACGTATATAAAATAAACTACTTTTTTTATTGAATTGCATAAAAAATTTCGAATAATTTTAAGTAAAGTGAAAAATATTACTAATGAAAATTAAGAAAAATCTATTCTTAATATTAAATAGAAATAGAATATACCTTCTTTTGGATTTGTTAATAATGAAATTTTGTTTATAATGCGATGCTAGAGAATTGAACTAGTGGAGCGTTTGATAGAGTTATCTATACGTACGCGATAGAGCAGTTGTAAACATTTTCAAATTAAAAAGACTAAAATTTCTCAAAATATTGAATTTCATCTTCGTAGTGATTTCTTAAGAATGATAAAATTTTCTTTATTAAAAGTTGAAAACCATAAATTTATATTATTTAAATTTATATATATATATAAATAAATATATAATTATAAACATACATTTACACAGCCACGCGTATACATTTTTTAATGAATGAATATTAATATTAACTGTCATGCAGTAGAAGATAAAAGAAACGTTATTATTTCTTTCGTTTTAAATGTTTAAAAATCCTACATAATTACCTTGTTATCTAACGAATCTACTATTATAGTATCAGTATGTTAAGCAATTGAAAAATATATGATTTCTGTATTTGCGTTAAGATATTTCTTATTTACCAAGTTGCTGAGTAGTTAAACGTATGAAATACTAAGGTTTGTATTTGAGTAGATATCGAATAAACTGAAATCATCTTTTACTCTGCTGCAATACGTATACCCTATTGAGATGATGATCCTATATTTTATATGTATGTTGAATTATGGATGACTTCTATAGTGAAGCGATCATGGCCTGACCTCATGATGCTTTATGAATTTTCAGTAGAACGAGTCTGTTACGAGAAGACAGAGTATGTATTGATATGAAAAAAACAAACGATTTTATAAGTCGACACAGGCCCTTAATATTTTTTTTTAAAAAAAATTTGTAACGCGATCCTTATTTTTTTTCTTTTATAAAAATTATTGGCTACAAAAAAATATTTTTTAATAAGCAAACATACTGAATTACAAGATCATTTTTCTCAACACTCTTGAAATTTATATTAGCAGATAATGTAAGGCAGGCAGCGTATGATATCTTCTGTCTTAATACTTTAATTAAATTTTACATTTAGAATTTGGTTAGCAATTCATAATGTTAGTTATTCCACATTGAAATTTTCTGCTCGTTGATTTTTAGCAAATTGAAATTTTACGAATTTTGTTCTTTTTATTTACAATCATTCTAAAATAATTAATAATATAATTTTTTCACCAATCGATAAAATATGTTAATTTGGTTTTTATACGTTCTTAAAGAATGTGTTTTAGCAAAGCTGGTAAATGTTAGTAGAAGTAGGATTATACAATCTTAAAAACGTTAATAAAAACAAAAATTTTGCAAGGATTGACGAGCTTAACAAAGGCAAATGCAAATAAATATGCTATTCGGCGAATGCATGAATTCTTAATTTTATTACATATCGAGAGAAGTGCTTTTTCATTTATACGCAGCTGCACACGTTATACTTAAATAAATATTTTCTTAGCTAAATATATCCTTACCTTTGTATGAGCAATGAGCATCGACGTATACATAATACATTTTATTCGTAGAAAAGTTTTACACTCAAAACACCTTCGACGCATCCCCGACTACTTCCAATTCATAATGCAATTTTTTAAAAAAGCTCGTAAAAGCACACTCAACGAAATAAATAGTGAGTTAAAACAAAATTAGTTTGAATGATATATATTTAAAATAATAATTCACAGTATTGGATACGAATGGTAAATAGCAATGGAGCCTTCTAACAATTCTATAGAAGCATTTTTATAATATCATTACTTATTCAATTTTAAGTTTTAATTGTACGACATCATGGATTGCCATTATAAATCATTGTATTTGCGACGACACTCGAATAATTAAAAGAACTGAAAGATATTGTAATTAATAAAAAAAAATAGAAAAATATATATTATTGATGACATTGGAATGTTTTACGTGAACATATTCATAGTTTTGTTCTCATATATATATATACTTATTTCTTATTTGAAGCCAAAATTGTCTCTTTATCTGATGGGTGATAATAATAACGTCTGCATCAGAAAATAGATTTACCTCTATTCATTTTTTAATATAACTTTTTTAGTTTTTTTAATATTTCATAGTCTACATGTTTAGCTTATATGATATTTTGGTTTTATAAATTTACTACCATCCATTTAAATGAATATGTTCAATTTGGAATAATTATATATTTTTTAAATTATTTATAAGAAAAATGTCATCAAACTTTGTGTCTGTGCATCAATGTTTTTTGTTCTTGCTATATTTTTCGTGTTTACCTATGTATAAAATAGATGTACGGTAAAAAAAGTATTAAAATTCTATAGTTATGTGGATTTAAACGACATTCATAAGAAATGTGCAAACAAATTAGTGCTTTATTTATTAATATAATTCGCTGTATTAATGTTTATAAACAGCTCAACTAATATTGAGAATACTTGTTTACAAGAATTTGTATTATAAAAATGAATATATAAAGATTAAATTTTATGTTGTAGAAATAATAAGCTATTGATGTGTGTAAGAAAATAGCATGTTAAAAAAATTTTTTTTTAGTTGTAATTGGGTGTGCGTTAGATAAAATGAAATAATAAATAATGATTTCAGATTTACTGCGTCTACTATCTATGTAATATAATTCATAAAAATGAATCTTAAGGAAAATTTTTTTTAATATTATCTTAATGCACACATCGTTAAACGAAAAATTTTTTAATGCACATGATAAATGATCGTTTAGATAATTTACGAAGAAAATAATTTTAATTAACTTTTAGCATTAGTATTAATATTTTTTTGTCAGACTACATTACACTTTGTAATGTTATGTTATTAAACAGATAGGAGAAAGAATTGAATTAGCTGCACTATTATAAAAAAAAAAAAAAATAATTTAATTGTATACTTAAACGCAAATAAACAGAATTTGCCTGATAATTATTCATTAGATTCAATTTTTTTACTAGTATTGCCTATTAAAATTATTTATATATTTAACGTTGTGTTGAATAAAAATAAAAATTGTAATTATAAATATTGCTTGGCATTTGTTGTTCAATGAATTAGAGCGGACTCTGCATAAAGCGAATTTAAGAATGAACATTTATCAGGTTACTTAGAACGCATACAAATGGCATATTGCCACTCATGGAGAATGAGAATTATATATTCTCATTCGTCACGACCTCGAAAAATTGAACTTCAATCAACTTCATCGTCGAGTCGAGGTTGAGATATTTTTTGCACGATCTACGTATTTACAATGTAGCTCTGTTTTAAAAATTATACACACACATACAAACACATACACACACACACACGTATATTGACTTGCTACAAAAATTAGAGCATTAACCTTACAACTTAAGCTTTTCTTCAAATCTTAAATACACTTTTTAAAGCAATTTGAATTTATTATGATAATTTCTTATATTAAAAATTAGAAAGTGTATACTATTGCGTATTCTCATTGAATAATTTTTATGGAAAAGAGCTTTACAAAGATATAATCAAATTTCAAATAATTGCTATTTTTTCAATTAAAATATGTACGCCCAATTTAGATATTTTTATAAATTATATATTTTGTGCACAATCAATATTTTATTCTTTTTTAAGCAATGCTTACCTGTTAAACAAAACTTTATGTTTTATTAATGAAAGCGCTTTCCAGAGCAATAAAAAACATATATATATATATATATATATATATATATCTTAAGTAAAACTCATAAAATTTAATTATTTAGAATAATTTAATATTTTTAAAGAATTTTTATTTCGTATTCGATAAATTCGTGATACATGTCTTTTTTTTTATTTAAAAATACGTTTCATGATATTACAAACTATATTTTTACAAAAATTTATTAAAGATTAAATTATTTTTCAGAATGAGTTATTTAAGAATATCATATGAACTCGTTAGTCTCAAAATTAAGGTCAAGTTTTCCTTATAAATATACGATTATTTACATAATTATTAAAGCAATGCAATATTTACCTATTTAGAAGATATATAGCAACAATAGTAAATTAATTTTGATTACTTAAATATCGAATGGAAAAGCAGTTAATTAATAAAATAATTGTTCGTTTTTTTCACTGTATAGAATCTTTAGATGAATCGAAGAAAAGAAATTATTATTTAGTCACTTTAGTAGCGTTTATTAAAGATTGTAATTTCAAATTCAATTAAAACTTACGCTTAGAATAAACTTTCCACCTAATTTTTTTTAAATTCTTAATTAATATTATGTAAGGAATAAAATATATATCGATAAACAAAATTTCAAACTTGCATATGCACAAAACCGCTGCCATGGTGCTTTTATACCACATTATAAATATGTATGTGTGTGTGTGTGTGTGTCATTAAAATATTTGTTTAATAAAAAATCTTTTTATCAAATATTTAATAAATAAATGATGTATTTTACTATAAAATAAGTACTATAAAATAAAAGTGAAAATATCTTATTTGTGTCTAAATTAAACTGGTCGATTTCAAATTTAAAAATTTGAATTTTCTTTTACGTAAACATTGCTTTTGCGAGTATAAAGCAAAATTATTTTACCAATAGTTTTATGGCTAAAAAATAAAAAATTTTCACAAATATGCTTAAGAAAGGACAACATAACCTTTATCTTTAAATGGTTAGCCTTTATATAAAAAAGTAATAGAGTTTACAATGGGTACAATTAAAAATTCAAAATATTAATTTCTTTCCAAAATAACAATTGCTCAGTTTTGCCAGGAAATGTATCTTTTTATTTCTCCAACCGCTCAGATTCGACATTTTTATGATTTCAGTTTATGCCCTATAAATGATTATATGAAATTTTCTACTTTATCGTTTTCACAGTTTTTGATATATATATATATATATATATATATATATATATATTGCAGTCTTTGCTTCTGAATAAATTTCCAAATAATAATTGCTATCCATAGTTATATAATAATATCCGTAAATATTAAAATTATTGTTTCATATATTAATATGAGTTTTGTATTTCATAAAAACTTATATGAATGTTGCTGAAAAATATTTGAAGAAATAATTTAAACGAATACAATCATAATATTTAGTTGATACATAAGTTTAATGTATAAATATATGACATGTTATTATATAATTAACAATATAAAAAAAATGTGAAAAACCAAAATTGTAGCATTGTACAACAAATTCTCTTACACAGTTTAAAAATTTAATGTTTTTGAATCCAATTTTATATTTGGACATTAAATAATTTAAGAAATAGGGTACCCATTGTAATGGAGATATTTTATAAAACAAGAAAAGCATTTTTCTATGAATTATATATTTAACGTTGGCTCAAAAGAGTAAAGGCTTTTTCCATATTTTGAACACATAATGTAGATCTTATTTGTTAATTTTACTTTAGAATATAAACGTTTTTAGCCATTGATCGATCGTAAATATACAATTTAAACTGATAGTTGTATTAGCCAGAGAATGAAAAAGCATTCGAAAAACGAATTAAGTTTGACGTTAGTTTTCATTCTATCTGTCTGTCTCTCTCTCTCTCTCTCTCTGTGGATGTTTTCCTCCATTTCGTTAATTCTTCCCCCCCCCACAATCCACTCCCCCTATCGGTAACTCTTCTTCTTTCCCCTGAAGAGCAAAAAAAAAAAAAAAAATTAAGGCCTCGATTTATTTCACGAACGTAACCATAAAACGAACGTTAAATTCAAGGTAAGACAGCAGTTTCGTTCTTACATCAAATTGGAAGTCCACTCTTTCATTCGATAGGAAGGAGACCCACTTAAGCCCCGCAGAGTAAATCCAAAATCGCATCGGAAGTAACGAGCCCAGCCGTAGCGCATAGTCATCCAAAGCGTTGAGCTCTTCAGGGGCATCAGGGGCTGCCGAGACGCGATTGCACGATAAAATTCACCACCAGGTGTCCGTTGACCGTCACCCCGGCATTTCATTTGATGAAGCCTGATGAGAAGCCAGGAGAGCATCTCGTTTGTCACTCACCTATGCGGACGCCGATCCTTTATTTTACTTCCTGGTGTCTGCTTTTTCTCATCCTGGCTCCTGTCTGACATTAGCTGTTTTTTCATTGTCTACAAAAATATTTTTCCTCATCAACGTATGCGTAACCTTCCCTTTGTCTCTTATCTCGATACACATAAGGGTAATAAATTCGCTTTTTATAAAAGGCATTATGCAGAATTATCTTCTTTATGTAATGTTTGACAAATCTCTGCGAAATACTTTTTACGCGTGTTTTTTATTCATAGTTTTATTGTCCATATTTTTCATGATACATTTTATACGAACTTTCTTTTTATAGAAGTCAGTATTCGTATTTTAAAGTACGGTAGGATTTTGATAGCATAACGATTAAAAATTAAAAAATAAAAAACCACGTATGCAGCAACATATTTAAAAATCTGCGAGTAAACTTGTAAATTGAATTTTATATATTTTTTTCGTATCTTTCTTTTATTACAAACTACTGATAATATTCATTTGGCAGATAACCTACATTTATAATTTTGCTAATAAATACTTTCAATTAGAATTACAAAAAGTTACAATATTAATGTACATTTCTTCTAAATAAATAAATTAGTTCCCAAGAAATTATGAAATTAACCTGATTCTTCTATTACTAATATATATATATATATGCGTGTGTGTGTATTTTTAATTATCTAATCATTAAGTTTTAAGTAAAATTTAATGAAAACTAGTTTTTTTCTTCATAGTTTTTTGCCAAAAAATTTACTCTCTTTCCACGCACTTGACAACATCTAAAACTTAGCATCCGCACTTGTATAACCACACTTGATTTTTTCTGCTTTATGAACAAGACCTACGAATATACTGGACAGTACTCAAGTCATTAGAAACTTATTACTCCATATCTAACTGGCTATTATGAAAATATGTCATTTATACTATTTTTTAAAAGTTTCGTTAGAGAGTCTACCTGTACTTATTCTTTTTGTTTTTATTGTTGTTAATCAAGAAGTTTTCTCGTTCTTCAAATTCCATGTCATTTTATATCTTCCTTTTCGTTTGGTTTTATTACTTGACTTTCTATTAAACTGAAACTGATGTATCAATCAATGTTTCTTTCTCTTTTGTTCTTTCCTATTCTCTTCACTTCTATTTGTTCAAATCTTTTGATCGACCGCAGTTTCTGTTTCATGTCTTGCTTTTATGAAAAAGCTGTTCCTTGCATCAAACTTTTGAAACCATACCTATCGCAAATGAAGGCAATTAAAAACTAATATGAAACCATTGAAATAAATTAAAAACCATTAGTATTATAGTATACTAGTACTCATTTATAATGTGATTTTAAAACGATTATATAACATTTTTTTAGAATAGAAAATTGCATTTTATTATGTTTCTTATATTTGAATCAAATCAATCATAAGGTATTCTATAATTTATTTTGTCATCGTAGAGCCATAAATATAAAAAAAAGCCTTTCCATCTTTTAAATTTTAACGCTATAATACAAAATTTAATTGTACTATTATTAATTTATCTATCAACCTTAAGCTATTATTAGATCTTATAAGTATAAAGTGATAATAATGTATATATTAGCAAGTTAAAGGAAAATTAAAAAAAAATTAGGTTGATTATTATCAGTTATGAGCGAAGAATAATAATATATCTTTAGAATTGAATAGTTATTCTATTTTATAAGAAAATAATTTAAAAAAAAAACCTAGAAATTTTCGGCTGTTTTCATTTTTATAATTTTTAATTTGTTTTTATTTATAAGTCTAATTAATTACAGTATTTCATGGAAAGTTTCGGAATGTGACTTTAGCTGAAGTTTACCCTCCATAAATATGATTCCCATCCTCAACTTTTTCATTTCAACAAATTTCCTCTGCTGTGCCTCTTTCCCTAGACTCCAGATTCCGAATCTCTGGAATTAAAATTTTTTATGAACTCTTCTTACATACCCTTTCCACTTTCACTCTTATGCCCTGCTATACAACTCCTAATAAAAAAGTTCTTATCTATTCGTTTGCGCTTTATCTTATTTTAAAAACTTTACGTTAATGAAACAATCTGTCTCTCTCCTCCGACTTCTAGTCTAAAAAAAGTTTCTCGCTATTTTTGATTTCATTTCTTTTCAACCATATACTTCTCTTTATTCCGTATTCCGAAACTTTTCGCCTCACATTCGAATTCATCCACATTCTCATTCGCTGCTTTCATTTGATGCTTATTTAACTTTCTATACAGCTTATGCAGTTGTGGACACATGGCACATATCGTTATCTCTGCTCAACTACTTACACTAATTATCGTTGATATTTAAAAGAAATATGATTATAAATGTTTGTAGAAAAGATAATTAACCTGAAATAGTAGTTCCAATTTTATCGGTAAAAATCTTGAATAAATTTTTTTCTTAATTTAATTTTCACCCGTGCTCTTTCCAGACATTATTCAGAGCCATTTTTTAAGCATTAGAATATAATAAATTCGGAGCATCGAACAAATTACTAGCAGTGGAAAATGCTTAGTTGCGGTTAAAGGATAATTCGTTCAATTATTTTAGAAAATCAAATTCGACTTTAAGCAGCACGTGAAATATATTTGTAATTATTCAGGAAAACTTATTTGATTAAGTTCAATCAGTTTTGTTAACGGTTGATTGAGACTAGTTAATATATGGAAACACCGCGGCATTCCACTAACGTTTAAAATCTATGTGACGTAATTTATACATGTTTTAATGCTCTCATTGCTCTAATGCCAGTAAGTTTAATATTTATGTGTCAAACTTGTGTTGAGGTTCGATAGCAACAATTGGATGAGTATAAATTTCTCATTTGTAGTTTAATAGCATTTTTACGACTCTTGAAATTTTACGCGAAGTAAATGCAAAGAGTGAACCAAATTACAAACGAGTCAAAATTAATGCCCATTGCATTAAGCTACGGTCTAGTCTCTCCTACTATAATAACAATCATAAAAATATTTTTATAATAATTGCATCAAGAATAATACACATGTTTACGATTTTTTAAACATTACCTATTATTTCGTTAACAAATCTATGCAATTTATTCGTTCACTTCAGTCTGCAAAATTGTCATTGTCCCCTGGTAAAAGTTATTCATTGGTGAAAAATGTTTTAAAAATATTTACCTACACGCGAGCTATCGTAAGTATTTGTACAAGTATTTTTTTGTTTAATGCAGTTATTTTAAAGAAGCGCGTTAAAGGATGTAACAAAATCAATATTATTCTAAGAATTCGTATTTATTTTGCATGCTTACTAGTTCGATGCATTGTTATGGGATAAAAGTCGATCCGATGATAAGTCGTTGCGAGCGAATAATAAAAGCTTAAATATTATTTTATCCGGGCAGATAATTCCAGGGAGTCTCTTCGTAATATAAAGGATACTTGAGAAACAAAATTATAAACATGTGCCGGAGATGTACTGCACAGTACGTATCTCTTATAGAAGGGAGAATGAATGAAGCAATTGAGGATACTTAGGATCGAAGCCGAGCTATCTGCGAAAGGGACAGCAAAAGAAGGACGCGTTTCGTTGCTTGGCCATTAGGAAAAGAGAGGCCCGATCGTGGCTATCGATAAGCCCGTTTGTAGATCCAAAATTGCCCGTAGAGAGCCCAGGGCCAATCTCCGGAGCTTCGATCGTGAATCCGCGGCCAAGGGGAGAGGGCCTCGACCATTGGCTCCTTGTGACCACAGGGGACAGATTCGGCTCGTACCTTTGATACGATGGGACTCGTGGATGGCGGCACTTACCATACAATACTCGCTGGTTATTATTATTATTTATTTATTTATTTTCTTTTTCTCGCTAATCACGGTGGATTAAAGGCCGCGGCTCGTGTACGCGCAGGGTACACGTACGCAGGCAGACGCGCGCACTTGTGCGGTGAGCTCATCGCAGCTGCCGCTACCAACAATCGAACTGCGAAATTGACGAGCCCCGGCTCTGGCTGCTTTACCTCCGTGCCGGAAACTTCTCCCGCAGATATGATACGCCAAGGATGAGAATTTTTTTCGTCGGTCTGCTCTCACTTTGCTTCTTGTTTTTTTTTTTTTTTTTTTTTTTCTTTCTATTCTCTCTCTCTCTCTCTCTCTCTCTCTCTCCTTTTTTCCCTCGGCGTCCGTCCTTTACCGCAGGAGCACGAATACTTTAATCGCTAGGCGGGTACGAACGCGAGCTGTTGCTCCTAGCGGAGCTTTTTTACACGAGACATACTTTTTTCCAATCTTCATTTTGCCTATTTTCATTTTACATAAAGAACAGCTTTCATTTATGACTACTTCTCTTCACTTAATTCAAAGTTTTTGTGACATCGGTGGAAGCATTATTACTCTTTAAAGTTCTAGCGCTGTCCTTACTTTTTCTATGTTAAATTTCAATTAAATTACTCTTGCTGAACTATCGATCAATGTGAATTCGTTTAATTTCGTCTTAGTAACAACATCCTGTCAAATCTTCTAATATTTTACATCCTACAGTTGAAACCTTCGCTTAAGCAGTGAGCTACATTTTCATCCGTGCAACTTGAGGAATTATAAAAGAAAATTTATTATTTTATAAAATAAAGACAGATAGGGTTTTTAATCGTAGTCAATGAATGGTTACTTAATTATTTTGAATCTCTTATCATTTATCCTAGAAAGTAAAATTTAGAAAATTTTATTACTAATAACCAATAAATACACTTTTTTAGTTTTTAAATTGTGTAAGCCCGAATGAATCTTTTTTAGTATATATAATTAACAAAAAAAATAAATAGAATACACTGCAATTAATAAAAATAAATTAAGCTTTGCGATGGTTGATTCGACAAATCAATGGTGCTAATTTATCCGACCTTCATAGTTTGCAGTCTGTTGCAATGACATTTTATTAGAATTTACTGAAGATGCTCTCTCTCTCTCTCTCTCTCTCTCACACTCAATTCTTCACCGTTTTCATTCATCAATATAATTAACATACACTTTAAATTGAAGTCGAGTAATTTTTTTCCTTTTATATTTATTTATTTCTACGCGTTATTTGAAATGTTTGGGACACTGAGGAATTCCAAAGTTTCTGGCATCTACGATTCTTCATTATCTTTTCAATTTTCCAATTTAGGCAAAGTTGGATCGTTGAGTTTAAGCTTTTTAATATTAATCCTTCATTATCTCTCATTTTAACAAAATTTACACGATGATTATTCGAGTTTTAAAAACGAATTTATTAGTTTACGAGTAATTTAATTTAAAATGAGAGTTTATTTCATCAAGATATTTTCTTTCAGTTAAATACGAGGAATAGATTTCCGTATTATGGATCACTTAACTTCAAGACACGGACCCCCTTTTTTTGATAATGTTCAATTGATGGCATATTTCCTTCATAATGTGAATTTAATGGAATTACTGTTTTAAGGATAGAGGATGAACGAATATACTATTTCTTATCCGGATAATAGGTTTAAGTATATGTAGCTTACAAGAGATCAATTTTTTACCAACATAAAATATAGATTCATCGTATTATCAGTGAACTTTACGACAAGATTATCTTCTATAATGTATAAGATTTATAACTTAAAGAGTCTACATTGTCTTTTGAAAATATTTCAACAGGACAAAAAAGTTTCTTATATTTATTTATATTAAATTTTTGTATAGAGTAAATTTTCTAAAAACGAAATTCAGGTTTCTCACACTAAGTACACTAGGTGTATTGGAGTGAGTATGTTTTTCTTTCATCGGTATCCATCAAACGTGTCGTCAACTTGGGAACTACGATATTTTTACAATTATTATATATTGCCAGGACAGATTTTTTAAAATTATTGATAAAGTTTCAGAACGAGTGCTTGAGTTTTTATAATTTAACTATTAGTGCAAAACTGAACTTCAATGGAAAGGCTTATTCAGCGCGACGACGGGTGCCGTAGCTAAATTAACAAATTTGCGAGAGGGCGAACGCTTATGTGGGCGCGAGCGCGAGCGAGAAGTAAGTGTGCGTGCATTGCGATGTGGTATCAATAAACCGGTGCACAAGTTGTGTGTGTGCGGATACGCACAGATAGATTTTAATTCTAAAGTGGAAAGCCTCACAAAAGGTAAAGCAAAACTTGAAATACATTTATGCGATCGATCTTAAAATCCGTCTCAGATTTATTAATACAAAGATAAAATTGTAGATGCAACTTTGTTTGTAACATGAAGGTAACATTATAAGGAAACAAAGCAAAACTCTTGCTTTGACAGAAATTCCCTACTCTGTAAAAAGTATAGCCTTAACAGCTTCATATTTCCACAACGTAAAAGCTTCATCATTGCGAAACGAGTCAATTTTACGCCAGCAAAATTTCAGCAGCCTTTACAAATATGAGCTGCCATTACGACTGAATAGCTTTTAATTCGATGTGGGCTCGAAAACAAATGCTTGTTGACTATTTGCCAGCAAAGAGGATGTACTTTTTCTCCACAAGCGTATCTTCACGCCATTCAATCTTTTTTGTCAGCAAAGATATCGTAGATAGACGAGCGGCTTCTAAGCCGGACATCCACTTCTCTTTTCGTCCTTCTTTCAGATTTAAAGGACGGCCTTCTTAAATATATCCTCAAACTTGCTCGATTACTTAGATGAATGACATAGCGTATATATTTTCACGAGAAAAGTTTCTAGCCACAATTACTATGCATGCCAAAAGATGCAATAGTACAAGTATCGTTTTTTAGGCTTTTATCTGATTTGATTAAAATGCATAAAAAAAATTTTCAGGTTATTCTTTGTTCTCCTTTAATTTTTGTTTTGAAAAGGTTTTTAGATAATTATTTAATGTACATTAGGCCTTTAATACGAAACTTAAGTATTGCATCATTATACGATGTTTGTTTTATACTTTTGAGGTAATTTATTTTTAAGCATTTTTTCTATATATATATATATATATTTCATTTGCTTTACATTTATTTATATTTCTTTCTGTTTTTAGAAACTTTAACGAACTCATTAACTTTTTATACTATAATGGCTCTTTACCATGTGTTTTATTTTTAATGAACTTGACAAAATTTTACTGAGAATATTTTTAAATCTTATTCATTAAAAAATATTGCTAATAATTTTTAATTTTTTTTAAATATTTGTTTGTAAAACAAAAAATTAGTCCCTTAAGAATATGCGCTTGCTTATTAAATAAATCAAAGAAGATCTTATGAAAATAATTAGTGAGAAATTTTTTAAAATCTAAGCAGTGATTTTCTTTCAGTATTAAAAAAGTATTTTATTGAATATAGCATTGAAAAAGTAATAATTCGACTTACTTGGCTTTATCAGCATTAATGCAATTTGTAATTGCGAATTAACTATATTTATAACATTCTAACTTAACCATAAATATAATTATAATATTTGATATGAAAAATGTTTCGTTTAATAAAACATAAATGACTTATTCGAATAATTGAATTTTACAATAAAAAATTGTTCTAAATTAAAAAAAATTATTTTACAAATAAACTTTGAAACTTCAGTCGTCAAAGATTAAAGCGATAGTATAGATTATTTGTAAAATCATCTTTTTAAAGCATAAAACTTGTGAAAATTAAATCACAGGTGTACATTTAAATATATATTCAAATAGAAAGATTAAAGAATTGAATTATGTTAATATTCTTGTATAGAAGCGCCTGTATTATAATATTATATTCAGTAATTTATCAGTAGTTTGGCTTTAGAGAATAGTTTTAGTGTAGTCGAATTTGTAAGCGCGGCAATATACATACATAAATAAATAGTGTATCAGAGTTAGAAATGACAATTTGGGTAGAATCAATAACATAATCATAGCATTATGGCGCATAGAGTTAAAGTTTTCCACAGCATTGGTAATTATTGAAATTCGTCAAATCGAATTATTAAGAATAAAGAGTCAATTATATCAGTGCATGATTAGTTAGTTAATGTCGTCTGTCAGTTAATGTCACGGCGTAAAATTGTTATTAAAATATTATCCAAAATTTATACGACATTCTTACTTTAAAATAAAGGGCTGGAAAAAATGTAACCAATTCAGAGAATGTTTTTTAATGTAATTAGAAATTACTAATTAGATGTAGAAGTACTAAAAATCAAGTACACACATTTTGAATAGTAATGAAAATTATGTATTTTAAAATAAACTAGGAATTAAAGTATGAAGCTTAAACTATGAACTATCTGTAATTTAAATGCATGATATAGAAGCTGATAAGTTTCTGAAATAAAGAAACGTATATCTGGTGATCCTTAAGCATATTTATGTATTTGTAATAGTATAATGGTATTTTTAATTAATGAATCTACAGAAGGCGGAAGAAAATTTTTGTAAAAAAATTGTTACTTCCTTCGTAAATTTTACAAATTAATTTACTTTACACTGTAGATTATTGCATAAAGAATTAATTTCCCAAAAGCATTTCCGTATTAAGAGCATAAGCCATGAATATCTGTATTAACCGGTAAAAGCTTTGGACTTAGGCATTAAATATCATCATATAAAGATATTAAAAAAATAATATTCCGTGATTAATTATCGTAGTTGTTAAGTGCATTTCTTATGAATGAAAATTTGAATTTGCATAAATTTTAGTTTTCCAAACTTGAAAAAACTTCCTTCTTGTTTCAAATTATCGGATAGCTATAAGCTATAATTTCAGTTTTTTAGTTGGAACACTTTTCGCACCGACTTCCGAAAGTCGGAAGTTGAGAAAGTGAAAAGCTTGTAATGAAATTCAATGTCTTAACTTATAAGCCACTTATCCATTACATCACATTAGCCCTTAGAAATGAGGTAAAGTAGTAGTGCGCGAGCTAACCTTAGCTATCAATTACCAAAAGGAGAGTGAGAGAGAGAGAGGGGGAGAGAGAGAGAGAGCTAGCTCTTTGTATTTCGCACAAGCTTTGCGTGCAGTATATTCGCCCCGCGTGTCCTTTGTGAAAATGGCAAAGCGGAGAGGAAATATGCAATTTCATTGACTTTGCTAAAAATACAAAGCGCCGGTCGAATCCAGCAGTGGCCGACTGAGGCCCTCGCGCGCGTATCTCAATTTCCAGAGCTTGGTGGCAGGAGGGGTCAGGAGGCAAGCGGAAAAGGATTATCGTCCCGTCTAAATATTTCGAAGGAATGAAAAATCAGGCAAGCCGGCTTCAGGAGCTCGATTCTGGAAAGGACACCTCCCGGGTTCGTTACCCTACTGTGGTCGGTGCGTCGCGAACTGCTGCGCCGCCGTTCGCATCCTATAAATTTGCCGGCTTTATCCATCTCCTCGTCTTTCATCTCTCGTCTTCGATAGCGTAAGAGATTTTCTATTGCGAAAGGCCGTACTTTCCTCTTGTTACGAGCACATCGGCTACAGCTGTAAAACCCGGCAGTTCATTCGGCTTTGTAACGCGCCCAGCTTATTTCAACCGTAATGTATACTTTGATTCCGGAAACTGGCAAATAAAAGCACACTGTGGAATATTTACGCTGCAACTATCGAGCGAAAGAAAACAATGGGTGCTTTTTTATTTTCTTATTTATGGAACTCTTATGCTAATATTAACACACTTAATTAGCGCACAATTTACTAATAGTTATACTCTTTACCTTCCGTTGAGAAAACTCAAAATGGTTTTTCAAGCGCTGCTTTAAGTGGCTGATAAAATTTTCAGAATTTTTCTCAGATGCCGCAAAGGAAAAACAAATGACAAACAAAAAATTATCGATTTTACAATTCAATACGACGAGTCCGTGTTATATTACTTTTTAAATCCAAGACGAAGAAATTTTATGGCACAATTAAAATGACATTAGCATTCGCTCCATTATATTTGCTTGGTGATCCCACCTGAGTTAAGTATCGTAATGGCTTGACATTTCATTCGAGTTATCAGTACAATATTGTCTCATGGAGAAAGAGTCTCATTTGGGAGAAGTAGTCGGAATAACGATCTTCGATATTAAAAAAAAAAAAAAGCGTTGAAAGACACGAATGTCAGTTCGCTTGTCCAATGTATAACCGAAGGCATATAAAAAGGACTAAAGCAGAGATACTTTCCGGGCGCAATATTACCGTGTAGAGCGTAGATTAAAATATCCGAGTGTTATAAATAGGAAACAGGGGCGGGTCGGGGGTGTGGGTGTGCGCGTGTGGAATACACATCATTATCGAGCGCTAGAAGCTCTCAGATGGGTGGCGGCTGATTTCAATCCGGCGTTAAATGTAGATCAGTGGGCGATGAATAATAATAACGCACTTTAAATTGAGAATTCTGCTTTAATGCGTGCACAAGGGCTTGGCGGTGCTCAGCCTCGGGACGCTCTGCATCGCCGAAGATATCGATAAATATAATAAATTTTATGTAACTATGGAATTTGTATGGGAGGCAAGACCGCGTTTATAACGGCGATCAATAATATTGGTAATTACGGCATGGTAATAAATTTGAGGCAAAGTTTATACTAGGTGACATATATATTTAAATAAGTAAAGTATATGTTTTGAAACTTCGCTCCTTACGCCGAAATTGTAACTTGAAACTATAAAATTTTTTCGATATTTTACAAACTCTCTTCCGAAAACGTAGTTTTATTTTGCATATGACCAAATAACTTAGAAAGTCTGCCTTTCAGCGAAAACGACTCTATCGCAACAAAATTTATCAAGAAATAAAAAGTAAAGCATAAGAGTAAAGCTGGCAAGCTTTTAATTAGGCTGTCAAGGATTTACCGGTCTTCGACAAACATAATTCAACTTTATTAAAAAGCCTCTCTTACTTGGGAGTGCCTAAATATTAACTTAATTCAGTTTATAACATTTACTTGATTATTGATAAGTGATAGAGTAGTGCGCCACCGATAATCGCTATCCATAATCAAAAGGATAAATTTAATAATTAACTGTTTTTTGTAAGCTTGGTAACGATTTTTTACGATGACTAGAATACGCATTATTTATGCATCGCATGCATGAAATACTTCAAATCCATTGCCTATTTATCAATGAACACATTGTTTGCATTATGATACTTTAAATATTAATACCTGGATTTTTTTTTTAAGGCTTTGAAAACTTGTTTGCCATGCAGTCAATGCAAAAATAATACACGCTTAATGGCAGTGTCAAGAAAGCTTCGGCACACCGAAAAGTACTATGAATCAGGAGAGAAGCACGAAGCCAAAATTGCACGGGGCAAATGTCCGAGTATTTAAAATTTTAAATGTTTACAGTTATCACTTTAATTGAACTATAAACAGAATAACTCCATCATATTTATGATAGTGCGATTCGAATGAAGTGCACTTAACGCTTCTGTGACCATTGAGTGATGTAACTACCTACGAAGAATTCAATGGATTTCAGTTCTTAAATATATATATATATATATATATATATATATATATATATAGTGTGTAAAAGAATCTCGACTTATTTAGAATTGATGACCAAATGAAAACATCCAGAAGTATTATAAATTTTGTAAATGCACGCCCTTACGGAAAAATTATTATTCTGAAAATATTCCGAGTTACATATTTGTACTAATAAAGTTACAAATATGCAAATTTTATTCTAGTCAAAGTAGAAGAAAATCGTAATTTTATAAAACGCATTATTGAAAACATTTATTCAAATTTTATTATTATAATGATGTGAATATTGTATAGTAAAATGTTTGCTTCTTAATATTTTAATTAAATGTTTCTCTACAACGCGATTAATATATTTAAAGCTTTGTTCAATTATATTAATCACCGGAGACAGCTAACAGACAATTTGTGTAATTATTACAATTACTTTTGTGCGCCCGATTGTTACAATATATAATGATCGCATGCAGATTTAAATTAGAATTCATGTGCAGTACGAGATATATACGTATGCTTTTTTGATGAAGTAGTTTTACGGGAAGAGCATTGACAAAATGTCAATAGCTAAAAGAATATTTTTAATTTTTTTAGTTCTACCTACATGTCTCAGGATGATTGATATATGAATTTATGTGATAAAAAAAAATTCAAACTTTATAACATCAGATATTTCCTATTGGGAATGACGCATTTTGTAAATTTCAGATCTTTCTCAGGATTGTAGTAAAAATTTTCTTTACCTAAAAAATATTATCTATTTCAAAAAAATAATCCCAATTGATTGAAGTATTCATTTACTATCGCTTTTTAAATTTTGACATGTTTCTAATTTCCGAGTTTTTTAGCTCATAAAAGATAGTTTGGAAATTATTTTTTTTTGCTTAAAAAATTATAAAAAAATAAAATCCCTTAAATCCTAAATGACAATATCTCTCCGATTTTTGTTATAATTCTTATTTTGGTAGGCAATAATAGAGTCTATTTTAATATTGAAAACGCAGAGTATGCACTACATCATTTCTGCTTTGTAAATAACAATATAATTTTATGTACTTCAATAATAAAAAATATAATATCGTGTTCTTAATTTGATAACATTGTATTGATTGTTATGGAATAGGCAATCATAAAAATATTTTATATGTAACAATTTTTAAAACAGATTTTATTATTTTATATTTAAAAATAATTAAATCTAAACGTTTCATTCAATTACACATTTCAGTAAATAAACATAAGTATTTAATTGGTATCCTACTTATTGTTATTGTTTGTGTTGCTTAACTTGCATAAATGAATACCGACATGCCTATAATTTATTTTATTTTTCATTCGTAGCAATCATAAATATAATGACGAATTTGGAATAATGATAATTTACTAACAAGTTTTTGCAAAAAGTAAAAATTACATATATTTTTATAATACGTTATTTTTTCTTTAAATATAATATAATGATATATAATAAATAAGGCAAATAGTAGTAATAGAATTGTGTGAATTTCATTTATCTTTATTGTAATAAAAAAGTATATTAATTATTTTTAGTCATCTTGTGTCTTATGATCTTGGCTTACAATTCATTATGTTTTGATGAGTTTTTTTCTAAGTAAATTGTGAATTTTGAATAAAGTTCCCTTATAAATATTTAAATTAAATTTAAGAGAAGCTTCGATTAAAAAACGAATATTGTGGAACTATTTACAAAAAATCAGCTTATAAAATGATTAAGAAATAATGCGAAGCGCTTCCTTATTACAATATGGTATTGAAAGATGATTTTTAAATAATTTTAGACCGCTTTGCCGTGTAAAGTTTCCGAAAAAAATTATCTTAAGTTGAATGTGTGCTCTCGTTTATCAATATTTAAAACATTTATAGTTTAAATGAGTATAGGAATTTTTTTTAAATAATACATCATTAAATATATGTATACACATCGTTGTTATAAATTATAAAAATACGGACCTTTTTATTACAATTTTTTTGCACATATTGTTTTTACAGTGAATCAAAATATCAATATTCGTAAAAGCAATTATTCGAAAGAAAATGTTTGAAAATACAAATACTGTGAATATTTCTGTACCCTAATGGATATCCATATTTTAACTGATGAATAAGTGTTGCCATTATTTGTTGTCATTGTAATTAAGACTACAAGCACCGTCGACAAAAACTACAGCAACGACTCACATCAATACCGTGTGTATATTAATACAAGAGCTTTTGTTTGCCAGATTCATCATTCTGATTGCTCGATAAATAATTAGAGGAATAAATAAGCCGAAATTTCTATGTCATTGAATCTTCATTTATTGCATCTTGTTCGATCTACTAATCGATAATACGTACGATACCACAGTTTTTCGATCCTGTCTCTTTACCCACGAGCCTTCATCTCGTGGCAATATCACGGGGAACCTCATCTCTCGTCACAGCAATGGATTTATATTCCCTTTAAATATTAAAAAAAATCTCGTGCAACGTTTGCTTACAGGATAACTTTTACGGGTCCTTCGTACAGTAAATCAAGGGCTGGCTGCCCTCCGATCCGACTGACACTCATATTTCATACCTTCTGTATTTCGCATTCTTTGCCTCGTCTTATTAGTTGTCCCGACAACGATTAATTTTCTATCCAACTATTACAATTTTTTTTCTTTTAATTCAAATACTTCCTGCAGCTTTGAGTTTTTGCAGTATTGAACAGCAAACGTATACAAAGCAGCCTGTGAATTATGTGAGAAGTACGCGGAACTTTCAACTTTCATCGAGAGGCAGATTCAGTTCCATTACTCCACAGCAACGCAGTGACGGATTAAAATTCAATTTAAATCGTTTAGCAATCATTATTTTAAGAAATTGTAATCATGGTAAATAGCATTACAGCGCAACAGCAATGTGTATACAACTTAGAATCGCTCGATGAATTGCACAGAACAGCGCTTTCCTTGTTTACGCGCTTGTCGTCACATTTCCATGAATAATGCCGTTAATTCCGCGACTTTCGATCGAACTAACGACACCGAATAGGGATTCGTAGCGTGGCATTGCAAATCGAGAGCGCTCATAGAGTACAGGAAAAAAATAATTAAGTCCCGAGCGACAAATGATCGGGAATAAAGGTAAAAATCATTCGATTTCGTTCGCTCATTGAGGTTTCACTTTTAATTTCACAGTGTTAGTCACGCCGGTTTTTGTAATTCAACGTAATAGAGGAGCGAGGACTAGTGCTCGCATTTACAAAAGCAAGTCCCATCTGATGGAGTTATTTTTAAATATACCGACGGGTACGCGCAGGATGGGAGAGCGAGTTCAAGAGGCGTGGGAATTTATGCGGGCGCACGGGGAACTCGGCCGCGAGGCGTCGATCGCTAAAATAGAAAAATTCTGCTCCCATTTCCCGGTCGACTTAAGTTTTTCCGAGTCTTCCACCTTAAAATACCCGTTTCTTGTACGCAAGATTATATATGCCTTCTGAAATTTATTGTTCATAAAAGATTTTTATAGTTATAAAATCACTCAATTGCATTTTATGATTATTCACATGCAAACTTTGGTAGATAGTTTTTTATGATCCGCGAGATCCATAGTACTTACAGGCATCTTATATTTAATGAAAACTATCTTTTTAAAATGATTCATGATTTATCCCCTTGGATTTATAAGGCATCAGCCTTTAATAATAAATCAGTCGAAAATTTCTTACTACTTGCATTTTGCTTTAGTGAGATTTAAGATCGATGCAGGGAACTGAAAACGTGTTATGAATTTTCTTTTTGTAATTACAGTAAGATTAATTTAAAATTTTTTGTATTTCTTACGCTGTATTTTACAATACAATTTAAATCTTGAAGAATATCGAAATAAGGTTCAGAATTACAGAGGAATGCTTAGATTCTTTTTTTAAATTTAAAATTGAACAACACGTGCAATAAATCACCGCGAGAATTAAAATTTCATGGCAATTAGCTTAGCCTCACAAGTTGAACAATAAAAACCCCACGTTCGGTTAAGTACGTTATTTTGAAAAGCTGAGCCGCTCGTTTATTGTCCGAATCGAGTCAAATACTGCAAGATCCGCGCGGCTCAAAAGTAATAAGTGCTTGAAAGTAAGAGTAGAACAACTGGACAGGAAGGGAAAAGTAAGCCAATCGTTGGTTATTCGCCAAACCCATACTAGATTCCCCGGATCTACTGGATTTGCACTAGGATAAACATTAATGCAAGAATACAGACGCAGAGCCCAGGAGGTTCGATTAAAACAAAGAAGAGGCTAAATGTGTCAGTCTAGTCCGGTGACGCTAACAAGAATGGGTAAAGAATAGGGTTGGCACACTTTTCGGGGATCAATGCCATCGCAGCGGCCTGGATTCGGCTCAATGGCGGCTTCATGGGTGGCTGGACATCGGGGCTCCTACCGCGGAAGCGACCTGCGACAACGCGTTGTGAAGCCATGCTGGGGCAGTGGGTCCGATCGATCTACAGCAGCCCGCGGGAGAAAAAGAAGCTTTGTAATTGACTCGGGTTTTTCTCGGCTGCCGCTGCTGGCTGCCGAGCCGACGGGGGAGATGATGGCAATCGCAGGTGTCAGGCATGCACGCGAAGGGATGAAGGGCCGGGGCTTGGAACTCCCGAGCGAGTGAGACCTCGTTGAGAACCTGGCCGTTTTTCCGCTTCTGCCCTTTCTCCACCAACGAGGAGAGACGCCTCTAACGTTGCGAGCATCATCCTGCGCTTTTTACAGACAAACTCTTCGCTCTGGAGAACGGCCCCCCTAAGTCCCCGTTGATACGGAGGCAGCTCGGAAATTAAATTTCGAGGCGTTATTTATAAGGCGAAAGTCATGTGGCGCTCGCTAGCTCAATTGTTGAAATATTTTTATATGTTTCTGCATAAATAATACTGGGGTTCTTTATAACTGCGCGTCTTGAGCATTCGCTTACTTACGACTCGGATTTATCAATATTTCGTTGTCGTGTGAAAAATTTATGTTATATTCGTATATCATTGTTTGGCGTGATAAATATTGTGTAAATTAAACTTTCATAATCATTTTTCATAAACATTTGAAGGCTCGTACGGCATGCGAATTTATTTTTCATGTACTACGTAGACCCGTTGATCTTAAAAGCTTCTGAGAATATAATTTACTATAGACTTTTATTTTTTATTGTTTTAATCATTATCCCTTAATTAGCTGTCAATATAGAATAAGATTTTCTTAAGAAAAAAAAAATAGTTTTATTAAAAAAATTGTTTTAGTCGTGTTTTCTATTTATTGAGTGCAAAAAAATAATCATAACTATTTTATATTACAATAATTTATTTTTGAACTCATAGCCTTAACTATATGACTGATATAGTAAAAAATTCGGCAGTTTATTTCATTTGTTATATTTAAAGTAAAAATTCTGAATTCTATACTAAACTAATTATATTAATTATAATTAAGCTGCTAAATTTGATAAATAATATATTTAATAATAATAATATTGATACATTAATAATATATTTAATTATCGCGCAGTTAAAAAACATTAATTTTAATTGCTGTAATTTTCAATTTTATGTTAAGGTTATATAAAGGCTGAATAAATTATAAATTTTCGGATTTTTGGGTAAATTTAAATAATATAACACGAGAATATCAAAGAAATTAAATCATGGAATAGAAAAGTAGTAGTAATTACTCTGAAGCTTTTTGGTGTCACCCAACCGGGTAATTTTGAACCAGCAAGTTAATTGAGAATTAAACTACCACATAAAACATCGAAATATTTTCACGTTGAGCACACGATACCGAAAAAAAAATGCAAGCAGCAGTGATCAAAGATTCCCTTTGTGGTTCTGCTATGCTTAAGTGTTAAGCAAGTTTGCGAATGGTACGGTAATTCTATTGTTGTGAACAATGAATGGTAAATGAATATTTTTGTTAGTCACGGCTTTCTTTTAAATTGAAAAAAATTCGTAGCGTTGCAATACGATTATAAAGTGTCCTTACGCATGGGCATTAAAGAGCTATTTAAAATTAATCCAAAGATTACAAACTAATCTTTAAAAGTGTTCTAAAACATTAAAATTTATATAAAATTTCAGATATCTTACCAACTGTGCATTAAATAATCAATAGTTTGTAGATGTTTCTTGCAGATGTAAAAGCTGCATAAGCTGTTTGAAATGTGCAATACTACTAATGGTTCAGAAATAATCTTCTCTGAAAATTATTTTTTTCTACACGGTATAATTTTTTAAATTGAATACTTGCAGAGTGAGGACAAATTATAATATATACATTATTGTTATTAAATATTCGAATTGCTAGGAATGAATTTCAACCTTGGCTTTCGTAAGAGCTATAATTAAGGCTAAGGCTTTTAAAAAAAATGAATAATGATCTTGAGTTAATATTTATGCACTTGCTTCTTTTACATATACAAGTTTTTTAATTAATACTGTTAATAGAACCGTGTTAAACATTATTTTGCTTTATACGCATTGAAAGTACGTTATAATTAGGGGATCGTAAAAAGTCAGAATGTCATTAATCATTCACTTATAAGGATTAAACTTATGGAACAAAAAACTCTAAAGAATTAGTACCATAATAATAATTTTATATTCCATAAGAAATGTCGTCATATTTTTAGCTTCAAAATTTAGCTATTATGTTTTTGAATTTAACGTATGCTCGTCTGGCATAAAATCGAGCAAGGCTTCAAATCTCGCAGAGAAAGTGACGATCCACTGGGGTTGCCAAATAATCTACCCTTACGCGTCGTATCCAATGTCGTATCGACATCGTCTATTATTCCGAGTAGGCTCTAGTACTCACGGAGAGAACTGGATTTTTGCCGCAAACGCTGATCGCAGTATCTTAAATTTCAACTAACTGCCAAGCCGCGTTGTAAAATTTACATAGAGTCGAACCCAGGGCGCAGCTCGCTGACTAGTGAAATTCACGGGAGGTCTTTGGCGACGTAGGGGAGGCAAAAAGACATCGGGGAGCAGAGTCGGGGTCGTGTAAATCGCACTTAATTAACGAGCCGAGCCCTTCGCTCCACTCGAAAAACGTCCCCGTGTTCCATTGATACCGAATCGAATGCGTGGACATCGGCAAGTTTTAATCAAACGATCTCTCAAATCCTATCCAATGCTAATGAATATCCGATTAGCCCGCCAACATCGAGAGCGATTCTCTCCGACTGCCAGCTCGGGGAGAAAAAGAATTTGGGGCTTGCGACTTCGTAGGCCCGGGAACCCTTGAAATCCAACTGCTCGGGATTACCCGATCGCCGTGAGCTTCCGTATACTTGGCTGGGCCTTTATCAACCAGCATCCGAATCCACGCGGAGAGTCCGTAATTTAAAAAACTTTGGACCCTCAAGGGATTAATAGACCCCTCTCGGGGTCTATTTTTTGAAGGCTTGGTACTCGCGACTTAAATGTCACAGCTTACCGCTTAGCGTTTGAGCAAAGAATGCGCCCGCATTTTCTGCCAGGCGTTAGGTACTCCTCTTGAAAGCATTATCCTGTTTTAGCCTTCTGTAGGTTAAGGGACTTACATATATTAAAGCTTAAACTTAGATTAAAGCTTTTATCGGCTGTTCAGACATATCACATTGTACCTGGCTAAGGGCAATGATGTAATCGAATCTTTTTCTACTAGTGCCTTAACCATCGAGTGCACAGTTTTACTTGAACTATTTTTTTGTCCTATTGTTATGTACACTCAATTGAAAAACAATGTCATCCAATAAATTGTCAAAAACATGAATGGTTAAAATGCAGATGGAGCATAAATGATTGGTAAATTTGACTGGTATTACTTCAGGCGTTTTATTTTGGGATTTTTTACTTGGAAATTTTCTACCCAACTTATGGCAGCTTTTATTTAACTTTCGCAGTTAGGAAGATAATTTTTTAGCGAATTGTCTTTTCGCTGATCGATAAAATTTAATCTGCCAAATAATTTGTCAAAATTGAACACGTAAAGGTCATTCCCGCTTATAACTGCTTCTTTATGTAAAATGTCTTTATAAAACTCTTTATCTACATAATGCTAACTATAATTATATATACATACATATTTACAAGACTGAAGCTGCAAAAGTTTAAATTGTAAAAGTTTACGAAAAAAAAAAAACATTACTGTTTGCAATAATAGTTTAAAACAAGTTGGTTCTAAGTTGCAAAGATTAATGAATCTAATTCGGAACAGGCATAACTGAAAAGTAAACACGAACTTGAGAAATTATTTCAGCCGAAACTTGATAAGTCTTTAAAATTTTCCATTCACTTGATTGTTATTTCATTATCTACTATTCTTCGTACGTCCTCCATTCGGTAGACGTTGAAAAAACTCAGAATCAATTTTTTATTAATGCCATGTGGGTAATGACCAATACAGCGAACATTTATTACTGTTAACGAGCAGAAAACTCAGCTCGCTGAATTATGTAAAAGTTCTTCTCAAACAATTTAAGGCAAACATCATGTACGGAGCGTGTGAGGTTTGAACTTATAATTTACATTACTTCCCCGCCTTGATTCAAAAATTAGCTACGCGTATACGCTCCAACATTTTCTTACCCTGTCAATGTGCGAGGTAAAATAAGTATGAAGACAGATGCAGAAGGAATATGCTTACGCTTATACGTGCAAGTAGACAAGTGTTTGTCTATGTTCAACTGAATAACAACGAGAGAGAGAGAGAGAGTGAGAGAGGAGGGGAGAGAGGGTGAGATAGCAGGAGAAGGAGCGAGGAAGAAGGGGAAGAGAACACGAGAAAGTGTAGAGTTAAGCACCGACTTCTAATCTTTTGTGGAATCTTTAAGCCACTTTACTAGAGCAAAAACGCACTACTACTTGGTAGCCTTTTACCAATATTTCTACGCCATTCAAAACATTTCTAGATATTTTCACGGATGAAGTAAGCGGCTGAGTAACTAAAGACAAACCGTTAGAGCACATTTGTTAAGGGTTTCAAATGTAAACGTAAATTTTCATTTGTATCTAAAAATAATATAAACCCGATATACTTTAAATATATTTAAGAATAAAAAAATAACGTTTTTATAAAGATGTAATAAAAATGTGGTGCTATTTGTTTTATGTATGCGCAGTGTATCTGAAATTGTTTTAATTAATAAAGAGAATTTTTTCAAAAGGCCTTAAGAAACGTAGCAGAAAATCAGAAAATAATTGTACTAAAGATTTTACATGCCATAATTTTGTATTTCTATTGTATAAAAAAAATTAAGAAATATAAACAATACACAAATAATAATAAAATACAATGTTAAAAAAAATATAAATATAAGAATTTTCAAATTTTTATTATCTGAACATTAAATTTGTTATAATGTAATGCAAATTTACCATCTAAATAATACTAAATATAAAGGAATTGTTTTAATTTTAGAAAATAAAGTTTAACGTTCTTTAAAGAAAGCTATTAACAATTTTATGTAAAGAAATAGCTCAAACTATAAAAATAAAAACTTGTAAATTGGAAGCTTATAGTTATTGTTACTGTTAAAAACAAAAAATGTCTTACTTTAGTTTATTTTCTCTTATTTTCATGCTTGTTAGGTACGCATAAATTCATTATAATAATTACATCGAGGAATCATGGTCATGTTCTATTTCATTTGTAATTATTTTAATACTATCTATACACCATCGCCTTGTATATCTGAGAAAATGTTTTTTTTTAACTAGTGCTGTTATAATATTTTTTCGACTTACCAGTGTGCATAACAGAATTACACAATGATTACAAATTTCAAATTAAATACTTGCAGAAGATACAGAAAGCTTATTTTTAGCTTTATACATCTTACATAAATTAAAATCCATATTAATTAGCTTAAAAAAATTAACTTGTTTATTTTTTATTTGTTTATTCTCTGAAGGTATATTTTAAGATTAAATAAAATTATGCGGTATGTATAAAATATTAAAATTCATTAATATCTGAGCGTAGTATCGAGTATGTTATTCGACCGCGAAATACTTATACATATGAAATCAAATGTTAGCTATATCAAACAAAAGTCATTCACTTTTATTTTAATAGTTCCAATTATTTTAATGATTTCAAAGCCGCGATATTTCATTTTCCACAAAATATATGTCTTCCAAAAGTATGTCACTCGTGTAATTTATTCTTTTGCAATACATATGAATTTTGGATGTTGGATATTATTATTCCTTTTATTAATTATATATTTAATCGAGTGCGTATGTGGGAAAAATTCGAAAACTTTTGAAATTGAAATAATAATTTAAACTTGATCATCTGATGTCATACTCAGCCATGGAAATTTATTTCACATTTTATAATATGTAAATAACATGAAATAATAAACTTTGTAATAATACTTAATATTTGCACGTAACATCTTGTTTAATAAAATGTAAAATTAATTTAAATACTTTCTTTTTTATAATGCAGAATATAATTTCGAATTAGAATTTCTATAAAGTAAAAGTTATCCTTTGTTCTTAGATATTAGTAATTTCTATAATTCATACTCTAAAGATTTCATTTTTGAAATTGTACAATATGTTTGCTTTAAATTATTTCAGTCTTAAAGGTAGCACTCACTTATAAATATTTCTTAAGTTATTTTAATTTTGATCAAATTCACTTCGTAAATTTAATAAAATAATTTGAAGTTCTACGTGAATAAGAGAGGCATAAGTGCAAAAAGGCCTAATGTCAAGTTTTGCAAATTTCACGGGATTCTCTCACGTTACTTCCAGGTAATATTGTTCAATTACGATACTATTAATTGAGTTGTGTATTTTTAATTGCATAAGCTATAAAATCGTTGCAGGATGAATGAGAAAATATGTACTTTGAATTTGCATCGTGCAGGACTTTAATAATATCAGTCGTTTCCTTCGCCTCGTTCCCTTTAATCTTTGATATTCGCTTGACGGAATGAATTCCATTCGATTCAACGATTTATTAGTCTACCATACTAAAGCCCACATTGGCCATCTCCAATAATTTAATTAACATTTAAAGCAAGTCCATTGGCTCAACGGGATCCTGGCCAAAAGGGTTTTGGCCCTTTTTTTTATTTTGTTTTTGTTTTCTCACAAAAGCGCATGCCGCCCAACTAGTCGGCGTTAGCCCTGAGAAATCGAATGCAGGGGGGCTTTGCTCATCCAACGGCAGCGGCTGGATAAGTCGGAGCGGAGAGCAGGTCAGGTAGTAGAGCGCGGTAGGTGTCTTTTGATAGTAACCGAAATCGATGCCCGATGCTCGCGAGGCATTCAGGGAAATTTCTAGGGCGATGGCTCCGAGAGAGAGAGAGAGAGAGAGAGAGAGAGAGAGAGCCGCGAGCGGAGGGTCGAGCTCGGCCTCCTCGTTGGGCGCGCCCTCTCGCGGCTGAGTGCCCCGAACGGCCCCGAGGGAGGTCCGTCCCTCCCACTTCCGGGACTTGCCTCCTCTCGCGGGGCGGGGGGTCGCTTCGGTTTTTGCGCCCTCTCCCCCCGCGGCAGCGCCATTCCACCGGGGGCCCCCGACGGGCCTCGAGGGCCTCAGCAGCCCTGGGCTTGCTTAACTAGGCCATTTTTTATTGCCTCGCCACTTGAGGACTGGCGGCGGATGTAGAACCGCGTGGGCAAACAGACAGCACTCACAGGCTTATCCACGCGAGGCAAGAGAATCATCCAAGCCTCGCGAGAGGATTTATTTTGCGATATTTGCCTTACCTTATTTATATTAATGTTACCTCGTATTCGTGCCCCTTGTCCTTGAAGTGACTCGGAGGCTGAAATGAAAGAGTGCGTTTTTTAAATTATGTTGAAACCGCGAGTGATTCTTATTTTCAATGCTAGCAGTTTAATTATCGTTTTCTTAGTACTGTATGCACTACTGAATAGCGTCAATTATGTTCGTTCGCTCCAATTCTTAACTTATTATTCTATCCAGGCGCTTTGCTGCTTATATATCAAACCGAATAAGTATTTTTAATTTGAGAGGTAATATTTCGTCAATTGAATTTTAATTAAAAACAAAAATAAAAAAGCACTTTCACTCGCTACAATACAATTTACCACGAAGAAAATGCTCGACATCGAGATATTTTTCCTCCGTCGAAGCGAATTTTCGTGGCACCACGAGTAGTTAATGTAAGTAAATATATCACTTTGGAGCCAGTAAGTTTGTTAGACTTTTTATGTTTAAAAACTCTGATTTTTAACTCCACTATTATTAGAAGTTGCAGCAGTTTGTGTTAAAAAAGAATTAAAGGTAATCGAATATTTTTTTTTAGTTGAATGGATCGTTCGATTATATTTTATGTAGACATTAAAATTATTATTAAATTATTGTGACTAATTATACATAGTGCATTGAATGTAAAAGTGCCAATGCAAGTAACGCTTTCTGACATTACTTGCTTTCCCTTCTTGGTTAACATTTAGTATTTTATTTAGTAAAGATTTTAGTTGCGAGGACCAATACCTGAAAATTGCAACAGAAGTAATGCAAGCGCCCTAATTGTAATGAAAGTAAGCGAGGGAACTTATCCTAATTCAAAACTTATCCTAATTTTGTTTAATTTAATTAAATGTGTAAAAATAATATAATTATCTTTCTTGATTATGGAATAAATATCTAGTGAACCGTAATCGCTTAAGAAATACTTACAAGATTATAAGAGATGGTAAATGTTATTATTTCGTGGTTACTTTTCTTCATTGTAAGATCAGTAACCAGCCTTGAACTTTCTGATATAAGTTCACCAAGACTGTAGTGTATACCTTTAGAATGTAAAATTTGTAATTAATTTCATGTTTTATTGTTTGAAGCTTTAGTCACGTGAGGACATGATTATTTTACCAAAATTTTGTTTTGGTAAACTGTAAGATTCCACGTTGTTCCTTAAGTTTTTTTACGGGTTTGCATAAAAAATTCCGCGAACGTTATAAAGAGGATTGCACGCAATCAACGTATAATATTACTTTCATTTCTATCATTGCTCCTAAATAATAATAAAAATCAAAGTAATACACACACAAATATATATATATATATAGTTATAATGGAGTAATTATAAACATTTCATTGGCCATTGTTCAAATTGTAAATTACATGTTAAATTAAAAATTATAAGTATAAATATATATAAGTACAGTGTATCATAATCGTGCGTGTATAGCATTAGAGAGCGAGCATAGAACAAAGTTAATATAAGTATGATGAATGAAAATCCTTTGTGCATGTAGTGAAAATAGGCAGAAGTACAACTCCGAGGTAGAAAATTAATGAGCTAATAACAAGAACAAAGAAAATGTACAAAATATCTGTATTAAAATTCACCAAACATATGAGGCGAGTTATATCTGTAGATTGTTAATTCAATTACGGATGCGACACACACGCGTCGTATTCTCTTCGAGAGGCCCGTGACTTTTTTCTCCTGCATATGCGGAATTAAGAGCTCACCTTCGGCTTTGACAGTCGAAGGCCTCTCTATTTATTTAGTTTACTTATCCTTTTTCGATTACCTTCTCCTGGGTTTAATTTAAATCTACGTCCTTACCCCAATATTGCGCTCGTTTAATCGTTACATTTATACTGTTAACAATTCTCCAGCTTCTAATTCACTTTAACGTTAATTCCGCAAAGGATTAATATTAATTTTCAATTCTGACAGCTTCTTGAAGCACATTTTTACTTCCTTATTTATTTGAAGACGAGCATGAGACTCACGTTTCATCTCTTAGATAGGAAGTCTTTGGAATCATTGTTTAATTCAAGATAAAGTGCGCGTGAATGAAATAAAAAAAAAAAAAAGTCGTCTTACTGCACTCGACTCATTCTGTTCAAGTGATACAGATTTACCACCACTGTTATTTTAGTAAGCACTTACAAAATTAAGACTGCTTATAATTTCAATCATTTTTCCTTGAATCAATTGTAAATATTATTTGATTTCAATGAAAACGTGTCGGAACATCCATCGGAATGCTATTCTTCATAAAAGTTATACATTTATTGTAAAAATTAAAATGCCTCGTAAATTCTACGCCACACATACGTACGCATGACAGACACATACATGGGCTTTCCGCTTTTTCATTTAGATAGATCAGATACACCGAGTCCACCGCTTAAGTATTGCAAATGCTCACCATTTGTTATTTATTTTTATCCCACGTGCCGTATATTTTTAGCAATCAACATTATTTTTATAAAATTTAAAAAATTAGCTTTAAAATGTAGACAATGTAAAAAATTGTAGCCTGTAAAAAGTTAAGGATAGAATTTATTTGGTAACGGAGAAAATAAATTTAGCTTATTTACATTTTCTTGAATAATAAAAATATAATAATTATCGTTATGAGATTGGAATAATTTAATAGTATACTTCAAGTATAGTTTAACATTTAGAATTCATTTATGTAATAACATTATTTAATCGGAGTTATTTTTTAAGCTTAAATTTACATTTCTTTGTCTGAAAATACCATTAATTGTTTTTATTAAAATGTTTTTTAATGACTTAAAAAAAAGAATGCTTAAAATTTTGTTTATGAATAATATCATTTATAAATTCTATTAGAAGTTTGCGAAAGAATCGGTGAGACGTAGAGGGAGAGGGAGAGAGAGAGAGAGAGAGAGAGAGAGAGAGAGAGAGAGAGAGAAAAAATTAAAAAATTTTTAATAGTAGAATGTCAAGAGGATTCGATGCTGTATACGTAATTTACGTGGAAGTTAAATTGTTTGTTTTGTTAATACCACACAAGTGCATAAGAAATGCAGAATACAGAAAATAGCGTACAAATGAGCTTTCGTATATTAGAAGCGAGTTATTGTAAACAAGGGATCTGTAAAGCCATTTGTGAGGTCGGTTTGTTAAGAAATGAGAATTTTATGTGTATGCAGACCTCAATCGGATTAATTCTAGCGACATTATATTTCATTATTTTGAAGTTGCCTTGTTCGAAAGACAGCCGGCATACATAAATTAAATTAAAAAAAAAAAAAACTATAAAATTGTGAATAGCATTTAAATTTATCTTTTCGCTAAATCAAAGTTCAAACAAAAAAAAATTTAATACATTTTCATTTGAATACAATTAAGTGTTCATTGTTTATTTTAATAACAATCATTTGAAATAATCGCAGATTATAGGATAAAAAGTCTTCCTTCTTACAAAGGTGAGTTCAAGCTAAGAACCTTTTTATAACAATTATTCAATAATATTTATTATCCAACATTTATTACTTAAAAATAAACATTTATTGAAAAATGTAATAATTAAAATAATAAAATCAATATCAAGCATATTTAATTAGATTTTTTTTGAGCCACTCTAAATTCCAATACCATTTCTTATTAAAAACTTTTATATCATAACATTGCTAGTATTTTAATATAAATTAAAATTTTTTAAATAAATATTACTAAATAAATATTACTACTATAAATAAATACTAGTATCGAGTGATCTTGAAATAAGTATACTTTCAATTTAATGAAAATAAATATCATTTTTAAACAGTATTAAATTTAAAGCTAATTTAATATTTAATATTAATTTTAAAATTTCAATTGCACGAAACATTTTGAAGCAAATATGTGCACATATTCACTCAAGCATGTAAGTACAATAACCTTCCGAAGTATTTAAGCTTTTTTTTTTATTTTAAACTACACAAAGACTTTAAAATACGCTTTTAAAGTTTAAAACTAGAGTAATAAGTATATTTAAATATTGAGTATAAAAAAATTTTAAAAATGTTGGTTTCGTTATTTTTATAACATGGAGAAATGCTATTTCACAAATTTTGAAACAGATTCCACAATTTTTATTTTTAAATATTTTATGTACTTTAAATTACGATGGTGGGTAAATTTAGATAAAAAAATGTCTTTGTCAGATTTTATTCTAAGAAAATATCCATACCGAGCCTTTGTTTTTCTTTGATTTCTTAGATGTGCATCAAAATAAATGGCAAAAATGTTAATATCATCTCTGTTTCGACTAATAATAAAATACGGTATCGGTCGCTTGGCATGGTTGAGGATCATCTGGACGGCTCGAGGGATATCACATTTATAACTCGATCTTATATCTTTATTACTCGATATTGTATCTTGATCAAAATATTTAAACGATAGCTTTTATATTACGTTGTAAAATTAAGTGAGGCCCGTTTCATCGATACCGTACAAACATCAGCGTAATCATTCAAAATGAGATCGACGAACCCATTTCATCTTCGTAAAAAGTTAGGAAAAAAATAAAACAGTATCGCGCATACGAACACTTTCCAACACCCAACGAAATTGAATTAGACGCATGGGGAACAACGAGCGCGGAATGCGCATTAACAAAGCGCTTTGGAAGTAGAATTTTAGGCAAGGAGAGGAATGACTTGAAAATAAATCCAAACCGGGGGAATCGCTCCAATCGCAGGCATTCGTTTAATGCAAAATAGCTTAGGAGTATTGGTTTCCCGTTCGGGGTTTCGAATCGGTTAACGGCTTAATTATCATCGAGCGACGAGGGCAAGAGTTCGTTAATCGGGGAGCGACGCTTGCCAGGCCGTTTCTTATTAGCAGTGCGGATGTTGTTCGGTCCGGTGCTCCGACCTCCTGCCCCTCGGCCCCGAGCTGTTGGCGGTGGCTGAATTCGCCATTCCTTTGGCGCAGCCAGTCGTTGACCATTACGTCCGATAGGCCGGATCCGGCAGGGACGCGTGCGAATGACCCCCGGGATCGACGCGCGTCAACGCGAGACTCGTAACTCGGTTACCTCCCTCGCGCCTATTTATCGAAGCTTTGCAGCCGAGGAGCAGAGGATCCGCGCCGAGGGTCATCCTGGCTCGGAGCGGGCACCTCCTTATCCGCGCCAGTGGCGGGGGCAGGCCCACTCCCCACAGGTAGAGCAGCGCTCGATCTTTACGGGCTTGTTTTTCGGCAAAGCTCCTTTTGACGGCTGCCAGTTCGTTCACATTCGGCTCTTTGTATGGATCACTCGTGGCCCATTAGCGGCCCTCCTCCTCCTCCTCCTTCCTTAATAACCACTGAGCGATCGTTATTTTAATCTCGAGGAGGAAGTCAGGCTATTCTCCTTCGAAATTTAGCCGTAGGCCTGCTAATTATCGCTTGAATTATCAATGAGGAATTTACTCCGAGGCTCGGAATTTTCGGATACGAGCGGATGCCTCGGAGATACGAGCTGGAATCAAAAAGCAATAGTTTCGGACCTCGGATTTATTGAAGATTCCGCGTTGACTGAACTAAAACGACGCGAATTCATGAATCAGCTACGAAATTCGTATAGAAATACGGTCAATGATCGCTTTGTACCTGAGGAGAAATAAAGATGATCTCATTTTACTTCTAAATTATGTATATTATTACAAGCGAATGTTTATTTTGAGTTCGATGCCCATCGCACTTAAATTATTCATATTCTTATCGATTCTACTGAAAATGTCGATATAATTATTCGAATGGATGCGGCAAATTTTTTAAGCCGGTGGAGATTTTTTACTCCTTATTAATTTAGACATTTAACTGTAGTTTATAAATATCTTTTATTAAAGTTTTTATTTCCTTTATAATCTTACAAAATGAAATACACTTCATATGTTCGCATTTTTAGACTTTCTCAGTAGGATATTAACTGTATAATTATCATTGGGTGCTTTTTGTACGTTAAATTTTTCATTCGTAGCTTTATGATGTAAAAGACTTTTAATTTATGAAAACCATATTTTTCTAAAATAATTACTTGATTTCCTACAAAAAAAAACATCCAATAGATAAAATGTTAAATCTTATTTAAAATATAAATCGATGTTACCATAAATTTAAAATGTCTTCCTTTTTCATTAAATTATTTTTACTTTTCTTCTACATAATAAATTTATTAATATGTGTGTGTGTGTGTGTGTGTGTGTGTGTGTGTGTCTGTATGTGTGCGCTCGCGTGTGTGCATGTCAATAATTAAACTGGAATTACAAGTTTAGTAATAAAGATTTTTTATAATTTTGTATTATAATATATTATGATTGTATACAAATATAATTTTGTACCATTAAAGAAATATTTATAACGCTTTTTACGATGTTTAAAATACGACGTTTAAATATTAAACGATAAATATAAAATAAATATTTGTCTTATTAGTAATTACAATTATAAAAATGTGAAAGATGTGAATTGGTATTAGTGTTACTAAATTGGTTAGTAAAATTACTATTAGTTAGAATCAATTTATTTAAAAAGTGATTAATCATTTCCTGAAAACCAATGTTATGTTTAACATGACAGAACTACTAAATAAGAACTATTAAACATATTTTTTATTTTTAACTGTTGCGCGGTGTTAACTCATCAAACAGACTGGGAATGCACTAACTATGAGCACGAATTTTCTTTGTAAGTAAAGTGTGCTTAAGTGCTTTAGCTTAGTGCCCTTATCCGCCTCTTTTCTATTCCCCCCCCCCGACTCTAGATCGCTCTATATGTATCTCTTACTCTTTCACTCTCTGTACCTTTTTCAGGGCTAAGATTCTTCGCCTTTTCCATGTTGTATTCACAAGCGACGTTAACGTGAAATAAAATTGAATCTTAGATTAATATTCATCAACAGAAATCTTGAAACGTGATTTTAAACACAGCGATGGTGCAAATAGATGCAATTCGGTATATTGATTTTTTTATATTTAAAAGTGAAAAAAAAGATTCCGTCTTTAAAAAATGTTAAGTAACTTGGAATTGCATCTTAGGTTGGTATAAGTAATAAAAAGAATAATCATATAAAAAATAAAGAAAAACTTCAATGTATTAATTAATTGTAGGCTTTCCTTGATGATAAAAATTTTTTCATCGATCGACATCGACAGCGACGTAAATTTACTATCTCATGTGTATAAAATTACTCTGTGTCATATTATTATGGCTGTCTTAAGCAGACTATGAACTGCATAAATGCATATATCAATTAATAAAGAATGAACTATATTGGAAATAAATTACTTTAACTTTACGATTTCCTATCTCAATTTCGATTTGATTCAAACGTTTCATCATTCGTACTGGAGCAAGCGACTATAAATCATACGGATTTGCCGAACCGCAATATTCTCTGATTGATATATAACGAAAATTCCATGTGTTTGTGTAGAGATTACGAAAGCTCATCTATACAAGTCAGCACCTACAGTAGTATCAAATCGTCGTCCACATATTTAGTATTTAACAAGTCTTGGATTACAAATCATATTTTATATTTTATATCTACATATTTCCGCCACTGTGCCCCAACGGTAATCTTAAAATTCCTAAGGAAAAAATTATATTATTTATTTATAAATCAATAAGAAAGTCAAGAATAAAGCCTATGTTGGTATTTATTGTATAATTACAAAATACATGCATGAGAAAATTAAAATTTTACTGTGCCGATTATTATAACGTACGCTTAACAAGGGCAGAATATTGATTAAGATATGTTGTCAAAATATTAATGTAGAAATTTATATTTTTCTCTATTTTTAATTTTCATAAAAATATAATCCCATATACAATTAATTTATTTTTTCTGCAATTATTTGTTCAGGAAATATGGAAACGAACATCAATTGATGGAAGCCGAATTGAACTTTTTTCGAATTTTCTTCTTTTTGAAGAAAAGTGTCTACGTTCTACTTTTGAAATTTATTTTAATATTGTTCTTCCACCTTCATCTTGATTTTTGCCAGAGTATTTTGGCTCTGTAGTCATTTTACTATACTTTAATGCGATGATTTTTATTCATTTTTTTTTTCATTTAATTCATGTGTCCAACTCGTTTTATTTTACAAGATTTTATTTTCGTGATAATTCTAAGACTATGAAAACTCTTTTTTTCATTGTTTTTTAATTTTTGTTCATTATTTGTGAATACCTTCATTATTTCGTTACAAAGATAGGAAGTTTTAATTTTTTAAAAGAGACTTTTGGCAATTTGCAATTATTTTATGGATAAATATTATGTATGGTGATAGAAAACAAAATTTTGAAACATAATCACTAGTTTAATAATAACAGTTTAAATTATTACTTACTCTTTATTAATAATTCCGAATGGTTAAGGCTAAGGATACTGTAAGATTATTGTGCATCGCAGATAGTCTAATAGTGTACAAAAATAATAATGAGAAAGAAAACGAAGTTATTTAACTTTGATAAAACTTTGAAAGAATTTTTTATGCAAAATAATGAAATTTACATTTCATCATTACTTTGAGAGTGTTCTACCTTTTTAAATATAAAATATGTGCCTTGCAATAGAAAGAGTATTATAAAATAAATATTAATACATAATATTAATAAATATTATTATACAATAATTCAAGGGTTTTCGGTAAAAACTCAAAGCTATTTGGTATTTTTTACAGGCTTCCTTTACGTTCAAGGACATTTAATTTTCGTGTAAATATTGATATAAAAAATACAGATCATAGGTTTTTTGTTATATTTAAATTAATTATTAAAAATTGGTTATTATGTCCCAAATTATAATATTTATCATAGCTGTAAACTATAATTATTTAAAAATACTCGATTAACTTAGCGTTCATCTCAAGTGAATGATTCGATATAAATAAGTTTATTATTATTATTTTATAAACTTCTAAGCATAGTGTTAATAGTATTTTTGCAGAATATTGAAATGCAAATACAAGTTACGCAAATATAACGAAGAAGATGCGGATAATGTTGAATGTACGGTTTTAGGAAAAAACATCAAGATTTTATAATTGAAAGTTTAGTAGAAAAGTAATCGGCCCCGTACATAGTAATTGACAAGATTATTAATAATTCGGTATAGTGAATTAAATTGTAACGTGGTAATGATAACATTAAAGAGGAGAAGAATTTTATAGCGATGATGAGGTTCTTATTAAAGATAAATTTGGAAATCGATACGATGAAAGGCCGAGAGTTCATAACACTGAGAGCCCTATTATATACTGGAAATGGCGAGCAATTATTTACGGCGCTTTGATGAGAAATTCAAATATCTGCTTCGTAGTGCAGAAAATGTAATTGTCGTGATGATTGTAGTCGGGCGTGTTTAGGTTCCGAGGGCATACGGCGGTTTCGGATCTTAGATTATGGTCTGACGGGAAGTCAAACAAGCCGGGCTTCCTATTCTTCCAATGTAAAGGACGACCTAACAGATGGCGCACGGGGAAAAGTTCGAGAAAATTCAATTCTTCTTCAAACAGGTGCGCTCGCATTTACCATTCCTTACGAGTGTCGATTCAATACAATTTTGAGTACCGGCTGCCTATCTTAAGCAAGGAGAGATCGAGCATCAGTTGCTTAACGCGTAAAGGCGCGAGCTTTCTTAGATGCGTCTAAGCTCAAGAAGAGCAAAATTTGCCCCGACGTACAGCGTTTCTCAATGCTGAAATATTAAGCTGCTGTTCAGCTCACTCGCGTCTTATCAATGACAAGAAGAATCCAGTGATGGTCGATAAATCCATAAGCGCATGAGATGTATGGAAAAATTCCTACCGTTTATTATAACGAAGATTCAATGCAATTAGTAGGCATTCGATTGAAGAGTAGGACACGCGATTGTTATTGTAGCACAGAGAGAACGTAGCAGTGAATATAAATTAAACGTAGCTAGAAATGAAGGGCCACTGCAAGTGAAAACCCACGTCTGAACCAAGACAATTACAGGCTGGAGGAATTTAAAATCAAGTTTATCGCCTTGCGTAACAACGCGGTGCGTTTAAAGTGACAAATAGCGCGCTGTAATTCCCCTCGGCAAAATTAATACGAAGGTCGCAGGCAGCAGCAGAGGGCGGAGCGACTCTAGTCAATTCGTTGGCCTCGTCCGAACCCGTGGATAAAATCATCGGCCAGCCGGGCCAAAGCGATGGAGGATGCAGGAAGAGCGCGACCTACTTATAATCCCGTAATCGCCATCGTCGATCAAAGATTCGGAGCGGATAAGCAGCGATCGCCCGTGTAGGCGAATCCCGGAGAGGGTGGGTCGCGGCTGTGCGACAGGGAGGGGAAAAAAACGGCGAAAATCGATCACAAGGTTGAAACATCGAGGGCCGGACTCCCTAAAGCTCCGCCGGGGAAAGGAGGTCGAGCCCCCGAAATTGGCGAGCGCCACTTCCACCGCTTGGCCTTTGGCTCGCCCCGATCTTTGCCTCGCGGGCAATAACGCCGGCCAGCCGAAGCTGCGGGGTCCGTAGGTGAAGCACCCGGCCCCGGGCCCTGCGCCTTGGCTCCCTTCGCGAGCCCTTTTTCCCCGGGCGGTCCGGTTTATTGCCCGAAGGACGATTGAAGTTGCCATCCGGATTTTGGCCGCTCGTTGAAAAGTACTCGAGCCGCTTCCGTCGCGCCCTCGAAATATCGCCTGCTGGACCGACCGCTGGAGAGCTAAGGACTCGTTGTTATTCGTGTCAGCCAGGGGCTTAAGCCGTTTGCGATTCGGAAGCTTCGATGCGAGGCCCGGAGGATCCCGTAGAGTATTATTTTATCAACCCTTACATTTGTAATGTGCCACTGTCATGGGTGTGGCCCCTAGTCTACATCCCGTACAAATGCATTTAGAACATAACTTAACTCCGGTTCGTTACGTTCGAATGTCCGAATCCTTTAATCGATGATTTTACACCAGGCCCCGCAATCCCATGGGTTCTTTATCCAGGAGCATCCAACGCCCTCATAGATCTCGTGTTTTTATCCTGGCGCCCGTTCGCCTAACTTCAAAAGTCGGCTTCCAGGTAATCTGCTAAGCAAAGAGAGATAGAGAGAGAGAGAGAGAGAGCTTAGTCTTTATAAAGCGAGAATTCAGAGAGGACGGGGGCTGGACCAGCGTGGGCACGGCGCTTTGAATAACGCATCGATAAGTATCCAGCAGCCGGCAGGGTCTGGGCTATCAAATGAGCGACTCGTCGCAAGCCTTGCCGAAATCCATAATATTACAGAATTACCGAGGCTCTCGCCAAGATACGAATCAGACTGCGCTACATTATGAGTGGGAGTCAAGGTCTTTGATGTTATTGTTTACATTCGCGGTGCCATCGGATTACCAGCCCTGCCTTGGTTTACAAAGGCTTAGGGTTACCGCGCCACCGTGTGCTACGAGGACTCTCCTGTGCTTGGCTAATATTTCTTGCTAGCTGGGAATTGCTTCTAGCCTTCTCAACACGATTTATTTTTACTTTTTACCTTCGCGCGTACCCTTTTATTGTTCTAACTAAATCCAACGCATTGAACATTATTATTACATATGTGTATGTATGCATATATGTGCGCGCGCGCGCGCGTGTGCATATGTTTGTGTTTGTGCTAATAAGTTATAAATCACGATCAGGTTCATCCGTGTAGTAGAGCTGCGGTTTCGCCGGTCTGCCAAATGCTTGATTGCAAAAAGTCCGAGCGGCATCGATTGTAATAATTGCGAGAGATGATCCTACGACAGACGGCTGATGATACCTCATTAAAGCCGTTTATCCGCAAAGCTGCGCTCGCTTCAAAGCCGAACTATCTGCCATATCTCCAGCACTAAATGCGAATTCAGCCAAGAACTTGGTGGCGCGCCCCCTGCCCGACTCCGCAGCCGCCATCGGAGCCCTTGGCTGCCGAGGGCCCTCTGGGGAACGAGGGGAGGTACATTTAACACAGTCGACACATCGGTCGGCCGATGTAACGGGCTGTCGGTGAAATGTCAGTGGCCACGAGCGGCGCGCTTAAACATCCCCCGCATGGAATTTCATTGGAGCCGTAAATTGTCGTGCGCGCGCCGCTCCGCGCATATTGTTTAAAGAGTATAATAAAGTCCCGTCGCTCTCCTGGTGCTGCCCCGGTGCCTGCTGCTGCTCCCCCCCGCCGCCGCCGCCGCCGCCGTCAACTGCCGTCAACCGCCGTCATCGTACCGACGCCGACTCCGAGGCATCGCCGCGCCGTGTACACAAATCCGCGTATACACCTGTCTCGACGTCATGAATTATTCAAGCTCCGAGGAGAATGCGCGAGTGGAATCGCTATCGCGTACATGTCTGCCCCACCCTACCCCTCCCCTACTCCCTCGCCCACCGGCACCTTGTCATTTGCCGGGTTATCATTGTGCTCCCCGTATCCGGTTTGTATACAGTTCTCGATGCCGCGAAGCTCGAGTGCCGGGCGAGCAGGATTGGAGAGGCCAAGGGACGGGGGCTAGACAAAAGATGCCGAGAGATGCCCCGAGTTTGCCGAGGGGATCGCGAGGAGCGCATTATTAGGAAGGCTGCTTCCGATTGAGTTGCGCGGAAAAAATTGCATCGAGACCTCGGGGTCTATAGGTGCGTCTACTAAGGTTCTCGCAATGCGAATAATGCTATTAGCTTATAAACGGAGCTATTCTCATCCGTATTGCTTTCGTTTGAAATTAACGTCTCCAAGCCATCCAGGACGGGGGTAATCTTTACCGAGAGGCTATTCTCAATTGGCATTCGACGTTGTAAATCAAACACTAATAGTGAATGGTGTTGATTCTCGTTAAACCTCACGTTGCGGATGCAAATTTTTATACATCAATTCATTTACAGAACGATTCTTAATACGAGTGCGGCTTCTGGTACGACATAGGCTTTATGCCTTCGATTGCCTTTGTTTTGATAAATATAAACTTAATGACATGGATTTTAAAGGATCGATAAATATATAATTAGCGAATAAATTTCCATTCGTATTAATGACTCAAAACAAATAAATTAGTATGATTAGCAAACAGCATGGATATAAACGGAAACTATAATGTTGTACATAATTACTGATAAAAAAGGCATAAAGAATTATTCATACGCGATGTAACTGATCCATTGTGTAGTCAAGACATGGAACCATTTGGTGTTTTTTAATGCGATTCACGAACAATCAATGATATTAGTTGTAAATTAAAAAAAAAAAAAAAAGAGGAAGAAGAAAAGAAAAAAAATCAATCTATACAAATTCCTTTGAAATATACTATTATAGGAAAGTATATAAAACGTATACTTATAACGAGCCCGTTACTTATGATAACTAATTAATCTCGAAAAGTTTATTTCGCACACAATTGTAATGTTCACGCTTTGCGTGAAATTTAAGTCTCACTTTAAGAATACTTTATAACCTTATCCTGCTCTGCCAGAAGTTATATATTTTTCAAACGTTACTCAGTCATATAAAGCTTGGGTCATTCGCAAAATTTCCGGCTGCTAAGAATGGAATGAGTGAATCGAGTTGTAATGGTAAAAGATATACAGGCGAGTGATCTTCCATTGTAAACTCTTCGCTGGATTCTTCCCCTTAGCTTTGGCAAAGTTAAAGATCCTTTAAAGCTAGTCATTGCAGTGGAGTCTCCTGTATATTCTCTGCCCTCTGATCCACTACTATTTCAAAGTTCATTCGAATAACACTTTATTACGCTCCTGTAATCCTTTTTCAGTAAAAAAAAGCGTACAGTTGTTAAAAACTCAAAAGACGTTGCGGGAGTTTGACAACCCCATTGTGAAAATAATAGCTGAGGGTGAACAAATAATTAACTAACTTTCGCCGGGTCTTACATTGGCTTTTTTGCATTGGCTTAAAGCAATTGAATTTGTTTTGTAATTTTTTTTTTTTTTTTCTCAAAATCCAACACAATCGGTTATGCGAGTCAATTGCTTTTTCAATGGCCTGTAAAAAGTATTTTTAATTTCATACAAAAATGTTTCATTCTTGTCTGCGACATCGGATGTAATTCATTTTTAATTCAAGTGCTTCGTTCTTAAGCTTATTCATTAAAATACTGTTACATTAATTAGCCATATTTTACAGGTTGGCTATTTGCCATAAATTATTTGGAATAAATATGGAGGTGGAGAATCCCTATCAATAATATAATTTTCGTTTACAAAATAAAGGACGAAGTGCCGACATCTTATGACTCGGAATAAATCAATCATAAAACAAATTTTTATTTCTTAAAAAAAAGTGTATACTTGACCAGTATTATACTCTTGAAAATTCACCAACAGTAACATTCATGACATTTTTTTTTTTTTTTTAATTTTAAATTTGTTTTTACTGAACATAATAAATTTATCAAACTGAAACCAACAATTTACTTTATAGAATAGCAGCAGGATATAATGTTGTAAATATTTAGAAACTAATTTATGATTACACTACTTATAATTACTTTATGATATTACAGAGCTTTTCTTCAGAAATTTGATTAATCAATATATATACATACATACATATATATATATTTCTTTACTATGTATAAATAATAATTGAATAGAATGATGAAGTATATGATAAAAAGATGTCAAATTAACATTTTTTACAAAAAATTCTGCAGTATTTAAAAAAAAATATTTTATTTTATAAAGCTTTTATTAGAAATTTCAGAAATAATCTAATTACCTCTCCATTAAGTATAGAAAAAAATTGAAATTCATATAAAATTAAAAATATCAAATTAAAATGAGCAAAATGATGTGTTTTTAGTGTAAAATTTTTTTAGAACTCACAAGTTTTAATTTTAACTATATTCTTATTTTAATTATCGAATAGTCGTATTAATAGCGTATAATATGTAAATTATTATAAATGTGATAGAAAAAAGTTCGCACAATAATAAATGTAAAAAAGAGAAATTAAAGTAAAAAGCAACAAAAAGAATTTCATGTAGAAACGCCAAAGCCATTGTTGAGAAAAAGCAGTATGTTATATTTCGCAGGACCGGTGAGTAATTGCGCCGGTAATTCAAACTTACAGTGTAGATAAGCGCAAACGAAAAAGACAAAAGAGCGGGAAGAAAATGAAGTCATTGTTTCTCGGCAAGCGTAACCGATGATTCGCCTTTGCAATGACTTTCCTTTGATCTCTTTTATCCTGTATTAATTTTTTACCGTTAAATAACTAATTTTTTGCGAGTGCACCTGTACATTTTTTGTTTTCTAATTTTAGAACAGCACGAGGTTTCATGACATGCGAGCTATAGGGGATTTCATCGAAATCGAATTTTTTTATATACAATAATGGCAGGCATTTTTATAAGGTTTAAAGTATAAAGATTTTTCTGATTTCATGTTGGCTGAATACATAAGTGGCATGAATTTCTACATGCGTATTAGAGGACTAGGGGACAAAGATTTACGAGCAGCATAAACTTTGATTATTAAGAGGAGCATTTATTCAAATTAAAAAATAAAAGTTAAAACAGTCAAAAAATCTTAAAAAATTACGATAGTTAAGTATATCATAAGCACATTAACTGAAATTTTCTATATTAAAAATAAAAAAACTAATAAATATGAATTTTCACTAATGTACAAGTACAAAGTGACGAAATCTGTAAAATCGAGTAAAAATGAAATTCAGTACAGGCTTCAGCATTATAAATATGTAGGGATTTAATGTAATAAGACCTTACAAGTGCCTCTTTATAAGCATTCGCGCAACCATAAATCGGATAGTTTTGTACGCGTGAGGTGTTTCCATTTTTATAGGCACAGTTTCGGACGACTAAGAATTATTATTGTTCATAGCTATCGATATCCAGTTTTACAGTTGTAAATGTGAATAGCGTTTAAAAGGCCAGTTGTAGGCTCAGTTGTAGGAGTATTTAAGATGTTTGGGCGGATGTCCGGTATACCAATGGGCCGTTGGCACGGCCAAGTCCGATGACGCACTGAGCAGCCATAGGAAGGTACCTATATTTATAAGCTTTGTCGTGGATGGTCGACTACCGGGGGCCCAACCGCGCAAGCGCGGCACGCACCAAGGGGCCCCTCTTGCCGCGGTCGTCGGCGCGTACGAAACTGCACGGGCCCGCAGACCTTTTTCCAGCAATGGAGAATCTAGAAATCGGCCCCAGGCATACGATACTTATTCTCAATTGCATAATGTGCAAGTAGGAAGCGAGGGAATTCGATAGGTGGTCAAAAGTTAAATTCACCACAGGCGCTTGCGAAGGGATTTGCTTATTATTAATGCGAGAGAGTATTCTTTGGAATAAGACTCGACAAGTGCTTTTCTAAACGTTCCCGAAGACCTAATATCTGGTTTGTCTTCTGTACGCGTGGCCTGGGCTCCGAGCAATGCCACCCGCATAAGCCTACACTTCCATTGGTGGGTTATCGATGCGATAATTCTGAAGCCGCAGCAGTGCTCGAGTTTATCTTATGGAATAGTTAATAAGTTTTGCGAGCGGCTTCCGGTGGATGGCTAAAATGGATTTTTAAAAACATCGGCTAATTTTTAATACCTGCGTCTGCGTTAAATACTGACGTTGCTCGCTTCGTATCGGTAAATTTTAATTCGTATAGATTACGACACCTTGGCCAGGTACGGTAAATGATTTTTTTATTATTGTCCTTTCATTGTGCCGACAATATCATGAGTTAGTGCATTTTCAAGAGGAAGCTCGAACTATTGTTTTAATGCTTGTACTTACCCGACATCGTTCCTCAAGAGAAAAATAATAATTTTCCTTTGCAGACAATTTGAAATTCTGTCCAATATTGCGATACCTCAAGATAAATGATCGTCGTCAACTTCCATTTTGAGAACTCGGGAACTTTACTGCTCCACTTCTTTTTCCAAAATAGTGCTTTCATCCTGATGCTCTTATTTTTACTATTTTTATAACTTCAACATTTCATGAAGTAATCTACTGAATCGATTTTTTATCCCATTAAGGAAATATTGTATAAGAATTACAAAAAAATCTAAAGTACTTATTATCTTATAATTATCTCCTTTAATAATGAAGTTTATAGTATAAGATTGATTATCCAATGATTAGTCAAATTTGAGAGTAACTCAAAAAAAAAACGTATTACCAGATGCTTAAGCACGTAAAATCATAACTTCATTTTAATTGTTTGCGTGGAAAAAAATACTTCAAAAATACTACAAATTTATTAAAATAAACTATGGCTTTTTACTTATTAATCATTAATAAATGTCATCAACAACAAATAATTTCACTTATTTATCAAACATGATTGAATAACCTGGTACGTATAATAAGTAATTTTTATTTTAAGTATTATTTCTATCTCAATAATTCAGTATAATTTTTGCTATTAGTCATTAGAAAGTCTATAAATTGAAATAATTTTTTTTTTTAATTTAAAAAACAAACATTAATAAAATGTAAATAATAAATACTTGCTAATCAATACTTGTAATTAAATTAGAAAAATGGAAAATATTATAAATAAATACACTTTTTAATTTATCATATTGTTTTATTTACATAAAAATACAAATGATTTAATTTAACTAAAGTAGTCGTCAGATATATAACTAAATATTACCATTGAATCAATTTTACAAAGCAAAATATAATTTATAATATAACACCTGTATTTTCGTACAATATAGTCGTTTGATAAAATTATAAAATGTTCTTTAAATTATTCTCTTTTAAAGTTGAAAACATAAAGTCTTGTAAAAAATCAATCGCCAACAACTATCGCAATCTAAATGTAGAGTTTTATTCTTTTTCGATCTCCAGAAAATCTATTATACATTGTCATCGGAATTATTTGATCCAATTAAATGTAACAATATTCAATATATTGATGATTTTTCTTACAATATGTATTAAAATGATTAAAATTTAATACGATTTAAATAATTTATTTACGCAATTTAGATGCGTTGTTTACATTGTAAAATATTTAATGACTAATTTTTATAACACTAATATTAACGCTTATGAAATATTTAGTTAATAGCAGCACATATTGACATAGTTTGTAGAATAAATGTTTTTCTGACTTCAGTATGTTTTTTTTTTACGCGGAAAATGTAAAAATTGAATAATTATTTCTTCATATTTTGGAGTGAGCTTTTATTCTTTCTTCATTATATGAGTAAGTGATAAAATTTTTTATTATTGTATGCTTATTAGGACTTTTTTGTACAACTAATTTTAATGACACATTTTTTTAAATTTTAGTATATATTTTACACATATGTTATGATTTTTTCTGACCATCAAAATAAATCTTTGCTTTATAATTTACTTTATAATTTTATAATGCATTAATTTTGCTTATGATGAAAGAAATTGCATTGTTATAGTTTTTATTGAAACTATACAATTTAAAAAGTTCGTGTTTAATAAAATGCAATTACAGTGAAATTATAAAACCAATTGTTATTGCTATATTTCCCATTCTTCTAGTGAATTATTTTTTAATTCCTAATAAAAATTTTCCTCTTTGTAAAGAAATTCCATAATAATAAAAATTATATTTAAAAATTATTTAAAAATTCGTAATGTATATTAACATTTTTTCTTTAAAATAACGAAAAAGAATAAATCACTCCAAAGTATTCAGATTATTTGTGAAAATTGTAACAATAATACGTAGTATTACAATGTTTATACGTTGTGTCAAATCCTAATTTTATCTAATTTTCAATACAATACCATGTCCTAATGGCCGCAATAATCGTATAACGTTTAACTTTATTATTTATTTTTATTGGAAAACCTTATTAAGCGTGGTTTTATCTAAAATTTTTACATTTGATTATAATCACGTGATACGTGTGAACAATAGCTCAGTTCTGAGCTGATATAATTGGCCCTCGATCAATTCAGTTTATAATAATGATAATAATAATATTATTATTATAATTGTAATAATCGACTTAAAAGGTGATGTTTGCTGATTTATTGTTAAGGGACAATATACGAAATCTCTTTTGTTAATTATCACTAAAGGTTGGCGAGACTTTTTTTTTTTTTTTTTTTTTTTTTTTACAGGAATAATTGTCAATCTGTTAATGAGCATAAGACCCTCGAATAGCTTTAAAGATATTCTAGAAAGTTTTTCACTTACTTGTGAGTAACGTTTCCTTTTACACGATATATAATTTATTTTACACGTTTTGAGTATGAATTTTAAAAAAGAGCGATGATTATTGTTATAATATAGTGCAAAAACGTTGGCGAAAAAAGGATTTTCAAAGGATATTTCGAGGGTGCAATATTCTTTACAGACGCGCAAAAATACATTCTATACAACGATTTTTTTCCCTCCTCGAAATCGAGCCTTCAGCTCCATTATTTTTTATTCTCTGAAACTTCTTTCACATTAAAAATAAAATATCGCCTATCCAGGCTATGCATCTCGTAAATGTACATTAACAAGCTGAAATAATATCTTTTATATTGAATATTATTTTGGATCGACGACTGGATAATGAATACTTTGGAACAAAAGCAAAAATCTCTGTAGTTGCCAATACATTGTTCTGTGTTTGTTAATATTATTGCATATAGAAATAAGTATTACAGTGTAACCCGATATTTGCCTATCGGCGATTGTTCATATTTCTCTCTCAACCATGGGTCTGCGTCTGATTTGGAGATGCCAATCAGGAAAGTAAACCCAGGTTAATGAGATTTTAATACAGCGAGCTTTTAATTTGTAACTTTGACAATGAGTATCTTGAATCATTGGCGAGGTTAGAAGTTCGCACAAGCTAATGTTTAAGTACTGCCGATGTGAAATTGGCAAAATTTAATCGCTGTAGAAGGAGTGAAAATTTATCTTCGACGCGTCCGCCAATTCCAGTACTACCCATGGGCTCGAACACATAATTTGAACGCCATAATAATTCCAATGAAGTTCGAGCGCTTATTTAAAATCTTAGGGTAGTAATAGAAGGGCATCGAGGTGTTAATAATGGGCGCGGAGCAACCAACAACGGCCAATTTTCCAAGCTGACTTTTGGGCTAGACAAGAGCTCGGGCCGCGATCGCTAATCCGATTGGTCGGGCGAAGCGAGGGGGCCCCGTCGGCTCGGGTTGGCCCCGAGAGCCGAGGCGGGTGGACAGGAGCCAGAGTGGCACAGGCCGCAGACTGGAGTCGAGCTCGGGCTGGCCTCCTCAGACCCCGAGGTACCTGCAGTAGGCCGTGTCCTCGATTAGCTCCCGGGGTATCCACTCCTCGGCCGGGGACTGGTTGGACAGGGTCGTGGCGTGCTTCTCGACCTCCTTGAGGACGCGCAGGAGGTTCCCGCCGACGAGCTTCTTTATGTCCGAGCTCGGCCATCTCCGGTCCCGCGTCAGCTCGGCCAACAGCAGGGGGTAGCCCGAGACGTCCGGCAGCTCCGTCGGGGGGCTGCGGCAGTTGCAACGGGCTCTGAGCTCTCCCTCTTGGCATGACCTACTCTTTTGCGGGGGCGGGGGCGGAAGGGACTCCCCTCCTACGATAGCTGGGCCTAGATTGGCCCCTGAAGCAAGGAACCCCCCAATGCCCTCGACGACGACGCCGCTTTTTTACTGGTCTACCCTCGCGCATCTGATTAAAACATCTAAACGGCTTTCCTCGCTTAGCGAGAACATAGCGAGAACTTTGCTCGATTTCTGATATTGTAGAGCCGGGAGCAGAAAATCCGAATTGTTCGTTACTTTATTTTTTACTAAAATGAATCTGCTTACTTCTCGTACTTCAAAGAAACAAGTAAACGATGCTAATTAAAGTTTAAATGGTAAGCGTTGTTAAATCTTCGAGTTCTTTTTTCAAAAATGTAATTATCAACTGGCTTAGTAGTGGTTTTGCCGAATTCAACTTTTCTTTCATCCTTATCACTGAGCTTAATTTTTTGCGCGACTTTAGCATTAACCACTTCACATGATACCTTAATAGGCTAAAATTTACAAGCGTACAATAAATAATTGCCACAATAGTATTTTAAAGAATTTATTAATTCGTGGTTTAGAAGAAATTTATAAGCTGCTCACACGTTACGTATTGCTTAATATATGTGAAATTGATACGAAATCCTAACGTTAGATACAAAAACTGACGAGAGGTCGGGGACGAATGTAAAGGGTTAAATATGGTTAAAACGATTCAATGCGTGTAGTGAAACGCGATCAGATATTCATGTCCCTGACTATTCATCTCTGGCTGTAATGGAGGGGTAGAAATTTCGTTGCTTCCGCGACTTGTAAATTGACGCCCTTGTGATGCCTTTAAATTGTAAATCGTATAGGCGTCGAACGAAATGCTGATATGGAATTTTATATATATGTATATAAAAGTAAGGAAAGTACTTTAAATTTGAATTTCTTGGATGTTGAAATGGAAGAACTGATTGGGAGAATATGATTCGGAAAGTTGGAGCAAAGAAATTTCGATATTCTTTCAGTTGCCGATAGTTAGTTGATATTTTAAAAGCATTATAAGTAAACGTTTTAGCTCTTAACTTGATTAAAAAATACCTAGCGTAATAATGTCTTATAAAAATTGTCAATAACTTATTTTAAATTTAATATTATTGAAAATTTTTAACTGTCAATTTTTTTAAAAATCTTTCTTTTCAATTAAAATATCATTAGCTTTATTAAGTATGGTTATGGATACATGTGATTGAAAATTAATCATTTAGCTTTTAAATAATTTCTATAAGTTTGAATTTTATTCTCATAATCTGTTTTAAATATTAAACTTACAATTAAAACTACTTTTTAAAAAATTATTTATAAGACTTTATTTAATTGAATGTTATATGTAAACAATGTATTATTATTTTTTGTGCGATAAATTAAATGTTTTCTATTTTTAAATTTAGTATCATATGTATATATATATATATATATATACATATATATATTGCATATGTTGTTACTGAGTTGCAACTGTGTTCAAAACTGGTTAATATAGAAAATAAATTTAAAAATAACAGATTTCAATTAAACTAAGCTAGAACAATTATAAACTTGCGAAAATATTTTGTGCCTTTTATATTTCGAGACTGAACGTGCATCATAAAACTTCAAATATAAAATTTTATAAGCCGAGATCAATTTTTATTCTTCGATAAACTAATTTTTATGAAAAAATGCAAGTTATAGAGCAAAGTCGTAGTGCAAGTGGAGGGTGAAAAAGTTCCTCAATAGACATTCGTAACTTTAAAGTGAAAATGTTTAACGTTAAGGATCCACGAAAGTCTTTATATAACGTCCGTCTAATTTTCGCTCAATAACCAAATTTCTCATCCACGGCACACTTGTTTTCATCCCGTTTTGCTATTACATTTCTGGCCTTGAACGTCTGGTCGAAATTTTTATTAGATTCAGCTCGCGTTACCCTTTGATCCCGAAGACAGGTAACTTTGTGGGCGCGACAAGACCGATGGCAAGGACGGCGAGTAACTCGAAAAGCGTTTTCATCGGCGACTCCGTACACCGCTTGGGTCTGCCCTTAAAATTGAAAAGCTATAGGCAATGCAGGCAAAGGAATTTTCTAAAAATCCGAATGAATAAATTATGTTCTGAGTTATAAGCTGTTCGTGATAAATTTAGATTTTTCAAAAATTGTAAGAGCACTCGTTACTAGTCTTTACTTATTTAAATTTTTATTTCATTATCAGATTCTTTCATCATTTACCTTTCTTAATATACTAGTACTGAAAACTATTTCGGTACTTCTTGATAACTGTTGAATTATTATTAGAGTATCCACAGATTTTGGAACATTGAATTAAAAAGAGTTCATGAACTATTTCGACTGATTAATAAATAATGTTTTCGTTAGTTTTTTTAAAGTATAATATATACAAAAAAAACATTTATATAAATTTATGTTAAGCAAATAACTAAAATTTAAGTATAATAAATGCAAAAAATTTTTTACATTCTATGCTTATAATATAAACTATGCATTACCTTACAAATATATACATATATACATTAACCGCTAGGTAGAAATTGTTTTTTTACAATCGTTAAATATGTTCTTGCATAAAATTATTATATATATATATATATATATATATATACACACAAATAATTTTATATTAAGTCTCTTAAAATGGTATTCATTTTACATATTTACTAAGACAATTAATAATTATTTTTGTATTTTAATTATAAGCATTTCATGATAATTTCGTTATATTTATAAAATAAAAAATGGACTGTTAAATTTCTAATTTTTTCAATATCATTATACATTTTGAAATTATTTTACTGTTTCGTCACAATTTACAATTTCGATTGAAATGTAATTTTCGCAGTTCAATCTTTATATAAAAAGATTTTTAAAACAATATAAATTGATTTTTAAAATAAGAATATATGTATGTCAGTACAAACACACACGGATACACATTTTTTGTATAGCTTTTTGTTTAAATGAAAAAGTCTGAAAAGATTAAGTGAACTTGACTAAATCTTCTTGATATACAGTATCCCACTTCCCCTTTATCATAAAATTTTGATCCAACTTTTAACATTGAAAGGGTAAAGGGAAAAAATAAAGTGAAAAGGGTCTAGATAAAGTCTCAAAGCAATCTTGCCGATGGAAAAGGATATAAAATTTCACAATGTTGACCCGTTTCTTATACAATGTGAAAATGCATTTTTAGCCCCATCAAAGCTCATATAAAATTGCACGTAGCGTTTAGAATTATTATACATATTCAAAATTTAATTTGTATTCGTTTTTTCTACAATCATCAAAAAACTATAGAATTAGTATTGTACTATTGCTGAGCATTTTCTTCAATTACGAAACTAAATATTAAAATATATATTTTACTTTTTGAAAATATTTTCATAATCTTTCTTTCATATTGATTAATAATTAGTTTTTTGTAATATAAAATATTGTATTTTATAATTGTTTATCTTATTGAAACAGAAAGTTATTAGGTAAATTAAACATTCATAATTGAGGACAAATTTTATGTTGTAATGAAACTCATTAATTATATTTTAAAATTTAATTTACAGTATTAAAATATAAATCAAGTAATGAATTCAGTATTTACAAAAGTATACACTAATTTTGTAACCGGTGATTATAAAAAGGCATTGTTTAAATTAGTATTTCAGTTTCGTAAATTTGATAAAAATGTTAAATGTTTATTAATGAATGTTTATTCATGTGAGTAAAATGAAACTGATCTATATATTTTTCTTTTTATTGTTTATTTATTTAGTATTAATTTTTGTACTGTCAAAATTTATATACTATGATATGAAATTATTTTTACTTTAAATTGTACAATGTAATTTTAATACTCTTGGTTAGAATATACAATAGAGTATATATAAATTTTTGATAAATAAAGAGGGAAAATGTGACTTATTAAGTTAACGAGGATTTTAAAGGGCCATATTGTTTCCATATTGTGATATAATAATACGTATTTCTAATTTAATAATAATTTAATAAAATAATATAATAGTATGGTTTAAAAAAGTACTGATTTATTTCATTATAAATTAACCAATGAAATGAAAATTGTAAGTTGTGTTATAATTGGTGAGTCGATTATTCATTTCAAAGAAAATTAGACTAGTAAATGATTGGTAGTAATTAAGAAACTTAGAGTACAGAAAAATACGGTCATAAATAAGCCAAAAGTGTAACGGATAAAAGTATAAATAGACAGGAATAAATAATCGAAAGATTCGGCAGGCAGTACCGGAGTCAATATAAACGCCCGAAAAACAAATGCACTTGAAACGTTTACTCAAAAGTGAGCACAGAGGCAGGATGTTAGGATACAGCGGTTTTCGGATTGTGTGTAAAAGGCAAGCCTTGACCCCTTTTTAAATTATGCGCGAGCGTCAATTTATTTCCCCTTGCGGTGGCGGTAGGTTGCGGCGGCGGCGGCCGGGAGGAGGGCGGGGGCAAACCACAGAGGTACAATGGAACAGGGGAGCCGGGCTTTACGGTCAACAAGAGGCGGGGCCGGGGAGGGGGTGGTGAGGGCGCTCGGAGAAACAGCCATCGATATCCGGAGCGCGTTAAACGGGAGAGCCGCTGATCTCCGTCCCCTTCGGCCCTCGGCATGCGGGGCGCGGTTAAATAAATTCGGCGAAAGAGCCTACCTGGATATTCCATCGTAGCCAGCGCCAAGGCCGACGTGGTCGACCCCGGCGACTCTCCTTATGTGGTTGATGTGCGCTGAAAAATAGAGCGGAACAAGAGCTCGTGTAAACTTATCCGAACTCGAGTGTCGACCTGCCTTTGACAAAGCCGAACTTTTGTCGAGCTCTCCCCCAAAGCAAGGATGAGCGATCTTACCTATGACGTCGTGCATTGATGCCTTATCTCCGCAGCTGAGATGGGCGCTGTCGAAACTAACCATTACCAGGCCACCATTCAGCGTCTGCGAAAACAGATTTTAAGAAGGACGGAGATTAAGGACGGCGATTCTATGATTATCTGCCTCGACAAGTGGCTTTACAGCCCGCTCCTTTCACTCTTAACTACTCTTTTATTTCTTAGCTTTCTACACTCTTATCATTGATCTCTTTCAATGTCCGAACTTTATGCTTGCGCTTGCGACTAAACAAAGTACAATCGATACTGCTGATATACATGGGATAGGCATTAAACGTCACCCATAATCTCTACCTCGCACCTCCCCCCCTCCCTTGCGCACAAGCACACGGCCACCGACTGTAAAATCGATTGGAATACCTTGAGTATTTTTATTAAATATTGTTCTTATATTGAACATCTTCTTAAATATCAATTTAATGGCTGGCTTCTGTTTTGTTGGTTCTCCATTCAGTTCCATAATTATGCAAATGGTGATTAACATTTTATTCGTAGACCGTAAACTTTGAAATTATGATAATTTAACATTGATTGAGATGATAAGTATTTACATATTTTGTGTAATTATATGAAAAGCGTTTGATATTCTATCTGCGAGCACGCCAGGATAAGAAATAGTCTTATTCTAATTACTCTCTACTTTCCCGGTAATGTACTTATCGCACACGTAAAATCGTGCATATGTAAATAAACAGCCCAATCGACTATGATCGATTCCGCATTTTAAATGGCATTTAAAATTGTGTATGTCAAACGAGTCGCAATATCAACACAACGTTAAAATTACTTATCTAGATCGCAAAAGTATGTTTCGATATATTTTTAAATATACAAAAATTAACTAGCCGTTATTTTATAATATTCAACCATAATAAAATAAAAGCACTAAATATAAGCATTAAAAAAGTTATCTTTTATAGCTCGAAATGAATTCACAAAGTACAAAAATACAATGCTTAAGTATTCCCAGTAAAGATGTTTATCAAGAAATATATCACGAAGAGCTGTCACTCGATGCTTTATATATATATATATATATATAAATATTCCGTTGAAGATTTATTAAAAAGGAAACATATACTACTTAAATGCTGGTATTTTTTATATATACGAAATAAATGGAATCTTTGTCGTAATGATAAAATAGATACGAGTTTATTCTGAGATTTCGTTAAAATTATAAGGAAATCTCGTTTACTGACTCAATAATATATGCATTATTATAATCGGTTTTACGCTTCAATTGTTACACCTAAAAAAAATTTGATGTTAGATAAGGCACGTAAAAGAAAGGTACGATGAATCAGTAGTATAATATATACATTGTCAGCCAATAAAGGTGACGGCGTAAAATAATATAATTTCAGCCATAAAATAAATTAAAATAACACTTGTATAATAAAATTAATGCGCACATAAGTAATATAAATTGTATATGTTAAAAGTTTGTAATTACATTTAACAATTAATATTTCACATTATTTAATTAAAATTATTTTTCTTTTTTTTTGAATTTTAGAATTTCTGTGTTCAATTATCTTAAAACGATGTATTTTTATTTCTCGATAAATTTCTACAAATTAATGTCATATTTTCTACAAATCTAATAAATTATATGAATTTATAAAATACGTGAATATTCTAAAAAATAAATCATTTGTACATAAAAATTACATATTTAATCGTTTAAAATTATTCTCGTTAACTTAAGAAGATTGATTATTTAATCAGTGGGTAAAATAAATGTAATGGCCAACAACTATACGATTATATAAGAGAAAAAGAGTAATCCCTATTTTTATTAAAATTAATTTGGCATGAGCATTTCAATAATCTTAGAACTATTTCACCTGTATTTATAATACATGCGATTAATAACACAATTTCATTTTAAACTTTAATCTTTAACTTTAATCTCAATAATTAGAGCCAATAATTATGTACAAAAAAATACTGTAAACATATATCATTTAAAATAACTCATTAGTAATTATTGTCTAATTTAAAAAGAGAATTTTAAATACAAGGAATTTTTTATGAAAGTAGTTTTTTTCTTCGTGCAAAAATCATTCTTATTATTAATATGGAGCATTAAATATTTCTTCATAATTTGCATTATTATATGACTCATAAAGAAAAAGTTTTTAATAATAATAAAATCAAATACTTATAATCCTCTTTTAAGTAAGTGTTCAAATCAAGGATAAAGATGCGTCTTTCAAATCATTTATTATATTCTTGCCTGTATTACTTTTGATGAACGACATACAAGAACAAAGCGATCCTTGAAAAATATCTTACCTTAATGTTTTTATTTACTAATCAACTTTCTTATAATCGGTTTGAATGTATTTAACATTAAACGTAAAATAAAAGAATATATCCAAAAGTGTTATCGAACTAATATAAGACGTCATGCATCTCGTAAAAATAAGCATTTCGTATATTAAAACAAAGTCGGATAAAATAAAAGGAAATTCTGTGAAAAAGTACAGGACCAATTTATGTTTTACCGTAGTACTAAGAAAGCACTTTTTCAGGGCTTATAATACCCTTATCAATTAAAGCCATCATTTATTGCCCGAGGATTAAGCATCGATGCGCGTGTTTTATCTTATCTCCTTTGAATGTCACGTAGCGTCATTGGTGCAAAACGAATGCGCGCATTAACTTCTTTCCAGCGAGGCGAAATCTAGTGGCGTTTGTCGACTGCTGCGCGCGTATTTGCCCGTCCTTATCGCCCTTCTCCGGTCCTGGCTTTTGCTGGGTCAACCAGCCGGACGGGAATCGCGACAATTTGCTCGTCTGATATATTTGCCAGGTCGATCCGAGCCCCCAAAGCCCTAGACGTGCTCCGCGCATGCACACGTGAAAGGTGGACTCGCGCCTCGCTGGAGCCGGAATTTTAGAATTAGAATCCGCCACACCAGGGCCGAGGCACCAGGGAGAGCCGCTACGCGTTTCCGCGAACAAATGAGAGAAATCGTAAGGGCGCGCACGAGTCGTCGGGCAGGGAAGAGTTCGGCGAAGGCGTCGTCCAACCGAAGGAATCAAATTTATTCGTTAAGGGCCGAAAGGGGAGATGAAAGCAATCGCGCTAGGAGAAATATGCAGAGCACGCGCCACGTTAAAAAAAAAAAAAACTTTTTGACGGCATGTATTTTTTTTTTTTTTTTTTTATTCGGCGAATCTTTTTAGTTGCGCCTTCTTTTTCGTCGGAGCAGTCGGGGCTGGCGACAGGGGGAAAAAGAATTATATTTACCACGATGCCGTTGGAAGTTTATACTTAAGAGTGAATAGTATTTTGAAGTTACAGAGAAATCGTTGCATGTTGATTTGCCCCGACTAACTTAGCCTGAGCCTTCGAAACCTTAAGAACCAAGGAATTTTTGTTTTCATTTCATTACCAGAACTTGCTCACACTTGTAGCTTGTATGCAGCATCAACCGAATCGGTAAATTAAAAAAAAAAAAGACACATTAATCACAAGCTTAAGCAAAGAGTGCCTATTGTTTTTTGGCACAAATGAAAGTTCAAGATTCCTATAAAACCGAATGAAAACAGACGTCGTTTTATTACAGGACATTTGAGAATCTCGATAAAAAATCGAACGCAGTACAGACGTTCAGTAAGTTAATCAGATTTATTTACTTGATGGAAGTGATCTCTGGACCTTTCAATGGGCTATCGGTCGAGTCTCCCTCGGGTATCGACTTGCCTCTGTTGTCCTTCTCGGGACTCTACCAACGTCGCATATCCGCGATCGGGACACTTCGCGTGGGATGCTGTAGCTGGTAGAATCCTCACCAAGAGGCCCTCCATTATCATGGCAAGACCGTAAAATTTAACTCGAGTATTGAATTGGAAACGTTTTTTTTTTTTTTTTTTTTTTTATTTCCTTCTTAGCTCTCCTAATGTGCTATTATGCATGTTAATATTGAATACTGCGTTTAATGTATATAAAAATAAATAGAATTGCCTGACACATTATTTGCTAAAATATAATCAACTGTACCTGCAGTACATCTATGGTAAAGTTGTGCTGAAAATTTTAGTAGGTATGATTAAAATTGTAGCTGCAATTAATTATTCGATCTGTACTATCGCTTCTCTACATAAATAACACCTGATTATCATTACATTTGTATGAATAATGTCAAGAGATTTTACATGTTTCTTTAAAAATCAATGCAAGTAAGCGAAATTTGGCGCACTGAAAATTTCTTCTTCTTATGTATCTTTAAAAAAAATGTTTACTATTTACACTCAATAATAAAACCTAGTCCATGTATATAAGAAATAATTAATGGTGATGGATTTAAAAAGAATTTTATTTTATCGTGTACAGTAGGTATTTTCTTTAAAAGTTTGAATATATCATTAAAATATATCATGCTTATGATCAATGTTGAAATAAATTAGACTGATAGGATTATGTAACGCGTTACGAAGGCTTGAAATTAAATCCTGGCTAATCCTCATCATGACCCGAATCAAATAAAACCTGTAAAAAAATATAGTCAATATTGTTTCTTTCTGATCGTTTGAGTTCTCATGTCAACTTTAGAATCTTTTTCTCTGACTTTCTCGCTTTTCCGCACTTAATTCCCCCATCTCTTGAGTTATGCAAGTGAAAAAAATTCTACAATCTCTGTTCCGGATGGAGAGGCAGATTCAAGAAAGAGTGAATAGCGATAGGAACAATAGTAACGAAAAAGGACAAAGTGAATAGAATGGCAGAAATGTACATAGGATAAAATGCAGACTCCGATGTCATATCGAGTGCGCAGCTGGGGGAAAGTAAAAAAGGAAAGGGGCCGAATAAGAGTTGTACTTACCTCGAATATCGATTAAAAAATTGTCAATGGTAACCGATCACGAGCAGAGCTTTTTTACTGAGTAAAATTAAGAATACATGGATAAACTCAGCTTGATGAAATAATAGTTGTAAAAATACTTTTTCTATACATATAAGCATTATATTTATCCATTTACCGTAAATGAATTGGGAATCTATCAATTTTTGATAATATAGGGTATTTAGAGTAAATATCTAATAAAATTACTTGAATGTATTCAAATATTCCATTGTACTTTAATATAACATTTATTTTATGACGCGGAATTTAAAGAATTCAAATATTCAAGAAAAATGCCTCCTTATATTTTCGCAATATTAGAATTTTTTAATATTCAAACTGCTGCATATAAGAGAGATAACATATTCATACTCAACTTGTATTGTTGTTAATATGTAAATTTTGTATATTTAAATTATGTATATTGAAACTGACTGTATATGCAAAATGTAAAAAAATTTTGTTTTAAAAATTAATACATGATTAGAGAAACTTTATAAACCATTCCTTAAAAGAGAAAATAAACGAGAGAAAAAATTGAATGAATTTCCCTTTACATTTTAAGCAAATTGTAACAATGCAGCTTTAATAAATCAATAAAAAATATCTACGGATTAGTATTCTTTCTCTCAATATAAACTTGATACTTCTATTATTTACATTTATACAAGAAGTGCCTAAAGTAAAGCATTCAAAGTCCTTCTATTACTCGCAATAGTAAAGGGGGGGGGGAAGTTGTAGAAGTATCGGGAGAAGAAGATAGAAGATATGGCCAACTACCAAGGGATGTATCGATGGCCTCTTTTATCAAAGTTCCCTCAGACGATATCATTTTATTTTTAAATGAATGAATAGCGGTGTTCGATTCGCTGGCGCGAGGTTATTTTCCTCCCTTCAGTCCTGCTCCTTTAGCCAAGTTTGGCCACTGCCTACTCGGACTAAACTACGACGACAGATGGTCGAGGGTAGAAAGCCTGGAAGTTCTTGACTTAAATACTCTCCAGTTGACGCAGACTGCCAGACTCGCCTGTCAAATTTGCTTTTCATTTTGGCACCGAATCCTACTCACGAGAAACTCCATCTTCCAGTTGCGATACTGGAAACTTCCTTCGCATGTGTGGCTTGGCGATGTTGAATTTTTTTCACTCAAAACTACAACTGTTTGCTTCTCTCTCGATAAACATAACAATGGAAATTATGTGGAATAACACGCTCGCGTAACCAGGACTGCGAGGCTTTTTTCCTGGACTCAAGCCTAAGCGTGAAATTAAATTGGACCCACTCCCTTCCGTATCGTCGTTTACCTTCAATATTTTCTGCACTTTTCAATGTATTTATCGATAGCGTCGCGAGCCCTACCCGTCCCCTTCGGATGTCCCGAGCGCTAATTTACGCTGCGCAACTCGGTTCACTAAGCCTAGGGAGCGCTCGGAGCGCGTGCCGGGCCTCCAGCTGGGTGCCAGGAACTCGCTTCCCCGAGGCTAACAGTGCGGCCTGCATCGGCGAGCAAGCCGAGCTTCGCTTCGATCGCCAACTGGCTAAAATTGAGAGCTGTGGAATCGGAAATTCGAAGCAACTGCCAATGCGGGGGAAAGGGGCGCAATAACGGCTCGGCGAGGGCACAGGCAAACGGAGGTCGGAGTCCGTGCTCTGACTGGGAGATTATGCGGAGCTCCCGAAGGAGCTGGAGCTCGAGGGGCGACTCCTCGCCTCCATCCTCCCTACTTGCGAAGGAGTCACCGCGAGAACGCGAGGGCAGAGGCGATCCGGGCCGACGCAGAGAAGCGAGAAAGAAGCCGAGGGCTCCCCCTGCCCCCCCCCCAACCAGCCTCCTCCCTCAAGCCGAGAGGGTAGGGCGTGCCGCGGGCGAGTGCGCGGTACAATTGTCACCAAGCCCAGCGAGGGCCGTCCGAGAATGAAAGGCGCAAAATATCACGAAATTCGGTCGCCAGCCACCGGATGATGCCAAGACCGAGGATCGGTCCGCCCTTCTGCCTTGATAAGCCTTGGGTTGAGAAGCGAACGCGCGAGAGCCTCCAACGGGACGACCATAATTTAATTTGTCAGCGCGGACAGTAAGAGATATTATATCAAAATAAATTAAGTTAAACTGCTTTCCCCCCCCCCTCCCTTTTCATCGAATAGTCCTCACAAGAGGCCAGCACCACACTTATGTTAATTATAAATTATTTTTCTCTTGCGGCCTCATTGTGAAAAATAAGGTTTTTCGTGTTGTTATTGAGTGGTTTTTTTTTAATTATTTTTTTTATTGTTTTTTTTTTTTAGCCAGGCAAATATATTGGAGCTCCCGCCTCGCACCACCGACAGGAGGCCGTTTCCGGCCTGAATCCGACCCCTTCGAGTCGCTTAGCCTCTCCCCTTCCCGTCGAACCCTGGAGCCGGCGAGCTAAATTCCAGCAAAATCACTCCCCCCCCCCCGCCCGCTTGTCCTCCTCCTCCTCCTCCTATTCGCTGTACCGCGGGTATGACCGCGTCACAATTGTTAAATCAATGTTCGTTATTCAAGCATTAAGCGTTAATATTTAAATTCATACTTTTCATTCAATAGCAGCTTTTGCAAATTTTGAATTTTTCACAATCGCAAAATATGACAGTAATGTGTATACACGAGGCGAAAGATATTTTCGCTTTTAATGAAAATCTTTTAATAAAAATCTATCGATACATTGACAAGATTTGTGGAGAGCCTCCGTAGCTATGTTTTTTACTATGTGGCGAAGGAGAGATGAAACTAATTTATTCCTTAAAAAAAAAAAAAAAAAAAAATTAACACCAAAAAGAAAAAAATAATAATGAAATAACAATTAAAAGATAATGCGAGAAAAAACTTTTGAGAGCATGGGGATACTTTAAGAAGGCCGTGCAATGTTTTACACCGCGAGACGTAAGCCGCGAAAATGCTGAGAATTGCGCTCAGCGGGTGATTGTAATACGTTGCGACAAAATCATTAATAGGCTAACTGAATTTCATTTCTGGATCTCTTGATGAATGATCGAGGAAGAAAAAAACGTCATATAGGACCGACTTTAATGCCACGATAAAGAAATGCGTTATTGAGGAAGAAGCGTAAGGCGCCGAAAGATAAATAACCTACGTAATATCCGTGTGAACTGCGACACCTGTAGCGTACTGCTCAGGCACCGTATTAAGGCCTCGGCGGCGGGTAGGGGGTGGGTGGGACGAGATAAGCCCTAATTCCCGGAAAAGAAACCGAAGCGCATAAACGTTGAAGCAAATGTGGAAAGGAGGCGATTTGTCTTGACCGCAGAGGCTGGGCTAAGGGATTACTCCCCCCTTGGCGCCTCCTTCCCCAGTTCTTCCGACGCGCAAGATATCGGCTCCAGGAGTAAGACTCGACGGAAGGAGCGTCAAGTTGTACGTTTTTCGATTTACTTCTATCCTGGCTTCCTTTACTGCGTCCCAGCACCGGGGGGATTCCTGTTCCGGGGACGCTCTTCGACGTCCCGCTGGCATTGGCTTCCTCGACGAATCTCCAGGTGTACCGTCGAGGCCGGAGGGAGGGGGCGGCCGCCGTCGCCGGCAGTTCTTACCCGAGGAAGTTGCCCAGGGGGGGCCTGGGGCGTATAACGGCCTGCGCCTTCCCTTCGTCGCGAATAACCGCCGGCACCAGCCGTGTGATACTTCAGGAAGAGTGGTAAAATGTTTTAGAATCATTTTTCTCTCCATTTTAGAAATCCGATACTGTATAAAACGCAGTCATTTTCTTTTCTCCTTTTGATTTTAAAAAGGGGGGGAAAAACGATTTTTTTTTTTTTTTTTTTCATATGTCTTTGTTTACTTTTGTTACCTGTCCGTGCCCTGACTAGAATAAACGTCAACCGATAAATACTTAACCTGGAGAGCGGCAAGCTGATACTGGAGCGAGCAGTACGAACTAATTTTTTATTTCTAATCAATGCTTTTATTTTTCATTTATTTGTTTTCTCGTGTACGCTTAATGCGGGCCAAATTGAAAACAAAATTCATTACAAAAAATTCACAATTTCATTAGCTAAAGTCAGCACTATGTAATAAGAAATACATAACTTGTGAAATTAAATTAATTTATGCAAAAAAGATGTACATACAAATAGTTTATAAAATTTCTTTTTTGCATTATGAAAGACGTGTGTTTTTATTAGGGGTTGTTATTTATGTTGTTTATGGAATGTCGAATTCAGATTTATCTGTTAATATAATCAATGAATAATGAGATTTACGAAAAATTCGCTTATTTATAACAACATGATTTTTGTATTTTTAAAACTTCTTTATCTGCTATGCTTTTTCCTTTTCCTTAATATTAACCGTACAAATATATAAACTTTTCTGCATAAAGGCGAACAGTAGACTTCGAGCATAGTTTTAACAATGAAGGTTTAAGTTTCAACAACTCGTTAAATTTTAATTACATTACAAGTTTTTGTTCTAAATGAGAAAAAAGACAATATTGCATCAAGTGCCAAGTAACCGATGTGAAGTGTCCTTTTTACGCTTATTTGTACTTCAATTTTCGATGTAACCAAAGTTACATATTTCTTTATCACGAATCAGACACAACGTTTTGCAGTTGTTACAAAATCCATTTTTGACTTGTTGTGAATATTATGTGTAATCCTTGACGGAGATTGAAACGCTTCATAAAAATGTTTTATAACAGACAATTTTAATAATATTGTAATTACGAATTACTCATATTTTCCTAGTAAATTGGGTTAGTGTTTAATTAAAAAAAATTGTTTGTTTTTTCTTCATATCTGTTCAACCACGAAAATTTTCATAAATTAACGTTCCTACATTGTTGTATTTTATATTATTTTATATTAGCATTACTGCAGCAATTCACTTAAACATAATTTTTAGAAATTTTTGTTTTTGACATTAACATTGTCCAATCGTTATTATAATTATACTGGCAGTTTAATTAGAAGGAGCTCTTTACTTCTCTTAATATTCTCAATAGGATAATATCGCAACACTGAGAAAACTAACTTACAAACATGGTAAATAAATAAAAAAATATACAAATTGTAGATGTTCGATAGAATTCTAGCTTTCGACTATATTGCGTTAACTTAATGCGTATCTTAGCGTTCACGTAAACATTACTTTCTTTTATGCATAGACACGACAATTGATTTTTATAATAATTTAGATGAAAGCACAGAACGAACTCTAAATCATTCGAAAGGTCCGTAAAAAATTCTCTTCGACTATTAACATTAAGGAGAATCAAATTTCCACGTAAAAACTATAAGATAAGACATGGAAATAATAATCTGTAGTATAAGAGAGGGTGCGGGCCAAAAGGATGGGCGACGACTTGAATAGTCTGATCACGACTTCGTCCATAAACAGGCATCGAGCAGAACTGGAAAAGATAATTCGCATTGAGAAAGAATTGTTAAGGAAGTCAGACACGATAAGGATAGTCATAAAAACACGGGCGAAAGAAGAGTTTCAAAGTTTGATGCAACGCTTCGTTAATTGTGAAAATAAAATCCGAAAATAATAATGAAAGTTCCTCATCGTAATGCATCTGGAAAGATGAATTGGGTAAAGTCGCCCAATGGGGACGAGGATAGCAAGGCTCCGTAGCCGGCGAATTCGCCAACGCAGAGGCCCACAGGGGACCAACTTTGGGAGGTTCCGTACCTGCAAATAGAAGAAAGGAGTATGCGGAGAGCGCATATTCAAAAACAAAGCATTCGGTTCTTAGAAGATTGAAGGTAATATATATATATATATATATATATATATATATTTGCAGCATTGCAATACCTATTAGATTAAAGGAGCATCGCGATAAGCGGGAAACATTAATTAGGAGGCGAGCGCCAAGCTGCTACACGTGAAACGGGTCAACGTTTAAGCAGTAGTTCGCAGACCAATATTCTTAACTATTCTATGAATAAAACGTGAAATTGTCGTACCTACGCACTACGCTACACATCCTATTCTAAAGTATCGCGTTATTAGCAACTCTGGCTCTTAGACGTAAAGGCGAGCCTTTAAAATCTTACGTAATCCGAGTCTTAAGTTAAGAAAGAAAGTAAAGCCAAGCTAGGGCTTAAAGTAGACGAGGGTGCGGAAATCACTTCTAAGCGTTTATCCGCCTCCATCCGCGTCTGCTCGATCCTCGACAAACGAGTCGGTTCGGTAGCCTCGTGATCAACGAGGGCTGCAATTACCCGGGGGAGGGAGGGGGGGGGTGGAGAACAAAGGCCCGAGCGAGCTCACCAGATTCCTGAGGACGTCGTCCGGCACGTTGCTCGAGGAGTTGCAGAGGGCCCTCGCGGCGCTGTGGGAGAAGACTACCGGAGCCGTCGAGGCGCCGAGGGCGTCGCGCATCGTCCTCACGGAGACGTGCGACAGGTCGACCAGCATCCCCAGCCGGTTCAGCTCGCGGACCACTGCCTTTCCGAAGCTCGTCAGCCCGTCGCTGTAGAAGCCGAGGGTCACGAGGTCCTTGTCCGGGTCGTCGGTGATGGACGAGTCCGCCCTGCAACCCAAAGGGAGCTCGAGTACTCGCTCGGTGAGAGGAGCGCACCGGGACTGCGTGGCTTTCGAATAAGCTCAGGCCGGCGGCTTCTTCATTCGCATTAGCCGCTCAAGCGAACGAGACTCGGTTAGACTAAAGTCGAAGCTTCGTTTGTCATTCGATGCTTTATAGCATTGGTTGTGTTTGAAATGCACGGGAGCGTCCTCGAGCCCGGACTGACCCGAGGGGCAGTCGACTCCTGGAGGAGAGCGGCTCCCGTCACTTCCAAGGTAGTTTCGGAAAGGATGAGGAGCCTCGTTGGGAGGAGGGTCTCTTGCGCTGCGAGGTCGACCCTGTCCTGTTGCTGGGAACAATCCTTGGCATCGAGCCGCTTATGGTGGCAACGCTGGCCCTGCTCGGGATCGCTAAACCCCGTAGGAAGAGTCGGGCTCCGGGAATCCGCTTAGACTACCCGAGGGACTGGATGGAGGGTGCCATTTAAGATGCACACCAGGACCAGGGCCTTCCTCTTCCATCAGAAATACCGCTTTAGTCTCCCGAGCCCGAGGGCTGCGGAATCCTAAAACGGGAAAAACACCCGCAGCCGAACGGGGCCAAAGGCACGAGTGGCACGAGGTGTATTACAAGTAAAGGAGGACAAGCTTAGCCCTCCTGCTGGATGCATACGACACCTCCGATCAATGGCGACGCATTTGGCTGCTGAGAATGTCAATCGAACAGTCGCACAGCCCACGGGTGCTAAGATAGCAAAGGTACCTCAATGGCCCTCTGTAGTAGAACTGCGAAATCAAGGCTGGCTTGGGACTTTTATCAGGCTCAGAACGGACTAGCCTTAAAGGTAATATCATGGCGGAGGTGCCGGAAGTCGGAATGTGCCGGAGCCGCTTCATAGGGTAGATGCGACCGCGGCTATCATCCGTGCCAGGCATCGCCGGAGTTGGGAGGAGGCAATCGCAGCTATCCATAGTTGGGACCTTTGTTACCCCGCAAAATGCAGGGCCAGGCTAATCCCGGGTCTCGGCATATGTAATGTCAAGTGATTGGTGGAAATCCTCACGGGTCACGGCAGTCGCAAGGTCTACGGGACTCAAAATAAGCCTTTGGGTCGAACCCGTTTTGTAAGTTTGGCTGTGAGTAGTAGGAAAGCCCGTAAGAGCTCCAGCGCAGCAGCCCGGTTTTGCCCGAGAGGAGGATGCGCCTTTTTAGCGTGGCTCTACTCGAGGTAGAGGAGCCGCAGCCTCGTCGCTGCTGCCCTCGGACCCTCGAGTTCTGGCTGGAGTGGGGCGAGGCTAAGTGACGTGAAAACCAGGGACGCCGAGGGAACCATCCATGCGTTACGGGGGTTCCTTTATTTTACATCGCAGGCCCCACTCGCAAATAATACTAGTAATAATATTAAATATATATATATATTCGACTTCTTTTCTTTAATTACATAAACCACAGAATTTTTAAATGCATGCTTTTAACGATCAATGGACAACGCAAAATTGTCTTATCATTTTGTTTATTAAATATATATATATTTCAATTTTAAAACATCGAAAATTTTTTTAAATTATAAGTTAAGCAGACGAGATCCGGTACGAATTTTCACATTTTAAATTCAATTTAAGCAGAATTTTTTTCTTATTTATAAATAATACCTAGTATTACAAAATAATAGGACTTTTATTATTAATCCACCGAAACTCAAATTTGGTACTTTTATCTTAGTGATAAATAATAGGGGTTTATATTTTATTTATTTGAATAATTTAATTTGATTCATGTAGCAAAAATTATATGTATTAAATAATAAAAGATTTATGCATATTTTTTTTTGTAAATTAACTTAATTTTAATATTTCTTCTAATATATTTTCGAAATAAAAATAGTAATATTATACACTTATAAAAAGCTTCGAAAAGATTTTAAACAATAGTGTTAGTAAAATTTTAACGGTTTTTGTATATATAATTTGTAAAGAAGTAAACTAAAAAAATCGTTTCATTTTACTAACACATTATTGTTTAAAGTCTTTTTGAAGTTTTTTCTAAATATATAATATTAATATTTTTATTTCGAAAAGATATCAGAAGAAATATAAATATTTAAAAAAAAAAGATATTTTTAAAATTAAGTCCATACAAAAAAATATGCATAAATCTTTTACGATCCAATACATATATTTTTATCCGTATTCAACTGTTAAGAGTAAACAATATATATATATATATAATATATAAATTTTTCAAATAAGATTTTATAGAAAATTATCAGTGTATTTGAATATAAATATTAACAGCGTTATATTAATCAATTTTTACGCAAAAGGAGAAGTTAATCTAGTATGAAAAATGATTTAAAAACACTTAAAAGCTTTTTTATATTGTAAGTATTACATTGTAAAAATTTAGTTTCTATTCCTGCACTTGGAGTTCAAGACTAATTTAAACGCTTAAGCTATATTTCTGTTTGCCTAGTGTACTCTACGTATATGAAACTACTCTCGTGAGATTCACTTCAAGGGCTATTTCACGAAAAGGAGAGTAGTTTTGGTAGATTTAAAAAAAGTCTGAATTTTAACGCACATTTACATCTTCTTTTTTAAAACTACATGATAAATAACAGTTTTTGAATATTTAGTCTACACTGTTATCGTGTATTTATTTACATGTATGTAACATAAAAAATTGAATTTCATATTTTTAAATTAGAAAATGCCTCGCAGTTACTGTTAATATACGAACAATTTTAATATTTATTAAAAGTTTAGCTCGTACAAGCTTACAATGTACGTGATAAACGTACAAAAATGTAATTAATTAAAACAAAAATGTTGTTTATTATGAGTTAATAATTACCTGCACGGTAGCGTCATAAGTTAATGAACTAACAAGTTATTGAAGATTTTCATCGTATAAATCATAAACAAAGTTTTTATCTAGTTTATTACTCTATACAATATTTTCTTACATTTAACTTTGTATAACAGTGTAACATTATATTATTAGGTAGGCTTTCAACTTGTGATTTTATCATTTAGAATATAATATTAAAAAAGTTAAATTTATCAAGAAATATTTAATAGCCTGATGCTCTTTCTAGTGCTTATTTACCGAAGGGAGCACTGCAACACTTTTTAAACGAGAATGTAAGCATCTCGTAAAACCTAAATTTCAAAGTATTTTATTTTCAAAAATTCGCAAAAGAAAAGATTTTTAGCCCTTTGAAAGCCATTTCGATCGACAGCTACTACTGATCTGTGGTTTTGTGTGCTTTAACTACGCCGCTGGGAACCCGCCAGATCGAAGTTGGCCTGAAAATGTAAAATTCCTTCTTATTCCATTCTTCTGGCAAGGAATTTTTAACATGATTATATTGATAAAAAAAAAAAAAAAATTCCCTAGTTAGTTTTACATTGTTATATAGTCGTAGCTTAATTTTCGCAATTTTTTACATTAAACAATTATAAATTCCTAAATATGTATGTTCTACAATGCAGGAGGCAATTGTAATACCTTTTTAAAAATTTTAATTCACCTTTGCATCTACTGGACAGTTTCAAAGACGAGATTCAAGAAACGTTGTTAAGGACGACAATTTCGTTAGGATTGCATTTTACATTTTAGTTTTACATGTCCTTTACTTATGATTCATTTCTGTTAACAGAGGAAGACTTAATAAAGTAAAAACTTATAATCAAGAACTGCTAAATATAGAGCACATTCGTTATTAATATTTCAAAAATTATAAAGACTAGCAATTTTCTTTGCACTCTAAAGTTAAATTTTCGATGGAGGCTTTACATTATTACTTATTTTAATTGACATGTAGAATTTACAAGAGACGAAAATTTGAGTATTATATGCCAGGTGCACATAAGGCAAAGCTGGTTTAGGAAATTGGCGTTCTGCCCTACAGAGTTTGCGCTTATTCACTACCATACAAAATTGAATAGTAAATTCAGGCAGAAGGGATAATACAGTTCTGATTATTATTAATCTAATGTTTTATACGAGATAAAGCCCAGAATGCTTTATTAAAAGTCAATTTTTTTTGTCACGGTTTAATATTTTCTAAAAGGTCTATTTCTAAAGCTTATAATTCATGCAGTATACTATGGAAATACCAAGTGTCGATAAAAGTCTTTTCGGACCTTCTTATTAATATTATGATTATACTAACTCGTACTTTTTCAAAAACGTGATTTTGTTTTCGCGCCTCATACTCGTTGGAGCTAAAAACGAGATCACATTTTGTTAAATTAATACGTTGATACGTAAAATGACAAAAAACCATAAAAGTCGCAGTTGTAATATTGGACTTATACATAGAAAAATTAAGTGGGACGTGCCGTGACTGGATCGGTGACTCTAGGCTAGGCGCCAAGGCCTCGTTTCCTAGGCGCTACCAGGACGATCAGACAAGAGTTTGGCTTTGATGGCCGAGGAGAGATTAAATTTTTGAAGAAAGTCCCAACGACGCGACGAGGGCGTGATAGAGGGTCGGCGCAAGCCTGGCCCGGCGGAGGTCAAACGTTCTCCGACTTCGAGAGCTCTGAGCTCGGTTTGTGCAGGGGGTCCCGAAGGAGCCGGAGGTCGTGCCAACGACAAGGATCGTCGAGCGGCTCCCGCCCCCTCCGCCTGCCTTGTGGAAGGAGTCGAGGGCAGGGCGGCAGGAGGTTGCCCGGAGCCGGACAACGACGAGGCCCCTAGGCTACGAGACCCCGGCCGCAAGAGCAGCAAGGGAGAATCGGGTCCCTCCTCTCCGGCCCCTCCGGCCTTCGTCTGGCGCATCGAACATCCTACATTGACAGCCGTGGGCTGTCGCGGAATTTTCGTATCCCTCTTGAAGAACGGGCTTTAGGTCGATGACGAGGCCAACTCACGCGTCGTGTCGCTACCTCGCCCCGACTGCGACTGGGAAAATATTATCGATCACGAACGGTAGACGCGTGTAAGAATAATTTCTTTAACAAAAAAGAAACAAAAAAAAAATAATTACACGAAACAAGGCGAAATATCTATAACTGTACAAAGTTGTGTTGTCTTTCTTCTTTCTTTTATTTTCTTTTATTCGATTATTATTAACACAAATAAATCGTTCTCCCCTGCTTCCACTGCCGACGGAACGGAGGAGAACGACAATTATATAAATTAAAAGTTTTTTTTTTTATTTCCTTAGCCCGTCTATTTCGCTCCCTTTGCCCCGCTTCCCGTTCTTACCGCCGAACCATAAAGTCGGCGAGCTCCATCATAGCAAAGTCCCTCGCCCCCTCTTTTGCACCGCGGGTAGAAATAACCGCGCCAAGTAAGTACAATAGAATTTACTTATTATTTTACAGATAAATATTATTATGGCTCTTAAGCTATATCTGTAAGTTTCTATATCGAAAAAAGTTTTTAAAGTATTTCCATGGATTCAGCGAGTTAAGCTCTTAAATATTGTCAATTGCAACCTTTTGCTGTGCTACAATTAGCGAAAGTATGAAAACTTTTAAATTTTCTCTAAATGGTGTTTATAAAAAATTATCTTTAATTAAACTCAATTAGCTTTCAGCTTATTAACGTACTAAAGTCTTACATTGTCTTTTTTACAAGAATAGTTTTACTACGTCAAAATATTTTTTTATTTTTAGTTGTACCGATATATTTTTATTTATATTCAATATGTCATTCTACTCGCTGTACTCAAAATTTAATTTTACAAATTTGTTAAAGCCATAATAATCATCTATCTATATAAAATAAAAATGTGATTATGCAATAAGTAGATTTTCGATGCAATAAGATAATTTTCGAATGATGATTGAAATTTAATTGCGTAATGTTAACAAATATTATATAGGATCAAATTTTTAAATTATTAAAACATTAATTTTTCACTAGATAAAATTTGCATCAACATATCAATTACGGTATTTAATTAGAAAAAAAAAAAACAAAAATAATTTTTAATAATATGAATTCGTTTCGGGTTTTCGAAAATCTTTATTTTACAATAATTCATAAGTAGTTCCATTATTTATATATTTTTTAAAAGAATGCTTTTAGCATATACACTTAAAATAGGTGGCATCATATATAAGTATTTACTTAAGTATAATATAAAAGTAAATGTAAGGAAAAATTGACTAAAATTTTAATACACGATAGAAACCAATCATAAAAAATATCCTAGTAAAAATTCCTTGTTAATTTGTTTAATTAAAATATCGAATAATAAGTTACTAAATTTTGACTAAGCAATTAACGACCCAAGAAAATTAAAAATTTCATTTTAATGAAAAGAATTTTTAAAATTCGATAGAAAATAAAAATAAAAATATAATTTCATTTCATACGAATGGCTAAGGTTTATTTAAAACAGAGTCTGAAATCAACAATGGAATATTATATTTTAGGCACTATTGAAAAAACTGTACGAATATTAAAATATCTGTTTGTACAAGTCATTTTCTAAAATTCATTTTCAACTTTTAGAAAATACTGCTAAATTTTAGTAAGATGCTATGAATTTTATTTTATGATTCATAAAGGAAAATTGGAATTTAAAGTGGTGCACCAAACGAGGTTTCGTTTACTACTTGATTCGTGTGCATGTTCTACTATATACGTGACACATGGGAATACCGTAAGGATAAATAATTTTGAAATCGTCGCACACAAACATAATAAATAGCGAAAGGTATATTAAAAATAGAGCTTATCATTGAAACCCTTTCAACCATACTTATTACGAAGTTATTAACACAGTAGAAAATAAATTCCGTGTATTCCGTGTTCGACATTTTTAAAAAGAAATCAATCCTAGGAATGCTAATTCGACGATAAGCTCACGGTTAACGATGAAAAAAATAAAGAGAGTAAGGGGCGACGGCTTACTTTCAAAGCCAGTGTTTAACAATAAATCCGGAAGCTGACCGCAGCACGAAGCCCCGTAGGTTGTTGTATTAAAGAAAGGGTAAGCAGGGGCTCAAGAAGTAGGGCGAGCTCATGAAAATTTCAAAATCGCGACGCCAGTGCCGCAGCCGGGGGTTAACGAAGGTGTGGGCTAAGGGGGCGGGGGCGCGGAGTCGAGCGGGGGTCTAGAGGTCAGGAGAATCCTCGGGGTAAAAACGCTTTCGGATAATTACCAGGGCGTGTTGCACTTGTGGGTGAGAGTCATGTACCTCGCCCCGAGGTGGTGGAAGCTCCTGAGGACGGCCATACTCGCGCCTATGCTGTGGCCGCCCTCGATCCCGACGAGGCTCGCTATGACCCCGTCCCTGTGGGCCTGCTCGAGCTCGCCGCTCGACGTCACCAGCCGCATCTTCTCCTCGTACTTGGCGGCCAGCCTGCGCACCACGTCGATCTGCTCGAGGGTGAGCTTCACCGCGTCGAGGAACTGGGCCTCGCAGGGCACGTAGGCCGACCAGAACTGGGCCCCGACGATGCCCCGGCGCAGCCTTATCAGGTCCGTCTGCCAGCCGGGGCCCCAGGAGGCGTTCTTCGACAAGTCCTCGTCGAAGGGGAAGTCCCGCAGCCGCGTACTGCCCCGCTGCTTGCGCAGGTTCCACGCGAGGTTGTTGTGCCTGTCGAACGGCCTCCGATATATATTACCCACGTCCACACACACGCCCACATATGTATACGTATTGCTTCGCCACCGCTGATCCCCGCCACTCGGGCACGTCGCATTAATCCTCGGGATTGTTGGACGCTTCTAGTTTCGGGGCGAAAACAACTTCCCCACCTCATCCCGCCGCCCCCCGAACTTGGGGTCTTGCTCTACATCGAAACGGATAACCGTGTCACGCGAGTAAAGCTAGTTCGTAAATTTTTTTTTTTTTTTTTTTTTTTTTTTTTTTATCTCAATTATTCCGTACGATATCATCAATTGCATCGAAAGTTCATCTCCCTTTACTTATTTCCCGATGAATCGGGCCAAGATTTAAAGACAATGGATGCGCAATTCACTGCGCTCGACATATCTTCTTTTTTAACGGCGAGTTATGCCTCTTATTTATTTATTTGGTAAAAACTGTTAACAGCATATCTCGTTTATAATCGAAGCCTTGTTGTACGTAGGCTCATAAGAAATACTCCGAACATTTACTTGGCCGCATGAAGATAGTTATACTCATATTCGCCTACGAATCCTACTGTTGTAAAATAGATATTTTTGGACTCGGAAAGGAAAGGGATTTACCAAATCAGACGAATAGGAACCTGGCTTTAGCCTTATCCGATGATTTACGCGTTACATGCACAGCTCTATAAATCACTAAAAAGTATATACGTACATTTAGCTTCTTACATGCAGGTTTCTTACATATTAATGATGGATTCAGCATTTTAATTTATTTCTCTCGTAGAAAATAATTAACTAAATATTTCCCCAATAACGATTTGCTAATATATTACTGCTTTCCGCTTTCAATTATATTCAATAGTTTTGATTCCTATAACTACGAGTGATAAGAATAATTCTTACGAAAAAAATACAATTGGTTTAATAGTGAAGTGTACTACTTTCATAAAAAGTGAAGCCTAAATTCTACCACTATAAACTATACTTTTGCATACCTTGAATTTTTAACATTAATTTAAATCTAATTGGGTTCTATATTTTAATAAAATGTCTTTACGTACATTTATAAAAAAAAAATTTCAACAAATTATACCGAACATAATTTAAAAATTATTCGATAATAAAATTGTTCCACACTGACCCATATTTATTTTTTAAATACTTTAACATTTCATACGTTTATAACATAGAAAAATTTTTGCTTAACAAGTTCATAATTAGTCTTTAAAAATTAAAAATACGCCAATATCCATAAATTCTTTCGTAAATAAAAAAAAAACTATATTACGTAAAAAATTATTTTTCAACCAAGCTATTAGTCACATACATCATAGAAATGATTTATTATAACATTATTAATATAAATTATGCATAATTAAAAAATTATACTATACATATTTAAAAATAATGTATTTGTTTTTGTTATTTTACATGTGAATTGTTAATAATAAAAAGTATTTCAAATTTTACCATTTTTAATATTGTGTTTCGTGTTTTACATAATTAAAAGTTTTATTTTAATAAATGAGGGCAAAATATTTTCACTAGAAATCGATAATTTTTTTTATAAATAAAATATTGTATAAATTTTGCTTTTCTTATTTGAATATTATGAAAGTAATGCATTCGCAAACAAATATCATAACATAAATAATTATTAATGAAATGATGAACGACTCGATAAAACTTTTTACATTATAAATTATTATGTAAGGAAATTTATTGGGGAAATATATCATTTTTTTAACGTGAAATATATCGAAACATACTCCCTGTACAGATTCAATCAGCTGAAGAGAGTACGATATCATCTGCTGTAAAGATCCATTTTTATAAAATTAGTTTAAATTAGTTTCTTGGAAAATGCAATTATCTTTGGGCAACAATTACCTTACTATTTATGAACTTGATTAGAATTTTCATTTAAAAATTTTCCTGAAAATAACGTTTAAAATTTTAATACGAGTAGTTAAAAATTTCAATTCATCTGAATTACAATAAAGGTCGTATGTACTTAATAATGAAATGACTAACAAACATATTTCCTATTATAACTATTTGCAATAACATAATAAATAAAGCAAACAAAATTCTTGTAACACTTACCGTATTATATTCATCAATTTAATATTATCAATGTAAATATTAATTGCTACAAGGCATGTAAGGCTTATCTTATAGAGCAGATGGAATTGTTTCACGTAACACACATTGGTAAAAAATAATGGAAAATTATAAATCATTGAAGAAGATTTAGAATAACGAGTAACCATAGAACGTGCACTGATAAATGAGGAGCAATGCCGAGGCCAAATGGAAGATTTTAGAAAAACTCATAAATTACTCAAGAAGCGATAGCTGCATTAAAAGGAATATCAATATTATGTATAAATCTTACGTAGAGGAATAAAATTTTATAAAATAAGAAAAATTTTTTTTTAAGCTTATGCCTTTCACTGAAAATAAATTAAACCTATAATAAACAAGTTAATAATCATTGAAAATGCTTAAAAAAATTTTGGCAATGTAATTGAAAATAATTGGAATACATATTTGAAACATTAATTCCTGCTACAATAAACTCCACATGCAAATAAAGATATTCGTTAATTTTTTAAGACTTTAACATTGTCAAAAACATACGCAGCAGTTAAAAAGCATTTTTTCTGCTAAAAATGTTAAAAAAATTAGAAACTTTTTTACAAAAAAAATACAACTGCATTTAATTGTTCCTTATAATAGTATTTTGCGGCTCAATTTATAAACTAATGTTAGATTTAAATAAATACTTAATACATAAAATCTAAATAAATAAATTATTAAAAATATAATACACTGTAAGATCTTAGGTAATTTCCATTACAAATAATTATATAGTTTATAAAAATTAAAAAATCCTTACTTTTAAACTGTTTTACATTTATATGAGAGTAGAATAATTTCGTTAGAATTAAACACATATAAAGTAGAAAGTTTTATTTTTATAAAATCATATAGGTTGAATTGAAAGTTTATTATCATAAATCTACTGATTAAACAGAAAATTTTAACGCATATATAGTTCTTTAGGTATTTTTAAATTACATCTTTAGTAAATATACATTTTCATATAAAACTCTGACTACGAAAACTTGCTTAGTACGTAATTTGATTATGTTTTGGCGATTATATAAGTTCGAGATTAAAGTGCGTGATTAACTTCAACATAGAATCGTAAGAAAATAAGATAATTTTAGAATTTTTTCATAAAAGTTTCCATTGCAGTGTGAGATTGTAATACGGGATTATTTTAAATGTTTAACTCAACAATTGTAAAGAAAGTATTTGTGCACGTGATAAATTTGAAATTTATTTAATAATTGTTTATCTTTGAATATATATAAAATTAGTATTAAAGTCAAATATTTATATAATAAATTTTCCATGTAATAAATATTGAACATTAACTCTAATATAAATTTATCTGCAATATTTTATTATTTATATATGAACTGTAAAGGTTAAAATTAAAATTAAAATTAAAAAGATGCATCATTTAAATCATATTTTTTTAACAGTTAAACAAAATAAGATATAATTAAATTTACCCAAGAACTCGATTAGCGTTTATTATTATTAGCTTATTATTTACAAATCGCTGGGAAAACACGCAAAATTGCAAAAAAATTCGAATACAATTGCGTATATTTAAATTAAAAAAACCGTTTATTTAGATAGACATTATTGAGAATTTAATAATTATGGTCTCAATATTATATTGATGAAGACTAACTGTTTGAAAATACATTAGATATAATTTTAGTCGGAAAAAAGCTACCAATATTATCTTCGGCGTGCATTTATTTTATATACTAATTAAAAATAAGATTAGGAAATTCATGAGTACAATTCAATTCAAACTTCATTATATGAATTTCTATGCGTGTTAGTGTATATATTTTCATCGAGAGCAGAATTATCTCAACTTATAAGAAGCTTGTACTTTTACTCAAAATTAGCACGTTTTAGTATTTAATTATACATGCGTAAATTTAGTTCTACGAAAAGCCTAAAATATAAAATCAGAACTAAAAAAAATGTTTAAATATTGTACACTTAGGCTCGAAAGAGTAACTTGCATTTAAATAAAAAGTTACAAAACAGGCGACTACTGTAATACTAATAAACTGCGGAATTTTTTAAAGATGAATGTTAAGTAAGGAATAAAAAAAGGAAAAAAAAAATAAGAAAAAGAGAAGGATAATACAATATACGAGCGTAGATTACGGGTAGCAGGAAAAAAAATATCAGACATTCCCATGTGTGTCTATCACAACACTTTCGCATTTTCGTTCGCGTAAAAGCGTGTTTTCCTCAACGAGGGGAAAAAAAAGGAAGAAAAAAAGGAAGAAAAAAAGAAAGAAGAAAAAAAATAAAGAGCGAGAGAAAGAGGGTGGAGCCGCCGCCCCCTTTAAAATTCAGCTTCCCGGCTAAAGTGCTTAATCGAGGAAAAAGCTTTAAGAGCCTATAAGGGTAGGCGCGAGGGCTCGGGCAGAGCGAGGGGCGGGGGGAGGCTGTGGAAGTGCGTGGGGAATGCATCAGGCGAAGCGTAAAAGAGAATGAAATTTACCCATCAATGAGAGGCGTCTTGGAGAGGATTTTTTTCACCACCCGCAGCCTTGCCTCCAGTAGGTTGGAGCTCCGCAGCTCCAAGGCCAGAGGCAGGCCGATGCCGGCAATTAAGGCACAGGCTACGAGGATGAGGCCGATCGTCACGGCCCAGCTTCGTCCCCCTCTACGCTTCTCTGGAACAATCGATCCCGGCTTTATCTTAGCCTCTCTCGGACCTGCCGGAACTCGCCGGCCGCGCGCATCAAATGCATGCCCGCCATTATTCATGGCCTCGGCGAGCAACAACGGCCCCCGTTGTTTCGTGGCCCTGGAGACGCTTTGAATGCAGCGACGCCAGGTTTTGCGCCTCTGGCCCCCGCGCACAGGCCGCTTATTTCTAACGCGATTTTTTACTTTCTTTTTTGCCCCCCCCCCACCTGCATTGACTATGACACCCCGGGCATTGTCGTACCAGCGTTATGAAACAGCCGCGGTGTCCCTTCCCGATGTTTCTTCGATATTGCACGTAAACCGGCTCTATATCAACGGCGTTAAGGGATGTCAATTTTATAGATAATGGCATACCGCCGACTCTTTATTACCGGTGTAAGTATTCCTTTTTTTTCAATTAACCCCACTCACGGGCTTGCAATTATGGCCTTTCTCTGTATGCTACACTATTAATTAATTAGGTCCATTGGTGAGAAAAATTTTTCTTCTTTATCGACAGTGCAACTTTGGCAATTGTATTTAGAGAATTTATTGCGCTATTTTGACTATTAATTAATACATAGATTAAAGGAACGCAGAAGCTTGCGCAATTTTTTACTATGCTCAAATTTTGTAATTTAATCCTTTATCTAAATTATGAATATTACATTGATAAGTGTCGCACTTACATTTTAACAAAAGTATTGAATTCAAAAACAAATTCATGATTTTTAGTTTTCACGTATAATGTTTCAATAAATTCATTACCCGTGCAGATACTGAATGAGAAACGTTTATATTATCTAAAAGTTCAATTTTATTATATATGTGATAAATACATTTTATAATTACCTATTTTGTAAATTTTGTTCTCAAAATTTCTCATAATGTTACAAATATAATTTATAAAAATACTTAATTTATGCTTGAAAGCGAATATTCAATGTAATTTTTTTAAATATTGCAGTTAAGTAATATTAGCAATGAACAATCGTAAATATTCTTAGATGAGTCTCTATGAGTTTTTAATGCAATATACGAAAATTTAAATGTAGTTGAATTTAATCTATCAAACATTATTGAATTACAAAACAATATTTTGGCGCTAGTAATTGATGGTATAGTAACTATTTATAATTTACATAAGAATCTGTATTCAAAAACTAAAAAATTATATTTTAATTATTTATTTTTATAAAATTTAATTCAATAAAAAAAGCTTACATTAACTTTGTAGAGATTTTTTACAAATTATACGTAACATAGTCACTTCGAAATTTTAGAAATATAGTGAAATTTCACAGAATAATTAACTGGCAGAAACTTCATTAATGTAAAATTTTCATGTTAAACATATCATTCATTTCAGTCTCATTAGCCTCGTTGCTAAATTTTATTTTTATTTTTAATCAAAAAATACTCCAAGTAATTGATGAAAATAATTACTATTTAAGCAAATCAGCAGAATAAAAAATGAAGGCAAATTAAATAAGTTTTTAAAATTCCGTATATATGGAACAGATCGTTTCTTCTATTTTTTTATTTATTTCTGTTTACTTTAAAAAAGCAAAATAATATTTATAAAAGTAAAACTGTAATTTATGGAAATTAATTCTTATGGTTCGTGTAAACTTCTATTCTATACAATGTTCTTTTTTAATCCGAGTTTAAGCAAACATATCAATTTAAAAATTGTTGTACAATAAAATTTATAAAAAAAATAGACGATCAGTTTAAAATTTTAATGCATTTTCTTTTAACAAAAAGCTTATTCAAAAAATAAAACTTATTTTACGATGTATCTACATCTTAAAAATACATTTGGCGAGCTTAAAAATATACATCACGTGTAAAAAAAATTCACTACATTAATAGCTGAACTTGTACACTATTTCTCTATAAGTTTCAATCATTTTATGTTCCTTTAAATTTAGACCTTTAATCGATTTATGACAATATTGCGATTATTCCTCACGTAAGTAAGTGTCTAAGTTTTTACTCGTAAGGTACGGATGATGATTTATAATCCGGAAGTAACGATCGCTGTTGACCGATAATCAATTTCACACACTTTGATGTTCGGGAGAGTTTACGTCGGATTATTAATTAAAAAAAATTGATTTTACTTATTGAGGATTATAATGTGGGTGCGTATTTGTTTAGACACAAACACAAAAGCACGCATCTTCAGGAATTTGGATTAACGTTTATTGTTGAGGCTAAGTGAATATTTTGAAACATCATACCTTAATAAAATTCTAAAATCTTATTGTAAATCGGATAAGTTTAAAAAATACGTTATATGTAATAAATGTTTCATATTGAAAAATCTCCTATTACAGATAGATAAATTGTTTACAGCGCATTTGAAAAGTATATTTCCATGCTATAATTTACGTAAACCATTATTGATCTATTTATTATTGATTTTTCAGAGAAAAAAGCTATTGCGCGCTAATCTATCATTTAAAAAAATCTTACTAAAAGTCTTATTAAAGTATATACTTAGCTACTATTGATTTTATTTTGCTACAAGTTGATGAATATCAGTAAAATTTGCAAACCTAATTTCTTGCCGAATTAGATTTAATTCTCTAATAAATTAATAATTAAATTAAGATTAAGAATTTAAATTTTGCATACATGAATACTTTAAAAAACGAAAAATAAATGAGTAATAAAAGCATAATTATAAATTAAATTCATTAAAAGTTTGTTTTTAAGTTTAAACATAAAAAAGGTCAGTAGCTGAAGCTCAGTAAGATCAATTATTTATTGTAGTATTAATCCAATTTATACAATCAAATATTGCACGATGTAAGTAAACACTTATCTTTAATAAAATTGTGTATACTTAGAATTGTTCTTGCACATAAAGTTTACTTCGACTCCTGAATTAAATGAATTCAAAATTAATCAGGAATTCAAATTATATAAAAATTAATTTTACGCAAAATAATTTATAAAACCATTATTTTAATTAATAGAATAATTATTGAAATGTTTTAATTTTTACATAAATTAATGGAAGAAATATTTTTTCATTTTTAAAACCAGAATTTCTAACATGTAAACATTTGTTTTAAAAAATTATTTTTTTTTTTTTAAGATAAACGTCATGAATCTGAAAGATAATTTATAGTAAAAGAATTCCATAAATTTGGTAGAAAAATTTTATCCGACAAAGTGAATAAGTACTTGAGTTGAATCCGCTGAAAGCCTTGAAGATAACAGAAATATGTCTATGTGTTTACTTAGATCTTTGCTCGGTTGGTCAGGAGCTTTAGCGTTTCTTGGCCTATGTCCGTATTTAATTAAGTTAATCATAGATTAATCAACTTTACGTACTAAATGGATTTCATTTAAAAAATTGGTAAAATACTTTAATCTTGATACCAGTTGTCAATACTCGAAATAATTCTACAGATTAAATATTTTCTATCCTCTTGATAATTGAAAACAGCAAACAATTTTTTATATTTGTTTTTAAAACCGACCAAATTATTACTTCGATAACTCTTTAAAAATCATATAAACTCTCCCCAGTTTCAATAAAAATAGAAAAAATTTCTTTCACGGATAAAAAGTTTTAACGTCAAAAATCTGTTTATAAAAATATGACTAATACTGATAGCTAATAATCAATAATAGGCAGAAAAAACAATTATACTACTGTAAAGTACATCATTTTTAATGAAATTTCTGATAAATATCAAATTTTACGTTCGAAAATGTGATTTGTGTATTAAAACGTTAAAATTTCATGCGAACGAAAAAGCCACTGTAGCAGATACGTTTTATTCCAAGCTTTGATCACTTGTTTTTTTTTTCTTCGCCTCTTCATATTGTGGATTTCGTTTGATACACGCAAATTCATCGTATAATTCTAGGGTTTATGAGCAATACAGGATTTAAAGCAATCAATGAAATTTCTTTAAAACGTGGTATTTTCATTTGCATAGCAGTATTGATAATGTCTTGCTAATCTATTGATAATCATATTTTCTAATCAAATTTTGTAGATTTATTAGATTGCTGTCAGTTTATCGATAATCAAAATACTTCAAATAGATAATGACGAATATGAATTTTTTTATAATCAGCTCTACAGTTATATTTTTAAATTATTTAAGGCCTTTTTGTATTATTAACAGTATACTTGCACAAATTTATTATAGAAATATGCAGTTGTTATAAAAATGTAAAGATTTTAATTGAGTTTGTTTAAGGCTTTTTATGAAACATTTCTAGTTCGGAAAAAATAATATAATTACTGTAGTAATTGAAGTTATAGGTACAAAAGTAATAAATTTTTATATTTAACAAAGCCTATATTAAAAAAATATACAGTTTAGTAGACAAAACATATTCCTACTCGATTTTCGTACATATTATAATGAATGCAATTGCTTATAATTTCACAATGTAGTGGTAAATAATTAATTAAGTAAATCAGTATACCGTATTACAATCGTTTAAGATTGTTTTTATACTTGTACATTTTTATTGTCACATATTATATTTTATAAGCTTTTGCTCTCATCTTGTTGATGTCGTAATCCTCAGTAAAAGTACTATTTTACAACACTAGTTTATAAAACGTGGAGCTGTAAAGATGTGTGTTATATCGTTAAACGAATAAATTTTGGTCAAATCATTGGTATTCGTAGCTTTCTATTTCTGTAGATATCCGTGCACAAAATTAATTATTAAAGTAATTACACGCGTTGATACTGCACAAGCATATTCAATGACTAGGTTAAGTATAAAATATGTATGCATAAATTTATTTACATACATAATAACTTACCAATGATTTTTTCTTTTTAAATAATTTAAACAGATATATATATATATATATATATATATATATATATATATATTGTGTATTTGTTTTATCAACATACGTAAATATTTCTTTTATAGTAATTTACTATACAAATTTTCATTTAAATGTTGATAATTAACGTTTTGAATGTTTTGAATCCGATATGGTTTAACTAATAATATCAATAATTTGCTAATGATACAAAAATGATTAAAAAAATTTTAGTATTATTTTGGTTAGTGATACTCGTGTTTTATAACAAGTCAAACCAGAAATTTAATATGTAAAAAAGACGAATAAATGAGAGAATAAAAATAAATTGAAATAGTAACAAACTTCTAAATTTATTTTAAAAAATTATTTGAATAACGTATAGTATTTTTATTTTATCCGAATGTCAAGTAAGGAAAAAATAATTACTTATTGAGTCAAATGAAGATTTCAGTCCTCAATTACCCTCAAAAACAAGCCACAGCAAAGTCAAGTATTTCTGGTTACTCGTGAAAATAAAGTTTAGGCTGTGCACTTCCGTCGTGAATGCGTTCCACTATTATTCGTATGATTTCTTAAGGTTGAGATCGTAAAAGAAGGACCGTGAATTAATTCAACGCTCTGTATTTAATAATAGCTCTGGCTTTGTGTCTAACGACTCGAACGACTATTTCGACAGGGGAATCGATGCTGTCAAAATGTCCATTGTGAATTATATAAATTAACCAAGGCTCTGCTTTCTTGCTCGTGCACCAGGACTCGTTCCCTGGATAATATCGCGATGGCTTCTTTACTCTTAAGCAGGCTGGTTTTCTTTAGCCATTGCTTTATCGACTACCGATGTTTTTTACCCGGTGAAGCTTTTTTGCCTAGGCAAGGAAGCTAAGCTGACTAAAGGCGACCTTTGCGCAGAGAGACCAGAGAAGATCGGTAAGCTCCTCCGAACAAGAAACGGCCATTTTCTGAAAGTGGTAGCTCTCTTCGACTTAGCCCGAGGTGATTGTTGCTTGAGCTTTTAGTTTTTTTTTTTTTTTTTTTGACTTTGACACCTCGGTGCGAACCGCAAGTCACTGGGACATTTATTTTACATTGAAGGACGAGTGGAAAATTACAGAGCGCCAAGGAGCTAAAATAACCAATACTTTGATTTCTTGCATTCCAATAAGTATTATTTTACATTTTGAATGGATTTTTCGAATTTGAGAAATATTTATGACTTATGGAAAAATAGAAAACCTGCTCATAAATTATAAAGTTTGAAACGAAGTTTTACTGGACTTAAGAGGCAAACAATTTGAGAGTGAATTCATTTATTTACTTAATAAGTTATTACATAATATTTTTTCGTATATTCATAAATTTTCATTCATGAATTGCCATTAATAAATCTGTCACCGGCTGGGTAAATTAATGTCACCCGAAGTGTATTAATCTTGGTAATTAATAGAAACCAATGTTTAATAAATACATTTGTCCTTCGGTATCCATTTGAAAGATTAATGTAATATTGTATGCACGTTACCGATGAAAAACGTGGTTTATTACGAATAGACGGATAGAAATGAAAAAAAATTAAAAACAGAGAGCAATGAAATAAGGAGGGGGGGTGGGCCAAGGGATGGGAGGGCACAAAATTGAAAATGAACGCGAACAAGACGCAAAGAAGGTGGGATTAATGAGGTAAAAGACAAACTCAGGGAAAGATGAAGAAAGCCGACAACCTTTTGAGATCCCACAAACGGTACTTCATTAATCAAGCGAATAATTTATCTTACGGTGGCGCGTCTTTCCCCTCTGCCAGAGCTCTCCCTGATGCGGAGTGCTCGGCCTTTTTGCCCTGCGCAATAAGACTCACGGGGCCTAATATCACAGACTCGAACTACACGACCCAGGAACATATATACCGCACTGCCCTGAAGTTATTCCTAAAATTGATCGCCATAAAAAAAAAAACCTATGGATCAATTAAAAATTAAGAACTATTTGAAGATTCGCATTGGTGTGCTGGCGGTCAATTTTCTCTCTCAAAAATGGAAAACACTTCAGCGATGGGTTTTTCGTGCTACTATACCTGCTACGATTAGTCTCGTTCCTCGGCTTTAAGACATATTTAAAAATACGAACGATTGCATACAGGTTAATAAATTAAGTCCCGGAAATTAATAAGACAGCTTGGGCTTAAGCTGAGAATCAATCGTAAATAAAAGTGTAAATGAAGATGAAGATAAAAAGTGTAATTAATTGCTTACGTACTTTTTCATTTTACTTATATAATTCAACGGGGCTACATTGTCTCATGACTCCACAATATAAATATTTACCAGCAACACATTTTAATATAATGTTCAAAACTTTAACATTCATTTTTAGATGGAACATTAACTTTTAGATTTATAAATTTTTAATTATAATTTACGAAAAAATACTATAAGCACTGAATTAAAAAATAGCTTTCTAAATTAATAGAAATATGTTTATATATATATGTTCCTAATCATAATGCTTAAAATGGTTTTTCGCCACTGTCTCATAAATACATTTTTGTACAATAAATAATAACCTGTGAATGTGCAGTGAATGCGCAATAGTACTTTTATCAAAGAAATGCTTTTCTCAAAGTAAATATACAACAGACAATAGTAGTATATAGTGAAAGAAAGTATATGCCTGTACAGCATACGATATACGAAAAACGTTAAGTTTGAAAAATGTACACGATATTTCTGAAAGATGCGTAGAACATCTTGTTAAAAAACATGAGATTAAAAAAAAATCAAGACTTCTTGGAAACAGAATCAAATTAAATTTGATTATTATATGATGATTTTAGCATTTTGTCATTCGATAATATGAATCAAAGGAATTAGTATTTATAAAAATTTTAATTATTCATTCAAATAAGAACGACGCTGTTTAAATGTAGATATATATTATTAAAAATTAAATACTGAATAATTTCTTAATTCAGCTATGATATATATAAATCTAATTGCTACAGACTATTATTAAGGTTCTTTATTAAATAAAACAAAATTTATTCCTTGTGATGAATTTATAGCAATATTTATTACAAAACCAATGCCAATAGACTATGTTAATACAAAAAGACTATTTCACATGTTTTTTTTTATTTTTTTTAAGTTCTGACATTCCAATAAAATAAAAATAAATTTTAACCAAAAACTAATATATATGTTTTAAATACTTAATATAAATATTTTTATGTAAGGCATAGATATATTTTTTTTAATTCTGATGTGGATGTAGTGGTGAATAAAAAATTGTTTTTACTTATTCCTATTTGTTTTCATCATTTACCCATGTGCAATTTGATAGACTCAAACAAAAATGCATTCAAATGCAATTCAATAAAAGATATATTCTCAAAAGTGACATTTTCACTTAAAAATAAATATTTATAAATGTTTAAACTTTTAAGCAATTAGTTTTACGAAAAAATAATCGAAAAGGTACTGATATAGTTAGAAGAATAATATTACTTTTAAAATTATAATTTTAACATTATAATTGAACTATTATGATTTATTGAAATTACATTTGAATATTAGTTAAAAAATTCAATGAACAATTGTTTTATTTCGTATCTTAATAAAATACAGATACAAATTTTATCCATCTCTAAATTTTTTTCAATCTTAAATACATATAAAATCAATTAAATTAAATAACCTTTAATCACTCATTGATTTAAAATGACATTACAAATAATGAAAGCTTCATTGTATGTTTCTTCATCAGAATTTACATTTATATTTAATATAGGTAATTTATGATTTATCGAATATGCAAGATTCTAAGAATTTATTAGTCATTTCAAGTAAATATACATAATTTTAAACTATCATAGTATTTGTAAGATTCTTTAAAAATTTTGATTTGCGACTAAATAAAAAAACTTTTATAACTACTCAAAGTAAATCCAGGCAGTTATATATATATATACTTTTGTATATGTTTAAAAGTAAAAGAAATGTTGTAGTTTAATTATAAATTTCCTTTTAATGTAAGAATGAAAAACTTAATAAAATATTATTTACATCTCTTGATTTTAGATTTTTAAATAGAAATAACAATAGTTTTAGGATTTGTAGTCGTGGTAATAATAGTAGTAACAGAAGTAAAAATACAAATTCATTTTTAAAATAATCACTAAGCTTATGAAAAAATCTCAGTACGTAGATATTTTTTAATTTATGGACATTTTTGAAAAAGACTTAGTAATTTAAAAAAAAATGAACGAATATGAGGTTAGTTAGTAATGTTCATGGAAGGGTTTTAGTATTCTCCATTAATGATAAATTGGTTCGCGTCTGCCATAAGATATTTGTGCATGTTTGCGTGTATGCATAGGCGGTGTCTTGTAAGTGTTTTGTTTCAGGGCTTATTAGCTTATTAGCTTTGTGTAATACTTTAAATTAATGTATAGCTATGTTACTGGACAAAAAAATTTGCATTAGGTGTCTATGAGATAAATTTAATAAAATCACATTGAAAAAAATGTAATACCTGCTCTTAATCATAATAAAATAATATTCGTATAATTGTTTTTGTACAAGCATTAATTTCCGTATAATAATATATTCTTCTGCTTCTTAAGAAATACATTTATTTTCAAAATTGAGAACAGCCCATTTTATTATCTGTGTTTGGTAAATGTTCTACAGAACTTTTATTGGTTTTTAAAACTGGTTTCAATTTTACTCGGAAAATATCGAATAAATTTGTTCCGTTGATTGGATCGTATATTTCGATACCTTATTTATAGTTTTATTACCTTATATACATCTATATATATATATATATAAATGAATGTTTATATACATGTATATATTGGTAAAAGTAGGAACGTTACGGGCCGTGCGAGCAAATGTACGATAATGAGTATGCATGAATGCAAGGGAGAGGGCGAGGGACATGGACGAATGCACGTAGAGAATCCCCTCTCAGGGTTCGAGAGGGGATTGCAGCAAGTGGATAAGGGCGCGCAGGCCAGGGAGTGGGCATACAGAATGGGACTTCCTTTTCCCCGCGAATAGTCACACCGATAGAACCGCAGTTGGGTCCTATACCTTGTCGATTGAGGAACCAAGGAGTCTGGTCTCGATGGGCCTTGGCGGCCCGCAGCCCTACTCATCATTCGCGAAAATCCTGGCCTTTAGTTAGGCAGGATCGTTACACAAAGTGCATTGAAGCAACTGCGTTACGGACCGCCACAGCCAGGGTTACAATAAGTAAAATCAGGCGATTAGTCCTCTCAAGGCACTAATTCCCCCGTAACAGTATTATGAGTATGGAGTTCTCGGATTTCTTTGAACTGTGTGTGTGTGTGTGTGTGGCGTGAAACGAAGCGGGACACCGCCGAATATTCCACAGTGCAATCCAGTTGAGCGGACTAATAGGGCCTTGAAAAATTTATCAAATTTATTAAATGAAAATATTTCAAAATCAATAACAATACAATGCACAGTTGATACCGGCGCGGCAAATTTTGGACATAATCTTTTTCCAAATATACCACGATGTTTCATGATTATCCTTTCACGTTAAAATACAATTGTATAGAAAACCTGGTCTGGCAATTGCGAAAAGTTCAAGCCATGCGACTTGATTCTAAATTCAGGAACTTGGACTCGAAGCAGCACCTCCGGGAAAAATCCGAAAGCTCTCGACCGAAAGAACCTGAACACCTTCCGAAGCCCAGCTCCATAAGGGTCGTAGCGTCCGAGGCTGCGAGGAAAGTGCACGCGATGCCCCGAGCCGGTGCTGACACTCCCCCGCCGCCCCTCCGAGACGAGAAGCAATCGTTCGGATCGTTGCGACACCGAAAAGCGTGACCGACGATTCATCCGGAGCTCACCTTCCTAAAGCTTTTCCCGCCTTCCCGACAAGCCTTACGCGCCGAGCCGCAGCCTTTCGCGCTTTGACTCCTGGACGTCTCGGCCTCCCTCCAACCAGCACCGACCCATCGCGCCTTGTGGCCCCGGCTCCATGAGGCGACGATCCACCTCCAGACGCTACTCCCATGTTCTTAACACACAACGCTTAACCGACTCTTTGATGCGTAGTACGCAATGCACTGCTGCTATCGGAGATCCGAGACGATCACAAGGCAGGACGAATACGCGTCGGCAAGCCGGTGGGACACTAAGCTCCCGCTTCCGGTTCCCGGTGGTGACGGCGTATGCCGTATCCGCCGATATACGCGATCCGACAACCCGGATACCGAAACCTCGACAACGAGGATTCCGAGGACGACGCCCCGGGACGGCGACAACTGCGACTTGGATGGCGTCAATCGTTAGGGTCTTAACGACGACTCGTCCCCGACCTCGAAGACGACGTTGGTGACGCTGCAACGGGACGCCGCGCCTGCAGACGACGGGACGAATAACGGGACTCCTCGAGCGGAAATAAATTGTACCCGATAGAATACAGGTTTAACGATAAATAAATCGAACGAGTGCTCTGTTAAAATCCATCGACGTCCGGCCCGTCGTCGACCCATTCCTAACACTTCTGGAAATACTCCACCCGTTACGATCCTAAAATTGTACTTTTTCCAACTACAATTAATAAGAATAATCTTCTATTTAAATAATAAACAAGTTCGACAAAATGCATTTCACAGGATATAGAAAAAACATTTGATTTTATGTTGCCTTCAATACGGTCGGAGAAGAGTCGATAGATATAACGCTAGCATCTACTAAAGTCACGCATATGGTAAGGGACTGGCGGGACAGCGATGAGCCATCGATATTCAGCCATACTCTGATATCATACACGAGGGGGATACATAGGAGGAATCGACCAAAAGTTGTGAGAAACTCTAGGTGTACAGACCGGGGCGGGTTGGCTCAAGAGGTGCGGACGTAGAGACCCCGCAAATGGCAGCGAGGCAATTCGCCAACTGAAACGTATCAAATGTGCGGATGATATCCTTGTTAGTCACCGGGCCCGTTTTTACATCCTCTTACGGGGATCGTGCAAGGAGCTCTCAAACTTGTGGACAGATTTTGCAAGCTTCCAGGACTCCTCGGTCAAGTCAACTAAAACCCGTTTTGTAAGTTTGGCTGTGAGTAGTAGGAAAGCCCGTAAGAGCTCCAGCGCAGCAGCCCGGTTTTGCCCGAGAGGAGGATGCGCCTTTTTAGAGTGGCTCTACTCGAGGTAGAGGAGCCGCAGCCTCGTCGCTGCTGCCCTCGGACCCTCGAGTTCTGGCTGGAGTGGGGCGAGGCTAAGTGACGTGAAAACCAGGGACGCCGAGGGAACCATCCATGCGTTACGGGGGTTCATTTATTTTACATCGCAGGACCCACTCGCAAATAATACTATTAATAATAACAATAATAATAACAACCTTCGATGAAAATTATTGATACAATACTAGAGTTTACAAAATTAAATGTTAGCTTAAAATATCTCTTCATATTAATCTGTACATTATTTAAGGAATATGAATAAAAAATTATCTTTAACAGTATGATAGAATCAATATGACAAATCTAACTATTCTACGCGCCTTAAATAATATGTTCTAAACTAAATAATGATAAATCTGTATTCATCAATACTACTTTTGTAATTTTCAACTCGCGAATCGAACAATGACTTTGTACGTGCTGAAACGAATTATTTATACTTGCAGTAAAATAATAAAAACCTTTAATTTTAAAGAAGACCTTATTCTGAAAAAACGCATTCTTAAAAAGAGCGCCGTGTAATTAAAAATTTAAATAAATTAAATAAAAAATTTTATGAAAAAAAAAAAATAATAATATTAAGGAAGATTAAAAATTTTAAAGTCGTGTTTAATTTCTCTTACGCTTCACACGCGATATTATATATCATATTCTTTGCTGCATACTGTTACTCCACATATTTACTTCGTATATTTTCCCTCATAATAATGCATGGTAATAAATAGAAGAAGAAGTATTTTGTACTAATAATAAAATCTCGTTTTGCCGTCAGTTATTATTGAATATTTTTATTATTGAAGAGAAAATGCCTTTTCATTCATACGAATGCAGTATTCAGTAACCAATTCGTTAATTTAAAAACTATTGTTTCAATAACATGACTTATCGACCTATCTGAACCTTAGCATTGATTTTTAGCAATTATTTTATTTTACGCTCTGAAAGGAAATAGACGAAGTTCAAGGAAATGATAATTTGAAACATATACATGCAAATATGCTCTATGAATATAAAAAGAATCGATTTCCTGCAACTCTGTCAATAGTCAATTGAATCTCATATCTCATTATAGGTAAAAGTAAAATGCAATAAGGCAGTGCAATAATAATGCGATGCAAAATAAAAATAAGAGAAAAATAAATCGAAATAAAGAAGAGTATATAAAGATAAGTAATCGAGAATTAAATCAATAAAAGTAGTCGTTTAAGTTAGAACATTTGATTAAAGTAATGCAAATATCATTCGAGTAAGGGCATGTCAAATGCCATAATACGTATTTAAGATGTAAGTAATAATTAATTAAAATTCAAAGGAGTATTCAAAAAGAGTAGAGAAAAGACGGCGATTGGCACAAAATACAGGGATTCAAATTTGAGCAGAAAGTGAAAAAAAAGATTAAACATAAGATGAAAAAATAAATTAAGTAAAAAGAGAAGAGCCTCTTTGAAGCGGAGATAAGATTGATAAATCGTTTTAAAGCCAACGTATAAAGAAGAGAAGGCCGAAAAATTGGAATAAAATGGGAAAAAGCAAAGAGAAAAAGAAGTCCAAGCTGCATATGAGTCAAGAGGGGAGTATCTTCACCAAGTATTTCAATGTTTTAATCTCATCTGTACAGCATTGAAAGTCATAAGCTTTTAGTCGAGTTTTTTTGCGAAAAGTAAAAATAAAAAAATAGTGGTCGGAGGTACGATTTAATTCTCTGCGACGCCGCTCCGTCCATTGTAAAAAAACAATCGACAAACGCTGGTATACGACCATTTTGGCAAACCTACGAAATTGGCGTGAAGGCACATGTGACCTTAATGGTTTTCTTCAAAACTTTTGCGATTTTACCATTCAGCACGACTTTTAATTAAAAATGTCTGAGCTCTATCGAATAGAATTTTATTTTTATTCTATAACATATAATAAGTGAGACATGTTAATATAATGTAATATATATAATATAACAAGTGAGACTATTTTGCTGCTTTCGAATATTGTTCAAAGTTATCCTAATTCAGCACATTCTCTATTAATTAATGAAAATAATGTAAACTATAGCTATGTATTTCACGATGATAGAATTAACGAATATTGATAAAAAACATTAAACTTTGTATGAAATTGTATAAATAATTAACCATAAAATCATATCCAATTCATAAAGTTCTTATCAATATTATTTACCTATTACAATAACACTACGTAATAAATATAAACCAAAACAGCTGGAATTCTAAAAATATTCAAACTCTTTAAGTAAATAAATATTGGTTTCGATTGCAAAAATTTAATTCTAAATAATTATAATTACATATACTGTTAAAGATGAAAAATTATATAAACATTTTTTTCATTTTTATAATGTTGTCAATTTTTAGATATTTATGAATTGGACATAAGCTGTTTTTTTAATGGACAATTGCAGCATGAAATGAAGAAATTAAATTATATCATAACTTCGAATAATCATCCATTCACAAACCGAATTAATATCAAATTAAGGTACAAGCAAAAATTGAACTCGCTTTCGTAAAATGACAGTAATAAGAAATAGCGTTGCTGATTGAGTGGATTGACCAGAGAAAAACTGAAAGAAAACGACAACAATCGATCGCAATTTTTTAAAAATTCATAGTTCACAATCCCTGTCTTTTAGCTTCTATTCTCGTTTCATCGAGCGATGATAATATTCAACAAACATCGACCTTTTTTAGCAAACGGTGTTATACAATTTCGATTTGACCGTTCTTGTTTAGAAAATTTTCACTGAACGGTTCAAAGACCTTTGCCGGTCAATCTTCTACTGTATTTCTTATCAAATGTATAATCAAAAGTATTGCATCGGCTGATTTATCGTCAAGAAATCTATACGAGAAAAGTAATGTACATACTCAAGCAGAGCTGTAAAAAAATGTCACAAATATGAAAATACTTTCTTTAATAAAGAAAAAAAAAATTCCTCGAATTTTAAAAATATTTTATGCATCTTGCGTATACTTTTAAACTATTTATTGTAAGGCATAATACTTTTATAAAATATTATGGAAAAACTTAGAATGTGTGACAACGTGAAAAGCTTTTTTACGAGATAGTACAAATTTTAAACTTTATAAATACATGTCTCTGCATTGGTGTACGTGCGCTGCTTTTTAATTAACGGATTCTCTGTAAAAATTTTAAATCTAAAGGACTACTTAAATAAGCAGTAAAATAAGCATTTTTTTTTCTTATGCATAAAATTCCCTATAGTTTTACTTTTTCAACATTGTAATCTTAAATTCAAAGTTTATTTCAATACAAATTTTATAATACTTAATGCATTAAAAGTGTGCTTATTTTATTTGAAGATATTTATTTATTATTATCTATTTTATTTAGATAAAATCTAAATTGATTAATTTAATTGAATCTATCTTGATAATAAATTGTTAAATTATGGAATTTTACTTATATTGAAAGTAGCTTGGAATTTAATAAAAACCATGAATAATCCAATGTAACTCTCGATTCGAGTCCAAGTTTTTTACGCGAAACTTATCTATACAGACGATACGTAAAGTCATAATAATTAGTACGTAATACCAAGGATAAGTAAAGATTAATTAATCAATGCTTACTCAAATAAAAAAGTAAATTTTTAATGGAAGTTCCGTTAAAGAATGAACTGTTGAAGCTCCAGTTCAAATTCGAAATCAAATTAGAAATAAAACATTATAAATGATTATTATTGATTATTGTTCATAAAAATACAAAAATATCTCCCAAAAAATGTAAACATACCTACTTAAAAAATTTTTTTTCGTTTTTGTCATAATCTCCTTGCAGCTTTTATATTTAAGAAACTAAAATTTAGCAAACATTTAAGCATCTTGATATTGTAGTTTTTTTTGAGATTTGATCCAACTGCTTTATATATTTTATATTCATATGGTTTTTTATATGCAAAGTCTAATTTTTTCTAAATAAATACAATGGTTCTCAATATTTGCAATATTTTGGAAGCACCTTCATAACCAATTAATGTGAAAAATTTTAATCTTTACTATCGTTTAATTAGTTACAAATTTTTGTTGTTATTGATACTTTTTTAAATTAAGTTTCATAGATAATTTGTCTGCAAGATAATACGCATTTTACTATTGATTACAAGACGAATCAGTTGTAAAAAGTTAAAAAATAAAACTAAAAAAATACTTATAATAAATGTATTATTGATCAACGATAGTTCGTCATAAAATTAATAGTGCACGTTTCTTTATATTTATTAAAATTTTAAATGTTGAAAGCCTTCTTTTAATCCGAACTGAAACATGAATAGGCACAAAATTGAAAAACTCTTTTTCAAGCAAATGTGTTATTAAAACTTTTATGTTACATTTGGATTTTAATTGTAGTTGTTTAAAATTGACATAGAATTTTAAGAAGACGATTAATGTTATACTCCGAAGGCTATTTAGTAGTGCACTTTCGACACATAAAAGTGACCAGTTTGCGCCCGAACAAATTGCAACATCTCTAGCGAACTTAATTGTACAATACATCATAATATCCCATATACATATATCATAGTTATTACATCTCGAATGGGATTAACTATATCCATATTTACATAAAGTATCAATGAACATGTTTTCGGGTAATTTAACAAATACTACTAAAGCCGAGAAGATAAAATAAAATAGAGTTTATTGTTTTTCAAATGACAACGAATTATATTTTATATTAATATAATTTATCACAAAATTTCACGCGATTACAAATCTGCTATTATCTATTTTAGGTCTATACGTTGTGTATTTAATATTACATATTTAAAGCTTGAAGGCTCTACTAATTTAATTTGGTCCAAACAGTTGAAAAATAAATGTACTATTTTACATTAAATTTTATGCTTAATTCTTAGATAATTAAATATATATCCTTATATAATAAGAATCGGTATGATTTACTTTTAATTGAAACAAGAATTACAAAGCAATTTCAGGGATTTCAAAACAATAACAAGTTAATGTAAACACATATATTTTATACGTAAAAGAAACTAAAAGGTCGATATATTTTCAAAAAGTTATAAACAAAAAATACTAAAAAAAAAAAAAAAACAAAATTAGTAATTAAAACAACTTTTTTTCTATAAAATTAATTCTTTAGAATTACATTTCGGAATAACATACGAATTTCGACTATAGTATATATTTACTTTCAGGTGGTATTTAACATAAATTAAAAATATCAACAAAATTTCATCAAATCATTGTTCCGGATCAACGATGTACATATCATCCACTGGATAAAGTTGTGCGTATATAATTGACTCCGCATTGATCGAATATCTTTGTAAGCTCTGCCAGGCGCCGTCATTAGCGCGCGAGAGAAAGCAAGAGAGACCAGTCGGGTATGCGAGTGGCATGTGAGGGCGAGATGAATTGAGTATATGATTGAGAGCGAGTCTGCGGCGAAATTTCGTACGCGGGTCCGGGAGTGTACGCGCGTACGATTGTAAGTGCGCGCGTGAAAATGTGCGATATGGGGGGGGGGAATAAAGGGAGACTCGGGCGTGAGCGGGAGTGATATAAATGGTCGCAAAATTCGCGGCGAGCGATAAAGCAAGAACTCGTGTTTTTGCATGCAGGGGAGGGTTCGGTGCAATACTTGGCCGGCGCGCCGCGGCGGGGAGGGGAGAGCACGTTAGCTTTTGGGCGCGCGAGGAGCAGTGGAGTGTGCGTAGTAGTGGACCAGGAGTATCGACGGAAGGATAAGGCGTTATCTTGGGGAGGAGGCTGGGCGGCGGCAGGGGAGGTGCTCCTGTTCTTATGCACGGGCTCTACGGGCCGCATTGCCGTCGCAAACCCTGAGTTGCGCACTGGTGCTTTTTCTAATTCCCCTTAGGCTAATCGCGACCTTTCCTCGCCTTGTTTTTGACGCGACTTTCCCGGCAACGAGGGCTCACAATTCGCAAAGAGCACGGATTAGGATTAACCGTTCGCGAGGTTGATGATCCGTGACACGTGGTGGGCACGATCCGTGACGGTTAATAGATTTGTAATGAAAATAAGAATGGTAATAATACTTCCACGGCCATTGCCTGAATAACTGCCCGAAGATAAAAGACCGGGAGCAGCGCGATTCTACCGTAAGTTATGTACCTTAATTCGAGCCGAGTATAGCTGTGACGTGGGGTTAAACGAGACAACCGGCCAATCATTACGAGACTTAAAGCCAAATGCGTAATCGTGCCCAAAGAAAAGGTAAGAAGGTTAAGTGGCGCCTGAACAGACACTCGTGAAATTGAATGACCTCGCGCCTGGTCGATCCTTTATTTTACAAGGAGCCAGTAAAAGGGCTGGATGTAAAAGGATTATCGACACATGGAACTTTACCGGTCCTTCAAAGATTACGGCTCGCTATGGCCGACCGGCCTATAACCTAGAGAAGAGGAAGTCAACGCAGAAGTAGACCAACTACAAGAAGACCTCGGCTGTCTCAGCATCGACGATAAAGGGAGCGTTCAAAGTGAAATGTCGATCCCGAATCGCGTACATCTGCTGCGCCCCACAAAGTTTTTGAAAGCGAAGTCAACTTTAACTTGGCCTGGGGCTTCCTGAACTAAGGTCTTTATTACGGCCTCCGCCCCCGATAGTGACAGCATAAGCTGCATTTTTTCGCACTAGTCCGTAACCATGTATTATTGGACAAGAGCAAAGTCCTCGAAGTGAAATTTTCAACTAAACACATTGTTCCTTATACCGTAATCAAGAAGATTCCCCCACCCCCTCCCGACCCCCATCATCGAGGTTCAAGAAGTGGAGAAAAACGCCGAAGGGTCCTCCTACAGGATTTAAAACCAGACTGCGGCTCGGGATATAAAGGGACTCCCGACCGTGGAGAGGACATTCCTAAATCTCATTAGAAAACCATAGGACCGAAGCTAGAATATGAAATTACAGATGGACTCGAGCCTGGGAGGCGGAACTGCTCCGACACCCGATCTAGGACCGAATGAATCAGATCGATGCTCGCCTCCGAATCAGGCTCATAAGTTACAGCCGAGATATCATGGCAACAGTAATTATGTATCGGCAAATGACGTCGGGTAGCCCGAGCTTACAGGCCTGTTCCATAGAGCACCAATTTTACGTACTCGACAGACGGTCGATGATCCGGTTAAATTACCAGGACCAGGAGGAAGCTCAGATCTCCGCAATCCAAATAAGGACGGACGTGACACAGAGATTAGTCTCGAAGATAGTCCTGGTCTACCAGAAACCACCACTTGAGACAAGCGGAGATTCGTCTCGTTATCAATCCCGACAGCCCACCACGATAAGCTATGATAACAAAGGCTATAATAATTAAGTTAATTGTGATATATAATAATTCACCTATTATAATAATTCGGGAAAGTGGGCCCTGCGTTTCGCGCGTTGACGGCGTGTCACGAAAGGAAAGTGCCGCTGAGGCAGTCTGAGGAAAGGGGAGAAAAGGAAAGCAAGGAAGGAAGCTGCAAGAGTCAAGGGGCGTTAGAGGGTAGTCGACCCGGACACAAGAGATAGTAGGCTTGGGAGGGCCAAGATTCGAGGCGTGAGCTGCGTAGATCAGCACGACGACGCTCGTGTGCATTGCTCGTGTGTGGCCCTGCGTCGTGTAGAGGCGGTGTGGTATCGGCAAGGTAGTGGGGATCAGGGCGATCCTAAGGCCAACACCCGGGGGTTTGTCATACCGCAACCAATACCCGGGCTAGTGATATATGCGGAACGGCCGGTGGCTTGTGAAATTGAGTGTCCTCGCGCCTCGTCGGCCGTTTATCTTAGGAGCAAGCGATAAAGGAGCTACATTGGACGTTAATATCGACACAAGACATTTTCCTCGGTCCTTCAAAGAAGATCACGACTCGATACGGCCAATCGTCGGCCGAGGTTTGAGAAAAGCAACGCAGATGTAGACAAACTGCAAGTGGACCTCAACCGCCTTAGCATAGAAAACAAGAGGAGGGTTTAAATAGTAATGTTGACCCCGAAGCGCGGAACATCTCCTACGCTCCGCAAAGTTTTCGCACCTCATAGTGCAACGAGTCAACCACCAAACTTATTTATTACGAATTTTACGATGTAAAATTCATAATCGTGCCCGAAGAGAGGGTTAAAACGTTAAAATTTTTAAATAAAAAAATTAAATTGATGTTGTCTAATTTTTCATAGCCTGTCCTTAGACTTAAAACATGATTTTTTAACTATCTTTAAAAATAATATGGTTTTCGGGATGTTTTTTTTTTTATTATCCGATAAGTTTCAATTACAAAATTACAAAATTTGATAAAACCACTTTATGCCTCATGGATAAAGGCCGGACTCAGTGCTCGCTTAAATGTGCCTAAGAAATATATATATATATATATATATAGCGAAGACTTTTACGATTGTAACGGTCACTTAAACTAGCCGAGACTTGAAAACAATAGCTAGATGGTGGGACCGGTAGACCCCCTTGATGTCGGAAAAGTTATAAAAGAAAAACGTACGTGCGAGCTTCCTTTACCTCAAGAAAATTACCTTTAACGAAAACAAAAGCGGTAGAGCTTCAACACAAAAACCCATAAGAAACAGATTAGGTGCACAATGGTAGAATATTGTAAACATTTGTATATTTGCGAAATATAATATCATCGAGAGCTCTTTAAGCCTCGGTGCAAAGTCGCCCGCTGTTACGTCAACGGGCTTCGGCGTTCTGCTATTCAACGGAAGCAGACACCACGCGGAAAATCCGAATCAACGAGCTCGGCTTTGAGGACCGTCTACTCAGTGGCGGTATCGCACGGACGCCCGACAACGCCGGTGAATGAGATCCCACCGAGAGGAAGGGCTCTGGGCTCCTCCATTAGCGGGCTATCCTTCCATTCGCCGCGTTATCACCGTACGGGCTTTCGACGACGTCGACGCGTCAAACTCTTAATGCCTCTCTTGGCTCTCTCGCAAGGCTGTCCCCGCCGCTTGGGGACCCTTACTCCCTCCCTTATCCCCACCCCCCACCCAACCCCCCAACACCCCACGAGGCACCATACTCCCGGCCTGGATTAATTCATTTAGCCTAACACCGAGACGTGCATTTAATCATTACAACATTATCTTTGTAAGCTTTATAAATATCTCGAGTGATATTTCACTATTGCTACTTTATTTATTCCTGCTTTATTTACCAATGCAGAAATTTGGAAATTGATTACCAATCTGACAAAGTATATTATGCTACTTAGCTATTTAGATTATTAAACGTTGAAAATATTAAAAACTTTTAAAACATTAATCCTTTCTTGAACTGATATTGTTTGTATAAATCATGTGTAGAAAATGTTTTGCTGATACTCATATAATGCTAACTAATCATTGAACTTTAACCTAGTAAAATGGTTGTGCTTTTTATGAGATACTACGTATTACTATATACAATCATAAGGTCTATTTGAAAAAGGCAATTTTTTTTAGGGTTTGATTGTTAAATGTACTTCGACTTAAAAAATTCAGTGCATAGTCAATCTTTGCTGATTTCATCTCTCTCCCTATCGATAAAATTTAACGACCCCATTCGCAAAGATTGTAGTAAACGGACGTGATCGCATACATTTTCAATCGGATTCATGCTCCTCTCGTGGCCTTCAGAGACTTCCAGAGCTGATTTCTTTCTGACGATCTGTCTAATACAACATGCGTAAAAATTACTAGCAACAACAGTAGCAAAAGAAGAATACATTTTTACAAAACCCAATCCGCGATAAAAAGAGATAACATCTATGTGAAATTCTATAAGTTTTAATTTATTTTACACGAGCAATTTTGTAAAAACTAAGGAATACAGTGTGTTTTTTATTTCCGTCTAAAGAGACACAACTGCATCAAGTAAATTATAAAAAATGCTTCCTACGTTACCCGATAGAATAAATGAATCTAAGTACCTTTAAAAGCTAATAGAAAATATTCAAAGTAAAAGGCTCTTTTAGATTTTATTCCATGGAAAAAGTCCAATTCCGATTTAGGTTGCATTAATTGCAAAATTTTGACTACGGGCAATATTGTTATTTTTTAAGTTATTAGATGAAAACGTATTTAATATTCATGAACGAAAACTTTAGCTTTAAATACTAAATACAAAATATAATACAGTATTATTAAAGTGTCGAAAAGATTTGTTTACATTTAAAGAAATTTTCGATTATTAAATAAAAGTTACTTTTAAAAGAATAAATGTTTAATTTTTATGCCGAATCTGTAATTAATATAATAGTAAAAACTGTTCTTATTATACAAAATGTATCTACGTTTTGTTATTTGATTGGTTTCTATCGAACTTTAGAATGAAAGCCTTATTTATTTGAACAATGTAGATGATTTTAATTATTAATATAATTAAATATGCTATACTTTCAATTCCATATAAAATAGTATTGAATTATAATTATACTATGGGTATATTGAAAAATGTCTTATTAAACAAAGGGTTAAAATTTTTTTTCTAAATTAACCAAGATCGCAAATAATTTTACATACTTTAAAATTTATTTTAAACTAATATACATATCCACAGTTACACGAACACTACCTTATGATAATAAAGCGAAAGCTTATCGATAACTATTTGATTATTATTGTTTACAAACGTGTGTTTACTAACTAAATGCAATTTAAACTTATGGCAATTCTCAATTTGGGTCAAAACAGAATACTAATGATGTGAGATTACCTTACCTAAATATGATATTAAAATTAATGTTATTATAATATTAGGTGTTAGATAAATATATAATACTATAATAATAACAACATTTGTAGAGCTTTTTTACAGTTGTTGGACTTAAAGTACAAGCCTGGCTTAAAAGTATATGATAATACTGTCATCGTAATTATAAATTTTTGTCTTGAAATTCATGCCAAACATAAATGCAATTGTTCATAGATATCGGGAAGTTCTTATTAAATCCTTATTTATAATGAAGAACTAATTGAGCAATGAAGCAATTTGTACACATCCTCGATCGATTATTAGCTTTTTTTTTATTATAGAAATAAATATTGTTGCAACAGGTATAGTTTTATCCATACAGATGGTAAGAAGTGTTGAATTTTCGTATTATTGTTGTTAAAGTATTATTCACAGAGAGGATTGTGATAAATTTTAATCTTCCTGGTTCAAAACAAAAAATGCAAAAGTATGCGAGTGCATTTCACTGCGTAGGTTGAAAGTAGTACATGCTTAAAGTTGAAAGCGAACGCGTGGTTGATGCAAAATCAAGCGAGGACATGTTTAAAATTTAAGACGAAATCGCGCGATAAGCGTGTCGAATGTATGGTAGGAAATGTTCAGGGGACGATTTAATACCATGTGTGCCCTCGCCTATCCATTCCGAATGCGCGCGAGCCCCGCCGCGCCCGCTCGAGACCGTTTGGTCTAGTTGTTTGGTCTAGTTGGGATTGGGGAGCAAGCGGAGCTGTGTAATTTAAGATGCATCCAAGCCAATCCCCGGAATCGACTCGCGGTGAAGCGAGCGATCACGAGCAATCAGTCCTCGACCTCCTCAACCGATATTCTACAGACCCGCACTTTCTTCTTATCTGAGCTACTATGTTTTCATATGCACTACGCTTGGCACATTGCGTTTGTTAAGTTACGGAGCTCCACCCTTTTTACCATCGTCCCCCACTTCCATGCCGCAAGCTTAACTGTTTCATAATAAGGCTCGTGCATAATAGAGAAAACATGGCTCTGCTAAACCTTTTTTCATCAACGTCAAACTTTAATTAATTTTAATTTTAGAAGCATTGTAGAGCTAATTATAGAATAAGTATAAAGAGAGAATTCTCATACTTTTTATGGAAATTTTTTGTCCCCCGTCTTGTCCGATGAGACGGACCTGGATAATATCGCCACTTGGAAAATATCGCAAATTATTGATATTAGTATCTTTGTTTTATAACGTGAATTCACGGAAATCTGCTCTAATTTACAATACACACGACGTCAGGTCTTTTTTTGAACAGCTGCCTTACTGCTTTTAAATAATTTTTACAATTATTATAAAACAACATTATTATAGACAACTTATTATAGACTACATTGTCAAAAGAAAATCATTGAGTTTGAATATTTTATCAAATACTGAATGTTTTTTATAAGACCAAAATTTTAAAATATATAACATTATTCATAGTTATTTTACTAAGATTAAGATTACTACAAATTCTACTTGAAGATGAAGTTGTGATAAATTCTGCATGAACATATATTTAACATTTTTAATTCACATATTTAAAAATTTTTGTTTTTTTTAAACGATGATTATTCTTCGCACGCATTGTTAAAATTATGATTTTTCTAAAGCACAAGCACTATCAAATTTTATTAAATTAGTTATGTTTAATTTGGCTCATGGTGGTTATTATTATAATAATCAAAGATTATTATTGATGATATATGTAATGGTATAAACAAATTTATAATATAAACAAATTTTCTCAGGATTAATAAGAATTTGCTCGTCTTTTCCTTAAATAATTCAAATATTTTAATAAAACTCATCAACGTATATAATAATAATTTAACATAATTTTGGGCCATGAAACATTAAACTGTTGTTAGGGCCGAAATAATGTTGAATAATAACAATTTTACAAACCTTGTTATTGATAATTCATTTAACAAATTAATAAAAATTTTGTTTTCTAAGGAATTGATCTTTATTTTTCTTCTGAAATAAAACCGAGCATTCATACTCGATATGCAATTTGAAACTACAAGAACGTTTGTTTTTTTTTTAGCGTCTTTCAAAAAAGTTTCTCCGTCCTGTGCTATTGCACTTGAGTGTGTGGTAAATTTTAGGTAAAAGTGTTGGCTTACTAAAGGAATTTCGCTCGGGAGGTATTTGGTAAAGGTTTAAGCATAAAAAGTAAAAAATCTTTACCCTTGGGCGTAACACTTATTCTTTCAGTGCAACGTGTTAAACATACAATGCTAGATAAATAGAACAAATTTATTAATTTTTTAAATATAAAATACAACTAAAATTACATTTTGTATTATCTTCATTCCATAATTAATACATTGAATTTCATAACGTGTACAGTATTTCGAGAAATCTTCCGTATTAAAGGCCTATCTTATTCCTGACTGATATTTATTGTATATGTTAAAATACCGAAGTATGATTCTTTAAAATCAATGCCTTATAATTACATGTCTTAAAATAAAATATTTTTTTTTTTTTAATAATCTGGCTACTTTTTTGTAATTAAATTTTTTTACAAACAAAGAAATAAGCAGCAAACTCGAAAAATTGCAAGACAGCTGAAATTACTATTTTTTAAGTATCTCATTTATTCTTTGATAACATCCAATTTCAAAAGAAAGTCACATTTCAGAGAAAAAAAAATTGTCTATTTACAGGTAGAATCATTTTTCTGACTCGCGCGCGCACACACACACACAAGTCTTCTTTTTCAGAAGCAACGTTTAACTTGACCGCCGTTTTACAAGGCGGATCGTTACAATCAGACCTTACATTTATGTATAAAGGACGTAAGAGTATAGGGATAAATTAAAATGAGAAAAAAAAATGGGTATGTAAGTATCTTTACGGGAAAACAAATCGTCACAGCTCCCAACATGTCTAACGCCACGGAAAAAAAATAAATCATGTCGTTGGTTCTTTTGTTTCAGTTTTCTACGCTTAAATATTCCCCGCGCCGGCGTACCATTTAACGAGATGGAGGTCCCCTCCATTAAACCATTAACAATATTAATGGAATCTAACTGTGCAGTGACTTTACTATCTTAGGTTCGTGCTAAAAATCAATGGCCCTTCATTGTCAACTCCTCGCTTGAAATTCTCTCATTCGGCGAACAAAAAAATGGGTTTTAAAAACAGAAGGGGCTTTTTAATGCGTAAGCGTTATGTTATCGGATTGAAGAGCGGAGGATGACGAACAGTAAAGTAATAAACCTGCATGTAGGTCAGAGATATCAGTTCGCCTCATTCGAGGTTCGAAGCTTTACCGTTATTCGTGGTTCAAAATTACCTTCGATATAATTACTCTATTTAGAAAAAATATTTCTGAAAGCTTTTTACAAAGAAAATGGCTTTAATGCCAAATAATATAATATGTGCTAGCTAATAGGTAATTTATCCATTATTCTCAAATCGTTTTCTCTGTATGCTTATCTCTGTATCTGATATAATTCTATTTTAAATTTTTTCACACATTTTCATAATTTTATGAGAATTTTTTAAATAAAAATATGGTAGGTTACATAATTGAAAAATTGTTATAAATAATTAATATTAAAATACTTTGCTCTTTACAAAATTTATTATATTTGTTCTGTATGTCTTTATATATATAATTTTAAATGAAACAGATTGAAAACTTACTTAAATTATTTTATACATATGAAAGGAATCATGAAATTTGATATATATCTATATATATTTGATATATATATATATATATATATATATATATATCAGACAGGAAATTTAATTTGGAATTTTAAAGAAAATATTTTTGAACATATTTGAAGGAAGTCACATTCTATAGTATAAAATTATTGTTATGAACTTTTTCTATTATGAATTATAGGACAGTAATCTTTATGAAAATTTAAACATATAACGTACTTTATATTATTTGTAGAAAAAGGAATGAAAAGTAATCGTAAGAATTTTTTTTGTGGCTCAATAAAGAAATATTTTATATCAAAATTATAAAGTTTAAATTACAAAGTATGAAATATACTTTTCATACAAAATAGAAAATTTGTCAATGTCTTATCAATCTATCAGGAACTTTTGATCGGATAAAATATTCACTCCCTAGTGAATGTTAAAAAAAAGTTTATAAACGATTTCATAAAATGTCTTTGTCCTATAAAAGTGAAAACTATAGAATAAAGTTTTAGAGTAAAATATTCTGAAATCGAAAATTTGCGACATAGAAAAATCATATTTATACTACACTTGCTAATCTTACTGTTACATGAGTAATAAAATCAATTCATATTTTAAAAAAGTAGCAAAGGCATTCTGAAACTATATTGATTATTATGATTACGTTTATTTTTGGAAATTTGAGATACTAATGATTTCAAAGCAGCCTAACGTCTCATCAATTTCCGTTATCAATCTCTATAGTTTTTGTTTCTTGTTTTCGTAACAGTCTTATCCTACTTTTATCTTTTCTTTACTCCAATATAGTTAATTCGATTTTTCATTTATTGCTACAATGCATAATCAAAAAGACCGAACGGGAATTACACGATGAAAATTTCATTTTCCTTTTTTTTATAATCCGATTAAAACTACTTCTTATATACGTACAAGGTTAGACTCGGTGTAAAATGTCCAATAATAAAGAGAATTTCTAATTTCTTTTTTTCTTATTCTTATCACGTCCCTCAGTGGACACCTTTTGAAGAAATTAGCTCTTAAAAATTGAGCTAGTTACCACTTTTCTTTTTCATTTTTCATTGGGATATTTTCCCTTAATACCAATTTTATAAATGTCGCTACGCAGATAAATTATTTTCGAGATAATGGATTATACGGAGAATTACTTTCGTAATCGTCCCAGTTTTTCATCAGGTCGAGTTCACAGTGAACTTAATGTAATAAGATTGAGTGTAGCTTGTGGTACTTACATGCATTATCCTGCATGACTTTTAAAACTGGGTTTATGGCTTTAGAAAACCATGAAAATTGAAAAAGACATACTTTTGAGACAGTTCTTTTTAAATTAACAAAAATGTCAGTTTAACGATGTGTGGTGGTGTGATATTTGTGACTTTTTAATAATGGTAGCTATAATTTATCAAGATAAAATATTTACATTAAATTATTCATCATCATATAATAATGATTTAAAAAAAAAAAAAACAATATATAATTCTTTACAATAATTTTAAGACATGCAATGTAATTTTAATCAGATATGTCTAAAAGCATTTTTTTAAACACTTTTTAGTTTAATATACTATGTGTCAAATTTTATCATTCCTTTAACACGAATAAAATAATTTTAAAAAACTTTTAAATCTGTTTAAAATTTTTAAATTAGTAGTTAGCAATTGATAATTATACGAAAGTATAATTTAGAAATAAAAATTGTGTCACTGCGACACTATACGCTTTCAAAATTTGTTAATGGCTTTATACATAACATTTACATTTAGATACATATTCTTTATAAAATGTCAACTGCTTTTTAAGCCGAAAAATTTTAACAAAATGTATAAAAATGCGGCTGACGTGTAACATTTGAGCAATTTTTAAAAAGCTTAAAAATTGATTTATTTTTCCATATCGTTTCAAAGAGTATTTTCAAACTTCTTTTTCCAAGAATTGAGAAATACATGATAACTTTGAAAAAACACGCATTATTTGCAGTCGTTGGAAAAAATTTTTCATAGAAAGTAAACTAATTAACTTTCCCTGAGTGAAATTGATATCGGATCTGGGGTACAAAACTTCCACGTCTAAAAATCCTCACAGGCTGACAGATATTTATAAACAAGGTTTATTTGTAATAATAAATTAGCAACGGATGCAATCTCTAGGAATAATATCGTGGCTCAAACAAGCTGCAGACGTATGAACTTTGAATAGATCTTCATCTCAGTTTCATCAGTCCCTCTCTCCTTCTCTGATTCAACTCAGCTCTTCATTGAATAACTTCGACTGGCGCTCATTGGTGCCTCCACGCAATTATCAACGAAGTTTACCGGCAGCCGAAGATTCATTGTGGAGTCCCCACTTCCTCGAATAAACACATTACAAGTTAGTAGATTCCCAGGCCGGGAGGCCGACCGCGGAGGCCATTCGAGTTCCATTTAAAATTGATTACTTGGTGCACCGACGCCTGGGTGGGCCTTGGCCCCACCGACGATGACGTCCGACCTGCAGTCCCTCGCTTAACGAGGGATTTATTTTTCAGGACTGGCTCGGAGGATCGCCTTTGGGAGTTCCGGTATCGCACCTTGGGGCCACGGGCGCCGAGCTTCCACCAATGAATTCTGTCGAAGGCTTTCGTCGGCTCTGATGAAAGATTTGTCGAAAATACGTGTCACCGTTGGCGAACTGAACCATCGCTGTCTGCTCGAGCGATGTGCTGCTCCGTGTTTTATGGCGTCTCGTTAGCAATTTGTAATGCTTGTAGGCTTGTTAATTTTCTACTCAAATTCGGCTTAATTCCAAGGCGCAATTTTTATTAAAGCACAACGACTCAGCGCAATTCGTTATCAATCTAGGAATTTCGATGGGCGTTAATCAAAGCTTCGTAGCTTTTTCGGTAGGCTCTTTATGTTTATTACATGTACTATGCAAATCTATGTTTAATTGGATAAATGCATTCGTATAAATGGGAATACGAATAATGTGTTCTTAGAAGAGATAAAGGGCTTGTTATCAGGCAAAATATTTACCAATTGACACGAAGCAAGGGCATTCGCATTATATATTTAATATATATGTATATATATATCGCTTTAAATACACTTATAACTATGATTAATAGATTTTTTATAATAATACACAGAAGATTTTACAAACAGTAGAATAAATAAAAAATATTAAGCAATAATTGCGGAAGATTCATTTGAAGCTATTTTGCATTATCTAAAGTACCGCGTTAAATATTGAACAAAGTGTTTTGATAAGATACTTAATTTTTTAGAAAAGTAAAATTGATTCCTTTAATTTGTCCGACAATATTTTTGTTCTTTTTTGAAGCGATTTTTGTACTTACAGTTAAGCAAGTTTTTTAGATTCATTATTTAATGCACCACCTTTTTATAAGTACAGAATATATTTCTACTCACTTAAAACATTAAATCTTTTATAACAAAATTTACAAAAAAATATACGAAATCTAAATTTTGACGGTGGTAGACTCATAATTAAAAAATAAAATAATAAAGTTATAATAAATAAATTACAATTATTAACTAACGTAATCGAATGTAAAATCTACAACGATCATTCCCAAGAACCAGTTTTCAAAAAAGTTACTGCACATTTCTTGGGCAACTTGAATGGTTTTAGGAAATTTCAATGGTTGTAGCACGTTTGTAAAAAAAAAATACGTAAAATCTGTTAAATAATATGCACAGGTTACAGTAATAACTGATACACAATTTAAGAATAATTGCTTTAATAAATCATCAGATTTATCTACAATGGAAAAAAAATTTTTAATTAAACATATTTATCATGTACTTATAATTACTAATGTAAAGCAATATAAGCAATTCAATGTTTTTCTTTTTATCTTTTTAGTATAAAAGCTATTCATTCAATAATTTTGTTTGAAAATTATTAAGATGTAAACTTGTTTTCCTATTAAACAAACTTCCTTTATAAAGTTATCTTGAGTATTGATAGTTTCAGTTACATAATTTTGAGAAATTATATTTTTTTAAATTAATCTAGTCTGATATATTTTTTAAGAGTAATTAGATTTTTAGCAAATATGCATTCTAATTATTCAAACGAAATATAATTTAAGCAACTTCATTATATTTACTTTATATTTATTTTAAATCTATCGTAATAACTACTATTATACAAATACTTGTTTCTCACTTTCATTATCAGCACTCTTTGTAAGTAAGGAAAGATAAATGCGTAACATTGTAAATGAGAAATACGTACGTACATAAGCACTTTAATACTTCTAGTAAATACTAAACCGCAACTTACATTATTATCGAAAATAAACTTAACAAATGTATGACTGAAAGTTTTAAAAAGTTATTACAGCATAAAATGCCGAATGTTCAATGAAATTTTTTTTTATAAAGGGCCTTATGTGAATAGAAAAAATACGTGACAAAAAATAAGCAGACTTATTGAATAGCCTTAACAATATTTTTGTAAAAAAACTAAATAAAATTTCTACTCGTACCCAATGCGAATATAGTACATTGATAACGGACGCTTTACTCTATGGATGAACTGGTCCATAGTGTAAAGGACTATGTTCCTTTACAATGTTCCAAAAGTTCATCTTTTATGAAAGAGACTTTTTTATTACGCTTAGACAGATTTATATGCATGAGACGGAATTACTCTTGTATTAAACTCTAAGTATATTTTTTTTACATAATAACAAAGATATGAGTTATGTAAAAATTATACCAGGATTTCTTATAATCATACTTTATATTTTTAATATCAGAATTATTCTGAATCAAAAGTTAGGTAATCGGTTGTTTTAGTCATCAAATAATATATGTGCGTGTAAAATATAAAAAATTGTATTCCTAGTATCAACAAATTTCTTTTATTACGCTTAAAAATCAGCTTTTGATTATCATGTAAAATTTTTTATTTTAAAAGTTATGCACACTTGATTTTTAAATTATAATTTTTAATAATTTATTTTCTAGGGAAAATAAAAATATACTTTAAAAAATATTTTAAAAATAAAGGGAATATTTTTAAGTATATAACAATAATATTTACTGTGCATGGATAAAATTTTATTGACTAAAGCAGTAACAGGCTTATTATAAGCGTTTTATTCAATTTTTTAGGCAATAACCGTAGATATTTTTAAAAAGTTGCAAAAACGATAAAAAAATATTACCTAATGATTAAAATTTATAAAAAAATCTAGTTTAAAAACAATTAAATTAATAAATTAATACAGAAAAAAATTTTTCTTATAAAATAAATGAAAACCAATAGTAAATTGTTAATCGAAAACGAGAGATTGCTTATTGCTTAACCATATCCTATAGAATTTGTACAAGAAATAGAATAAAATCTGATTGATAGACATATTAGTTATGAAATATTCGATTACTTAATTCTTTATTTTCTTTTTAATACTTTAAGATTTTTACTTTCGACATACTTTAAGTTTCAGGTTTTAATAATAAAATTATAAAGGCCCTATAAACTCAAATAATAACGAATAAATATCGTAAAAGTGAATTTTTGCTTTTATACAAACGATAATGTACGTAATCAAAAGCGTGCACAAATATGCGTGTAATTTATAAAAAAAAAAAAAAACAATATTTTTAAGCATATTTATACGTATGAAAATTTTTATATGTAAAGAGTCCTAATTATGTGAAATAATTCTCCCTCTTGTAACGATAAAAACTTTTCCTCGTATCACCGCTAATCCTTCAAGTGCAACTCCCCCTATTATAATAAATGTTTTTCTCTCTTTTATACGCAGAGTACTGCGAAGTACGTATTTCCAGTACCAGAAACCAATAACGCGAATAGACGAGCCAGGCTAAAGGAAGGCACTGTTAAACAAAATTACATCTAATGCTTAAACATTTTCGCCGGATTTGAAAAAGACATATTGGACGTATCGCACTTCCTTGGTACAGGCAAGGGAAAAACTTCATGACAGGTTGCTATCCATTTTTAGTTTGGACACTTTTTGGCCCCGCGAGCACATTTTGGCGATCCTATCAGTTGGTCTTCCGAACGATCCGCTTCGCGTTAGCTCGCAGTGCAGCAATAGAAGTTTAACACCTCAAATTACGCGAAAATTTCGCCCTTGAGCTACGCTGAGCATACAAATTTTAACGACTGACCCGAGCCTATCTATAAATCCGGCAATTAATATCTAAATTCTCCCATGTTCTGCGAGCGTTATTTATTCAAGCTTATATATAAAAGTAATTAAATAACAAAGCATGACTCGAAATTCGAATCTCGTTTACTGTTGTTCTTAGTAATTATACGAGTTAACATTTTCGCGCATTGCAAATAAAAGCATACGTAAGTGACAGTGCATATTAATTTAAGTGACGCTTCAATTTTCATTTTTACTGCGAAAAGTTTCGTATTATTGTATCAAATTTTTAAACAATACCTATTGTGCATTTAGTAAATACTCCGAACAAAAACAGATCTATAAAAACAGAATTGCATTTATTAGATGTATTAACAGGTTCTTTAAATGCGTAAATAATTACTTAAAAGCAATATTTTGATAAAACGCATTAAAGCCTTTTGTCATAAGTAAAATCTTTCCAAAAAAAAAGTTTAAAACGTACATGACTATTATTCATGGCTTGTGAAGTTTCAATTATCTCGCTACGTACACTTGGATGTATTATGAAATACAATATATTGCAATAGTAGCTAAGCAAGAAAGTATATAAGCAATCGTAATTCATTGCCGCCGTTAGTTATCGCTTCCGTATATTTCTGCAAGTATCGCTTCGGAAAAATTAAAGCCTTCTATTGGAAATTAAAAAAAAAAACAAAAAAAAAAAAAAGAAAGAAAGAAAGAAAAATAAACTGCAGCTTGCACAAATTTCTAAAATCGTTGTAAACCAAAGGATGTGCAACGGTAAAAGCGCAATGTAAAACACAAGCCGTTTGTATGTCGGTGCTCGGCGCGGTAGGGGCTGGGATGCGGAGGGACGGGCAGGGCTCTCGAGAACATTGGAAAGAGGTTCGGTTAGAACGACATGTTTCAAGCGCGTAGGCCTGCATTTGTACGCGTGCACGGTCGCGCGAGTTTATTCGCGCTCGAATGCTAGTACTCCCCCGCGGCCTGGTGCAGACTGACGGGCGCGAGTCTTCGCGTGTGCGCCGGAGTGCAATTGCCCGCGTGTGCAGGCGCTTACGCGGCGAGGTACGCGCGTTCGCTATGGGGAGCGGAGACCGGCGCTCACGAGCCTCTGCGTCTACCGGAGTGCGATCGCGTAGGCGCGTACGCTTTAAAAACATAAGCTATGGTCTCCACGGTCCCGAGAAATCTCTCGCTCTCTCACTTATATAATCCAAAAAAGTAAAGAATAGAAATAGTACGGGAAACCGTAATTTGCTTACGGGCAGAAATATGTATAGTACAAGCTTTAATATGTACGTAACAAAAGATAACGATATTTCCCTCGATTTTCCATTTTAATTTCATCCGTTCTTCTAATTATACATTTGATCTCTTATACATGTCATCGTACTATTTGGGATTTATGCACACGAGAAATTAGGAGGTTGTGCCACGGATAGCCCGTATTCGCCCCACAAGGTCACGTATGCTGCTCCGCCTCTGAGTTACGCGGGCTACGATGATTACAGCTCGCAGGCAATCCGGTCCCAGCCAGGACTCGTCTCCATAGACTCCCGGTGGAGGCACATCAACAGCTGGTCATCCCTCGCTTGCCGGGCCTCCGGCAAATATTTTAGCGGGAGACGGGGACGACTGGCGAGGATAGCCGGCATCCCTCCTAAGATTGCTCTTTAGAAGGGCTTGGGGAATCTGAGAGTTTATCGCTAGGGAGCCCCTCGAGGGAACGGAAGCAGCGTCTTGCTTACGGAGCCAAGAAACAACCCAGCATTGCATCGGGAAGGAGGCGCAATGGTTGATATATCCAACCTCTAAGCCCAAGGTGGGCATAATCGTGCCAAGCCTACTGGTTGGCGACGGGCGTAGGAGGGGAGGAAAAAAAAAATCTAAAAACGGGAAGACGATAGAGGCGATGGAGAGCTAAAATGGCTCCGTCGTCCCTCTCCTTTTCTCAAAAAAAAAAAAAAAAACCGCACCGTAGCAAGAGCAGCTATGCAATATTGCGAGAGCGGCTTGGCTACGATGCACACAGGGGTATCATTCGTCCAATGACCTTAGGCAGTGAAGGGTGCCGTCAGGGGGTTTGGTGGGGTGACCTGTTACAGGGACACCGGGGATACGAGACCCGGGGCCTGTGTAGCGCTCAAAGGGGTCAACGCTCTGCCACTGCTGGATCTCTGATCGGGCGAATTGGTGACAGTGATGGCCTAAGTGGAGATAATCATACTCTGCTATCGCGCACATGGCCAGGGACTGTCGAGTTAGCGACGAGCCATCGTTGTCCGAAAGCGATAGTAGTGAGGAGCTCCTTACGGAGTTACGCAAAAGAGATTAAGAGCATGTGGACCTCGTAAGGGACAGCGACGGATTTCAGCCAAGCATCCTCCAAGCCGATGAGGGGAACTACCAACCCAAACGGACTCGGGGAAAGGGCGAGGTATGCTGGTTAACGGATCGACTAGACAGAATGAGGCAGGATATCGTGATCTCACTCGAGCGCGCCAGAAAGTATGGTACAGAATCCCCGTGGACCCTCCACATAGCTACAAGCCGGGCACATACCGGAAAAATCAGGGGTGCGTAAAGGGGAAGCTGCAAGAGTTTTTGCGAAGGCAGCCAGGATGAACAAGATTCTCGCAAGGAAGCCTGACGCTATATCAGGTACACTCCAAGCTACCAGACCGCAAGTATGCAAGTATAAACGAAGAAAGTTTGATCCAGCTCGTGGGCACACACTTCCCTAGCTTCGAGGGAGGTGCGAACATATCCGAAAAGGTGGGTAGGGTTAACGAGGGCCAGAAACAGTCTTGCCACCGAGATAGGGGTTAACTGGCGAACGAGATTGTCACGCCCGAAAGGAGTAAATGGGGGATTGGATCTTTCGAGCCATTTAAATTATAGGTAAAACAGATGAAATTCTTCCGGTTCCATTGTAGAAAGCGGAAGAGGCAATCATGGGTCGAAGTGATCGAAAAATGACACGATCTAGGATTACGCTCAGTCACGTGCCCATGGCGAGTAACCAGGGAGTAATAGGCTGAGCTTATGGCAATACGATGGGCGGTGGATGCTGCGATCGGGCGGCCCCACTGCTCGCGGGTGCTTATCTGATACGACGGCAAGAGTGTCCTGATGAAACGAAGACAGGTTTGGGACTTTTATCAGGCCCTGAACGGACTAGCGTCAAGGGTAATACCGTGGCGGAGATGCCGGCGAGGCAGAGGCCGGAAGTCGGATTGTGCCGGAGCCGCGTCATAGGGTAGATGCGACCGCGGCTATCATCCGTGCCAGGCATCGCCGGAGTTGGGAGGAGGCAATCGCAGCTATCCATAGTTGGGACCTTTGTTACCCCGCAAAATGCAGGAGGCTGGGTTACAGTATATTTAAAGCCAAAAAGCCAACGAGCCCCGGTCATCCCTCATCACACCGTTTCCCCAAAAGGCCTCTCATAGTAAAATTGGACATTTTATTTCAATTTTTCGAATTGAACCAAGTGTCCTGGCAGAGCCGCGTCATCTTTAGTAAAACGTTTAAAATAGGAAATACCTTGAAACAGTCATACGGGGCGGAGGGGCTCGAGGGAACGAGGGCCACTCACCCGAGCAGAAATGCTCGAAAACGACAGCCCCTGCTATCAGCTGGGCGCCGAGGGGAGGAGCAGCCTGTCCACGGCGCAACTGACGAAATTTTGAATGCCACCGACGAGACCAGAGGGCCGATTGGTAACCGCTTCACGTTGGGAAGGCCTTTAACAGGATTCAAAGAGCCTCCCAATGGCGATGCGAAGGCCCAATAAAAGCGAATCCAGTGGGTTCGCGTTGCAAAATCCGCGAAGTAAGGGAGGCACTCGAGCGATAACGACCGAGGGTGCAGCACGAGGGCGGAGATGATTATCGCGAGCGAATTGCCAGGGTCCTGGAGGAAAGATACGAGTGAGCAGCAGCATTTCCGAGCAGCCGAGGCCTAACCCTGGCCGCAAACGTATCGGAAGGACGCACTTGTTTGTGTTTTTTTCCTTTGTCTCCTTCCATTCCATATGTTACTAGGTGGCACGGGGTTTAAAATCCGGCACACCGGCTTGTCGCGGAGGCCAGGCACTGGTAGGCCCGCTTACCTCGCCCCGCGCTCCCCCAACCCGGGCGAACGAGCGAGAGCCACGATCGGCTTGACAATAATATTGTTTTGTCGCGACCAACAATTCGCAATAGCATTGAGATAAATTGAATTGATTGCTTTTTCCTTTTTCTTCATTTCCTCGTTCTCGCCGAGGCCGTGGCAGCCTGCGATAATTTTGAAGGTACTTGAACAAGAGCCGACCAGCTTTTGGTAAATTATTTAAAAAATTATTGTTACTGTTATTTTGTTATTCTTCTTGGACAATAGATAAAACGACATCCCCGTCTCGCGCCGACGATCGAAGGACGCTCTACATTGAGACAGTTTGATTTTTTTTGTATTTTTATTACGCCTCCTGTTCGCGTCATTGCCCCCCCCACCAAACCCAATCCCCTTTTCCGACCGAACCCTGGAGCCGACGAGCTCCATCCTAGCACAACCCCTCCCGTCTACTGTACCACGGGTATACCCACCCACGTCACTAATATATGTATTTGCATGTGTTAAATTATGTGTTTTATGCGTTTCCCTAAAAAAAAAACATATTAACACTTCAAATTTACAAATTAGTTTTTCTTATTAAAAAATTTTTTTTAATTTTTTTTTATATAATATCAATGTTATAAATATTTTTTGTCCTTAAGACATACTCAAAGTGTTATGCTTTTGATTAATATTGTTTTTATCAACGTTTAGGAATCTAAAGAATTGCTTGTCATGCCTAATCAATTTAGTTTTTTTTTAGAATGAATATACTTACTTTTTCACCACATTTTTACGTCATTTTATTTACGATAGTTTTTATATAGCATACGTTTAAGAATAATAAGTGATATCATATATGAATACTAATTTTCTAATGGTGCTATCTTAAAATTATAACTTTAAATTATGAAGCATGAAAAATGATCTGTAAGTTGCCATAAGGATGAAAAATAGAAATTCTTCAAAGAGTTGGTAACATTCTGGTTATCATGTTGCTTATGAAAAATGATTTAAATAGAGTTAAAACTACTCTACTTAGATTTAAAATGTTTATATTAAGATCGAGACTCTTTTGCTTAAACTATAAAATTTCGCTACCAGGAATACATGAAAATATAAAATACGAGAAGCTTCTTTTACGATGTTGAGGTCGCTTAAATGTATGTCTTTTTAAAAAATATAAAATATCTTGCGCAAATTCTTCATATTTATCATAAAAGAAAAAATAATTTGATAATGCGTATGTTTTAACAACTTCTTTTTAATTCTTAAAAAATATCGCTTAAAATTTCTCTCACCAATACAGGATTAATACAATTTTGTGCAATGGCAAATAATAATTAATAACAGTACATATACTTTATTGTTAAGACTCTTTAATAAAATTCTTTTATGCTTAATAGTTATGAAAATTGATTAATGTAAATACATGATAAATTAAAAAATTAATGTATAAGAGTATTATTACAATTATCAATTATGCTTTTTTAATATATATAGAATGCTTGTGTATATATGTGTGTGTGTGTGTGTGTGTGTGTGTGTGTGTGAACTAGAAATACAGCAGTCACGAACTCCTACGAACTGCATAGTTGTCTGCACGTATTTATCTAAAAGAGAATGAGTATATTTGGAGACGAAAACATGGAAAAACACAAAAGTAAGTTAAGAAGAATTCGAAAAGTCAGCCGGCGAGAATAATCCCTCCTCAGGGCGGGGCGACGGGATTGATGGTAACAAATCTCGACCGTCTCCACAAATGGCTTTTACAATCGGTAAAAATCGGGCGCCCGAGGCACGAAGAAAAAACTTGAGGAGTCGCGACTCCGAAGGGATAAAAATGGTATGCCTGCGGAATCGGAAAAAGTGCATTGGGCTAAAAGAAGAGGAAAGAGACAACTCTTCGTTACAAGGTACTACAATATATATGTGTGTGTGTGTGTGTGTGTGTGTGTGTGTGTGTGTGTGTGTGTGTGTGTGTGTGTGTGTGTGTGTGTAATACCTGTTCCGGTAAAAGCTTGGGCAACGAGAAAAACCCGTATACCCTCGAAAAATGATATTGACAGCAAAACCGAGGCAAACGCTGATTCGTAATGTATGTGACTATACGAAACAGAGCCCGCCCCTAATTAATCCGAGCTAACAAAAGAAAAATAGCGAGCAAAAGAGAAGAATACGAGTAATGCTTGGTTGAAAAGAGACAGGACGAAAGCGAAATGACTATTGTGAAATGAGAGTATTTATGTTATATGTAGGCAGCCCGAAAGTAACTATTAATGAAGGTGGCTTAAATTCGTTTATCGCTAAGCTCGATAAAATGTTCGACTGCCAAACGGAGGAACAAACCTCGTTGAAACGGGAAAAGCACAAAATTCAAGTGCATAAGGTCAACTAATGAAACTTAGATGATCACTGGAGTAACCATGTCGAATAAAAGGGTTTTCTTATTGTGCGTAGTCGAAGCTTGTAATCATTACCCATTTAAAATTTGAGCACAAAGAAAGTAATAAAAAGAGGAAAAACGAAATAACAAGAGTCAAGTAAATAAAGTGTATAACACTTCTTAATTACTAAATCTGTAGCAAAATTTTTTATTAGAACAAGCCAACAAAATACGGGATCCTCACTGGACAAATTCTAAAATTCCTAAATGCTGCATCGCTGATCAAGATTTCCAATAAAATCCGGTCTTGCAAGGGAATCGAGCACCGCCGAATGATAAAGCTCTATACGTAGGTGTAGAAGAACAACAACATTAGCTTTTTTCACCATCGCCAGTGACAACGCGAGACCACAAGAGCAATGCAGCGTGGGATGGCACAAGACCGAGATGAGGATTAATAGCACTGGTGGCCGGGCGAAAAAAGGTAATGCTTATTTTTTCCGTGGGACACCTTTAATGCTGTTTCGTTTCCGTAGCTAGTGAGGAAGGATGCGATATCCTGGGCCACGCGGGGAGCCTTAGTGCATGCCCAAAAATCGGATGCCCTTGACATGGCTTCTTGTCGACCGTACGAAAAGCGAAAAAATTTAAACAAAGTTGCCTCGTAACGAATAGGGAACAAAAGGGAGGTAATTAAGAGACTGGAACGACTTTGCCCTATCGTCTTTCGTATTCAACGCTTTTATTGCCAATGTGCATTCAATACTTATCATAATATAGCAAAATATTCTGTAGACATACATAATATAAATTTTTAAAAAAGATCTTTACTGAAACACTTATATCTTGATTATTTATATTAATTTCAATTACTTGTATTAATAAAATCAACACCCAAACACTAATAATAGTAATCAATATTATATTAAATATTTTGTATTAATTTTTTATAAACATTACAATAGTGATAAATATTATCACTCTGACTTGACGTAGAATATATATTTGTTCCTGGTTTTCTATATACGTATATATACCACATTGTATTACATGTAACCACATTTTATTACTGTAAATATTATTATATTTTCGACTTCTCAAAGTTTATATTCAAATTTAACATATAACTATCGACATATGTTATTTTTTCTATGTATTCTAATAAGGCTAATGTATAAACGATAAAACTGACATAAAATCTATGGATTATCCATACAAAGTAATGATGCCTATGAAAAATATGAATATGATTATAATAATTAATGCACTACATTTAATCTGTAATTAAATTTCTGTCCATAATTTTTTTAGTCATTTATCTTTCATTTATTAAAAAAATAAAAAAAAAACAAACAATGAAATGCATCAAACATTGTGAAAGAAATTAACGTAAAACTTGTATAATAATCAATAATTATAAATTTAGGTATATTTAGTATTTTAAAGCATTTAATTTTTAATTTAATTCATAATTTAAAATGACACCAGTATACCTGCTAATTAAAGTTTGTATCTGATATACTATTGTATACATTAATATTATAACGTGAATCTATCCTGTACTAGTTTTCTTTTGATAGATTAAAAATGAATTTTAAAATATTACCGACGTACAATTATTTCTAAAATTGTTATTATATAAAACTCCCACTGTACCCGTATTATTATTGTAAATCATCGTAAGTATTTTTTTTCCAAATGAATAACTTGTAGTAAGCCAATGTATTAAAATAATAAAACAATGAGATACACATAGAAAGAGATAAATAAAATTTAAAAACTCAAAGAAATAAATAGTACTGGATAGTGATGGTTAAAGGCTTCTTTAAAATTAGCATTTTAATATTAAATTTTTAATAATAAATATGAAGAATATGAAGCGAGCATGAGAATAATAAATGAATTCTTGAAAATAAATAATTGATTTTTCAATTAATATATAGATGTATTTATATATATATATATATATATATATCGATAATGAGTTCGTTGTCATTGTGGACTTTTATACGCGAAAAGAAGGTGAGTTGTGAAAAGACAGTCGGTTATCCTAGGAAATCCTCCGAAGCAAGGATGCTACTCGTCAAAAATGAATTTCTTGTCTATGCACGCAGCGTCATATATCCGCGAGCACGTCGTCATCAAGTCTGTCCTCTGCGTCATTTATCGATTGCCATTTGTTCAACACTCGGCGAAGCATCCGTCGGCAGTAGATGTACTTTTATTACTACTTTAATACGTATTTTAATCGTAAGGGTTCGTTTGCCAACCTCGGGAGAAATTAAAATAATCGACCACACTAGTGTCCCAGCGCACGTAAAGCACCCGCGTGACTTATGGCTTTGATCATCTCTCCTCCAGTTGAAAACTAAGGCGTTGATTATATTATGTAGTGTTTTTTTTTTTTTTGTTTTTTTTTCTTCAATTTAATAACAGAGTAAGAGGAGGAGAGTCAGGTGCCGCTCTACGCTACCGCTCCTGGATGACCGAAACATAAAGAGGCCATTGTCCTCGCAGCCCTTTCATAACTTCTCTTATCTGTGTCCGCTACTGCTGAAGCTCCTACCACTTAGAGAATTGTTCTGCCTAGTACGACGCAACGCCGCCACCGTACGCGACAATATATATTTATACGCAGCTGTCTCCTCGATTATTTATTTTATGAATTTTGTATCTACCAGACTCATTGCCTTATGCAAAGTATCAATATTTGAAAGCTAGTCCAAACGAAGTCCATGAGAATTGCCGAAAAATTTTAACCCCGACTTTCACGCTTACATTTAAACTCAAACAATAAAATAAACTGTCTTTTAAATATGTTATTCTTTACTTTCGGTCAAATTTTGATCAAATTTTGATCAAATTTTGATCATTGGAAGGGAAAAAATTCTTATTAACTAAATTTATTGGAGCAAATGAAAAAATACCCTTGAAAAAATTGACATGTAAGAAAATTGTGTCCAGCACATTAAAAATAAAAATAATGCAAAATTGCAAATGCAAAAATGCAGCATTTTTATTTATTCCTCCTTTTTTCGATAATACAGAAATAATTATTAACACTCGAATAAAAGATTTTATTTAAAGTATCAAGTACATGGAAATATAATTTTTAAATTCACTGATATTTGTATTACTTGCCAGTTGGAAAAATGTAAAAAACAAAAAACAATATAAAAATAAAAAATGGTTATTTTCATTTTTTAACTTTAAACTTTCATTAGTCCTGTATAAAAACGAAATTACACATCGTTATTGTAAGAAAGATTTCGTTATTTTTTTATATTTCACACATTTAAAAGATTATAGAAAATAAATGTGTTTCAACATAGACAAAACAAAAATAAAATTGGTAAAAGAAGGATTAAATTTGAACGCGATAAAATAATTATATGTGTGATTTAAAGATATAATTTGGTAAAATTCCATAACTTAGCTAATATTATATAAAAATTTTCAAGTTATAAATTATTAAAGTTTCTTCACTAAATGCAATTTCCGTAATAGATAACTTGCAAAATGTTAACGTCTGTTAGTATAACTAAATTATAAACTCGAAATCTTTATACTTGTGAATATTTTTAATCAATACAAATTATTTATTAAAATAAAACGAGAAGAAAAAAAAATTTATTCGATTGATTAACACCTTTTTACCTCATAACATGTTAAAGATTATTCGATTTTTGATAAATTTAATAAAAAATTTTTACATGAATATCAATATAACGAAATACTAAATTGAATATTTTTAATTCTTTATACTTCATCCCCCTTAAACTAATTATTATTTGATATAATTTAATAACATTTTTACATTTAATTTAAACAGAGCAAAATCGATAAAATATTTGTAATGAAATAATCAGAATAATTTTATGTATAATTTATATTCTATCAAAGATTTATTTTATTGTTAATTGAAAAATTATTTAATATATTTTTGTAAGCTTTAAAAAAAAGTTAACTTAATTCGCGAAAAAAAATTATTAATACAATTTTGTTATAATAAATTTTGTAAAAACAAATTTTTTAAGATTGGAATTCAATATTAAATGTATGTTTTACCAATATATTCTTGTATGGTAAATAAATAATTTCTTTGTATATGAGATTGAAGAATTTAATAAACAATCATACTTTTTGGAGTTAAGTACTTTAACGTTCCTCTTCTATGTTATTTAAATAATTATATGAAACGTAAGAAAACTTTGAATTATATATATCAAACGTTTAATATTTAAGAAGAAGACTTTTTATCATAGTAACATAAAAAATTTCGCTAGTGTAAATAATAGTTTATACTTCTTAAATTAACTGAAAATTGAAAAACTGAAATTAATTAATTGAAAAATATTTTAGCTTCTAGATCTTTGTGAGAGTTTTACTCTGAATAAATATTAGCAATGCAAGTATATAATTAAATTTAATTGTATAAACATTGAGATGATATTAAATAGATTGGTAATTATTTTATAACATTATAAAAAAAACTGTTAACTTTAATTTCGATACTTAATAATGAATTTTATTTTTATAAGTTAATTTTCCATTGGTTAATAAATCATTTCAAAATTTTGAAATTCTTAAGCAAAATAAATATTACAGAGTACAGAACTTTACGAGTATCAATTTAGCTACAATGTAATTATTTTATTACATAATGAACTGGTATCTTAAAATGAATCTTTATTGGAATATTTTATTTGTTATAGACACTATTTAATCAAATTGTTATAAAGTCCTTGTTTTGTCCATCATCTAACATTGTTGTACGAATCTTCAAATAAGTAAGACGTTTTGGTACTAAAGTATAACCGTGTAAAAAGTATTTTAATAAGTATTTTAGTTTCTATATTTGTGAGTATTTAGCATCATCGAAATGTTTGTATTAAATAATATTAAGCATCTTTTTTAAATTTTAGTTTTAAGTTAATAATTTATCTGACTTGAGAATTTCAATTTTAAAATTTATTTGTTTTATAACTGTTATTCACTAAAAAGTACTGAAATATTAAAGTTACTAATACAGTTACTAATATATATATGTATATATATATATATATATATACACGAGTAAATGACAAGTAAAAAGTTTACTTTTTTCGTTAAAGTTACACTTCTATTTATGCGATGCCTAAAAAAACTATTAAACGTTCACAAATATACATCATGAACAATGATGTCATGCCATTTTATAAAAAAATTCTTTTTAATTTGTATCAGGTAGTTTTGGTTATTTGTCCGCAGAATTATTCAGCATCTCAACTCAACATTGGCACTTCAACTTTAAAAATTAAATTCTCCACTTGCTCGGTAATATCAATTTAAATTTTGCCTGACCACGAAACCAATGAATTTTAATCCTTTTATTTTGTACCAACACAATAAAGAAGACCTTTATCTATAGTTATAGAACTAAAGTGAACGATTAACCATTGCATTACGATAAGAGAAATAGGAAATAAGCTTGATAATTAATCCGAACACGAACGAGCCAACGGCAAGAATGTGATTAGTCCTGATGGCCCTTACGATCGTATGTCAGGCTGGTGAACTTTACCTTAAGGTAATTTAAAAATCTCTTCAGAGCCATTCTTTCGAACTTGCAGTTAGCTGCTACTCGACGGTCATTTTTCAGACTCACGGGAAATTCCATTTTCGCCAGTGAAGGCGAATCCTACAGCATTAAACGCATACAAGATGGAGAGGTGTAGGATAAAAAATTATGGGCACACAAGGAATTACTTTCGACGATCGAATTTCGAAGTTCAATAAAGGATGGCCGATTGAATGGTGTTTATGGCTTAAGTTGGCTGCTTATCCGTAGTCTGTTGTTCACGAGTTTTCGATTGGGATTAAAAAATGTTTGAACTATAATATTATTGTGTACAAATATATTGAAATACATAACGTCGGTCATTTTTTCAACATAATGTTTCATATACATTAAGTGTTAAATAAATTTAACATAGCTTAATTAATTTTTAAATAAAGTTTACGATAGACAGCTTTTTTAAATATAAGTGAAAGTAAGTGCAAAATTAATTTAGTCCCTCTCCCAATAATGAAGTCTTGTTGATTTTTTTCATTCTCAACTTTATCCAATTGAAGAAATATTAATTTCTTGTGATTTGAAAATTCTCTTTTCCGACTCGTGGACTTGTGTCAGCTTCTATGTGAAATAATTTTTTCTGAATTTTCTTTTATTATAAAAAGCTCAAAAAACCTATAAAAATTATAATTTTTAAATTTTATTCATAAGCTCTTATACAGCTTATACATTTTTAATGTATGAATACTAATCTTCCCTAAATTTTGAATCATAACAATATATCTTTATATTTAAAAAGCCCTAACAATTGCAATGGCTCTTGATATTTAATTTTTCTGCTTAATTTTTATTTTGTTAAATGAGATATGCAATCGATATTTTTATCGTCTGCTGTGACCAGATCATAAATTCGAAAGATCTAGAATCAAAATTATAAATTTCACGTGAAAATAAAATGAATAATGGCATAAATCAAAAGCAGTAAAGTGTGAATAAATGATAAAATAGCTCGATAAACATAAGAAATATTGCCAGCCCAATAACATAAGAAGTAGATCTTCTGTAATTTGCATTACTAAAAGCTCGCGTATAATTTTTAACACAGATCAGTGGATAACGATCGACTTTAAAAAATCATAACGCTATACCTGGTAAAAAAAAATCTTTTATTCATACGAAGATGTTCGGAATTTTTTATTTTAAACGTGCATCGGTAGGAGGGAAATTAACAAATATAACAAATTTGCCCTTTAAAATGACCGGAAGATGGGTCTTGCGACGGAGAAATACAGAAGCTCACCGGGCAGTGTCATGCAAAAAGCACGAGTCTCGCGAGTGAGTTAAGAGCGATCGACTCATCGGCTTCCGCCAGTGGCCGGGAATGCCTAAGAGCTTGGCTGTAATTGCGCGTATTAGTTAAAAAGTTATGAGCGGGCCGTCCGAGGCGCGCCCTAAAGAAATGTGGCGGGGAAGAGGCAAAGTACGTCGCATTGCGAGGAGCGTAAAAAAAAGTTGGCTCCCAACGGGCTCCAAGTTGATTCAACTCACTTGTTCCAGCTCGCGTCGAGTCCTCCTGCTGCGGCTGCTGCTGAAGCTTGACGTCGACAGGATCGACGGCGACGACGGCCGAGAGTCTCTGGAGCTCGCCCGGATCCCGCGGCCGACGCAGCAGCTGCTGGGGGGTGACCGAGGCCACGGCCCCGACGCTCGACGCTTTCCTCATTAATTCCGGCGACGAGAGCTGCAAGCACTTCTGCGAAAAGACCGACAAAACTTTTAAGCTCCGGTAGTTTGGCAGCTGCCTTTGAGGCTCTGGATGGACGCCCGTTAGCGGCTCGCGCTCCTGTAGCTCGCCTCGTTTTCCGGCCACTTGACAAGCTCCTCGCCGCCCTTGTCCTTCTCTCCCGGAAGCCAAGCCATTCGACGCGTGGACATTGTTTCCGGAATAGCCGAGAAATTCTTACTCGGTTGGCAGATAAAAATTCCGATCGTCGTACGAAGTTTGAGCTCCGCGAGGACTTTGGAACGAGCTTTGGATACATTTGCCGGGTATAAGGCGCTCCTGAGAATAGTCTTTACGCGGTGAGCCGTTTTTGTTACTTTGTGTGCGCAGTTGAATTCCAAGTGCTTAAAGATAACAAAAATATTAACTGTATGCAAATAGCGGAAACTTTGTTGAATTTCGAAAGGCATTAGTTCCTAAAGCATGATAAATGTGTATTCAAATTAATGTTTTCTATTGGGTAGTCAGTTACTTAAGAAAATATAGCTTATGAAAATTTACGATAACTAACTTTATCGCTAAATTTAATTTCAACTTGAAATCTAACTTAACTCCAAAAATATTTCATTATGCCAGCTAGCAGAATTTACTCTAATTATTACAATGTGTGTAATAATGACGAGACATATTGTAAAATTTATACCTTTTATGTACAAAAATAAAATTTATAGTTTACTTTTGAAATCAAAGACCTTTACCATCAACATAAATAGTTTTGAAAATAATATTCGGTGTTTAAGAGATTATCTTAAAATATGAAATATTAATCTGCTTATCATCCGTATTAGTCTGAACCCTTATCAAAAGGTATCCCAATTAATAGAATTTACACTTTAAATATTGGTTATACTTTATATTTATTTTTATAATATTACAAGAATTTAGTATTTTAATTACTCCCGCCTCTATATATTACAAACATTGTATATATATATATATATATATAATCATAATATCTACATCAATGAAACAAATAAAACTTTTTTTAATACTATCAAAATTGCCACTTTATAAAAAATTTCTCTGTACATAATATTACAAAAATATATTTATATAATTAGTAGAACTTACAAATTAAAATGTAACATATTAAAATGCAATAGAAATATAAAAAAAAATTAAAATATTAAAATCACAATTAATCACTAATTTGCATGAACAAGGGATCAATAATTATTATTGAGAAGAATTATTATTATTTTAAGCATATAGCATTTAAAATTATCAAGTGAATAATTAGAAGGTAATCATTATTTTTAAACCTAAAGGTATTAATAGAATATATTTTAATTGTTTTCAATACATCCAGAATAGGATGTTAATTTTAATTTCGTAAGACATTGAGCGAATTTATTACATATAAAAAAATGAAATTTAATTCTTAAAAAAAAATGAAAATTAAATGTACTTCATAAAAAGTTTTCTATATTCTAAACGATTGTTAATGTCAAAAAATTGTTTCACTTCAAGCAATCTTTTTTCATGCTGTATAACATTATATTTTTTGAAAAAATCAAAATCAACACTAAATTCTGACGTAGCATAAAAACATTTTCATATTTCTCTACATTGAGAATGATATAAGCAATTATGAAGTCTTAACAACACAATTGTCAAGGCAATATAAATCAATTACATTGAATCATATACAATTGTTTAAAAGAAACTATAGAAAATATGAAAACAAGGATTCAAAATGAATTCAATATTGTAAACAGATTTACAGAAGGAATATTTGGAAAAATTTTCACTATAACATTAGCTAATGATTAAATGCATTAAAATTAAACAATATAATTTTTAGCAATGTTTTATAAATAATAAAAGAAGATATATATATTAAAACCAATAGCTTAAAAAAATAAATAATAAACAATCGACTTAGCCCATAAAGTTGGAGAAATATTAAAAACTTCTCATTTTAATAGTTTCCCAATTTTGTATTATTCCATGGAGAGGAGAATCAAAACTAGCGTAAAATATTAGGCATAAGGTGGCCCATTATTCGTGGCATAAATTCGAACGCGTCGCGATTTTTGTGCGTTTCATGACGCGTGAAACTCTGCCCGTGTAGGGAGTCGGAGTCCTAAAACCGTGATGATTTCTCCTCGTTTACTGCCAGTGTTGTTGACATTTCTTCTCGGTTTGCTCTTTTCTAGCAGGAACACATAGCCGCATTACAGAGCTTACTAAGCGCAAGCGCGTTAATGCAGGAGAAACACAACTTGCAACTTTAAATGGTAGTCGTAAATTTGAGGGAACAATTTTTGTGTCACAAAAGCCTGGCTTTTTATTGATTGTCATATTTTCTTTAATTAATTTTATCAGCATTTTTTGTAATGTTTTTAAGCTTTTAAGGCATAGGAATTGCTCACAAATTTGTATAACGCGCGTTTAAATGTTTACATATAGAAATATTATCGATGAAATCCGATTTAAAAAAAATTAACTTTCAGGATCTACTCCCACATTATTAAAATTATATGAAATATATTATTACCATTGTATCGCTACTACTTTTATCTTAATTTATATTTACATGAAAATTTCTTTTAGCAGTTATTAAACTACCTGTTAAACGGATAAAACTATACAATTTCTTTTTAATACATATGTCAATATCTGTAACGTATATTAACTACAGAAACATCAAAATACCCTATACCGAATATTTGTATTTAAATAACATTGCCGTACAACATATTTTATAACAATCTGAAAATGTTAGTTTAATAGCTTTGGCTATTCAGTGTAGAGAATTTTCAAAGGAATATAGCCGTTTGAAAAAGAGAAGTAGATCACTATCAGCAAAAGTTATTCACATAAAATTTTCAGCGGCATCCCCGTCCTTTTATAGAGTAAAGACTTGCTCAATACGATAAAATGACTTTTACCATAGTTAAAAAAATTACATCACTCAATCCTTTAAAGTTATTAAATGGGAAAAGAAAAATTTATAACCAATCATTATTGCAGCCCTAAAAATAATTTGAGATTAATTTTTTTACTCACAAGGAACGTTTCAGCAATTAATTAATTTATATTTGTCACGAATAATAAATCACGGATAATTTTTTAAGTGTATATATATATAGATATATATAAAGAATTGCATTAATACAAAATCAGGTGTAATTTATTTTTAATATATTTAGACAAAAATTTTAGTAAATGTAAGCTTAATAATTTTTAAATTAATGCATTGTATGTTACTGCAACCCAAAAAATTAAGCTGTCTTTAAACATATGCTTATATTTTAAAGATTCAATTTACTGAATAACTTTTCATAACATCAAATTTATGCAGTAAATGTAAAATATACAATTTTCATTGTTAAAAAATTATTTTAACTTTGAATAATTAATTTATTTCACTAGGGTGTAGTTCACTATATTCGAGTAGTTTGTCAGTATCGCAGTAAGTATAAAATTCGATCTCTTCTCTATCTTTAGTTTCTTAATAATTTTGCGTATATTGCCAAATCATAAGACATGTCAGAATTATTAGACTTTCTTCTCTTGAAATTGCTTTTCTAAATTCAAACCTTGTTGAATATTACCACTATATAAATTTCATATTACGAAGAATATTTTGAGTCAGTGGATTAATTTGCTAATATGATTAAATAAATAAAATAAATTAACCATGTGTGTGCATTTTGCGATTATGAACTTTCCTATATAATGTACTTATCATATATATGCATAACATTAGCTATTATTAAACTACATCCTTGTATTTAAAATTAAGGCATATGTAACCAGATTTGTAATTTAAGTTTGTAATTTTAATCTATGCAAACGAACTTTATCAGAGGAAATCATATTAATCACGGGAGCTTCCCACACATTATCAATTTGCAAATGATTTTTGACAAACCACTTTGAATAGCCCACATGGGGTATTATCGCCTACGATGTTGGTAGTCTGATATTGCTAAAGCGTCTTCTACCCGTGGTTTTAGATCGTGTAATTTATACATGATATAGATAGCGTTTCTAAGGAATTAAGAGCATTAAAATCATTTATTTTGTTTAAAAATTAATGTGAAAAATCATCGAAATTAAATGGTCTTTATAAGAATTTTCCGAATTTCGTATATAAAAATAACGCTTTTTTTAAAAAAGCCTATTTACGTAATATTCCGCGAACATTATACAATGATAATTATACGAAAATACAAAGACAAAATTAAGGAGGAAGTAAGAGTCAAAGAAATCTACTAAGAATTTCAAATAAATTTTTTTTTCACAATTTAAAAAAAAATTAAATTTTAATAGTATGAAGAAAGTTTTAAATAAGTTTTTTTAAGTTATTTGCCACAGAGAAGTTGGTGGAGTTAAAAAGAAGAAGTCGAAAATTAATAAAAGTAAAAAGGCAAAGAAAGAAATAGAACCCATAAAACTTTCAAAACAACATACGATACCTTTATTTCTATGAGTTTATTTAGATAAGCATTTTTTATGTGTAAAATAATAATAAAGAGCATCGAAATGTTTTTTTCACTAATTACTAAAAAGCATCTAAAATTTCGTTTTCTGTATTATAAAACTGTAAATTGAATATTAACCGAGTATTGAAAAGAAAAATATTTTTCTAACAAAAAACAAACGGTATTTTATTTCTTATTTGCTCGATAAGCTTATACTGTAAGCCTTATACTATAAATAACAGTTAACTCTCTCTAATTAGAATGCTAATTTCAAGGTTACATAAGTAAATATTATGTATTCTAGTAGCGTAATAAGCTTACGAACTTAAGATATGACAGACAAACGTATACGCCTAGTTCATTACAAATATTTAAGCTAACATTTATTGTATAATTATAATAAATTAAGTTAATTATATAATGTAAGTTAATTAACACAAACATAGCTTATGTTAATTTAAAAACAAATATTTGCATTAAAATATTGTCTAATATTATTAATTCAATGTAAAATGTAATGCAATACCATTATTTTGTAATATATTGTTATGCATATTCTTTTGAACGCAGTACTAATTTAATACTATATGTACATCTTAAAAATCTTACACATTATCATTTTTTGCGAAATGTTCATCGGTTAGATTTTTTGAAGAAAAAATTTATCTAGAAGAAAATGTAATTGAACAACTCAAATAATATAAATTGAATTATTGTAAAGAATTCGTGCCCTGCATTTGATATACAGTAATTACGTAATTTTTCAGTGTTTCATTAAGGGTTTACAATATTTATAATAATCCTTGGCTTAAAGAAAATACTACTATCGTTGCTGTATGTTAACTCAAAATAATTACAAAATTAACGTTCATTTTTATAAATTTCATAAATAAAAATTGATTTACATTTTAATTATTTTTTTGCTTATGTTATACAGTTTCAAGTCATTTTGAAGCCTTTATTTTGTTTTAAATATTTATGTAAAATGTTTATTCTTAAAAATATTTATCCGTTAGTTAATTTATATATTTATTTAGTTAGGATTTATTTTTTAACTTCACATAAGAAAACATATATGATAACTTAATTTGATTTTATACGCATTAATAACAATAAATAAATTTAAAGCTCGACGATATTAATTTTCATTAAATTTATACAAAATTAATTTGTGAGAGATTTTGAAATTGAATCGGAATGCGATACTCTGATATATTTTTTTCCAATTCTTTATAATAAATAAATATATGTATATGTGTAGCATGTGTGCGCGTGTGTGTATAAATGTGATATATTTTATTATATTAAAAACTAATGTACTAACTAATTCTTATCCCAATATAAATAATGTAATTTAAAGACTGACCAAGGTTCAAATTTAAAAACATTGACTTTTTATCAGAGATCGGCAAAGCATTATAAACAATTTTATATTTATTTTGAAGTATTTCAGTTTTCTCGATGAATACTTGAAGATGAAAATAATTATCAAATATTTGTATGCAATAAAAACATTATAAGTGATAAAAAAATTACAGTTTTTCTAAAATATATAAATGCGTATTGTATTACAGAACAGACCACTTAAACTTCAGAGATCGCCCAATTATAAAGCGATCAAGCATGAGGTCAAATCCGGGTCACCACCTCGTAAGCGCTTTGGATGCTTCTAATTATCAATATAACTTTATACTTGATCATTTTGTAATTTGACAAGCTTTTTGTAAATTGCATATAAATACTTCTGATATTATATGATAAATAAAATATATTCCCACCATATGTCATTCGAACAATATAGACTTACTATTCCATGTTAAATACTAATATATATATATATATATATAATGTTTATTTTACTTATTACAAGAAATATAGTTAAAGTTCTAAATAAACTTGTAGTTATATACGACATCGTTACTTTAAACATTCAAATCAATAAGAAAAACGTGATTAAGATGTCATTAAAAATATTTTCAACTTTCATAATCAACTCTATATATAACTCACCATTGGAATTGCAAAATCAGTTTTCATTTTATATTTTATTCGATAAACAAGACAAAAGTTTTACTAAAATTCGAAATAATAAAAAAAAAGTAGGCTCCTTTTAAATATATTTTTAAAAAGCGTTTCTATAGCTATTTTATTAGCGAAAAATATTTTTTTTAAAATTTTACCACTCGTAATAAAATTCTTATAAATTTAAATAAATTCAATACTTAGGTAATCACCTACGAATTTTTCAGCCATATAATATAATAACTCTAACATTTATTGAAAATAATAAACTATTTTTTTTTTCATATGATTATAAAATAGAAATAAAAATCCATATGTAAAGTATAAATGTAAGATGTTATGAAATATAAATTAATATTATAATTAGTATTCATAAAAATAGCATTTAATACTAAAATCGATAATTCCTTACGACGACAATCAATTCAATAATTACGTCAACTTTAATTTTATGTAGTACCAGGCAATTAAGAGAAGCATAAACTTATAAAAGTAAAAGAAAAAAATTAATATTGCTGGTATTAAAATGTGTTAGCCCACTGTTCGTCGATACATCATCGGTTGTTTGGAAAATACTATAAAATACTAAAGTAGTCTCAAGACTCAAGTGCGATCAATTTAAAAAAAAAAGTCTGCAATTTAAAACGAATCTTTGAAAAATGAAAGCTGCCAGGGTGTAAGTTCTTCAAAAGCCATTATAACGGCCAGAATCGAGAAACTAGTTTACTTCGCCGACTCGAGGCTCTAAGTTAACATATACAGTTGCCAGCGGAGTTGGGCCGAAATAGCGGCCGGTCGTTAGGAGGGCTAAAAATATAGCCAGGACTGGTAGCTCTTAATAAGCCTGGGCGGTGAGCTGACCCGAGGGCGAATTCTAGGACGCGTAACAAGAGGCCGACGGTCCCGGTCGAAGAATCCGCAGACCGGCCGTTAATCACGCAGGCAGGAGGTATACGCGCCGGTGCGGCTCCGAGCCTCGGACCGAGGCGGTGGCTAACAAGCAGGGGTAGCGAACCCCGGGCGTCGGGGGTGTGCCGGGGCTGCGGGGAGGCTCGGCCTCCCGGAGGACTCGCGGCGCCGAGAGGCCCGCATTCCAGCGCCGGGCGCGTACCTCGAGTGCCGCTAGCTGCTCGGCCTGGAGGGTCGTCACGCGCCGGGGCGGCGGCGGCGGCGGCAACCGGTAACTCATGCCCTCCCCGGCGACCCCGTAGAGCTCCAGCATAACTGCTTGGCCTCCTCCTCGGGCCCTCTGTCCTCTCGCGGCTCGGCCCCCTCCTCCTCAAGCCGCTGGCCGCCCCTGGCCCCTAGCACATGGGCTCGGACGCTCCGCGAGCCTCCGCGGTGGGACTCATGGGTCCCTCGGGCCCTCGGCTACCTCCCGGCTCACTTGCTCCCAAGGGGGTGCACTTCCCTACCACCCCTGCGCCTACTGACGCGCCCACACGTGCGTTAACTGCGGGGGAGGGTCGCGCGCGCAGGCAAGTCCACGCGCGTGGAGGGCCTCGGCTGCCTGGCGACTGGGCGAGCGCGATCCTGGAGCCGCGCTGGCTTCCCGAGCACTGAATTGACTGCCGACGACGCAACCGTCGCGACGCGCCTCGAGCTTTCCGAGCTGTAGGACTACGACGGCAGGATCGCGCGCCGCGCGCTACGCTCGGGAGTGGGGCGCGAGATCGGAGAGTCGGCTTTTGGAAAGGGCCGCTACCGCGGCTGCGGAGCCTGCACAGGGGGGGCGGGGGGGGGATGGCCGGATAATGAGACACGATCTTGTTACGCGGGCCGAAGCCGAACCACCCCGGAGAATAGGTGGTGTGCCCTAAGAAAATAGAGAGAGAGAGAGAGAGACTTGGAGCCCTGCCCAAAGCGGTAGACGCGCGAGAGAGAGGGAGTGTGCGTGTGTGCGAGAAGACATGCGGGGGCGGGGGGTCAAGTACGTTGGAGGTGGTAGACGATAGAAGATGAGGAGCTGGGCCAGCGAAGGCAAATAAGAAATGATTAGAAAGGATATAGAGAGGTGGGAAGCGAATCCCTCAGGGTGGATAGGTACAACATCGAGAAATAATAGAAAGAACGCAACGGAGATGGGAATAGCGATGAATTGCGTTAGAATGTAAAACAGAAAGAATTTAAATTTGAAACAAGGAAGGGACTGACTTGCGAAAAACGACAGTATTCTAAAGTAAATTGAAAATAACTTACTAAAACAGCTTAGTTCCTTGTAAGAGTGTATGAGGAATTTGAGAGCAGGCTCTCAAAAGACTTGCAAAAAAATAAGAGAGAGAGAGAGAGACCGACGAACGAAATAGAAAATGAAGAAAAATTTAATACAAAAATAATAAAAATCAACAGATACTGAAGGAATTGTGTCAGCGAGAAATAAAGGGAATGTAAAATCTTATGACCGGGTATAGATAAGCTCATCGGATAAAACTACAATAAGTAACAAATGCAACGGAAGTAGAATTACCGACAATAAGAGAAGCAAAAATAATCCGTCGAATAGAAAGATTAATAAAATCGATGGAGCAATACGGATAATGTGCAAGAAACTGTGCAATAACCAGATTGAGAGACAATAACGTTAAAAATAACACAGTCTCGTACATGGATAATAGTCGAGGGGGAAAAAAATGGTAGGAGAGATGAAAATGACAGGAAGCGAAATAAAAAAAAAACTAAGCGGAACGGTTTCTTAGTTCAGGGGTGGCAAAGGGTTGAGGAGCGATGGAGATAAATGGAGAGACCGCAAGACACGCTCATACAGTTGGATCTTCGGCGCAGACGCATAAGTCTGAGTGTCGATTCCCTCGCTTCCACCCTCCTCGGCCCCCCCCGCCCGCCTCACCGCGCCCGGCCGGCCGGCCGGCCTTCCACTAACCATTGTCAAGCGCGGTTCCTCGTTGGAGCTCCACCCGTCGGAAAGGATGGGTCTATCGACCTCCTGTTGGAAGGCCAACATTTACACCGACACGAGCTGCTTCGAAAGTATTATTTTGAATCCAAAAGTCACGAGAAAGGATCTCATTATTTTTCGCGCTACCCGGCGCACTGCCTCATCAATTTCCATATTGTCGTTAATTCACGCACCGAAGTGTCGTATCGTGTCATTTTGTCCTTTTCTTTTTTTTTTTCTTCTTCTTCTTTTTCTTTCGAAGCGAAACAAGCAGACGTTTTTCTATACGTGCGTATACGTACGTGCTTTTTAAAGGCAAAAATCAACCCCCGAGCTTAACTTTTGTTTTCAAGAGCCGGCGCTGCGATGCTCGTAACGAGGCACGTTTTACATTATACATGCATTATCACTGTATTCAAGTTTCACTACTTTTTTCATTAATTTTGCGATAAGGTGAATAATTCTGTAAGCGTCGCGAATATATATATATATATATATATATATATATACCCTGGCACTTTTATAATATTCAGCTTCAAACATTTTTAATTAAAAACTATAATTTTAAATTTTCCGACAAATCGTATCTAGATGACGCTCATTGGAAATAAAATAAGTACAGAGAATTATGGAAGTTTCGTATATTAATGTGTGACTATACTGATTCCTTATCCATGGAGAAAATATTTCATCGTAAAATTTATTCATTTTTGTTATATGTATCAATACGTTTATTACGCATATTACGATATTAAAAAATTTTATAAATAATTTTTTAAAACACAGTTCAATTCGAAATTTAATATACTGATAATTTTATATATATTCAATCATTGTCTTAATATATTAAAGATATAATTCATCCAATGGTAATTATTTTAAAATATCATTCCTAACACTCTGCCCAAATTATCTTTTCTGTATGCATATATAGTACAACATTATTTATTAATTCATAAATATTTATATTAAATTCTTCAACAAATAAAAAATAAGCGCACATGTAAAAGCTTATGAAAAACATTATCTGTGATGAAAGAATTTCATTTCCGAGGTAAGCTAATTTATTATATATATTAGACAGTTAAAATTTTGAGAACTAGGTAAAATTTTTTACAACCTCTCTGTACCATTTGTAATAAAATTTGCAAACATAATTAATTTTTTTAAGATTTATTATAAGAATGCAGAAGTTTTTATTGCCTCAGTCCCTTCGATTATACATATCTATTAATCAAATTGCTTAATGTTAATTATGTAAATTGTTTTTTATTTTATGCTTGAATTTAATTGATTTCTCTAACGGTTACTATGAATTTCTACTGTAAAGTATTTGCTGTACTTGTACAATAATTAAAAATTGAAACTTTAAAATTACTGTATCTACAAAATAATATTATTTCAATATTTTAATTTTACAGGATGTGCGCAATTAATATCATAAAATAAATAATAATTTAATCCGTTAAATGATGTTTCATCTATTCTATATGAAAATGAAATAGCTTTTATTTGAAAATAATAAATAAATTCACAAGCAATCTATATTTTCTCATAATAAAATTTATCATCTTATTATTTATCATAATAATAAATAGCTGTTTCATCAGCTACCAGTAAGTATTATTTATTAGGCAAAACCTTTAAAATAATTTTCCGACACTGTGTTATAATAGCATTATAGAAATATTTCTTTTCGAATCACAAAGCATAATATATCGCTGGCTACTGGATATCTCGTCCCTAAATTTGTATGATATCTAGATAAGACAGTTTTTTAAAGAACATGACTTTTACCTAGGAGTTTTTATGTACCATCTAAATTTCGTATGTCTAAATAATTGAAAATAAAAAAAATGAGAATGATCTCTAAAGGATAATCTGTAGATGTGAATGTAATAAATCACCGCACTAAGAATAATCCCAATCCTTGAGAAAAGAAATTCACAGAATAAAAATGCACAGTCCGATAATATATATATATATATATATATGAAACAATATCATTATTAAAAACTGCAAATATTAGTAATTCAAATTATACTAAAGATACACAATATATCAATAAACAAGAAGATGAATTTGATATTAAAGTAGCTGATAAAATAGATTGTACAGAAATTTCTAAAAACATATCTGATAGTAATGCAAATGTAGCTTTTATAAAAAACAGGTAAATTTCTTATTTAATTTCTATAAATAGCCAATGAGAAAAGTAAACTGCTGTATTACTAAATATTAGATCAATACTTTTTTAAAGACATCATATTGTATTTTTAAATTGTAATTAATTTATTTCTAAAAAAATTTTTAAATTATGAAATAATGTTTTTATTATCGTTATTTATGTACTCAAAGATTCTCACTTTGAGTGAGAATTTCTCTAAAAATATAATGATTAGAACTCACATGATATATGAGATTTAAAAATTATAACTATATATATATATATATATATATATCAAATACGAGCATACAAAAACAACAAAAACTGCGTGAAAACTTTCAGTCTTTCTTACATCAAATCAAGAAACCATTTCGCCTTTATTGGTCAATCAATGACGAACTCCAGGAAGTCTACCCAGAAGGAAAACATATTCAGAAGGAATCTGGAATTTTATGTTAAAGATGAAAGATTAGAATGTACTAAATTAGTAACCGATAAAGTAATTGATGAAGCGTTTCGTGATTTTTAACAAAAAGACCGATAGATTGTTTTAAAACAAGTGTGAGACCAGAAATAGAAAAGCGTCTTTACCGGGTTGAAAACGTGAATGAAACAGTGAATAAAGAATGTGATTGTAATATAAAAGAAATGAATATCATAAAAGGGAATCCAAAAACGCTTCGTAATTAAAAGACAATATTTAGTAGAGAAAAGAGGATGGAAAACCTCAGTGTTAATTGTGCAATAAATTTATGCATATGGTAAGCAAATGTTCTACACGATGTACTAGAAATTAAGGGAACAGCAAATATTTTTCAATTTGCCAAATTCGTCGATTGAAGGGACACATTGCCACCATTTGATAGCAGTCAAATCGCCCTGAAGAGGCACGTACATTCTTTAATCTAAAGGACACTCGAAGTTAACCTATTTTAGAAAAACAACGTTCAAGAAACTTGTAAACCGGAAAATTTTCGAAGCCTCCGTATTACCAGCGTGATAACGAAGGCAGCGACGATACCGCGTTCATCGCAAAAACAATCGGACTCAAATATTTTACATGCGCTAATATTTTCGATTGTAAATGTATTATCTCGCATTTCTACATTTTTATTCGCCTATTTAATAACAAAAAGTTTTTGAATTAATTGTAGACACCGGCTAAGGGTTAAGTAGAAAAAGAAGTTTTTCCTTAGAAATTAAAAGAAAAAAAAAAAAAAAAAAAAACCACATGTTATTATAACAGGCATATATTTAGATCCATTATAGATCCAATAAAACTTTTTAAATTATTTAATAAAATTCATTCGTTTTATTTAGCAATCGATAATTTTAACAGGGACCCCATCGGTATAACAGTTTTAGATTACCTATGCCACTGGAATTTATTAATTTAAATGTATGTTATTACGATTACTTAATGCGCTTGCTAGTTTTTTGCCTTTAACGGACAATGTCCTCCATGCTGTGCAAATTTACGATTTTATTTTATGTTGTGTCATAATATTAGAACGTAATTATAAATTTAACCTAGTAATCAATAGACTGAGAGACGAAAATGTGAAAGTTCAATTGGATAAATGCGAATGTCTTATACGAGAAGTTAATTCTTAGCCTAATAGAACTTTGGGTAAGGTAGTCGCAGGGAAAAATCTTCCTCGTCCAAAAAAAATTAGAAACGTTTTAGAATTTTTAGAACTTGCAGACCGGAACTATTTTACGAAGTCTACGAAAAAGAACATTGATTTCGGTACATTTGGCTAAGATTTTCAAATCTCATAAATATGGTAAAAAATCACATTTTTACCGGATCATTAATCATTAGTATAGTTCAAATTAGTAGAATTCAACACTAATGTGAAAAAATGGCGTTTTAAACTGTCCAAGAATGATTACAACATTGTATATAAACGAGGCAGTTTAAATCTATATATAGTTCCACTATCTGGAAACCATATTTTATAAACCAACGTCAGCTTTCAAATTAACGCGACGTCGCTCTTAGATTTCTTCATCGTTGCTTTCGAAATGCTAGTTCTCAGAAGAGTGTTCGGATCATTGTTTTGATGAGAAAGTCTATTTTCTCGCAGTTATCTCTACCTTTTTCTAATTGCGCAGTTGTTTCTGCGAATGGTAGTGCAGTATTTATGGTAGAAAAGTTCCTAAAATTTGAATAGAAAGACATTAAAATTATTATGAATAACGCAATAAGGGGTAAAAAAATCTAGAATATTCCGGATTTTTTTTATATAAAGAATTTTATAATAAAAAATGATAGTAAGTAAACAAGCTTAAACATTATTAAAAAATTACTTTTAGTTGAAACTTAGTCGGAAACAAGTTTAAATGTTTTAAATGACATTTCACGAATATGCTAGAATTCTAATCAAAATCTACAAATGTATGTGCAACTTAAAATGTATCAAAATTTTTACCATATATTGTTAGATGAACTGCATTAATTTTTTAAAATAATTCTATTCAACTTTTTTAACTCTAAGTCTACAAATAAAATTTTGTATTTTCATTACCAAGCCGTACACAGGTGATTGAATTTTTTTAAATTTAATTACAAAAATAAAAATAATATATCTTGGCACTTGGAAGCGTACAAAAATTTAAATTGATCAAACATTTGTACAAACTAATTAAATGACTTGTACATGAATCATGATAAGCCCACTTTAAGTAGATAAAGTAAGAGATCGATCAGACAGCGTTAAACATCGGTTCTATCTTGCTGTAAAAGTTGAAAAAAAACTTTTAACTTAAAAAAACTTTTCAGTGAAAGTTACACTTTCAAATATTTATACTACTTTTTCAGTCTTATTTATCATTTACTTACGTTTAACAAATTTATGTTTTTCAATTTAACTTAAATTTAACATACTAAAAAACGTTTTTACGCTTTAGTTTTTTATCTAGTTTTAGATCTAGTCCTTAATACATGTTACTTTTATTTTAATTGAGTTTATCAGAAAAATTAGTTACTTATATAAATTGAAATATGACAATGTTTCAAAAATGCATTAATATGTACTTTTTAATGTTTTATCAATGTATATAAATAATCGAAAGATTAATTTCAAATTCGTTTCCCTAATTCTAAATAAAGTTTAGTCTGACTTCTTAAATTATAAAAGTAATTAAACAAATTATTTCAAAATTAATTAAATAAAAGTAAATAAAATTCATGTAATTTGATATTTATCATACAAAGGTCATTTTATTTTCAGAGGGTTAAATTAATATTACTATTACCATTTCTACTAAAAATAATTTTTTAACCACTTGTAATTAAATCAAATACAATTTTTGTAATCAAACTGCTTTCAAAGAAAAACTGCATCTAGATATAATATGGCAGAATAAATATCACAGGAAGCAACGGTGATAACAAGACGATCGTTTTAAATGTACACTAACGTTAGCCGTCAAGAGAAAAAGCAAAAAAAGTAAAATACAATAATAAATACGAAGAACCCCCAGTTGGCCGGAGGGTCGTGGCGCGTGAAATCGATCTTTTTCTCTTTATGCTTCGGGAAAAACATAGAGTGCAGGGCGTGACGTTTATCGGGATGACAACTAGGAAGAAGCGGGATTTTTCGCGAGGGGGACCGATAAACAAACCGCGTTTTTCCCGCGCGCCTTGCCGGTTTCCCTTTTTTCACTCTCTATCTACTTTCTTTTTTGCTGCCGAGCCCCGAGAGGTGTTTACTTTCTTGTTCTCGTCCGAGACGTGCAGCGTTTTCTAGGGACTCCTAGCATGGACAGTGTCAAGTATAGATGGAAGAGAGAAGGTTTTTTTTCCTTCCTTTTATATTGAAATAGTTGTAGGAAAATAGAACTACTTTTTAATGCCGAGAGAAAGGGATGTTTGATTAAGCTACACGATTGTCGAAATTGAATTATGCTTTAACAATTTTAAGATCTTACAATTATTTGAGAAGCTTAAAGATATAACATTTTTAATTTTTTATTCGACGAAGAAGAATTTCCAAATTTGTTTGCGAATATTCCAAAGGGTTTCATTAGGATATAATTGAACAATTTTAAGATCCAACAAGACAATTCCATCTTAAATTAAAATTTACTAAGCTTGAAATTAATATGGTCGCTCTTTCGCTAAAATAACGGGACTATATTAAACAATATTTTTCACGAGTCTTGAAATTTGTCTTTAAAATCAATTGAAGAATAGATTTATATTGATATAGATTTAAAGTACTGCAAATCTCTTACATTACGCAGATATAAGGTATTTATATATCAAATATTTTAACATTTCTTTTAAAAAAAAGTCAAAAGAAAATCGTATAAGTAAAATTATAAATTTAATAACTTTTCATTTAATTATGAGTAAAATTGTATTTAAAAGATTGTTGTTAAATATTATAGTGAAATTATTTACTATAAAATAATTCAATTTTTTCATTTCTTTCATAGGCTACAACCTTATTCATTCCGAATCAAACAAAAATTTTTTAATTTTTTTATTTACAATTCTTACATTTGTATACAACTGTGATAATTTTTCTTGAATTTTTAAATCATTAAAATTCTTGAATTTTACTATAGGAAAAAGATGTGATTTAATTTTATTTCTTAATTGTAGAAAAAAGAATTTTTACATAAAAATTAATTTTTTATTCAATTTTTTAAATGATAATTTCCTCATTTTATAGTTCTTTTGTAAAGAAATTTTATGCGCAATTAAAAGGTTTTTAAAATCATGTTCTAAAATGAATAAATTTTAAATAAACAGATGTTTCTATATATTCAAGTCTACGACGAACGTGCACAATAAATTTATAAAAAAAAAACAACCAAATGCCCTCAAATATAAATGAGAATGAATTTTTTTTAAGCTTTCAGATAGTGATATTAGTTTTTTATAATTTCTGCATAATTCTAAGAAGTTTTTCACATTTAAACTTCAATTAACTGTTAACTAAAATTCAATAATAATTTTTCAACATTGTTGCCATTGTAGCAAAAAATATAGTATTAAAGAAAGATTAGAAATATAGTAATATCATGATTGGGCTATATTACAGCTATAAGAGAGTATAAATTATTTTCTTCTATTTCATAAAAAGCCAATAATGTTAACAGAATAATGGAAACAATATTATTGTTATTCATTTACAACGAAGAACTGTTCACAAGGCCACGTTAATCGTTGAAATAGCATTATTAAATGCAGTTTTGCTATCATAAGAATTTCTCTTTTTAAAATAAGAGATAATAAGAGACTGTTTTTCTTTAAAACAAATGCAACGTTCTCGGCAATTTCAATAGTCGAGAAAAGTAGAGATGGAGAAATAGGGGATAAAACCATACTAAATTACAGCCCTTATTCCCGGCAGAAGCCCGCAACATATTTTCGACCTACTTCCTTACTTCGGGCTTGGGAATCAATGTTTTGCCTTTTCTACCAGGATCAGAACCTTTTTTTTCCTTCCATCGCACTTTGTAAATCAGAAGATGCGAGCCTCTCCACCGAGAATTCGTACGGAAGCTCTAAGGTCCATAGTCCTAACTCCATTGTACATCGATACACTCCCCGACTGCGCTCCTGTCCCCCAGGAAATTGTTGCTTAACTTGCCGGAGTCTTCCGACGCGCCTTACCTAACAGCCTTGCCCCTGGTATTTTCGTACTGCATGTACATTATATCCCTCGTTGGTGAATAGTTGGGAATTAACTTTTTCTTCCTGGAGATTTCATTGTAAGAGACGACAAACAAGCGGAACAAGCCTCGATCGCCAAAATTGGTTCGCCAATTGTGCCTAGGGACATTAAAATTACGCACTTTGCTCAACATTCATGATGTAAATCGATATTCATCGCATAGCCGTTAGATTTACAAAGCCACTAAAGTCGCTGTCCCATAAATTTACATCGAATTTTCATAATTTAAACACGTAAATAAAAGATAGATTTTTTTTTCATTTTGTAAATTTCTAATAATAGAGTTTTGATTTAAATATTTAGCGAATAGACGAACGTTCGCTCAAGTATATTTTTTGTCAAAAAATAATCCATTTATTGAAGATAGACATCGTTTGGGTTGAATTGTAAATAAGTGATGAGAGAAATTTGATAAATTTTATTTTTAATAAAACGAAAATAAACACCTAAGTCATAAACCTAGATATATCAATATTTAAAAAGATCAAATATTAATGGAACAAAAATTTTACAACCACCTATAATTTAATAAATTATATTCCTACTAATAAATTTTTATGAAAATATAAAAAAGTACAGGTAAAAAAATAAAAATTACAAAAAGAATTACAAATTGACGTTCATCGATTATTTAAATTTAAATTTCAAGAAAAAAATTTATACTATAATTTATTTGTAATATTTCAGTTAGCAATTCAAAGTAATAAAACAAAGTTAAAACTGTTAGCATTATCTAATTATAAGAGCTCAATACCAACAAAGATATAACTAACATCACAAATTCTTAACAAATTTAAATAACGGCGCAATAACTTCAATATTAAAGGTCTATTAACTTAAAGTGGACAATAAATCTTACAACACATTTTAATCTTAGTTTAACCTCATATGTCGAACATCATAAATTATCTACCATTTTTATTAATAAAATTTGCGTGGTTATGAATTTGAATGTTTATAGCATCTAAATGAAATAAATTTTCAAACAAAAAAAGTAATTATTGAAACTAGTTTTGTTTAGATAAAAAATATATACTACGCGCTATATGAGATTTAATTGAATTGTTTGAAAAAATTGTAAATAGTCTTCGTACAAACTATTATCTGAAGAAAAACAATTAACTCTTTCAATGTTGTTATTTTAACAAATAAGGAAGACGCATCTATCAAATTAAAAATCTATTAATTAATATTTTTTAAATAAAGAAGTTTTTATGTATTATGTTTATTATAATATATTGTCTCGTTAAAAAAACAAGTAATTAAATGTAAATATAAGAACAATGATTTACTTAAATTATAAGAGTATTTTAAAAGTTTGAAATTTTTTAATAAACAAATGTTTGATTACAGCTATAGTAACATAAATTGCGCTTAATGTAATCAGAGCAATACTAACTTCTTTGATTTATAACAAGGCTTCATTATTTTACAAAGCAACAGATCGAAGGAGTATTTTTATTAAATGATCCTTGAAATAAGAATTTTTTTTAACAAATTATTATCCAATATCGTGCAAAAAATTCCCCCATAAAGGTTATGTAGATGCATGTAATATCGTGACGCTTCATTGTCTTTTTTCGACACAGTGATGTTCTAAAGACGCGCGCATGCAAGCAGAGATTGAGCAAATAGCGTGTGCATGACTTTAAGGACGCATATTTATTAAAAAAATTCAGCCTATTTTTCGAGCTGTCTCGACGTACTGTTTGCAAATACTTTTCATTCGTTATTTTTACCATGCACTTGTTATCTCCACTGGCAAAAATTCACGCGTTATCCTCTCGGGATTCGCGAGAAACCGTAAAAAGTACGCAAGAATCTTTACGTGCGCGACGCAGTATTTCCCATTGGACATCCTTGTCACTTAATAGTCGTGATCTTATAAAATCCCCCAGCACGAGATAATATTCGCGAAGCTCATACGCGATGGGAAAAAAGAGTCGCGAGGGGCCTTGTAATATTTTGCCGGCGATTGGCAAGCGATTTGCGGAAAGAACGAGAATCCATGTGTTCCCTGGGCCTCGGGAGCGAACCCTTGGCTTTAAAATCCAACCCATATATTTACCGCGGTCGGTGCGGGGATTCACTGAATAAGCCCTGGGCTTTGTACTTTGTGGCGCGGGCTCGAACACGACGAATGACAACTGCGAACAACTGAATGCTCTACTTTTGCACGGAACAAATAGAGCCACTGCTCATAAGCCCGAAATTACTATTCGCCCACTTTCTTCTTATCAGGGATAATTAAATACGATTCCGCAATTTTTGGCTTTAAAGTATAATCGACACTGACCTTAGAAACGCCGAGTGTGCTTTAACGTTTTGCAGCTCCGCCTCGTGAATTCGTGTTTCTTAAATATGAAATTTGTATCGGCTTTCATTCTTTTCAAAGAAAAATTGTATTATCGAAATGCGAAATGTGTTATCATGCGAGAAGAATAGAGTAGAAACATTGTTGTAGCTCAAACGCGAGGATATTTTATTATTCTGTGGTCTTACTTACAAAATGAATATTCAAGTACACTTAAAGTAGAAATTGTCTGCGATCATCATAATAATGATGAAAAAGAATAAATTAAAAGTTTTTAAATAATGTACGTCGTTAAAAACTGTGTTTATTATTATGAAAACTGTAATGTATTACAACATGTATAATAAAAGATCGTAACACATGGTACGATGTCAAGTTTACGAAAGTAATATACAAAAACATTTTACATATTATGTCTTCATTTATTACATAACACGTACATGTTTTTCTCAAATTATTCAAATTAGATAAGTCCATATAAGACTTAGTTTTATTACTTTCAGAAAAAGAGAGTAAAAAATTGAACATTTTGTACCATTTCAACTATGCTTACACCTATATGTCTGGCCAATGATAAAACGATAAATTAACGATAAAATTTAAATAAAATTGATAAAAATAGTTACATTTTTTTAAAAAAAAGTACTTAATTTTATTCTGAAAAATACCTCAACCAATCCTACTATTGGAATATAACATAAGAATTAGTATGAGTGAGTACTAGTATACTACGTATACTTTTCCAACCATTAACTCAACTATCTTATAAGCCTGTAACAATAAGCAGAACATTTATTAGTACTTTAAACTTATATTTAAAAAATTTGTATTAAAAATATTTTTATTTTTAAAGTCTTAAACTTTAATCTTAAACCTTTACATACATTATGTTATTAATTTTATAAATTTTAAACTGAGCGTTTGAATGAATCCTTAATGAAAACGCTATAAAATATCACATAACATTTTAATAAAAATCATTCAATTGTTATAAAGTATTTTTTCATTTGTAATATTTTAACAAAAATTACAAATTTTCTTATTCTTATTATTATTATTCGTTGCATAACTGTACATTAATATTTAAAATTGTTTCAAGTATTAATACTTATTTCAATCATAATATATATTTCACACATTTATTAGAATTTTACTTAAGGTGGAATATCTGCTTTATTCTAATTTGACATTCTTTGAAAGATTATATTATAAAAATATTTGTAATATATCAATTTTAGTAAATTCTCATTTTCGAATTGCAAAAAATTTTTTATTTAATCACAATTAGACGTGCTATTACAAAAATGTTATAAATAAAAGGACAAATAAATTTCCCGTGTATTATTCTTATAATGTTTAAATTATAATTTATGTCCTTCGGGTGATGCAAAAAAATAAGTAATATTCTTATCATTACAAGTCTAGTTGAGAAAACTTAATTAACACTTCGATCCTGCCGTGATCAAATATTCGATAAATTATCTCATTACTTCGCCTCCTATCATATCAAAAGTGAGGGTTCTCAAAAAACCACAAGTATCGATGTGTTCTAAATAAACATCTGCAAACAAACACTCTGCAAATAATATTTCTTCATATGAAGGTAAATTTTTATTTCTAATTTTTTTATTTTAGTCGAATTTCATGAGCGTCAATCAATAATAATTATATAATAGCCTATGAACTTCTTATAATATAATTGATTCAACGAGTGAAAATACTATTTTTGTATATTAAAATTCCCAAAGAGCAACAAAAAAAACAACAAATTTATTTTTACTTTTCCTTCTATTTAGTTCTAATTATATAATCAAATAATGAATTACAAAAATTTTTCTTCGTTACTATGTATAATAACTCTATAATTAATTATCTATAATGATTGTTACTTAACAATGTATATATTACTATTAATATTTATTAATAATTACCTTCTTAATATTATGATAAAATTCAAATAGAATTTTAATGTATTTTTTCTACTATTTATTCTTCGTTATCGATTTTAAATAAACGCCTGTTCATTTTCAAAATAATCCAATACTAAAAATTGCTTGAATTCTATTATTTTCTGATGGAATCCAATTCATATCCCTTTTTTAGAAATATACTTTTATAACAAATGAGATTTTTAATAACTCTTTTTCTATTTATGAGAAAAAAATAGTTAAAATTTGGTATAATAATCTTAATCAATAACGTAAATTCTGTGTAATTTTAACTAGAAAGTCTATAAAAAAATATACTATTGACCAACATATCATTTCTCGTTCTTTTCAAACTAAAGATTTTTCACACATTTCTGTAAATTATGGTATTAATTTTAAAAATTTTAGATTTTTAAAAAATATTAATTATAACTTTCAAGCTGTTATTATAAGCCAAAAGAAATTTTTATAATAAATATATTATATGAAGACTCGTATTGCATATAAAATTTAATATAATACTATTAAAAACAATTAATTTTTTTATTGTCTTTTCTCCCATTAATATTAAAAAATATCTGAGAAATTTTTAATGCAGACATAAAAAACAAAATAATAACTTTGAATTACATTAGAAACCACATACTTTGATTGTTGTAAATTGAATTAATAATTGAAATTTTTTTTAATTTCTTCCCTTCAAGCATTTAATAATTCTAATAAAAAATGCTCTTATTTTTTGCAATCTATTTATTTAAGTACATATTTAAGCATATATTTACAAAACGTATGTCGAAATAAGTAAGTGAGTCAGAAATTTAGTTTAAAATATTAAATTGAGAAGCAAAAAAATTGTTGCTCTAATGAATAGCGTAAAAAATCAAAACGCAAAGCTATGATAAAAAATAGTGTAGAAACATGCAACAATCATTGTAATGGAGCGTTTTCGATGAAACTAAAAAAAAAAATACATTCAAGGCTAATAATTAGGACAGAAAAGCGGTGAAGCTGTTGAGCCAATAAATTATTCGCATAGTTATTCGCCTGAAAATTAATATCAGCAGGGATACTGCCGTCCAAATGCCGAGGTATATTAAGAAAAATTCTTATAAAACCACCGCAATGTAGATGCTTTGGCGTAATGTCGTTAGTCGAGACTCCAGATGGCCAAGGAGGTGGAAACAAAGATTGGGAAATTGTCGCTTATTAATCAGTGTCTGGATTGGCCGCGCACATAGGCATCCGAGCCACAGGACGTACATAACTAAGGGAGATTTTCCATGCGGTTCGCTAGTCGCCATCGGCAAACACGAGCACTTCTAATCAAGTTAGTTGCACAGTTGACCCGAAGATTTAACAGGCTACATCGAATTGTAACAATGCTTACGCGCACTCGGTGTCGCGTGAAAAAGTCGATAAGTCCGTCTAACGATACTTTCGCGGGCACTTTGCAAAATGATTGTAGTATTGGGATTAGCTGCAGGCTGAACGTTGCTACGGCTCGAGCCAAACTTCTAACACGATGGCCATTTCTGCAGTGAGGGGATTTTTTTATTGCGTCTGAATTTTTTTCCCTTAAATTTCAGTCCACCTTTATCATGATACTGCTTTTGAAATTAGTAGAAGCCGTAATTGAAGGTCGCTCGAGTGAAAAAAAAATCATTTTTCAAGAAAAATAAGAGAATTTAGAGAAACTTATCGGGTTCGCCCTCGACAAACAAAATTCAATCACAATAAGCTCGGAGAAACCGCATCTCTTTTGCAATAATTCGAACTTCGTATAGCTGTCGTTCCAAAGTCCGTCGTTACTATTGGAAACTTTAGCGGCAAGTTACTGCTCGGGCAAGGCAACGTTTGCACCATTATTCATAATAAGATTAAGCATTTAACTTTTGCTTATTGATTATTTAAAATAATATATATATATATACACATGTACAGATGTTTATATTTTTTCATTAATCAAAATGAAAATTGTAGAAAATTGTAAGCTCGTTTGCAGAAGCAACGTTAACGTAAAGTACCCCAAACATAATACAATAATTAAAAAAAATGTGTCTTTCAAAAATATTTTATAATATTTATAATCCACGGCATAGAATAAACCCAAGCAGCAAAACAAAATTTCTCTAAGTTTATTTATATTTTTTAAAAGTCTTAGTTGAAAATATAAATGCAGGTACTCTGCAATAGATTTTAATATCGTATTATACCAATGTACCGCATTGACAATTTCTACTAATCAACTGCAAATTGATAAATTGACACTTCTTGCATCATCTGATGTATTCAATTGCATATTATTTTTTAAATATTTTCTCAACAATTATAAAGTAAAATATTTCAATAGCTTTAAAATCATTAGAATTTATAATTTGAGCTCTTAAATTTATTAAATTTATAGTAATGTACATCCTAAATAGGGAATACAGATGGTAAAATTAACTTTCTTAGAAAATATTTCTATTAGAAAAAAACTAAAAATGTATACATATTTTATCACTACAAAATTACTGATACAAGTTCTTATTTAATGCTACATATTATCAATATAAACTAAAAAAAATATATAATGAATTTTTCTATGACTTCTTTAGATTAAATTATAAAAACATTTTAATCCTTTATACCGTAAATCCTTTGCAACGCATAAACATTATAAATTTCTATAAAATTTTTTTTTTATAATATAATTCGGAAATATTCAATATTATGAAGTACTAAATAATGAATAATCACAGTATTATTATAGTACTATTATAATCTACTGATTTTCTCTAAAGTTTTAGAAGCGTATATAGTAAAATTGTAATTTTAATAATGCCATAAGAAGTAAAAAATACTTTTTAAAAGACTTAATTTTGTTATTGATGTTTCATTATTTTTATAAATTTTTACCAGATAACATACAGTTAATATTTGTAAATATGTGTGTTGTTTACTAACAAAAATATGCGTGTATACATATATTTATATTTATATAGATATATATATATAACATTTAGTCAATTCCCTTTTTTTTAAAGTTTTTACTTGCTCTAAACTCAGATGTATTAACTATATACAGTATGTAATGAAAATCATAAATCTTGTGGAATTTTGCTAGACTCCAATTCTTATGTCATATATTTTAAAATTTATAAAAGTATTTATTTAATGTATATAAAATTTAATAGAATTTATCAATTGAATATAATAAAGGATATAATTTGTCAATAACAATTCTCCTTTTTTTTTAATACAATTCGCAATACATTGCTCTAATGCAAAAATACTTATTTAATACTGAAATGCTTAAATGTCAATATGCTTAAACTTATCATTTTTAGCATGCTTTCCTAATAGTTCAAAATTGATGATAGTGTAAAAATATGTCTGTACGTGCGTGTTTATGCATGCCTGTGTGTAGAAATTTTAGGTGACTGCATAAATTCGCATTAAGTGTGGTTAAGTTTAACGATCTTCTCGCTTAAGCTTTTATTATGATGAAATTTCATAGGGTTGAGAACAGCTTTAACAACTTCAGCAGACAATAATTCGTGTCACGTCTCTATTATACAATACTTGTACAAGAGATCTAACCTGCACAGTGTAACTATTCTCATTTAGAAAAAAATATTAGCTCACCCTCAATATATCATATCATAAAATGTAAGACTTTTTAAAATAGAAGAGATATTTACTTGAAGTATGTTTTTTTATTATATAATCAAAAATTTCTCAAAACTATTCTCTAAAAAATTATCTAAAAATCTAACAATTAAAAAATATTCTATAGTTATATTACTAAAAATATTGTATTATTATATGTATTTCATAACACTGCACGGTATTAAATTTCAAAGATCTTTTCCAATTTTTTATTTACTTATTACACTATTTTAGTTACTTTTTACTATTTATCAATAATAATAAAATTAGCCTATTGCCAAATTTAATAAAAATTAATGAAATGTCCTTTGAATTTATTAATATTTTAAACAATACTTATTTTTGATAAAATTTATTAATTTACCATATTTAATAAATATGCATGTATTCTAAATTTTTGGCACCATATGGTCAAGCATATGTAAATTAAATCAGATGGTAAAAGAAGTTTTAAGGTTACACAACATTAAGCTAATTTAATTAAAGTAAAATTATATAATAGGTCGAAAAAAAGTTAAAATATTCATAGTTTTTTTTACTATTCTAAACTTTGTACAATTTCAACTGGCAATTCTAATAATAGAAATTTAAATTAATGGAATTTGATCAAACATTGTGAATGTGAATAAGACACGTGAAATTCGTACTTGCATATGTGATTATATAAAAATTAGATCAATTAAAAATTGCTTCTTTTATGGAGCAAATTAAAAAGGTTTAAAACTAATTCATTCTTGTAAAAATGTCATATCGTGATACGTAACAGTTATTGGTAAAGAGATAACGACGTTTTCAAATTATAAAATCAGTATTAATAGAATCACGTTTAATAATTATCTCGGATGATAATTTAATGACTTACTAAAGATATTTTCTATTGCCATTATAAATATAAGTTTATCTATATATAATTATGCTACCCTACTAAAGATAGGATTGAAATTACTACTTATTTAAAATTTCAAACTTTATTTATGGATACTATATTTTGGAAAGATAAAGTAACATTGTATTTCACAATAAATATCTAATGCCTACACTTTTTGGGAATGCCTGCATAGGACTCGTACAAAATCATGATTATTTATTTTGTCGATGCAGTAGCAACTGCATTTTATATCTTCAAGTAAAAGATCTGCCTTATTGACAGAAGAAGAAATGAAATGTTTATATAAAAAAGTCAATAAATTTTTTAAATACATCATAGATTTATGTAAAATTTATTTGTATTCAGTTTTTTGCAATTTTTGGATAAATTAGATTGTTTAAACATATCTGCATTATACTGTTTTTAGAGTCTTAAAAAATCTTAGAATTATTTTACCTTTCTAAACAAGCTAACGTCGTTACAGATAACACTGTTTTGATAAAAGCTTGGAACCCTCGAAACTATAAAGATCGGCAATAACCAACATGACAATCAATTAACGTGTGTCACACGTGAAACGTATTGAAAAACTTTTGCTCTTGTATTCCCTTTTCAGTCCTGAATTGTGCTTCCTGTACACAATAATAAATGGTTTCGTTTATAAAAAATTGACCCATGATCAAGCTTTTTCTTTTACGAACAATAAGAAGAAATTAATTACTGAATTGTAATATAAATATTACGCACGGATATTTATAGATATAACGTAAGAGATTAGCCCTTATTAAAGTAGAAACTAAGATTCGTGAGGTTTAATTGAAAAAATATCATTCGTGAAAATACATGGTCTTGGATTTAAGCTCAAAATAAGTACAAAGCATACATATCTTTTTCGAGCCACACTTCACTTCAAGCTTTTTTTGATATATATATTCAAGCTGATAAAGTAAACCTTAGTTGCAGTGTCATTTGTAAGCTTTACAAGAATCGGACAAAAATAACAAATAAATGTATTAAAAGAATATAATTCAATCAAAACAATTGACAATACGGAGGTAATGAAAAAAATCATTTAAGTCGATGTATGTATAAAATTTATATGAGACCGACACAGAGTTTTAAATCATGTAATCAAATACTAGATTAAAAAATGTACTCGACATCCGATTACTTCTTAAGTATAATAACAGGGGGATCAAGAGTATTAATATCGGCTTAAAGAAGAACAAGGACGTACTATAATCTTGTGTAAAGTTAACGATAATATTATGTAAAAATATTATAAAAATACATAAAAAAAAATATACGTAAAAAATAACATATGTATGTATAATTATAAAAGCTATACATAAGTTAAATGAAAACGAAACTACACATCGTCTGGTACTGGCAAATAAACAGAAACAAGATCACCTTCAGATATTTGCTTCATTCCCTCAGTTATTAATGAGCAATAATCTTATGCCGTAACTACATATTATAAACAGGGAGATAAATTTTTGTTGAATTATATTGCATGTCCTGTTTCAAAAACAACTTTGGTGATTTAGTGCTACCGATTATATTATTCAATAATATTTTAATTGTTAGGATTAAATTGATTTCTTTTCAATGTTTTAATTTGATTGATTTTCATTATATAAAAAAAGTTTTGCAAAATATATTTTGAGAATCCATGAGATTATAACAATACAATTATATACATATATATATATATAGTTTTTTAATTTTGGCAATATTTTTAATTAAGCTAGACACATTCTTAATATAAACAAGTAAAAAACAATGGAGAAATATGTTAACTGAAACAATGGTATTGAAATTGCTTTTTTTAATCAACTTGTCGCTTTATTGGATCTAATTTTATTTTATATAACGGAAGTAATGATTTTTTTAATCTGTATACTCTAAATTATGCATTTTATTAAGATAATAAATAATTTAGTAAACATCCATTAATAAACAATACAAACTCTAATTTTTTATTCAAAATTTTTGCATATCACGCACTACATGTACAATCAACTAAACTAGATCAGCGTATGTACAAATTGTTTAAAGAAAATTTTATTCAAATTATTGATAAATAATTGAATCTATTAAAAAAATGCATTTTTTAATATTTATGAAATGATTCTTTTGGAAATCCTCTATTTTATGTGTTTTTTTTTACATTTTTTTGTACACTAACAGATATAATATACGTTGCTTATTCTTATAGAAGTAGAATACGTAATCATTTTTTAAACTTTTATAATGTTTTTATAATTTTTAATCTGATTAAATCATATTTTTTTATACTCATTTAATATTATATTTAAATAATTAAAATATTTCTAAAGGAATAATAATAAAAAAATATTGAAAGTAGCATATTGTTGATACTAATATATAATATATTTCTTTGCTTTGATAATCAACAAAAAACGAGAGAACATCGAGGAAAGCAAACGCTAAATGTAAATACAAGAAATGTGTTGTCATCTGTAAGATTCACCAAATTTAATACTATTGTCTGATTATGATGAAAGGATACAAATAAACAATTTTTTGATTTGATAGTAAGCATTTGCATTTCTCACATCTTCACAAAGGTAGAATTTTAATTATAATTATATTAACTACAAAAACAGTGAGAGACACAAAGTACAATCATATAAAAACATCGATAAATAAGTTTATTATAAGCATTTTGTTTACCTACATCATATATTTTTATATAAGTTGTTGCAAAATATTTTAAAAATTATTATATAGTGATTCTTTTTGTTCACAACAACAATTTCCGTCTTCGAAATTTAAAATTACGTACTGAATTCAATGCTTTTTATAATTTTGGATTAAAATTATCATGCCAATACCTGATATTTTAATCGACTTATTGCAACCTAATAAAATATTAGTGCCTTAATAGTGTATTCATTTTCTTAATATTGAATAAATACAAGTATAGTGATTAGACAATTATATATACTAATATTTTCTGCACATTTACACATTTATATATGATTTTATTTCAACATGTATAAGCAAGAATTTAATAAGTGATTAAGAGTACAAAATTTTTAAATATAAAAATTTTTCCCAACATGATATTAACAATGTTCATGAATAATAATTAACAAAGCATTTTGATTAAAAAATTTTATTTATTAACATTATTTAATTATTGAATACCGAAATTTAATCATAACCAAATTTTTTATTATGTTTTATCACTCATAATGAAATAGTTGAAGTTTGATATCAATTTCACAAATATAAATTGAAGAGAAAATAAGAAAAAAACTAAATCTAAAAACCTTATCAGCCTTAAACAGTTTCAATTGTTAATTAAGGCCTAAAAAGAAAGTATAACGTAAGTTTTGTTATGTAGTAGTATGTATTTAGAAAAGCACTCCTTGAATTGTAATAATTTTTTTTCAAATTTTAAATTCGAGAAATGCTGCTAGTAGATTTAAAGATAATTTTGAACATAATTCACTGATATCCTATAATCCGAAATCACAGTTGCACGTTCGTCTACAGAAAAGATAAGAAAATACCCAGAAGTCGTGGAAATTTCACTAAAAATATAGCGTCAAAGATATACAGTAAAAATATCAACTTATAAACGAGGTTGGATACAATATCAACGTAAAAGTGCTAAACATTTTGAATACAACTTCAAGAACTGACTGTAAGTATAAAATTTTAATTAAAAATTAAAATTCGATCTACATGATCTACATGAGGAGCATTAGATTGTTTTATATTATTATTATAAGCTTTTGTATTTGTACAAGTAAATTTAATTCAAATTTTTTTTTATTTTATATTTATTGATATAAATGACAATGTATTGGTTAATTTAATTAAAATGATGGGTTTTGTACGACTAAGATATAAAAATAAATTTGTAAGTTTTTAAAATCTCAGTTACTTTTAAAATAAAATAGATATTAAATAAAGTACTATATTAAAAAAATGCACGGCCTTTTTTGTATATTTGACATGTTGCAAATATTTTAAAATACACCAAGAAGTCAAATTATGAAATTATAAAATTTGGTGTAAAATTATGGGAATTTCCGTATCATGTATTTTTTATTATCCTGAAAAAATACTTTTTATTGAAAATATTTTAGATAAATAAATTTTAAACAATGTTCGAAATCTAAATCATTCTTTTCTATAAAAATTGTATTTTATAATTCACCATGAAAATTTGAGGAAATTTATGTTAATAGTAAGGAACGATAGTTGTTCATATTGACGTTTCAAACGAATGAATACTTAAGTAGAATATATAAAAATACGTACGCAACATATTAAAAGTATTAATTATTATGAAGCGAATTCCATTTGTACAAATACTAAATTAAAACAGCGTAGATTTCAATTAAGTTGTTACTGAAAATTGATTGAAATTTAGTGCGGAAAGTAGTTGATATTACTAAATGTAAATTTGTTAAAGTTATTAAACGTTATAATAAACTTAGCAGAGCTAAAATAATAAATGATTGGCGTTGCAGTTCAAAGCGTTAAAAATAAATACTAAAATATGACTCGACTTGGGAATTTGCCATCGTAGTTTTTTTGTCTAGAAAAATGTGAAAAAGTTAATATTAGAGTAATTAGAAGCATAAAAATTTATAAGAATGTTTTATTACAACAATATGCACAAAAGCGATACACTTGTAATTGCACCTTAGTGGTAAATAGTTTAGTTTTAAGATGGCGGTAAAACCTTTAATTATACAGTGGAATTAAATGTAAAATTGAGTAAGTTAAGTACAATGATTATCGGTAGCAACAAAAAATTGTTAATAAAGCGCTTTACGGTTGGGGTACAGTTATCAAATATAATTTTACATCAGCAAAGAGTTTCGATAAGCAGTAATTAAGCATGTAAATGACAACGTGATTTTCCATGTTCCGAGTGCTGCTGCTCTCGGCTTGTGTCACATAGTCGAGCAACTTCAAACTTGAAATACTCTCTGAAAGAGTACGTGGAGCGATAAAATAGTCATACAGCTGTACTCATTGTAATATGCCTCTATCGGACGTTTATGCAATTGCAGTGTGCTTAGCGCATTCTTCCCGACCGGACGTCGAAAGATAAATTGAAAAATTCAACAGAATTCCTCCCCGCCATTAGGAACGCGTGCCGCGATAATCCATATATTAAACGAGGAAATATTGCCAATTTGCGTCCACCTGCTAGGACAAGAACGTATAGCGCGCCACCTTTCCCCTTCCTCCCCACCCCCCTGCCAACCCATGCCGGAAAAGGTGCGCGCGCGCGCGCTCGCATTCGTCGGCCATGTCTTGGCTTCCTCTGGCCGACCCTCTTCTAGCCGCCGCCGCCGCTACACGAACCAGAGGGTCCACATGCACGCGTCAATGCGTCAGCGCTTGGTCGCGCACGACGTAGACGCACACACAGGCGAACGAACTCCCCGGCTGCCGGCAGTCGCTCCTCGGATGCGAGAAAGCGGCGCGCGACTCCGGCCACGAGCCTATAAATTTCCAAGAGCCGGGGCAGGCTGCGGGAAGCCGCAGCTGGGGTATTCGATGGGAGAACCCCGTCGGCGGGCGTCGGAGCCTTTCGGGTATCCTCCGGTCGGCCGCCGCAGCGAGGCCCCCCCTACGCTGTAGGAGTCTCTCGACCGGAGCGTCCCTGGACGCGGGCCGAGGACTGCGCCCGGGGGCCCCTCGCGTGTAAGAGGGTTCGGCCGCACATGCGCAGCCAGGTCCCCGGGCGCGCGCTCTGCGCCTGAGCGTGGCTCGCGTTAAATCGCCCCCTACGCTCGCCCCGGCTCGGCCGACTCGGCTCTCTCTCGGCTGGCTCTGTATGCGCGCGAGTCTACCACCACAACGTCCGGGCCGCCGCCGCCGCCGCCGCCGCCGTCGTCGTCGTCTCCTCTACCGGCAGCGCTCCGCGTCCCCCCGACAGCTCTCGTGTGCACTCGGCACAAACACAAGCTCGGGCCGCCATAGCGCAGGCCGGATCCCCCGGCATCCCGCGCACACACGTAGGCTAAACAGAAGCCCCTCGCGGTCCTTGATTGCCCAGCGTCGCAGCTCTACACCTTTTCCTTGCTCCGAGCCTAAGGAGGCGACTTCGGGGCTACGACGCGGAGCCGCTCGAGACAGCTCGGCCCTCGAGAGACCGGGGATTCCGCTCCTGAAGTAAAACAGCCGCAAACATTCCGCGCAAAAGCAACATGAAGAAGAAGGACGTGTCGGAGGAAGAGTTCTCCGCCGACGATCCCGACGACCCCGAGGAGGACGGCAACTCCGGGGACGACTGGACCCCGGGCCAAGAGGTAATGCCCGAGCCCCTCCGTAACGGAGGCTGTGGTCCGTGCCTGTCCTTGCACCTTGCCTCTTCTCCTCCTCCTCCTCGCAGCCGACCCCTGCGCGACCCTGTCCATTGTCTCGGCACCCTGTCCCTCCACCGCCTCCCAGGCTGCGACCAACTGGTCGACCCGCGCTGCTTCCCTCTCGCCTCCCTTCGGCTCCTTCCCACGCACGCGCTCGCTCTCTCTCTCTCTCTCTCTCTCTCTCTCCCCATCCATCCATCGCTTACTCTCAGTCCCTTCTCACTTCGACCATCGGCTTCCTAGCTCGAGAGGCACCTAACCTCACTTTCGGCCTTGCTCGCGGCGTAGTTCCTTCCAAGCCAGGAACCATCGGCCCGGCCGGGAGCGAGGCCATTCCTCCCCCGTGCTCTCGGCGCGCGATCAGACCCGGTGGTCGGCTTCCGGCCGGGGTCACACGGTGCATACGCAGTTGCCATCGACGAGTCTGCTAGGAGTCACCCGCTCGGCGGCTACCCACGCACGCGCGCGCGTGCGCGTATTTACACCGCGGCCCTCGGCCCTCGCTTCCTCCGCGTCTCGACATCGTCCCCGAGGCCGACAGCCCTCCGAGAAGCCCTGCCCCAACATAGTTGGGCAACGTGCTGCTGCACGCCGCATAAATTTTCCTCCGCGAAGCTTCCGACGCGTCGCTGCGTCTTTCGAGCCGGCCGGACAATGGCGTCATACGATCGTCGCGATCTCTCTGTCCTTTTTCCTTTATTTGCCCGTACGTCGTCGAGTGCCGTTGCTTTCCTCCCCGGCCGCCCGCCCCTCTAAGCCCCCTTAAGGCGATGGTTTCGCCAACGAGCTCGCCGGCCATTATTAACCATTGTTAACCCCTGAGCACAGGCCCGATGGCTCGAGGCGTGGAAGAACCCCTCGATTATCGGCCGCGGCCTTCTGCTCTCTGGCCTCGTACATCCAGTGCTCGAGTAATGATTTCTCACGGAGCCCAACACACGCTCGTAGCGGCTGTCCACCAACGTCTACGACCAAACGCCTGCTTTTGCGCCTTAAAATCTGTCCGGATAACAACACGTGCGCGCCTAACGCGTCTTCATTTTGAGTTTTGACGTCGCCCGTTCGCCACGAGAATGAGAGAGAGAGAGAGAGAGAGAGAGAGCGTGCGATGGCGTATTCCGTGAAATAACACCGGTCAACTTGTTATGCCAATTTCGCTTTCTTTCTCAGCACTGTTGGCTGTGAGCTACAATGCCTCTCTATTTTCAGTACCTCATGCTGGAAATTTTTCATAACAAACCCTGCAGTAGTACGTCATACGTAATAAACCCAATCGCTAATTGCCATTGAACATTACATAACTGCCAGTTAACCAAACTCCTCCCCCCCCCCTTCCTTCTAATTTTTTTCGATACACGATTGGTAATTTATGGTAACTTTCGTCCGATCCTTTCCCGTTTCTTTTTCTATTTGCATAAGCTAAAAAAAAGGTTTTCCGGTAACTCTTTTTTTATAAAGAAAAATACTTGTAACAATGATCATTTATTACCGTAAAGGCAAAAGCAATATTTTTTATTATTTGAAAAAAATCTGCTTCGTTATATATTGTGAACAGTACTGCTATGGAAAATTTTTGATTTATCTAAAAATTTTCGAAAATTAATCATCGTATTAAAACATTAAGATTTAGAAGGTTTCACCTTTTTTAAAATAACTACAACGTTCAGCAAGTATACTTAAATAAACAAATATTACATTTTTTTTATTTTACGATTCTTTTATTATTCATATTAATTGGGATCAATTAATGCTTAAAATTTTACATATTTCTTTTACCCGATTCGACAAAATGACGAAAATACTTGGAGCTGATATCGAATTGAAAAAACGATGCCTAATGCGTGGCTGATAATTTTTCACATATATTTTTTTTTGTTTATAGATCTGATTTCAAGCCTCATCTTATATTCAATTACTTATCCGTATATTATACGCATGCATACGTTATTTATACGTATATTAATAATCTAAAAAAAGTTTTCATATTTTTCTCTATAGTATGTAATTTATTCGATAAATTAAAAAAAATTATAATATGCAATTTTTGTATAAATATTTTTTAAGAAATTTGCTTTTCCTATACTATTAAGAAACAATATTAAATCTAAATTCACTTTTATAGATTAAAAACAGTTATATAAAAAGATAATTTGATATATTACTTTAGATCTTTTTTTAATCTGTCAACGCAACAATTTATCATTCGATATATTTAGAAAGCTTGCATTTTTGTACATGTAAATAATATTAAGTATAATTTTAAAAAATGTAAATGATATGATTATGATTAGCGATCGGAATATATTAAAAATGATAAATGGCTGAATGTCAGCTCGATATCAAACATCATACAAATTGCAATGCCACGTTGGACAATAGTCATTCATTATATTTAATGGTGTAAACATATATATATATATATATATGTATGATGTAGAAACATTTTTGTATCGACTGCTAAAATGCAAATGCTGCGTATTTTTTCAGTTGAATAATCAATTACAAAAAATCTATATGCATTGTTATATAAATTAAGTATTAATTACTCTTTTGTACATACATTTTCACTTTCCAATAATTATCTTGTAAAATTAGATATATTTCGAAAAGTAATTTTTTTTGTATTTTATATTTTTTACTTAATTATTAATTGTTATTAATAGTTTTGTGCTCGTAATGCATTCGACGAAAATCTTAACTATCATTTGATATCTCAAAACAATAATTGTTATCTTTCATCTTTTTTCTTAGAGTTCAACACAATCGTATACTTACGTTTGTTAAAATTTCCCAACAAACAAGATTGTTCTGTCATAAAAAATAAAACTTGTACGAGCTTTAAATTTACAAATACTTTTCAAAGCATTTAAATCAGTAATAGATGATATTCAATAATATTCCGAGTAATTATAGAACTTTCAATATTTGGTTTAATTTTGCAATTTTTTATTCTCAGAGTGGAGGTGGAGTAAAGAAGCGACCGAGAAGAGTATCAACCAAAAAGCGCCACCATTCAGAAGAAGAGGAGGAAGAAGAAGATGACGAGGAAGAGGAAGAAGAAGAAGAAGATGATGAAGAATCTGATTCGGACTCTGGTAGAAAAACAAAAAAGAAGCGGCGATCCAGAAAAGAAGAGGAAGAAGAGGATGAGGAAGAAGAAGATTCAGATGATAACAATTTCAATGATACATCTGGAATTCCTCCAAAAGACTTCACTGTATGAAATTATTAAAGTTCAATTATATTTATAAAAGTATCGTTTTAATGATTATTATAAAATAGTGACATATACTTATAGTCTGGAGCATTTGTTGTGGCAAAAGCCGATGTTAACGGAGACAAGGATCCGACGTTATGGAGGATAGATGGAAAGGCCTTACTTCAGAAGTACTTACCGTTTGTTGACAATGGCAAGACTTTATATAAAAGCACATCTACGGTACGCCCCATTTTTTTACATTAATTGTAAAATTTAAAAACACTAAAGTGCATTTAGTCGAGTTTATACATTAGCACAATTGTTAAAATATAATACAGTGGTCCTCTTTACATTTTTAACGTACTTAAAATAAATAATCTATACTGCAATATGATTACACTAGTAGCAAAGATTCAATTATTTAAATATTTGAGCAAAATAATATGCATGTAATATAAATGCTCAAATTAATATAAATTTTTCATTTTTTCCAGTATTCTGGTTGGTCAGTCAACAACAAAGATAAATACTTTGCAGCACAAGTAACATTCAAAGTGCAAAGTAGGCAAGAAACAATTGTAGAACTTCATCTTGATCCTGAACAACAACAAGCAGCAGTGAAGTAAAATCCTTTTTATATTACTCATACTTTCAGTGGTAAAATCGATTTAAAATAATGCAATGATCAAACGTTATAATTTTAGGGATGAAAAAGAAGAATAAGTATAGCATCTTACGTTATCTTTATATCTTTTAAGATCAATCACTGACAAAGCCAAACACGTAAGCATGATTTAAATAATGTACGAATGTGAAAAATAAGATATGCATTTCTAAATATGTAAACTTCACTGAACTAAAGAATTGTTTCTATTACAATTTGTATCGTAATCATTGTTAAAAACTATCAAAAGACAAAAACACCTTTTATAATTAAAATAAGTTGTATAATTATAATACTTGTAATGGTTTAATTATATAGGTGATATTTTCCTCTATATTTATACTCTATTACCTTTTTATTCTGATATTATCTTTAATTTTTTTGAAATGGCAATTTATTATTGTAATTGATACAATTATGTAAGTAAATTTAAATCAAACAAAATTCTACCACTTAAATTACTATGTACATTTTATTGGAATAAGGACTTTGAATGTTTTACTTGATCATAAAACATTTACAATAAGTTAATGTCTGTAATTAAGTTCTTAAAAATATAAAATTTAATTGCGTGTGTGAGAAATTATAAAGTGACTGAAAAATATAACAAAACTCATTAAGATGCATTTACAACAACTACTGAATATGGAATATGTCTAGTAATTTAAACAACAAACATTTGTTTTAATCTTATTTTTATTTTACTTTATAAATATCATTTAAATAATACATTTTTTTTACAATTCTTCAGGAAACATTTATTGTAAGTAATATCAAAATTAATTTTGGTTTCAATAATTACAATCTAAAATTAAAAGTAATTTTATTATAAATGGTATAAGATTGAAACATTATTCAATCTTAACTTAAAAGCCTACACTGTTCAAAAAAAATTTCTAATGTATTTGAAAAATAAAAATAAGTTTCATTAAAATCTATAATTTTATTTACCTAAATAAATGTTGCTATTTGAAATTTTTTTATGTAATTCAATATCCAAACCCTACTATTCATAAAATTATTCATTCCTAATAAATATAATTTTTTAAACTTTGTTTTTTTCTTTACTAATAAATTATGCAAATTAGATAAATTTAATATTTTATACATATGGTGATAACTATTACTTAAATAAATTTGAATATATACTATACAGTGGTAAGTCATCATAGAAAATTGCTTAAATTAATTTATTTAAATTTCAGATATAAAAAATTATTGAATTATGAAATAAACTTTTTACATGTTTATAAAATCTAATTATAATTATAAATAAGTATTTTAATAACCATAAGAAATGGTTAATATTCTAAAAAGAAACATGATTGAGTCTCATTACAATTACAAATTCAAAATTACAATAATTGCGTCCAAGTACAAGTTTCAAAATGGACAAAGAATTAGACTATAATTTATATTTGTTTAACTTATAAACATTATTCACTTTATTCAGTATGAAAATAATAAGTTAATCCTATTTTTAATGATATGTAAATATATAAATAATATTGTTTACTCCAGGCATAAGTATTTTTTGTCTTAAACAATAAAATTTATCAAAGTGATTACATAGCTAATTTTACCTTACATATTTTATTGAAAATATAATTTTTAATTCAGCTAATGTAGCTGATAAAGATACAGATTAACCCTATACGAATTAATGGTCAATGCATAGAAAAAATCAATGAATTTTTTTTTTATATTGTACGCAGAAATAATAACATTTTTGGAATGTAAGGCATGGCAAATTGACAATATATAAATGGGTTTACTATCTTTTGTAGATGAGCTTAAATGACACTTCATCAACACCGATTATTTTAATATGTTCCTTCAGGCATTGTAGTTGACTTATTGTTGATATGAAAGATAGGGTAAATTTTAATTATTGTATTAAAGTTGTAACTACGGTCATAGTGTTTTATAATAAACAAAGCAGAACTCAATAGCTAAAATTACTATTCTTCTCAACTTCTACCAATGCAATCAAATTCAACCACCATGAAAAACATCAAATTGTAGAAACACATTTGCAAAAATATGTTTAATTCTTAAATTGTTATAAATCACTCATTGTGATTTATTGTATTTAGATGAAAAGTCTGTAGATGTGAACACTTATTTAGAAACATTAGTGTAATTACATCTTATACATCATTGAAGAACTGTTTATGATTGAATATGTAGGTTACCACTTTTGGACAGCATCGAATGTATCTTACCAAACCTATAGAATGAAGAAAAATTTTCAGGCAGGACATGTATGACATTGATGTTCAAGTATAACATAAAATAGTTATAAATTGAGTCTATACAAAAATTTTCAAAAATAGATAATTTTACAATCATTGCTAATAATATGCATTTCATTAGTATTTATGTTACTTGAAAAAGTAAAAATATACTATCAGCATTATGTAATATCCAGTGGTTTGAATTATTCAATATCTTAAAACAATTATTGGGAATAATGATGGAAACTTGAAAGAATAAAATATTGATTGCATAAATAATGCAAAATTATGTAGACAAACTAGGAAATGTATCGATATTAATGTTTCTTAATGGGTCAAACAAAACAGCTCCTCAGCTATCATTCATGACAATCAGATACATGAACTCATGTTCTGAAATTTAAGAAAGTTTGTAATAAATTCTGCAGTATCAAACAATGCAAATATTAAATAATGTCTAAACAGTCAAACGGTGTAATGTCATTTTTCAACGCTGGACAAGTATTTTTATGTAAGTAGTAGCTACTTTTTGACATTCTTATAATGTTAAATTTAAATCTAAATCACGTTTGTAGTGCTGTAACCTATTTTATTCCTGTATTTAACAAAACAAACATTATTATAATTTTTTTGATTACTTAAAAAATGTGCTATTATCTCAGTTGTATTAATAATATCTAATAGTATAAATAAAATAATAGTTGAATTTCATATTCTGCTAAAAATTACATTACTTAATAAGAACTATTTAATTACAAAATAAATGATAAGGCCATACATTGGAATATTTATGCAATGATGTACAATATAATGTATAGATTTCTCCAACAGTAACGAACTGTAACTAACATTTGTGCAGCTTTTGTGCATTGGTTGAGACCAATCATGAATTAAAATTTATTATATATAGTGCTTAAATTATAACATTTAGTGCTTATTTCTTTAAATTGCATTTTTCCTTATAACTATTTACTTGCTATTTTACTTCACTTAGATTACATTATATATTTACGATTTATTTGTTAAAAATAGGGTTCATATAAAATTACAATATAAATTTATTTAATAATTTCCAAGACTGTATTTAAAGTACTCCGATATAAAATATGTTGCCACTTGTTTTAAGTTAATTCTGCTTTAAATGCTTTTTGAGATTTATAAAATATTACAAGTATCATTATATTTTTACCAAAACTCCAACTTTTTTCAATTTTATTATAGCAATAATTATTAATAACGTATTTATATACTATTAAAAATCACTACTATTTTTAATAAAATCAATAAAAGTCGAGTATATGCGATAACGAGGATGGGGATGATGAATTTAAATTATGTACGTATTTCATACAGATTAATAATAAAAATAAACCAATAAGAAAATTTTTTTTATAATTGCTTATTAAAGCAAAAAATGATGAATAACAATTTCAATGTATTTTTATTTTTATTAAAAACTGTTTCATAAAATTTATATTTATATACTCTTTTGTAAAAAAATGTGATTTTTTATTTTACCAACGGGAATTATTTATACAGTAGATCACTTTATAAGTGAGGAACACAAAATAAAAAATAAAAATTCTTATTCTGCATTTCTCATTTTTTAATTTTTTAGAGTGGAGTTCCACTTCGCGTATTTCTTACTAGTTACAATTTTCAATGGGGACTATCACTTATAATTAGACTCGAATCACAGATAAGTTTCGCTGGTACATTTCACGATTAAGAGGTCTGCCAAAACGCCATACTGAATCAACAAATTGCAATGAAATGTCGAGCCTTAAGGGGAATACTCAAAAACCGGGTTCCATTCTAACCGAAAGTACGCTACTGAGCATATCTCTGATCTCGGCCATTTCTCTGCGGCTTTTCGCCACGACGTCTTCCAGTTTCTTGTTCTTCTGCAACACCTTCTCCATCTCCAACCAACAGCCCTGGCTGGTTCTTTTGAAGCAGCACGAGACGTCGACATCTTCATCGCCTTCTTTGCTGATTGCCTTAATTTTTCCGCAGTGGAGGCAGCGATTTTCAAGCGTTAGATGAAAGCTAGCTGCCTTTTTAGAGCCGTCGCTATCCGTTCCAAAAGGAATAACGTCTTCGACAGAATCCGTATCGATTCTCGCTTGGCGCTTCAGACTTTTGCGTCTTGATGAAGATGACGAAGGATATGACGAAGTCTCGATCAGGCTTTCGCCCTTTTTCATAAAATGCGTCAAGCTGTCGCTAAATTTTCGACTTTCTTCATCAAATTGAAATGTCTTGCAAGAGCCTTCACTCGCCCTTCGCTGGTTATTATTACATAAAAACATAAGCTCATCTGTATTGTCGCTTCGAGTTTTTAGCTCTTGCGCGTCATTATTGTTCTTTTTGGAATTTATGTTAAGTTCCGTTTTGAAAATAACAGTTTCCGTTGAGTCGCTGTTCTCCCCGATATAATTGTCGAAATCTATCAAACTTGGTTTTGAATTTTCCCTAGAAAATTCATTTCTACTATTGTTTATACTTTGTTCGTCTCCGTGTATCGATGTTGGTCCCATTTGATGAGAAGTATTTGCATCATTAAAAAACTCAAATAAACTCTTAGTGTCTTGTGAAGAGGCTTGACTCCTTGAGCTGACTTCTATGAGATCGCCGTTGCGATCGAAGGCAAATGACTTTTGACCTAATTATAAGTAACATTTAAATAATTTTAGCTGAATAAATTCGCTGTATCTTAAAATTATAATTTTTATTTCCCCAAGCATTATGTTTAACTTTCATTAAATAAACGGAGACCAGTTAATTCAAAGGCAAAATGCTTATATAGCAATAATAATATTTTCTTACTAAGTCGTAGAAATTAATTTTTCTGATTTTCTTAATGTTATAATTCTTACATAAAACTTAAATAAAGTGCAAATTGTGTTCAATTATATATGGCTTAGAGAAAGCTTTATTTACCTCCATTGAGGAAACGTTCAACTTTAGAGTACACAAGCTTCTTGTATTTTTAATATTGCAATGTTAAGTCAAAGTAGTAATAAAGTAAAAAGAAAGTTAATTTTAATACAGCACCTTATAATAAATCGAATGATTACCTATGATCATGCGCTTATTACGCATGTCAGGACTTTTGGATCTTGGTCTTTCGAGAAACTGGCGATTGTCCGGTGATAAAACCGATAATTTGCCCTCCTGTTGTTGTGGCAGCAATTGAGGTTCAGTATTATTGTTGCATGTCGTACAAGTCTCAAGCTCATGGTATTCGTGCTCGCGCAACCTATCCATAATTTTTTGCACGATTTCCGATGGAGCTACATATGGTGAACCTGAGGAATAATAGCCAAATTAATGTGTGTACATTGTCTCGTAGGCGAGGCAACAATTAACGAAAACAAAAAATACAAAATTGTTGTTTTACAAAATTATAAAATTGAAGGTATGGTTTTTTTTGTTCTACCTACAATTATTTTACAACCGACAATGTACTTAAATCACAATGTTTTTTTAGTATATAGATGTTAACAAGCTAAGCCGTCTACTACTATCCCAATTTATAATTATATTTCAAGGTTTACTTTTAAAGCCAGCATCAGACAATTGCTTAAAACACAAAATTTTGTAGTATGTCCTAGCGATTTTTATTGTGTTAAAACTTCATTCAAGTGTTTTAAAGTCGAAATAGCATTATAAAAACACTTACGTAACCATGAATAAATAGAGACAGAATTTTTTTAACTGACTTAAATGCAATTCAATGAGAATTTTTATTGTTTCGATATTGTTTTTAAATGTTCACAAAGATTTGCTAGAAATAAAAAAAAAAACATTTTTAAATAAAAATATAATTTACAACTTTGAAAAAATTAAACAACGTAAAATAATGATTTTCTAAAATTTTATTAAAAGAAAATTGTTTAATAATCGATATAACTGGTTTTATTTATTATTTTTTTATATAAAATTAATGATTTATTCAATACTCTGTTTACTGTTGTAAGCTAGTAATGGTAATGATAAAATTCATTTTGAAATTTGATTGAACAAAATCAATAGATAATTAAAAAAAAACATCTCATAAAAGGGGGAAAATCGACAAATAATAAGCAGCTAAACGGGAACAACTTATAAATAAGAGTTAAAACAATTAAAAATTAATTAATTTAGAAAATTGTTTTTAACATTTTATTACTAGCAATATAGTTTTACATTAAAAATGCTTTTATACTATTCAATGTTAAACGAATGCAACAAAAAAACGAGAAAATTAAAATAATGATGAAAAAAATATTATTTTAATGAAAAAATATTCTAGAAATTTGATTGAAAATAACTATCCCTTAATTTCTTATTATATAAATAAGAAAGCATATTTAGAGAAGATTTTTATTAAAAATTTGCGTAATGCTTTGAATGTTTAAAAAATAATAGGATAAAAACACTTTAAAGCTATTTACAAATAAAGTTACAAATTATCAAATGTGGAAAACCATTTATACAAGACTTATTCATAAAAAATAAAGCATTAAATCACACTTTACAAGTATTACAACAAAAAAAAATCAAAAAATTATTATTCAAATTAATGACTAAGCATGGCTTAATACAACGCAAACATAAAGGCACTACAAATATAGATTCTACATGAAGATAAGAAAATGCAAATACAAAATGTTTAACACATGCTACAGTGGAAGAATATTTTTTTACTCAAAATAAATACAAATATGCATGATATTAAAGATGTGCTTTTTGATAAAAGTCACCACAGGTTGTAATTCATTCATGCTTCTGACTACGGCAAATGTAGGCAAATCAGTAAAAAAGAAATAAAAATTTGTTAAGAAATACAAAGAAATCAAAAGAGAAAATTACTTCTTGTTACAAACTCTCTGAATTTCTTAACATAATTACTTTTGTTTTAACTAAACTAAATAATCTGCTACAAAATAATGTTTAATATATTAATTTACACAAAGATTTTTATTGCGACTACAATAAATTAAGTAAAATTTATTTTATTTTTCGATGATTAATTATAAAAATAAAAATTATTTTATCTTAAAGTTTTAATGATAGAAATTAAAAAAAAATTAAATAAATGTAAACTACATACTTGACATTTACTCTAATTAAAATGCCTTTAAAGCTGCTTTTAAAAAAAGTATTCACGTATAAGTCAGGCAAAAAGTGATTAATATTTTCGAATACATGATATAAAATTGTTGTTGAATTGATTTTTACCACACCATCGTATTTCCCGGCAATACGTTGAATCGCTAAAATCGAACAGTGTCTTAATCGTTTCGAGAAATCTTTATACTCACTGCTACCGACAAAATTAGAGTCACTTTGCAATAAAAAGACGTGCGCAAGGTAGCGACTAATTAACGAAGTAAAAAGGCAAGTTTGAGAATTTGAGAGAGCATGTGTCAAGAATATCCATTTGTGCACGTTGACGATTGTTTCGGATAAGGACTTACGGAGCCATTGGGTCCGGAATGTCGACGGCTCCGTGATCGCATTCGGACGCTCGGTACGCCCACGTCGCTTCCTACAAAATGTCGAAGCACTCTTTCGGTTTTTTTCTTTCTCCTATTTTACCAAGTCTCAAAGGGTATCAATTGCGTAGCGCCAGGCTCAGACACCAGTGGTACAATAATCTGTGCTTTTAAGCTCGATGTGCTCGACGCTATAGAATTTGGGCATCGCTGACACTTTTAACTTCGACTTCAGCTGCTTTTTAATTGTTTATGCTCAACTTTGTGCGAAAGAAGAGGCCTTTATTGCTTTCATTAAAACCAAAGCTTCTTAAGATGGATACATGTAAGATTGCCAAAGAGCTAAATATAATTTTTACCGTTAGCACTATAAAACCGTATATACTTCAGCACTTAAATTCGCTCCAACGAATAGCGGAAATTATATTTTGATATATAGTAAAGTAAACGCATATTTGTTTGTAGATTTGTTTAACAAAGAAAGTATTATTTAATATTCGATTAATGTATTCATATCCACTGGTAATTGACATTTGCCAATATTTTCAAATTAAAATCAAGCAATTATAATTTATTCTCAGTTGCTGTTATTGTTGCAATGATTAATATAAACAATAATATTTCTCTTAGTTTATTTAGATATAATACTTCTATAAGGCAGAATATCTAATAATTAAATAAATGAAAATTTTAAACGCCATTTAGAAAAATACGTAATATTTGGAGAGAGCTTCCGATGCGCCGTAAGCTCTTGGTTCTTTCTACATTTCAAGCAGTATCATAAATACGGTATTATATGAGCTTCGACATATTTTAAAAGCTAAACAAATTCAAAGTCGGGCAATTACACTGTGGATGTTTTTAAAACTAAATTTAAATTTTAGATCAAAGTCCAAATTTTAATTTATTGCCAATAATTTAGTTCCAAGCATTCCAGGCTCGTTTACTCAGCTAAATTTAACTATTTTATTTAAATATTTTATTGTACACGCCTACATGAGTATTTAAAGATAGATCTTTGATACAAAAAACTTTTATTCCGTATTAAAAATCTTAAAAAAAAAAAAAACGATATGAAATTTTTTAATGCATCCGTTAGTACAATTATTGATACAGCCACCAATTAATCTTATTAATGAAATGACTCGATAATATTGATGTATTAGTAAAATTATCATAAGTTATTTTATATAAAAATTAACATAATTTTTAAGCATTAGTCTAACTTCTATCAATTGCATATTAATTTACCAATAAATAATTATTTAGCTTTATGATATGAATTTTTGTGAATTACATAATTTTTTAATTTTACATAATAATCATAATTATTATTTTAATAAGCTATAATTGTTTGGTAAGATTTATAGTACAGCATACTGTTTAAACACGTTTTCAAATTCAAGTGAATATCAGATATCTTGAAAAAACTACGATGTATTTTTATTATATTAAAAAACAGTTTGTCTTTTATAATTGATTTTGAAAATTGAGGTAAACGTAGAAAAAATTTTAATTAATTTAATAGTTATTTCTTTAAATATCTGTCTACTGGCACAATGATAAATATTTATAATGTAGTCGGCCTGTATTATTTAAAACAGTATTAGGTAAAAAAGTAGCAGATATACTAAAATACTTGATCGTGCATAATTGAAAAATGCTATCACTAGAAATCTATTGATTACATAATTGAATTTATTTTTAATTAAGAAGACTCGCCTAAAATCAATTTGTTTATTTTTAAAAATTACTTGCCATTTCACAGATTTTTTGTTTGACAAAATGTTTTTTATCACGTCTGCTTTAGCCTTTAGAAAATAATAATAAAAAAAAAAAAAACAGATAAAACTGTGGATATACATATTTAATTTTTAACCTGGAGAATTGATACAATTTTAATTAATTGCAGAAATATTTATTGTCGGCACAGATAAAATTTTAATTGTAAATATAATAATGAATTTGCTAATAAATAATTATACAAAGCTAAGTAAATTTAGCAAAAATGTAGGCATTGTCCGTATTGAATTTTTAAGCTGCACAATTAATTTTCATAATTAAATTTTAGAAAATCATAATTGCAATACTGTGCGCATTATAGATTATCGTTGACAGTATCAAAAGTCGATTAAAAATATTGAATAAACATGATTTTCTTGAAAAGTAATTTCAGTATTATTTCAAAAGACACCATTTTAAGCACTCGATTTATTGGCCATAGTAAACTGACACAAGCGCTTAAATAAAACAAAATACCTCGAATAAAAAATGCGTGTCTTAATATCCGCTGAAGTATATAAGATGAGGCACTGATAATAACGAGTGTCGAGGAAAAATAATGAACCAGACTCTCCTGAATTTGAATCTCGACCGACTGATTTTATGCAAAGGGAAAATGTTAGAGCTGGGAAGGCTTTTACCTGTAAGCCCTCGATACCCGAGGGACGTTGAGTCGAGAGACTCGCTCGTCTCCTGCTGGTGCTTGACGAAGTCGTTAATCGCGATGCCTTTGAGCTTGGATGGCTGGAGGAAGCGCTTGGGTATGCGCGAGAGGGTCCCATTGTCCCGGGGACTATTAGCGCAGCCTCCGAATCCAAGGCTGAGCAGCACAGCCTCCGGGTCGGCGCGCCTTAACTCCAGAAGACTCTCGACGCTGCTGCAGTGGCTGCTATCCGATTGGAAGCTTGGGTCGCGTGCCAGTCTAGGCAAGGATGGACATGAATTTTAAAGGTGGCGATGTCCCATCATACGTATATACATATATACATACACACACCACACACACACATATATATATATATATAAAAACGCGTTTTTTTTTCCTATGCTGCACGCTCGGCTGCATTTCGATACCATTTAGCTTGATACTTTGATAATGTAAACTTGGCGGTGAATCCTTTTTTTGGCTCTATTCATTCTTTTTCGCTTAACGCTCGAGTCGTAGCCATTTTTTAAATAATAACATAGATACGCTCTTTCACGCTTTTAACGATATGGATTTACATCTTGAAGCTTAAGTATCGCTTATATTTTCCCTGAAGCATTGCGACTGCTGCATTGGTCAGCCAGTAGCCAAGTTTCATTTTAAACTGATTTTTTATTACGTTAATACCAATCGCGTACTTAAGAAAACTCTAGCACGTATGTCCCATTCGACCTTTTTACGTAAATTCTCATTTAAAGAACATTCATTCCGAAGTATAGTTTCTTTACTGAAAATCCTATTGGAAGACTTGCATACATTTTTCAAAGAGCACTTTTCTATTATATTCCTTTGTTATTAATTTTATTTTATAATTATACATTATTGATAAAAAGTAAGATACTCTCTAGTTTTTATTTAATCTTACAAAGAATTTTAAATAACAAAATATCCACTCGCTAATTTTTTCAATGCATTCTCTATCAATACTTCAAAATAGCTTAATATTCATTTGGTGAAATGTAATTTAATTTTTATCAAAATATATCTATATATCTGTACGTATCATTTATAATAGATTCTAGTTATTTCTCAAATATAAGAGCATGCAGTTTTCATGTAATAAGTGTGCTGCTTTAATATCAAAATATTACTTTCACTTGTGATTTTACTTAAATTTTCTGTAACTTTTTTTTTCAAAGTAATATAAACACAAAAAAGTACACAACACTCTTAAAAATATAAAATCAAGTTACAGCCAAGCTTTTAATTGCATATAAAATCATATAAAAACAATTGTTTCACTTCTTACCTAGATACACCAGAATAAGCTATTATTGGAGAATTCTGAACAGTGACAGGTGTAGAAACAGTCATATTTGAATTATAAATATAATTTTCCTTCTCCTTGAAATCTTCTTGTTTAATGGTACGTTCAGAATCAGATGGATCTTCTAAATCAATAGAAATGCTGTGCTGTCTGATTATGGATCCTAAATTTAAAGTAGATGGCTTTGAAGGCGTAGGCAGAGAGTCAACCCATTGCTGAACAGGACTTGTGCGACGTCGCATTTCCCAAATCCCTCGGAGCCAGTTTGACACTCTTACAACTGCTTCTTTGCCAAAGTTTTCTATTGAATACATATAGAATATAAAAACATAAAAATAAAAAAAAACTAAAAAGAAAAACAGTAAATAAGACAATTTTAAAATATTTCTTATTGAATGCATAATCTTCAAGTGTTAAGTGTAGTTTATACTTTAAGATTAAATTGAAAATGACGTAACAAAAAATGTGTTCATGAAAATAAAAAAAATTGCTTTTTATCACATTTTTAGCAAGAGGCTATTTTAAAAATTTGAAATTTTCAATAGTTTTACAAACACTGTTCTATTAACTATACATATACAACAATATAAAGAATAAAGTATTTTTTAAGCAGTTGTTAGTCAATTATATATTATAATTTATTAGAAAACAATAATAAAAGGATTGAGAAAAATAGTCAATAGCACAATTGGCATCTTACATAACTTGATATCTTTTCAGGAAATTGCAAGAAGCTCATTTAATCATGCTACCAATATATGAAATACCGTAAATCTGATTCAAAGCTTCATAAAAAAATCAAATAAATTTTACAAATTTGAATTTCGTATCAACTCTTCTTTGTAGAAATAATCTTGTATGTAACTTAAAGTATAATTTAATTATTAACCACTTACTTTCATTTTTTAAACTTTTATTGCATATTTAAAAGGTATTTAAAAGACAATAATAAATAATGATAATACGTTAAAGTAAATTAAAAAGAACAGATTTATCCAGTATTTTCTTAAATACCTGGATCCATTATATCCTGGCAGCATAAACAACATATAAAAATTAGAATCAAGAACCAATAAACTAAAACATGTAAATAGTATGATAAAATTTTTCAAGTACTGTAATTTTAATCATATATAAAAAGTATTTCTTAAACAAAATCTTGATATTTTTGAAATAATAAGCTAAAATATAAATAAAAATTTAATAAAAAAATAATTAAAATACAACAAAAATTTTGAAGAATTTGTAATTTATAATTTGAAAGTGTTATTAAAATTTGCTTTAAACTAGTTCTTACAAATTTCAAAATTATAAATTGTAAAAGTATGAAAAGGTAAAAATGTATAAATTATTTTATATTATATAATTTCAATTATTTTTGTTATATTACCATATGTATAACATGTATAACAATATTAGGTCTCAATAAATGATAAAGCTATAAATTTAGTTTGTAACTGAAATTCAGTAATTTTTAATACAAATATTACAATGTACTTAGAATATTGACAGAATAAATACTTTTCTGTAATAATAAAAAACAATTAGAATAATTACAAAGTTGATATTATCACTTAATATTAATTATTATTTAAACATTATATTTATTGCAAACAAATAAATCTTAAAAACATAAACAAAACATTTACCTAAAGAAACTTATGCAAAAGTGGATATTGTAATAATATAGTTGTTGAAACATCATCATTATCGTTAATAAGCTTAGAATTATTGTAAAAATTAATTTTTTTTTAGTAAAAACTTCTTAATAAAAATACTCCATTACTCATTGATAATATATGCCAAGCACATACTATTGATAATAAAAAAAACTGTTAATTACAACCATTTATTGAATGAGCATTGAGTAACAAACCATTTTATCATTCAACTGCATAAAATACTTTAAGAAGTATATGCATGCATTTAATTAAAATAGTTTTTTTACGAATTAAGTACAAAAAAGTATTATTAAATGAAGTTAATGGCAAAAGGTGTAATTAATACAAATAAATTAAGAAGTAAAGTGGCAAAAATTCATTTCCGTACGTATGTCATTGCCTAAGAAAATGTTCGCGTACAATAGAGTTGTAAAATAAGATGAAAAAATAAATAAATAAATAACAAAATGAAAAAAAAAAAAATAACAAAAAACCAACAGATTTCTCGGAGTCCAGCACTGAAAACAGGAAAAACCTGAGCACTGATTATCAACTATTGCAGCTTGAGCATTAACACAAAATCTTCCACCAAAGTACCAAGGAGAACGTAGGAGGCAATTATATTTTACAAAGCACTAATTTTTTACCTTTATTCTAAATCGGAAAAATACGCGCGAACGATACTTTGGCTAATCGATCGAAAAATGTCAAACACTTCGGCCGCATTAGTGTGGAGGCAAAAGATATGCTTGCTAAACGCATACGAGCTATGCATACAGTTACACGCGTCCGAGCGATTTGTTGTTCGCGAAACGTTTGAGTTTGACTAGTGAGTAGAAAAAAAGCGACGATCGCAAGACACTTGTTAAGGCCTCTGTATGCACACGCACACGAATGCGGGCGCGGGCGCGCGCGCAGCCACACACGCAGAGCAAACACGGCACACGCACGCAGAGTATCTCAGGAGCAAGATATTGCGTTTGCTTGCGATGTTTTCAGTATTCGGTATTCAGTGCCGTCGCAATCGAAGACAGCGCCTAAGTAATGAATTTGTTATTTTGTACATTAGTTGATAGATACGATAAAAATAATTGCTCGGCAAACTGCTATCGAAATCATTAGCGCAATTCTCCTTTCGTTCACACTTCTGGCGTGGCATTTATTTTTAAACAACAAGATTCGGTCCTAATCATTCGAGTAACTCGAACCAGTCGATATTTTTTTCTTCAATTACGAATCTTAGCTAATATATGACTTTTATAAAAAATTAAATGCACACTCGCAAAATTATGATGAAAAATAGTTTGAAATGCAATGAGAATTATTTGCAAATAGTATGAAGTTATGAAAAATATAAATTGCACAAGTGCATAAATTCAGATTTTAATTTATGCTATCGGGAGGAGCTTATTTAAAAGCAATACTTTGAAAAAAAAAAGTAATTTTTTCCGTGCTCACTCTGTGGTCTCTGAACTTTGACCGACAGATTATTTCAATATTCAATATTTATTGTGGAAGAGAAAAATGAATGGATTTTATTCTTGTAAAATTATATTATTATTTTTATCTAGCTTAAATGATTCATTGTTGGCACTGGACATTTTACAAGGATGATATTCGTACATCAAAATTTTGTCCCATTAACCTGTTCGATTTTCGATTATACACATCAAATATAAAATGATGTTTTTTTTTTAATCCAATTGTAATTTATCAATTGATATATTCCTTTATCCCGCCATACATTACTTTCAACCGCATTCTATAAATGCTTTTTACAAAATTTCATCAAATTTTCGAGGTCGGAGAAAAAGCTTCCCCAGCAAAATCTTTTCTAAGTCACTTGTTAATCGTGCCTCAAGATCACGTAACAGAACGAGAATACATGCATTGCAATAAAAGCGAAGGAAAACGCGTGCGACCAAATACGCGGACAAAAATGTGAAAAACATCGTAGATAGAAGTGACAATTAAAACTAAAAAGTGTTAATGAGATTGTTAATCAACAGTATGAAAATAAGTGAGTAAACGTAAAAGGCATAAATAAGAGGAAAATGGTACAGTGATTTTGATGTTAAAGTTATTTTAGAGCTTTGAAGAATAACCTTCAAATTAGAAAGGCAGTTAGCCTTTAATTGAATGACTTAGTTAGATTTATATCAGAGCACGTTATTTAGTGTAATACAATTTTCAAGTTTGAAAACATACAATGTCCGCAAAAGGAAAATATAAAAATAGATTTTCCAATCAGCGGAAACGTCATGCTATTGGGAAGGAGGAAAAATATCTACAAGAAAGAGACAAATCTGATCAAGAAGACTCTGGTAGGAGGAATGCAATTCATAAAATTTATGTAAATTTTATAGGTATTATTTTCAAAAATGCATATAATTATGTTGACAGAACCGGAACAGGAATGGCCTTTGCCTTTTCCTGTTGCAATGTGGGATCTTGAGCACTGTGATCCAAAAAAATGTTCGGGTAGAAAACTTTTAAGGCTCGGGCTAATAAAAACTCTCCGACTTGGGACTCGATTTTCTGGACTTGTTTTGACTCCAGTAGGAACAAAGGTAGCCAGAGTAAAATATTAAAATAATAATTTCAGTATACTTTAAGAAAGAAACATTTAATTTTTAGTGTGTCAGTCCACTGGATAAGCAGATTATTGAAGAAAGTGGTTGTGCTGTTGTGGATTGCAGTTGGGCTCGCATAGATGACACTCCATTCAGTAGAATGAAAACTCCTCATCCAAGGGTATTACCGTTTCTAGTAGCTGCAAATCCAATTAATTATGGAAAACCATGTCGATTGAGTTGTGTTGAAGCTATAGCTGCATTATTAATTATCACAGGATTTCCAGAAGATGCTAATGCTTATCTTGATAAATTTTCTTGGGGTCATTCTTTTTTAGAGCTGAATGCTGATTTATTGGAAAGTTATGCTGCATGCTCCAGTAGTGAAGAAATCATAGAGGCACAGGATAAATTTTTAATTCAAGCAAGACAAGAAAGAGAAGACAGATTAGGTAAATATTGAATTTGACATTGGTTTGCAGTAATTTTTGAGCTTTTTTCTCTATATATTGTAAATATAAAAGCTATGTTTTATATATTATATACTTTTCAGCAATGCCAGATTTTCCACCATCAGAAAGTGAATCAGAAGATGAAATAATTGAAATAAATGCAGAATGTAAAATGGAAAAAAATGCGCCAGAAAAAGTAAATCAAGAGGAAGATGAAGGATCAACGAAAACAACTCAAGAAGCCCATTGTTCTAAGTTAGACAAAAAGAATAGTTGATAGTAATTTATAATTACACATTTTTCATTATTTATATCGTAAATATAAATAAATTGAAGATGATGTAGAGATTATTTATTTCTTCTTTTTATTAATATATAAAAATGAAACAATATCTTAGTATTATAAAAAATTATATTAATTTATAAACATATAAAAATACCAATAAACATCAATAAGTAAAAGTAACTTTTACTTTTATAAAGAAAAATAATAATTTTAAATTAATGTAGTTCTATAATAAATGAAACTAATTAATCAATCATTTATAGGAATAAGGTGATAATAAGACTTAATGTTAAAAGCTCCAATTTTTTTAAAAAGGAAAATTTTTAATTTATTGATACATATTAACTAGATATTAAGGAAAAATAAAATTATTTTTTTAATAAAAATAATATTTAAAAATCAAAACTACTTACCTTTGTATATACTTTGTATATATCATTATATTTGAATTTTCAATAGAATTCGTTATGTTCTCTGTATTTTTAGATTACGATAAAATAACTTTCTGCACGTCTATTGCTTATTAAATTAGAGAAAGTATGTAGAGATCGTAGTGATAAGGAAAAATTTAACATAGCCATAAATGAAAATAGAAATGAAACATTACAGGTTACTTATAATTGAAAGGAATAATTTAACATGACATTTCAATGTATTCTACATAATTCAATGATTATATAAGTAGTGTTTTTCTCCATCTCATACAATTTTGTAATAAATTATGTTAAAATTAATTAACTAGTTAAAAATACGAACAACTAAATTATATTGAAAAAAGCAGGTGTTTTCCAAAAACTTAAATTTTCAATTTTAACTCGAATACCCCAATTCTTATATGTATATTTATTCAAACATACTTTTTCAATAGTTAGTAAAAAATATTAATAAATAATTTAATATTGCTGAAAGCAACTTACAAACATAAACTTCATTAATTAACTAAATTTATTTGTTACGTTTTTTCATCGTTAAATTTTTATTCGCGAATTGCAATAATTTTGAGTCAATATAATAATTATAAAATAGTTTCTTTCTTTACTTTCTAAAATTTGTAACAAAATTTCGTTCCATTAAATATTTAAATTTAGTTGTGCCGATTTATTAGGTGCAGTAGTTTCATTTATAAAAATACGGTATCTAATGTCTTAAGATAATGGATCGATTGTACTTTTCATGGAACCTTTCACTTTGAAAATAAATGAATGCTCGTATAATTTACTTTTATTAAAATGTATTTCGTGTATGATTTACTTTTATTAAAATGTATTTTATGGGATTGTTATAGGATTATTGTTTTATAGATTGAATGCGACATATTGTTAGTGTCCTGTTAAATTATGAAACAAAGATTAAGAACTTTTACAGTATATTCAATTAATCTAACAAGTTATTGATTATTTTGAATTTTATTTATCATTGATTCGATTAAAACAACAACCGCAAGTTTTTTTACAAGGCCGTCTACAATCTTTTATCTCGAGTAGAATGTTTCAGTGCTGTGTAAATATCTATCAATCACAGAATGTAGCTATCTAAAATTGTAGTGCAAAATATGCACGGAGTGAACGTACGTGAATTCATTTCTTCCCTTAGAATTTTACAATTAAAGTCAGTATCAACGTAACTTGTAATTCACTCCTTAACGAAAAATCGTGTCAATTATTTTAGACTTATTTTTTGCAACAATTAGATTTTAATGCACACCCCTGTATTAGCATTATTAATTTAAAATTAAAGGGATTATATTATTATAAAAAATATCTTAAAGTTGCACGTGTATGAATATTTCAAAATTTAAGGTACGAATTCTATACTTATAAAAACCGTTTACCGAGTACACCTAATTCATAATATTCAAAAATTCAGAGATGTCTTTCAACTTCATTGAATGCGAATGGTAATTGAGAGTATACCTGAATATGGATGAGGACGAGGTCATCGAAGTATTAGACCCACGCAAAGGCGACGCCCACTACTTTCCCATGAGCACCAAAAAGCACTAACTTCGCAATACGGAGAAGATGACGATTATGTCCCATCTTTTTCATTGCTATTTGTACATAAATATGTATATTATTAGAATGATGTCATATTACACTATTTCACTCAGCGTTGACTTAATAAGCAGTATGTTTTTACTTTTTATCTTACCATAAAAGAAATTACTATAAGATGCATTATAATTTATAGCATTTATAGCCAGCATTGGGTAATTTTATTAATTTTCATTAAACTTTATGCTTGAGATTAATAAAAGCATATTAAATGGATAAATAAAAACTATTCACGGAGTACTTGATGCATAAACGCAAAACTATGTAAACCTGAAGTTAATGAAAAATATCGTACAAATTTCCATTAATTGGCTACGTATTTTGATGATTTTTTTAGATTAATATTACAGTAATTAGTACTGTTAACATTAGTAACGTATAATATTTAAAATTAAGCTGTACATACACGTAATAGGTGTATATTATAGATACCACGATTATTATTTTGTTGTCGACGCTTTCCTTCTTCTAAAACAAATAAATCCTAGGACATATTGTTTTAGGAAAAAAAAACTTATACCTTGCAAGAAAAAAAAAGTAATGATTCAATTTTCATACCATATTTTATTATAAAAAATTGAATACTCTTGATGTTTAAAATTGATTAAAACTGTTTACAATACACTTAGTTTCTCTTTGTGTGATTGTTAAAATTTCTTAATATATTTTTATTTTTTGTGTCTATTTTATTATAAAGAAAACATATAAGAATTAAAACAAAATCTTTGACACTTTTCTAGAGAAAAACTTTTTTTTTTTATTAATTTTTTTTAGAGTAGTACATTTATTTCTTAACGAAGAAATAAATACAGATTGTTAAATAGGAACATTATGCCGTAAATGTTAACTACAAAAAAACTGAACAGCTTTTATTGTAATTATAATGACTTTATACTCATGATTGATTATTTGCACGAAAACCTATGTATTATGCTATTTTTTCAGAAATTCGTTAAAAATTAGCCCATTTATGAAATTAAACTTAATTACAAACTAATTCTTACAACTTCTTAAATCTAATGAAATGTTTAAATCGAGCAGTGAATTATTAATTGCCTATCACAACGTGCAACAAATTCTAATTATAAATAATTACAAAACTAAATATATTTACTTAAACAAAAAATATATAATTTAAAAGTTTGTGATTTTTTCGGGGAAAATTCTTTTTATAAAACTGCATGAAAACTAAACGAATAGATAATTGAATTTTTTTTGTTTCTCAAAGATATAATCAATAAATAAAAATCACAAGGTAAAAAAAGTTGTTAAAAAAAAAAAAAAAAAAAAAAAAAAACAAATTGCTAACATTTTTATAGATTAATGATTGAAGATTGCAATCGATCATGACACGTACAGTACGGAATCAAAAAAAAAAAAAAATTAAAAAATGAGATAAAATATAAGTCGTATGTTCGAAGATTCACATATTTTCACCATATTTAACAAGTTTATTCGTAAGACGTGCATAATCCGTTGAGAAGTTTTTTTTTTTTTTTTTTTTTTTTTAAATTGTATTTTAAATTTGTAATAAAACGAGCACGAGCGCAAGCAAGGCTTTTGCCAAAGGCAAATAAAAATTGAGCCGAGCAGGATCGTAATTATTGGCCAAAACTGCGCGAATGCCATTGGCGAGGAATGAAGTATCGCCGAATCGGGGAAAGCAAGCCGCGGAAATCCAGAGGAAGATGCCTCCAAATTGGCATTTGGCTCCCGATTAGGAGTTGGAAGCAGGTGAGAACTCGGTGCAGCGCGAGGGGCTGGCAGCGGGGGAGTAGAGGACCAGGATCCAGGAGCGAGGAGCCGCGAGCCCGGCCCGCGACCGAACTCGATGGAAGGCACTCGCGGATAATTGCGGGGCCGAGGGCCGAGGAGGAGCGGGGGCGAAAGAGAGACAGTTACGAAGAGCAGTGGAGTAAAAGGAGCAGTCGGGGGCGCGCGTAGCCACCGAGGCGAGGAGAGATCAGTCGAGCTGGGGACGGCGTCTCGTGAGGTTCTCGCACCAGGTCTGAGCAGCCAGTCCCAACCATGAGTGAGTAATTAATTACTACCGTAACAATGCCGTCACCAAGTCACCTTGATACGACCAGGGGTGAACGACCCCCGGATAAGAGGCGTTGGATTATCTCGGGCGCGCGCCGCTCGCGAGCTCGAGTCCTCCTCTTAGCTACGGAATCGTAAAGAAATATACCGAGGGCCCGCTGCATGCGTGTCTGCGTGTCCGCGTGCCTGCGTGACCGCGTACCTGCGTACCTGCGTGCCTGCTGCTGCTGCTGCGCGCGCACGTGTGTATGGGTTGCCCGCCCGCCCGCCCGCCCGCGTCTCTCTCCGGATGCTTTTGAATCCGAGGAAAGAAGGAAGCAATGCCGCCGCTTAGCTTCCAGCAAGACTCACCGAGCGGAATTCCGTGGATACCTACGGTCTTCCTATTCACTCCTTTCATTTATCCACGATACGAGGCTTTTTCTACATCGCGAGCTTCTCCAAGGCCCATTACATTAGCTTCCTGTAGCTTTTTCGGACCCAGTGGACTCCGACTAGACTATCGGAGGTGTTGCGAAATTCCACAATCGGGAATGATTTATTACACGAGTTTGTTGCTAACGATAAGGGAACTAATTTTTTTGGTTCCTCGCAAAAAAAAAAGAAAAAAAAATGATCATTGTGTCGATAAATGCCTAAACCAATCGATTGCCTTGATAACAAGTCATTTTCGTATAATTATATTTAACTTTTTCTTCGGATATTGAGGTGGAAACGGGAGACTACGTGAATCGCAATAAATTTCTTGATACATAACAAATGATTATTATAATACAGATTCAAAATATTGTGTGCTCTAACCAGCTTGAATTCATTCAATATTTCATTCATAAGGACCATTATTCATTTTAATTGTAAATAATGAGTTTATTACTAACATATAGTAAATACAATCTTACAAAAGGTTTAGAAAATCAATTTATGTTGTATCGGTCATGTTTTAAATAATTTCTTACGTATTATTCATTAAAATCGAACGTTAAAAATTTTAACATAGAAATTTTCCCATACAATATTTAAATAGATCAAGGATATCTAGTATAAGCAATATATTGCTTTATACATAAAAACAGATGTAGCATACGAAATGAGAAGAATACATTTCGAGGAGAACATAAATTACATAAAGAAGCCACATCCATTATAAAACTCTGTTTGAATTTAAATGTAATGAAGAAATCTTACATATTGAGATTTATTGACGTATTATGCCTTGCCCAACAAAATTATGTATTTTCATTGCAAAATATTAATAATAAAAAATAAAACGAAAATACTTAAGTATAATATAAGGTAGTGTACCATTATTAATTGAGACATGAGCAGCGCGTCGTGCATTCAAATAAGAATATTCAATACACATCAAACGAAGATCGATATGATTTTTAATAACTGTTATTTAGAGGAATATCAGCCGTTAATTAATAGTAAAAATAAAATAAAATAAAATGTAATTTTTGAATAATTGAGAATACTTTCGATACCTTATGTTAATATAGAAAATTCTAAAACTAAAAAATTTAATTATAATACCAATCGATAATATTCATGCATAAAAGTAATCAATTTCAGTCCATTGCATCAAATGGGTTGTAAATTATTGTACATGAAATTGAAATGATACGAAAAAAAGGTAAAAATAGTATATGCTCGTTCAATAAAGCGAAATAAGCATTCAATATTCGAGTATGTGAATAGACCTACGCCTGTTATTAGATTAATTTAATGGTTTTAATGTGAACAGCCTTTGTTATAGCCTTTGTTACAAATATCTCACAAAATTAACAAGACAGTTATTAATCTAGTTCATTATCTTATTATTATCTCATTTTATTTGTATTATCATATTTATTAATCTAAATATTCTGGTATTTAAATCATTATGAAGGAAGTGCATTTTCTTTTTGCAATTTTCATTATTTTTTTCTAATAAAATTTATTAATTGTATGATACTGTGTGTAAGTATTGAATTTTTTTTCTTAAAAACACTTTCAGAAATCATGATGATGATTCCTAATTAGTAAATAACTATAATTAATATATAAATAAGACTATATTAATTTTTCTTAATTTCTATTTGTAATTGTCTAAAAAAAATTTCTGTTTGATTTTTAAATGTTGTATGTAATGCAAAAAGTATTCTTATTAGGTAATAATATAATTTTGTAGAAGAGAATAACATTCTTTATTGAAAAAATTAAAAAAAATAAATAATTGAATTTCAATCTAAGTCTTAAAAGCTTGCATAGTTCTTTTTTTTATTTAGATCTGCAGTATTAAATATAGATTACATTTTTATGTATTTATTATTAATGTGAATATAAAATTTATAATGTATGCAATAAAGTACCAAATACTGAATTTAGCATTTGATAAAATCCTAGGATTCTGCGTATAAAACTGAATTTCTCTTTCATTTTAATTTAATAAACTATCTTAATTTATAAAATTTTATTTATGCCTTTTCACTTATCACAAATACGGTAAAAATTTAATATATTGTGTATACAAAAAAATTTTCATGTTACTGAATAGAAATAAATCTATAAAAATAGAATAAAGGATATACAAAACGTGTTTTTAAGAATTACCTAATTTAATCTAATTGTATGCTAAAGCCTACACTTACAAATTAATTCGCCCATTCCTAAGATGTTTTACCTAAATTTACGTTAGAAAAGTACAGGTCGTAAAAAATAATACAAATAGATTTTACGACACTGTTACATGCAATATACCGCCAGATCAAACAACTTGTAAAATAAAAGTAATTCCAACTCGTTTTGGTTCACCATAATCGCATTTCGCACACCATTCGCAAATAAAGGGTACATTGTTAGAGTGTAAAGTCACACTCCACGCGCTTTAACTCGAGCCTATCATCCTGAATGACGACAATTGAAAGATGGCGAGAATTAGCCCCTGCAACTGATTCGATAATAAGTGTCAATATGATGCCATTGTGCGATTGACCCATCTCGCAAACATATGTGTTGTCGACCCCAAGCCATTACTAATCGCCTCGAATTAGAGGCGAAGAGATCATTTATACAATGGCAGACGCTAAATTCGCGGAACACGTGTTTTATTAATTATCTAAATCGACTGGCTAATACATTTTTGTTGAAAATCATCCGCGTGAAATATAAAAAAAATACCCAGCAGTCGAAATTTTAGTTTAAAAAAAAAAAAAAAAAATTAATAACGGTGCGCATGTTCGTATACAAGGAAAAAAACCTTTTTCTTTAGATCGTAAGAAACCAAGGAATACCTAATTTATAACAAATCCTTTAAGTAGAATCGTAAATAGAGTATTTATCCGAGAACTTTAACGGCAACATTTATTTACACAAGTATGTTAAATTGAATTATCGTCTAAGAAGAAAATTTTTTTTATAAAAATCTTAAATAATAAAAAATATTACTCCATAAGAATGCACCGTTATAATTAATATAGTATATTCGTTACTATATCTAGTAGAAAAATTAGTATTAAAAATTTCATATTAAATAATTATTAGATACTTATGAATTTAAATTTCACAATATCAGAGAAAATGGTATAATATAATATTATATACATTTGCTATTTATAAAGAAGTAAAAAATAACATTAAGATCTAATAATGTTTGGTAATCAATTAATGTTATCAAAGTTACTACTTTTAAGTAACAATAAATTTTATATAACATACTATTTTTTCGTAAAACTTTATGGATAGCTAAGTTATTATTTATGATATTGTATAACTACATCTAAGCATAAAAATAGATATTTAATTTATTAATTGTTGTGTTGTATTTTAAATAATATTAAAACTAAAAAAGAAAAGTAGGATACAAGTAATTGTTATCGACACTATTTTATAATTAATTATTGAAATATGAATTAAATACTTATTTATTTGAGCTGCTGGAAGCTAAAGAAATTATTGATATTCATAATGTATTAAATGCATCTGCATTACTCTGGGCAGGTCTATGATTTGTATGTTAAGCGTAACTTTTTGGACGTAAACTTCGTTATATTGATGACTATTGAATATTTACTTTTCGATATAATTACTGATTATTTAATCAACTCATGATAGTCTCATTGACCTGCTATATTATTTTGAAACGATAGTCAATCCATTTTTAATCAATAAGGCGTCAAATTTACCTATTTTCGTATAATTTATATACATTCCTATCATTCGATCGACTATTACTGGAATTAGCAATTATTGTTAGCAATTGTAGCTATTGTTTTGTTACTTATTTTATCTATTAAAGAGTGTTAGTAATTACTTATTTATTATATTCATTCGACGGCAAGTATTAATTCAGGTGAAGATGTCCCATGTCATTTTTGGCAATTAACAGTAACATCTATAACAATTGTGTCAATTAAATTCGCGTCTGGACAATATTTGATATTTATCTGAGTGTACGTACCAAAAAATCTGATAAATTTTACCAATATAGATCATTATAGATACTTAGCCATAATTTTTTTAAACCTTAATAATAAACCGTAAAAAAATAAAATTTAATAATTTCGTTTATTATACAGTTAATAAAGTCCTTTAATTCATGAGTTCCATTGGTAAGATGTTTTTATAATTAATTAGCTTTAGTTAAGTAATTCTTACAGAATATTATCTATTATACATTTTTGAATAATCGAATACAATTATTTTATGATACGATTAATATAATTACAATAATTAATATAGTAAATGTTAAGAACTTACGTTATTAATATATGTAAATTATTGAGTGTATTTTTTTAAATTTTTTAATTGAATATTACATTATAGACTTGCTTGTTATCACGGTTATGAATTGAAAATTGAAAATATGAAATATGTGAGTTTTTTTTATATAATTTATTGGTTGAAGAATGTATTTCAATAATATAGTATTTTTAATATAACTATATTGACCTTGAATATAAAATATTGTTTAATTTTTATAATTATCTTCTTATTTATACTTTAATAAATAGTATTCAAAGAATTCCTATGAATCGCAAAGCACATTATATCTTGCAATATATTTGTATTCACAGATTTTTTGACTTATAACTAAAGGATCTAATGATAGTCAAACATAAATTGTAAATTTACAGTAAAGTATATTAAAACACAGTATATAACTTTGTAGCCTTAATTGTGGACACTATTTTTAACAACATAATGTACGTTCGATTGGTTTTTCCGCTCGGTATGATTAGATTTAATGACGACGTATGTAACTACTACCGTTTATGCGTAATAAACGACGAATACAGCCGTGCGTGTCTCTTTTGTACGAGCCTTTTTTCAATCATTACACTTCAACTTGCATTCTCTTTCACTTGCACCACAAATATAAATGTAAATCTATTTTTTGTTTGTTTATTACAGGAGATTATTACTTCATCAGTTTGACAGCCTTTCTTGCAGTAAGTTTTTTTGTCTCTTTCGACTTTTTTTTCTATATGAATATTAATATGTTCGAGCTAATAGCGAAGTTTCAAAAAATAGGTAAAAAAAAATTGTTATCTTTTGAACTATTTCTACATTAATACGGAAAATCTTAAGTTTACTGTTATAAACTTGCGCTGAATATTTGTATAGTTTTTTACAAGAACGTTGAGCTTAATCATTTTTTCTTCGTAGTAAAGTAAGTTTGATTACAAGTTTCGGTCTTCAAAAATATTCAAACACTTTTTTCACTTGATATCGTTTTCGCGATACAATTTTCTTCACTTTTGCTCAATATTATTCAACATGTATTATTTATAAGATATAAATTTTTAGAAATGAGCTTTGCCACAAAAATAATTAAAGCGCCGTTGAATTGATTAAATATCTACGATCCGCTGAAGAAATTTTGCATGCACGTGCACACGTAATGAATTCAGGAGAGCCGCATTTTTTCTCGCAATTCAAAGTATTTGTAACAGTGAACGAACAATTATTGAGGCTAGGTAGCGGGAAATCCCAGGAGCAGGCCTAATAGTACGAAAAGTGCGCAAAGCACCTACGATTGATTCAATCGAAGAAGGAAAAAAAAAAAAACAAGAGTGCGGTGGCCGACTAAATCGGTCGAGTGCGAATAACGAGGTTTACCGCCGGTCAAAGGCAACAAAGGGAAGGCCCACACAGGTGGCAAGCGGCTTTTTGCACGGCCCCAGCGCACGAGAAAATGATCGAGCCCCAACTCTAGAAAGTGGGCATTGCGCAATCGCGCGTACCCGAGCCGCTTACGTGCCCGCGAGCCATTCGTATTATTTCGTGCATTGGTGGGCTCGAGCCGTCACGTAATACGCGGGTCACGACGGATCCTGGGATGAAATCGCACAGCGTTTCGGGGATCTTGCCATGAAGCTCAGTCTCGCTGAATGTAACGTCCCTCGGTCTTTTCATTGGCAATATATCACTTTGGGAGCCCATCCTCGTACTTACTCGTACATTACCGAGTGCCACCCCGACTTAATGCCCCAACATTACTCTTCGCCGTATTATTTCCATCCGACAGCAAAAAGCTAGCTGCTAAAATAAGCATTTTGAATGCCGTTATGCCGCCTTACAGTGCGCACTTAAATCGGAGTATTATTTTCTTACAAATGAAGAAGAAGCGTTTTTTAATCTTTTTTTTTTTTTTTTTTTTTTAATAAAGTGCTTTCAATTTAAGCCTTTTTTTTTCTTCTATCTTATGGTGTGGTTAAATTTTTTATTTGTCTTAGGGGCTCTTGCAATGAAATGAAAAATAATCTATCGCATTACTGGATGACTCTTGAGGAGAAAAATTAAAAGACCATTCAATAGCTTTTAGACCAGAAGCACTAAACAGTTTAGACAGGGGAAATAAATTTTAACAACCGTGTACGCATATATCGTTTGAACATAATTTCAAAAGATAAATTGATCGTTTTTTTTTTTTTTTTTATAATTTTAATGAGTTTATCGGCCTCTATAAAGCTGATATTAATGGAAGCTTTGAATTTGTACTCGCATTAAATTTTATCACTTAGAATTAATAGTACTTAGTAAAAATGTTTTCCCTTCGCCTCATGCATTGCGAACATTGATGCATAATGATCTGCAATTATCGCAATTACCAAATAGTCCAATCTTTATCGGTATCATAACACCTTGTTTTTTTGTTGAAAATTAATTTCTAAGAGTTTAATTTAATACTTTTTAAATTCATCGGCTGAAAAAAAGTACCCTTTCATTTTCAATTAAACTTCTAAATTTTCATCGAAACTCAATAACTGTACCGCCATTGGTATGATAACGACGTCGCTATTTACGAAAACCGGATTCGAGCAGATGCTGCTGATAACGGCAGAGGCTGGCGATATGCTCCGCAAGAGTATCGTCTTTGACAAAAACACCCCAGACGTGTTCTACTGCCCAGTACACAAGCCGACCGGCTTTGATAAGATGATCGTCAAGGCCAAGCCACTGTCGCGACTCTGCCAATTCGAGGGTGGATCCATACCAAAGGATTACAAGAGCGATTGCTACAATGACGTCGATGAGAGCGAATACGCGTGCAAAGAGAAATACAGAATTATGGTGAGAATTTCGTGTATAAGTCTGGCTTCTTCATTAATTATACCTTCCAGGAGCTCGATGTACGCTCAGTGGTTGAGATTCTTTAACCACTTGCTTGCTAATTAGGTTTTACGCCGAGATGAATTGTAATACTTTAAAATTTAAGTTAATCGATAGGCCAGACAAAATGGTCGTTTCAAAACGATGGTTAATTTCCCGCCTAGAATGTTTTATCAATAACGGCAGAATTTTAATTCAACCATTTTTAAGAGAGCTCTACATTTATCAATTTACGATACCAATATCATGAATTATAAATACAAAGTTGAAAGTCGGCGATCTTACTTATTAAATACATTGCTATATAGTTTTAATGTTGGTTTTAAATGAACATGGTACCAAGGAATACATTGCTTCTTAGTTGATTAATTATTAATTTATTTAGAATGAATTATGTCATTTAATAGCTGTCATTGGTTGTGTGCATTAGATAAAGTAAATCATCACACCTACATATACATACATATTTATAATAGGTAAAAATATGATTGTGGGGTTAGAAAAAATTACTACTTTTATATACTTTATATACTTATGTATAATTAAACCATATTTACATCTCTGATACCTAAATTTTATTTAATTTGTAATCGAAGTAATATACATTTCATTTATGATTACATTGAAATTGCGTACCTCGGAATTATTTTTGTGAAATTATAAATTATACATATTTTCTTAATATTTATATACTTTCCAAGGATAACAAGTCATTAATTAAATGCTTTAAAAACTAAAAACATTCTGCTTCTTAACTTTGCTTGTTAGCATTAAAATTTGTGCTAAAACTATAATGTTTAATTATTTTTTTTTTATTTTAATGATTTTAGCATTACTATGAAGAATACATAAATTATTCGATGATCGATGTACCTTTTTAAAAATGCACACGTAAAATAGTAAGAATCGTTCATATATTTTATTTAAATTTAAAAAAAAAATGAAATCCATTCATTCATTTTGTTGTAAAATTTACGAATGAATTTTTTTTTTTTTCAATAGATATTAATAGATAAGGGTATTTCTTCTTTAAAAAAAAATACTTAAATGAATTTAATATATCTAGGACAGATGCAAAATTATATAAAAATGATAAATGATTGGTATTAGAATCAAGCATAATTCCCAAAAATTCTCCTTTTTTAACGCAAAATATTAACGCCTTCCTAAAACCTCATATCATTTAATTAAAACAAGTTTCTCTATTTCAATGAAAATGCTTCTTATAATACAAGCTTAAAATCTTTCGGGTCACGAAATCGTGCTCTTTTTCATGTCTTAAATAAGTAATAATAACACCAAAATGTAACTTTTTAATTTTGTGCATAAATTCTAATGCGAAATGCGAAATGCGAAAAATGCAACGGCACAAGTTTCCACGTGTCTTGGACATTTGGTCGTGCATTTGGACAATTAAAAAATGCTGCCTTTGGCAGAATGGTTAAGAGACAAAATTCATTGGAAGAACAGCGAGAACCTTATTTTGATTAATTAATTCAACAATTGCGAGTAGGGTGTCGGCATTGTTTTTTGTTCTCTTAATTCCAGAAGCGACTGAGGAACGTGGACGGCGAACAGCAACTGCCGGTCGACAACGAATACACCGACAAATAGGACAAACGATGCTTCAACCAGACAATCTCATTACTGATATTTTAACTAAGAGCAGAAGCAATTAGAAGCATAAGCGTGCGATTTTGTATATTAGTTAATAAGCACACATGCTTACATGAATAATGCTGCATAAAATGTATGCGTGGATAAACGTTTCGAGTCGACTTCGCATTACTTGTTTAGTCGTTAACCTAAAAAATCTTACTTCAACGTGTTTTACAAATTTATCAAAAAATTGCCTTACGCTAATTTGAAAAATTGACGCACATGAAATTTAATTTCTTTTGAATTTTTTTACATGTAATGCATTTTATACTTGACTTGAATGACACCATACGTTATTTCGCGTAGAAAAAAATTGAGGACTAGTTTATAAATATTTTATATAGATAATTTTTAAGCTGAAATATATTTTATTGTTTACACTAACTGTATTTGCAACGAGAACCTAAAACCCTTCCAAAAAGCCTACAATTTGATAATCTATTTTCAATTTTACAGCAATCTTCTACCTATAATTATTTTATGAACAATGTATTATTTATAATTTATCGTAGAAAAGTAATTATTGTCCAAGCTTGATGGTTTTAAAGGTTATAGAAAAATTAATTAATTAATGTATTAATGCAAGGTTGGTTCATTATTATATTTACTTAATTTAAAAATAATTGACAATCGAAATTGAATTTAATCTTATATTTAATTTTGTATTTAAAAATAATAAGATAAAAAAAGTATTCTATTCTAGTGATTGTATTACGAAAGGCCAAAGTTGAAAGACTGTCAGTATACCATTTTTAGTTTCTCGTTATTGCAAATTAGATTTATTACTATTATTTACAATTAATAATTGTTCGTACATTGTAAAATTCTTCGCAACTGGAGCAATAAAATTTAATAATTTTCCATGAGGTTGTATTTTATTGATTATTTAGATTAATCTCTTTAGTTTAAATTTTCAATTCAATGATAATACTAACTTGGTAATGGTAAAGTAACTCACGCTTTTTCAAGCATGATTAATTTTTCTATCCATAAATAAGCACAATATATTAATTTTTCATCATGCACAGCATAATTTTCAACATACGTTACGTTATGAAGCTTGGTAGCAATTGCAATTGCTACCATTTAATTTAAAAAAATGGTAACAATTTCAGTAATTTGATGTTTAAGTTATGAAAGTCGTTCAGTTTATTTACTTAGCAAATTAATTATCTCTTATTAAAAACGTAAACACATTTTTTTTCTAATAGTATTTCGCTATACCAGTTATTATTATGTACACATTATATTTTAAAAGTAAATTGTTGTTTTTCCTTTGAGTAACTTTAATATATAGATTTTTCGTCTAATAAGATTTAATAATGAAATTTCATAATCGAACGATGGAATGTCAGCAAAACAAATGGGTATGTAATTTTGGAAAAGTTTGCATAGACGATCTTGAAGTTTTATAATTATTCACATGTTATTGAAAATAAAAGTTAAAAAATCTTGCTTTAAAAAACATTAATTTTATATTTTATATTATTTAAACAATATCATAAGCAACAAGTTAGTTAAAATTAAATTGTTTAAAAATATTTTTTTAATTACCAATGTAAATTTCTTAAAAATTCATGATTCTTAAATACATAAATTCAATTAGTGAAAAATTAATACTGGTATAAAAATCGTTTTTTGCATTTATTAAACGCCAGTAATAATAATTACGTAAATTCTATTGGAAAGTATTTTTAATTTTTAATGTAAATTTAATGTCTATTAATTATAATATAGTAGAAAGAGCTAATTTAATTAGCTCGATATAGAATAATATTGTATTGTTTCAGATGAGACTTCATCCACCAGGTAGTAATACTCCATATAATGGAACACGATTAAAGAAGTTTTCAACTTGAAAGTTAACTAAGGTGCATCACTTACGACTACTACCTCCATGCTATTTAATACCTATATAATTAACTTAGTTGAGCAACATTGATACTTAAATTTCTGAAAATATTGATTATACACTGAAAAATGTCTAAAAAATCGAATGAAAACTCAATTAATGCTGTGATTGTTTTTACAAACATTATTACCATACAAACCATAGATGTTCCGTATTAATTTTTTTATGATTTTAAACAAATAATTTATATATTTATGTGTATATATATATAATGATTTTTCAACTTGTTATATTAGAGATTATGTTAATAAATTAATATAATGAAAAATTACTTGCGCATAAAAACAATCCATTTTTAATCCTATCAGCATAAATAAAAGCAGTAACAGTTATATTTATTATATTGGGATAAATGGGTAAGGTTTGTAATAAGACTTCAAAGATATTTGATTTAAAAATGTATTTAAACATAATTGTATATTCAGGTGCTTCCATTTCATTGCTTATGCATTTTTTAATAATGCAAATCCGGGAATCGTATTATAAAAAATGATTTTCAATATTAAACAATTATTTTAAATATCGTCGTTTGTTACAACATAGTAATTCTTTATCGAATAATAAATACGAATTGAGCCCATAATGCCAAGGACTGCGTTGAAATCGCACAAGCCTAATGAGCGAAGTCGTTCGGCCACTCGATAATAGGTCAAAATGGATGTAAAGACTAATTCTACAACCTGACCCAAATTTTGCCAAACAACATCTGATTCCGTTGAAATGATTCCTGATTTGCTTAACGCACGAAAAAAAAACACTTTTAGAGACTCCAATTACGTACACACTTTGTACATGTAGAGTGCTATAGTCCTCGGCTTTTCCATTTCTGTACCAACGCGCACATGAAGGTCTTCTGGCTGCGAATCCCAGAAACTTTTCAATTCACGAAGGAAATGCCGTATTGTACGTAAATATACGTAAATGCTGTCATCACTGATCACATAAAAAAACACAAACGCTTCGGATAACTACGTAGCGAAGATACCAACCGATTTTTAACACCACAAGACGTTTATTTACTGGGTGATATACGAGAAAGAGGTTTCAGGTACGACGAGTTACCACCGAGCAATTTCGTAAAACTAAAAAAACTTGATGTAACTATCCCGTAACCCACATCGAAGGAAAAGATAAAGTACACGGGGAGCCTCGAGTGGTTTCGGCCATTCCCGAATTAAAAAACGTACTGTTTACGAGTACTGCACGTCTCCGATCGTAACTGAAGGATCAATCGAAGAGATCAAACCAAAATCAAATATTTAGGTACTTATAATTAGTAGAAACAAAAATGTAAATTGAAAGGGTCGAATTTCATGTAAATTTCACGTTTACTTTAAATTATTACTACTATATCGTCTTCTACATGTAGCGATGGACACGTGGAAGTATTTAGTTTTCTTTTGACAATGTTTTTGAAACATTATGACAATGACAACATAAGTGCTTAATTATAAATAATCATCGCCAATTATGTTAAATAAAAAGCCTTTATTACGATAACATTAATGTATCATATATGTGTACATTTGTTTTGTATCGTATTTACACATATTCATTTGAAATTCGTATACAGTACACAAAACTTTTTTTGAAATTAAAAAATCGATAAAAAATTTTAATAGCAACAATTTTAAATATTTTTTATAACAAAACAAAATCAATATATATAACTCTAACATCAGAAATAAAAAATTACTACTATTTTTTAAGAATTTGAATGAGATTTTTCACAATTAATACTACATGAATTTTCAGTTTTTAAAATACGTGCATATAAATAGGGTGAATATATTTTGCATGTAGTTGTAATAAAAATGACAACTAATTTGAATATGTAAAATTGAAGGAGATTCGCACATTTTGATAATGAAACGGAATTTGATATTGCAAAAAATTGTATAATTACATTATATTCATCATAATTAATATTTTTGCAAATTGCAAATTTACAAACTGAAATAACTTTTAACAATACATATATTTGCTATAGAAATATGTAAATATACATAGTAAATACGTTATAAATTAATACTGCTTACAATTTAAATGTGTTTGAGTAAGAAATTTAGTTTTCGTATCACAAACAGCTTCACTTATATTATACATAAACACATGTAAATAGAAAATTACTTAAATATAACTTTAACATTAATATTACTTAAATGATTATTTTTTTTATCTATATATGTAATCAGTGAAATTCATTTGATGCATTTAAAATAAATAATAAGAGTGAAATGCTTTGGTGTTTCCAAATTAAATTTGAATATAATTGAAAATACGTTGTAGAAACATAATTGAACAATAGTGAAATTAAGATATTTTATTTTAATTAAAAGTTTTAAAGAATTAAAAAATGTATTATTGAGGCATAGTCTTTATATTCACGTATATAAATCAGAATTTCTTCAATACCGGTATAATCAACTTTTTTTAAATTGAAGGCACAAAGTATTGAAATTTACTTGCAGTAATACCATAATAAATAAAACAAACTCATTAAGTTGAAATTTTTAAAGCAAACGTCTTCATTTTAAAGGATAAACTAATTGATTTCTCAAAAGTTAAAAGAATGCTTTTATCAATTTAAATTTACAACTCTTCATTGATATTATTTAATTTCAGAATGGCAGTTTACAGCGCGCATTTAATGCTGCTCAAATATCCCTCGCCCGCCTAGATAGTATTTATATTTTTTTGAATTTCAATTTTTTACTATTTTTCATCGTGCATGAAACGAAGGAGAAAATGTATCTGGATTGAAACCAATAGATTCAATGTTGAAATTAAAGACAAGTTATATTAAACTGTCTGTAGAGACAAGATCACTTTGCAAACATTTTTCGATAAAATGTTAAAAAATATGCAATAATTAAACGAACGAATCCTAAACTCTCATCCTTCGTTTTCATTTCTTGAGACTCCTGTATAGTATTATTATTTCATCCAATTGACTCTCAATCGATTTCTCCAAGATCACTTAATATCTAAGGAACTCTTTTGTTCATAAATTAAAAATGCTTAGTCAGAATTTCGAAGGCATCTGTGACAATCTTAGCTTCATAATTTTATACTAAAATAAGTTGTATCAATTTTAGAAGTAATAAGCGACGAGTTTCGAACCTGGTGTCGTATAAAATATTACGAGGTCTACGTATACGTGGTCGTATAAAATGACCACGGGTTATTTGTCAAGAGTAGTCTGCGTTAGTATACATTTAAGGGTGTTTCTGTTGCAATCAACGATTTCGGTTCTTTCGAATGGGAAGAGAGACAATAGAAGTCAGTGGCAAAACTTTTTTACAAACTTTACAAAAGTTTTCTTGTAGACACTCACTGAACTCGTTTGTGTGGATAAACGCATGAGACCATCGTGTCAGAAATTACTCTTTACCAAATATTGTATTATTGCTTTTGCCAATTTAAAGCAAACAGTAATTAGGCTGGCAGAAATGCGTGCGCCGCAAGTCTGTTAAATCTAATAATCCATCTATCTATTATTACAAATCGAATTTCGGGGGTTCGACAAAATGAAGATCTTTTTACAAAAGCGTAAAAAAATAATACCGCAAAACAATACTTCTACTTCGTTAGGTCGTAGCGTCCTATTTAAAAAAATCGCCAATTCCATGAAATTGTTCGAGTCATCGCGCCGAGCCGCTATCAGCGAGAAAAGTACAAAAATCGAAGGCTAACGATTACAGTGAGGCGTTACGAACGTAAGATTCGTTTTGCGTGCAATTTAATAATTACGTAGAGCTGGATCTATCGCCAATTATCGAGATTTAAAGGGATATTTTTATTAGAAAGGAAGAAAGCGCATCCCTGCATAATTACAATCTTACGCGAATCATTATATAATCGCAAAGTCTACTTTGAGCATACGATGCGCGTACGTGTGCGTGTATGTATTTTCATATTACTAATGCGTTCGCATCGGATCGGAGAAAATGACGAAGGGGATGGCCAAAGATAGAAAATCTTGTCAAATAAATTAAGAGCCGCAAAAGTTTGAATAAAGAACGCGTAATATTTGCAAAATACGCAGTTGAAGTGAAATTGAACCAAGAGCCAATGGTCGCGCCGCGAAGCAATGCAATTTCGGTGGAGGTTCCTCGTCCACTGCCGTTCCCTGGACGGGGGAGCATCGACGAGAGATCGGCCACGGGAGACGAGTCGCGCGCGCGCGCGTAGCGACGATCTCAAAGCAGGAGCTTGCCTCCGTTGGAGGCGCGTATCTGGGCGACCTGCTCGGGGGTGAGTATGAGCTTGCTGCCATTCGGTAGCGCGAGGGCGTAATGGCTGCCGGTCTCGTTGACGACGACGACGAGCTGCGTACTCTGGGCCACGGCAGTCGGGCCCTGCTTTATCGGCCTTATCGAGACGCCGCCCTCGCTCATGCGCTGCATCAGCTCGGGCGGCAGGGGGCCTTTGCCGAGCTGCGGCCCCGGCGGGCCGATCTTGGCCTCGCTCTCGGGCGCACTCTCCTCCTCCTCGTTCTTCTTCTCCGTGATGATCACCTCGATGTCGTCGTCGCTGTCGCTCAGGACAATGAGGGAGGTCGTCTTCGCGGGCTTAGCCTTAACGGAGCTCGACTGGGTGGCTTTTGCCGTTGGGCTCGACAAGCTCGATGCGATCTGCAATTGTCCACGTACAAACATGATTTAATGATCAATTTAAGCAGAGGACTGCCGCAAGTTCTTCTTCGGTTTGTTTCTACTCTTTAATGTGCCATTGGCCCTCGATCGGGGTTGCTTTGCTGCGAGCAACGTAATCGGTTTTAAATCCGATGCGCGCGTCGAATACTCGAGATGGTCCTGCTCGGGCGTGCGACGAGAGGCCCATCAGTGAAAGGGCTAGGAACACGCGAGCGTCAAGGGGGTGCGAGCCCGCGTGCAGCACTCGTGATTAAGACTCAAGATAAAGATCGTTCGGGCGGATAGAGGGGGAGCCGTAGTTATCGCACGACTGGGGCGGCGCATTGAGCGCCAAAGAGACGACAAATAGTTAAGGCCTAGGAGCAGCTCGCAGCCAGGGGCTGCAACGGGAACAATCCTTTTAAGCGCCAAGGGCAGTCGAGTCGTCTTCCTCGGTCGAAGGGCCTTGCAATAGGCGACTATCGCAAAGGCCCGCATACCTGGCGTCTCGGCGCGATGGACCTCGGCGGGGCCCTTTGCCCGGGCCTGAGGATGTTCGGGGACAGGGGGGTGCTCCTTATCACGGCCCCGTTGGGGTGGGGGAAGTTCTGCGGCGTGGCGTGCAGGGGCATCTTGCCGCCGGCCTGGAAGCCGAAGGGCCCTCTCATCCTGTAGGCTATTTGCCGGGGCGGCCCGAGGTTCGTGGTGTTGATGATCCGAGGCTGGGAGACTACGGCCTGCTGCTGCTGCTGCTGCTGCTCGGCTCGGGTCGCCGTCACGTACTGGACGAAGCTCGGCGCCCCCTGGAGAACTTGCTGCGGCTGCGGCTGCTGCTGGGGCTGGTACACCACTTGGGCAGGGCCCGGCGCTATGAACGCCTGCCGGGCCCCCGTCGCTATCAGCCCCGAGGGACTTTGCACTATGTAGTTCTGCCCGGCGTTCTGGTGCACGTAGTATCCCTGCGTCGGTACGGCTTGCACTTGGTGGAGCGTCTGCGCAACGAATTCATTGTTTTTTTTTTTTTTTTATGTGTGTGCGAATGCGCTCAAGAGGCAGCTCGGAGCTCGGAGCATTTTTAGAAGTAAGAAATGACGAGCTTTTGGTCTTTCGGCTTTGAATTACAACAGAGCACAGATTTGACGTTATCTGTTGGTAGTTATTTTTATTTTTATTTTTTTTTTTTTGCAAAATTTATTTTCAAACAAATAATATTACGCCTTAAGCATTGGGTTAACACTTTAATTGTATAAAATATGGTTGAGAATTATGTTTCTTGATTTCACGAGTACAGTTAAAAACGTTTTGCGTGCAATAATTTTTTACATAGAAGCTTGTTTCATTCGTACTTAGTAGTATTGGGCAATTATTCATTGTTACCCAATATAAAAATAATAACTTTTCTTTTTTTATAACAAAGCGTTTGATTCTTGAGAAAAGCACATGTAGCACAGTACTTACAGTATTAAAAAAAAGTCTTACCTGAGGTACCATTTGTGATACGAAGGCGGTAGGTTGAATGAACTGATTCTGCTGCACAACGGCTGCTGCTGGGGAATTTTGTTGCATAACATAATAATTCGTAACAGGCGCGTGTCCTGCAGTTACAACTACATAATTTGGTTGAACGCAATTAATACTTTGACTCGAAGTCGGGGAATCGTAGATAGGACCTTCGTCCTTGATATCCAGTACTGAATGTAGTTTAGTATCTTGTGATTCATTCTTAACGGGATCTAAAGGCACAGTCGAAGTTGTAGAGACACTTGAAATTGCTACTGTAGCTACTTTGCTATTTCTTACTTTACTAGAAGCGGGTTTTCGAGGCAACTTATTAGGTAATTTTACAGATACTTTAACAGCCTCCGGATTTTTTTTAACTACTTGGGGTTTTAACACTTTGGTATCTTTGATAACTAAAGATTGTTGCTGCTGATCGTCATTATCTTTGTTATTTTGATCAACTTTGATATTTTGTAGCTTCTGTTGGAATGACTTTAATCGTCGACTTGACGCTGCAACAAAAGCAAAAAAAAAAAATTTTCAAACATTTGAATACTGCAATTCGTAAGAGCGATCAGATTTACTCGATAATTTAATTGTTAAGCTATTATTGTGTTTAATAATAAGGATTGCTGAAGCAGAGGTATTCGAGCACAAGGGCAGCAGATTGTATCTTCGAGAAAATCAAGAAATGCCATAAATCTGAAAGGCTGGCTTCGTTTGAAAAGAACTTATCAACGCCGTAGGATGAATCTAAATTGACCAAAGATCAGTTTCCATATACTCACACGGACGTTTACTTTTCCTTTTGCGAGAGCTAGGTAAAATCCAATCTTGGTCTGAGTCCTCCTTTTCCGAATCGTTGCATGAGTCCCTGGCCTTCGCAGGAGTGTCAGGAGCGGATGTATCGACCTGTGCGCTGGGAGACGCATAGATTGCCTCAATGTCGGTCCACCCGTCCAGCTTATCCTCTTCGCTTTCCTCGTCAGAGAACAGCTGCTCTGTGTAGGATGAGACGCCCCTTGCTCGGAGGACTCTTGTCGTTTTATTAACCTCTGTCCCACCGTACAAACGAGAGACAAAGAGAGTCAGTTATTAAGCGAGGTATCGACGAGGCAGCAATGGCAACTTGCGTTGACGCGAGAGCCCAGCGCTAAGCGGGCGATTATAATAGGGGCCGCTTAAAGGGGTAAGGCCATTATCCGTACCGTCGGTATTCTCCTCGGCGCTGTCGTCGTCCTCGAGGTCGTCTTCGAGGGGCTCGTCGCCGGCGCGCTGGCTCTCGTCCTCGCCTCCGGGCGCTTTCGCTTCGCTCGCGTTTGCCTCGTGGCCGAGGTCTGGCCTATGGACCTCGGCTTTGCCGGGGCCTCGGCCCTTCCCCGGGGCCCCTCGGCCCTCCCGAGCCCTTGAGACTCTCGGGGCCGGCGCTTCAGCAGAATCTGCAGGTGCAGATCCCGCGACCTCTTCTGCGCGAAGCTCTCGAGGGCTAGCTGGGGATGGGGCAGGGTGCGGTAGCGCCGGTGAACGATCCGGGCCGTGGATGTGGTGCGACCAACCCTGCGAGCCGACGAGCCAACGGTTAGAGCCGTCCTCGGCTTCTTCCTCCTCGTCCGCCACGCTACAACACATTTATAAAACGCACAGTTACCCTGGCGGCTGCTGATTATGCGGTACGTGTTCTGGATTATTGATACTGGGAAACTGTCGATATGCGATGTGCGGGAGATATGTAAGAGAGTAGTATGACGGTTGCTCCGGAGTGTGAGGATGTGCGGGGTCGATTTACCCAATGCAGAGCAGAATAAGTGGTCGATATCGCCAATGCAATTGTTACTATTTTTTTTATCCTTTTTTATTGCATCTGCTTTCTTATCGATCGGGGAAATAATTATCTACAAAGCCGATTCGCATTTATCCTAGACGTATCACTGATTTTTAATCCTTCGAACGAATTTAGTTACTCACTCGTTCATTATTATTAATCAACGTAAAAAACTTTTCCGACTGTATTTAAGCGTCAGTCTCTTCACTTACTCCGAAGACCCCAGTTCACATCCTGATAACGATTTCGCAAATATATTTTAATAATTACTTGCTACACCTTAACTCTTTAATTACACTTTAAATTACATTGACGGGAAAAATTTTTAAATCAACTACTTTTATGCATTTGCAATATCTTTAATTCTGCTCATCTCATCGTTTAATTATTTTCTCTTACATATTTCTACACTTCGGCATATTTTTTTTTTACTGCTTTTCACAGTTGCTTGACTTACAGAACACAACAAACATAATTTACGCCAGGGTACTCTTTGAATTCCATATATAAGGAGAAAAATTGGACTTTGGAAATTATTCATACCACAAATTCATCACTATTAATAATATTTTATCATCGTAAAAGAAATATATCAATTATATATATATATAATGAATGAAATTTATTTTAATGCTTTTCTTAGTTATAATAGTAATTACAATTACAAAATTACTAAATTATGATGAATAACAATATATAACTTGTAACTTTGAAATTTATACTTAAGTATGTGGGATGTAGTAACACTTTAATTTATACGTCAAGTGTAAATTAACTTTTTAATACAAGAATTTTCACAAAATTTAAAAAGAAAGAGCAATTTACATTTCAATATGTACAAGTTGATATGATCTCACAAAAGAAAATAATAGTAATGTATAAATAAATAATAGAATGTAAGTAAGACATTGGCAACATTTGTATGTATTTGACAATACACATACACGTAATTAATATTTGTAATTTATAAAGTCCTTTCTCCTAAGTGAATTTTTACTACAGTGATATTTATACATATTACTCAAATAAAAAAAATACATCACTTGCTTAAGATTAATGCTTTAAGCACTCCTCGTAAATACAATAAGTAAAATTCACTTTTTTATATTTAGGAATTCAAAGAGCGATTCGTCTCGTGCCGTTTATATTGACGACATTTCGTATTATTATTACGAGTGCAGACACAGGTCACATTTTATACATTAAATAAGACAATTTAGATTGTTTAATGTTTTAGAAAAGTGCAAAATCATACCATCCTCTACAAAGTCAATTAAAAATTTGAAAAAACTTACTCGTACAGTAACTTTAACTTTATACTAAAATCAAATGAAGTTGAAAATTTTATAGTTAAGATTAAAATTTTCGATCAAAATTTTTCAATTTTTTTCTAAAGTGAATGTTAAGATGAATTGAAGTTAATGTAATTAATAAAAGTAATATAACAACAGATAATATAATAAAAAAATAATTACGACAATAGCTTTTTAAAAGAATATAAAAATATAATTGAGATTTTATCATTCACTTATTGTTTTTGTTTATAAAAGTACAATATGCATATTATTTAGAAATTACAATAAAAATTGGAAATAACGTAATTTTAGTTATTAAAATATGAGTATTTTTTTGTTTTTAAATGCTTTAACTAGTCTGAATAATTCCATACATTATAAGACAATTTTCTGGTTGTTAATTTTGCACTTTACAAACGCGAAAGATTTAAAAGGCTACATTGTATCAATTGATTATGTAAGATTATATAAAAGAATACATATAAAATTATTCTATACCCATGCCTGCGAGAGACGATAAAAGAGGACTGTGGTTTTGACGGGTTGTAGGATCAGCGTTTAAAGGATATAGACAAATATAATGCAATAAGATACATGCAAATCGTTGACTACGAATTACGAATCAAAGTCCTAGATTTTTCTAAACATATACATATCAAACTAAATAATAAATCTAAATGGATTCAAAAATAAAATAATAGTAAGGTTCAATTGTTGTCGTTATTTGTCCATATCCTTTTTCGAGAATAAAGATAAAATTTATCAGTTACATTAAAAAAAAAAAAATAGAAAATAGTTAATAATAAATATAATATTGGTTAATATGATGATGGAAGGAGTACCACATATTCTCTGTACTTATACTATTTATTAAAATAGATTTTTAAATTATAGTATTTGGTATTATTACTGAAAAAAGCAAAATTATATATTAGCTTTAGAAGCTGTTTTATTTTATTTTAGAATCATTATTAACAATTTTATGGTCTGAAATACTTTAATTAAAATGTAGTAAGACAAACATTTCGATAAATTTAAAATGCATTTCCATATAGAAATTACTCGTCAACATTAATGATAATAAAAATTTTTCATTAAATAAAAAAAAGAACTTCATTATAAATATAAGCTAATAAAAATTTGTAAATGAATTAAAAAAAAATAATTACCCATTCTCAAAGTTGTTCCATTCTCTCTGCAATTTATTTCGTGCTTTTTTGGTCGATTCTTTCAAAATACTTTCAACTTTTTCTAATGATTCGAATAATACTTTCATTCTTTTTAAAAGTTTTTCTTCACATGCTGGTCGAGTAAAATTCTAAAAATAAGAAATTTCGAAAATATCATTTTAAAACAGTGACAAATTTTAGCTTATAAAATATTGTTGAAAGTTTATATTTATACAATACTGACCTCTTTTGTACCCTTAACACCAGGAGTTGTTTTATCAGATTGAATTAATATAATCAAATCATTAAGGCTATCAATACTATCAGATACGAGCTGGAAATTCGAAATACTTAAATCATTTATCAACTGTTCAAAATTATCTACTTTCCACTCCTCTTTATTGAAGTGTCCTTCTGAATTATCCACCTTTAAAAATAAAATTTTGTAAATATCCATGTACCTGCTGTATCTATTTATTATATTTTTATATTCTATAGATTACAAAAACGTACATCCATCTCAGGTGAAGAAACTCTGCACAAACGATCCCTTATATCAATAGATGATAATTCTTCGCTTTCGCACACATCTAATAAACTTTCGACATCATCAAGCTCTGATTTAGTATCTGAAATGTGTTTGATTCGTGCACTTCGTCTCGTTTTAGAATTATTAAGTGCTAAATCATAAATTTCATTATTATCAGAATTAGTAAGACTCGCCCTTATAGTTTGTTTTTTTATATTTGCCCACTTATCTAAACTCAAATCGTCATTCAAAAAATCGTTATCGGAAGATGTATCATGTTTTTTATTCTCGGACAATTTTTCATCATCAGATTTTGAAATATTTACATCTTTCGCTAAAAATAATTTTACATCTACATCTCCAATCTTTTCATTGATCTTCGAAGCATTTATAGAGCTCATTTCTTCGAGTTTTTCATCATCCGTTTTAGAACTTTTTGAGAGATCGTCTACTGTCAAAAAATTACTATCCTTCATGACGGTATCCTCCGTTTTTAGAAATGATTTCAAGCATTTACTTAATTCATCTGCGACTATTACTCCCTTCAAAAAATACACATACATACATTCATATTTTAATTATAATAAATTTAAGTACAACGATAGATGTATTAATGATTTTTTTTAATTTTAAATAAACGAAATTAGCAAATTATCTTTCTCGAGATAAAAAAATAGACTGATGTAGCTATGAATATAGAATACGTTGTAATTTATAAATAAATTTTCTATTAATGTTATTATCAAAACAAGTCATGAAAAATTCAAAGGTATTAAAATAAAAACTCACCTCTGCTTTCTTATTAACAGTTTCTTCAATCTCAGGCTTCAAGTTATTTATTACTTCGTTTTCAGTTTTAATTTTATACGAATCGTTTTCATATTTAACACTTTCACTGGGATCATCAATAATTACTTTTTGAATATCTTTATCACAAAATTTTATCGATTGACTCCCTTTTGAAGCTTTAGACGAGCTTCGAGATCCGTTTCTGCAATGGCTATCAACGGAATTAGAATTTGAATCGATCGTATTGTTAACAGCGGAGGATTGGTCGGATTTCCTTTTATCTCTCTTCTTGTGTGGTAGGGAACCATTACTCCAACGCGATTTCCGTCTCTTTTTTTTTGATACAATTCGTCGCACTACTTTAACTGTCTCCTTTACTGATACTTGTTCTTTTGTATTCACTTCCTTAACCGGCGGCTAACATATAAATTATATTTTTTTTTTATTGAATTGAATTCTGGCGTAAATCAAGTTTGTAAACATATAGTAAGAGGACCTAAAATATTAATTTCATAATCGTATAAATAAAATTTAGTATTTTACCTTAACTGTCGATAATACTTTATTATCTAAACAATGTCGATATATTCTTAAATCGCTATGTAAAAATTGCGGAAAGTATATATATCGAGCTCCATATCTATCGATTCCTAGCATTGTTTCGAACTGACTTTCTAATGGCTGCTTGGATAATTCATCTTGAATAGTTTTCCTCGAATGCTTAATTTAATAATAAAAAAAAATATCGAAATAAATTACTAATTTGTTAATATTATAAAATGCTCACTAATAATAATTTTCAAATACTTACAGTAGCAGTATCACAAACTGTTTTTAGTAACCAAACTCTTTGTCTAAAACTAAAATCTTGAAAATCTTTCCCCTCGATTTCATTAACATTGGGAAATAATTTCCAAAACTCGGGCTCTACTCCAAGAGTATCAAAAACCTGTATGATTTAATGAATGGTATTATACTGTTCATACTAGATTAAATATTTAATTTACCTTTACAGAATCTTGACGCTTTGCTTGATATATTTTAAACCAACTTTTCAGCTTGTATAATAATATATTGGTCCAGAACTCATAAGGCATTGGAGGCACTTTATGTAGCTTGGTTTTTGTGGTTGAAGGTGAACTGAAAATATATTTGCCTAAATATTGTAATGTTCATAATAACTATTTAATTGAATACGGGGCTTGGAAAATTAGTGTTATGTTTTGTAAATAAATTAAGTTTTTATTGCAATAAATTGTATTCCAAATTATTTTCTCAACAATAATGATTAAAATCACCTTATATTATTAATATTTAAATTACAGCATGAAACTACCTTAACAAACATGTCATTATATGAGCCAATTGTTTGGATGCTTTTGGCATTAAAAGCATTCGTTCTACTTCGTACATCGACAGGTGAGAAATATTTAGCGCTTCTTTGGTAAGTTGAAGAAAATGGTAAATTTGTGGTATCTATAATTAACATTCAAAATTTTTATTTATAAATAAAAGTAAACAAGTGCTAAAGTTATTAATATACGATAATGATTATCAAATTCATTGTATCTACCTCCCACATTGTTTCCATTTCACCTCTAAGGTTTTCCGGAAGAATTCTATCTTTTTCCCAGTCGAATATAGTCTTTTCTTCCGTTCCAAATTTTCTTTTTCGATTTTTTTTTGACATTTTTGCTGTAACATTAATGTATTTATTACTTGATTATTATTTGATTATTATAAAAACTTGTAGATTATATTCTTTAATATTGAAAAATTGAAAAATTTTTTTAAAGCTAATAGAATTAATTTACATTTAATATTGACTAATTATGAATGGGTAGAAAAAATCGTTTTTTTTTTACTGAAACAATTATAATTAAGCATATTTTTTTCCTGAAAATTAACATACTCATTCAATTAAATAAAATTGTTGTATTAAAATATGTATGTATATCTACTTATGTATACATATTAATTACACGATCGATTTTATTTCAAATAATGTAATATAGTTATAAAGCTGCATATGAAATGAAAAGTAATTGTTTATAATTTATCGACGCAATAACAATTTTGACACTTGGCCATAATCCTTAGATGATTTTCATTATAAATTTTAACGATAAATTTACACCCATCAAAAGAGAACCAATTTGATTTTTTCTTTACAATAAAGGGCACTATAATTGATTGTTGATAATAAATATCTCCAAAGCCATTCAGATGCTAGGATAAGTATTTTCAAAATTACATCTATTTTATAAAACGAATCAATCGCAGACAGCTAAGATATTAAAATTAAAAAATCGTAGCGAGATTTTTCTGTCCTGTTTTGTTCGCACTCCACGTTCATCCGATAAAGGCCACATTATGATGAATCCCCACTCACTCGTTAGATAGGGTACTTACGTTCGGGTAGTAATGACTGACGTGCTAAAGCTCCAATCGTCACATCGACGTACAGCGACGAAATTTATTTAGGAATAAGGATTGAATGTCTATGGATACGATAGGAAAAATATTGTATAAGCTGTTAAAAAAAGGGTCACGATTCTACTTATGGAGAGGTGATATGCAGATGTATTCGCGAGTATAGCACCTCCCGTAATATGATGAAGTACGCGCCCTTACGCAAACGAAGTCATACATATATGATGAAGTTTCGAACGTTGACATTCAACGATTTTTGAAAAATTGAAAAGTACTAAAAATTAAAAAAAAATGCAATCATGTTCGTTTTAAAGTAAATAAATAAACAATCATCCCCTCATAAAATCATTCCTACTTTAGGGTATGAGTAATTACGATTCAATAATTTTTAAAATTAATTAAAATTAATAAAAATTAAAAATATTAATATTTTTAAAAATTCATAATTATTGAAAATTTTATAAAACATTTATTTGAAATTTTCGAGCATTGCGGCAATTGTATCATTAAGTTTTATAAATTAAATAATATTCATAACTATGGCCAAATCGGTATTTTCGTACATGAATTCAAAATTTCACACAAAATGTTAATATAGCAAAAACCTTTATGCAACAATAACTATTTACACAAAATCACCCTCGCAAGATCAGTCAAAGATCAGATATTATACATGAATCATTAAAAAAAAACTATTAAAAAATAAGGACTCACAACCATAAATATTTAATGAGAGCAGCTGAATATTATTATAAACAAATTATTAAAATTTCAGAAAAATCTGAAAAATTCTTTTATTCCAATGATATATTTTCATTAAGCGTTTAATACGTAAAATACAAAAGTAATCTGTTTACATATGATGAAACAATTTCAAGGTTGCATAATGTTTTGAAAAATTTAATAATAAATATAAAATTCAAGGACAAGCCAATAATGGATCTTTATAAAGACAATCAATTATTCTTATTAATATTGGCCTATTCTTGTGAAAACTGTCTTTAAGCCAATGATGAACCTTTTCATGTCGAGTTTAATTTTCTCAATTGTTCACTATGTTTTTAGATTAAAGTGTGTTAAAAAATTTAACGTTTACAAGTAGAGCTACTGTTTTAATATTTTTTATAAATTCGATCATGCAGTAAATAAGCAATATAAAGTCATTTTATTGATTCGGAACAAACTATAAATACAATTCAAAAGATTTAAAATCAATTTTACTTAAATTTTAACTAAACTGCGCCTCCTGTAATGATATAAAGTAATATTTGGAACATTTTTAAATTTTATAATGAACATGTGATTATAAGATATAAGATAAAATTAATAATCTATTCGTATTGTTTTTACGAAAATGAGAAATAATGTCTTTTATGACTAATGTATTGTTCAAAGTCTTACCCACCCATCAATGAATAACAAGGTAAATATAAAATTTGTAGCTCAAATTAAACTTATTATATATTTTACATTAGATTTTAAAGTAATTAATTGAAGAATTTTCCAATTAGATCAACTAATACGCGACTATTTATCAAAAGCAATATTAAATAAATTTTTTGCATTTAGAAGTACTAGTTACATAGTACTAGTTTCTTTATAAATTTTATTATGTCGATAATCAAAACATCGTATAAAAGCAAAAAATGTAGTTAGAATTAGAATACTAAGAAAAATAAGTTAGATTTCAAAAGTATTTGTGACAAAAAAAAGTGCTAATACTTTCTCTTCTGTTCAAAAATAATGAGTAGCGTATTTTTATACACCTGCTAACTCAATAATAATTTCATATTATTATGCATTAATAACAATGATACCTAAATAATTAATATCAAGAATCTTATATAAAATAGAAGTGTGTGTGTGCGCGCGCGCGCATGTTTTTGTATGATAATGGAAATCATAGTTAATTGCGTTTCTATAAAATGGTGTATGGTAAATAATTGAATAATGAATCATTTCTATTAACAATGCTTTAATAAGATAAATCATAAATATGCGGTGTGTTTATATAGTGAAGGGGTGAATATCCTTTAATAATTGGCGTTAGAGGCTTTTTCAATAGAGACTTGAGGGCTTATCTATGTCAATCTTGATGAGTTTACGACACTATGCCATCAAGAACAATATCCGCCAGCGTAGAAATATTAGCTAGGCTTCAGGAACGAATGGGATCGTGGATGAAAATTTTGCCAGGCGTAAACGAGCTCCATTAGAAATTAATAATAATTTTCACTCTTCGGGAGTCGTAATTTAATATGAACATGTGCGGTTGAACTTGGATCCCTTTAAGCCCGCGTTTGCAGCGTCTCGAGATATCAGTCAAATGGGACTCAACGCGACTATACGTTGCAGAATATGTTACAACACTATACATACGTTTGTGCAAATCATTTTCAATAAAATGGTAAAAAATTTTTCTAACGAGCGTTCGATACGAATTATCTTCTTGTCCACGAGAAAAGATAATTTTTAATTAAGTTGTGCAATCAAATTTTTTCTGTAATGTGACAGGTTTTATACATTGTATTAATCTTAACGACGAATGCCTCTACAGAGAATGTAAAAATCCAATAAAAAAGTACAATGGCGGTGCTTAATTACAGCCCAATAGAATACATCATTCATATAAAAGACCAAAGTGAGTCTTCTGCGCATCGTAGTTGTCGCCACTTTACCGCATGTATGTTAGAATAGATTCGAATCTACCATAGTGAAAATTTTACATAGCCTCATTATCATTTTCTTTTTTGTCAGTTCTGCACCGAAGCGTGTGGGGTGTTTTTTGTCCACTTCTATTTCATGCGTGGCGCTCGAACGTTATTGTTACTTTTTTTAATGTAATAATTCGAACGATAGAAAAATATCTTATTCAATCTTGCGCGAAGGGCAGGAATAATTCAATAAATTTAACATTATGTAAGTCACGGTATTGTAAATTTATTAATTTAATTTTGTTTCAATACGAGCTCCTGAGAGAAAAACATTCTATATAAAATTTTTAAAAGTTTTTTTTATGTTATTATAAATACACAATTAAGTTTGTTTCGTACAGATTTTAAAATTTCCTTAAACTTACCAACTACCACATATCATTTTTCCCTTTCAATTATATATTTTTAAAACTGAATAATAATAGTTGAATATATTTTTTTGGAGTACCGCGCAATCGGAATGCGATTCCGACAATACGAATTGCATATTAAATGCATAATACATATCGAAAAATGAAGGATTGGGAAATTAAATAATGTTCTAAAAGTCGAAGTAACTCTCGGTTTCAGAATAATGCAATCAATCAAATAAAATTCCACCAGCGTTTTATCTATAAACAAATACATGTTATCTGCAGTTGCCAAATTTGTCTTACGTGTGTTTTGGAAAAGAACAATTAAGTGCATAATCGTAACATACAAGTATTGAATTTCAACAAATTTATGTCTAAGCCGATTTAACTTAGCTAAGGGTCTACATCAAATTTAAACTATCCGTTATTGGGGTTGTTGAGAAATTGGAGTTAAATTGTAATTTTTATTTTCAATAATAAAAACGACTTTGTTAAATAAGATTATTACATATATGAGGATTCGCTTAGATTTTTTTATTATAGCAAAGATCTTTGAACATTTTAACACGTCTTCAGGTTCGTATATCCAGAGAAAATTTATGTATTTTTGAATTTTCATAAAATTGTACAAAAATAGTTGGCTATACTTTTATTTTAATAACATTATTTTTTTAATAATATGGTTTGTAGTTTTAATATTGTGGCTCCTATATTATTAAAGGCAACCGATGAATAAATTACGTTTATTTGATAGACATTTTCTTCTTTTGAGATGTTATAAATTGCCATGGGATTTAGTTGACAAATACTGTTCTTATTTTAAAACAATAAGAAAAATTACTAACTTTTGTATGCTTAAAAATTTCTTGTTGAGATGCATAAAAGACAACTAAAAATCAATACGCCACTAGAATGTGAATTATATCCATTGCATGTACGTACTTATAAAACATATGCCAATTTATAAGATGTATGACCAATCGACAAAACTTATTTTTTCTTTGCATTAGATTTTTCTCGTGTAAACTTTTTACACATGTGTATTCTAACAAAGTACAGTTTTATATATAAACATTAAATAATATTTCGCTTCCGTATATTGAATCTACTTTTAATTAAATTTTCTATACTTCTTAATATATGTTGATACGATTTGTATTAAGGAGATATATCGATTATAAAATTGACATATTAGAGTAAATTGTATCGCTGTATCCTTTGCAAAATCTTCAACAAATATTTATCTATTCAATTATATATATATTTATCTTGAGCTATCATTATTGTCAAAATATAGAAAATCCAATAAATAACGAATTTTTATTTCTAACTGCGTATCCATTGTCATTATTTCCTTATTTATATTAGCAAGTTTGCTTTGTAATTATTTTAAATATAAATTTATAACGTGCACAATAAAAAATGACTATCAACATTACTATTGGATTTTTACTCAATTAAGGCCCATTAAAGATGGAAATATAACCCCCACGCCCATTAGTCTTTTAATTAGCACTAATTATGCACCTTCGCCACTTCGATTTTTTAATGCAATTTTACATAAAGGAAAATAGAAGGCAGAAGAAAAAACAATAGGCTCCACGTGTTCCGCGTGTTCAGTTGGTACCTTACAGTACCAAAGCAGCTCTCAAAGTAGCATTTGATAAGGTGAGGATTTTTATTTTACTTCTTCGACGAAGGAGGGAATCTTGAGGGCATCAGGCTTTACTATGAAGGACGAGCCAAGTTGGAGACCCTGGCGGACGAAGATGCCTTACGGCGATGTATCGCGGTTGCGAAATTTCTACGGGAACGAGCCGGACATTCGCACGCGGTCTAATGGCTTTCCAGTGCGTAGGCGCGCGGTCGGCTTCAATTATGAGGAATTGCAGGTCGGCGATTTAAATCTTGCGGCCATTCGCCAGATTAAGGTACGTTGTGCTTTTTTAAGAAGTAAGTAGTTCTGCTTTTGGGCCGGGCCTTACAGGGAAATTTATTGGTTTCTATGCTACTTATTGTTTCGTAAGTATTCACACAATCAACACTGCCTCGCATTATTGATTAGAATAGCAAGTATTTTGAAAAAAAAAAAAAAAGAAATTTATTCATGCGATTGAAAAGATACTAAAAAGGTGACAACAATTTTACCGAGTTTTTAAAGGAATTATTTCATTTTAAATATATTCACACCTGCTTTTAATGGAGAAAATTCGACTTGGTTCTTTCAAATTCTATCGAAGAAAAAAAATTTAATTGACTCATAAAATTCTGACATATTATTTTGTCAAACGTGTTCTCATCTCACGCATTTTTTGATTCGACGAGACAAATTTTTCTATATAAAAAAAAGATTGATTCTCTAAAAAATTTATTCATAAATTTATTATCGATAAATTAAGAAATACAGTTAAAAATTCGATAGAAGAATATTTGCATATTAAATATAGAATTCACCATGGGATCCATACATGTACAATGGCTTAACATCGATAAACCTAACACCGCAACTACATAAACAGTAAGATATATTTAATATCTGTAATTAAGTGTATAATTAAGTGTGGAAAGATTTTAAAAAAAATTCACCACTTTATATAAACATAGACTCGGTAAAAAAGAATCCAAAAATACATTATCATCTGTAAAATTAGATATATGCACTACATTTACCGAGTATTGTTACCACTGTACAATTCACGGATTGAAGTATATTGGAGATAAATCATTACCTAATTTTGAAAGGTAGTATTATAATTTGAATTTCAACATTTGGTTCAGATACAAAATATAAATTAATGTGGTTCATTTTTAGAATTTTTTGGATATTTTCATTTCTAATGGCTATATTTGGAGCAGCTTACTTTATCTGGCATCTCTATACTAAATACTTATTAGCCCCCATAATTATATCTCGTAGTTCCGAGTCTGTTTCTATCGATCAATTTCCATTTCCAGCACTCACAGTTTGTAATATGAACAATGCCAAGAAATCAGTGGCTCAGAAAATAATAAAAGGGTTTGTTTTTTCGTAATTTTTTACCTAATTTGTACAATGAAATTTTTTTTCGAATACTATAAAAATGTTGATAATTAATTCAGTTCCGATAAATAATATCTTATCGTATATTAATTTTTAAGATAATTTTAATAATTTAAAATCTGTCATTTTATTAAAAATGCTTCCAAACATTGATTATATTAAACATATTCAATTTTCAGAAATAATTCACTGCACAAGTTTTTGCTTGAAGATATTTGCAATTTTAAAACTAATTTAACCTATGTCCAAAATGAAGTTACTGAAGAATCAGGCGAGTGGGAAAACGTTTACCGATTCTTATTAAACGTAAGTTATTGCCCATTAACTGTTAGATTTTACGGAACCTGTAACTTGAAATTTGATTTCTTAAAAATATTAAATATCTTAAAAATTGAACCCAAAAATCCTATTTGATTTCTATTTTATTTTATGCAACAAACATTTAGATGACAAAGATTTAAAATTAGCATAAAAAATGTTAAGGAAATTAAATAAAAGTCGATATTTAAATTTGCTCATTAAAATGATATCCGACGATAACTATAAATTCACAGTGTATAAATTTAGGTATCCCAAGACTGTTCTCAAATGCTTCATCATTGTCAATGGCACGGGAACGTTACAAATTGCTCAGAAATTTTCAATCCCGTTTTAACAGATGAAGGCTTGTGCTGTAAATTCAATTCGGTTCCTCGTTTACTATATGATCCGTAAGTAAATAAAGAATATTAAAAATGTTGTCAGTTGTGTTAATTGTATCATTAAAACTGTTACAAAGTAATATTTGGTATGATTACTAGCTGCATAGCAGAATTTTATACCCCTCAAATTATTTTTGACATTCTGAATATTTCGTTGAATTATGGTTTCTACTAATAATTATATCATACCTCATAAAAAAAGGAAAAAAAAAAATTCTGAAATTATGAAATTTCGATTTTATGAGGTTTCCGAATAATTGGTTAAAAGTCTCCCTCTTTCCCTTAATGTGCTCGGTTGAAAATTAAAAATAATAAATATACGGAGTGTACGAGGGTAGAGTCTATTTTCATAATAAGTATCTCACTTTGCATACTCTTATCAATGCTTTCAGGAGGAGTTGGGATAAACTGCGTATATCGTATGCATCTGAAAAACGCATCGATTGGACTCCCGAGTACAAATTTAGCAAAAGCGATCCAGCAACTGCTATACCTTGGCGAGCTTATGGTAGCGGGGCTAGTTATGGATTGACATTAGCACTCGACGTCAATGCTGATGAATATTATTGCTCGTCGACAGCGAGCGTGGGGTTTAAGGTTTTTCAATCATTCCTACTTAATACGATAACCATTAATTTGGTTTGAAAATAGGGAAGTTCTTTTAACAAAGGAACATTGACACGTCCCACTTTGCACTTTCAGCAAAATTTCAAATTTAAACTCATTAAGCGTATAGATAAACTAAAAACGAGCTTCTTATATCAATGAAAAGACCCTCAAAATTAAAAAAATTTAAGGATTTTAAAGCCTGCAGAAGTAATTGATTAAGTTTATTAGCGTCAAGCTAACAAGCTAAACGAAAAGATAATTTTTGAAGGATAAGGTTAGAAAGGGTGAGGTTATTGATCCTTGAGGTGAATAAATTTTCCGTAATTAATCGCTGCTTAATAATTGCCTTCATCAAAAATGATTTAGAAGTTAACGCTTTGAGCTTTTAAAAAATTATGCATGGTAATGGGCGATGAGAGTACGACCAACTAATAACTACGTAAAATAAATCCGCCTTTTTTTCTCTCTAATGAGCTTGTGATATTTTTTATTCTGAACATTAAGAAAAATTTTACATACGGCGGTAAACAGATGCTGCTTCACAGTCCGGTGGAAAGTCCACAAATTAATGATTTCGGCTTCACGTTGTCACCGGGCAAAGAGACGCGGGTAATTATAACGCCTCACATAACTGATGCTGATAAATCAATTATGAAAATACCACCAAAAAAACGACGCTGTTTTTTTCTTAACGAGAAGAAATTACGCTACTATAGAACCTACACGCAACGAAATTGTCTTCTTGAGTGCGAAGCAAATTTCACACTTGAATATTGCAATTGTATGCAGTATTATATGCCCGGTAATTCAAAGACTATTATTCATTATTAGAAATAATATTAAATAGTTATTGATATTGAATTTTTGTTAATAATTCGCATGATAATAATTTTAATCGACAAATATAAGTTAAGATAGTAATTATACTGTATATTCTAATTCGATTACTAGTTATGTTATTGCATTTCATTTGCAGAAATATATTTTATTATTTAAGGGATAATTGTAAAGTTTGTTAATTTGTAATAAAAAATAAAATTAATATATACTGCTTTAAAGAAATTAAATAACTCCAAGTGCAAAGGCAATTTTTTTTTTTTTAAAAAAGTATTTAATCTTTTTCTCTGATATAATTATTGTATTTTACACATTGTGTGATAATAAAGTAGACGAAGTAAGCTGACAATTGTTTTAGTTTCAAATGATACAAGAATTTGTGGGAAGAATGATGATGAATGTGCAATCAATGCTAAAAAATTCATGAAGAATAAGTTATATGAAGAAGACGAGGCTAAAGCTTTTAATTTTACAGAAGCGTGAGTTTCCTGTTTTTTTTTTTTATCTAACTAAATTTAAAAAAATATATTGAAAATAATAAAACCTAAGTAACATATTTTAATATATGGAAGCCTTTTAATTAATTTTACATAAAAAAGTTTGGTTTTAAGTTATAATTAAAAATTTGTTATACAAACACTTATTTAATGAAAGTGCGAAAGAAGAATTTTTAATCGTCTCCATTAATGTATCAAATTTTGCGTTTCAGACCCAGTTGTAAATGCTATCCCGGTTGTAATGAAATCAATTATAGCACAGAAATTTCACAAAGCATGTTATTAGGTACATTTGAAATTCCAGAAGAGTACTCTAAATATGATACTGCATACTTTGAGTAAGTTTTTCTAAAAGAACTATATAAAAGCAAAAATCAGTGTAATACATAATATTCACCTAAGTATATTAAACAATCAATTGTATTGTTTATTTTAGAAAAAATATAGCAGTGGTGCACATTTTCTTTATTGATGATTCATATGTAAAATATACAAAAAGTGAACTCTATGGATTTGCTGAATTACTATGTAAGTAGTTTATCTAAACGAACTATCTATCAAAAAGTTATTGAATTCTATATAAAAAAAAATATATTACTTTATTTAAAAGCAAATACTGGAGGACTGCTAGGTCTATTTATGGGTTTTAGCTTACTGTCAGTGATTGAAATACTTTACTATTTTAGTATACGACTTTGGTGGCGTATCTTAAAAAATAAAAAAATAACTAACGATAAAAAGAAATTTATTGTGCAACCACTTAATAAGTATGACAATATATATCCCTTTATAAAATGAATATTAACTATGGATGAAAAATAAATGGTAAAATAATAAAATGTTCGTTTAAATTACATGGTCGTACAAGTATAAAATTAAAGCTTATTTATCTTTTAAAGTTACTCTTTGATCATGAAGTAATAGGTTATAATTGTTGTACAAAACAAATACGTGACATAGCCGAGCATATGTAAATACGTATGCACGCTGCATTTGTGCACGTATGCGCGAATGTGTGTGTGTGTTGCGTGCGTGCGTGTATTTTTTTGTGTAATGTAATATTAAAAATAAAAAACTTACTTTTAAAAACAGCTACTTTCTTTTTACATAACTATGTTAATCTTACTATTGAAACTATGAATTATTAAAAATACAACAGAAGTTAACGATGGTTAAAGTTGGAAAGACTGGCGCTTCAACGGAGGATAATTAAAATTTATTTCTGTCTTAGCCAATGAGTTCCTTGTGAGTGTTCAAAAAAGTATTTGAAACAAAAGAGTAAGCTAAAAGGCAGCCATTTCCACCAGCAACGAATGTATATTTAAGTATAAAAATAAATATCGGCAAGTGTTATATTATCCCTGCGGTTATCACACTTACCGTCGTAAAGAAAGCAGCACAATCCAAATAGGAGACACGTTATTCCTTAGAAGTTATAAGGCGACATAATAATGCGGTAGCTTGAAAAAGAAAACTGGGCTTTTTCAAATTACATCACTCGATTATCGTCGCTACGGTGGTCTGTCGCACGTTGGCCTCCATCGATGCCGCCATGTCAATATATCCTACCAAGTACGATAAATACTATAAGTGTGTGTGCGTTGCGCGTATGGACATTGTGTAAGCATACGCTTGTGTATTGTCGGCTTTGCCTTTACTTCCTAAGCAGCGCCGCGACGTGACGCTGCAGTCAACCGTAATAGCCTTTTTTCCACGTATTTGCATTGTTATTCGCACAAAAATTTATAGCCGAATGCTATTTAACGACGGTTATCAAATTCAGAGTATGGCCATCTTACTTTGTACCATTTTCAAACACTATTATTTTATACGGCTTTGCTTTTATTTATATATATATATATATATACATGCACACACGCGCGCAAACACAGGCGCACAAACACGACACATGCATTCGTGCATATAGATAGGTAAATTTGTTTTTGATGTGTACATCTAGAGTTTCTTTGGAAAAATATCATTTTTTAAGCAAATCATACAAATGCTATGACATTGACATGTTTCCTTAATATTTAACAATTTTTATAAAAATTTCAGAGCTAATGTCGTTCGGTTTAAACAACAAGATTTTAAATTAACCTTTTTGTAATAAATAAATACAAGAAATTAGCTTTGTCAAACTTGATTACTTATTAAAATAAAATAATAATTTGACAGCTTTTTATTAAATTAGTATAAATTATCTGTCATGTCTGTCTTCATTCAAAGTAAAAAACAATTTTCATAGAAGATATATCTATTTGCATACAAGGATTTAGAGTAAACTATAGAAGTATAGACTAAAGATTAAGGAATCTACCCGTAATTTATTACATACATATATATATATGTGTGTGTGTGTGTGTATATTTATGTATGCGTGCGCGCGCAAGCGATTGCGCTCAATATTCCTATATATTTGCAAGTACTCACCTCCATATCCTCCGTTACATTAACTATTATTCTGCTTTAATTTTGTTCGCTGATAATGATTCCAACAAAGATGCCTTGAAAACTATCAAATACTTAATAAATGCATTTCAATACTTTTTTTAGCTTTAGTAAATAAAAAGTAATAATTATATTGGAAGTTAATGTTCTCCTTTGCATACATAAAAACTGACTTATGACATTATTTGTACTACACTATTAACAGAGCCTTTTAAAAATACTCTATCATTTTTAATAGCATCTTTTTTATATAATCATATAAAACTTATAAAATATTATTTTATTACACAATTTGGAATAAGAGTAATTATTTAATATAGATCATTCATATATTTTTTTGATTAACTTATACATATTTTGTGTATGCATTCAACCATTTAATTAAATATTTATTAATTTAGAGCCTATAAAAAAACTGTCTAATAAAACTGATTATTCAATTAATATATAATATATAAATTATAAAAAATTGAAATTTATTTAAAAATTAGCAATACCTTAAAATTTCGATTAAATTTTAAGCTTGCAATAAATTATATAATTATGAAATAAAACCAATCAGAAAACTGTGTTTGTTTATATATCAATTGCATTTAATCAATTTTTAATTGTAATTAATTTTTCACATAACATTGAATTCCTTTTTCATTCAATAACAATTTAAATATTTTAGTGTATAAAAAGTGATACACATTATACTTGCATCTTGTTAATACTTCCATTGTTACTTATAAAAAAAATATAAACAAAAAGTGTTTACAGGTATTAAGATTATTAAAACAGTCGATCGAAAAATAAAACATTTTTAGTCATAGAAAATTGTATAGTATATATACTACATTTAATGGCAGTTCTATTTTATATTAGGTATGACTTAAATATAAAGTCTAGAATATTATAAAAAAATTTTGTGATATTTATGGAATATTTATGTTTATAATTAATAATGTTTTAATTAATAATATGGTAAATTTTGTTAACGTTTGTCATAAACAATACAAATTAAGTTGATTTATTTTCAGTAAAAACTATTATTATTTGACAGGTTCAAATTGTAACATTTTAAATTTAATAGTGAAGGGTAGTTTAAAATAAATACAATTATGAAAAATGAAAACGTCCCATGGACATCTTTATTGTTGTTTGAAGATCTGGTATAATCGTGCGCTAGTTGGTTTAAATCAAATATTTTCTTAGCTAGGTAATAATTAGTATAATACACGAACATTCAAATTATACTTTCTAGATAATATCGAAAACAGGTAGATCTAATGAAAAACGCTTCTGTCGCTTGTATTTATCATTTTTCCGTTTATTATTTCTCATACAAAATTCTAGATTATGTGTATACACATTGGCTGACCCGTAATAGACTTGACAAAGAAATCTGTCCTCTCCCAATACAATTATTAAAATTCTTATATTTTTGTTTTTTTAGTAAACAAATTTAACATTATGAGATAAAAAATAGGTAATAGCACATTATTAAATTTTCGTCAGCACTTCAATCATTTTTTCTCTTTATTTGTGCAAAAACTAGATTTACATGAGAACGCATGTATATTTATATGTTCACCACAATATTTTGGAAGGAAGGATACCTTTGTGATCGAAAAAAGCGCAGTAGACACTCTGGAAGACACTTCCAAACATCATTAATTTTCGGTTGGATAATGTGGAAGCTCAAAACCATATCCATTCTTCGCATTTTATTCACTTATTTATTTTTTATTCATAATTTAATCTTAAAAGACAATATTACTGTAAGAGGCATCCAGTATCTGCTCAGAAAAGTCTAACAATATCGGAAGAAAGTTAAAATGTCGAAATTACGATAAAATGAAATACATTTATTTTTATTAATATTTATTAAAATTATAATATAAATAGGTATACACCTTCAATAGCTTGCGGATCTGTACGCCTGTTAAATTAAAATTTTGTTGACACAATCGCAAAGGACAGTCATATATATATATATATATATAATATGAATAATTACGCACAGTTAGGAATGTTAAATTCACTAGACAAGTTTTGTGGATGATACGAGAAAATAAAAATCACTGGATCAAACAAGCAGTTGAGCAGTGCCTCCTCCAGTAATTCTAGTTTTTATTTTTTCCTAAACAAATTACTTATATATTAATTATCTAAATAGTCCATACACTTATAACTAAAAATCGCGTTTATTCACGGTGTCTCGCATACCATATACGCAATCACTCATTCTCGACATGGATATACTGAACCTAAGCTCAACTCTATTATAATTTTTTCACTATGTATAAGTGGAAGAACCTCGCCACGTACGGTCACCTGGTAATTATATAATAAAAAGACCATATCGATCTACGCTTGAGTTCTTGTTTGGGTTAGTTGAGCTTCACATTTAGATACATGTATTTACAGATTTACTTAGTGCCCTTAAGTGAAAAACTAAGGTTACAGCAAATAATTTTTTTCCAAATACTTTTAACTATTCACAAAAAATGGTCTTTACATGTAAAATTTTATTTTATACTCTGATATAATTTGTCGAACGCAATAACAAAATTCTAAATTAAAGTATTATTTTCCGAGACAAATAATAATAATAAGAAAAAAAAAGAAAAAAAAAAAAAAAAAGAAAGAAACAAAATATAAAAGAAACTTACTGGTGTGATTCGCGTGTAGACATAAATTATTATTGTAGGATCAACAACGGTGTAAAAGTGATATTTTTTCATTCGGATATCCGAACAAAACGAAGTTGATAAAAGTTTCTAAACTAATCCGAAATACTGTAGCAGGTATTGTGATCACGTAAGAGTAAACTAAACGTAATCGAATATGCTTTATTTTACATGAGTTTTAACAATAATTAAGAAAAAAGAGAAAGAAAAATTATTCCCGATTCCCTAGTATTCGTATAAATTCATTTTATGGGCGAAAGTATTTTATGAATTACTTAATTGTTTCTTTTTCTTAAATTCGTTATTGGATAAATTTCTTTTCCACGACAAAAGTACGACTTTAGTTAGCATTAAAATTTTAAATGTTAAAGTATTGTCGTCTATACATGACTTATATCGGGAAGAGTTTTATCGAGCTTGAGAACAATTTACATGTTTTAGGATAATAAGCACTAACTGCTTGTACCCTATAAAGCTGATTTATATATATATTTTTAAACTTCTCCGTTGCAAAATCAGCGAGGAGGTGGTTGTCATATCTAACAAGTGAAGATATAAAAATTAATGTATACACATATTACCTAAGCAACTACTCATCATTTATGAACTAGCAATCATTTATTTATTCATATAATTGTTACCCTCTCGGTAGTAGATGCCTCTAATATCCTCTGAAAAAGACTGATCTGGCAATTCAATGCTCTTTCTTTTATTGCAGCATTTCGTAGTCAATAATTTCAAAATATAACAGGCAAAGTATTAAAATGCTAAATAAAAAGCATTTGATTGATAAAAAAGAAAGCACAACAAAATTAATTTCACATGAATCATATGCAAAAATTATATTGTCAGAAATAAAAGGTAATAAAGTTTCATACATATCTTAATAAAAAAAAAGGAAAAAATAAAGGATAATTAAAATTTTTTTAGCTGCACAATTAATATTTTATGCTTATGTCCAGATTTTGAGAATATATATGTATATATATTGCACCTTTTTTATACTTGAAGTTCATAATTACAACTATAACTCTTGCATACTTACAAACGTTATGCTTGTGATACAAAAATTGATTTTGTTTGCTTAATGTTTCAAGATACAGTATGTTCTTTTTGTTTACCGTTATGCACTTGAATTAATATGAATTATCCAAATCACAAAGGAATCCTTTTTCCACCAACAAAGAACAAAAAACTTGCTAAGTAACACACCATTCAAATTCAAGAATAAAGTGCTCACTCAATATTATTAGTTTTTACACGATTTTTTTTTATAATCAAATGGTGAAACTTATTGTGGGCCATGAATTCGAATAATTATTACAATAAATTTATTTAACATAATGAGATTTTGTGATATTTTTGTTTGCTCGATCTTGATTTCTTAAAAAAAATAATAGTAAAATTTATTATGAATAAAGTATTAATGTATTTTATAATCGCCAATGCGAGTTTATTTTTGTTACTCATTTAATGACATTTTCAATATTCTGCTCGGAATCCATAAAATACCGAAAAATCGTACAAAATTGTATAAAATATGTTTACACTTCATTCCAAGAATTTTAATTTTTATACACATCTTCAGCACACTGCAGATCTACTACGAATTTAAGTAAAAAACTGTATAATACAACAGTGGTAAATAACAAGAAATTACTTACGCACACTCCTTATAAATAATTATTATAAATAATAATTATATATAACGAACTAAAATAATTGAAATAAGTTTCTCTTCGTTTTCACTGATTTATATGTCGAAATCGAGCACTTTGCTTACATATATCCAATACTAGAAATTTGTTATCAAAAGAAGGAAAATGAAGTATTACTTTAGTATATATAAAAGACAAAAAAAATTATAAAAGGGTGTAAACATTACAATGTTGAATCAATAAAACATTGTCTTATACTTATTTAATAAGTATAAATTTTCCTCGATTGGTTATTACTAATCATTATAATGGATATAAAAAGTATTAAAAAAAAAAAAAGAAGAAGAAGCAATTTAATTATCCGAGTGAAGAGAAGCCATTTCTGAATATAAAGACCTATTTTGTTAGTACAATTATTTCAAATGATGGCGATAGCAAAAGCGAGAAAACAAAAATTGACACGTCTCTCACATTGAAAAACGAAAAACCACAGAACCTCAAAATCCCCTTATAATCAGAAGTAAACGAAAATACTTTAACCGCGACATAGACATTGGGCCTCGTTTCCTTACACTCACACACCATCACACTTTTTGTCCGTTTTAGCTTCCTGTTCCAAAATTAGGTACGCATCAACGCGTTCGTGACCTCATTTTACTCCACCTCTTCTGCTCCGGTATTGTTTCTCAATCCTTTGTTTCTTTACAACGTTATACGGTATATGTGGTACAATCACAAAAACTCGTATTTGGAGTGTTCACCGTGTGATCGTCCAAAGAAAATCAAGCCACCCTCATCCTATCAAAGCGTATCTGTTCTGCTGCTGCTGCTGCTGCGGCTGCTCCGAGCCTCAGTCGAATCATTTGGGCTCGGGGAAGGCGACCTGGCACTTGTACACTTCCTCGAGCATGACTGCCTGGCCCTGGGCCTGGCTCACCGTGACCGGCGTTGTCGCGTTCACCACGACGACCTGCTGCTGCTGCTGGGCCTGTTGCTGCTGGGCCTGCTGCTGCTGACTGCTCGCGTTCGCCTGCTGGGCATTGCTCGCGTTGGCGTTACTGTTGCGGGCCGCTGTCTGTCCATATTTCTCGTGAATCGCTCGATGGCGCTTCAGGGCGAACCGGTCCGAGAACCCGATCTCGCAAATGTCGCATCTACGGGGGAAAATTAGCGGTCAGCACTGGCGATTAACTGAATTTTCTTTTCTCTAATTGTAAAACTGCTTCGATAGCATAGTTAATAATGATAAGTCGACGGGCGAACGATGCAAACTCCCAAGGTTTACGTTTTTTTTTTTTAATGCAATTGTTATATTTTTTACCTTCCGTTTTTGTCCTCCATTGCTTACCTGCAAAACCTTACGAGTTCTTGTCCTATCTGTATTGATTAAGAACAACTGTTTTTGCTATTATGCTTATGTTTTTTAAAGCCCTTGGACTACTGACAATTTAATTATTTAATCTGACACAAATTCTTTTCTATTGTTCGCAGCGAATGATATAAAATTAATTATGAAATGTAGTGTCCATTGTATTTTATTATTGGAGTACCGAAGACATTACAAGTGACCGAGGTTCTCTATCAAAACGATATTTAAACATTTTTTCCCCCTTTTTTATTTTATAAATAATACACATCAATGTTGATTGAGCCTATCCATTCGTACCAAACATTTTTTGCATTAGCCAACAAATTAAATACATTTTTCAACATGGCGAATACTATTTTAAAAAGTAAATATCCGTGATTTTAAAAGAAACGTCATGATATTTTCATTTTTTTTTTTTACCATCATATTTACTGAATCCGAATTTCATACAATTGTTTAATAACTAATGTTTTATATGTATTGTATATAAGTACATATGATGAAGCGTGCCCTTATCACATTATTTCGACTAAAATTTATAATTCTAAAATAACATCTACGAAGGATAAGTAGCACAAAGCAGTATAAGATATATTATAAATTAGTGCAGAATTTTTTATTGATTGGTAATTAATGTGAGCATAAACACTTTAAGTTTTTTTATAGTCAAATTTTTAAAAATAGTCTATTTGTTAAATATATACTTTTATTTAGTTTTCATATGTTTATATATCAATGAAAGTTGTTTTTAACACTTGAACTAGATTAATTTTTTTTTAGATATTTTGCACACACGTGCAAAAAATATTAATATATACGAGAGAGTACTAACTATTATAACTATTATAACTATTAATAAAATTGTAAATAAGTACCTAACTAATGCATAATAGACTAATCGCAAAAGAAAAAGTATTGGCTAATACTTTTTCGAATAAATATATTAAAAAAATAGAGAAAAATTAATGCAATTCTAACATAAATATTGATAAACAAACACAATACCATTTAAAAGTATGTAACAAATGCTAATAAAGTAAAAACTAATAATAAAATTGGTGTATATGAGGTAAATTAAAATATTAAAGTAAAAAAATCATTAACAATTATTAAAGTAAAATTAAATACATAAGATGTTTATATATATATAATGAATTAATGGAAATTCAAATCATTTCCAAGTTCCGAGTTAAGTAATAATTAAATACCTATTTGGAATAAAAATTCATGCACAAAGTAAAAAAAATAATATTCAGAATGGCGACACACTTGTAAGCCCTTGAAAGAAAAGAAAGAACGAAAGGAGAAAAAGAAGAATCAAAGGTCTTTCCATTGACATTTTTCACAATTATAATGCAATTTCATTACCTGTGTGGCTTTTCTCCAGTATGAACTTTAGCGTGATTTTTCAGGTGTGTGGCTTGATTAAACGCACTCCCGCATATGTTGCACCTATACGGTTTCTCTCCTGTATGAATCCTACGATGATTCCAAAGAGTTGAATGCCTGGCGAACGTTTTTTCACAAACCTCACACTGGTACGGTCGCTCACCAGAATGAATGCGCTCGTGATTTTTGAGATGCGGTGATTGTGAAAACTGCATACCGCAGTGGCTGCACTTAAATGGCTTCTCGCCCGTGTGAACGCGACCGTGATTTTTTAAATATGCAGCTAAAATTGTAGATAAATAGATAAAATGAAAAGCAATTAAAAATAACTTTATTACTTCGATACATTAAGAACTAAATATTAAAAAGAAAAATAGTCTTTCCTCATTTCATATATTCACTGCTGTAGGATACGCAATTATTGAAAATACGTATCAATAGTAAATGTATATTACAACTTATCAAATAAATCCTTAAAATATTTAATTATACATTTTTCACATTGTATGATTGTAGCATTTTTCTTGTATTAAATTCAATCATTTAGGATTGCATAAATCAGCATATTTTTCTATCTAAAAAATAAGCTTCATTATTAATCCCAAATATGTACTTCATTTTTTAACAAAATCAACTTTTGATTAAGTTTGGTTAACAGGCTCTTTAAAAGATTGCTTGTTTATGCATTAAATTTTTTAAACTCGAATTTATTAAAATATAAAAAACGACAACTACGAAACAAAAGTGAGTTTGTACGGTAAGTCTAGTATATTTTGTGAAATTTATGAGGTGTCTATGTGAGGCATTGAATTAAAAAAAAAAAAAAAACATAATATATACACACACACACAAATATATATATATATATATATATATAAATATATGTGTATATGTATATAATAATGCATTAAAAATGAAATGCTAAAATCAATCATCATTTCGATGGCTGGTCGATCCTTACCCTTAGCAAAAGCTAAGCCGCAGACTTCGCATTTGAATGGTTTGTCGCCAGAGTGTAGTCTCTTGTGAGACCACAGTGAGGAATATCTTGAAAAAGTGCCATCGCAAACGTTACAATGAAACGGCTTCTCCTGCTGTTGACTGTTTGCTTTTCCGCCTGTAATTGAAAATACAAACCGAGCGTTAGTTTTCCTCAAAAGGGCCAGTTCTACAAAAAAGATGTGCTCGACGTGGATTTCATGAGATATATTGCGAGTCACGAAATATAATCGGGCTTTTATTAAAAAAGATCTTTTGCGATACGTTTTAAAAAGGAGTTGTATACTTTATTCCTATTTTTTCCAATGTACTTTTCATTTATTCTTATATATTCAATCAATATTATATTTCAAATTGCTTTTACATTGCTTACTTTCGAAATGTGATCAAGACAATAATACTGGATAAACGTGTTACATCTTTTTATATGATTGTTATCGTTGTTTAATTACACCGAGTCGGATTTGGGTTAATATTGAACTAATTTTTTTTTAAACATATACAAGATAATTGATAAAAAAGTATTAACTATCTTTCAAGCATTCTTGTCTAAATAAAAAAACACATAAAAAAATTGACAAATTCTTAATTTCAGTTCAAGTATAAACTCCTCTTTTCAATCGTATTGTAAAAGAAAATATTCAACTGTGACTAAGGTTTTTATCAATGAAGACTTCTGTCCACGAGCAAGAGTGTGAGTGTTGATTCGTCGTAGTATCAAATTTATAAAACTGTCCCTTAGGGGAGTGGTTTTGTTCTGTGCGATTTTCTTAAATTTAGATGCTGACAGTTCTAATAAAAAAGAAGAAAATTATAATATAAAATTATTCAATTATAGACTATCAATTGATACCAAGTAAAGTCAATGATTTATTGTTAAAACAATTAGTACAAAAGCAATAATTAAAGATAATTAACTTAAACTAAACGAAAAAATATTTAATAAATTTAATAAATAAATTTAGAAAACGTAAATTAAAAAATAAATAAGATTTCACATGTACATATGCACGGACATACCCATAGATATGTAAATGTGCATATGCCTGTAAGCATACATTTAGGTAAAACAATAATATATGTATATATTATATATATATATATACATATATATATATATATAAATAAAAAAAAATGAAACAAATAATATACTACAAATCATTAACAATTCTTGATCACTGAAAACCTCCAGTACGTTTCAAATATTATATTTATGCAATAGTTTTAAATAATCTATCTACAACACAAGAGACATGCAGAAAATCTTTAATATAATTGTAATTGCATGAAAGTTAAGTAATTGAGAAAAATTCATAAGATTGTGATACTAAAATGCTTAGTTAGCTTAAGACAATGTTTCGACAATAGAAATGCATTTATTTTATGAATTTTCCTCACAGCAATAACAAACCCAACAAATCCTTCTAATTCCCGAAGTTATATTAGATGGCTACTGAAGTAGAACTATGTATTTACTGGTGAAAAAAGAACTCAGGAACTAAAATTATATCTCAAATAAAATGTGAGTATCATCAGAAGAAGAACAATTTAAAAAGACAATCAAACTTATTTAGTCACAGAACTGTCACCATCTAAACAACAAACCGACAGGGATTTCTTTGTCAATAAAAAAAATTATTCAAAAAAAGTTTGTATTAATTTTACAGAAACTTATAAAGAAAAAGAGATCCCATACATTTCGTGGCTGTAATTTTTTTGTCCAACTTACTTCCTATGATGATGCGGCCTGTTGCCTTGCAGCCGCTACACTTAGCGAGGGAACTGATTCCGGAATCTAGTTTTTCGTTGTGTTTACCTACCATACACCACCCGATGTACGATCATGACAGCAATGAAATGAGAAATGGAGGAAAGATGGCTTACGCCTTACAAGAAATGCTACTGTTTTTTCTTTTTTTCTTTCTTTCTTTCTTTCTTTTTTAAATTATTTAAGCCATGTTTTCATTTTGTAAGCTTGTCACTTTTTAACTGACAAAAACATTGAAATGTAATATTTTTCAAACAATTTAAACAAAATAATAATAAGTTCTAGTAATGTCATCTATTATGCATTTATTTAATACATATGATCAAACTGATTTATTTAAACAAGTTGCGATGAGTTTGATTAGATAAAAATACACAATCAAGGGATATATTAAACAATAATGCATGAAATAATCATATATTACGCACAAAGATCAACTTATATAACTTGTAAAAATAAAACAATTTAACAACTGCAGCAGACTTACAACAAGGCTATAAAAACATTCATTTATTTCTTTTCATATTGTTTTTTAAACATATCAAACATACTCTAATGGGGTAGTAACATTTCTTGCTATATAAACAATTATTTAAATAAATTGATAAAACTTACCAATAAAAATAATGCCTGTGCCATTGCATTTGTGGCATTTGGTTACACTAGTTACACCACGCCGCTTCACTGGATGATGACCAGGTTTAATAGCTGAAAAAAACAAGCATCCATTTCAGTAGCTGACTAATTTGTTTTTCTTTTTTTCTTAAAGACTTAATTAAAAAATTTTTCCTTTGCTCATGCAAAATATTAGCTTTAAAAATTTCTTTAACTTTTAATCTTCATTTATTCTGCAAACAAGCCAGAATTTTTGACATTTCTTAAAATTATAAATTATTTTAATAGCTGCAATTAAATTACATCTGTACCAATAGAACTTAATACAAGCAATGATTTGATAAATTTCTTTACATACTGGCATGTATCTACGTTCACAAATTTTAAAGACAAAAACAATGGAGAAAAATGTGCAATCTTACTCTTTTTAATTTTAGTAGGATGATGTTCACAGGGATCTTCGCTTCCACAATCTTCGCATATCTGCACCTTTGGCTTTTGGTGCATATTTGTCTTGTGACTTTTTAATTCTCCTGGTAACGCAAAACAGGCTCCACATACATCACACGTATAAGGCCTTTCAGGAGTAGTCGCGACAGTTACCGTCGTGGGTGTTTGCACCACTACTTGCTGAGGTTGCTGTTGCAAATTACTCGGCGTTGAATTGTGAATACGCTTGTGATGATTTAGCAAGCTCATGTGACCAAATACTAAGCCGCAAATGTCACACTTGAAGGTCGTGTTTGTAGCAAGGTTCATCTGATTAATGAGGGTATTGTAGCCAACAGGTTGCACGTCAAAGCGATAGCAGCCTTTGTCGTCGGTGGTAATTGCACCAATGGTACCAACCGCGTTGGCCTGAACTTTTTGCAGCATATTGACGTTATAATAGAATGGAAATTCTGTGGTAGCCGACTGCTGTCCAGATTTGTCCTCTTTTTTGTCACTTGTAACGTACATCTGTTGAGTTTGCTGTTGCTGCGATTGTTGGCCCTGCGCAGCCTGCTGTTGCTGTATTTGCTGGGGGTCGAACATTGTTGCTTCCTGGGTCTAATATAAGAAAGATTTTTTTTATTATAGTTATATAACTCGTAATTTATTACTAATTATTTTTGAAAAATTACTGTTAACGTTTTTTTAGATATTATAAAGTATATTATGTAATAAAAATATTATTCACTTTGATCAGACTGATTTCTTTCATTATGTTTAATACAAATACTATGAAAATTATTTCAATGTGAACATAATTTTTAAATTATGTAGCAAACATTATTTAATAATTTGAGAAAATATTAATTTATTGTTTTCGTATTAGAAGGAGCTAAAACATTCTTAAGACAAATGTACTACTATTTTTATAATATTGAGTTATTATATTTTGATATATTTAGCTAATCTTAAGCTACTTATTACTAAAATATAAAAATCAATAATTATATATTACTCGATTCAAATTTCACTGAAGCGGCAAAAGAAACTCCTTGAGACAATTTATCCTCAAAATTTTGTGCAAAATGTAGATGAAATAACAAAAGGTTGCATCTGCCACTGATCAGCGTTACTAGAGCTGTTTTTTTCAGTTCGTGTGAAGCTGTCTTGTTCAGTTTGTGTGAAGCTGTCTTGCTCAGTTTGTGTGAAGCTGTCGATTTTCTCTGTTTGAGTGAACATGGAACACTTCACCAGATCCTGGATTAGCTGGCCCTGGTAAATTTTAATTTTTATAAAATTTTCAGATGTTAAATATAATTTGTTAAAAAACCTTTATATTTATATATAAGCACTATTTTTCAATTCTCATTCACAAAATTCTAAATAATCATTACTTAGGCTGTCTATTCAATATTGTTTTATTTTTGAATTGTGAAGTTTCATTTAATAATATGGAGGCCGAATGCCTTAGTCCAATTCAGATTGAAGTTTCAAATTTTATAAAAGCATCAATGCACATGAAGGATGAAAAAACAAATTAATCCCTTTTAGAATTGTGTGCTTGCAACTGCTCTAAGAATACTTTTTTTCTTATTAATTTATTCACTTGACTAGTGCGCAGCGCATACCTGCTGTATTTGATCAGCTCTTGTTGTATTCAACCACACGATGTTGCAACCATTCAATTCTACAGCCATTGATGCACTGCTCTTCAACCCTGCACAATTAATAGACAACAGCAATGTTACAGAAGATAACAAAGCATATCAATAGATTCATTTTATTAGAATAACTTAAGTACATCTTTCTACGATTTTGTTATAATTTATAGCAAATTTGATTTCTGGACATAAACTTATTTGTATTAATTTTATCTTTATAACTTATAAAAATTAGATTAAACATGTAAGCTGAATGAAACTTTACAACTGATCTGCAAGATATTGTAAATGACTTGCATCATTTGAAATGAAAAAGATTTTATGAATTTGGTTTATTTAAAATTATATTTTAATTAATGTGTAATATCACGCATCCTTATAATTAAAATATTTTTAATATAATAATCAGATAAAAATAATATCAATCAGCTGACTAAAATATAATAATTATAATGACCCAGTATTTAAAAAATACAGATACAAGGTAATAAGATATATTGTTTATAGAATAGTATATATACAACTGTGATACCTTTACACGATTATAATTTTGGCTTTTTAATCTTTTAATTAAAAAACATTTTACACTTTTTCCGAATGATTTGTTAAAGAAGCTAATAACAATAATTTAATTATAATTTTGATAGAATAAAATACTGAAATAACTTGCAACAAATATTTATGCACATAAAAAAGTGGAAAGATTAACGCTAAAGGAATTTAGATTAAAGACAGACTAGAAAGCCATTTGAAGCTTGTAATTAAAAAAATACATATATACATATTACAGTGGTAATAGCTATATGACAAAAAAGATGTAAGTTTGGAAAATGTCAATTTTACGCAAATAGGTGATTGATTACCTCTGCAATAACAGAAAGCACGAATAGATTTTAGTGTCTTTATAAATATTTGAAACTCCAGGATATGTATAAAATATTTTTGAACTCTACTAAGTAAGATAGCTATACACTATTCCCTGAAAGATGATTATTCACTCTTTGGAGAAAACACTTTTTATAATTTATGGCACTTTCAGATCTAACACTCATTCATCAATAAGCAGTGGTTCACCACTGTACCACTAAAGTGTATGATGTACATACACCCACACACACACACACATAAAAATATATAAATATAAAATGTAAAATAAAAAAAATTAACAAAAATTTAAGGGATAAAAGCCGAAAGAAGCAGGAATAAAGCGTAAGAAAATGCAAGGTAAATTAGCACGCGGGCTTCGAGGATAGTAAAAGCAGAGGAGAGAAAGGTAGAGGTGAGAAAGAGAAATGCAGTGGCACGGAGAAATGAGCGAGACGGAGGAAAAACAGAGTGCAAGAGAGATAAGCAGCAGGCGCCAGGAGAATAAAGGCAAGAGAAAGATGGAGAGGATCGAGTAGAGAAGAGTCGTCTACGGGATGGAGAGTACGCGCCATATCACAGTAATAGGGAGAGAAGGAGCAGGAGCGTGTCAGTAGACATGATGTCGCGCTCGTTGATCAAGATCTCGGCTGGCCGAGGATGCGGAGGACGAGAGGAGAGGCGTCGTTGTCACCGGGACAAGACAGAGCGACGAGCGACGAAAGAGAGGAATACCATTTTTGCTGGCTGTGGCGATAAAAATGGACGAGACGTCTCCCGCGCGACACTTGCACACGGGGATTAGAGTATATAGGCCTTCTAGATATACATTCACATGCAGCACAGTGGAGAGCACACGACGAGCAGCGAGCGGTGCACCGCCTCTGCAACGGGGGCAAAAGAGAGACAACGCGAAATGGCCGTGGCGGGCACCGAGCAAGCGAAAAGGAGAGGAGAGAGAGAGAGAGAGAGAGAGAGAGTAAGAGAGTAAGAGAGGAGACTCGGAGAGAGCAGTTCTGGTCAAATTTGTACGTATAGGTGTATTGTACCTACTCTCTTGTGTATTCCTCCTCTACAGCTCGTATCGAGAGCCGCGAACAGAGAAGGAAAATGGCCGCGTCGAGGCGAGACAACCAAGACGGAAAGAGAAAGACGCCTAGTTATGGCTTACCCCTACTCTCCCGACCCAGTGTGACAAGCCTGGCGGGCACGCACACCGAAGCCTACCATAAGGGTGGGGTTGGCCCTGGTAGTGGTGTCGAGCGCGCGCGCACACTCGCATACGCCCAGGCTCGAGGAGCTCGTGCGAGCTGGACTTTTGCGTGTGTGTTAGGCGTTGGGACGGGCCGCGATGAGGCGGCGGGTCGAAAGGGAGGAGGAGCAAGGGTTCGACGGCTATTGGCGTTGAATACGGGCGGGATAGAGGAAGAGAAGAGGTAGCGCCCCCCTGCGGGTGCGTCCACAATTTTAGCTTGGATTCGAATCATCGGCAGGCCGGACTTTTGAATTTGACTTTCGCGCACGGCTCATCAGCATTGACGAAGCCTCAGTTGTAACTTATCACGCGCCCGGTCTTATGTCATTCGCTTCGATTCGAGAAAGCGTCATTTGCGCGAGGCGGGTCCTCCAGCACTGAATTTCACCTCGAGAAACGCGCGCATATAGCAGTAGGATATTTATGATATAACCTACACATGAGCTGAGTCGAAATATACATATATGACCCATGCAAGAAAAAGCGTTTTTACGTAAAATGTAGAGAAAAAAAAAGAGAAAGGAGACGAGGGAATGGGAATAAAGGTAATATCGAGTGATGCAGCATAAGCTTTTACTTATTCGTGGACGATAATTGCCAGAACAGATGGCTAAGTACGAGGGCATTCGAAACATCGATACAGGCTATATATCTATAAATGGATAGATAGACGGATGTGCGTTGTGTGGATGCGCGCGAGCACGTAACTTGGTAAACAATAATTCAATGAACGGATCCAAAAGTACATGACAAGTATGCGTATGTGTAATATAATGGAATAGATGGAATTGGTCGCTAGCGAAGAGCGCAATTTTCGAATCCATAATATAATCGGTGTCGGAAAGGCACAGCGCGAGTTATTACACTCATTACCCAGTTATTAACCCATTACCGATATAGCGTGCGAGGATTGGTGGGGGGGGGGGTGGATAATGATAAAAATCGCACGAGACTCGCGAAATGAGGAGTAGATTCATGTGGTAAACTTGGCGAATAGGAATATTACGGGAAGGCGAAGCAGCGAAAAGCTCCGTAGGTGAACGTTCTCGTGCGCGTCCACGGCTCGCGTACCCGTGTGTACCTACACCCACAGGCACAAGCGGTCTAGTGCAGGTAATTACGAGCGCGGAGGTGGGGCTGGGCGAAAGAGAGGATCCGAAGGACGGCAAGAGCAGCAGCGAAGATGGGGAGAATCCGAGGAGGAGAAGAAGAAAGGAGCCGGAGAGGGTCAGCGTAATGCGAGTGTCGAGCAGAAAGAGAGCTCGCGTATGTGGAGCAAGGGGGGAATAGAGAAACAGGGACAGTAGGAAATAGAGAGAGATATATATATATATATATATATGACGGGTGACCGAGAGGAGACTGGCAGTCGGCTGAACTGAACGTACAGGGGACTCACATGCGACGTGTGTCGTGTGTCCTCGATTGTCCGCAGTCGGCCTTCTATCTCCGAAGCCTCGTCGAGCTGCCGCAGCCCGACCTACCGACGGCGACGACGTCCCTGGAGCGCCGCTGTGCCTCAGGGCGCTGGCGTGTAGCCATGTCGACGCCTCGGGCGCCCCTTTTTCCTTTTCCTGCCCTTCTCGCGCCCTCGCACCGTCTTGGGCACACGCAGACACTCGCGCGGCCTCGCACTTGCACCTCCCGAGTGCCCTCGGTCTACCTTTGGGCGCACGCACGCACGCACACACGCGCGCGCCGCAATCAGCACATGCAGCAGCGAAGCCACGGGGGGGTGGGTGGGGGTGCGGAGCCAGCGAGCGGGACGGGAAGTGTGACGACGACGGTCGGGCGGGATAGGGGGGCGGGCGGGACAGGGGTGGAGGAGGAGGAGGAGGAGGCGAAGAAGGAAGAACGAGGCCGAAGAAGTATAAATCCCGCGTTAGGCTTATTCCGCTCTTTTCTCGCGCGCTTCTCAGGCCGATTCACGAAAAACGCGTGCGCTTACTTCAACGAAGCCCTCGCTTTCTCTCTCGCTCGCGTCGCGTCGCCGCTACTCCAACTTGTGCACTTGAGAGCTCGAGAGACGGGCTTACCCGGCCACCGATACAACACCATCCGGCCGCCTCTCACGTACGCGCGCGTGCGTGAGCATATGCATGTGTGCGCCGGGGTGGGGTGCAGCCGCTCCGAGGGGGACGCACGGCGGCGGCGGAGAGCCTCGACGACGCGCGCGCACACACACCCGGAGCGAGTCGTCGTCGACGAAGGCGGGCCGAGACGGGGAGGCGATGCGCGTGTGCGTGCGTGCGGGCCTCCGTTGCGCCAAAGGCGGCGTCGGAGCGCGGCGAGGGGGAGCTCGCTTAAGCCGATGCGCGTTAGCCCAAGGGAAACGCAGGAGAGGCGGCGTTAACGTCCCCGCGTTGCGGTGCGCGCCCGCGAGCTCCCTCGAAATAAAAAAGCCCTCGGACCAGTAGCCGCTAATGAGCAATGATTTAGCCAAGTCGAGTCGCGGTGGAGCCGAATTCGCTTATGCCGCGGGGAGCAGAGTTCGGCTACCGATCCTCGCCGCTTTCTCTCCTCGTTGTCTTTGAACACACGCAAGCGCAAATGCATGAGCGCTCTCGGCGTTCTTCCTTGCCACTTCGAGAGGAGCATGCATCGACACTACGCGGATATTGTATTATCGTTCGCCGGGAAAACGTACAAATAGGTAGCTCTGTGTCTACGGTCTGCAGCTACGAGGGCTTGCGGAGATGGTGGACTCACCGGTTTCGGCCGGTGGATTGGCACGGGGGGCGGGGCGGGAAGGAGGGGACTACGCCAGTATCCCCAGCCGACGCCGGTGATTTCGATCATTTTCCCCCGTCGTGCGCGATAGCGAGCCACCGCCGCCGTTTTTTCTCATCAGCCGCTATTGAGGTGTATCCCCGTCCCTCCCTCCCTCGCTCTCTCTCTCTCTCTCTCTGACTTCCAACTCTTTCGCGCCCTCTTTGTCTACCAGCCGCTTCACTTCGGTTGACCCTAGAGAGTTGCGCACTCGGAATCTGCGCAGACTTCGGCTTGCCTCGCTCGCGTGCCCCCTGAATAACGTTACGTCGGCTCACGCGGTGGCTTTCCGTATCCGAACGTCACGGCCAAGGAGGGGCAGACGGAGGATAGCGAAAAAGTTCGACTAGCCTTACAATCGAAAGGGTACGGAGCCTTACGGTTAGCGCGAGTTGTAAATCTTACTTCGAATTCGGGCGGAAAACAATATCTCTTTAACCTTTCTCGTGAGAATCGTAAAGTTATAGCCGCACCGTTTGGATCGATTGCCGTCCAGCTCTCCGGACTTTTCCAACGATATCGAGTAACGATTGACAAAGCCTCGAATAAGTAGTAGGGGCGAAATTTCAAAGTGCGCGATCGCGTCCATGCGAAATTTGGCGCAGGGTCTGGTGTACCTCTTTCTTGCAATACTGGCAGTTGTTTCGTATCTTTTTTTTTTTTTTTTTTTTTTTTTGTTATCGCGCTTCCCGTTCGATTCTCAACAACCGATAACTCGTGTCATAGGTTTAAGGCCGGGGGGGTGTTCGGAACTGTTGCGGCTGATAGCGGCGTCACGATGGGGGTGGGCGACGTTGATGGGGGAGGGGGTGGAGGCCGGTCCGAGGCGACAGAGTATACAGGGCTTGGACATGGGTGCGGGTGGAGAGCGGGGAAGCAAGTATCATCATCCCGCGTTCGAATAAAGTAGATATGCAATATTGGCTTTTGCTTACTTCCAAGGATGTACACGTTCTGTACATGCGAAGACCGTGTCTTCTCGTTCTCTCGAGGCTCGTATATCTCTTTCTTCCTCCGTTTCTCGCTCTCCCGCTTCCGTGGTCCGACGACGCTCGTCGTGTCTCTGTCTCAGGATACCTTCTTTCCTCTCTGTCTCTCCTCCGCAATCCGTCGCGTCGCTTACCCAGCGGCTGCACTTCACCTATCCCTCTCACTTTCTCCCTCTCCCACCCTCAGGTTCGCGACCGCTGCCTCCCTCTCGGTGCCACTGCCCGTCGTTCGTCTGTCCTTTTCCGCGTATGTACGATACCCACGCCGCGGACCAGACGCAAGACGACTCGAGTCGATAGGTCTGTCTCCGTCAGCGGTGCGGCTCCTCGCCAAGGGCCGAGAAAGAGAGCGACTACGAAACGCCGCTGCTGTTCTCACGTCGCGTCGGTCTCGTTGCGTCAGGCCCCCGAACCCGTCTAGCGTCCTTCTCGCTCTCGCTGGGCGCACTGCGCCCCACTGGCGCTATTTCTCTTCAACACCCGGCGGCTCCTCGGCTCTGCACGCAGCGTCTCCCTGCGCTGCTCGAGCGGCGCGCCGGGAGGGGGAGAGCGAGAACGACAAAGGAAGAGTCCACAAGTGGACCGTTGGTCGGCCTCGGGTGGGGAGGATCACGGGCCGACGTCGAGGCCGTTGGCGGCTGCGTCCGCGGCGGCGGCGGCGGCGGCGGCGGTAACGTGGAGCCGCTGTGGTAGGGGCGCAGCCGACGGCCGATAAAGCCAGAGAGAGAGAGAGAGAGAGAGAGAGAGAGCGAGAGAGGGAGCGACCGCGCCAAGGTCAATTCTCGGCTCTGGAGCGAGACGACGCGTGTGAGAAGGAGCGATCGCAGCGACATCCTCTCGCCCGCCATTGGTCGACGCCTCGACGGCAACGGCTCTGCTCCTTGATTTTGAGTGCTGATCACCGGGGCTCTGGGGGTGGGGGCCCCGGTCCTTGGTAGTAGGGAGCGGCCCTCGGCCATTGGCGACGGCGGCCGTTGGCGGGGAAAGGACTATTTGGATACATTGGGATTAGGCCGTGTCCTCATGGGATCTTGCGAACGACGGGTCCGGTTTTCACGGGGCTACTGGCTTACGTCTACTTTTAGCTATTATCCGCCATTGTTGTTGACCGACGCTCCTTTTAGTTCTCTTTTTATGCAAACGCCAGCTAAGCAAATTAGAAAATAGACTAATGCACACCTATACGAGCTTGCGCAATATTCGAATTTAAACAGATCGCTTTAAATTAAGCCCCATTTACCGACCTCGATTCTCATTGTATAAAAGATATAAATCTTCTATACCATAAGTCGCTAACGAAGAATCTCAAACGCGTAACCTATACGTATCTTATACCAATCTGTAGGATTTCATTCGATCAATATATAACCATTGTATATATTGACTCCATGTATATATTGTATACACAACAAACTGTACTCTTATACAGTCTTATAAGCATTACTTTAAAACATTCATAACAGAAATATGTAAATATAAATTATGCCTCTTAGGATTAACATTAAAATAAATCAATAAAAATTTAAGCAATAAAATTACAAACTGCAAGCAATAATTTTTTACTAATTTTATCTATTTTTGATCATTAAATGATTTAAATAGGTGAAAAGTTTGTATATATATATATATATATATATATATATACTATGTTTTATCTTTATACTTTTTTAAATTTATATATTTTATTTTTTTTTTTATGCGCAAAACAAATTCTCTCGTTTGTTCTTAAATCAAGAGGATCGACTTTGTAAAAAACAAAAATCAAGAATTAAGAAGATACAGAACAGAGAAATTTCTCGTGAATGACTGAGAAGACTAAAATAATACGTCCTCGTGTATTACGTATACTGTATCGTCGATTTAGAATACTTCGCTTTATTTACCATCTTGTAAAACTTTAACATAAGCGAACCTATCAACAAATATATGTAGAAATAAAAAAATATACAGTGGAAAATTTGGTGTTAAAAATGCTAGTTTGTTAATCATCATTCTTTAAAAAGTACTTTTAATACATCATTGTTTATAAATTGTTAATATTTCTAAGAAATATTATTTTAAGATATTCTTTTTTTTACAAATTTTTGCTATAAATATTGTAATTCTGTTAATGAAATATTCTATGTAAGTTGTTTATTTTCTTGCAAAATATAAATTATTTGAGTTATTTTTTATTAAAAAATTCAAATGTATATATGAATAGTTATAAGAGTATAGTATAATATACAATTTAATTATTTATTCTTTGAATAGGGTAGAAATATCTATTTTTAAATATATATATGCATTATATTACAAAATTACAAAATTTCTTTTATAATTTAATTTAGAACAACAAAATGAACTCTAATTTTCAAACAAGATTTTTTTTATGTTACTTATTATCATTATAAATATCATCAATCTTGAAGTCATAATGTTATTTTAAGCTTCCAAAGCAAGCAAATACATTTTTCTAACGTACAATAAGTTTTAAATTGACTGTAATTAAATGCTAATATGTTATTTATACGTATGTTTATTTTTTGATCCAAAATTACTTTTCTTTTAACTTGTATGATGTTTAAACTAGTTTATTTTTTTTTCACCATATTCTCATTATTTACTGTAAATGTTTATTTTTCAATTTTTTTCCTTGAAATTACGGTCCAGTATTTTTTAAGTTCATAGCTTTTCATTTTCATTTCCGCACTTTTGTATTAAATTCTTTAAGTTCTGTTATGTTGTGTTCAATTGTTTTTCTAGCTTTGTGCTCTTTGTATGATTTTTGTTTTAATATCACGTAAATAAAATCACTATTCATTCTTTTTTTTTTTAATTTGGGGTTTAGCTTCTGCCGTACTTTTTCGTTCAAGAATATAGTTAAATAATTGCGAATGAGGTTAAATAATTGTGAGTTTTCTTATTCTCTTCATTATTTCATTTTGAACGGTATAATTCGTATTCATTGAGTATGCTTAGTGTACGGTAGCGCGCATTCCTTCTTTCTATGTTTTTAATTTATTTAACACATAGTCAACATGATTTAAAGTATTTTACTGTTAATTTTTTAAATATATCTTTTTAATTTTAGTGTTCTACTAAGGAAAGTTTATTGTCGTCTTAATTAAAAAATTTTAATTTCCTAGTATTAATTTAATCATATCCTTCATTAAATGTTTTTAATGGTATTCATTATTTCATTATTTATTATATATTATCGTTATTTTGTGCAGTTATAAATACTCCTTTACCAATATCACGTTTTCTTTCACTTTTCCTTAATTGTTTATATTGGTACTTCATCAGTTACAGTTTCCTTTTCGCTTACGATATTTGAGAATGGCATTATCAATTTTTATGTTGTTATTTTTTTTGTATGATATTTTCTGTTCAATTGAAATTTGAAAGTATTTATTTTTCGTTAATGGTCAGGATCTGTTACTTGATTAAATAATAATTTCTTTTGTTTTTATATTACATCTTGTCATACTTAAATGTATTTTATTGTGTTTAAATTTAAATTTCCTCGACTTCATTTTATTTTAAGCATAAACTATAATATATTTATAATCAGTAATTATAATTCAAATTTTTAACACCTTATTTGTCATGTAAAGGGGATATTTTGAATTTTTGATATCCTATCTTCAAATTAATAATAGCACTGTTTGTACGGTTTTTTCAATTTTTCTTTATTTTAAATTTATGATCTATCATTTATTGCTATTTTTATTTTATTCATTCAACAAAATTTTCTCAATTGTTTTTTAATTTATCTAATCTTCTTAAGATTTATTTACATTAGTATTTTTTTACTTTTTATTTTTAATTTTATAATTCTTTGTATTATTATTGATATTTTTTCTATTATTATTACCGTGATGTTTCACTATTTTTACTAATCGACATATATGAGCAGCCTTTAAGGCATTTTTATTTATAGTAAATTATAAAATAATTTTTTTACCTATTAGTTTTCATTGTTTTAATTATATAAATGATAAATTTTGATAGTGATATCTCGAATCTCTTTAAATTTTTTGTATAAGAATATGATTAACACAGCAACGCGTATTAATGCATATTAATACATATAATTAAATTTTATAGACACATATTTTATTGATATAATATAATATATAATTATCTTTAAAATACTATTCTAAATAATTTATCAATATTTGTTATACATATGATATATTATATAATAAGTTATAATAACTTACATTTTTCAAATAATAGTTTTTAGATACGATTTCGAGAATGTTTTAAAAAATGCTCTGAAATGTAAAGAAATGCATGATTTTTAATTTAAAAAAAAAACAAAAATTAAATAAGAATTTTAAAAAATACTACATATAAATAACTTTTTCAAAGACTTATTTTTTATTGTGTATATACAAAGTAATATTGAAAACTATCTTTTATTATTAATATAAATTAATATTTTACTATTAAAACCTTTTTTAGATTTCTAAAAATAGAATTTTAAAAGTATTTTTTTAAAATACTTTTTGATACAATTGATTTACGTACAATGTATTTTAATAAAACACACTTTCTTCAATGTATACTAATAATTGAGTTACGACTGTTAATAATTATTAAAATTATCAATATATTCCGCATACATAATCCGTAAACAGCAGTTTAAAAACAAATGTATGTGTATGTGGAATTTCTAACTAAAGTCTATCGCTTCAGAAAATAAGTTTATGACAACCAAGAATGCAGAAAGTGTATACTCTACGATATATTATAAAACATGTAATATATTTTAAATATTTCTAAAAAACTGCTGAAAATTTTTTTTACACGTAGTAATAAAATTTTGTGTTTGTTCATATCGAAGTATAGATTTTCATATATAAGCGTTTTTCCAGCCAATGAATCTACAATAATTATATATATATCTATTTGTTTATTTGATTATATACAGAATTGTATATATATTATATTTAAATATATATCAAATCTGTCAAAGATTTAATTAAATTATTTAACGTATTTATTATTTATTTCTTCAGTATTTATAAAAATTTACATTTAATGATAAAGGGTCGAAATAATATGTTTGGTAGATAATATATAATCACTAAAGTATTCTACACAAAATATAATTGGCTATTTCCCGATCATAATAATAAAGAAACCAACATTTCTTCCTGCATATTGTAACCGTATCAAATTTCTTTGATTTAAGGTACTAACTGTATATTTATTATTTGACTAGGTACATTTTTATAGACCCTCTCGCATTTTATTATAGTCGCAGTCTCCCCGGGAATGACCTAATACAAAAGTTTCCAGAAAACTTGTTGGTATGATTCTTTTTTTTTATACATGATAACCTACTCGAAGATTCAATAACACTAATCTTAGATTTGAATCAACAAAAAGTAAATACATTGTATGCAAAAAATACTTAACTTCAAATAAAAGCTTCAATTAGTATATTAATAATAATTTTTTTTAAAATAAAAATAAAATAAGAATTAAGGTCTAATTTTTATATTTGAAATTTCGTTTTTTCTGTCATATAAAAATAGTCAAGTAATGAATAAAGGGTTGCGTAAAAATGCAAAGGATTAACTTTTTAAAAATGCAGTAGATTATTTACAGCTTTTTATGTTGTATTGCTAACGAATTCAATAAATATAGTTTTGAAAGATATGCAGCTCAAAATAAAAATCTGTGCCTCTAGTCCAATCGGTCTTAGCACAAGCATACTTTTTTTCGCATAAAATATTTTTTGGTAATCGACGTCGCCCTCTCTTACCCTAAAAATGGAAAAAATGTCGGTTCTCGAGATGCCATTATTGTTTGAACTTTTGAAAGAGTAAATTGGTGAAATTTCGTCAAGACCTGCGCTAATAATGCATTTTATACAGAGTAGTATTAATGTCTAAATTCAATGACCCGAAAGCAGCCACGAGTGACTTAAAGAAGCGTAGGATTAATACTGGCCTCCACGAATTTCTCAAAGTATCACTTTTCAAAATGTTGTCATTCATGTGCAATGGAAATAGCGAATGAGCAGCGAATTTCATAATCCATTGTGCATCTTTGGGGGTGAAAATTTGCATTAAGATCTGGTGCGCATAACTGCCAGGGAGCCGACGACACTCGGCGTCGCAACGCGCAACTTCGTCCATTACCAGTTGATGTTGCGACGTTGCTGTGTAAGGCCGCGTTGTTTTTCGACACTACAAACGCGCGCCGGTGCTTTTCGCGCAACACGTGCCGCCCTACAATGTATATTTTATGCTACATTATTGCTTTATCGGTGAATTAAGCGTGAGTGCTGATTGTCTCGGACTGATGATTTTTTGGTAGTTCTGTCGGTACGGTGCATGGGGAAAGAATCGGGATGAATTTTCAATCGAGCAGATGTGGATAGCATGGAATGAAGATGCTCCTCCTTTTCGGGAATATTTTATAAGATTTTTTTGTTTAGAGAAAGGATTCTGGAAAAAATTTTTACGAGTGAAATGTATTCTCAGTGAGTTTATGAAATTCATAGTTATGCATCAAACGGCCAATTTTCAATACTATCATTTAAGAGAGTCTAAAGTTTTGAAAAAAAAAGAATATTAACCTTTCTTGAAATATCTGATATCGATGGGTACAATATTAGAGAAATTTTATAGAAAATATTACGGACATCTAATAATTTAGCAACAACGATTGCATTGGATATAATTGAGAAAATTAATTAATATAATTTTTTTCAACGCATTTGTTTATTAGTGTTATGCTTAGATAATATATATTAAAACCTTATTTTTTAAAAAATAAAGTTGTGTAATAAAAAGAAATATATGTCATCATCTCTTCAGTTCTCCTCATTAAACTAGCTCACTACTAAATAAAATCAAAATATATTCTTTCAAAATTTTAATCATTCATTATTGTCTGCATATTCAACTATTATTATAGAAACTATTTTTTATTTTGCATATATACACCTATACTTCTTATATGGACGAGTGTTAAAAAAAAGTTAATCGAATTTCACAGGGTGTTATATTTAAATATAAATCAAAATTAAGCTTTTATTAATATTACAAATGCGTACATTTTTTGTACGCTTATTAGGGATTATTAATACTAAATAATAATAAATAGGAATTTTACTGTAAAGTAAGAATAATGATACTGAAAAAGATTTTATTTTTTTCAAATTTTTTTAATAACAACTGGTATAGAATTTGAAATAACTTTTATATATTTCTAAAATATACAAGATTATCAAGGAGAATGTGAAGATGTTTTTTTTTTTTAAATATTTTTTTTTTTAAATTATAAATAGTGTTTCAGATACACGTAGCATAGATATTTGCACTCACTACTGTCATAATTTTGAATGAAAAGTAAATTTTCACACTATACAAAAATTTTTTAACAGATAAAAATTAGTAATTTAAAAATAAACCTGTACGTATTTTTGTTTGCAATAAAAAAAGTTCTAAAAGTTTACACTCTGAATAATTTTTGGGGATTCTTTCGTTAAATATTTTAAATATATAATTTTTGCACATTCTTTGTTTATTAAAAAATAAAATTGTTATTTTATGTTTGAAATATGTGTCACCATATGACGCAAAATATGAGATCAAGTTAAAAATACCAACAATAATCTCTTTGACTATTTAAAGATTACACGATTGAAATAAAATCACCAACATTTGTAATAAAAATTAATTTCCATATTACACATATTATAAATTATATCATACTTAGGATTCAATCCTTTGTAATGTTACCATAAATTTTTTTTTTAATATTCTCATTGACTTTTATGATGTACAAATATAAAAAAATTTCACTATTGAAACTAGGTGCGTCATACGAACTGTATCTAACTATAATGTAAAACCTTACAGGATATTTAACTGTTGCTAATGATTTTTTTAAATTTCATAAGAAACAACGTTTTTCCGTAATTAAGGATACACTTTTTAATATTCTTTTTAATAACAGCATAAAATATGGACGATACAAACTTTTTTTTAATGTTTGTAATTCTTATTAGTAATCTTGTTAATTAGTTGCTATTTATTCGTGCTAATAATCTTTAGTTATTATTTATTGAAAATGGATTTAGTATTAAAATCAGTAATATTTACCAGACCTTTAGTAAAAGAAAAAAGTTATAAAATATGATTTCAGAATAATATAAATTATTATACGAATTGTAAAAATACAGAAATTTAGATTAAAATATTGTACTTTTGTAAAATTCTAGGAAACCTTAAACATTTGTAAGAAAATTTTTTAATTTTAAAAATGAAATTTTTTTTTAAAATCAAGGTTTTTTGTTGCCCTACATTTTGGAATCATTCTAAAATATGTGATATTTCACGTCAATATGGCATAAAATTTTTTTAATTTGTTTGTATTCATGAGTTAATTAAGAATATATGATTTGGAATTTCAAAAGTTGTGTATAGACATGTCCTATGCTTTATCTTCTGTATAATTTTTAGTTTTTTTATGTTTTTGTACTAAAATAATAATTAATAAATTGTACTATAATAATTTCATTGACAGTTTTTCACGTTATTTTAATCAATATATTATTTTTACAATATATATGTTTTAACATTTAGTAAAACGTTACATATTTATCATATAATTCGGTTTTTGAGATTTATAAATGATCCGAATGTTCGTAACGGATTACAATTCATCCACAATAAAAAGTATATATGTATAATAATATATATAAATATATAATATATATAGGCGATATAGTCTAATATTTTTCTTAAATTACAATTCATCCACAATAAAAAGTATATATGTATAATAATATATATATAAATATATAATATATATAGGCGATATAGTCTAATATTTTTCTTAAAATAGGTTAAAATGGAAATTATTAAAAATTGACTTCAATTTAAATTATAGTATTCTATGTATAAATTTCAAATATCGATAACTTTGATAGGTATTTGTAAAAAAAGAAGTAATTTGGTTATTTTTTTTAACTTTAAAATAAATTTCTCAAAAAAAAAAAAAAATTAATTTCATTATTAGTTCAAAAATTTAATTTTTGTCTTTTGGAATCATTTGAAAAAGAAAAAGATTCAAACAATTTACTCATATTTTCTTAATATTACATAACGAACCTGCAAATAAAAATAAAAAGGAAGAGATGCTTATACTTTTTTAAATTACTAGCATTAAGATATACTCACGCGTTTTAGATTTTATTACATTTTTGTAGACTATCAATTTGTCTCTTCCTTATGTCATTACATGAGTGATTACTTGCTTTATGACTGCATTATGATTTTTTTTTATAAAAAAATGTATCTAATTTTTTTTTTAGTAATTCTTTTTCTTTGACATTAAATTAACAGTTTTCATTTGCAAATATTAAAATCTTTCTAAATATTTAATAATGTAGGAAAATCATCAAACATTTTATTAAGTTATTCAAATAAACTTGAAAAAATTGAAGTAATATAAATATTATTTATTGTATAAATTATGTTTATTGATGATAAAGAAATTTTTTACATCATTTAAAAAACAACTAATAATTTAAAAAAAAATCAATTAAAGAGTTACATTCTCTTTTGAAATTTTGATACTGATTTGATAAGGAAATTTCATATATTACAAGAAGCCGCTTCTTAGTTACGTAGCTGGAAATTGATTATATGATTTATTATAGTTATAGAAAATAAATTTAAATGAGACATGTTAATAAATATATTGTGGCATTTAATTAGATAGCAACACTAGTCTTCTTATCCTTCTGTTAGAGTAACGGTCAGTCGCCTTGATAATATTGCAATGTCTATAATTATTTCATTTCTTCTAATGTCACAATGTTAATGCCTTATACTCGACTATTAAATGGTGAACAAAATTGACTTAGTATCTATGCTCTCATAAATCCAGACATGCGTATTATATTAGCCAAGTTAGCTATGAGTTGGGCAAGTAAATGTGCGCCACTATTTCGAAGCACCTCATAAAGTTGTCGAAAGGAAGAGCGAGTTACATATGCGATTAAAGTATAACATATAGATTAGAAGTGGCGCGAGGGGATTAGGCACGCTAATTATTTTGATCACTTTACAGCTTTCTCATGCTTTATATATGGTAAGGCTAGTTAATCGGGTCTTGCTAGAATACGAAATTTGATTATATTATGTACTAGTCAAAATAATGAGGCGAGCGATTTATTTAAAAAAATTACAAACTTATTGTATTTGGCTATAAAATTAAGAGAAATATATAAAGTTTTGTGTCTGTCTAATTTAGCCGAAAGGCTTAATTACGTTAGTTAATACATATTCAAAGTATGAATAAAACGATGTCAGTTCATCATTTGATTATTTGGACAAATAACATTAAAAATCATGAAATATAATATAATTTCAATATTTTTATACAATTGCTTATACAATATAAATTAATACTACTGTAGGCTTGTACTTTATTTAACACTAAGTACCTTTATTAATTTAACTTTCTTAAAGCACAATATTAATATTTTTAATGTATTTTGTAAAAATTTTATAATGTATAAAAGGAAACTTCGAAACATAATTAAAATAAACAGCTTACGAAAAAATATATATTATAGATAAAAGATAATTGCCGCGTACATAATATATTATTAGCTTAAAAACAAATAAACAGCATGAAATTTGGAATTTTACATTATTTAATGTCAGTCCGAAAAATTCTTCTAGGTCCTTGCCGACTTCAAACAGCTCGTTGTCTTAAATAACTTTAACAAGAGAGCTAAGAAGAATTAAATATATGATGCGCAGTAAATCTATTAAATTAATGCACGTTTGTACAATTTTTGGGCACGACTGAGAGGCCCCAAAAGGCATCATCGAGTAGACTGCCATTCGAAGTTCAATAAGCGGCTAAAGCAAAATAACGCAAAAATGTCGGGCTCTCCGACAAAGCCACGCAAAGTATTGCGGCGGCCAAAAATCACATTGCCGGTCCCGAATCAGTTCGCGGGTCACTTTTCGCAAGCTCCATTGGGATACGTGACAACGCCTTACGGCCAGACTCCAGTACCTTTAACTCCAGTAAGAGGCCAGCCGACCATTATGTATGCAAATAAAGCCAGTGGCTTTGTCATCGATCATTTCAAGGGATTCAAGGATTGGACTAAGTCTGGACTTAGTGCTGGGGAGAAAAGCGCTTTCTGGCTCTATGAAAAAGTAACTGCTTTAAATTTTTTCGATACTATAAACAGTTGTTACGTAATTACTTATTTTTTTTTTCTGTAAAAAATGCCCCTGTGAATTTCTACACCCTGACGAGTTAAAAGTAATTTAAAAATAATTAAACTGCTTTAATTTACTAAGGATATAATTTATCTACGGATAACTTTAACCAGTAAGTTTTTAAGCCGGCTAATAAAGACGCTTATTAATAGATAATTCATTTATTAAATTAATCTCTCTCCAAAATCTAATTACTAATATATTTTTTACACGGATGAAATAAATATTATTAAACTGCGATCACTTAGTAATACGATAATTACAACTTGAACTTATTATTTTTACACCATGAAAAGCATTATAAATCATATTTATTACTTTCTATTCTATTGTGTAAAATTTCATATTTTAAATTTTCTATTGCAACTCTTTCATTCATAAATTGAATTCTATTTTCTTACGATTTATAAATAAGTTGTAGTAAAGATACGTAAATCTTCTTCGATCATTGCTACACTCAAATACTTCGTAAGATCGACACCGACATTTATTTATCCCAGAAGAGTTTGATGATGGCACGGCTCAGAGAAAATATGACCAATATCTTTTGCAGTATCCAGAATTATTCATCTTATATGTTTATTGTATACGTAATATTGCAAATTTAGAAGCCGCCTAAATTTCTGGGAATTAATGTCACTCATTATGCGTGAAATTTATGGAGATTGTACCATATAAAATGAATTCCTTTTGACGCGGTAATAGGTTTATGACCTCGTGCAGATTTTGATTGTAGTTTTAATATTCTTACGTATTATATAAATATTATTGAAGAAGAACATGTGCTTTCTATTTTCATATTAAATAAATGGTATTATTTTAATTGTTGTTTAATAATAAATAGTCCATAAAACTTCTAAACTCAGAAACTACAAATGAAAATATTTCAATATAATGGATAATTTTGTTGTTTTTATACAGAGAATTTTTTATAATTTATTAAAAACTTATATCGATTTATTGGTAATCAGTTAGAAAATTTAGTCAAGTTTATTTATAAATCATGATTTCGAAATTATAAAGAAGATATATCTATCATACTTAAAATTTAAATTTCTTCTTTACAATCTTATTTATGTAATAGTATTGCACTTAACGTAATGAAAAGTGTCTAATAAAATATTATACATCAATCATTACCTTTAGTTCAATTATAGATGTTAATTATTCATTGTATTTAAAACTTTTAAAAATAATCTTTTAAAATAAAACATTTTTCTTATATAACTAATTGTGTTAGAAAATAAGCTTACGTTCAAAACTTGTATTTTTACAATGGATTATTTAATGGGTAAAAGAGAAAATGTTTCTTTTTTAATTTAATAAATTTAGTTTAAAAAATCATTACTTTTCATTTTAATTAAATTTTATAAATATATTTATAAAATTAATCCATAGTTTTTCAAAAATGTATTCAAATATAGGGCCTGGTAAATAAAATTCTTAGAACAGGCTTTTCTTTTATCGTCTAGAATACCAACGTGGAAAAACTAATTTTATATATGCATATTCCATAAGCACTTTATATATTTCACTCAACTTATAATAATTTAAAATAAATTAATAATCATAAAAATTATGACGAGATATTGTGTATTTCGTTTAGGTCAGTTCATGGAGCAAAAGGTGGTTTACCCACATCTTTCTATTTTTTGTGCTGTTCCTATATAGTATTCTCGGTGCCTTCCTTTTCGTATACATCGAAGGAAAGTACGAAAGTGGAATTCAGGATGATATTAAAACAGAAAGGTACACATTTTTTTATTACATAATTATGTTTATTTTTTATCTAGCATATTTACGAAATTCCTTAACAGTTTTAATGTTATTTATTTTAATATTATTATTGGTATAATAATTTTAATAATATTTTTATAGAATGCAAGAATGGTTGTAATTTGAGAATTCACTTGTAATATATACCTATATATTAATCCTGTAGAAGTCATAACTGACTTCAACAATTTATTACATTATATCTTTAAATTTGATGTAATTAGAACGAGCTAAAATGATAAATACGAAAAATAATATTTACTAATGAAAAGACAACGATAAAAAGTTAATTATTCTTATAGGAAGATTAATAATTATAATTTAAATTCAAATTAATATAAAAATTATTTAAATATTTTGGAATCTAATAATTTATTAAATTGAGTTCGCAAGTTTTTCAATAAAAATTTATAATAAATATTTCAATGTTCATAGAAAGTTTTAAATTTTAAATAAAACTGATTCGTTACATTCAATGCATTTGTTTTTTTTTAAATTGTATAATGGATATAAAATTAAAATATTATTTTATTTTTTGTTGTACTGAAAGGCATTTAGAATATTTCAATATAATTTAAAATTAATTGATGTGTTTTTTTGAAAAGTATCTAAAGAATATAAAGATTTTAATAATATTATAAATGTTTAGAGAAATTCTTGCATAAGATATATAAAAATTCGTTACATTCATATAAAACAAATAAATCGTTGAGACAATAATGGAAAAACCTCGAGCAAAGTTAAAATTAATGATTTAGAGCGTAATTCAATGAATTTATATGAAGCGATATGTAAAAAGCGAAATTAATAAGAGCTAATTATTTGCTCAGTCATATTAAATATATTAGTATAGTTTTATTGATAAATGTTATCTAAAGTATTCAATCCATTTATCCGCAATCTAATGAATTCCATAAAAAAGTTAAATAAAAATGAGAATATATTAACTGAAAGGGTATGAAAACTTATTTTTAAAAATTTTATTGCACATTAAATTGAAAATTTTATGAAATGTTTTGATTTTAATTATTTTTATTTATAAAATTATTCTTATGGGTTGAAATAGTCAATAGAATACAAAACTCTCTGATCACTAAGAATATTTACACTTATCATAGCTAGTGACTATGGTATAAATGGTATATATACCATATATACCATTTATATATGTATGGTATATATGTAAAAAATATAATTGATATAACTGAATCAATGTGAAAAGCCTTAAAATTGGCGATGCCTTAATAATTTAAAAGAACTCATTCTTCTATACAATACTGAAAGTATAATGATAATATCATAAAAAAGGAATTCAAATATTATAATTATTGGATTTTTAATACTAGCTATTAATATTTTAGTATAGAAACTGACAGGTTAGAATTAATTGTTAAAAATGTTCTCGGTAAATATTAAAAAAAAAAGCAACTTATTGTTTAGCTTATTTCAAGAAACGTGTTAAAGGGTAATTATAGAAGGTAATAAATTAATAATCAATTACTTACCAATTAAATAATTTTATTACCTACATACATTTATTTAAACCTTCGATATTTAGTAATCCAATATTTTATTAATCAATTTCAACTACTTCATATAGAAAAAGTATAAATAAAATTGGACTTATTATTTGAATTTGTTTATAGTTTAGATATTTATTCAGCATGTTAATTAAAGCATGTATTTTAAACAATCAATATTTCAGGGATGAAATGATTAAGAAAATAAGAGATTTGTGGAACGATGAAGAACTCGTCGGAGATCCAGAAAAATGGAAAGGCCATGCTAAGGTACATCTTAAGGTCTACGAAGAAAAACTCTATCAATTTCTTAAGCAACTTAATTTTCAAAGTCGCCCTGGCGATATGAATTGGGCTTTTTGGAATGCTGTAATTTATTGTAGCACCATTTATACTACGATTGGTGAGTATGTTGTTAAAAATATTATTATGTTTTTCAAAGCCTCATACTTTAATTAAATGATAAATTTATAAAAAATAATATGATTCATTGTATAAGCACATAAACTATATATTTATTATTTGTCATTCCTTTTTTAATTATTAAATATAATAATTGTTCACACCTTACTTTGACTTTAAAAATATTAATAATTCCATATATATATATATATTTATTTATATTTATATTGTATATATTATTTATATTAACACAAAATTACAACGATGATGAATAATTAAGCTATCATGATCATTGAACTTTAAAAAATTGTTCATAATAAGCTCTTATATAACAAAAAACTTCATACATTATTTAAAGTTTCAACATTAAAATTTTAAAATTTATAGGGAGTATATTGAATTTTCATCTCCTAGCTTCTAATACAGCTTTATTGGTTATCGAATAATCGGATTTGTTCATGATAAATAATTAACATTTGATGTAATTTAGAAGTATCCGTATTAAGATATGTTTAAATGAGATTTTTTACAAAATTATTAACAATAATGTAATTTTTAAATATGAAGCAAAACAAATATTTTGAATTACTTAAAAATAAATTATTATTTCCAAATTTTTTTTGGGAAAAGATCAGTTAATATATTTTTCAGAATAATGAAATATAAATAGGCTTACGCAGTAGAGGGTAAAATAATTTGAAAAGTTATTCTACTTAAATTAAAACTATTTGTGGTACACTTTTATCATTTTCATGAGTTTTTTATTATTGGTAATGATCAACCTTAATTGCATTTTTAGATGATAAGGGTTTATGCACGGTAAATAAATAATAAAAATAATGCATTTTTTTATATATATCTAGATCTATAACATTTTAGATTTATAAATTATTAAAATTATACTACGTACGAGTTGATGATCTGATTTATATTTAAGAGGAAAAAATAAGGTTGTTGTTTTTAGAAAATTGGACCTTCATTTTAAAAGTATCTTGCCACTGGAAGTTTCAAATAAATTTCTCAATCACCTGAGCATATGAAAGAATCGTCTAATATCACCGCTTACTTAGAGAATTAATTATCATCCAAGGGCTCCATGACACTTGTGGTGATTAACGTCTTTGGTACGCATTTAAGATTTAAGTATTTACACACTTGCGCTCGTTTGATCTACGAGTTTCGGGCAGCTATAGATTTTTAAATTGTAAAATCTATCTATGGAGAAACGTCGATTTTGTCTAAAGAGAAGCTATTTCAAGTTATATAACTTTTACTATTTTTCGAAAATAGAGGACTGACAAATTAATAGTTAGAGCTTAATTTTATAGATACAAAATCATTTTACTGAAGATGACCTTTTTTAAGTAATTAATTTTAAAAAAGTATGCATCGAGGATAAAAAACTAATTTATCTAGTATAAGAAAAAATTCAAAATATTTCATTTTATTATTGAATAATACAAAAAATATTTTAAAATTAGACAGATTGAGGTTACATTGACACGGCTAATATTAATACTATTCTACTGCACTTTCTGAATTTTTTATATACCGTTTTAAAATCACTATCAAGATAACCATTTTTAAATGACTATTTTAAAGACTTTAACGTACAATGAAAAATATTCTTCATTAATATAATTATAAAATAAAAAGTCTTAGCAAACTCATATTGCGTCTTAATGTTATACTTTACCATAGACTAATATCTTTTTTACTTACAATAAAATATGAAAAACTTATACAGTATAATAAATAACCAACAATTCGTCATACTGATCTAGTAGCTTTTTAAATATTTAACACTGAATTTTTTAAATGATTAATTTACTTTCTATAATATAATAAAAAGTTTTAAGGGTCAGACGTACTGTCAAAAGTAATTTTGAAAAATGGTAATTGAATAATGATCTTTAATGGCACTGTAATCGGTAAATTAGAATTAGAAGGAGAATAAATTAAATTGGAAACAATTTTTAAATTGTTGCAATTAACCGTTATTTTTTGCAAATAATTAAGTATGGTAACGAGGTTGATGCACAACTCACGGGTATTTGCATTTTAATTGGTCTCGGCTTTCCCTACGATCTTCCAGATCGAAATTCAATCCATCAAAATGATAATTTCCCATCACTGTTTCTGGTTAGGTAGATTCTGAAAAATCTAGATGCCCCGATAACGTGACAATCTTCGAGGCGAATAATACAAATTCAGTCGAGGGTTAAAGTAGGAAGGGCGCAGCAGTGGAGGCTTGGCCGATTCCCTTTTGCCGCTAGTAGACGGGGGAAGGGAAAGGCTTCGAGGCAAGAGTCTCCGAGAATCGCAGGCTTCGTGGGCGGAGTGACGCGCTCCCCCGGGGGCAGGAGGGACAGGAGTAGGTGGAGGAGGAGGAGGAGGAGGCCAGCTTCGATATTGCCCTAAGCCCGCGGTGGCATCTCTCGCGAGAGTCGCACCGGCTCGACTATTTATGCTGGCCGGACCCTCGGCTCGGTAAGGGCCGGGGAGCCCGAAGCCGGGGCTTTATGCACGACTGCCGGAGAGGTAAATCAGAAATGACGGGGGGACTGCGTACTTAGCCTTGGAATTTAGAGTGCACCGGATTGACTCTGCGCCAGTACGTGAGCGCCCGTGTTTATTTACGCGTAATGGGCCGCAGATACCGCGAAGCGAAAAATTCCTTCCAACGATCGACAGCCCCTCGATGCATAGCTGGAGCTCTTCAATAATGTATCCCCTGCTCGTGTTAGTATCAACAATACGAATGTACAGCATACACAAATGTAGTTTTGTGCTCCATTGCTTTTTGAATATCAAGTCGAAGCAACCGCTATTGGCATATAAACGATGTCATCATTTGCGTGAATCGAACTTATAATAGCAATTACGAGTTTACGGGCTCCAATTACAGTTACACAATAATAATTGTTATTGAATCATTACTGATTCAATTTCATCTTTATCCTTCTTACATACCGCATAGAAAATTATTTTATTGAATATTACATTATTCATAATATTATCTAGTATTGTACTGATTCTTAATCATTAAAATTTATATATTCTTAATGAAAATAAGGAACAATACAATACAATAGTTGTTCGTACAGAGTTCAACTTTACAGAGTTTATTAAAATATGTTTAATTCATAACTATTTTCTATTTTTACTTATTTTAATTGAGATTATTGAAAAAAATACAGGTTCATTGTGTTATCATATTAATAACAAAACAAATTACGTGAACTGTCAGCTTCCTTTTTCATGGCTTCTTAATAATTAAGTAAATATTTTTATTACAATATTCTTATAACCTTCGAATTATTAAATAATTCATTGAATATAACGTACAATAAACTTCATACATTCATCTAACGGTATTATATTCTAGGAAACGTAATATTTACATGATTATATTTTGCATAGAAAAGTTAAGGGTTTATTTTTAATTTTTTATCAAAAAAATATTTTGTAAATATTATTTTGTCTTTTACATCTTATAGTAAATAAAAACCATAATAGCTAAAATGTTCATTAATTTCTCTGTATCCCAAAAATTCTTTTTTCTTATTAAATGAGATATTAAAATGTTTGGATTTTCTTGTAGACCTCAAATGAGAAGGCAACTTGGGGTTCTCTCCATTTTTCTTTATTTTCAGTAATAATGTTTAGCTTATATTCTTGTTGTCTGCCTACGACACATTCACGACTACCGTTGAGTTATATTTATTTCTATAGTGAAAAATGGACCCTGAACCATCTCATTTTTCTGTAAGTTTTTTTATCCCAATTTACTCAATTTTTAGTTGCTTTATAACCGAATCTTAAATAATTTTTTAATAAATATTATCAAAATCTTTATATAAGTCTTTAACACTGAAAATTTTTATTTTAATAATTATAAATAACAAGAATTACACCAATAAACTATTTTACTATTAATAACTTGTTATTAAACTAAGAATATTTTTTAAAAATTAATTCATCTTATTATTACCATTTCAATAATTTTTTTAATATAATTTTTTCTATGTTTTATATCTTTTTAATTGATTTGCATACGAATGAAATCTTAAATTTGAATACATTATTTTCCGTTTTTACGAAAAACTTAGTATTTTAAAATTTGAATTTGAATAAAAGTAATAAGTAAAACTCAAAGCACACTTAATTATTCGGTTTCAATCCTTTTAATGATTACAAACATTTTTGTAAGTAATAGTTTTCATATTTCTATGATCTAAAAATTTAGATTTTATTTTAATTTAAATTATAATAATAAAAATTTATTATTTTTTAATTTTTTTTGTTGTAAATTTAAAAGTTTTTTTTGTAAATTTGATGAGTATCAAGAATAAAATTAATTTTATTGTATGAAGTTGCTGAAACTAATACATGTATTAAAAACTTAATAATTAGTTGAAAAAAATTGCCTATGGTTTTAAAAAAATATTAAATTTAACAAACATGAAAATAAAAATATTGAATATTAAATAAAATGGAACTCTTTCTTATATATTGAAGTTATATTGTGTAAAATTCTATATATCTAGAATTTTTATGTAAAAGTAAAAAAATTATCGATGGACATTATTTTTACATCACTAAAAATAAATATTATGAACCTTATTTTTACAAACCCAATAAAATATATCTTTATAATATATAAATCTATGACCTAATTTAAAGAATTGGATTATTGCATAAACTCCTTTGTTACTTCTAATAGGAATATATATTTACATTTTATAAAAACCATCATCATAAAATATTAACCAAATTGTTTCAGTAAATTTTTAAAGTATTGAATTAATAATTATAATATTAAGCTGAATTCTTTAGAATTAAGAAAATTTATTTATTATACATAAAAATATTATTTTTGACATTTTTAGAAATAATTTTCTGCAAAATATATTTTAAACATATTTAATTTTAAATAAATAAATCTTTGAAATTGCTTAAAATTTTGAATTCTAACTGAAAAAATTTTTTGCATATCTACTCATGAGTTATTATTCAATAACTTGTATTCACATTTCATTACAAATTTAAGTAAAAAATAATGCTCATTCTTCTATTTAATTATAAATGAAAATACTTTTAGGAAGCTTGATCAATAAATCAATTTTTCAAATATAATTTATGCTTTCTACACATCCTAAAACGTGCAATCAATATATAATATACATATTTACATACTTGTTACTGTCGTACATAATCTAGGATATCATGATACTTGAAGGAAATTTTCACCCGAGACACTTGTTGCACTTGGAAAAATAGGCACCTACTATTGAATAACGTTGATTTTTCATTCAAAAATATTTATTCTTAAAAAAACAATTATTATGTTTACTAAAATTTTCAATTTCATAATATGCATATGCACGCATATAAAAATAAAAGTGTAATATTTTTAATATTTTATTTTCAATATATTATACTTGGATACAATAAAAAAATTTTATCTTAATTATGATTCAATTATGATTCGTCTTACAAAATATATAGTATAAATACCAAGTATTGTATTATCAATTGCATAATTCACGTTAATTTTGAGGGAAATGAATTTATATTTGATTTTATTCGATATAATGTACAGCAAATTAGAGACAGTCGAATTTAATTTTTAAACACAAAAAATTGTTTTAACATAAATTTAAATCTTAAAATTTTTATTTAAAAAATCCAAAATACCATTTATTATTTTTAAATTTATCTCAATCTATTTAATGTTTAAAATATTTTTTATTATACATAAGAGTTTTAAATATGACAAATGCTTGCTAATTTTATTTACTGTAATAATTTTAACAACATTTTTACTTTAATAGAAATTAGGTATTTTAATTTTAGTTTATACCTTAGTTATATCCGTTTTAAAGTTACAATAGATTATTAATAAAAACGATATTTAAATTAATCTATTTTAAATTCCATATATATTCTTTAGTAAATTGATAGATTTAAAAATGACTTAATTCATTTTTTATAAAAGCTCCTACGACAACCATAGTATATAGCATATATAATAGTTTAATATTACTACTACAAGTATTTTTTTTATACTGTACATGTTTGTTTGTATGTATAGATACATTTCTAATGCATATTCAAAATAACTACGTAAAAGGGAATATTTTTTTATACTTATACTATAAAAATATTGTTTAACTATTATTGAAGATAACGTGCGACTTGTTATAATATATTCTACGTGTAAAACGTATTATAAGAAAAATTATAGACTAAAATTTAACGTACGACTTGTTACCATTCTACGTGTTACTTGAACCAGAATTTTAATTATTAAATTTATACTAATCAAATTTTTTAATCAACTAATAACATTATTAATTTTTTTCACTTAGGTTCATTGTAATTTATTACAAATAATAACTACGTAATATTTTTTATACTTATACTATAAAATACGTATTGAAGATAACGTGCGACTTAGCAGGGAAGAATAGCGTGCGACTTTAATTTACATTAGAAAACAGGGTATTATAATCGTCGGTTAACTAAAGTCGATACATTTTTAGGTATAATATTTCACTTAAATATTTTTAACTTAATTTTTTAATATTTTTTCAACTAATAACATTTATTTTATTATTTTTTTCACTTAGGTTCATTTTTGTAATAATTATAGCATTTTTGACGTTCAGATTAAAAAAACATTCGAACTTTTTATTTATGCATACAAATGCCCTAAAGTATTTAAATTTTAACATTATACGAATGTATATTATATCTGATGCTAAATATATAAAAGTAAGTTATTTAAATATCTACTGGATTATGTTATAATCTTCTAATGAATAATATATTTCAAATTTCAAGTCATAGCTATAGATTAAGCATAAAATCAATTTAAGATTGACAAAAACAGCGTTTTTATTATTACGCACACACACGTACATATATGTATTAATATATTTAAATAAAGAAAAAAGGTTATCACAATTGGTAAAATAAATAATTTATAATCAATATTTATTTTCTAAAGAATATAAAACATATTACTATTTGGTAATATGTATCTAATTTTATTAGTACCAAATATCAAACGCAAGTTTAATGGGAGTTCTGTATTCTTGAATGAATTGAAACGTATGTAAAAGGATTTTTTACATTAAAGCATATCTTTAGTAGGTGGATGTAAAAAATGAAGTAATTTTCAAACTTACGTAACAATAAAATTAAATTGTGATGATATTAGATACAATAACATCAATTACTGATCGTGTCATCAAATAAGTGAGGTTTTTGTTCTCTCTTTATTATTAATCATGCAATATAATCTACAATATTAAACATATATAGTAAATGATACGCAAGTAAATAGATATAAAGGTATTTATAAGTAGTTAAATGTTAAATTTAGTTTAAATGATATGGATAAAAATTAATGTTTTTTTTTATAAACAACAATAATAATTCAAGATCAAGTCGATGTTTGAAATATAAAACATAAATTTACAATATTTATTTTTTAGAAAATCATTTTACAATGTAAGTGTTTTGTACAACGTCCTTTGTTACATTATAATAATTTTATAAATAATAAGCTTTTGTTTAAAAATCCATATCCGTTTTTAAAATTAGACAGCCTTACTAAATGATCAATCAAAATTATTCTCTCATTCATTGATTGAAAAATAGATAATGCTCTCTCTCTCTCTCTCTCTCTCTCTTTCTGTGTTTCTCTTTTTCTCACTTGACGTACTATACGTATTCAATGAGCAAGCTAAAATCGATTGAAAAATTCGTACAAATACATGTATGCTCAAGTGGCTTATAAATCAATGTATCTCATCAAATGCTTAATTTCGAACTAATAATTGACGAAGAAAAACCATCTCAAGCTAAAGGTTTATTTCTGTGGAGCCGTGCAAGCCAGTAACAAAGACCGGTGAAAAATCGTGCCTACTTGAATTTACTCGGGGGTAAGGAGCAAGTATAAACTGACCGCAGCGTTTGTGATAGATGATGTAGCCAGTCGCCGAGAGAAGAGAGGAACCGATCTGGAATTGGCGAGGCTCTCGGTGCCAGAGCTGGGAGACAGAGGAGCGCTCGTTTTATTTTTGGTGCAGCGTCGAGCGTCAGCGGCCGCTACCGGGAAGCGTCGACTTGGACGCCGACGACGACTGAGCGACGAAGACTACGCCGATATGTCGTGACTCGCGAGTCTTGCACCTCGTGCTAGAGAGGATGGAGGATAGCTACGCGGCGCACCGGCGTCGCAAGGCCGCCGCCAGACGTCACGAGAAGACACCCCAAGTGAGGCTGCGCACCGCCGATGGACATCACCGTAACGCCTCATTATTATCATTAATCTCCGAGCCTAGCGAGGTGCTCGTTAACGGGCTTATTTCAGGCTGCCCACTTTTCGCCTACCTCCGCCACTAGACGCGAACGCTTTCCCCGAGGCTTCGTGCTCGGGATACAAAAGCACGAGAATACATGCCGCGGATTTCGCGTGGGTGTGCGGTCGGCTTCCTCTCGTGGCTTTTGCCAGTTAATGCAAGTGCAATAGCGTACGTATCGACCTGGCATCGGTTAATCCAATAAAGTCACGGGCTTAGTCGTGCTTTAGATAGTGTAATTCGTTCTTTTTAATACCCAGCAACTCTGCATCTACTTACGCGGACTTCGTTTGTATAACTTTCTATATTGGTAGTTTTTACAGTCACCATTCTTTGAAAATATTTACGTACTTGCCAAACGCTCGAGTTTTCAAAAAACGTGTTGTTCGCCAAGTTGCCGTTTCGACTCGAGTTCCGTCTTCTCCAGTAGAAAACAATTATGCGTAACTCTACTTTGATATTGTTCATTTGCTTCTTTTCAAATTACAATAGGCGACGATAGACTAGACTCACAAGGAAATTGTAATTTTACAGAAATTCTAAATCTTATCGGATTTATCATTCAGGCCTAAATTGCTTTTATTTATCTTTTTTAAACCTTAAATTAACACAATTTGAATGGTAAATCAAGGACGCGTAAAGGAGGCTCCTTAGGAATATTGATAAATTATTATTATTGTTATAAATTTAATTTGCTTAGCCAATGTTAATATTACTTAAGAGTTTCCTTTTAAGCCACGAATAAGCGAGCTCAATTTCATAAATTAATATCCGATTTGAAAATTAATAATAATAAAGATCAGTGCGTAAAATTCATTCGCAAATGCTTCGTGATCCGTAAGAGTAAGATGAGATATCTTGAAATACTGTATTTTTAACAAAAAGCGAAAGGAGAAGACACAGTTTCTATGGAGGTGGAAGAGGAAAGACGAGCGCGAATGGAGCGCATGGTCGAGGATACGGAACGCATGGAACAAATGATAGATATCAAAGAGGATAGATTAAGGTCGAAAACGATGGAGCAGCAGTCCGAGAAGTCGATGCCAGTGCAGATGGTCAAAACCAAGGCCACATCACCGACAGTTAACAGGTCGTTTAAAGGGTATTTTTTTGATTGAGGGAACTGTTTACGTCGATTTACATTGGTTTACTATTCTGGGAGTGCTTGCGATTATTTTTGTAATAATGATAATGGGACTTATTCAAAATCCATTGTTCCAAAATTGGCGATTCGATATACTGAATATTGAATTTTTTGTGAAAAGCCAAATTTACAACAAACTCAATCAGTTTTTTAATTGTTTCAGAACTTTAACTAGTTGAATTCTACAATTACGCATTAGGTTTATTTTTTTTTATTTTCTTCTTATTAATACAGAGAACCAAAATTGATAAAAATAAAAAATACCAGCACAGTATACAAAACAACTGATTCAATTAATATAATTAATTGGTATTTGTATAGTGTAGAGAATGTTGTCTTTGTATAGAATAGATTTTGTTTAAAATTACTTCGATATAAGTGATAATGCATTTAAATAGATAAATTATTTTTTGATTGGATAAATTAACTATATTCTTTGATATTTATTTGGCTGCAGAAATAAGTTTTAAAGTGTTACGTAGGAAGCATGATAGAACTAAGGACATACATTTTAAAAAATGATATCGTATAAAATTTGATTTTTAAAAATAAAGAAGGAATTTGAAAAATCGTGTGAATCGATCGTATAAATATTTAAAGTATAATTAAAGAAGTTATCAAGACTGCGTAATAAGATAATTGGAATCGTACAGATCTGAGATTATTCGACAAGAAGACGAATCGGAAAGTCAAAAGCGCCCATTAACGAAAAAAGGCGAGTTATTCCTGCAAGCTCAAGAACAGAAAATACTCCTTGAGAGACACTCGTCAATGAGACCCATTAAAAAGGTGAGCGAGTCGAAGGATGGTATGGACCTCAGGAGAAGGATGAGTTCGCCGGAATCAAGTAGAAACCGGATGATCAGACATCCTTCGTACTCTCCTCCGATAAACTTGGTAACGTCATAGCGTCAAACAATTTTCCGATACATCATCTTTAAATACCAGCACACTTGCTTCTTAATTAGACGCCTTAATATGTGAAATAAATCATTGAAGAAGATATGAGGATTCCGGGACTGTTTATGTGCAGGGTTATTAGATTTTTACTTAACAAGACTTCACAAGACAATTATTAAAATAATTCTCTTCAGTTTGAAGTATATTCTATAAATTGGCAAACGTAATAAATAGAATTATTGTTGACGAATGTCAATTTTTTTATAATAATAAATATGAGAATACCTACGAGTTTCTACTATTTAATGATACTTGCATATAGTTTTATAATTCAGAATTAATATTTTAATTTTTTTAGGCCTATATTTACTAAAAATTTTATCAATATTGAAAATTAACGATTTTTTATTAATCGCCATTAAAGCAACGTCATAGTATCAGTGTTGAATTTGAAATATACTTTACTTTTTTTCTAAGTACAATTTAATTTACATATAAAAATTTTGTTTTCATAACATTACAATAAAGAAACATTATGTGTCTAAAGTCGATAAACACAAGTTAATTTAAGTGTTATCCATATATGTTTTTGTTTATAAATTAATTTAAAAAATTTTAAATACAAAGAGGCATTTAGGTCAAAAACTAAATTGTAAAAGACTGGCCTAAAAATTTTGTACGTTCGCTACGTATTTTATTACTAATATTGTATCTAAAATTCTTCTGTGATTACATTTAAATTATAGTATTTAAATATTTCTCAATACAGGTCATTATTCAGAAAACCTACGATTACTATTTTTATTTTATATACTTATCCTAATAAATCATAAAAAAATTGTTTGGATAAAATTATTGTAAGCATTTTCATTATTAAAAGATTAAAATTTACATCGAATACAGTATTAAAGTAATCCCTTATATTTTTAAGAACTTAAATAATTTGAATTATTTTGTACATCTTTTAGGATTTAATATGATAATGTAAATTATAGTATTAAATCATAATTAGAATTCGCCCGACAACGAAAAATCATGCCGAAGAACCATTAGAAAGCGTATAAGCAGTCGCCAGAATTATGACGATGCCTCCGATGAAGATGAATCTCCAGTCACAGTTGAGCACCACATTCGGACTAGATCACCCTCAAAATTAATAAAAGAGAGACGCTTACCTTTGAACGACAACAGCCTCATCGAAAATGTGGCCAAAGCTAAATGGACTTATGCTTCCGGTGAAAGCTTCGATAACTACGATTATGACGACTGCGAACGCGAAGAGGAAGATGAAGATTATACGCCGAAACGTAAGAGGGGATCAATTACATGTAGACGGAAAAGTAGTAGCAAAAAATCTGATCAAGAAAAAGAACGAATCAGAAAAAATGTCGATCGGTCCTCGTCTTGGTTCTCATGGATTCCGTTTTTTTCCGGAAAAACAAAGCAGAAAGTCGACGAGATAACTACAGATAATGATGGGAAAAAGCAGAAGAAGATAAAAAAGAAAGAACGGCAGACAGATGAAGTGGTAGGAACTGATGTATATGTTATTATATCGGTTTCAAACGTTGCATACGGAAATTTTAATGCATTAGTCTTATAATTACAATTTATAATTACAGTTCCATAAAATTTTTTTAATTAAATCTTTTTAAAATTATTAAAGATTTTTTTAGCTTTGATTTAAAAAAAATCATAAGATATCCGGGACATCGTCTTAATAGCATACGTGTAGAAATGATACAAATTTCAAATATTTGCGGCAAACTCTAACGTTTCATTTTTAAATATCGTGTCCATTTCCTTAAAACTACATAAATACTACATTCATAAAGATGAAAAGTGTACGAAGTACTAAGACACAATTATTACGACGATGATGCTTAATAACCTTTAATAATGCTTTACCGTTATTACATTTGAAATGCCAGTTATCGGAGAAAGAGAAACTGGATAAGGCAGCGTTAATATCAAGTCAGCAGTCCTCCGATAAAGTGACGTTCCGCGAGCTGCTCAGATCAATCCGGAGCATCAACGCCGAATTTAGGGAGTATTGCCGGCAAAATTCCCGTGAAGCCCAAAAGATAATCGAGTTGCGTAATCTCTGTATCGTTGAAACCATCCTCGTCGTTGTTGTCTGTGGCCTGGGCGGATTGGTGTTTCGCTTTACCGAGGGTGCATTCGAATCATATTACAAGTGCGGCGTGAAGCGGGTGAAAAGGGATTTCTTGGACAGCCTCTGGAACTACAGTCATAACATGAGGGAGGACGACTGGAAGAGTATGGCGAGAAGAAAGTTGATGGAGTTCGAGGAACAGCTGCATACGGCACACGAGGCTGGGGTACAGACGTATAGTGGTCAAAGAAGCTGGAGCTTCTTGAATGCCATGGTCTACTGTCTAACCATCATTACGACAATTGGTGAGGATGCCGACCGCTTTAGTGATGAAAACTCATTTTCGGACTTATTACTAAAGTAATTCACAACTAACCCATTAATTGCTAATAGAACATCATCTGTATTAGTTTTACCATTGTACAGAATCCTAGTTCGTAAATTTTTCGAATAAATATTTAGTCTATTAGTCTCGTATAATGTATCTACTCGGACATTTAGTTACTTTATCAGTAAAATTTCTGTCTAATCGAAGAACTCTAATATTGTATAAAACATATTTTCTTCGATTAAACATTTATAAATTGTAGATTCAATTTTAAAATACAACCTTTCAATTAAAACATTGGATTTATCATTTACTTATAATATTAATCAAAAGATTATAAAAAAAATTTTATAATTTATATAAGTTATATTATTATTGAGTTTAAATATTTATTGAAAATTATCATGAAACTGCAGTAGCAATCAAGTTCTTCAGCCACGAAAAATTGAAGTTTCGAAATGCAACAAAAAGAAAAACAAAGTTTCGTTGTAATAAATTTACAATTTTTCATTTATGCTTAAATAAAATTCATCGATCAATCTTAAGAGTATTACAATACTTCAGTTATTAAAAGTATCTTGGATATACTTTTTAATGAGTTTCGGGCCAAATATGTTATAAAGCTCAATTACTGCTTACACATAGCCTTCAAATCCATGCCAAACAACGAAATACTCAGTTTTCTTCATAAATCACATTTGCTAATATAAATTTCATTGCAGAGAATTTTACGTCTTCACAAATAATAATTTAAAATTTTATATAATTAAAATTTTATTCTAAACAAAATTAAGTACAGGTTTATAGTGACAGTTTATACAGTTTATAGGTTTGTAAATGAAAAAATAAATTGTACGCTGTTGTTTATGATTGCGATAATTATGATTGTGTGAATAACTTCACACTATAAAATGTAACTAAGTACGTAAAATGTGAGGAAGTCATTATTCTTATTTATGAAAAAAACTAAATATAGTAATGTAAATGAATATAAATGTTGATCTAGTCTTGCATAATTTTATTAAGTATATATTCAAAATTTCCTATCTTATTTGGCAAATCTTATTTAGCATTCACTTAAAGTTGGAAAGTTTATTTTAAGATCTGATAACCTTCATTATATAAAATATTCGTTGTAGAATGTATGTCGCATTATTATTACTGATATTGAAATACAGAGAAATATAAATTTTTAGGACAGATTTTACTAGATTGATTTATTTAAAACTAAAAACGTATACAATATTTTTGAGAAAAATCGAATTGTATTTAAAAATAGTTATTAATAAATTTGCTTGTATGATTATTCTTAATTCTTAATATTATGAAACTGAATATTATATTATATTATAAAGTATTATAAAGTAGGTTGAAATGTTTTATAAAATCAAATATTACAAGTTATCGTTGAATCGTTAATAAAAACTGATGCTGTGATATTGAGAACTCTCCAATAATAATAGTAATAATAAAGTGACTAATGCTGTATTTATTCATGTGAAAATTATTTACGAATCATCTACGTTAAATATTTGTTTGTAACGTTTACTTCCCTTGTTCACTCTATAACCCCAATTTGAGTATCGAGCAACCAGTATTGAAACGACATGAAATTTTTTTTGAAACCCTTAAATATATTTTTTGATAATCTTAATTATTCAATTTTTTCTATTGATTATCAAGCATTAGAGTAAGAATGATAATACTGTTTTTGTAGATCAATAATGTTTTTAAATATAGTAAAAATAATAATTTTCAAGTCGTCCTCGTAGCATTTTAAATTTAGGACGTCGAAAAGCATTATTCACAAATTAGTGTAATTTATAATTAAAAAATGTGTTTATACAATGAATAAATTTTTCAACCGATACTTCTAATGCCACTAAATTCTTTCTCTATGAAATTTTAGGGTACGGACACATTTCTCCGAGCACAGCTACCGGCAGAACTTTAACTATACTTTATGCAATTTTCGGTATTCCAATGTTCCTCATTGTGCTGGCTGATTTCGGTAAATTATTTACTAGGGGCATTAAGTTTCTTTGGGCTTTTGTACGCAGATTATATTATACCGGAAGTTGTCGCAAAGTAAGAAGAACTGCCCCAATGCAAGTAAGTTCTTAATTTACGTTAATTAAATCAATTTTGCAAAATTCGACGCGTCAATTTAAAGTATATATGCGTATTGCACGTAGAAATTTATCATCCATAAGATAGAAATAATTATATCGAGTTCTTAAACATTGTTTTCGCATTAAAAAATCTAATGATATTAATTTCAATATCTTAACACCCTCATGGACCGATACTATAGAAGCGATATATAATGCTGCTTATCATCGGCTCGTTGCGATCTTGTTCGAGAAGTCAAGATACAAATGCAATATTACAGACGGCAAAAACTATGTTACAGGAAATGATGAAGGGTGTGCAAATGGTGTACGATCTGGCGACCTTCAGGCGTGCCTCGCAGATGAGCCCAGAGGATATCGCAGAAATGCAGCGCCAACCGCAAACCATCCTCAGCCTCGATGGCAACACACCTCAGCAAACGGAATCGCCCTCCACCCCGGCGATGTCGACTTTCGAAATAGACGACGAGTTCAATCTGCCAATTTCCGTGGCCATTACCATACTCGTCCTCTATATCTTTATCGGTGCAACCGTTTTCAGTATCTTCGAGGGCTGGTCATTTTTTGAGAGCTTTTACTTTGTATTCATATCCATGAGTACTATTGGCTTCGGTGACTTTGTTCCACAGGTAAAACAAAGCTATCGATCATCCTGAATTTTCAATTTTTATTATAACTCAATGCTAGCTTTATATATGACTTAATATACCTAAAGTACATTGTATATTATTATTGATATTAAATTAGCAAATTTTTAGACTGTAAGTCAGTTTGGATACTGAAGTTCAATCTTTAATACGTTAATATGGTTTAGTCTTTATAGTACGCTGTGTGGTCTTGTATGCACTCTTGTAACCGTTCGATGTTTCTTCACCAGCTTATTGTTTTTTATACCATAATTCATAATATGCACAATGGCTTTAAGGTATTGAAAAATAAATTTTCAACTTTCAACTTTTTTTTTAACTCTTAGCATCTCAGCAGTTGCATTAAATATAATTCTCCTGCAGAATTGTGCGGTGTTAAAGCTAGTTATTCGATATATAATATTATTGTAATCGCAAATTTTTTTTAAGAGTTGCATTAAATCATTAAAATATTGCATAGCATTCTATATCGGATTTTAGTCAAGTCGGTCGCGGTGATACTCTGGAGATAATAAATCTTGTTAACTACATCACTCGATAAGGTATTAGGTGGTAAGATTTGCACATCAAAGTCCATTTTATTACCTGTTATAAACCTGTTATTTGTGTTATTTTTTGAAGATCGTGGGGATTCCTGTTTCTTATCAGATAATTTCTTTGCTATTGTAATAACAGTACATTTTATCTAAGCTAATTTTTTATCAATGACAACATTTAAGATATTTTTAGAATGATTTGAAAAATAAACCTACTTATCATACATTGCTGATTTTTAAAACTCTAAAAATCGTATGATATTAGGGATTAGATGATAATGAAGTATAAACGTAAATTATTATAAAAGACACGATAGTTGGATATTTGATGATTTTGATAATATTGAGCCTACATTCGTAAGCTACTTCAGTAATATGACTTTTCGTAACAATTCATAAATATTTATTGTTTTTTTAGGATCCTCTCTATATGATGCTTTCGATAGTATATTTGATATTCGGACTTGCTTTAACATCTATGTGCATCAATGTCGTTCAGGTACGTAAATTATTATGTAGTTATGAAAAACAGTTATTATTCTTATACGTAGGCAAATTATAGGCACAATTCAACAAAGCACCGACAACAATGCTTTGTAATTAAATAAATAATAGTTACAATAATTTTATTGACTATTCGACACCTTATATCCTTATATCATCGAATTTTTCACCAATCGAATGGATTTTATATTTAATTTTACATATTAGATAGTTCGAAAATAAAAACTTGAGCCCATTGCAATATTTTTCAGGTGATGTTGGCTCATCAATTCAAACACGCCAGTCAAAAAATAGGCGCGTCGATAGGTTTCCAAGTATCGGATGAAGATGGATCACTTAAACCAGCCCCGCCGGAACCAGTCGAGGTCGCTGACGTTCATAATCCGATCGAAAAATCAGCGTCTGCTACCGCTGCCGATTTCAAGGATGATGTCATGTCCGAGACAACCTTGAATGACGATGAACTCTAAGTAACGATGTATTCATAAGATCGAATTACAGAACGTCCTATTAAATTTTTTAGGTTGAAAATTGGTTTTGTTTTAGTCACTATTTGCATCATGAATCATGATATGATTTCAATGTGTATAAAGGTAAACATTAAATAATCGTTGTGTTCCAGAAAAATAATATCAATTCTTTTTCCATGTGCTGTCATATGTTATTTTACTTTAAATGATTAATCGTACTTAATTCATTTATTCATTTATATATTAGAAATTTTTAATTTGTAAAAATCAGGGTGTAATATTTCAAGTACAGAGATTGTAGTAAATGTATACTTTATATAATTATTATTAAATAGTTCTCTCGCATTTGACCCTAACTTTTGAATTAAATCAATATATTTGATAGATATATGGGTGTGAACTTTCTAGATTAAGAGGTTTCATTGCTCTTAATAATTGTTATATAAAGTATAATTACCACTATTTTTATCAAACTTTTTAATTTTCTTAAATATTTCGCTATAGAAAGAAATTTAGTGAAATAATATGTAACACTGTTTGCATGATATATGATTTAATTATAATTGTAAATTAAAATTGGGATATTTTGACTATTTGATACTATACTTATAAAATTTTCTAAATTAATGGTCTTAATTTTTATAATAATATCTACATACATAAATATATTTTAAAAAAATATTTATATGAGAAATAATATTCTGCCTTTATAGTGTAATCTATTTGCATAAATAATCTACTTTTAAATTTAAAAAAGTAAGTGCAAATTTATACCTTTACCCGATCACAAGTTTTTTTTATGTATGTTTGAAATTTTTAATTTTTTAAAATTTGACATTTGTGTAATATTTCATAGATACATTTGCAAAAAAAGTAAGAAAAATATCTTAAAAATTTAATTAATGCTTATCGAAAAAGGTAAAAAAAATATCTAAAACATCTGCCGAATATAATGTTAAAGAACTGAAAAAATAATTTTATATTGTTATGTATTAAAAGATATTTTTTTAACCTAAAATATGCAATATTTTTTTAAATTTTGTACTATTATAATAACTTTCAATTTTTGTACAATTATAAAAATATTTTAATATATAATATCTATACGTGAAATTCTATAAATAAAATAAAAATTACCTGTTATCTATAAATAATATGGAACTAATTAAATTTCTTTTTTTTTTAATTATTTTAGTTTTTTTGTAAATAATAAAAAAACTTATTAACGTATTTATTATTACAATGAATTAAATATAATTATATTTATATCGATACGAAATTTCCTTGTAGATTTTTTTTCAACACGTATAGATATTTATTTATAGAAGTTGGAATTTTGAGATAAATTTAGTTACGAAGTCTTCACAATATTGTAACTCAAAAAATTGTCCAGACGATGCAATTTCTATGTTTTGTATAAAATCAGGCGCTTTCAAAAACAATTACAACTTAACTAGGATTTACGAGTAAAATATAAATCATGAAAAATTGATATGCATAAATGTTAAAATGCCCAATTTATAAAAATAAGAATAGTTAACTACATAATAGTAACTATTCAGATTTGCTTTTACAGTTGAAGTGTATGCCTTGACACCTCCTATTGTATAATATTTATAATAACAATAAAAATAAAATCTCGGATTGAAGAATTTCAGTATTAGAATATACCATGCTTATCTATGTTGTGCCAAAAATATTTGAATTATTCAATTATAAGTAACAGAAAGTCGTTTATATATAGTAAAAATTCTAATTATAAAAATTTATTTAACTTTGTTAAAATTGTCTGGATGTTCAAAGAAATTTATGGAATTCAAATTAGTTATTTTAAAGACAAATTTTTATAGTGTTTACTATATTATGTATTTTTATGATTTATTTATAAATCTTTATACTTTGCTGTTAATTATTTAATATTAAAATTCGTTTTCATTTTACAAAAGTAGAAAAGTGAACAATGTTAAATAATTTTGAATATGCGCATAATTCATTTCAACCAACAATTTTTTAGTAAACTGAAAAAAATAAAAAAATTTTAAATTGTAAAATGATGTTTTCGAAATTATAAGTTTTGTTTTGAATCCTAAATTACTCATGTTAACAATACAGAAAAATAATTGTTTTCCCAGTGAAACGTCAAAGGAGCCACAGTTAGAAGAGAAATAAAATCTATCTTCCAAGAATACTTTTGCCAACATTAGCGATTATCTTAATTTGAAAATAATTTTAAAACAGAAATAATGTTCTTTTGAATCCGATCGTTCATATTTATAATTTTCATTACATTGTAACTTTATCGTAAAATATATATATATATATATAATCAGATGAGACAGAAAGAGATATACAATCTTGAAAAACTTGTGCCTTTTGCTATAGAAATCTCAATGGAATTTTGAAACCGTGATTATTTGATAATTTTATAAAAACTTCTTTTATATCTAGTACATAAATATATGGAGGGAAAAAATATGAAATGCTTAATTTTACATATTAACATTATTACTATTCAATTGTATTTGTAATCGCTCTGAATTTGTAATGGCACATTATTAAATTGAATTGATAAACAGATATATTAATTTAGATTTATATTAATGAATAAATCTACTTTTAATTATTTATACTAATACTAATAAATTACAAATTATTAAAAATTATGCATCTATATATGTACAAATGTTGCTATAAAACTATTGATGGTGTATTTATAAAATTAATTGGATAAATTTAATGAATTTTTGCTTAATAGTACTATTGCTATATTCATAAAATAAAGACATAATTTATGTAATATGTATTTTGATAATTAATGTAATAAAAAATGTGTTGTTTTATGGATTCCCATAAATAATGTGTTATAAAAGAATAAAAAATATTTATATAATGGATAAAGTATATGTGTGAATGTTGATACATCGTTTTGTAATAATAACAAAAAATGAGCACAAAAATGGGCGATTTTCAATGCTTAAAAGTGATATTAATCTTACCAATAGTATCGTGACTGTAATGAATGATTTTTTAATGAAATATGAAATGTACATAGCTTTTGTTTAACGCACAGAAAAATTTAAATAGCGCACGAATCGTATAGTTAAGAAGTAGTTTATAAATTTATCGTTATGATTATACATTATATTGTGATTTACTGTCCATATGTTTCTTGTTAATAAACAATTATATAAAAATTAACAAACATTTATTTTTTTAATCGAATATTTCCTTAATACTTCGATAATAATAATAATAATAATAATAAAACTTCCTTCAACAATGCTGTTAATGCTGCTAATAAAAAATGAGTATTCCATAGTTCACGATCTTCGTAACCTATTTCTATAGTTTCGAAGCTTCGCTCTCCAGTAACTGTCGTTAGTCGTTACTCATAAGCTCAGGCTCAGGCTCGTATTCGTCTCTCGCTCGCGACTCCTCGAGCTTTCGAATTTTCCGCAATTTTCGTTGCGACGTCGCCCCTTGCGCTACAAGCCGCAAGGCCCACGTGCATGCGAGATGACAGTAGCGCACGTGAATGGGACGAGGCTCAAGCCCCTCGAGCTTATGGGAAACGCGAGGCTTCGGGCACCGTTGCCAAGTCGCTGATCGGCACGGAATACGTTCACCGGATGACGACACGCGCCGAGCGCTGTCAAAATATTCGCTTTCCCGCGACGGAGGCACCGATGCACTTCGAACTTTGGCGAGTGCTAATGCGGAGGGAAGCGCGATGTCGCACGTCCAGTTCGTCGACGAGCTCGTGAAGGAATACCTCATCTTCCGGGGCTTCAGCCAAACCCTCAAGGCATTCGACTGCGACCTCAAGGCTGAGAAGGAGAAGGGCTTCAGGGTGAGAGCAAGCCGACCCACGATGTTCTCGTGCTTTTGTTTTTATACGGAGATCTCCCCCCATCTCGGCACCCCCGAATTATCAATACCTTTAATTGGAGCTTACCCATGCCCTTCATCGCTCCACTTCGGCACCCCTCGTATTTTAACAATTAATCTATACTGATCGGATATCGTCGTCTGACAACAAGAGTTCCTTTACTTGTTTTATCCTATTTTTTATAACGTTGCCCACATCTTATACCCTTGTACTTGTGTTGCTTTATGAGCAAAGCACCATGCAGCAAAATAATTGGATAATAGAGTACTATTTTACTTTTTAGAAGCTTAAGTTTTTCAAATACTTACGGACAAAAGATGCTTGTTTTATGTGCTGCTAAATGTTTCAAATTAGTGCATTAAGCGTTGCAATGATACTTGCTTTGGAAACCGCTGTTTTTTTGTTTTATATCACACATTTCTTTTCTATTTTACATCCTGCGAACCTGACTGTGTAAATCAGACATTGCAGGTGAAATATATAATATGGTTCTAATTTCTTATTTAAACGTTTTTTGTGCAGGTCGATAAAATAGTAGATCAATTCATGCAATACATACATGCCTACGATCTAGTTTCATTACGTGAATTATGGGGACACTTAGATCTAAGATTATTTTGTCATCTAGAAAATCACTTTGTACCTGCTATTAGAAAATTAGAGAGTTCTGTTCTTAAAATGTATCTTGTTAATGCGTTGGTTAATAACAAGCCTGACAGAGTTCAAGAATTTTTTGTAAAAATGACTCCAGAATTACAAGGACTCTCCGAATGGAGAGAATGGTTTGGTAATATTGATTTTCATTGTTAATTTTTTAAATTTTAAACGCATGTCTTTTAAATTATCATTTTATTGAAAATTATTTTTGAATAAAACTATTTAATTTTAAAAATTATTCTCCTTAGCTCTACCTTACATAAAAAATCCTGAAGAAAATCCCACATTTTCAGTATATTTCAGTCGCCATTGGCAAGATACAATGTTGGTTTCTTTACACAATTTTTTGGCTACAATTTTTCAAGTATGAAAAGAATTTCTTAAATGATATTTTTATTATTTGAATCTTAAAATTTAATTCATTTTGTTTTTTTAGTGCATGCCAATGCCAACGCTTTTAATGATCGACGAGGATAGTAATAAAATTAAAAGATTACAAGAAGAAAATGAGAGGTTAAAGCAAAAACTAAGTGAAATGGTTAAAATTGATAATATTTTAGATGTGAATGCTGGACCAACTCCTCCACAGCAACCATTAATGGATGATTTTTACATAATCGCTCAGTATGAACTATTAACCAACAAGTAAAATTTTCTTTGATATCTATATTGTTAAATAATAAAATTGATAATTCTTTCAGAGAATCCCCTATAGTGGATAATCCTAAGACTTTGAGAAATCTCATTAAAAATATTGGAGGTGGATCGAGTCCAATTTTAAGTAGAAAATCCACTAGTTCTAATGTTAAAAAACCTTCCGAAGCAGATATTAATATAATTAAAAGAACCAGTACCAAAGGAAGACTTACTTCTTTGAGTAAATCTGAGGCTGTGTCAAAAAGAAGTACAAGTTGCGACTCAAGACTGACTAGAAAAAGAGATTCTTCCGTTGACACTGGTAGAGAATCAAGAGCTAAAGACAAATTAGAAGGAAGCTATATCCTATTAAGTCAAGTAATTATAACGAGTTTTACATTGAATATCGTTTAATAATTTTTACTGTAAAACTTTTGTTCAAGCTTTATTATGAAAAATGATTTGGAAAAACATAATTTGAAATAATTGTAAAGTAATAATAATTTGATTTTAAAATTGATGTAAAAATTTACCAAATGAGTTAAAAAACATACACTCGATTTCTTTTTTACTTATCCGTGAAGTACATTTTTTTATATTAATATATTACATTACCTGTAGGATATTCAGTGCACTTTTCAAAGATGTAGAAGAGAATACAAATTAGCAAAAATTATTTTTTAGGAAGAATATATTGAGCACAAAACGTCAATTATTCAATGTAAAAGTAATGCCAGTGGCTCCTACGTTGCGACCGGAGATGCGGATGGTGTCATAAAAATTTGGACACCAATTCCATCACCAAAGTAGGTACACCAATGAAAAATATCAATACCAATGTGCATTATATTGAATTGATTATTGATAGCAGCAATAACGAATTCGGTAAAACTACCTAAGACTAAAAGTTAAAACTACTCAGCTAATGCGGAAGATTGAATAAACTTAGTTTAAAAAGCAATGCAATAAAAATAAAAAATTCTTAAATAAAAAAGCTTTTAACGGAAGATCGTTAATTTTTAGAACCGTAACTACTTTTACCTCTTCTACGGCCAATTCAAACAAAGCCGTTACCGCACTCGACTGGATATCAAAGAACGAACGCTATTTCATTCACGGCGACAATAACGGAGCCATTCAATTGCACGACACGCGCGACTGCAAAACCATTTGGGAAATTCAGCACGAAGGCTCCCGAATTGTCTCCCTGGTGTGCAACCCTAACGATTCTAGCTTCGTTTGCTCGGTTTCTGACTCTGGCGAAGGCAAGCTCCTCCTCTACAATATCAAGACGAAAAAGATCGAGCGAACCTTACCCCTGGAGAAGAATCTCACCGCTCTGTGCTCGAGCTTCAATCATAATGGACAGCTCCTTGTTACCGGCTTGTCCAATGGTAACGTGCTCATACACGACTTGAGGAGGAACGAGATCATCGACAACTTGGGCTGCCACTCGAGTCCCGTCATCGACATCGAACTCACCAATGACTTCACCAATATCTGCGCCCTGAGCGAAGATGGGAAGCTGTGCCAAAGGAGCCTGAGTCAGACGGGTAAAATTGTTTGGGAGACAAAGATTAAGATTGAAAAGAATGCCGTTCACGGGAAGCTCTTTACATTCGATCAGAGTGGCACGCACATGTTGCTTTGTACCCAAAACGGGGGAAATATATACAAGGTACGCTGGTGGAACCTATTTTCTTAAGCTCGATACTTATGCATTTTTATCAGTGGATTTATTAATCGACAATTCAATATCGTAACAGATGCCACCGAGTCCTCAAGCGAAAATTTTAGAACTCAGTGGACACAAGGGAACATTATGCTGCGACTGGTCGACAGCTAATCAGTCCGGTACTTGTATCACAGGTGGTGCTGAGGGTAAAGCTCGGGTTTCTACGTTGCTTTCGCCATGATACAAAAATAGAATTAGCATTTGTGTTAATTCATAACGTATAGAGAAAATGAAAAAAAAAAAAAAAAAAACAATAAGTCAATATTCTTGTAAATAGGGGAGAAGTAGCAAAGTGAAAATACATCAAATAGGTTAAAATATTTATGTATATATTAATTTAAGTACACACTTCATTTTATTTTTTCTATTTTCATTCAATCTTCAGTAACAATAAATAGCAAAAAAATAATTACATTAATTTTAATATTTAACAAGCAAGAAACTTCATATGCGATTTTCTTAATGACCAACGATGAAAGGGTCCTGTCATTTCTAGCTGCGGTGACCAATAGCGACGCAATGCTTCATTGACTTCTACTGGGGTTATTGGTTTTGTCATGATAGGCTATAATCAAACGATTTTTCCTTTACATTGTTAATAAAATTAAAGATTTTATATATTTTTGATTTGTTTTCAAAATATGATGAATTTAACAGGTTTTTTTTGGAAAAAAAAAAAGATAAATTTATTTTAAAAGAAAATCAAATTATTTGTTGAAATAATTAATATGGAGCAATTAAAAGCATTGTTTTACGTTCTAAATGTTACCTTTGTGTATTGGTAGGGTTTATAAGTAATAGGATTTGGATAACTAAATCGAAGCCTATCTATTGCATCTCCATGAATTTTATTTTGATCTTGTCGTACTAAAAATGCCAGATCGACAATTTGAGCCACTGTTTCGTATGCCAAATAGCCTAAGACTGTGTAACCTGACTTAGATATCGTAAATTCTCCTAAAAATAGATTACAATTGTTAAAATAATTTATAAACAACCTTTATATTACAGATATTTATAAAACTTACCACTTGCACCAATCCAGTCGCTAAATTTATGTTTATTCTTATTTGAAAATGATACACATCTAGCTTTGCTAAATTCTATATATCTTGTTTCATCCATTTTTCTAGACAGTAATTCTGCTCTTATACATCTTTTACGTTTAACATGGTCAACCAAAGATTTGTCATTTAACAATTCGCCAGTATTATCTATATATTTTAAGAATCTTATGAAAGATAATTTAGACAGTTCATCCGATCTGTTAGGTTCCGCTAGATTATCTAAAGAATCTGATTCCAGTGGTTTGCATATTGTTGCTTTAAATTCTTTTAATTCTAGAAATAAATTATAAATGATGTAAAATATATATTTAAAAAAATGTATATAAAAATTCAATTTTTAAAGTAATGTTCACAATATGATTGTGTAATAACAATCAAATTGAAGTACTAAATTATGAGAAATATAAAATTTTACTTGTTCTGTATATTATAAACAAAACTTTAAACTTATATGATTTTTTAGATATTTAAAAATAAAAATTATATTTTGGCATGAATTAAATTCATACCAAATTTAATAAATCATACTTAGGTAATTAACCAGTCTTTGCAATTTAATCCTATCTTTTCTCAATAAAAATAAAAAATCTTCTGCACAAACAGACTGACTTTCTCTCATATCAGCAACCTCGCATGCTTGATAAATAATTCCTCTCATTTGATTTAATACAACATCTTCAATAATTTTTGCAGTTTCTACTAATGGTTCTGAATGATCTCCAAAGCCATGCATCATTTGTCTAATTTCTAAAAGGAAATTTAATATTTAACATTAATAAAGTTATTTTTTCAAAGCTAACCTAAACATTGTAAGAAATTAAAATTTTGATATCTATTGGGTAAAACGTACCGGCCGTATAATTAACAGGTTCATTTTGATAATCGTTGTTTTCAACGACTGGTTTCATAAATGCTGCCTCTGTCATGGTTTATTATTCTATGTGATTAATTCAAAATAATAAAGCGTTAAGCTGTATTTGATTAAGAAAACAATAAACAACGCAACATGGCGACATTAATGATACTCAGTATTCAATATATAGCGTTAAAATTTCATTACTTGGAATTTGGAAAGTTATGTTTGAGCATGCGCAATGCTGTTACACTATACACTACCTGTCGAGGACTTTAAAAAGTACATACATTTAAAAATATAATCAGAAAATCTACATGTTGCATACTAAATAATTGTTTTTTTAAGAAGTAACATGCAAATTTAACATAAAACTATAATGGTTGCCTTTAAGGTTACATTGAATTTACTTTGTATCGTACGATGTAATAGAGAAATGAGCTAAAGAAAACTTGACATAATACGAATAAATTATACAAGCGGTCAGACATTAAAAAAAATTTACAGTACGTAAATTTTCTTTTAATTAGAAATCGCTTTAAGTCTTAACAATTAAATAAAATAAATTGCTTTGTGTCAGGTGCGTTGTTGTAAATATCTCTGATTTATTAAATATTAGATTATAACGAATGAAGAAATAACTTCAATATTATTTATAAAAAATCAAAGAACGTGACTTGAGACTCGATAAATTTATCGATTTTATTACATTTGTTTTTGTACTGAAAGTGCGGGAATGCCACAATCAGATCACCGTAGCACTATTCGATACTCCAAAGAATTTCATTGATATTAAGTTTGAAATTAATGATTAAAGTTCAAATTTCACTTTCGTGTGAAATGGTGGTTACGATGTTCATTCTAAATATTAAAAATTTTAAAAGTATTTTGCATGCAATAGTTAACAAAAATAAAAAAAATTATTATTTTTCTGAATGTGTTTTTAATTGTATTCATTAAATTTTGCGTTTAATGTTTATAAGTTTGTGTATTATTCTTATTATTTTATTGGACAGACATAATTGTAACAAAAATTGTAAATAAAATTTTATATAAAATTGTATATAAAATTGGAAATATCATTATAATAGGAATCTAGACACTTCTGATCCTTTTTAATAAATGTAAAAGAAATTGTTACAAGGACTTATTACGATATAATCAGTTTATTTGATAAGATTACTTACATCAAGGTATATTACTTACATCTATGTGTACATTAGAGTACTTAAAAATACTTTCGTTTAGTCATATATTTGAAAAATTTGTTTCGAGAGAGTACAAAGCCAAATATAATGTTAAAAAAAATTGATGTTTTAAATCCTTACTTTTAATGAGTTTTTAAGAACAAATATATGTATTCGCATATTAACATAAGTATTGCCAAAAATACTCCTGTCATAAAAATGATTAAAATCGGTACAATGCTCGCAAAACTGACTGGCCAATACTTCGAGGATAATAATATAGTTTTTTGTTCATATCGATTTCGCAGAGCTTTCAAAATGCCAAAACTTCGAAAATTTTCAATGCTAAAAATATAGATTTATTCATATATTAAGTGATCACCAATAATTACATTATTTTAAACTAAAATACATATTATTTCTTATAAAATAATATTAAGACGTATATAATATTTACTTTGTCATTTTTGTAATTCAATATGTTCATAATTCAATGTATTAATTATAATTAATTTTATATACACTTATTAACAAATATGTAGATATTAATTATCCAAAGAAAATCATTTTTAAATGATGTTTGAATGGAAATTAAAAATAACACTCTAAATTAACTAATATATAAACATTTATTTACATACAATAATAATTTTTATAGAATAAATATTTTGAATTAATAAATATAAAAAAATATTTTTATTACATTTATTAATACTTTAGAATTATGAACGTACATTTTAGTCTCGTAATGATAATATTAATAGCTATTGCCTGTGAGTATATTAACAAAATGCAAATTAAAATTTTAAAAACAAATTAAGTAAGTTTTTATATGATGGCAAAAAAGTCGTTGACAAATTATCACCGAGTATATTTTTGTTACATAAAGCTTAAAAGGATTATTTAAAACGTAATTTTATATTAACTTAATTCTTTAACTTAACTTTAACTTTAACTTTAACTTTAACTTATACTTAAATGTAATTGTAACGTAATATTAATAATCAATACTTACTAAAAATTAATAATTGGCTTGTAAGGACTATTTTTAACTAATGCATATGATTGGCTTTCTGGGCGCTCCATATCAATAGAGGACAATGGACAAGGATTTCTTGGACTATTTTGATTCACAAATATTTCATTCATATAGAGCACAACTTTTTGCGTGCAAATTTGATGAAGTGCTTCAATCGTATTAGTCGGAAGATCCTTCGAATTAACTAGCCGTCTCTTCATTAGTTTTACAATAGGGTGTTTTGATTGCTTTAATATAAATGTGACATTAAAAACTTTAATCGCAATAGATGAAACATTATTTATTATTATTATTATTAAGATACATTAAATCTGCTATTGTAATTTAATTGTTTTATCAATATTTCCTAAGAAATTCTGAAATGAAACATGATTAATTAAAAAAAAACCATAATAATTTATAAAATATTTGTTTATAGTATTGTAATTTTCAGATTTTATTTTATGGATTATTAAAAACAATTTTTTAAATTATAGTCGTATAAACCTTTTTGCTTTAATCGCATAAGGTATTAATTCGTAAAACTAACAAAATAATTAAATAACAATAACAATAATATTTTATATTTAGATATTATAAAATATTTTTATAAAAATGATTTGAAATAAGGATTCTGTACCTGAATCGAATCATGATAAATACTTCCTCGAAGTACAGTTAAATTATACGAAGAATGTAACAGAAATTCCTGCTCAGTGGTGAATGGTAAACTTTCCTGATTTATAGTTAGAAAACTGGTCATTGTTGCGGAGTAAGCAATATTAATAATTATAGATGAAAAAAATAATGATGCGAATGCTAGTTTCAGCGATGTTGCTGAAGGAAAATCTGATAAAAAATTAATTTTAAATTATAAGATTTTGTTCGTTTCTAAACATTACTATGTGTACTCTATCAGCGTATTATGTATATTAAATTTAATCATAATTTATGAAAATTAAGGAGGAACTTATTTAAATATCAAATATTTAAATATTATACGTAATATTATACATAATATTATACGTAAGAAATAAGAATTTTTTACCTGGAAGTCCTTGCTGACATTGTATTCCCCAAATGTGAAAGCAATTTTCAGTTATAAGGGCGATGAGATTTTTTTTCCCTAAATTCGACATCATTATTGCAATCACAACTGAGCAAAATGTCATTAGAAATAAATTCGTAGCCCAAATTCCTTTATTAAATATCTAATCGTTTTATATTTAAAAATTTTATTTACGTTTTATTTAAATAGTAAAGATTAGATTAAAGTTAAATAATTATGAAAGGACTGTAATATTTAAAAAAAAAACGTAGTCTTTTAAATGCATGTTAGATTGAAAAAAGAAGTTCTCAAAGTATCCTAATAAGCCTTTTATGCCTTATAATTAAATATAAGCAATAGAAAAGATTACCTGTACATACGAGGACCATATTATGGCGGTAATATTTGGATTATTCAAATACATCTTGAAACGCGTTATTAAAAGCGGAACAGAAAAGTCTACAACTTCAAGTCGGCGTTTGTTACGACTGAATTCGGCAACGCCGATGTCGACTTCTTTTGAGACTAATCGCCCCATAACACCAGACCAGTTTTTGTTCTCAGCGTAATAATGCCCGTACATCTGTTCGGATGCAACTAAGTTTACCGTGAAATTCATTACTAATGACAATTCTTGCAGAACATTTCCAAATAGTCCAGAAAATGGATTGTTTTTTAAATGGCCTTCAACATAGTCGCCGCGCTACAATAAAGCATTTTTCGCCGTCTTGATTAAAAATTAAAATAACATTTATTTGTTTTTTATAATTTGTGCAGCTTAATTAAAAAACTCGTAAAAATGTAAGTAAGTAATATGTAATGTAAATAAGATTTAGATTGCTAGAAAACATAGGACCTTTTAATCCCGAATCACAAATTATCATGTGTTCTCGGTACATTTTGTAACATCGTAACGGCCCTGATTCGTTCCCGCGCGCCTTTCCCATTAGCATGATATATTATTAAATAATGATTGATGATATATTCAGCGGTACTTTTGTGCAAAATAAAATTAATTGAATTGTAAATTTTTTAGACAAGTAGTGGGAAAAGTGTGTTCAACGGCGTAAAAGAGCTTCTGGCCGCTCAACGGACGCCTCGCTTCCAAAAACCATAAGCAATAGCCCGGAAACATAGTAGAGATGCTCGGATATCAGCGATGAGCAGGGCTCAACCGCGGATATTTCGGGAGATACTTAGGAGCTGCTCGTGGGGGCCTGTGGTTCCTGTCGCGCGTATCCTTCGGGGCTGGGATCTCGGTTTCCCGAAGTAAGGCAGGAGAGTGAAGGGTCGGGGACCCGGAGAGGAGCTGCACCTCTTATAGAGGTCAGGAGTCAAGGAGGATCCCGGCTGGGAAGGAGCCTCAAAGTCAGGGGGACACTTGGAGTCAGTGGCATCCCCCTCCTATCCTACGTTGCGCCTACGGTGCGGACGACGCCTTATCGTAATTAGCTCCGCTCCTCTCCTTCGCCGACAGCCAAGTGCAAGGTTTGTTCCATCGAATTCTCTTAAACTCGAATTTACTTTTGTTAATTATTCATTTTGTTTTATCATCACACTGTAAGCCTTGCGGATCCGCCGAGATATTCCTCCAGTCCACCCAGGCAAATAAAGAATTTAAAATCACGCATTTATTTATTTTAGTTTCGAAACATACAAATCCCGAAGCCCTCCGATTCTCTTCCCTCCTTATTTCCGCGAATTCTGGGATCCGTCAAACCATTCCAGAAAAACCCTCTTCCCCTAACGCAGCCTAATGCCTGTTAAAATAATAAGAGAGAAGAAAAATAATAGAAATAATTCAAATATACCGATTAAAAAATACATTTTTTAAATTACTAGATATTATATACAGTTATTATACTGCCGTTAAAATGTTTATCATAATTCAAAGATCTTAAGCAATATAAACAATATCAACGCTTCGTGTAATTAGCTTATTGGTTATATACTTTACTTTTACTGTTGCCACTCGAATAGGTTTACCCTCCAAAGAACCTCTTCGTTTCCAAAGCGAATCATTGTTCATTTGTACAAATTTATATTTACGAGTCCAAATGGCAATTTCGTTTACTTTAACGCTATCATTGAACAGAGAGTACCATTCTTTAATAACTTGTTCATTTTGACATTTAATTAGAATTTTTGTATTTAACGCTAAATTAAACAAATTCCTGTGCGGAGAGTTACAAAATTTTAATAAATTAGTCGATTCGTCGAAAAATATTAGCCAAAGATTTAGCGACATGCTGAAATTCTGGGCGAAATTGGAAAAATCATCCAAATCTTTCTGTGAATACAAAGTGATCGTATACAAGGGCATGGATGTCTGATTTTTATTATAATTAAAATATTTTTTTATATCACTTAGCCTCAACGTCAGAGCAAAAATACTGTTTTCAGAAAATGCCCGGGACAGTTCAAACATTGTCCTCCTGGTTAATACATCTGGTGACAATTGAAAAAAAATTACCAAACTTTTTAAAGAATATAAATGCATCAACATTTGATTTTGCACTAAACTGATTTTACTATACAGAAAATTTCGATTTTTATTTCTACAAGCATTGACATGTTTGCATGACTGTAATATCAAACTAGCATTAATTTACCTTACGCTTATTAGACATTGATAATCTGACCTTTAATACTACAGCTTTTATAAATCTTTGATATTTACTGCTGTGCTTAATGTCATAAAATTTCATAATTAACTCAGAATTACAAATAAGTATTCATTCATCGAACCCGCTTATAATTTTAAAAGAACGAATAGTTTATAAGAAATACAAAGGTTAGAGATTATTTGTGTAATTACTAAAATATGCAAAAATAATCAATTATGTATGATGTAGAAGACCATTTCAAATATTTTGTCTATTATTTTTCATTATTTATTATGTATGGCTAAACATACAAGAATACCACCTATAGCAATATTTTTTACTTCAAATTTTTCTGTATCGGAATTATTGTGCAAACTCAAACGCCGACCCGGTGACATGCATTCGTAACACATTCATTCATTTTTTAATAAAAATCTTTTTGAAAAATCTAATTTTATGCATATCATTTTCAAATATAAAATTGCATCCTTGCAAAAACTGAAAGAATATTTCATATTTTGATATATATTGTAATTATGAACATTCTATAAGTTCTTTGAAACAAAACCCATTATAATATTAAAACAAATTTATTTAAAATATGCAAATATGAAAAGTAACTGTAATGTAGAATTTTAATGTTTTTGATAATCTTACCTGAATTTTTATCGTTGTATACGTTAAGAATACTAGAGGCTTTGAAATAATTTTTTACATCTAATGCGATATGTACATAATCTCTTAGTTTTGAACTGATTCTTGTATTTATATCACTACATCCAAAATTAAAAACCGAAAGCAGAGTCAGCATTAGTAATATAGTGGTATACATTGATTACAATCTGGAGATGTACTTTACAAATTAAAATAATATCTATCTTTACAATATTTACAAATTTTTACACGAATTCAGGATACTCAAATTAATATATAATTAAAAATCGATATGTTTATTAATTTTTTTTACATAAATTCTAATTGCTGATAATTCGATATTCTTTCGATAATCCAATTTTTTCTGTTTTATTATTTGAATTAAGATATTGATAGACAATATATTCCAAAAATAGTATTTGGAAGGCTAAAACAATACCTAAACATAGGATTTCTAAAACTGGAAAAATATCCCGAAAATCCACAGGTTTGTATGTAGAATCTTTAGAGCTGAATTTCTTATAATATCTTTTTTTTAAACAGTCTAATATTCCACTAGCACGTAGCTTCTTTAAACTAAAATCGTAAAAATATTAAATTTGATTATTATTTTGTCTTTTTAAAAAAAATTTTATATAAAAAATGTTATATTAAATATTACATAATATTACAAAATTGAAATTATTTAAAAGCATTTCTTGTATAACAGTAAATATTACGAGACAAATCCAGTATTTAAATTAATTAATAACACAAAAAGTGAAGATCCAATTAGAATACACCGATTAAGAAATATTAATTTAATAAAATTTTTTGGGCTCAAGAAATACACGTATTGTTATATATTAGTTTTTAGCTAGATTTAAAATTTTGGACATTTATTATTATTTATTGAAAATATATATGCTTATATGCAAAATAATGTATACTTCTTACTTGTAGTTGATAATTTCTGTGTAAGGATTTCTTTTTGATACAGCAAAGGCAATACTATCTAATTTACCATTCGCTAATGGCATTAATTCGCATGGTCCAGAGGCACTGGCTTTTTCCAAAATCAATTGATTTGTGTATAAAACGACCTTTTCTTGACAAGCCTAAATAATAAAAGGCATAAATATATGTAATTCTTGAATATACAAATACATGCCGTAATTATCAATTTTCATATCGCGTATCTTATATTTCAGCTAAAGTTTTATACGTTGTTTATACACAATTTAAATAAATTTAATCGTATGAATTGGCATAATTAATTCAATCGTCACTGAAAAGTAAACAAAATGAAGCAGTCAAAAATTGACGTGCACTTACGTAGTCATTGCAATTCTTCAAACATTTGAAAATATTTGCAATATTAAAAAAAGATTAAAAAAAAAAAACATTTTAAATAAACATCTTCGATTATAATAGTATCTTTTTAGGCTTCATTTCGTGTACAAAAATGATAAAAATTACAAAAATTAAATGTTATATTTGATAAAATCGATGTCACCGCATCTTGTTTCCAAAAACTATAAATAAATCTTAATTAAATTATTTGCTTAGTTATATAAAAAAGTACCCTATTATATTTATCATAAAAAATTTTTGTAATAGTAGTGAACTGAATTATTTTTGTTTTTCTTTAATATTGTTTTGTTCAAAACTTTATTACGAATGAATCTTAAATGCGGATAAACAAATTTCAATTCATAGTCATAATTAATTTTGCATGAATTTATAATTATTTTTTAATAAAATGCCTTACTTGTGTAATTGCCGAATACACATCCATAGGTAACTCATCATCAGCCTTCAGCAGTTTACCCATTTTAGAATAAATAGGTATTTTGGAATTCTAAAATTAGTAAAGAAATTTTAAGTAAAATATAGAAGGTCGAGAAAAAGAATATTGCAGTAAGGCAAGCCGAACAGCAATGGTTTTTAAATAAGAATATAGAAAGAAACGCAATGGCATACTTTAAATAGATCATGGTTGGCGCTATATCGAAAGATTATAAGTTTATATGTTCCATCCACGACAAATCCTTCAAACGTATTAAATGGTATACTTGGTTTGGAAATTGTTTGGTAGCTGGTAAGATAAGCTGAATAAACGGCAAAAAGAACCATAGATGACATAAAAATCGAAACATAGGCAATTCGTAGCGGAAGAGCCGATGGAAAATCTAAATTCACAAACATATAATTAGTAAATTAATAAATTATTTACTTCAATGCTTATTGTGCTTTTATATTTCATTATTTTATTATTCGATATAAAATGAAATTCAAGTATTGACTAAGGAAGTATTTTTACAAGTCAATCAAAATGTCATAATTGATGAAAGTATATGTTTATTTTGATATTTGTTAATTAATTATGTATCAATTCTACGAACAGAAGTAAGTTTGAGAGTTTAATTTGCTGATGTTATCTTCTTGGAAATACTTGGATTCATGATAGTAAAAATTATAAATATCATAGGAAATCTATAAACCGGCTTCCCCCATAATAAACACTAATAAAATTTTATTAAAAAATATGCTACTTTTAAGATTTTCATATTTAAATGCGTTATGACTAATGTAGATGTATTATTGTTTAACAAACAAAAAACAGTAAAAATTAAAACAATTTTATATTATTAATAAAAATAGAACTTAATATCTGCGAGCGTATGTATAATTGTAATTCGTGGTAATTTTTATAATTAATAGTAAATCAATAATTACCTGGAAGAGGTTTTTGGCAATAAATACCCCAAACACGAAGGTATTCCTCGACTATGTAGTATGTGATGTCGTAGTTTTTTATTACTTTCCACATTATAGCCAGTAATATTGGAATGAATAATAGAGTTGTGAGTATTATTATCCATATGTCTAAATGAAATGCCTGAAAGCACGTAATATTCAAAGACAATGATTTACTTATTATAATTACGTGTTATTATATATTATAATTATTATAAATCGTGGAAGGGACAATTTTTTTTCGCACATGTGTCTAGTGAAACAATTAAAAATTCACACTTCTGTCGGTATTTAAAAAGAGCACCTCAATGGCCTTTATTTATTTATAATGAAGTTCACGCATAACCAGCATACAATAGTACAAACAAAGAATAACGATAAGCAAATAAACCGTGCAAGGGTTGGTGGCGTACCTTGACGTAAGTTGACCAGCCGATATCTGACATGTCGGTGCGCTTAATGTAAATATTGGAAGAGGATCGCATGAGCGCTACCGTATAATCGATGACGGCTGCCCGTTGCTGATTCATGGTGAATTCCCCGACGCCGATGTCTATGTCGCGCGCCACCAGCCGGCCTATCACACCCGTCCACTCGTTCCTGGTCTCGTTCCAGCTGCCGTAAGAATCCTCGATCGATGTGAACTCGATCGTGAAGTTCATTAACTTGGACAGTTCCTCGATTACCACCCCGAAGTATCCGCTCATTGTACTTATTGCCCTTCTCGCCGTTGTGTCCTGTGACGAAAAAAGCATTTCTTCCGCTTAACTGCTGGCGGACGAGTAGCAAGAAATCACCTACAGGGGAGGATCAAATCTTGTACGAACAATTTCGCACGGGTTTTGAAGAGAGATTTGAGAATTGATCGAGCCACAGTGAAGCTCACTGAAAGCAATAAGTTAGAGGAGAAATATAGATCGAACTTTTGCAATTTCGTTTTAAAATCACAACTTTAATGGCATACGTGAATCCAAATATTATTTTAATCCAAAATGACAACGATAGCTTTGATATCCGACATGCTTTTAATATTTAACTATTTAATAATATAGATTAAATTAAATTACTCTGGACGCTATATCTTATTTAAATAAATACTTTACATAATGATGAAAAGAACTATTACTTTCACAGCTGAAACTTTCAACGTAATTCCTTTCAAGTTACTTCTCCTCTTGTAGAATGTCAAGTTAGATAGTTTCTTCACCCCTTCTCCAAGGCTCCATGTTGCATAATTGAAAATCTCAATCGTATCCTTATATATGGAGTACCACTCCCTTAAGACATTATCGTCACTACACTTGACGAGCATTTTCGTACTTACAACAAGATTAAACAGATTACTGTACGGATTATGGCAGAACTGGTTTAAGCGATTGTCTTCGGATTCCATGAAAATTAAAAGCCACTCGTGTAGAGCCATATTATACGTGTTTGTCATGACACCAAATTGATGCACATCATCTAATGTCCTAAACATTACCACGAATAGAGGCTGAACAGCTTTTCCCTTGTAGTATTCAATTTCTTGGTGAATTTTTATTACGTTTAAATTTCTTGATAAGATGTATTTGCGTGAAAATTCTTTTGTCATCTTTGCCATTAACGCTGATTCCGGGCCGTCTGGAATTAAACATTTTTAATAGATATATTATTAAAAGCAATTAAAAATACATTTATCGTAGTTTGGCTAGTTGAAGCAAATACTTAATTAACAAAAATTTATATAAATAAGACATTAATTTACTTAGGTGCTTTCCAATATTTACTATAAATACACTGGATGCTCTGTTAGACTTTTGAACATCGGAAGCAAGATTAACATACTTTAAAATCATTTGATTTTGTTGACTCTCATTATTACTAGTACAAAATGCAATTAAAAAAAGCAACGAACTAAAGAACAATAGCATCCTTAAAAATGAATAGTCTGTGGTGAGATAGTGTTTATAGCTTCAAGCAGTATTTTGTTTTCACATATCTGATAAATACAATTGGTAAATTTATATTTAATATACGTACCGTATATAAAAATATACATTTAAGTGTATGACATATTTTATGCTTGTAATTATATGAAGGAAGTTTACATGCGTACAACAATCGTAAGCAAACTTTATTTTTGTTATATTATCAGATGTACGATCATGACTGAATACTTATTTTCATGTACTTATCGTTTTTTTTATTACTGGATGGAGCATTTGACAATAAAATTTTTTGTGTTATTTTACTGTTAACTAGGATGACTGGAATAGGATATATATATGTAAATACATTTTATTTTTATCGTGATGATTTATCAAATCATATAACGTATTAACGCATGGGTTCTTTATTTATTTCGGTATATACTTCAACTATACTAATATACATATTATTTCGAAAAGTGATGTTATTATACAATTATTTTAAAAATAATAGCTTCAGATTTATAAATATCGCAAATAGAAATTTTAATTACTTTCAAGATGTAACTTTAGAAGTGAAACAGATTATCGTTTTTGAAATAATTAATTTTGTTTTATGTAAAAGCAGATTCCTGTCTTATGATTTTATGTACATGAATCATATATTAGATAGAATATATCTTTATATATTCAATTTAATTAAGAAATATTATTTTATCGGACGAATTAAAGGCTTCCAATAGTTTGTTTTTGATTTTAAAAATTCATAATGACGTTTAACGTATTTAGAACGGAATCGAAAGTGAATTATTTCACAAATTAAAACCAATAGAGAGAGTCCCATTCCCAGTAATACAATGGAAAATAGCGGAATACTTGTTATTATAGTAACAGATTCATAATTATAATCAAAATTTTCAAGTTGTTTATGATAATGTGTTTTCATAGCATGAAGAATGCCATAGTCTCTAAATTTTTGTAAGCTGAAATGAAAAATATTTTTATCAGTATTTATTATTGACAGTATTGTTTTATATATCTACAGTAATTTTAGTTTTTTTAAATAATTATTCACAGTTCACAATTAGATGGTCGTTTTTTTATATTAACTCTAAATTATGGAGATGTACCTTAAGTATTTATGAACGAAATAGTTCTTTTTATAAAATATTGAGTACAATTCTACTCACTAATAATCAAATAATTCCACATAGGGGCTGTTTTTCACAAAAGCAAAGCCCATATTGATGAGGTGCTCTTGATGAAATGCAATTAATTCGCAATTAGCGGGCATATTTGTTCTGACTCCCCAATCATCCATTAAAAATATAACCTTCATGCCAGAGCATACCTTATATAAAATAAGTGCAATAAATAGCTTATAATAGTATTTAATTTAATACTACGAGTAAACAATATTGTTTATTTAAAAACCTGATGTATAGCACCACCAACTGTAGATCTCAAATCTGTGTCATTGAGTACGAAATTTATTAATTTTTTTGATAAAGGTTTTCTATCACTCTGCAATGTAATTTTTTAAAATTTCTTGTAAAGTCTTTAATCTACAAAAACGTTTTTTAGCAAATAAACATACATATAATTTTTTCATATAACTTGTTTCTTTAACTACTGTTATTTTGTACGTTCCATCATCAATGAAATCTTGTAATGTGTTGAAGATCAGTTTCGGCTTAAATATTGCCGAATGACTCATTAATAGCGCAGCGTATATTGAAAAAATTATAAACGATAATATATATAATGCTGTATACACGACTTGTAGCGACGTAGAATTTGATGTAGCTAATTCATAAAAAAATTAATTTTAAATGTACAAGCTTAATTACATAATTAAAAAATCATAAGATTTTCATTAAAAATTAGTATTAATTAGATTTTATAATTATTTTTAAATATTCGTAATTTTCAATTTGATTTTTTTTTTACTTTGTTGGTGAAAAAATTTTACGCTTTAAATGAAAAAATACCTATTAAATGCATATTGCAGAAAATTGCCCATGTATTTAAAAAACACTCTTGAATAATATTCCAAAAATTATAAATAGCTTTCGTATTTTTATCATTTATTTTACTTTTGTTTAATTTAATATACGTCATTATAAGTGCTCCTATCATTAGCATGCTTATCAAACCAATTCCCGCATATAGACTGAATGGCTGAAAAACATAATATAATTATGTTAAAGAACTGATGTTATAATAAAATTAATTAGGGTTATATTTTAACGTTAGCTTCAAGGTTTTTTTTAAGTTATTGTTCATAAATATATAGATACATGAAAATATTACCTTAAAAAACATCATCCACTGTAGATACTGAGCATTATTCGGTTTTTTAAAGTAGTAATTTAAATACGAAGGAACAATTGGAAATGAAAAATCGACCACCTTCGACCGTTCAACTGTTTGAGCTATTTCACCTATTGCAATATCTGTTTCATTTCTTATAACTTTTCCTAATAATCCATTCCATTGTTTGGTCGTAACATTGTATACTCCATAAGCATTTTCCAATTTTTGATAACTTATTGTAAAATTACATTCTACGGCAATCAATTCTAGTACATCTTGGAAAAGTCCACCTACACTTGTATTTGATGATAAATCTGATGACTGCTTCTAATTGCATGTAAAATATATAAGCGTATATTTAGCGAATGTAAATAACTTTGTATTTCTGAGTTATATGGTAATTTTAGCATTGAAGTTTGCAAAAATGATATAAATAAAAATATTCTGATTAGTTGAATTAATATTATCTTAAAAAATCTGTTAATAACCAAAGGGTGAAAAACCGAAGAATGTAAAATGTATATATTTATTGCATTTAATGCTTATTGTTTTAGTTACACAACGTAAATTAGACAATAATTTAAGGACTTGTAATAAATAAAATGTAACATAATAACAATATTTTTTATAAATATTTAATAAATTTTTCATAAGTGCACTACTCACTGTTAAATCTGTAGCGCGTAAACTTATTCCATTTAATTTTCGACGCTGAAAAATATTTTTATTATTTGAAAATATTAAACCTTTTTTCGAACACCACGTAGCCAATTGTTGAACTTCTAATTTTCCGGAATGTACAGAGTACCATTCGTTTATTATTATTTCATTGTACCTTTGGCATAGAACAAGTATTTTTGCATTGTAAAATACATTGAGATAATTTTTTTTTGGGTGCAGGCACATATTCATCATATCGTTATCTAATTCCATTGTAAATATTATTAACGACCAGTAATCATGTGTCTTGCGCTGTTTCGAAATATTTATTAGATGTATAAAGTCTTCGAAAGACTTAACATGTAAGATTAAAAAGGGTTTCATAACTTCATGATACAAGTTTACTGCTTTTGATAAATCTTTAAAATTGATTATGATCGACTGTATATTGTTACTTGAATATAGTTTTAATGGTATGAGCAGAGACTCGTTATCTACGTCTGGAAATTATATATTTATTTTTAAAGCAATAACATTACTAACCCTAATTATATTATACTTATGCAGTTTTTTAATTACTATTGGAAAGATTTGACAATATATTTTAAAATTTCAAAAAAAATTTACATTTAACATTTTTGAGTGATTCTCTTCGTAATAGTATAATACTAGATGTGTAAATTACAATATTTGTATCAAAAATATTTATTAAAAAAAAAAAAAAACATAAAAATTTATTGAATAAAAACTACGTTTACCAACATGTTATATTTACCATTCTTGATGTTCGTTACAAATATTGCGCTACGAATTGCAAATGCATTTTGTAAATCAAAAGCTACTTTGATGAACATTGAATTTTCCTTGTATGCACATACTACTGTGAATAGTATTGTAAATATGAAATATTTTGATAATCTCATTTTTTATTCGATATAGTATATAATAAAACCTAAAATAAAAAACGGGTGCTTTTGTTTGAACACATTTTACATACTGTAAAATAAACAATTGTGAGAAAGACATAGAGCAATAGGAAAAAAAGTTATTATGTTCGATACGATTAAGTGTAAAATGTCGGCACTATTTTTAGTAATAGTGCAATTTTTATTATACCATAAAGAATATAAGCTACAAATGAAATCAGTATGAATTTAATAGATAATAAAACAACAATAAGTAAGCTTACTTAGCAAAATTACAATTTACAAATGACACATTTTAAAAACTTACTAACCAATAAGAATAATATTTCCATTGCATGATATTGCATGATTATGCCGTGTCTTTTTCATTTTACGATCTACTACATTGTCTTCCATTTTTCTGGTATGTTACAGATATTTGAATAAAAATACTTCATTTAAAATATAATTAAATTTTGGAGAAGTTTAGAGACTATTTTGTATTATTCTATAAACATAGTTTGTGTTTATAAAAAATTCTATAAATAATCAAAGTATATACCAAACGTTATTTCAATAAAATTGAAATCTTAATAATATTTGTAATAATTATCACATTCGCATTTGAATAAGTATTTTCATTGTATATATTTATTATTCAAATTGTCGAATTTAATGTTTCAATTACTGTTTAATACTAAGAATTTCTCAGAAATGATAATAATAAGTAAATAAAATTTTAGAAGGCACTTTCAGATTTAAGTTTTCAAAATTAGTGCGAAGTTATATATATGACGTTGATGTCATCAAAATTCAGGAGTTTGTTACGGAAGTATAGACTACTATCAGTAATTTTGTAAGTACATTAAATTACTAACAATAAATAGAAGTATCGCTTATATATACCTAGATGTTTTTCAAATATGCATACAGAATTCTTTATACTTTATTTTTATACAACTTTTATAAATTAAAATTTTAAAAACTAAGTAACATTAGTGCGTTATATAAAATTCCAGGATTTCTTTGAAACAATATTTATTTAACATTATGATAAAGAATTAATTTAGATATGTAAATATGAATACAATCCATTATAATTTGTAATGGATTTAATAAAATTTCATTTTTATTTTCAGATATTTACGAAGAAACAAGTTCTGCAATATTTTGTCTTTCATCTGAAGTTTGAATTATGTTTACCAAAATTTTAATCGTTATTGTTTTGAGTATATACGTTAGCTCGGTATGAATAGTATAATTATTACAATAATTAACAATTATAAAATAATATCTTCTCTATTTTTATCTGTAGATTACAAAAAGTAAATTGTGATAGGCAATATCATTGTATTCTATTATGAAATAGTAAAATAATTTTTTCTATTTTTATTGAAGTTAATTATGAAAAAGAAACCAATAAGTTTGAAAAAAGTTAAAATCAAATCAATATATATATTTATTTATAAGCATGTTAAAAGAATATGCATCTAGAATAAACAAGATTTTTTTTAAGGGTTTCATGTTTTTTTTTAATTAAAATTTATTTTATTTTTATATATAAGATATAGCTTACATTTATAAAAGCTAAATGAAATGATAAATATTTATCATAATATAAAATGTCATCATGCTAGCTGACAGTTCTTTTAAACTATGTAGGATGAAACGAATAAAATTCAAAAGGCAAAAGACGGTTGGTGGGAAGAATTTCAACAAGGCTTTCAAGATTATTATGAACAAAGCAAGAAGACATTTGAAGATTCTCTCAATGAAGTGAAACGTCGGACCTTATATGCAATAGAAGTTGGAAAAGAAAAGTTTTCTGAGTTGAAAGTGAAATATGATGAAATACAAGCAGACAATAAAACCTTGAGTGATCAAAAAAAACTTTGGGAGGATCGTCTTCAAAAATTGAAAGATCAAAGCATTGATGTTATAAACAGCCTTAACGAGAAATACGAAAAACTGAAGCAAACAACCCTCAATGCTATTCAGAACCAACGAGAACAATGGCAGACAAAGATCAAAGAATTATCAGAAGATATTCGTAAAATTAATGAAACAGAAACTACAGATAAATAATTTTTTTTCATAAAAAATTAAAAAATTTTTATGTTATTCTTATTAATTTTAATGAAATATATATATAAAAAAAATGTATTAATATATGTGTAAGGTTAAATAAATATTTTTGTTCTTTGATACATTGTAATAAAAAAATTTTTTATTCATAATAAATAAGTGAGATTGATTCCTTTAATATTTTATTATTCTTTTAGTAATTAAAACAATTAATTAAAATAATTATAAAACTATACAGAATTTTATTTTACTTTTTAAAAGCGTTGAATATATAATCTTTAAAAATGTTTTGATTTTTTAATTTTAATCTTCTTCGCTCTGTATATTTATGAAATTATTAAACAATTAACTATTATTTTGTAAAGTTATGGTAAATTTTAACACACAAACTTGACGTACAATACAACAATATGACTTGAGAATTAGTATTAATATTTATACAAAGATTTATATATTAATGGCTTCAACCAATATATCGACTTCTTGCAGTACATTCAGAAGAAAGTGACATAAAAATATTTTACGATTATAGCAACTACATATTATATTTATATTTATTGCAAAATTTCTAGCTTCTGTTCATCGATTTATTTAATGTATCATTGTATATTCAAAAGATTTTTACCTAGATTGTAATACATTACCCTGAATTTTAAGCTAAAAGAAATTTATAACATATATTTATCGCAATCCTTAGATCATAAATCGAAATTTCAAAGATTAATTTTGTTCACGGAAAATTTTTTTATTTAGTTTTGAAATAAATTAGAAATATTGATACTTATATATTTTTATTAAATTAATTTTAGAACGTACTAATAGAACCTATTATAGATAAGTTATTATGACCTAAAAAAGATTGATAAATTAATGTACATAGGGCAAATAAAGAGATTGAACCTGAAAGTAAGTTTAAGTTTATTGTATAAAAAAATTAATTTTTTTATTTGTATGGGTAGAAACATGTTTTAATATATCCTTCATTGTTTTTTTATTTCAAAGTAAATAATTTAGTTACAATTATTATTGCTTAAAATATTATTGTAAATAAGTTAAAATATGGATAATTGATTATGTATAAAATGTTAATACTTTGTTTGACTTGAATTTATAACATTAATTACTGTTTTCTTGTAATGCAGCTTTTCGATTAATAATAAAAAGCAACTGGAAAGTACTCCAAAAATCAGTATGACCAATAATGGTGCTATTCCTCTAAGTTCTACAGAGTAGTAAACTTTTATTGGTTCAATTTTTTTATCATAATACATCTTTCGTGAACGTTGTATTATCCCATTGGCTTCAAATCTTAAAATGCTATCATAAAAATTAATATTTAAGACAAATTTAATGATTTATTTATATGTACATTTAATCATTATAAACGAATACATGCATTGTTAGAATTATAAAGTACAATAGCGTACATTAGATACATAATTTGATAATAAGTTACAATAATTTGCAAATTATTTCAGAATATTAAATTTTAATAAAATCAACTGTCTGCATATATTTCTCATTATTATTGAAAGAGAAAAATTTGAAAACACGCACACATACAGACGTAAGCTTTAATTAATTATATATATTCATTCATAGCAAACATTTATAATACTTTTTCTTACTTATAATTAATAAATTCTGTAAATGGGTTATTTTTTGACAAGGCAAAAGCCAAGTGATCAACTCTTCCAGTTTTTACTCCATACAATTTACATTTAATGAAGTTTCCTACTTTGTGCTTCATTGCACTGTTTGAATAAAGTGCCACGCGTTCATTACAGACCTGTAATTACAAAAATTAGTAATACATACAAATGTTAGCATGCATCTTCCTTCTTTTACGATTTATTTCAATGAAAAAATTAACAAAATAAAATTGACACTGCAAATAATTTTATAGAATTGACGAGAAGTGGTGATTATTAAAAAGGCGTACATTCATTTAAAAATTCCAACTGAATAAATAAATAAAATCTATAAATAAATATAAATATGTTGACTACCTGCTCAAAGGCAAGAACATCATTAACAGGCAAATCCCTCTCTTTTTTCATAAGTTTATTCATTTTTTTTAGCACTGCATCCTGTGATATCTATATTAATAATAAATGTTGATAATTGTATTACAATTTTTAATAAATTTTATTAGATAAGTTTTATTTTATGTATAAAGCATACCTTGAACATTTCGTGCTCTGCACTATTTCGTAGAACTATAAGCTTGTATGTGCCATCCTTTGTATATTTCGGTAGAGACCGAAAAGGTACATTGGGGGTGAAAATTGCTAAATAACTGATTATGCAAGCCGAATAAATCGCTGAGAAAACTATACCCGAAAAAATTATGGAAACAAAAGCTATTCTCAAGGATGATGCATATGGAAAATCTAAAAAACCAATACATCAAGGTTTCTTAAGTCTATATTAACTGATCAACTCATCGATTTATTTCAAATAACCTGATAATCCTTGTTGGCAGTAAATACCCCAAATGTATAAATAATTTTCTACCAGATAATTTTTTAAGCAATCGACTTTGCTGATTTTAATTTTCATATAAGTTACAATTGTTCCTGATAGTATGATTAAAATTATAAGTGATATCCAAGTTTTATGATCGAACGCCTAAAATTGAATGTAAGATTAAGGAAAATTTACAAGAAATTTTAAATTTGAACATATTACATAATTATTCATGTATGTTTTATCATGTAATTGAAAGAAACCTTTAAGTAAGTTTTCCACTGAACTTCCGAAGGTTGAGGCTGTTTAATGAATAGCTTCGCTCGAGTCAATATTAATGGACATGTAAAGTCAAAGTTTGCTACTCTTTCTTTTGTCATGATCATTTCTGATGCTGCCAAATCGATTTGTTGAGATTGAAGCCTCCCAAGTATTCCTGTCCATTTTGACTCACTTACATTCCAAATACCATAAAAATCATCGACCCATGAGAATTTCAAATTGAAATTCATATGCGATGCTAATTCTATTATAATTTTACTAAACATTGTATGATTTTCTCCGTTCATTCTGCTGACCAATGATGACGGGTGCTCCTAAAGGAAAAGAATCAATAAAAAGTACGGAACTATAAGGATCTGAATGTGTTTATATTTCTTTTCATGGATATTTTTTCAGTTTGTGTCACTGCACGAATAGGTACGTAAAAATTCTAATCGTCAAATTATTTTATAATATATGGATATTGCGAAAGATGTGTATATTTTACTAAAAATGAAATATTATTCTTTGCTCAAACGTAAACTTGATTATTGTTTTAAAATATCCAGTGTTACAAATATATATATATATATATATATATATTATTTCAATTGATAATTAAATAAAGATCAATACCTTGACAGACGATACTCTTAAAATACTACCTGCAACATCGTGACGACGGCGATAAAGATTTTTATAGGTTTTTATTAGTAAACTGGATCCAGGCTGCCACTCCATAAGATCAGTCATCTGAACTTCTTTATTATTGTTAACAGTGTACCACTCGTAAATTTTAGAGTTATTATAGCACTTTACTAGCAGCAGAGTGTCGAAATTCAAATGAAATCGATTTTTATCCGGATTTTCGCAAAATTCGCGCAATTCTGGCTTTATCGGTCCCCAAAATACAACGAACCATACGTGAAGAGATAGTTTATGTAGTTTTGTAAACATCTCGAAATTTTTTAGATGCCTTTCGCTTTCAATCGGCATTACGAATAATTGCCTTGGCAAGTGGAATAAGGTACTATTATAATTTTCCGTTAGGTCAGAGTACTGCAAGACTTGTACGTAAATTTCTCTGCTTGATAATACCTTTATTTTATTCAGCAATATCGTTGAGAAATATATATCTGTGAGGATTAGAAATTGAATTGTTCGTGTTAAAATGATCATCACTATTATATCGATTGATTGATTTTACAAAATTTATATTTTAATTTTTAATACAATTAGATCGAACGGCATTGTTAGCATTAAATCGCTAATGATGGACTGAATTCATTTCGTTAGCTTTCTTCGCAAATTATTACATAATTTAATGCTTAGAAAATTAATCAATTGTATTTAAGTATATTATATATTTATCTGACTATGTAATCTTACTTTCTCTATACTTGTTATCAATAAAAAATACGCCAGTTGCATTATAAAAATACTTCAAATCAGTTACTAAATCCATATGGTCTGCAAGTTTTCGGGCCGAGCAAGAATCCAGTATAAAGCAATGGAGTAACAAATACAATGAAGTTATTTTGTTCATTACACGATTATTTCGATGTAAGATCTCGATTTCTTACTTTATATGTTAACGAGAACCGAATAGGACCGAATACTACTGCTATGGTTTTTATTTTATGAAATGCCTATAAGTAATTCGAGCCTTGAGTACCTCTATCAAAATTGATGTTAACAGTGATGTTTATCGTACAGCGTGATAGATCATACTATAGTGCGTCCAGCCATTGTAAATAATTAATCGTCCTTTCTATTCATGATTGGACAATGTAAAATATTAAAAAAAAATTTTATCGATGCAAAAGCTTTTTGTTTTATATCAAACTTATCAATATTTTTAAAACTTACGTACACAAATATACCATTCCGTGATTTGCAATTTTAACATTAAATAATTCTGAATTTATTTTCGTATAGTCCGGACCTATTTCTAACTGTTAAACATATCAAGTAATACAATTCTCTATATATTAACTTTGTTTTTTTAAATATCAATGCTTCTGTACGAGTAATTTATTTAACGGGCCATTTATCAAACGTCTCATAATACGTAAATATAAAATATGTTATTATACAACATATTTAGATTTTGAGTAAATAGTCATATAACTCATTTTTTTGTTGAAAATTTTTATTAAATGAAAAAATAATTTATAAACCATATAACTTGCTTAATTAATAACGATTTTGAATTTCAGGACACATTGCATATCTAAGTGTAATTTCATGTTCTTAAGAAAAAATTTAACATCTATAAATATTTTATTTTCTGTTTTTTAAATATTTATACATGAAAATGGGTTAATCAAGCAAAATGTATTATTTGTATTTTTAATGAATTGAGCAGATTATTTGGTGAAAGGGTAATTACATTTATATATGAAATGTTCAACCAAATTTTATTAATTATAAGTTATGTACATTTTACAACAAATAATTTTCAGATGCTTAAACTCTTAGAAAGTTTTTATTGCATTGATTAAAATATCGTTGTTAGTAACATGTAAATGAAATTAATAATTAGAAAAAGTATTATTGTAAACTTACTGAATATTTGAATAGTAGTAAAAATTTAAACTAATGCCTATTATATGATAAGCGTATTTCCAACATAGTAAAAGATTAATTTAATTTATACTACATATATAATTTACTTTATATAAAATAACTACGTAAAAGTAGATTTTATTTGTAATGAATTACAAATAAAATAAATTTTTATTAAATGTATTTTTAACTAAAATTTTATATAATAGTATTATATAATTTACAAATATCGCACTAGATTGTTCAACTTATGTAATAGTATAAAGGATATTTACAGCACTTTCTTATTATTTTATAAAATATTTGTTATTAATTATAAAGTGCAGTCGATTTCTTCAAGTATTTCTCTGTGTCAGTATAAATAAAAAATTTTGACTATTTTGAATCTAGTAACGCAACTTCTTCTGGTACAATTTTAGCTACTTTCCGGAATTCTTTGGTAAATGATTTGGGACATTGCATCTCTGTCCAACTTACTGGTATCATAGGAATTCCTGTAATTATGAATAAAAGTTTGACTGTAAAGTTTCGGTGAAATCAATTTGACTAAGAAAATTGAATAAGAAAAGTATGTTACCTTCTTCACTGTGTGCAATAACTACACCCAATTCATTTTCCGCTGTAGTAAGTTGATATGTATGTGCTTCTGTCATTGGTAACTATACCGAATAGAATAATGTTAAGTTCTATAATTAAATATTTGAAAAGATTCACAAAAAATTAATTAAAACAGAAATTAAGGATACAACTCTTGCAAGAATAATGTCACCAGGTCGAAAAGATTTGTACATTTCAGTTTTGTCTTTATCCGTTGCTCTTACTTCTTCTTTGCGAAGAATTCCTCTATAAGGGCGACTCAAAACAATGTCACCAATGCATTTAATTGTACATTTACAAAATCGTTGATTAACGATCGTTACCATTGCAGTAACTATGTCTCCTGGAGCAGGCACTATACTTTGATCTATCATTCCATGGACTTCAATTAAACATGTCTAAAAAATTAAATTATATAATTTCTATTCTATGGTTATACTATAAAATATATTGAAAATGTCTTTATTACATTATCCTGTTTAATAACTTTAACTATTCCTGCAAATTTAGAGTAAATGTAACCAAGTTTTTCGTAAGTTCCTAGTCCAGGAATATTCACTTTATCTGCAGCACACAACCTTTGTCCTGTATAAAAATGTAAAATGTATGTTGAAATAGCTTATATTTAAAAAAAATATGTATTTTGAGGTTATGATTATATTTACTATTTTGAATTTCTATTGCGTGTCTTACCTGGAATACAAATAATAAGATCGTCATCCATTATTATTAATTTTGTACGACTAAGATAATATGTTTATTTATTATATAAATAAATAAATAAAAATTTAAATGTTATAAATGAAAAAGTGGTTTCGAATTTGAAAATATTTTTAATTCTCTTTAATGTAAGTGTTACTCTATTTCCATCTACTCTACAAGTCACGTGATTAATTTATGTTGATTAACCTGTAAGATTTTAAGAACAAAAAATTTTTTTATGTTTTTATGTTAACATAGGAATTAGTGAAAAAAAAAAAAATTATTAACGTTTAATTTTTGTTTTGTTATTTTAAATTCTAAAATATTTAAGAAATTTAATTTAGATTTAAAATTACAATTTTTAACTAGTAATTATCGAGGTATATTATTTTTACAAGTTTTGCAGTTAAATTGCAAAATTATAGAAAAATCTATCGTTTTTTAAAAAAAGCTTATAAACTTTAAAATAAAATTATAAAATAGTTATTTTTGAAATAATACTTTTGTTCAATATTTAAATGTTAAGATTAGATAGAGGGTTAAAATAAATTTACAAAAAACAAAACCATTTTATTGACACTTTATTAAAAATGATATAAGTCTCCACGATTAACTGAATAAGAATGCACAAAAATGATTTAATGTAACTTCATAAATACTGATCTAATGCATTACGTCTAAAATAAACTGAGGCCATCCGTGTAAATAAAAAGCAAATCGAACTTATAAAAAGCTAAAGACTTTTTACACATGAAAATTAAAATACTGTAAACTATAAGACATTTAAAACCAGTCATTGTAAAATCCAAAACCTATAAAAAATGATAATAAATCTAAAAAACTCTATAAATATCTTTAAACCATAGAGCTTTAACGACGAATTTTTTCCACTCCTATTGTTTTGGTTTCTTATCATTAGTTTATATCTACGCTGTACAAATGTAATATCTGAAATATGATGTTTTATTTTTAATATCGCAATGAAAACGTATACTAAGTAATTAAACAATAATTATTGAATAAATACATTACTTATATTACATTACAATTTTACATTATACTACAAGTAAAACTTATTATCATTCGATTATCAATTTTTTGATTTTTTTTATAAAAAATAACACCATCTTAAAGCTACTAACTATTGATAAAGGAAAATTATCTAATTATTAATTATAATTAAAAATACTACAATAATATATTTTTATAATAAAACAGTCAAAAAAACAATTAATTTGCATTTAAAATGTCATTGGACAATAAAATATATTTAATTGTACTGTATGTAACAAATTTTAGTTATTTGATTTAAAAAAGATTTACTTTCTATACAAAAAATATCATTTAAAAAAAACATTTATAATGAAACAAGATAAAACAAAGCTAATTTTTGTAATTTTTTTCATTAAAAAGGTTATTCGTTTTTGGCAAATCATTTTCACTTATAAAAATATAATTTGAGTCTTTTTTTTATAATTATTGATTTGTTTAACTATCAAATATCGTCCTTAATAAATTATGTTCACAATCTAACACAATGTTACACAATAACAAATGTATCATTTTAAATATTACATAATGGCAAGACGAAAGGTCATATTCTATACATGCAATTGAATAATAAATAGGAAACGATTAATATAAATATTACATACATTAATTAATTATCCAAGGGTTAAGCATTAATTAATTTAGTACAATGTATGAATTAAGTACATTGTTAAAAATATTTCAAAAAATAATATTGGAGTATGGTACGCACAGCTGCCCACGACTATGAATAAAACTACATCATTAAAATTTGCTATATTCATCAGTTCGTATTTTCCTTATTATTATTCAAATAATGTCGAGTGAGCTTGTATTTAATTTATAGTTGGGCAAAGTTAATGGAGAAATTCAGTGGTAGTATTTTGCTTAAGATAAACCGATTGATGAACCGAATATCGTATAAATATAATAATGTAAACTCTAAATTAGATGAAAGACGCATGGAAGAGTACAGACGTCACACACGCATTCATTCGTCTCGCACCGGAATTGTCGATCGTACATTATGCTCAAATCCATAAAAAAAAAGTGTTCGCAACAAGGTCAATTCGGTAAAAAGCACGCATGCATCAATGCAAGATATAAAGAGATTCGGTGTGCGACATTGTCATCTCAGCCCTTTTTGAACTTAATGAGCAGTATGGCGAGTGTCAGGAAGACGATAATCCAGACGAAAGTGGCGACGAAGCCGTCGTAAACAACGGGGTTGGCTATTGTCCAGCCACGGGCCAGCATCGCACGGAAGGACTCGGTGCTCTTGGTGAGCGGCAGCAGGAAGCTGATGTAGCGCAGGATCGGGTGCATCCCTTCTATTGGCCAAATGATGCCGCAAAGCATGACGATGGGAAGGAAAGAGCCCATGGCCATGTAAGTTGCGCTGCGCTCGTTTTCACAAGAACATGCCACCACGAAACCTGTTTCGACACACGAGCATCATGTTTCGTTAGATATTATCGGTACGCGGGATCGATGATCTGCCCGGACGGTCGGGCCTCGCGGAATTTATCAATCATTGTCATGGACATTGAAGGAGTTGGAGAAAGCTGCCATTGGTGGCTATATCCGCTTGTTCGCGCCTTTGGGCAAAGCCACACGCAAAACTATTCCGCACAAGCGAATATTTACTTTTACGTATCGTTGAGGTTGAAGCCGAGCTCTCCCGCGGTGCAGGCTAATGCAATGAAAACGTTTCCGCTATATTTAGAGTGGAACTTTACGAGAATCAATTGAATCAAAGGGGAATTCTAAAAGAGAAAATGCATTAACGTTGATCACCAGTTACGCCAATTACTTCTCCACTGACAGAGACTTGGTTGCGTTTAAAGCATTTATATTTTGATTGGCGGTACTCTTAATTTATTAAAAATAAGCCACAATGTATGCTTATATTGGCATTTCACGATAAGAGTGTGTCAATAACATAATGCAATTGGAAAAAGAAGTATTATCGCGTAAGGAATATTTTTTTAAGCACGCACATGCGCGCACTTGCATTTATGCGCTCAATAAAATACACTATTAAACAGTAAAATTGTAACGAAGGTATTTCTTATTTCAATGTCTCGGTATAAAAATCTGTATTAGCATTATTTTAAAACCTGGCGTAGAAATAAGGATTAAATTAAACTACAAAGCTGAATGACTTGTAATATTTATATCCCTAAATTAAATCATCTAATTATTGTCATTGAAGCAAGCGGTAAGTGAAATTTATTAAACAGAAATGCCGTTAGCGGGATATATTTTTTGAACGCGCGTAAAAGGTAGAGGGTAGTAGGAATGCAAAATTATGTTATAAAAAATGAGCTTACCAAAACACATGCCGCAGAAGCCTGTAAGAATCGTAAGGGCAGTGACCATAGCGACGTCACCCTGGCAAGTAATTTTAAAAACGGCAAACGCTACAACGAGAACCATAACTGTTTGGCCGGTCATTACGAGAAACTGAGTGACGACTTGGCCGAATAAAATTTCGGGCCCGGTGACACCTGATAATTTCAGCCGAGATTAATGTTTATCTTGAGTCTTAAGCGCAAAATAGATTATTATTTAGATATTATTTAGACTAACCTACGACCAAGCTCCTCTCGAGTAGTCCCTCGTTTCTTTCTAGCAGCATTGCACCCGACGTTAAGGCCACCGACAAGAAGAAAATGATGCTGAAATGTGCACAAATTAAATCAATGATCAGACCAATAGCTTTATAATGGATCAGAAGAAAAGTCGCAAATTAACTATTGGGAAGCATAAATTTGTTTACGCACGTTAGAATTACTCCAGGAGCAGCGAAGTCTGTGAAATTCGGTTCCAGTGGTCCGTAGATGGGCTTTTGGAACTACAAAAAAAAAAAAGCAAGTAATCCCGTTAAAAATAATGGCAAATTATTCGTTTAGATCTTTAGCTAAAGTGCACTCACGGCAACAGGAATTTCTGTTAGTTTGGCACTGTAATTACAGGACGTCGTGAGCTCTCTCGCAAAGTCTTCGAACGAGTAGTAAAGATCTCGTTGGAGCAATTGGCCAATTTGTTGATCTGTTTGGTAACGAAGGAACGATTAAGCTTAGGCAAGGCCAGAAGCTCTTCGGAGAACGAGAGGACGGGTTGGTGAAACTGCCGCCTCGATCAAAGAAAAGGCCAAAGATGCTCTTTCTACTTACTCGACATGTCCAGCACGACATCCATGTCCGCGTATATGACGCTGAACTCGTCGGCGTCCTTACCGAAGTCGATTCTCTCGCGGAGGGAGGCCGAGTAGTTACCGGGAAAGGTGATGGCGCCCCAAGCCCAGCCCTTGACCACCGCGTTCCTAGCCTCCTCGACGGTGTCGTAGGGCAAGTAGACGACCTTACGCTTCTCCAGTTCTTTGAGGAAGCGGCAGCTGGCCATGGAGAAGTCGCAGCCGATCGACGGCACGCAGGGCTCGGCGCTCGAGTTGAGCTCGTTGTTAACGATGGCTAGTCGCAGTCCAGTCGGATCCTTCCCGATCGACAGACAGAACAGGATTATTTGCACCACTGGTAGTCCGATTATGAAGAGCATTATTCTGTTGAGTGGGGGCATTCTTTTAGATTTTTCATCCTTGCTCCTTACTACGACGATTGCTCATATTGCATTCTATTTCGTGGTTAGCGATAGTCGCTAACAATGGTAAGGTTCTTTAATTCTATCAAAGACATTTTGTTAAATGTCAGCTATTGCATACGAGCAATAGAAAATATTCAAGAGGTGAGAGCATTCGAAATATTAATTGCGCAGCTGGATCAAAGCTTTTGAATAGATATTATTGATTCGTACCCAACATTTCTCCACATCCATAGGAAATTTTTCCATATCAAAGCCTTCATGTGCTTAGGATTGAGCATTTGAAATTTGTAAGATCCCTTCTCTTCTGGAGGCAAATCAAGTGCCTGCACAGCGTGTTAAAATATAATTTTAATTGAAACTTTCAACTGAATTAATAGAGTATACAATATATATATATATATATAACATTATTATGTCCTTTAATTACTTACATCGTCATCAGTGGTCACTGCAATGCTTCTTCTTCGACTAGACACGCTAACATTATCACCGAACTCTCCACTCATTTCTTCATCCGCATCCTAAGAATATTGAATCAATTCTGTTGTTAACAAATTTTAATTGCGAATTTCTGACTTGAAATTCTTATAATTAAAAACAAAACAAAGAAACTCAATAGAGACTAACTAATATCATATCTTTTAAAAATAGTAATAATTTACCGATTACTGTTGTCGTTACTTTATAAAAAGTTTAAAATGTATTGGAAATTGTCTCAGCATAAGCATTTCTCATGGTTTCGGATAAAACTGATACGATTAATTTGTGTTTCGTAGTATTTTAAATTATTAAAAATAAATATTTTTCTTACGCAATAGCGTAGAAGAAAATTGTTTTAGAATGATTAGGTGAATTTCTATTTCACTATCCATTCTACAATAAATTCTATTTTCTAATCATATGTCATACAAGAATATTTTCTACTTTTACCGTACTATTTAATGAAACATGCATAAAAAAAAGGTATTGCAATTAAGAAAGAGTTACATTCTTTTTCTTTTTTATTTTGAAAACCAATCGACTATTATACTACTATTCAAAACTGCGTTTTCTTCGTTTATTAAATGAAGAATTTCATTAAAATTACGCAAGCATGTAAAACGTGTTTAAAGATAAAAGCTAACCGGTCAATTATCGAATGGCCGCAGGATAAAAGTGAGGCTCCGATAAGAACGCATCATCCAAAATTATACGCGGGGAGGAGGCGGCGTAGTCTTACCGGCTCCGGTGGAACACCGGTCACACTGCTTAGGATGCTGCTTCTCCTCCTCAGGCCTATGTTTTGCCTACGGCTAAGCTTGAGGAAGACATCCTCTAGGGTGTCGAGCCTGTGCATTTCCATGAGCTTGACGGGCGACTCCTCGGCCAGGAATCGCCCGCTCCGCATGAGGCCGATGATCCCCGCCTGTCGGGTCTCCTCTATGTAATGCGTCGTTATAATAATGGTCGTCCTGCCGTCCTTCGTTATGTGAACCAAGTGGTCCCAGATGCTTTGCCGGAGCACAGGATCGACCCCGACCGTCGGCTCGTCTAAGATCAGGAGCTCCGGGTCGGCGAGGAGGGATGCCGCAAGGGAAACGCGTCGCTGCTGACCGCCGGACAGGTTCTTCACAAACCGGTTCTCCGACGGTAACTGCAAAAACTGTGCAACCACGATGAATTTGGGAATTCACTTGGCGCTTATTTTTGTTTCTCGCCCGATGCTCGAGACAATGGCAGCTTTTGCATCATCGCTTTCCTCGGACCGAGTATCTCGAATCTGCGTCCGTTCGCTTTTCAATAGCCGCTCATAGGACAATGTACTACATAGTTTTACGATAAACCTTCGATTAAATTATTATTTTAATCGTGGCTGCCTGTTTATGCTCTCTTAAGAAAGGCTCGTTAGTATTTTTAAGCTTTGAAATCGTACGTAAGAGCACAGCCATTGAATAATTGCTTACCGTAAGCTGAAAATAATTTACAGTGCTTTATTAAAATGAACTTGAGAGGAATGTCGATCCCCTTGATATCATTGAAAAAGTATCTATTTTATTATTTGTCGCTAAGAGCTCTTGCGAAATACACCGATGATAAGTTACGTTTAAATTCATATATTATTAAACCATTAGACTGTGTAAATTTCATATGTATATTATGCAAATTTTATCGTTTTATTAGTCGTGTTTTTTAGGCACGCTTTGTATTTAGCAATGCTAAAGGGTTTAAAAAGCCAGTACTTATAAGTGCCCCCAGGATTTCGAATGCTCGTTTAAAATTTGAGCATTTGGCCAGGGAAAAGCGCGTTGAAAATTTATTTGAAAAAATAAATACAGAATGACAAGCGCCAGCGGTCGTCGGCTAACGGCTAGAAACGAATAAGAGACTCGAGTAAAAGTTAAGCAATCCCGTGCCCGTCCAATCGGCTTATTAGCATTGATATAAAACTGACGGCTCTCTTACCTTTAGCAGGAACTCGAGCTTGTCGTCGACCTGGTCGGTCGTCATACCGGCGCACCAGCCAAAGAATATGAAGGTCTCCCGAATGGAGAACTCCCCGTAGAGGGCGATCTCCTGGGGCATGTAGCCGACTCTGGGACCGGGCACCCCGGAGCCCTTGGAGCCCGGCCTCCCACCGAGGACCCATATTTCCCCGGAATTCAGTCGGCGACGACCCACGATGCAGGAGAGGAGGGTCGTTTTGCCGCAGCCGCTCGCCCCCAATAGGCCGTATCTGCAACGAGTCCATTGTTTTTTTGCTCCGCCCTCGACCAATACTCGCCCCTTAGGGCATTTTTCAAGGCCGTCCCAGCCCATCTCCATCGCGCGATACATATTTGACAGAGTACGATAATATCCCTATGAATTGTCACTTTAATTTACCCGTTATTTTTCTGAATAATTAAATATGACTAAGAATTTTTCAATTGAACAATTATTATGATAATTTACCGGCACGATTAGCAATTTCGCAATTGCGTATTTTATTGCAAAGAGTTCTTAAACAATTTTGGCCTTTTCATTACTGCATTTCATTAAGTGCCGTAAGAATATGCGCGAGAAAATTTTAAGTAATTTAATGCAAATTTTTAATGCAAATAAAGCTTACTTTGTAAAAGGTTACTTGCTGTTTTAATAATTTTAAAGTGAGCAAAGAAATATATTTTCATTCCGTTATTCTGCATTTACACTTCTTTTTTTATTCAAACAGTGGTTAAATAAGAGAAATACGAAACAGGTTATTTTTAACATGTGAACCATATTATTATTTAAAATACTTTGTGCTCACATTTTAAGGGAATGCAATTATAATTTTATACAATATTTATTCAATTTCGTCGAAGGACAAATTTACTTTGGCAATAATTTCAGTACACATTTGAAGTAGTAAGATATTAGCAATGAGAATATTTTCAAATATACGCGACTACAGAATGAATGCATGTATTCACACATTAACTTGTAAGAAAAGGATATAAAAACAAGTGTCGTGTCTCATCTTTCAAAAAATAAAATATTCAGTATTCATTTTGAAATACGTCGAAAAAAAAGGATTAATTTATCAATTGATACTCAAGAAATTGACAACAAAAAATATACTTATTTCCGTGATGGAAAGCATCTTTCGACCTTACTTATAAATCATACAGCAATTAAAAATAAAAAAGCACGTTTCTCAATTGCCATGCACGTGTCACTTTGTCAGGAATAACTTATGTGCGTCTTTTGATCGCGAGTGATCATTTTCCTGATACTTTATGATAAGACTATTTTAAAAGCAAATTTAAAAATTGGTTCTTAAAATATTGAATCATTTTTTGCATAATGTGCCTTACATAAGCTTCATTATAAGTAAACCCTTTTCAAAGTAGACTTTTCATAAGTAACAAAATTGATCATATTGTCGAACGGCACAAATTTAGAAAAATGATTACACATAATAATGATTCGACAGAAACTACATTATCATTACAAAAGATGTTTTTCACGAGGTTTGCTTTTTATTCAATTTTTTACAGTGTTTGTTTTCATCTGAAGATTTTAAAATACGCATAGTTTTATGGAAACATTAAAATTCTTTAATTCATCGTATTTTTATATGATAATATAAAAAGCAGAAAATATGAAAGAATGTTTTAATTCATTAGCTTCGACAGATTAGTCATATAATAAAAATGTTAAAGTGACTAAACTTACATCACTGAATCGACGCTATTGAGCATTAGAAGAATTTATTAAATGTAGTTAATGAACGTGGCCTCATGTGCATATAATATTTTGAAATTATTATAATATAATATATATTATTATGGTCTTTGAACGAGGGCGTAATTACCATAATAATAGATATTAAGTCAAGCGCGAAAGTAAGCGTCTTTTTTCATGCATCATCAAAGTTTGAAAAAGTAAAGTATGTATCCAGTGCAAAGAATTGTAGTGATTATAATTGATCATTGAGTGGACTCCTACCGAATACGAAATCATAATAAAAATAACGTGGAATTTAAATAGCTGGAGGTTTCGAAATAATTCTAATTCCATCTGTCTACTTGAGACTGGATTTGAATAATAAGCCACAATTATGCATGCGTTGTAACAATGTTTTCAACAAAGCAGTGGACATCCTCGTAGAATACAGCGGTCCAATCGATGCCGTAGTCCTGCCCGACTTAACAAGTCGCTTGATGTATGTGTAGACAAACAGACACACGCACACGCACACACACGAACATATATATATAGACGCACAAATACTGACATGGTGCCCTTCGGTACGGTCATGTTGAGACCGTCGAGGATGACGTTGGGGTTGCTCTTGGGTCCATACTTCTTGAAAGCCCGCCTAACGCAGACAGCCTGCCTCCGCCTGGTCGCGACCGTCGAGGCCTGGGTCTGGAATTGGGCCCGACGGGTTTTCAGCTCGATGGAGGCGACCGGGACCGAGACCTCCGCGGACTCCGACGGCTCCATCTCTGCAACAAGCCGATTCCCCTATATTTTCATTGCACGAGGCGCTCGAGGCACGCGAGACTCGCACGGATCTATTAGAAAGGGGCCACTCTCACTTTCTCTCTCTCTCTCTCTCTCTCTCTCTCTCTCTCTCTCTCTCTCTCCATCTCTCCATCTCTCCATCTCTCCGTCTCTCCGTCTCTCCATCTCTCCCCCTTTCATTTTCTGACGCTACTTTTCAATTCGTCAAATTCAGTAACTTATACTTCCTAGCTATCGCGTCCGTTGGATGGGCGATTTTCGGAGCTGGGGAAGGGGAGAGAATTTCGTCACCACATTTTCCAGAGATAGTTATGTAAGTTTAGGAGCAACTTTAGCAAGGCACGACTGTGGTTTAAAATCGAATTTCTAAAAATAAACGATTTATAACTAATTCTGGGACAGAACAAATGTAGTTTATGACATTATTTAGAATTTTAAAGGACATTAAGCTTGGGAATAAATTCAATGTACTTATTATTAACGATAATTTCAACTGAACTCGTAGTATCTACTGAAGCAGCAGACTATTTTTTCGGGGTAATTATTTTAAGTTAAATGTAAACAATTTTTTCATTTTTCGAGAACACTTTTTCGTTCATAAATAACTTACGCCATTAATAATAAAACAAGATTTATTTTCTTTCCCTAGAAAGTAAAAATAACATACCTCTTTGAGATCTTATGTAAAGACTGTATTAAAACATTTTCTCGGTCTACTTTATCCTTTAATTTTCGACTGAAAATTTTAAAACATAGATACAGAAAATTATATTATTGACCATTGTAGAGAAAAATTATTCGAATTTTAGATTCAAATTCATAATGGCCATTACGTCGGAAATTAATTGTATATTTCAACTTATAAAGATGTCTAGGCTTTAATAGCAATTACTTTAAATCAATGCCTCATTATAATATTACAAATTTGTTTTTTAATAACCATGATTCATCAAATTGCTTTTCAAATTTATTCTTTTCATTAAAGCAGTAATGCTTAAAAATTATTATTCAAATAAATTACAAATCTTTTTATCATCTCGTATCATATAAATATGATATTAATCAAGGGTAATTTGTCCTTAATATTTGCTTGTATTTTTATCAGCCACATAAACTTAAATTGATTTTTTACGGACTCTTATTGATTATTATAAATTAAAATTTCTGTGATTAATCATATAAAAAATCAATTTGTATTTATTTATTTTTATGCAATTAGATCAATTTTAAAAAACTCAAGCTTCCCTTTATGTAGATAAATTAGTTAAATTTGATATAATATTACTGATATATCATGAATAAAACTTTAATGAGTATTCCGTTTTAATAATTCAGTTTATAGAATTCATTTCAACAATAATGTTAAATATATTAAATTATTAGTCACACTGAATTATAATAAAATTTCAATTAATAATAAAAAAAGGCTTTTATTTGCGGTAAAATATATACAATATATGTTTTTTAGTCCTAAATAGCATTGGTTTAAAGATGTTCCAGATGTTGCTCAATTCTACAGCTACTTGAATATTTAATTATTCAATAATTTTGAAAGCTAGAACTGCTTTGATTTCTTTATTCGACGGCTTATTCAAAGCATCTTAAATCTATTGATTCTATCTCTATTTCTCACACTAGAAAATTATTATGATTAAGCAAGCCAGTGTAGACTTAATGACTATAACATTAAATTATTTGCGAAAGTTACTGATCTTTATGATTGTTTGTATACGGATCCCTGTCTTTGAATTAGCAAACATTGTAACCGTAACGATAATAGTTAATGATAAAAGCGCAAATATTGACCTGCAATTATCACTAATAATAATAAATATAGGTATAAAACAGAAACGAGTCTCGCAACTGCAATTATCGATTTAGCTTTAGGCAAATCGAATTAAGAAAAAAGTTTATTACACTTCAATACAATTATGATACCGATATGAAAAATAGTTCAAATAAGATGTTAGCGACAAGGGAGCATTATTTTCATTGGTTAACTTGTGGACAGGTGTATAATGTGCGTGTTGCATAATGTGTGTGTTGGAGCTCTTTATGCAAGACTCGTGCTACCAGGCAAACCCGTCATAAGAAGCGCATCTCGTTGATTGCGAGGATTTCGACACGCGTCATTACACGATGGAGGAAGGGACGCTTTACCAGCGTCAAAATTATGAGTGGGACTCGGGGACTCTTGTGCGAGTGTGGATTCGATGGCCCGATAAGACTGAACTTGAGAAACGCAGCGGTTTTACTTGGGAACTCGATCAATAAATAATACGTAAGGAGCCTCTTCAGCTGCTCGATTTCTTGGAAAATCAAAGGACGCCTATACATTTTTCATTTCTTTTGCGTGGCTGTCGGGAAAAATCGCACCTCTTATTTTCACGCGAGCTTCCAAATGATGAGTAATTACAGTATTCATTTGTCAAAAGCATAATTTTTATTCATAAAGTAATAAGTTTCTGGCAATTATTATCGTAAATAAATTACAATCATCTTAACATTATTTAAGCATTTTCTTATATTGCTTCAGCTAATAATTAAAATTTATTTATAAAAAACATATATATATATATATATATATATATTAATTTTTTCTCTAAAAATAATTTTATCTTTAAACATTATTACCTGCCTGAAAAAATCTTTTTTTTAAATAGACCTTATTTATAACTAATAAAATGCTTTACTATTAAATAATAAAGTTTCTTGTTAATCAAAAAATGAAGTTTATACGCGTTTAATAAAAACTGAGTACCAAAAAAATATTTACTAGTCATATATAAAAATCAATTTAGATAAAAGAATACAACCAATATGAATATTTTAATAAGAACTATATATTTTAATGCATTGTGTACTATATATTCAATGTATTGATTTTCAATCATGAAATATAAACAACCGTAATTTCAAAACTGTTATCTTTGCAAGCAATTCTATTATTGTTTAAATTAGAATTCATAATTTGAATTTTAAAAATACTTTTCATTTTAAATACTGCAAATCAAGTTCAAATAAGAAAAAATACATTTATATTTTTTACTGACATGTTCATCTGTAATAGGTTAAGGAGCAATGCAATTTTAAAGTATTTGATAAAACTTTAATAATTAATTCATAATTTTTTAATGATAAATTTACATTTATTAGTGTACTTAATTTAACTTCTTTACATAAAATATGCTTCTATAAAAAGTAGAATTTCATGTTCTTAATGATATTTTCTTTATACTTCGAACTATTTAGTATGAATTTATACACTTGACTATTTTTGTCGATTGCATTTAATTTGTATATTAATCTTTTATCGCACAATTAAATTTCTCAACATGAATCAATATTGAGAGTATTTGAACATATTAAATGAACTTCTTATATCGATTATTTTTCTGAGAAGATATACCTTCTTGTTAAAATAGTTGATTTTTTTCCGAAATATCTGTAATCATCTTTAACTATTTTTATAGAAAAATGTTCTTTAAAGTATGAAATATTCTAATAAAAAGTATGAAAATAATTTTTTATCTAATTTTTTATCAAAATAAGTTTTTATCGATATAAGAGATTTTTTAAGAATCATTTAAAGAAGCTTAATGAATAAAAACTGGTACAATATAGGTATCATTTTTTTTTCGTCGCATTTTTAAAAGACAAAAACAGTAAGTTAATAATTTTTTAAGTTATGAAATTGACTTTGTTTTATATAAAACATCAAATTAAAAAAAACAGCGAGTTTTTTTATTATTAAGAGATGCAACATTTAAAATAATTTCTTTATAATTAATCCCTTGAACGTTTTAAGAATATCTCTTGAAATATTTGAACAGCCGATATTGAATGAAATTAAATGTGATGATGAGTACAAAATTTGTTAAGAATTGGGTATTTATAAGATATCTTTTGTTTATGATTGATTAAGTTTAAAATTAGTCAAATTTAAAATTTCTTAATCCTTTTACTATCAACTTTTGTATTTACTAAAATTCAGATTATAATTGGTGCCGAAATGTTTTTAATACTTTTATTTGTGTAAAATATAGTATTGATCGTATTATTTCATTAAAATTATGTATACAGTATATAAGTTATATAAGTGTCTTTTAATTTTTCTGTACCATAGAAAAAATAAAACGATATAATTGATTATTGACAATTGCCTCGAATATCATGTATGAATCATGTTAATATGCAGTACTAAATTTGTTTACGTTGTGGTAGCATTACGAATTTTATTTATATAAAATTCGACAGTACATAATAAAATAATCGTTATATTTTCTACTAAATTTAACGAAGGGACTGAGTAAATTGCAAGAGTTAAAATATAAAATATTTGAAAATCCTCTCACTTAAATACTGACCCATCAATTGATAATGGAAAAGGGAGAACTCAATATACAAATTAATAAATTATGTGCAACCAATTAAATTGCATGATCTATGCACTTTTAGTTACTTATTTAAAAATGATAAGAATTATCTTTAACATAATTCACAAACGAAAACAATAAGTATTTTAATGTATTTTAAATCAATAAATGAAACATATATTACAGAAAATTTTATCATTATTAACATTCTTTAAAATAACCATTTCATGGTATGATATGTATAAAGATTCATTTACAGCTTTGCACTGCTGTTATTAGTAAAGTTTGATAAAGATATTATATTCGCTCCATTAGTAATATATATATATATACACATAATATAAATTTGAATAACTAAAATGCAATAGCAAGTAATCAAATCCATAGCTTGTATATCTTGGTCTACTCTATATTAATGGATATTCGGGAAAAGTTAGAAATGATTTTTTAATGATAATACAAGTATGTAATCGAAATAATTCAAAATTAATATAATTGAGAATGTATAAAATAATTTTCTTATTTACAGAAACATTTAATATTTTTTTATATTTTTAAACTAATGATTAGATTAATTGTTACCTGGTACATCGACAAATCTATAATTTATAATGAAAAAAAGATTTTGGTACGATTTTAAATATAAACGTGCGTAATAATAGCCTGCTTGTAAAGAAACATATTTTCAAGGAACCTGTTTATTCTATTCACTTTCATTTCGTGCAGGTCATTGATTATCGGCGAAAATATCAAAGAATTGCAAAAATAAATTTTTACAACATTAATTGTAGATTCAAATATAATTTAATGTTGGATAATGTAAAAAGTAGCTAACACAGTTATTGTCTATTTATAATTTGTATATTTTAAAATAAAATATGTAATGTATCATAAGTAATTCATATATTATTATGTAATTATATTCGAATTTTCTTCATATGAATTTATTTATATGGCTATTTATTTTATGTATAAAATTAACAAAATTTTCATTCAAAATATAAAATTGTAGTATTTTTATTATAATTAGGGCACTAATTAAAGTTCTAATGATTCATACAGCCGTTAAAAATGAAAAATTTCATTCTCTGTTAAAAAGCATACCAACAGTCATCAGTTTTATGAGTAGCTCTATTTCATTAGTTTTTTCAAATTTGTATTTTTCAAATAGTATTTTCATGTTAAATATTTTATAATTATATATAGGGATTCCATTGTAAAGAATTAGTTTTACAGTGAAATAAAACACAAGAAAAGCATGAATTAGCTTTTTTAAATATAACTATAAAATGAATGTGTTATAAATCGTTCCAAACATTAGCAAACCCGTCATAAGAAGCGCATCTCGTTGATTGCGAGGATTTCGACACGCGTCATTACACGATGGAGGAAGGGACGCTTTACCAGCGTCAAAATTATGAGTGGGACTCGGGGACTCTTGTGCGAGTGTGGATTCGATGGCCCGATAAGACTGAACTTGAGAAACGCAGCGGTTTTACTTGGGAACTCGATCAATAAATAATACGTAAGGAGCCTCTTCAGCTGCTCGATTTCTTGGAAAATCAAAGGACGCCTATACATTTTTCATTTCTTTTGCGTGGCTGTCGGGAAAAATCGCACCTCTTATTTTCACGCGAGCTTCCAAACGATGAGTAATTACAGTATTCATTTGTTAAAAGCATAATTTTTATTCGTAAATTAATAAGTTTCTGGCAATCAATTATACATAACCATTGCTTTATATAAAATCATAAAATGGCTAATTTTTAAATATAGTTATAAAATAAAATTATCATAAAACGTTCCAAATATTCATGTTTAAACTTTGGTCAATCTTACAACACATAAAAATGATGTATCAAAAAATAAATAAATTGTTTGAATCGAATTCAATTGAGAACGACCGAAAATATTACGCCTTTCTCTCTCTATCCCTATCTTTCTTATGATTACATAATGCAAGGACTATTGACGACCTTCTGTTGGGATTGAACTGGAGGAAAATTTTCTCTCAAAAATTGTATTTGAATCGAACATGTTAGCATATACCTGCAAATGTGCATATTGGACGAATCCTTTGATATTTTAATATGAACTAGGTATTTTAATATTTTCGAATTCAATTAGAATTCAACTAAAAATGATTATTAATCTGTTTCATTTTATCCTGCAGTACAATTGATAAAATTTAATTATTTAAAAAATTTATTTATTTTATTAAAATTTAATATGGTTGTAGTTAAATTTAATCTTTAAATTCTAATTAATGATTTTATCAATTATGATTTAATACATGTACATAAAATTGTTTCTTAAAAAAGATTTACACGATATATTTTTTTTTATTTTAATAAATCGACAGTAACTTTAACATTTTAATATTTAATATTTTCATAATAATTTGAGACTTTCACTTTTATTGAATCTGTTTATAAATATAATTAAGGTACCAACTTGGTGAAAGAGCAAAGATAAATATAATACACTTGGAATAAATTCTAGTTAAATATTATCAATTCTGGGGCTCTGTCGTCATATTATGCGATGATGAATGAGCGTTAAAATTAAAGCTCACATTTTAAGTGTCGATAAAGGGGAACCTCTTATAATGCAAGAAAATTAATAAAAAATTTTTTAATAATTAGTTAATTATTTGTATAATATTTAAAACAATTGCTTATAAATGAACCGTTTTAACGTAAAATAAATATATAATGAGTTTGATTAAATGTCCTTAACAGTACTTATGTAAATGTGTAATTTTTTAATTTTTGGTTAGATTATGATTAATATTTAATTTAATTAAGTGGTTCCATTTACAATTTGTGCAAATTTCAATAAGTAAAATATACATTATAAATATTGTTTATATATACATTTCTGCGTGTCAATTAGGTTTCAATAATAACAAATTCTTTAATAACGACCAATATTATTAAAATTTGGTACATTCAAGTAAGTTGTGAAGATAAATTTAGTCGTCTTTAATCTCATATTAAAACTGTCCGGCGCATAACCTATTGAAAAGCATTTAATTTTCATTGGCGTCTCGTTTGAACATATTTAGTGTATGTGTATGCAAAAAACAGTTACATCATGTGTATCATTATTAAATGAAGTAATTTTACCTTATTATGAAAATTCAAATATCCTCATAACATTAAGCGATCTTCTTTTCTTCACACGATAATGTACACAGAATAATGAAATAAATACATAAATAGCCATATAATTGTGTATATAATAATGTTATTAATACTATTGGGAGAAAATCATTTACTAACTTAAGCACTTAGATTTTCCAACTTTTGATGTTTGATCTTTTTTTTATAAATTCCATCTTCAACTGATGCAATCGAATTTCCAACGCGAGTAAGCTCGTTGCATACGCATGTATTGGCTTGGATTTATTATCCATCCAATTGTTTACTGAAATGTATTTGCCGAATATGCACAATGAAACCAGACAATTCGCAACGACGCGTGGTTGTGAAGACAATTTTTTTATGTATGTTAATATTGCTACTTTCGCTTGGTGTACCAGGTTATGCTGGCATTTGAAAACACGATGTTTATGATTTTGTAATAAGGCAATGAAAAATAACAAGGTTCGCAAGCTAACTGACCGAATTAGGTATTATAAATTACACTTCTACATGAAATTTTTCTTCTCGAATTTTTATATTGCATTTACTACAAATGATGTGAACTTAATTTCAAATTACATAAATAACGAGAATGGAAATAGCTTTGTAAAGGAATTTTTTAATCTTTAATCAAATTTAATTATGATATCATGACAAGAAAATTTTTATTTTTTATTATTCATAGAAATTATGTGATTATCAAATTGTGATGAAAATTCTTGTTTTTTACGATCTTTTTTTTTGTTTAGCAGCTCGTTATAAAGAAAATATTTATGGTAAGTCATAATCGTTTATTAAAATAAAAAGTACAGTTTTATAACTTTTTGACAGTTGATTGATTGCTTTAACAATAAAACTTAGTATACTTATATTTTTCCATGACTATATATATATATATTTTTTTTTTTTTTATTTATTTGTGTATATATTTTATACACATATTTCTTATTTAAATGATTTATTAATAAAAGCATTTGTCTCTTATTAATTGTCTGATTCAAATTAACTTTGAATGCACGATAACCAAATGAATCGGAAAAATCCTTGGACAATATTTCTTAATAGTTGTATCATAGACGGTAGTTTAATTTCGATTCATATATTAAGATCTTGTTTTTCTCAAACTCATTGGATTTTCACTAAATAATGAATTCCATTTAAGTTCATTTGTCTGAATAAATATACTATTAATTAATAAAATACCATATGTTGATTAATTTTTAATCGCATTCACTGTTAAACATTCACACGTGTCTAATTTTTTTTAGGTTCATAGTAAAGTTTGAATTTATTTTTATTAATTCATTGCTGTAAAAAACAGGTGTGTAAGTTTTTTAATTTTGAAAGTATTTTGTTTTAATTCTTATTTTAAATAAAAAAAAGACACCATTTAAAATATTATATACCTTTTAAGAAACGAGTTACTTTAAACAAATTTTTTTCAAAATAATATCAAAAATTAATTCCTTCAACAAATCATGTAATTTATGTATTAAGGATGCGATTATTATAAAACACTAATCGCAATTCTTGATTTTTCATTAAAATAATTTTTTAATGTAAGTATGTAAGATTTTTTAAGAAAAAAAAACAAAAATTTTCATCAATTATTTTTTACATGAAATTAATAGTTATATATTTTTTAATAAAATAATTTTATGTGTTTTTATTATGTGTATAAAATAATTTTATGTGAATTTAATTATATGTTGAACTTTTGATAATAGTAATATGAAAAGAAATTCTAATTTAAATACATACTTAATCGCATTTTTTCATATAAGAACTAAAAATGGTGAAAAGTCAATTTCGATTAGGATATTTTTTACGATGAATTAAGTCTTTGAGTAGTATGTTATTAATAACAATGAAATTCAATCTTAATTAATACGTTATTTTCGATATCGGTAGATTTTTAACTTAAACTTTTTAACTTAATTTTTAACTATGAAATATAAAAATAAATAACTATGAAAAATAGGGCAAGGTTAAACTTTTTTACAATAGTTATAATACTGATATTACAATTAGCTTATATTTGCCGATAATGTATATATCTTTTTTAGAAAATAAACGTAAATATCAGTGAATCAAGAGTATAAAATTCTTCATTTATATATTTTGTAAAACAAATATTTATCAATAAATTATTTATAATATATATATGGAAGACCACTAAAACATTCATATAAATAAGTTAATATCGGTAAAAAGTTCTCATACATGAAACGATGGTTTTGTACATTTCTATTTTGAATTAGATATAATAATTTTTTTAGAATGATTAAAAACTTTTAGGAGATTTATGAGCACTTTTCGACGCTTAGTATCAAGTTTTTGTAAAAAATATAATCTGCCAGGAAATCGATTCTTTGAAATGCTAATTTTTTCTTGAGACTTAGTTGTAAGATTCAGTAAATTGAAAAATTCCAGTATGCAAATTTTCTTACATTAAGTCAATTCGAGACTTAGAAAATGCACATTTTAGATGAGCACTGTTAAAAAAATGAGCTCTACATTCTTAAAACGGAGTTTTCGTTTTTTAAATAGCAAATAAAGGATTGCTTTTTACAATTAGGGATCGAATGATTTACTCACTCTATTCCTAATCCAGAATGAAATAAAAAAAAAAACAAAGAAAATTCCAAATCTTGTGAAATAAAGCTTAGATTGACCGCATTGAGTTAGATATTATCGGTACAACTAAATCACTCAGTAATAAAGTACTAATTGTAAGTACCGATGCTTGGGCGAAAAAGAAAATCTCAGCAAGACCTCAGAATTTAATTCTGTAAAAAGTTATTTAATTTGTGTCTTTATTGTGCGATATACGGCTTTGACTCATTGAGGAGAAAAAAGATTAATGGAATTGAGATTCAGGATAAATTGTCAGGTGTAAAATTGCGCGCACATGGTAATATACGTCAAAATGAGTAAGAACACCGAATAAAGAGCCCAAGACGATCATGAGGAAGTATAATTACCATCTGTACCTTTAATGTGTACACATGCGTATGCGCGCGCGTGTGTATACATATAAACATGCAGATATGTACGTATAATAAATCAAGAAATGAAACGAGAAATATCGCGAATTTCTCAAAAAATCCTCATGCCCACGAAGGCCGCATCATTAAGTTTTCCCCAAGATGATGATGATTTCAGCAATAGCCATTAGATCCCACCCTACGCTCGCCTTCCTCTCCACACAAGCCCAAAAATAATTAATTCACAGAATAACGACCGAAATACCTTCGATCATTTCCCGCACTCTCCCTCTATCCCTCTCTCTCTCTCTCTCTCAATCTCCGTGGTCCTCTTCGGTGCCTCAGCCCGGCACTGATCGCAGCAGCTCGCGAAGGCCCGGATCGGACGAAGGGCCAAGCGCGTCCGCGTGCGTGCGTGTGTAGGTGCGTGTGGTCCGCGCGCGTAGCCACCGAGAACTGGAGAGCCGGCCGAAGTCGCGGCGAGTCGCGACCGGTAACGGGCTCCGGTCGTTTCCTCCTCCGCCCCCCCCTCCCCCCGGCGTTTCTCCCCGACGTGGACGAGGTCCGCCGCCTGGGCTGCCCGAGCGCTTGCGTCGTCGCTCCGTAACCGTCGGCGGGGGGGGAGGCGGTGGGGATACGCAGGACCCCGGCGAGGAGCCGGCGGAGCGGGGAGGGTTCAGGGGAGGTTAGCCGGGTAGGGACACCGGGGACCGCTGGGCTCGGAGCTTCGGGGCCTCCTTCGCGAAAGCTCGGACGCCGATTCCCGGCTGACGGGCTTTCAATGCTCCCCGTCTACCTAAGACCGAAGCTGCGCTTTGCCTCTTCCTCGGCTTATCCCCTTACTCTCGGTTCGAGTAGCCCAACTGTCACCCCCTGCGAACGAGAAGTGCATTTATTCTCGCTTCGTATCTATCGAGCAGTAAGTGTACTCGGATTATAGTCCAATCGAGGATGAGCCGTTCTATTATTTGTGCCACTTTTTAAGCTTACGAATTGTTGACGTACTTCTTTCAAATTACAATCGTTCATTAATCAGTGAGCTATACAATTTTTCCTTTATTTAAATTAACATCATCTCAAATTCATAAAGCCACTGTGGAAATAGTTACCTAATGATTATTTCGGTTGTATTGTGATGCCATTCTTAACTAATTTGCCTCCCCAACCGCAATCTACACTGGCTCAAATTTCTTTAAATCATAAAACTTTCAACTGGCATTCCTCTTTCAGTATAATAAGATAAATACGGGCTTTTGTAAAAGTCGGGCTCTCCGTCATCATTTTGTGGATATGACAGTATTATAAAAGTTCCCTCAAAGTTCAAGATCCGTCAGCCTCTTCCAAGGCTACCTGAAAATCTCATGGTTTATTTTACGATTTTCTCCCGCTATCACCGATTGCTCACTCTTTTCCTTCTTAAATACATTCCCGAGCGAGAGGAATTGAGAATAGCGTCGATTAATGCAGCTCTTTACCTCACACCTATTGACTAACTCCATTATACGCGTAACGCATTTTGTAATTCGCCTCTCGTATTGAACAACTTTTCCCTAACTTTTTGGGAGGTCAAGTTTCTAATTCTTCGTAACATGCTTCTACATAGCTACTAATGTAGTTTAGATTAACGTGTAATAATTAATTTTCTTTAATCACTCGAAGCATTTTTTTTATAATAATATTATTATCAATATTATAAGATAATCTTATTCGGTGAGATTAAGGTTTTTTTTTTAAATTAAATACTTCATTCTTATTTAATGACTTAGCCATTGCATTGACAGCACTGATTTATTATTGAGTCAGCTAATTAAATCTCAATGAGAAATTAATATGCAATAAAGTTTTTAAAAAAGTCAATAATATATATATATATATAATTTATATGTTTTAAGAATAAAATAAATTATAATTCTTGAGCTTCTATATTAAAACTTATTTACTGTATCGAAACTTCTCAAGAACTTTATTCGTGTTACCAATCAAAAGATCTTAGATAGTAAATTGGTTCAATATTGTATCTTTGAAGCGGAGCTGTAATCTTCAAAACTACACAATAAAAAAGAAATGTAAAGTATATTTTCTTTATACTTCATAACTAAATCCTAACTTATTCAATCGAACAAAGATGCTGAAAAATGAAATACCACCTGTAAGCAATTTTAACACTCTCATTATTGTGCGTATCAATGATGCTTTCACATCGACTATTCTCATATTGAGTTTACAGCAGATTGAGAATTCAAGGATGTCCGGTCGTGCGTTTATGAATAAAATACGTAAAGAAGTTTTATATAACGGCAATGAATGGTTTTACGAGAAAATTCTGAAATATTCCCGATCCCAGGGACGAATTGGCTACTACGGACATATTGCACCTGTAGCATAACTTTTCTTTTCTATCTTATTTATATTTCCGACTGTCATGAACAAAGCTCTAGAAACATTGCAAAATTACCCGACAGTGCAAGTAGAGAGTAAGTAGTATGACCCCGCGTGATAAGCCCAAAAATGAATATGTAAATTCACATCATGAGGTCCTACAACTCGTGTAACCACTGACAGCTGCACTACTCACTCTAACGTCTAATCTTTCGTTCAAAATAAATACTAAAGTAAAAAGAGAATTCCCTGGGCTCTGATCACTACCCAATCACAATAGACGCTGCTGCACAAAAAAGTTTTTACCTTATAAAAAATCATTTAATCTCAAGTCGAAAAGAACTAATTGGGATAAATTATACAAAGAGCTTGACTGTAATTGTACGCATTTCTTCTCTTTTGCATTGGAAAAATCCTCGGCTCGCAAGAAATTCTTAATACTTAATGTAGTTCGCCTAAAAAAAGAATTGCCGGGTTATGGGTGTTTTGTCTATTTCCCCACTTCGATACTTCTACCGTTACAGCTACGGATTGAAACGTTACAATACTTGGCTATTTATTATATCCCACGAATATTCCCTTGGCTAAAACTGAATCGCCTCTCATTTCAGGACGTTCTAAATATTAATGTAAAACTTATGACAAACAAAATATACTCTAATAGCGAGCTTCCAATTAACGGTACAATTAACACTTTGATAACAGACAACAGGTTGATAACAAATAAAAGCAACATTGGTCGAAAATTTAGCAATGGAATTATTCTGACCTGCATGGAAGAGACTCGCCCCTTTAAAAATACGTTTAACTCTTGTGTGCTAAATACGGGCTAAATCTTTATTTAATGAATTATTTAAAAACAGAAACATAAATGTCATTTTTACCTATGGCAGTAAATCAGTTCACTCAGTATTAGTGGGAGGTGCTTGTTACAACGATAATGAAAAACAATCTAATGTAAGATGCATAAATAAGATCGCGCTTCCATTTTTACCGCCGAATGCCTCGCTATCAACGATGCCACGGATAATAATCACAATTGAACACATTGCTCTCGCACACATTAATCAAAGTACTAAAATGTTTTCCGATGCACTGGCTATCTTTTTTTTTAATTTATTTAACGAATTTTATAAAATGGCATCAAAAAGTTCCGAAAAACATAACTTCTGGATTCCCGAGCTCATGTTGTGATTGATGGAAACGAAAGAGCAGACCAATTTGCCAAGGAGGCTGCAGGTTCTGCACCTGCTGACGACATTAAAGTTCCTTTCGCCAACCTCAAAGAAATAGTAAAAAAAAGCATTAAAAATACACTGGAAATTATAAAAAGAACGAGGTCTAAGTAAAGGCAGTAACCATTTTAAAAATTACTACAAAGATACTTCCAGGCAATCGTTCTATCGAAATTACCCCGAGAAATTATAACCACTCTCATAGTTTATCAATCTGGATATAATAACTTTGCAGCTTCCTTGGCTAGTGTAGGGTATTGAAGAAAGCTCTTTTTGCGAATGTGAATATGAGAACCAAAGCATCGATCACATTTTATGGAACCCTGCACGAGCAACAACGACAAGGGTTTGTTAAGGACCTACAGAGACCGAAACTCAATTTTCCACTATCGTGCGTTTCTTTATTATCCAATTCGAATGTGAGCACAAATATCTTGTACAAATATCTGTTAAATTATAAATTCCAAATTTAACTGCCAAATTGTGCAAGGAAATAACTTTCTGATGAAAGTTCATTTACTAAAATAAATAAAATAAAAAAAAAAATATCTTTTGAAATTACGTAAGTACGTAAAGGCTTAATAGGAGTATTCATACTTGTTTACATCATTTTTTAACAAGCTAGTAATTTTATATAAAGCTGCAAATAATTAACAATAATATTATCTGCGCATAATATCATATTCATCATATCTGAAAATTATATCATATTTTTGTAAGCAATGTTTTTATATTGTTGCGCAATGATATAAAAGTTGATTAAGATTAGTTAAATTTTAGCAATAAAAAATTAATTTAATTGTTAGGGAAAAGTCAAATATATAGACCTGTTAAGCTAATCGTGAAAAAGTATAATTTTTAAATAAGTAAATAAAGCTTCGCTATAAAATTTTCAAATTTTATTTAGTATTATATGTATTTGAAGAAATAAATTTAACTTTGCATAGTAATTTCAATCAAATTAATCATTTAATACATTTATGATGTTAAAATTAATGTCAACTATTTTGTTTGAGATAATTTAATTTTTATTATACATATATTTAGTAATCGAAATGATAAATTACAGATAAATAAATAAAACGTTAAATTTTATTGTACTTTGCAATAAGTTGTATAATCTACTTCGCATAAATCATTAGAAATTTGTATCTTTGTATTTAAAAATGAAAAAAAATAAATACAGTTTTAGCAGTTACAATAGTATTTTACGGCGAATTAAGTAAAACTGTACTATAAAAATTATTATTTAATAACAAATGCAGCTTTTTTTAGTAAATGGAAAGTATAAAAGTGAGGTATCTTTCATTAACTTGTTACAATGGAGAAGTCCATAAATACCGCTTAAATTGTAAATAAGTTTTGTATTTTTTAAGAGAAAGTACAGGTTCGTACGAAAAATGATTGCTAAGATAACATTAATAATATAGTTCAGTGATGATAAAATTAACTGGTAATATTATAAAAACAAATAAACATAAGTTTAATAAGCAAATTAATTAAGCGTTGAGTAAGTTTATTATATAACATTTTTTAAATAACCATAGAATTACTTTATTATGTAGATGAATAAATTAAGAAGTATGTTGTTAGTAATTACTTTTAAGAAGAAATTTACAATGACGCAAAAGAAATAGATATTTTTCACTCCTATTCGACGATAACAACTCCATCTTGCAAAAAAATAAAATTTGCCTTGTATATATATATATATATATATATATATATATATATATATACATATAGCGTCTGCTTGTATTCACTGCAAAGCCCTTACTTTAACCGTCGGCATAAAAAAGACCGGTTTCCATGATGTGATTTAAAGTATTCGACCGATCTGTAAGCAACACACTGCTTTGTTAGTGATGGCTTTAATGCAAGAATGTATCTTAGATTTAACGGTACCTTTGTTGAATTCCATTGTTTAAAACCCAGCAAATAAAATTTCGTAAATGTTTCGGAGAATCTTTGGATAAAAAAAATTGGAGGGAATTAATTACAAAGTAAGCACTTAGTGTATCTTTTAATTATTATGAACATACGATAAATTTACAAATATAAAAATTACGATAAAAATTACAAATATTTTTACAATAAATATACAGATATCTAAAAATGCGACGCTTTAATCAGTTTAAAATTTAGAAGAATATGCGTAAATCAGTGCATGCTAAATTTTTAATTTTTATTTTTATTAAGTTCCCTGTATGTTTTTTGTTTATCATATTGCAATATAAAAAGAAACAATGCCTTTATTTATAAAAGCATTTATAAATGAAAATTTTTTGTTATTAATAGATTCCAATAATAGATCGTATTATTTTTGTATTCCAGTTAACTCGTTCTATTAAACGGTAACAGTTTAATTTGATAATTATTGATTTTGTAAATCAATTGACATTTGTAAGCTTCGTTGACTAGTATTTGACAAGGTACTTTTATTTAACTGTAAAAACTCTTGAGATTTTGTATCAATTGATTAATACAATATTTGCAAACTTTAGATGAAAAACGCTCAAAATTAAAAATAAAATTGCAAGCACCATTAATATTATACAATTAAAACATATGAAATTTTATAAAATAACAAACTTGAAAATATACAGGCTGCTTAAATAAGAGTTTGTATTATTAATCCATATTAATTGAAACTATATTCCTAGAATTACGGAAAATATAATGTTTCCTAAGACTCCGAATCTCTCTTTGTTATATTTTAAAATTAATATGAAGAAACAGAAATCTTCAAATAATTTAATATCTTAGATCAGCTGAAAAACAGTAACTTTTATCTAACGGGCTTAAATTAGTTTTTGCAATACAAAAATTTTCATAAAATTTTTAAAATCTGCGCACATTTTAGTATAAAAAATTAAATTTAAAGAATAAAATTATTCGTGATCTAAACATTTTATACTAAGCAACAAAGTGTATTATTTACTATAAATATGTAAAATGGTAAATACATTAATATTTACTACAACTGTATTTGCTTATAAAAAATTATTCTATTAATTCTGCACATTTCAAGTTTTATGCGGAACTTTTGTCTCAAAAGAATAAGTAATTTTTGCAACATCTAAAATACACGATTTACCTTAAAAAGCAATCGAGGTTAATTAACATGCACTAATCATTCAAACTTCATTGTAGTCCGGTATTGTTTTCATAGAGATAGAAACAATTAATTTGACGAAACGCATCATGAATAGTTAGTCCGTCAACATCATTACGAAGTTGTTGACGGTATATGGAATATTACAGCAACCTTCGCTTTTCCGAATCACTTTCACGCTCTGGACATACATTGTTCTTTTTGTTAGGAAATGCCGATAACTGAGAGTTTGTACATATGTGTATTATTATTTTTTGTATATTTAGCAGTTACTTGGCATAGAAAATTTACAAAAAGAAGTTGTAATGTTAAATACTTAATTCGTTGTAATTCTTGCAGTCCCTGTTTTTAGTTTAAACGATTCTTGTCTTTATATTATGTATTATCGTAAAATGTATTTTTCTCACTTATTTGACTTTGTTATATGTCACATTTTAAGCGTAGCAGACGAATAAATAGTAATACCAAATCTTAGGCAGAACTTTGTAGATATTTAATATGTAGAAATTCCATACATTTATAAGATTTATTTATTAATAATTAGAAATTCGTTACGTACAAAATAAATGAATCAGTTTTAAATATGTTTTTATTTCATATTGTTCTATAAATGTTCTATATGTTATAAATGTTCTATGACTAGTAAAAGCTTAAATTACGTTATTAGATCGTTTTTAGCCTCAGGAAAAATATAAAAATGACATCTATTTAAAAAAAAGATAAAAAATATATAAAATAAAGTACATTCAATTAAATGATTATTGGAATCTTATATAGATTTTGAATAATAATCTAAATTTTAATGCTATAAAATTCAATTTTTATTTATATTCACATTTTAATAATTATAAATGTATAATTAAAGTATAAAATATAATCGAACTATATTAATTATTAAATGTTTAGTTTAAATATAAATCTCAATTTGCCAATATTTGTTTGAATTTCGATATTTCAGGGACTTTTAACAATAGAGTGTACTTTTCTATGTAAAAAAAATGAAGATATGAGAAAATTATTTTTATGTTTGCGTGAAGAAACTTATTATAATATTAAAGCAATATAAAAAAAAATTGAAAATCCCAATGTACTTCTTCATTATAATGTGCACTATAACATTAATATTTAAAAAAAAAAGTATTTTTTATGCTCTTTAAAATAAATTCCTTGTAATATATGAAACATTATAATATTGAATTATATTTGAATCTTAATTAAATACAGGAATTAAGTAAACAAGATACTAAACTACTGCTCGCGATTGATGTCAATTATTTAAAATTTAGTTATTCGTTGAATTTACGTTAATATATTTTTTTTGAACACCTGAATGATTATAATACTTGATATTTGAAAAATTTTAATTTATGTTGAGAACTTCTTTCATTCTTTCGCTTCCTTTTTCTTACCTGAATATAAATATTTAAAAATAAAAGGCCTTTTATTAGTTCATAAAAATATTGATACGAATTGCTCGTGCACTTTCATTCGCTTGAGATAGTAGTAAATATTTAATATTAATTCAATATAATTTATGCAAATGTTGTTACGTTAAAAATATTATTAATGAATACAGCATTTAAAATTGTTGAAACATTTAAAAGAAAAATAATGTTTCAGAATTAATATCAGTCAAAGTAATATGTGATTTTCTAATGAGTAAACTTAATTCTATGAAGTTGAATATATTATAATACAATATATAGTAATATAAATATTTAATAGATTTCTATAATGTGAAGAAAAATTTTATCGTATTATGATTTTACCAATCGAGTGATGTATAGCACTTTGTATTGCAAGAACATCAGCGAATATTTACAAGCGAGCTACACAGGCAAAAAATTTGCCAACTATGCTGAAATGCATAGCCATCAACTGTCGAACTTCGACATCCTGTATTTGTGAATAATAACGTGAAGATATTTAGTCGCGATTTCAATTCACCTTTGTATGCTTATTTAAATTAGATATTGACTGTATGTTTGCATATCGTTGCCAAAACTGGCAAAATCATATTATTGAGTTTAAATTAAAAGTATTAAAAGTTTGAAGTGAAAACTCTACATTGCAAATATGTTTCTAAAAAACCTAACTATTCAGAAGCAGTATAAGTCGCATAGGTTATGTGAATTTGAACCTGTCAATGAAAGACTATGTAAGTTAACGTTACATTTATACATTGTAGCCTTGATAGATTGTTCATCAGTATTAATTTTTTTTTACTTTATTAAAATTATTAATTTATCAATATTTTTGGAAGTTTGATAAAATTATACTAAGAGATTATTTCAATTATATAATGTAAAATATTTATAAATTTAACAAGAAAGTATAATATATTAAATTGTTCAATTGTTGCTATTACATCAAGTCGGAGGAAAATACATTTTTTATAAAGCGTCTGTTTTTATAAAAAAAAAAAATAAACTATTATCACATTTAAATACAAAAAACGAGAACAAGTATCTGATATATAAGTCGTGAAACTATTATTTCTTTAAAATTAATTAAGATTGTGTACAAATTTTTTAAAAACTACCTAATTTATTTTGTATATATTCTTTTTAATACGTAGAATGAACTGAGTAAATGTTATGCTTTCTTACGTTTACTTTCTCTCCTAAGTTTCATTTTATTTACCTGCTCCGCGTGTTTGTATTTCAATCTTATAGTTTTTTTATTATCTCTGTTTAATTTTATTTCAGTTAAAATAATTTCAAGATATTTAAAAAACTAAAATAAATAAATGAGAAAATGTAATGAATAAGTACTTTATAATTTCAAATTTTAAATTCAATACAATCGATACGTATCAGAATATTTTATACACAAATAAAGTATATATTGCAGATATGTATATTTATATGTATACACATATAAAAAATCACTTTTTTCAATCTTATAGACAGGTTTTTATAGTTATTAACAGATATAGTTTCCAGGTCAATGAAAAAGTAAATGGTTTTTTCCTACGTCAAGATTAGAGTTATTGGGAAAATATTCATTTTTGAATTTCAAGTACTTAGTAGCACTATTCAAAAGTTTTTTTCTATAATGAAATTAAATATTTTAAAAGAGGAAGAATTCCTTTTTCATGATATCTTCACTTTGCACGCGCGATTCTATTAATTCGTAATCAATTGATGTTTGAGTTATTGTTTTTTAAAAAAAGAATTTTTTTTAATTATAAAACTCAATTATGATTCTTATTGGGACTGAAAATTGCATCATTGTCTTCTTCAAATAAAATTATATATATCTATAAACTGATGCGATAAAATGAAATTGATCGAATTAAAGGAATCCGTAATGTTTTCAAAAAATTTACTCGAATATTTGACTTTCTTATGTTAAATATTTTTTGTATTTTATAAATAAACTTAAACACATTCAATTGAATGAGTATTTAAAAAAGTAATTGTGACTTAAAAAAATAAAAATTGATTATAATTTAAACAGAAACATGAAATAATGAGAAAATAAATCCAGTAAACCATACGAAAGGTATATAAAAAACAAAATGATTATTATGACTCGAAGAGGAGGCATAAAAGTCAGTTTCTTTATGTTTTCACCACTAAATAATTTGTATGTACTTAACTTGTTTAAAGACATTGAACAGTCAATATAAGATATACGCGTTTTAGACTAAGTAGACATTTGTCCATAAGACAGCCAATTTTATAACTGCACTCTTTTGTAGCGATGGGTAAAGATGCAACGAGTATGAATCATCCAGTGACTATCCCCCCTCCCCTAAACGTGCTCCTAACCGTAATCCTAGGTCGAAAGGAAGAAATAACCTGGTGTGCACGCGAGGAGGTACAAAAGGGCTCTGTCTCCTCGAATCTAAATGATTCACGTGTAGTTTCAATTCTGACTCCCAGATCTTGAAGTCTATCAGCCAGAAATCGGTATTTCCCAATTTTAATAGCGAGGGGCATCCTCGAACTTGAGGAAAGTCGGCTTGAGAGCAATAATTGGACGCGCTCGATTTCCCCAGAAGTGCCTCGTCGTGCCCGAGCAATTCTCGTATTCGCCTCTCGAGCCCTGGGTCATGCTGTTCGTTGTTAACGCGCAAACTCTACCTTTGCCCTGATAATTGCACCTGTCGCGAATTCGCGATGCCTCTAATCGACGTGTCCTAGGCTCGATCGATCGATCCTTTGAACAGTCCCGATCTAGGAGCCACCTCGACAAGTTGCTGGGAAATGACCAGAGCTCTCGCAGCGACGTAGTGAGTTCGGAGCATCTGCCGGGGCATGCGATGTACTTTGAAATCCGTGCAAATGGCGATAAAGCATTAAAGTAAGAGCTCGCGATAATATGGGAAAACGGGAATTTTGTAAAGTCAAGCGCATTTAATTATTAAAAAGCTTAGCTTCGTGAAAACAATTGTAAGAGAATATTTACTCATCAAGTATCTCATCAAACGTTGTATTTGAGTAAGATCTTAAGTTTAAGTGTTAATCGAATAGGGAAATAATTGCTTTTACTGCAATGCTTAAACGAAATTCAAAGATTTAAATATTTGCCTGTATGTTAGAAACTTGTTTGCAGTTTTTATCTTAACTACAATTTGAAATTTATGTAAAATCAATGATAATATTTTTAATGTAAAGGTTACTTAAGATTACAAATTTACGAAGCATTAATTTTAAATAGTTAATAATTCAATTAACATTACTATAATTAAATTGTATACGTTATTATACCTTTTTTTTTTATTTTTCGTTTACATATAAATACGGTCGTTACATTCAAAACAGGAAAACAAGGGTGATCAATAATAAAAAAAATACATCATTTTCATTTTCCAACGAAAACATAATTTGTTTTTAATCTTAAAAAATTCCTATCCTGACAAGCTCATTAGAAGGAATTTTAACTATAAAACTAAAGGTCCTAAAAAGGACGTTCCGTCATATAGCAACACATTGAGTCTTAAATTTTGATAGGGATGCTGCTCCTTAGAGTTGGTTTTTTATTAGATCTTATTTGCTCTATCATTGGTATTGATCAATAAATCCCCTATAAAAAGTGATTCGATTATAAAATCTGCTTTATCAGTCTTCAAATGCTTCGCATCACCTTCAACTCACTTGCCGTAAATATATCCCTCGTGGTAGTAAATAATTCCAAGCGCAAACCTCTTCTCATAACTAACGTTGTGTATGTATACTCGTATTTCCCTACGGCGTTAAATGCTAGTTTGTACTCTTTATGGCACTTATAATAACAGCGATCTTAAAAAGTGACCGCGAACGATGAGCAGGTCGGACAGCATTAACTGGCACGAATAAAAATGGTATTATTGTACTATTTGCAGACGTCTACTGACAGACACTGAAGAGTATTTTATTTTGTATTTTTTTGTAACGAGCAAAGCGAAAAAATTATTTTGAAAGCTTCGACGATGAGGCATATATTACGCTGCCAGTCAATGTCAAGGTGTAATCGATGATTAATCGCCGATCTTGCTTAGTTAATGAAAAATAAATAATAATTTTATTTTGTGGTAAATTCATATATATATATATATATACACATGTATATATAATATTGTTACTCGGCAAAAAGACATTTTTAAGCATCAGATTTAATTGATTTTGTTTGTTCATCTATTAAAAATCAATTGAAGTTCATTTTAAATTTGATGTAACTTCGTATAAAAAAATGTATTTTAATCTTAATTTTTTGTATTTTTAGTATAATTTAAATTGTATTATTTGTAAAACTATTTACAAAACGATAGAATATATAATCGATATTGAAATTTTTCAATTTGTTTAGTATTATATTATACTCGTTTTCAAATTACAGCAAACATAAATAACGACAACTTAATTCAACAGTCAAATTAATTTCAATTGCTACTATCAATTGTTAAAAAATTCATAAATGATTAAAACTGGATAGATTAACTAACTTAACAACTGAACAATCTTAATAAATCAAATAGTATAATTTTTATCATTTTTGTAATTCTATTGCTTTAGCTACAGAAGTTAAATTATTCTTTTGCAGCTATATGTAATATTATTTTAATCAAATATTTAAAAAATATTAAATTAAACTTAACAAACTAATATAGATATTTCTAAATAAATAAATAATATAATAAATAATAATTCGATAATAATTATGAGTTTATTTTCAATTTAAAAAAAAATACTTTCAAACAGATTATTAAAAATAAAAACGATAATTACTTGATGAAATGACAATGCGCTTATGATCAATTAGAGATACATTTAATTTTCAATTTGAGGGATTCAATATAAGATGTACTTGTGTTAGTCAATTAATACTGTTTCAAAATAAAAAATTAGATTTTGGTGATAAAAAATGGTTCCAGGGACAATATCCAATAGGCAATGCTTAACAAAACTTGTGTCAACTGACTGTGATTGCCAGATTTTTAAAATTAAATGTAAAATAAATCACATAAACAATTCAACTTTGTATACTGATCATCCTAACTACTCTTTAAGGCATATTTAGTATTGATGCTTAAATTTAAAAATCGATTTGCTAATCATCGTTATATAGTGGTACATTTGGCCTTGGGTAAGAAAAAAGCATCACAAGCATCGATCGAAACTCATTTTTAAAAAATATACCTGATTTTTTATTATGCTTGATACTTTGATAAAAACTTGTCTGCTACTGAAAAAAACTGCATGAAAAGCAAATTAAAAGTAATGGTTTATATTTTATAAATTTGAGATAAAACTTTCAAATTTATGAAAAATTACTTAATATTTAGAAAACGTTGAGACATTTAAAGATTTATAAGATTAAATTGCCGAATTCAAACAAAAAATATAAATCTCGGAATAAATATTACCCGGAGAAGCGATTAAAATATGGTTTGAATAATCAACTCATCGGAAAACGTAAACATTTGCATATAATACAATTTACATATAAATACACAAAATTACGTACGCTGCCTTATAAACCGAACTGTCATTTGTATAGTCGAAACATTCGTACTCTCATGTATCACGCACGAGTATGATTTTCTTCATTTTGCTTTCTCCTTCTATTATGAATAACCTTTAACTAAACAAGGATTATTTACCCACAATTTTATAATATAAAATTGTATTTCAGGACTTCCACTCCATAGGAAAGCGTGCATTTAGCCTACAAACTATTAAAACACAATTAAAATTTAAAAGATTGCTAAAGTTTGATAATAATTTATATAGGTATTTATCACCATACGTGAATAATACGATCGTATTACGTTTGAGCTCACAAGATCGTATATTACCAGAGATTATCATATGTATTGATATACTCTAGCCACTTATATTATTACCATGTTTACAATTTCTTTTAAAAATAATTTAGCACGCAATGTTAAAAAAGTTTGTATTTATGTATGCATTGAATCTAATATTAAAATAAAACCATGCAATTTTATCTTGGTAAGTATTTTTTCTTGTACAACTGATAGTCTATTAATGTTTTTTGTATAAACATTGAAAAACATTATATTACAGTAAATCATAAATAATTCGCACGATAATTATATCTATAAAAAATACACTTTTAAAGTAAGTCAAGTATAAAATATTTAACGTACTGAATAAAAAAAAGCTACAATCCTAGATATTGTGGTTCAGAAGATCATAGCTTTTTATTTTAGGACAACAATTATTAGAGTAAGGAAAAAAGCAAAATAATTGTTAACTCGATGCTTAAAATTAATGATATTTTCAATCGGCTTATTATTATTAAGCATTTCATTTAAAAATGTTATTTCTTGACCAACGCTTATGATGATGCATGTTCTTTTTTGAATCAAGCTGGAAAAAGTCACTTCTTATTTTTTTAATTCTTTGTTTACATCATTTGAAGGATATGTGAAGCAGATACGTACGTACAATTTTTATCTAGTAATTTAAAAAAAAATTCTTACCTAATAATGAATGGAATGATCAGCAATATTTGTTTTGATGATTTATTAAAAATATTTTTAAATATAATTCCATTTTTTTCTGCTTATTACAATGAAGCTTATTCAATTGCTCATACACGACTACTATGTTATTATTATTCAATAAATTAAGTAAGCATATAAAAGTATTTAAAATTAACGAACAAGTATAAAACAAAAATATAGATATAATTAAACTAGTAAACGACTAATAGGCAAATTGTTAATATTTTGTTTTCGATAGGTAAAATAATTTTGATATTTTAACAATTTTATTGCACGAATATTAAAAGATTTATTGAATTTTACTAATTATTTTATTATCTTATTTGTAATCGGCTACCTTGTTTTGCAGTTCATTTTGGAAACGAGACATTAATTCTGAATTTTTTATTTATAACTTGATATTAGTAATTTAAAATAAATATGTATATATATATATATATATATATATAAATAAATATATATAAATATATATATATAACTTAATTTTAAATTATTTTTTAAATAATTATTTATTTAAATTGATAAAGATTTAGTTGAAATTTCATTGGATATCTTCTTCATTCATTTTTAATGAAGACAAATGTATACATAATTTTTCGATAAATGCTCGTAAGTATTTTACTTATCTGTAGAAATAACCCAGTATTTAAATGTCGACAGATTAATAACAAGAAACTATTGAATATGTTAATTTTATTAAGGCTCAAAATTTTATCAAATTATAATACAAGTATTCCTGAAATTAGAATATACGCAAATAAAATATTTAGATACGTCGGCAAAAACTATGCATAAAATTAGAATCCATTTAATATGTATTTATGTAAAAGATAAATTTCGATGCTCTCAGAATTTAAAGTAAATGTTCTACATCAACTACTTTGATGAAAATATTATTGGATTTATTTAATATTCTTAATGTAATGAATATCAATTAAAAATTAAAAGACATAGTAGTTAGAAATTAGTTGCGATATGCCTATTATATAAATAAGATATATTATATCTGAAATTTAATATTTTACACGAAGTTTTTCAAAGTTTACTCAAATTATTGAAGTAGAAAATGAAAGTATTTTGATTAAATAAATCCATGGCCAAGCAAATAAATATAATTTAAGTATCTTAGTCGTGTGAAATTCATGAATGAATGTAACTTATGTTAAAAGTAAAAGTTCATCTTATAAAAAGTGAAACTTCACTATTACTCTCATCAAGTATACCGTAAAAAAATTTTAATAAACAATCTCATTAAATATATTTCCATGATAACCAAGCAAATATTACACTTATACCCTCTGCTTCATGAATGCAGTTAGAGAACTTCGATTTTTAAATACTACGACGCCATTGACACTTTTTTTCTAGTCATAGCGAATTAAGGCGAATATGTATCCTTAAGAGGGAAGGAAACCAGCCAACTCTTCTCTTTTATTTGCTCATATTTATTACTTCAATAATTTCAGTAACTTGAAATTAAAGCCTAAAATAGTCAAATAATCTATTTCTGATTATCAAGAAAGGCACGTGGAATTTTCATTCTTGCTATTTTTAAGGAAAGAAAATTAACAACGAGTAAAAAAACTATTCAGTAAAATTTATTATAACTTTCAAAATTTTCAATAAACTTTGTAGTAATTTAAAAAAGTTTTTTTTTTAATAATTTAAATATTTATAAATTCAATTTCCTCAACTTTTTAAAACATTTACGTAACATCACAATTAACTATCCTGAACTGATTCATTAAAAAATAGTTTTATCATAATAGAAGATTAGAATTGAATTACGTTTTCGAGTCAAAAAAGCTTTTTAATATTTGAGCTTTTTCAAGATGTAATTTTCAATAAAAAATATAGCAATTTAGACATTGCTTTTAATTTATAATTCCATAACATATGACACTATTACAATTTGACATCACTGTTATAAGTCTATGTCAATTAAAATATTTTGTTACACTTTCAATATAATGTTTTCGTATTCTATTGTTAAGGAAATAAATATATACTACTGTTCATAAAATATAAAAAAAAAAATTGTTCTTTAAATATCGAAAGAGAGAAATGTTTTTTTAAGAATGTAACATGTACCTGAATAAAATGATCAAATTCAAAGATTGATTACTCATAAAATCTTTAATTTAGAACATAGGATTCATTTTTTATTATAAATTAATCAAAAATATTGTATAATGTACATTTTTTATAAATTTCATAATATTAGTAAAAGAAAAATATGATAAGCAGTGCTGTAATATTTACGTTAATCAATGTTCATATAAAATATAATATAATAGCATGATAATATTGATTGATAATATTGTATAATAGTTTAAATTTGCAAAAGATGTAATTTAGAATAGAAAAATTTGCTTCAATAAGTAAATTATATTTTCAAGTTTTTTCTACCCAATAAATTGAAAAATTATGTTCGGATAAAAAAAATTTGTTTTTCCTGTACTTAAAAGTCAAAAAAAGCAATTGTTGTGTATTAAGTTCACAGTCATTCTTGAAACATCGGAGTTAAGTGAGAAATAAAAATAGGAATAAGAGAGAGAGAGAGAGAGAGAGAGAGAGAGAGAGAGAGAGAGAGAGAGAGGGAACAATGCCGAAGAGAAAACAATTTTGTAGAGAGGCTGCGAACCAACAGGTTTTTCTATTGCGCGCTAACTTTCCGTACGTCGCTTGTGATAATGAAATTGTCAAAGATAAAAAAAACTCCAGAACACGAGGTAATGAATGATTCTTAAAGATTATGAGAGAATTGTTATTTACAAGGAATTAAAAAAGAATAAGAAATATCATGCAATTATTTTCTTAAGACTTTTGGAAAACCATCTTTTTTTTAAATAAATGTTTCTGTGATATAATTTGTAATTATATTCAAAGCGACTAATAAAAACATACTGTGCTACATGATTAATCAGTAAGCATTACAGAAATTTGAAAAATAAGTGAAATGAATAATTTACAAATATTCGATTATAGTATTTTGTTTATTAACTATTTTCTAGATTAAAATTATTATTTTGTATGCAATCTAATTTTCATTACTTTGAATATTCATATTTTGACGACATCTATTGATTCAGGTAAAATTTACCTGCTTTTCGATTTGGAATCGGACAATTAAATTTGTTTCTTCTTTATCGACACCCTGTGGATAATATTTTTATTTTACAAAGCGACATCTATGATTGATTTATAATTATATTTATACACTATTAGCTTACCACAATTTGGTAATTTTGTGAAATCTGAAATATGGATATTTTTTTTAATACGCTTCTTAGTTTGTTAATTGTTATTAGTTTAGTTAAAACTAAATTCGTTTAAGTCTTCTCCTAAAAAACTTACTGTAATTTCAAAGTTTTATTTGTAATACAATATGATATAATGCCGAAACGCTAATCTTCCACACCCATTAGCGTTGAATAACTTTTGATGTAAAGAAATTAGAGAAAACGTATATTAGACTATGTATAAATCTAACTCAAAATGATACGGTTTAAGAAATCCAGAAACTATTCATACAAAATAATTTTGTTTTGTTTAATATAATTTTAAAAATAATTAACGAGCACTGTTTAAATATAATATTTTGACATAGATTTTGTGTAGAACTTACCTTTTATGTACATGATAAATTTTCAAGGAGTAAACAACATTTTATGAGAAATATAAAAAAATTCAAAACATAAATTTTTTGTTACCTATGCATGAGTTCTTGTAAATTCATACTTAGTCGTATTACGAAAATAGTACTAAATTTTGAATAAACATTATGACTTATAGAATTATATAACGTGATATAAGTTATTCATATTTTTAGTACTCCATTTGAAAATAAAATTTAAAAATATATTGAAACATATGGTTAATCAACTTACTATAATTAATTCTCAATTCGTTACAAATTAAGTAAATTTATCAAAAATTTCACAAATAATACTGGCTTTTAAAACATTATTTTTGGCGCTTATAACGTACAATGATTCTATATCAATGTTATTAATTAAATTATAATAATATAAAAATAATAAAAATTCGGTTAAATTGACATTTTTCTGTAAAACAAATTTGCTTGATTTATTAATAATCTAAATTAAAATATAAAAACGTGTGTTTCTGTTACGAAGTATTTTATTAAAAATTTTTATTAAATTACAATATTTTGTTGTAATGATATAAATAAAATAACATGTAAACAGAAAACAAACATATAGTTGATAATATAATATAACTGAAAATTAAAATATTTTTGTATGATTGATTTTTTTTTTTTTTTCTTAAAAAATAATTTAGCTAATGTAAAATGGAAATGAATGAAGATGATTTATAGTTATTGTCGTGAAGTAAAAACGTTTTTATTTATCTTATCATCTTTTTTTTAAAGGTTTAATCAATTGAACTCAAAATTTAAAAAAAAGCTTTAATGCTGCAAGTAAGTAAAAACATTACCTTCATATGTGTTCTTTTGGCAATAGAATATTTTTGAATTTTTCGAGTTAAAGCATGGAAAAAAGTATAATCATTATATTAATGTGAGGTATACTGTAATATTTGGTTATTAATATAAATTGTAATCGTAAATTGCCAAGTGTTAAGCATGTTCTTTTTTATCGTTTATTTTTTTTTTTAATACCCAAACTTTTGTTGTGGTAAAGCAAAAATTACACGTCCATTATTTAGTATGATTTTTTCAGTGCGTCTTTTGCTTTTAATTTATAAGACGATTTAAATGTCTTCTGAAAAATTAACCAGTATTTAAAACTATTGTCCGTCTAAAAACACAGAAAAGTCAAGGAACTAATTAAAATGACTCTCCGATAAAAAATAATTGCTAAACAGGGTAAAAAAGCTTTTCCTTTACGTTGCAGCAAATTAATCGAAGCACAAAGTAAAAAGAATTCAACTGTACAGGCAATGGGTAGACATCGATCGAGTCAAGATTTTTAATACGAAGCTTAAATTGCGCAAGCGAGAGATTAGCGTTCCTCTGCAAACCCGAAGGTTTGTCGTGGCTCAATCGTTATTTCAAACTGGGTCCCTTTAATGGCTTGGGGAAGGGGGGGGGGAGGGGGTGAGTTCGAATCGAGAGGGACTACAAAACAGCGCACGACGTTCGGCTCGTGCTCGTATCTATAGGGAGAAGCGGGAATCGAGGAGGTCTTCGGCTTCTCGGCTTACGACGGCGCATCAAGCCCGACAAGGTGATTTCTCGGAGAAGCTCGAGCAGCGACAGGTGAGGAGGGTCGGAAGCGAGTGGGCGAAGTCGCAGCCGAGGGGGAGGGGCGGCACTCGAGTCAGCTCGGCACTCAAGCTCGCTTGCAATGGAGCCGCGGCTCGGCCCGTCGGACTCCTCGGAGCAAAATCCGAAGAGAGCGCGCGGCCGAACCTGGTGGCGAAGTCGGCCGAATTTCTCCGGGGCGAGCGGCACTTTCTATCTCGATAGCACAATACCAGACTCGGCTCGTCATCTCGCTCGTCGTCAGCGGCAATCGGTGCGCGCGCACCGGTCCCATTTCACTCCGGCACTCGAGCCCTTAACCGATTAGGAATTGGGTCCCGCGCGTGAAAGGCCGAGCGCGCGCCTCCCTTCCCCGTCGGCCTCCGCCGCCTCCTCCTCCGCCTCGCGAGCCAGCCACGCTGCCCAAGACCGTGGGGCCGTGTGCTGGCTCTCCGGGCGTCGCGAGCTCCCGCGGGCCTCAGTGCTCCGAAGCCCGCCTCTCAGAGCAGCCGCTCCGCGGACGACTTTCAGGGCGATGTTGTGCGCTGCTGGCCGAGCGGCCCCTCCTCCGAGCGAGGAGACCTCGCGCGCCTGATCGGCTGCTCTCCCTTGGCCTGGCCGCTGGGCCCCACCCCCCCCCACCCACCCCACACACGTACCCGAGGAGGCCAGGCCCCAGCCCGGTGCTGAGCGCGCTCGCGAGCCTTGGACTTGGGCCCCCGGGGGGACTTGGAGAGGCCCATTGTGCTGTCGGGTCACGCGTGCGCCCCGGAACCGAGGGAAAACCCGGTACATACCAACACCCGCCACGGACATATTTATATTTGTATTTATATACGTACACATATACGTACGTACATACATACATACATACATATATATATATATATACAAGTATATGTACGTATATGTTAATATCGATATAAAAAGAGAGAGAGGGTGGAGGGAAGAGAGAATCCTCGGAAGGTGATAAGCCGGAGGAAGAGAAGTAGGACAGCAGGAGGCGGCTCACCGAGGACTGTCCGCTACTACTGACGAGGACGAGGAATATTATGTAAGCTTTGGGTGCGGGTGGGCCGAGTGATTGACACCTAGAAATTGCACGAATTTTTAACCGACTTTATTACCTCGCCTTGCCTTCTTCATTTTCGAATCGGGCAAATGGAACTGCTCGATAATCGTCCCACCAAGATGTAGAGTAAACTTCGATTCGTCTCTTGCACGAGAGCGCCGCTTACTCTCTCGCATTTCTGTTCCACTCGGATAATTAGTGCTTCTGATCCATTCAGTTTTCCTCGCGATGGACTACTTATTTCTCTCATAAATATCTAAATTCAGCGAACCATTGTTTACGCTTCTTTTGCGTCTACGACAGTTTTTTTTTCCCCTGAATTTTCATTGCAAATTCATCGCCTTAAGAGAGGTACATTGATCCTTTCATTGAAATATTGTTTTTCTTTTTCTTCTCCTCTTTACATTGTAAAGTGTAAATAAAATTATATTCATTCGGATCTCCTTTTCATTATCAAATATAATATGTACGGTCTTTTTTACGGTTATCAATTAGCATTATCAATCGCCACCTGGATTCATTGCATTGATCAGTTAATTTTAAGTTCGAAAATTTTTTTTTTTTTTTTTTTTTTTTTTTTTTTTTCGTTACTCAACTCACTTTACAAGTTCAAAATCTTTAAAAATATTCATGACTCAGAGTATAAAGAGTTTCGGAGTACTGTACATTAATCGGCATCTCTAATTGCAATTTGATTTTTTGATATTCTAAAAGTGATGGGCGTGAAAGTACTAAAATGAATTGACCTAATTTAATTCTCTTTTTCTTCAATATGAAAAGCCATCCTAAATATGATCGCTGTATTAATTAAAAGTATTTAATAAGGAGTTTAGTCTAAAAACAATCAATGCTTTTTTTTTAATTATTACCTCAAGCTCAAATTCTTCATTAGCTACTATTCACAATAATTTGTAACTTTGCTTATAAGATGTTTTTCGTGCTGTTTAGGCATTTAATACTTAAATATTTCAAATATCTGTTGAAACTATTTTTTATTATTAAGGAAGCTTCATTGTGTATTGAAAATAAAAAATCACCTTAAAAAAGCCTTTTTTAATACAGTAAATCAGTCTACCCTACTAGATAAAATATGGAAATATGACGTAAATATATTTGATGTGGGAAGAGATTTCCATTTTACAGAGTCACTTCAAAAATATGCAGTTCTTCTCATATTTTCCACTTTTACATTGCAGAGAAAAATATTAATTGTTCTGATAAACTTTTTTTGTACTTTTTTTAAATGATAAAAAACGTTTAAAGTATAGAGTGTCTATCAAAGAATGTTATTTGTAAATATAATTGTATAAAATCATTTCAATTATTCATCCTACATTTTGAATGCTTAATAAAAAATTCTGAAGTTTTGAATCTCATTCTAATAAATATTCAGTCAGATAAACGTATTTCTATAACGAGTAAAATAAAAATTTAAGCTCACTTTTTGAATAAGAAATTACAGATTGGCAGAAAATAAATAGAGAAAATGAGTTAGCTGGAAAAAATATGGTATAAATACCGTGTATTTCGTTGAATTATTTTTAATATAAACTTATTATTTTAAGAATTATGGATTATAATAACTGTATTTATACATTGATAATCATCGGCTATTTCAAACTAAATATTAGCATTATGAAATAAATGAGTAAAAACTCTTTAGTATGAAATTGTTTATAATAAAATATAAAATTTTAAAATATAAGTACTCGTATGTTTCGTGAATAAAACTATTTTTGGCTTGTTTATTGTGCTTAATCATATTAATAAACTGTTGAGTCAAGGATACAGAGGTTTTTTTGTGTTTAATAGATGTGAAAATTGAATTTTAAAAAGTAATTTTTGTCATAGATTAAAAGCAGCTCTATTCAGCTAGAAAGTAGAATCCTGCATTGATATTAACAAGGGCAATAGGATTTTTGAAGATATTTTAATTCATTCAAAGATCAACTCATTCAATCTTAATAGCAGGACACAATAAAATAATTGTGCAACGTGCACTTGTGGTTATGGTTGTTTTGGTATTTAGTATTTAATAAAAATGGAATACCTCTTAATTTATATGAATCAATGCTGTTAAATCGTTTCGCATACCGAGGATGAATACATAGAATCAACAAAATAATATTCTAAAGGCATCATCTGTTAACATTAATATGCAATAAAGCAAACCACTGACTCCATGCAAACCGCAAATTATTTACTAAATAAAAAAAAAAGGTAAAGAACAGAAGTAGTAAAAAGTCACCAACTTTCGTCGTGAAACTCATAAAAAAACTTTTTCGTCGAAAAAGCTCGTCTTAAAAAAAATAATAAACAAAAAGTAGCTACGAAAATCACCGGCTTTCATCCGGTTCGCATAATTGCAGTTCAGTTAGATAACCATATTGCCGGATCACCGAAGAGGGGGGCCGGGAGGGACAGGGATGTAGGAGTGGGCGAAAGAATGAAACAAAAACGAAGACGAAAAGGGAAGCTGGCGTTAACGGTCGTACAACCCCCATCCCCCCGGTCTCCTATGATCTACGTGGAAAATAGGAGCAAAACATTGGGATATCATGTGTGGGGGGTTATTTCGTGAATCGAATTGCGCCAGCCTCGTTTCGTATCCGTTTATTGCTTATCGTTCTGTAACTTTCTCGGCGTTATCCTTGCCGAGAATTAATCGCTTCCTATTAAATCGGAAAATCCACGAGGATCCCTGACTACGGAAGACATTGTATTGTCCTTTGAAAAACTGGGGCAGCAGCGCAACAATGGCCGAAGGACAGGGACTTTACGGGTCAGGACCCCATAATTATTGGTAGAAAATGGAAATTCAAGGTTTACCGACACGCGTTACAGGTGATGCTAATACGTAGCAAGGGCAAAATAAGCCGCGTTAACCCAGATATCGAGTTATCGCGCGGAATAATAAAAAACTGATAGGATGCGTGGGGAGGGTCGATTTTATCCTAAGCTATAGACATTTACAATAAATATGTAAACACCTATGGATTAATACAAATATTAAATAAAATTGTTTACTGTTTATATGGGTCAGCCGATATTGCCAATATTTATATCCGTCAAGAGTATTAAACGGGGGGAGGCAATTTTGTAACAAAATAATAAAAAAAATACACCTTTTTTTTATGCCCATTGTAAAAAGACAATTAATAATTCAATCCAAAAAATCTTGCAAGGTAATTGAAAATCCAGAGAAAAGTAGATTATTATAATGTTCTAAATTTTCATGTAAATTTTTTATTATTATTATAAAAAAAAAAATTAAAAAAAAGGAAAATCGCAAAGATTGCTTAAGTATTTTTTTTTACGTATAAAAAAGAGGAAGAATATAATAATTTCAGTGCAGGAATTTAAATTTGAATGAAACTAATTATAAAAATACGGTATTCGTATAATAAAATAATTAAAGTTATGTAAAAAACCAATGAACAGCCATATAAAAAGAAAACGTTAATTATTTTAAAAGAGAACGCAGGTATTACAATTATCACCTTATTATAATTATTCGGATGTTAATGCAATAACTTGAAAAAAAAAATATGTTATTTAATTTTCTCATAGAAGAAATGCTATTTTACTTCAATAGAATTATGATGTTAAAGATTTTATTCAGGCTGATTGCATGACTAAAATGTCACAAATAATCCAGACCATTTATTTCATATTTCCGACTAGCAGCAAGATACGTATAAATGATTATATTATATTAAGTTATTATATCATAAATGTTGAAATAAGTATCATACGACATCTGGAATGTTTATATGATTGTGAGACTTGCGAGATGTTCAGTCAGTTAATCGAGCTTTTCGTGAAAACAAATATTATTTTGCGTAGCTGTGTATATTAAAGTTCATATTATGAAACAATTAACCGACACGAATTCGATAATTAAATTGATAATTTATAATTTTATCAAAATAATGTGACTCGTTTAATATATCGTGATTATAATTATAATTGTTAAGATGATCTTATTGAATTACAATGTCATATACTGAACGAAGCTGGGAATTTTAGCTAAGTAAGAAATCATTCGTTACTAAATGTTATAAAAATCTTAATTCGTAATCTTAATTGTAGCTCTATTTTTATTACTTAATGTCTAATCAAACGAAATTTTTCTGAAGCATAATTCTTAATTGTTGATATAAGCGATTTTATAAAATACGATTCTTTATATATGCTGATGTAAATAGCTATATTTTTTCATAAAATTTGTTATATAGACAAAACTAATACTACTGCCTGTCCTGATGAAAATTTGATTTATTTACCAATAATAAAGTTATGGTAACATTTTAGTAACAGCATAAAGTTTTGACGTATAAATAGTCACATAATTAAATGTTGTTCTATATTGTATAGTCAGGTCAGTAAGTAAAACAATTTAGTTATATGAACAATTAACTACAATCTTAGCAGTTGTAATAAATGTGCAAATCAATTTTTAATTTCTTTCCTTTAATTTTAATGGGTAAATAATTGTTTTTAAATAAAATTGTTGCATAAAAATGTATTATAATCACAATTTTCACTGTATAATCACATGGTTATGAAAATAAAATTGTGTTCGAGTATAAAATTAACTTAATAAGAACATGAGTTCAATGAAAAAGAAACTGAATCACATATTGCTAAAATAGGGAAAAATGCAAACAGATATTTGTAAATAAGTCTTTGATCCTTAACGTGAAATTCCAGTACAAGGTCGAAATTTTCTTCATCGCGAATGTTGGAAGAAATATTAATAATCCCAACAAAGCATTTAATTATATCGCTTGCAACTATATATGTTTTAGTAAATAAACCGTACAATTTTGCAGTTTTTATAAAACAATTGGATTTTTTTGTATGAGATAATTTTTATCTTCTTTATTGATGATGAAAATAGACTCTCTACAATATAATAATACTTATTCTCGTTTTTATGTAAGATGTATAATATAGATGTTATATAAATATATATATAAAGTTAGTAAATCAAGTTTAAAATATTAATGGAATAAAATTAAATTTTTCATTTTATTTGATATATCAGTGACAGAAATTTTTTTAATAAAATTTTTTTTAATAAAAAACTGCTACATAATATAGAATATATTGGAAAAATGATGTAGAACAATGTAAAGTTAAATGATTTCAAGCAGAAGTTAAGATAAATTCTGGAGCCTCATTTTTTTATGGGTTTCAAAATTTGAATCTTGTTCGAAGCATATTATTTAGTGTGCTACAATATTCTAAACAGAATTTATTTAAAATTTTAATAAACAAATTTGTACTTTCAAACATTTTATTATTTCGTTTTTGAAAGTAAGTTAGAATAGTAGGCTTATTGTACACTGAAAAGTGTATAATAAAAAAAGTGTATTTTGTTTGGGCAATAAATTTGTGAGACAAATTATAAAAAATATCATGGATAATTTGGTATTAGGTTATACTTTAAAATTCTTTCTGATTTTAAACAAAAATAAATAACTACATTTAGCGTGATATATAATGTAATCTTTTTTTCTGAAACGGTCTTTAAAAGCCGAGTTTTTTATAATAATTGTCAATAATGAAAATACTAATGTAGTATTTTCAAGACAATAAAAGACAACTCTATTTTCTTTTTATAAATTTCTATTATTGTCAATTTTTTGTATTTGGCAAGTTACGAACAACAGAATGTTTTCCGTAAAATTTTATGACAAAACCATCTTACTTATTAGACGATTTTTTTTTTATAAATGACGGACTTGTGTTTAATACGCGAAATAAATTTACCATTAAACATGAAAAAACGTTTTTTTAATAGTACGTCAATTAATTTGCAAATTCTCACGTAGTTGCTAACGTGCCGCAGGTAAATAGACGAAGAATAAGCACCTGTTATGATATCTTTTACAACTTAGACGACACTTCCACAATATTTCCCGTAGACACAGTAACCATTAACCAATATAAAAGTAAGCGAGAACAGTAAAATCGCGTAATTTTAAATCCTTGCAAGTTTCTCGCTGTTGAATTAACCACTACTCATAAACATACGCGAAATTACGTCAATGGCACATAGATTTTTTTGAATAATAAATGGACATTGTTGTCGGGTATGCATTATAATATGCCAATTATCGCGGGTTATGCTCACGGAACTAATATTCATCAGTTGCTTTTGTGTCTTCAGCAAGTGTGGATGATATAGAAGATGATCTCTAGCCAAAATCACCCTCGTCATGTTAATCCAGGTAATTTTTATTAGATTATTGTTTATTCCTGACTTTCTTTTGATAGTGCAAAGTCATTTAAAATCATGTTAATTATTTCATTATAATTTAATTGGCAATAAATTTTAACGCGAGCCAGTATTGATCTTACCTGAAATTTAATATTATAAATTAGCGTCTAGCATTGCGATGAAGTAATAAATATGTAGATATTATAAATGTTGTTATTATACTTCTAATTTATATAGTACTTTTATGATAAATATCTGAAAAATGAAAAAAATATTTTTACAAAAGTGACTTAATTTAAATAAAGTCGTTTGTATTTATAGAGCAATTTATCTTAAAAGCAAAAAAATGTTGTTTATACAGTCTCCGTAAATTATACTCTTAGAAATGTCAAAATTTTTGCACTAAAAAAATTTGTATTTTTTACATCAAATTAACACAACAATAGTTTTATTAAATGGAAAAGAAGATCAATGTTTGTTAACAATACAAATATTGATCCACCAATATTATAAGAATACAATTGTATATGAAATTTTGTTTGTAATTAGACCAAAATTAAGGCAAAATATTGTATCTATATTTTAAAGTAACTTTGTTTTGTTATAATGAAAATCAGTTGACTTTGTGCAATCGAAAATATACGGTTGAAACATAAAGGAGATGAATCTGTAGAAGCAAAAATCTATTGCCACTGCTGCTTTCTTTCTCGACATTTCTTTGTTAATTCACGTACGAACTAAATAAATTAATAGTGATTGTTAAATATGTTGCCACACACGCGTATTCAGTGAGTGATAAAACTGCAGAGTCTCAATAATTTCGATGTTCTAAGTACAATACAGGAAATTTAAAATAACTCGTATGCATAAATCCTTTGGGTGAATTTTAAATACATATGATAAAAAGAAACGGTAACTCATGCTCTTTCGCAGCACAAAAATGAAAGATTTTCGACTGGAAATCAATGGCTATATCATCATTTTGAAAATACTTGAAAACCATTTGCAAGAGAATGTACGAATTCAGAGGAACGATGATTAGTTCGCACGGCCAAAGTATATTAAATTAACAGCTATCAATTTAAAGATAAGAAAATGCTCTTTAATTATTTTGCAGCGTAACTTCAATAAGTAGGCGATGGCAAGCATTTCCTTGGAAGTCGGAAAATCAATTTTATTAATGTCCCCCAGCGTCGCGGTGCCTGAACTGTCAGCGACAAAAAACAATAATTTCGCTACTCTCCGCAAAAATGTATTATCGGCCTTTATTGGCGGTGCAATTATGCGGTTTAGCAGTGTTTCGGATGCAATAACCTTGACGTTCGTTGAAAAAATTAAGATTGCCAGAAGATGGCACAGTAGGGACCATTGCCTCGTCTTCCTGGACACTCGTGCTTTAGGGTCGGCTCGGCATAAGCAGAAAGTGCATTTTCATTTTAAAAGATGATCGCAAATCTTGCATATATTATATTGCTTTTTATTATTTATATTTTCGGTTGCTTTGCTTATCACTGCCTTGACTTTTGGATACATTTGAATAAAACCCGTTTCTCTCCATAAGGTTTACAAATCAGCATTGAATTTTTAATAGTACATTAAAAAATGGAAGGATGTATAAAATGCCATCCGATTACCGAAGGATCATTTTATGATTTAAATAATGTCTGTACCTTAATTTTCGCGACACTATTTTAAATAATGATTTATTTCTAATTTTACTTAAATTTATAATATATATTTTAAATGTTTGTCATTTATATCGTCATTAATCAATCGATTTAATCATTTGCAATTATTATAAGCTTAGCTTGGGTGTGAAAATAATTAATTATATTTTTTTTCAAAACAATTGAAATGTTATCTATAAAATAATAAATTTTTTTTATCTTGTTACTCATTTTTTTATCGAATAATAAAACAATTATTATTTTTTGATGGAACCTGTTTACAAGTTGACTGAGTTGTTTGTAAGATTTCTAAACATAGCATGTCTGATGTTCCTGTTAAAATAATTTTAAATCATTTGAAAATAGTTTTTTTTTTATTAAAATTAAGGAAAATTAAATAAGAATTAAAAAAATATTATAAACCGATGATAATCATATTTATAATAAGAATGACAAGAAGAAAATGAAAAATGATAGTTAATGATATAGTTAACAAATAAATGAAAAATTGTGTTTTTTCAACAAGAGTTATTTTTTTGTTAGTATCACTAATGAAAGAAGCTTCAATATTAACTGCTAAGCTTACGTATCCTTTCTGAATAAATCGATTTCGTCAAAATATAAGTCGCCGATATTCTCCATTCAATTTTCGATTATCACATGATAACAATTTTACCGAAACCGTACAGATACGTTAAAATTTCTGAAATGCAGCATTCGCGAATTTAAAAAAAAAATGTTTATAAGTAACGATCCCATTGATTCGCCGATCCATTTAAATCAGAATTTTATGCCTCTCGGATTTATTATTGGCAATAATAATGACGTCACAATATTATTAGCAGTAGTTGACACTCGTATCTTCCAAATCTCTTGCCCTTTTTTTTAAAAAATATAAGCAGCACAAAGTTGCCCTTTCGCGAAATATTTAGTTATAGTGGGTGGGTTCGATTTATTTATGTGAACTATTGCAAGTACAATAATCGATAAGAGGTCATTTGGAGATGTAGGTAAAAAATGCATAGAGATAGAACGGTATGTCCACTTTTAATATGACATTTCGTATGTTTATTTTTACTAATGCAGGACTTCAAAATAAATGAAATTTTAGGTACTTTTTTTTGTAAATACATCGATAATTTTACATTTGTAACTTTTGATTTTGACGTATTTTTAAAAATAAATGAAAAATTTCCCCAACCATTCCGTGTTGGTTGCTGAAAAATATCAAATACGTACAAAAAATTGTTTTTGAAGTCTTCGTTTTTAATGGGTAATAAAAAATCTTTTTTTCAATTGATAATAGATAATTTAATTAGTGTTAGAATTCTGTATGAAATAAAAATATTTACATTCATGACCCATAACGAATCTTTGTATTTAAAATTATAAATCATAAATTATGTATTTGATATTTATTACATATTGCGATGAAAAAAATATTACATACATATGATAATCCTATAATTTACATGCTATTAACTAGTGGTAATCTTCAAAATTTTTTATTCCTACAAAATGTTTTAAAAGCCTTATGTAATTACTGCTGATAAAAACTTTTTTATAAAATAGCGATTCAATTATTAGAAAAAGAAATATTAATTTATGATATAAAAGTAGTAATTTTTTTTTTAACGATTGACTTTTATATAAAATTTATTAATAGTTAATAAAAAAATCATTGGATGTATTTCATATATACAGCGATGATTTATCTGTATTTAATTAATCAAATTTTGTATTAACTGTTCAAACGGTAAAGTGTTTGATTTTATTAAAAGCAATTTAATTTCTAAAAATGAACGACTATAAATTTATATGAAATGAGTTTGTGAAGTTTTTGATATTTCACATTTTAATTTTTGACATGGAAATACAGCGTGCAGCTCAATTTATGCTTTTTATATTTGATACGTATTTTGATTTAAAGTAGATTTTATAAAATGTTTGATTGATCATTCGCAGCATTAAAATTTTTTACGTCACATTTTCAAAATTATTGTTAAAGAATGTTAAAAATCGGCTAAAGCCTCGCGTATTCTTCTTCGCGTAATATTTTCTCTTCAAATTGTGCACAATGTGTACACAACGTGTAATTAATATTTTACTAACTGAACTTGAAAAAGGAGTAAGTACTAATCACTCTTATGCTATCTTGGAAGTAAATGTTTGCATTCTTATAAATACACTTAAAATACAACGGCGAGTTTTAACATTGTAGAGTTATCGAGGAGTCATTGTAGCGTCCTTTATTTAAAATAATAAAATCAATATTGGCTTATTCGCCAATGCAACGTAACGATAACGGAGCAGCTGTAAAAAACTTAAGATCTAGCTTACTTCCGTTAAAGCACGATAACAATGATAACAGCAATGACAATAATAATAATAATAATAATAATAATAATAATAATAATAACGGAGGCGTCGCCAGTGCCAATAAGTAAGGAGCCTCGGACAAAGTATGCCGGGGCGCACTGGCGAGCTCCGCGCGCGCGAGAATCGCCGAGGCGTCCCGGGCAAGGCGGTGGCCGCCACCCGGGATGACGGCTCAAGGGCTCGCCACCCCCGAGCTCAACGGGGCACTATCCTCGAGGTTGGCCAGGGTCCAGTCTGGGCCCGAGGAGGCGACCCTCCGCGTTCCCCTGGGACACCCCTGCGGTGCATCCGAGTTTCGGCGCTTGGCAGGGTTCACCGGTCGGCTCGTTCACTCTCACTTTCGGCCGCCATCGGGCGATATCTCGATTCTCGTATTCGAGCACGAAGAATCCCAGCGGAAGCAAGCCGCGCTTTATTTGCACGGGACTCTTCGCACCTTCGGTCCGTAAACCGCTAACATCCTTATCCTCCTCTACCCACTTTTTGCACACCTCGGCCAACGTCTCGCGTCAATGCACAATTCAATAAATAGGCCTTCGGAAGACATTTTAATTTCTTGATTAAACTAAAGCGATTTTTCTTACAACTTTGTTTCGTAACACGAGCATCACGATTTGTGCTCTTTTCTCGTAATAGAAATTGACTGATGCACAACTCGGAGATTATGCTTTCTCGTAAAAATTTTTATGTCTTCCGAAGCCACGTTACAGGTAAAATTTAATAAAATTATCTTAATATTGGTACTATAAGAATTTTATAATCTCCGTTCCTTCGATCGTTAATTTAATTTAGAGCTGCGCCTATTTAATGATCCTTAATATTTAATGCATATTCATTAAGGCGCTGAGGAAATTGATGAACATCTTACAGCTTCGGATAAATCCTCGGCGTGCTGCTAAATAATTTCGCTTAAGTTAATTATTTTCGTTATTAACAATAACAGAATTACAACTTAGTCACTGCGTAACATCTGATTATAATTATAAATGTATACAATGTAATATGCATGCAGTATTTTATAAAAATTTTAAAAATTTTTAAAACGTTTTCCAGATTAATAGTGTGAAGTTGTCTTCTTTAACTTAGCCTTCATTTATTCATGTAAGAAGAAAATAAATAATTATTTTTTTCTAACCTTTACAATTATTTCATCCTGTAAAATTTGGATTGAAATGTTAAGTTGATATTTCACTTATTACTACACCATTATTAATTATTAATATCTACGTCTCGATATTTTTATTATAATGTATGAACTAATTTATTAACGTTACAAAATTAATTAAGAATAAAATTTAGTATCGGTACAATTATTCTTTCGAGTATTGAATATTTTATGAAAAACAAAATAATTCATAACATTATTTTATAATTTTGAGAACACTTCATTTTAATTACATTTGTTTAATTATGACTCTCATTTCCATTATATTGTACCTTTTTTAGCATAAATTTGTATTAAAACTACAAATTAAACTGATTGTTAAACTGAATTAACTGTTCTTTTCTTAATTATACATCTGTTATATGAATTAGAATAAATCGGAAATAACATCAATATCTAATTACTGCGCTACATGTATTAATATATAATACATAGCGATATATTAATTAACTAATACCAGATTAAGTTCGATATACAATAACATTTAACAATTGCCGCTTAAGTTTTTAAATATCATAGCTATTAAAAAAATATATTGTAATTATTATATAAAATTATTATAAATTATTATATAAAATATAATAATTATTATATAAAATATTATAAATATTATATTATATCAAATCTACTGTCTAGCATTCTTGGAATTATTAATTGGCTTTTCACTTTAAAAAGAAGATAAACTTGAACAATTTCTTTTACAACAATTTAGTATTACGAAGGTATATAATATTACGCTTGATTTGATTTTAGTTAGTTGATTTCGACTGTTGTAAGAAACTACTACTACTACTGTTCTAGTAAACTTCATGTGAAGTTATATCGTCAATTTAAATTGGAAGACATAGTAGTTGATTATAAAGAAGTTTTTTGTAATTCGACTTTAGACATCAAATTGCTAATCAGAAACTTGATAATAAAATTAGATTTTATTTTCCAATTAATCGTTGATTACAAAAAATTAAAAAAATTCAAAGATAAAACAATGAAAGTAAGTGTAAAAAAATTACAAATAATAACACATGGAAAATAAATGCTATAGTTACTTAACAGAGCAATAGTTTGATAATTGTCACAATTCAACTCTCACTATTTCGTAAAATTTGAGATTTTTTAGGTCACGTTCTGTCAAAAAACATATTCTGAAATCATAAGGCAAAGTGCTAAATGTATTTTAGACGATTTTTTTCAACGTAACATTATATATACTAGTGGTGAAATAAAAAAGAATATGCATAAGCATAAATATTTCTCTTGTACAGCTCTGATGAATATTGACATTTTAATTTTATCAAATTATTTTTACACACCCACCCGCATTTTTACACACACGCGCGCGCGCGTACACAAAATTAGGTAAATTATAAAAACGTTTACGTACAGTTGATATGTTTTGATTAAATTTTTTGAATCCACTACAACTGAAAATTAATTGACGAATATAATTAAAAAGTAGTACATATAATGTTTCGCATAAGAAGGCAAAATTTTATTTGAAAGGTCCTCAAGAAACTCGGGGCATTCAATTGATGGCATTGCGCATAGGCGAGGGAATAAGGCAGATTTCGATCAAGATAGAATTAACTATAATTTAAAGCATAAGGCATTAGTTCCGCATGAAAGTTTTCGGAATGCGTTTACGAGTAAAATCCTCACGAAGACTCAAACACTTAACTCAAGCACTTTGTGTTGGCAGACATAATTCAACGCTTCATTCCATTCGGCAATATTGTGACGCAATACGCTCGAGCTCTCAAAATCCGTCTCAAGACAACTCTCATTGTCTCTTAATAACCTGCCATTTGTACATACGCCCGTCAGGGGGTATGATTATGAAATATAAATAACTCGGCAAAATAAAGACGCATAGTTTATTAATATTTTTATTTAGCTTGAAGACAATGTCGATCGCTTAAATGCGAACGATGTCTCGGGATACGCGCGTACTTTACTTATAACAAGAAACTTATAAACATATATTGAGTTGAATACTTTCAGTAAGATGTGTTTTCTTTGCACAGTAAGCTTATTGACCATTTAAATAGCCAATTATTATAAACGAAGTAATTTACTCTTTATTTCATAAAATGTGATATAACACTTGTATTTCATTATATTGTATAAGCTTTTTATGCTTTTCATGAATATGCTTAAATTACGTCAAGCATTCCTCGCATATTTCTCACCACGACAATCGGGCAAAATTATATTTTACTATAAATATTGTTATTTTACAAGATTATTTGTTATTCAGGCATGGAAATTTGGCCTTTATATCAATGTACTCGATACTCAACTTTTAGCATTAATTGCAAAAATTATTATATTATCATTGGATTACAATAATTATGTCTATTAAGTAATTATATCCAGTCGAAAAATTTATTATTTAATAGTATTAATTGAACGTAACAAGATTTTTGTAACATTAAATCATATATCGCTTTAAGTCTTTCTTTTTTTTTAATAAATAAAGCTTATAAAGAATAAGCTTCTAATTATAAAAAGTTCTAATTTTAAAATAAAAAGCAGTATTATTAAAATATATAATAATTTAAGTACTTTAGCTTAATAGTCTCATATTTAATATGAGATTAATTGGTACGGGTTTAAAGACTTACATTTTATCGCGTATGATTGAAAGAGAGTTTTAAAAACCTTTAAATTTCAACGCCAGAATATCAATTTCAGATAAATTTTAGCGGTCGACAGAAAGTACCTCAAAGCTAATTTATCAATAATCCTACATATTTATATTTATGCAATTGCCGTAAAAGCAGTTTTCATTATTTAAAGGAAGAAAATCTAGTTGGTCTTTTTATTTCATTTATCTCAATAGTCAACTTAGAAATGTTTCGATGAATTAATTAGCTCCTGCAGGCTGAACCGCACTGCACAATCGTTCTTAAACGTCACTGAATTAAAATCCCCCAGCATAAGGATGATATTAGAGAACGTTGACCTAGACTTACAGTTTTCTCACGCCTTGACATGTGATCACTGCATATGTACTACAGGCTCGTTAGGTATTTCTCTTCAACACATAACGGTAAATTATCCGAACGCAGTTGTAGGTGAAACTGTAGTGGGCTGCTTCTCGACCCTGACCCTCTTTCTACCCCCCCACCCCTTGGCCGCGAACTCTCTTTCTCTTTTTCGAGCCTTTACCAACCCCCCCCCCTTCCCTCTCGCTCTATCCGTCTGTCTCTCTATATCTTATTCACTCGCTCATTCGCCTATTCGTTCACTTCCTCGATCAGTCCATCTCCTTCACTTGTCATCATCGTTTCACCTCCATCTGCATTTACTATGACCGACAAAGGTACATTTTCGAGAAGGTACTGAGACCGTTTTAACATTCTCTGGTACTCTATTTTATTGGATTTTATACATACAAGAGACGATAAGAATCTCAAAATAGGCTTTAAATTCGTTTAAAGGAAATTTGATCTAATTTAACATTTATTTAACGTGTCAATTTGTATTTATTTTTAAAGCAATGCTTTTTCATTATTTGATTTGAAATGTAGGCACCGATGAATGCTCTGGATTTTTAACTTAAACAAAATTAATTATCACGGTGATTTTTGTGATTTAAAAAAAAACGCATGATTTTATAAATAATTGTATTCGGGATCAAAAGTCTAAGATTAAATTTATATGCTAAAATAGAGCGAAGACATGTAATATGGGAGATGGTAAGAAAATACTGAAAAATGGTTCTACTTAATATAGCATTTGAACAAATAATTGAGCAATTTTAACGAATGTCGAAATTAAAATTTTCAACATTTAATTTAAATATTTAACTTAACATTGAATTATTTTTTTTATTAAAATATTTTTATCTTTATACATCCCTAATGATTATTGTAAACAAATAATACTAACTGAAAAACTAAAACTAGAATCTAGATTTAATCAAACAGCAAATTAAAAATTTAAGATAAAAATTCCCATTTTTAGAAACATTTAAAAAATAAAATTGTAAATAATATAATTTAACAAAAGCCAAAAAAATTTTACAAGTGATGTTGAAAAATTATATTTTTTTTAATTCCAAATATTATTTAAATTAAAACTCTGTTTTTTTTAATTTCTATTGCGTTTATAAATATTATTAATATAACATTTTATAAACTTTTAATTCTTATCCATAAAATTTATTTAAATGTAATTAATATCATATGCAATTCCTATATGTTAACTGTTATACCTATAAGATAACTATTATTGTTTGTATAACAGAATGAAAGGAAACATAATATATTAAAAAAATTACGATGATACAACAAAAATGTTATAAAAAACGACAAAGTAATATCGGCTATTATTCCAATTTTTTATATAATTTATATATATTATTTAGCTTGTTTCATGTCATGTAATTTTATTGACGATCGAATTCTCTCACAACTCAGTTAGTAGCTGATCATAAGGACACAATAAAAGTCTGCTATTTGCTGATTTTTTTATTGTTTAAACCATCGACATAATATTCACTATATTATAAATATTTTTCAAAAACGTGCCTTTTTAGAAATGTATCATGAAAAAATCACCAATATTATTAACGTCTTTTATTTCATGATTTATTCCGTAATTATACCGTTGTTGATATTTTTTTCTAAGTTACTCAATTATGTTATAATAAATATACAATTTTTTTCTATATTGAAATTAGTAAATATAATTAAATGATATAAAAAGAAGTATGCTATATAAAAAAATTACAAGAATAAGTCACATATAAGGAAAACTACCTATGTTTTTAATAATAATATACCATAAAGTAGAACATTAATACTATTTAGATTTACCTCTTAAATATCTATTACTGTAAGGAAAAAGTAAATTATACATTTTTTTCGATCGAGTCTTGGCAGTTCTATCAAATTGATGGACTTTCCTCATTATCTGCTTCAGCGTCGTAAAAATTATTTTACCCATAGTAATAATTTATAAAATTTAAAAAAAAAAATTTTCGCAACTCAGGTGGTTCGAGTATTTCTTTCTAGAGCGTTTTTAACTGAAATTTAATATTTTACGTAGTGATTTAATATCTAGAAAAGAACAACTGTAACCAAAAAAAAATTTTTTTAATATATTTTTTAATAATATTTTATCAATGACGCGTAATTCTATAATATTTAAAAAAAAGTCTGTATTATCGGTTACTCATTTGTTTTACCACTCGCAAAGAATGAATAAAGAATTTGATGTACGTAACGATCCATTGTGATGTGCAATATTTTAATTATTATAATTCCAAGATCGTTACCTTAACATAAATGAATAATTATTTATTAATCTTATTTCAACCTGATGTTAAATATATGCGTTTTTATTTTTAATCGAACGATTTCGATTTTTAAAAGTCGCTGATTAAATAAAAACTAATCCGTGCTATGCCAGTGGGTTGCTATTATCATTAAAATCATTTGTTCATGAGCTTAAATCTAGAATTTTATTTAAAAAAGTTAATTATTGGATAACTTTTATTTATGCAATTTCAAACGATCAAAATTTGTAATTCCATGTACATTACAGATGCCTTCATTAATATTTTGTCATTGATACATTTAATTAATAAAATATTATTACTATCAATTAATATGTCGTTCGTAGATTAAAGTGTATTGTTTAAGTCATTACTTTCATTTCACTTGAATAAATAAATAGCGCTACATGACTATGATATTGAATTAAGTCATTTAACTGAAAAAAAAAATTCAATAAAAAAAGATATTCTAAATTTATCGTAAAATATATTAAAATAGACCTGACAATTATAATCCATCGATCGAACAATCATAAATGTTTAAAGATAAAAATGTATCCTATTGCAATTGCTTTAAACTTTTAAATGTCTATAAAACATAAAAACAATACATCAAGCATGAGTATGATACCATAGTTCAATAATAAATGCCGTGGTATTTTTATAAAAAAGTTCTTAAAGTTAAAATAATTTTACAACTAAAACAGATACTGAAGACATTATTAAGTTTTGAATAATTTACTAGTAAATGTCATTTGTAAAATAAGTTGTATTTTTTTTTTGTGGTCACAAATAAGTTTCTTGAAAATTTTATATTTATAAAAGCCAGTTGTTTTATGAATAAAGAAATAATCGGGGGGAAAATCTGATCGCCATTAAATTTTGAAATTTAATTTGTTATCGAATAGTAATATATACTCAAAGTCAATATCCAATATTCAAACAAATATCAAGTATTTGCTTGAAAACAAGAAATAGTATTAGCTTTGCTTTGTTTAATAACTTTTCATGACTACTTGTATGCTTTCTACAATTCTTATTCTATTTATTTTAGAAATTATAATAAGAAGTACACTTAATAAATTCATAAACGAAATATTGTTACGTATGCGTTTAACTTATATACGCATGTGTAAAATTATTTGATAGCATTATATCGTAAGTATAACAAAATGCTTTGTTTTTATTATTACCATGATCTTGATGTTGAATCTACCTGTAGAATAATTGATTCACAAAAATAAACTATGTCGGCTTCAGAATTGTATTTATTTTGAAAAGCTTTTGTACTTGCTTTTGTGGCAAGCTGTGCTAAGATAATGTCAGGATATAAAAAAATAAAACTATTATCAAATTATTATACACAAACGCATAAAAATTAATATTTTGTTATTCAGTTTTAATACGGATTTAATAATGATAAATTTTTTTGTTTTTACTTTAATTAGCATAATACAATTGTGTTTAAAGACTATGTCAAATACGATTTTTAAAACAAAAATATAACAGATTTTTAAAGTTTAATGAGAAAAATTAAGTTATCAACTCCTATTTTTTTAATTTATAATCAAATGTTTTTAAAAGTTAGTAAAGTACTGAATTATCGATTGTTTTTAAATATACCATTTGTGAAATTTAAGTTTAATATATATTTTTACTTGTATTGAATTACTTAATAACTACGTAAATTTTTCGATTAGTTTTACTTAAAAGTTTTGAAAGAAAAAAGTAACTGGAATTTATAATATCTTTTTTTTACTATACATATTTTTTTTGTGGTGTAATTTTAAATGTATAAATTTTTTAGCTTTGGGACTTTATACGCGTGTCTTATCAACAGTTATGTAAGAAAAAATGTAATCAATTTGAAATTATAATTGTGTATTTTCAAATTTAGTATATCATAAATTTTTTTTTCAAATCTAAATTAAATTTTATAAATGCATTATGTTGAATAGAATAGTCAATTATTTTACAATTTAGTATCGTTATAATTTTTCATTGCAAAATGCGAAAGTGAAATTTATAGAATCTTTTATAGTGTTCATTAAAAGAGGAGAGGCGTCGATGATATTAATTAATTAAGTTTGTATTTATTATAAATAGTAAGACAAAATTTATAGCTAAGCTGATAGTAAAATTCGGCACACGCAGTTAATTTTGACATATAGGCGCTCTCGCGTTTACCCCAAAAGCGACTAAAACTCCTTTACCCTCTATAAATTATTGCATACTCTCTCGCGTCTCCGAATTTCTATAGCTTCACGGTTTCAGCAGTTGCAACCCATAAAATCTACGTAACTCTTACATCGCAACTAAAATATATACCCTCGAAATATATAATGCCAGAATATAAATTTTGAGTTATTATATGTTATTAATATTTTTTAAAAAATGTGTTACGCTATATTAATCGTAATCATATTAATGTATTCAATTTCAAATATTTTAGGCATAATCTTATCAAAAAATTATTAAAAAGTGAAGAAGTCGTTTTGAATACATCGTATATTCTCTCATTTTTTATATATATGAATCATATTTAAAGAGAATAACAACATATTAAAACATCTTAAGGATGATTAATGGATCAGTATTAAAATAAAATTTAAATATTCTTCAAATATTGAAATTAAACTCAATTTTTAGTATTATTTAAAATATTAAGAAGGAATATGAAATTTTGAGAGTATTTAAATTATAAAATGCAAATGATGTATCATTAATTAAAAGCTCAGCAAACGATCTTTCTAATAATTTTATCAATTTTACATATGGACTTTTAATAAAAATATATAATTAGTAATTTACATTATAAGCTGGCAGCTTACTATTAAGTACTAAATATAATATAGCAAATATAATATAGCAGCTCAGTACTAAATATAATATAACAAAGTATTTAGCGATATATGTAAACTATTAATAATAATCGCCTTTTCAAAACATCCTCTATTAATTTATTGAATTATTGGCTTTGTAAACTTCTACATATTCAATGACATATAAATCCTTATTTGGTTTACTCTGTAAGCAAATTTTTCATGCTTTGTCTCATTACGTATTATAAATTCATGACGCGAATTCTTCTTCCTTATTCAGCTATAAAATGCCGAACATGACTTTTCGATCGTTGACGTGAGTGCATAAATTCCCGTTATTGTTACTTTGCAGTGTTTAGCGAAGGACTTTTAAATGTCCCCAGGTTCTCGAAAACAATAAACCGTTTCGGTCGTTTATGAAATTTTCAAATGTAAAAAAAAAGTTTCAAATGTCGGATCCCTGTTAAATTACGAGGGCAGTACGAGGTTTTCGTAAAAAAAAATAGCACGTATTATCGATAATTCCCCGTGTTCCATTGTCATCTCAATCGTATTATTGAAAATGCCGTTTATTTTCTAATGCGAAGGATCGAAGAAGGAGCGATTTAAAACGAATAAAGACGTAGCCCAGCCTGCCCGCAATTACAATATAATACTTGATGTGACTTCGTATTGCAGATCCATTCTCTGACCAGGAAAATAAAAAATCCTTCAGCATGTCCCAAGACGCCGTGGTTGTGAGATACGCACACAAGCGCTATTCAAAAAGCCAAACGCCGATCCTCGATGGCTTGGACATGACCGTTCCTCGAGGTTCCATGTGAGTTTTCGCTTGTATTATAAATACATTACTTTTGAAATACTTACAGTGTGCTTCGCTGTCAGCAAAAATGGCCACTACAACAATTATAACATTTCATATGCTCGGTATGCTTGTCTCTTTGATTGTGTTGCCATACGGAGTAATGCGGGAAATTCGATTTTATTGCATATAAATTTTCGTCAGATTTAAATTACGCACTGCATTTATTAATGACCGCCAATTCGTACGGTCTGACATTTTTTCAATAGTTTCACAATAACGGTCATTTATAATTTAAAAATGCCATACAAGTCTTGTTATATAAAAGCTATAAAATCTGACTGGCTTTTTTTTAATAATCGTTAAAGGCAATATATTAGCTTTTAAAAATAACATTGTAACTAACGTCATACCTTGTGATTATATTTAATAATTAGTTATCTAATGTATTCACTTGTATACCTAAGAGTGTCATTTTGCAATCAAAGGTACAGATTATTTTTATCGATACTAGCTTATTAATATTGATAAAAATGCTTTGAAAGTATTCAACTTTATAAATTTACATTCAAAATTTCATGCATTTATTTTTGCTTAGAATATGTATTTGCTTGTTTAGTGTATATTTTTTTTTGTTTACATTATAATATGCTCCCCAATAAAGAAAAAGTGATAAAATGTATTTACATTTGGTATTTATTAATCTGCCCAACTTCCTGCAAGCTATACATATTTATGTTTTCATTATAGATATGGCTTAAAAATAATCCTATTGATCGAAATAATATATATATTTTTATGTTATACTTTCGTGAAGGCCTGCGTAGGTTAAATTGATTGTTCAGAGATAATATTGTATTATCCGTTTTCGGCATTTTATGATTTATTTTTATCTTGAAATGAAAAAAGTTTCTTAATATTTTTCTATGTAAGACATTCAAACAGTTTAAAATTCTGATGGAATTCAATTGTAGAAATTTGCGTTCCGAACTCATAATTTACATTTATATCGGTATACATTTACTCGTGTAGTATTGCGTGAGAGTTTATTTTTCCAATAAATTATTACGCCGGTACGCGTGAATGTGAAACACAACAAAAGAAATATTGTTGAATAAGTAGTATTCTTATGTTACATCATTTTTTGAAAAATATAATAAGCTCCAAGAATGAATTGATATTATTAAAAAGTAAGAAAATATTTTCTGAATCGTTAAGCAAATTCGTGTATACAAAAATTAGGGCATTGAAGATTGCCTACGTTGCATTTTCATTTTCAAAAACAATTATATTTAACGAAATTAAAAACTGCAATTATCCTCACATATTTAAATTCAATCATCATTCGGTGATATAATTACAACTCGAAAGTAAGTTCAATACAGAAATTGATCAGGATTTGCAATTTAATCGAACTTAACATTTATCACTGAAGCGCTAGGCTTGGAATTTTATTTCCGGCCGACCAAAAACTCCATTCATCATTGTTGAATATTCTCTTTATCTCTCGGCGCTTACCTTTAATATTCCGAGCGTAAAAAAATAATTTTTTTTAGAAGGTACATTAGAGTCGAATCAATAATAATGATCATCTGTGAGTTTACGTTGCCAGCGATAATTTGAATTAAAGATAATTCGAAAAAGCTAGCCCGCTCATATTTTTACCAATAAATCAAACGTAAATATATAAGATAATTGCGCAAAGAGATAATTGAGCGATCGACCAATAAGCAATGCATTAGTTAATAATTAAGTTATTGGTAAGAGATAATTAATTCGAGAGGAGCGAGCCAGGCTGATTTTAGATTAATTAACGAGCAAAAAGGATTTTGCAATGAGAAACGTTGCTCGGATGTGACTTATGCCGTAGCATTGGCAAACTCAAATGAGAATTTATTATTGCGCGCGCAATATAATGAGTAGATCGAGGTGGCGTCGACTTTCTCCGCGAGCGACAAATGCAAAATAAAACTCTAAGCCCCGATCTGTAATTTCAGTTACGGACTACTCGGGGCCAGCGGCTGCGGCAAAACGACCCTCCTCTCCTGCGTCGTTGGCATCCGGAAGCTCGACCACGGCGAGATCTGGGTCCTGGGCGGCAAGCCAGGACAGCTGAACTCCGGGGTCCCCGGGCCGAGGGTCGGCTACATGCCTCAGGAGATATCCCTGGTCAAGGAGTTCTCGGTCATCGGTGCGCTTTACTACTTCGGCAGGATCAACGGCCTCGAGGACAGCGTCATCGGTCAGTTAGATCCGAGCTATAGCAGAAGGCCGCCGGGGCTGATTGTTTTCGACGCTGACACAGGCAATCCTTAAGCGATTGTCTGCATTTTATGCGCGTGCGCTCCTCCTTTACATATATTACTACCACCTTCGGCAATTGTATTTATTTATAAAAAAAAATTGTACTCGAGGATTAGCAATCGAATCGAGGCCCATATAAAGCGCCGGCAACAAATCGATACGTAATTTGCTCGTCGGCCACTGCATACGTAAAGCGATACTTTTTTTTTTAACTCGGACAATGGGCTGCCTGCGTATTGTTTAAAATAAAGTAAAAACCGTACTTTAGCGGAGTTTTATTTTGAGCGACATTTTCGAAAGCGATTTTTGGCAATAATTAGTTTGCGTCTTTGCTTCAACAGTCGATAGATTATGTCGATAAAAGAACAGTCTCATTGATTTTGCAAGATTATTTCAAATATTAATTCGGAGCACGTTGCTTTAAACAAATATTGTCCTCGGATTGTCCTTAGCTTTTATCAAAAATGCTCCTTCTTCGAAGGCACGAGTTCTAATGTCTGCCCTTACTCGCATTCGGTGGATTTATCGAGGTGAAATTTCTCTCTATCTCTCTCTCTCTCTCTCTCTCTCAGCCAAGTGAAAATACTTTCATTTTGATTACTAATAGGTTACGTGCGTGGGAAACAAAAAAATCAATTCGATGTCACCGCGGTTATTGGCTCGAGTGGCTAGATTATTCTCGTACGAGTTCCTCGATAAGGAGCGTGGGGTAGGGTGGGGGGGGGAACACGAATTCCACTCGGGATCAGATCCCCGAGCGCCATCGAACGATCGGATATTGCTCGTGTACATGCCACCACACATGAGCATACTCATGCGAAGACCCCGGTAAGAATCGAAATAATGATTAATTATCCTCTTTCGCAGACGACAGGTTTGCTTTCTTTTCGGATCTGCTGAACCTGCCGCCGAAGGATCGACTGGTGAAGCACATGAGCGGCGGCCAACAGCGACGCGTTTCCTTCGCCGCCGCACTTATCCATAAACCGGAGCTGCTGATACTCGACGAGCCGACGGTCGGGCTTGATCCAATTTTACGCGAAAAGCAAGTACACCTTTACGACATTGTATGCGCTTTGTGGCTCCCTTACCATAAACCAGCGATAGGATAAAGTAGAGTTTTTTTTATTGCGCTTAATAGCGTCCTTATTGTCATCGGCTCGCTGCTTTCAAAATTTTATGGTTTGCGGAGCAGCCAAGAAGTGAATTATGTTGTTGCTTGGCTCTCTTGGCAATTCTTGATGACCCTTCGCTGCTCCTTCTACTCTAAAATTTTAAATGCGACAATCCAATGTGTACGAGGACGCCGTTGCGCACGAACCGGAATAAAATTTTATCCCATTGCTGTCGTAAACTTATGTTTGCAGTTATTTACCGAAGCGTTTTGATTTAGAAGAGTCAATCGCATTAAGAATTGAAAGTAAATTATTCATCGAATGTTTAATAATTTTTATGTTAAAAATCATGTCGATGTCGTGTCAATTGCTCAGGGCATTGAAAATTTTCGTGAAATTCGTATTGAAAAAAAAAAAAATGTTTTTTAACAGCAAATTATTGTACTAACAGTTTGCAAACATCGTTTCATTTCGATGCATGAATAAAGATAAAGATCTTCACGTGTCACTATGTAGAATTTATTGGGTTACTTTTTTTAGCTATTTCCAATCGAAAATTTTGTTCCACTGATTTTTATATTAGTGCACGTTTTTTGATGAATTTTAATTAATTAAATTGCTTATAATCTAATAAAACAGAAACCGAATTTCATTGAGTATACGCATATTTCAGAATATTAAATCCTGATAATGTTATTAATACTATAATTGTTGTTTTTTAGAATTTGGAATTTCCTCGTGAAAATAACGAAAGAGGAAGGAACTGCTGTTGTTATAACTACGCACTACATAGAAGAAGCAAAACTTGCTAATAGAGTACGTTCACGATGTATATACTATCCTTAATACAAATAATAATTTTAATTAAAAATACGGATTTCGAAACGTAATTCTTAGGAACACATGTGTTACTAATCCTTTTGGATTATAATATTACATTTTCAAAGCAATTAGTAAATTAGATGAAGCAAAGCAATGTATGATGAAAAAAATATTTAAATGAATAGTACAAAACTGAAATAGTTATTTATTTCGTTGAAGATAAAAATATCGTGGAATATTAAAGTCTTTTGTCCTAAATTTAAATACACAATAAGCTTCATTATGAATGGAGCTTTATTATTATTGATGGATACATTTTAATAACATCGATGCAAAATAATTGTCTCTAGTCGATTTAAAAATGGTATTGTTCCGCGTAAATAAATATTTGAACGGACGTAAAAACTCACTCGTGGCAATAGCCGGGCTTAGGAGCGCGAGGAAAGTAAATACGAATTGAATCCAAGCAATTGTTTCAGTATTCTTAATTCAAGAAATCCTAAGTGCGGAAGCTAAATAATTACCGCTTCCGTATCGCAATTATAATATTCTTATGGTAAAATTGGCGCAGATCGGCCTTTTGAGATGCGGTCGACTGCTGGCAGAAACGACCCCGAACGTACTTTTAACCAAGTTTCAATGCGCAACCCTCGAGGAAGCTTTTCTCATTCTTAGCCAGAAGCAAACGGAGAATCAGAGCAAGCTGGCCCTGGAGGCTGGAAACGGCTCGGTCGAGGATCTCGATGATGTTACTACTACGCAATCAGTTCCAGCATCGCAAAATGATCTTCGCGCAAGCACCGACGTAAGACACGAGACGATAATCAAGCGATAAGATCGATCGAATTTGTACTTTAAACTAGAAGGCCTTTCAAATTTGGGTCCATTTAGTTTTCACTTGAAAATTTTAGGAAATACTCAATTCTTTTCTGATTTAGGTTTATACATATTTATACAATGTGCGTGTATAAAGCGAATATTTAAACGTTTAACTCCAATGTCATTAGTACGATATGCAGGATTCTGGGGAATAATGCTTTATTCATGAAAAGCTAAATTTTGTCAAGCATGTGTAAGGAAAGAACAATTAAAAGACAATAAAACAAATGAATACGTTATTTTATGGTGATGCATAAAGAGAAAACATCCGAAAGTCGAATGGCAGTAAATGCCTAATGAAACATTTCCAATGAAAGTTATTGACGTCTCCCATATGGAAAGGCGTTACCTTTCTTCTATTGTTACTCTCTTAATCTGGTCTGAACCGACTACCGGAACATTATGCAAGCCGTTACACGATTCGTCTATTTATGTTATAAGTAAGGCCTATGCAGCTTAACGACAATATCATTATGTCGATACGTGATAATTTATTATGATAGCGCATTTAATTAATTATCTATAAATAATACTTTCTATAAAAAGAACTAATGTGAACAAATTTACAAATGTCATTGTACTTTTAGTGTATTATTCATAGTGAGAAGCAACTGCTTGACAGTCAGTATGCCGAAAGGAAACATTCACGTTTTTGCTCACCAATTTCTGGAAAGATATTCAGAGCTCTATTAACGAAAAATATATTACAATTTGTACGAGATCCAGGGTAATTATAACCAAATTGTTATCATTATGATTTGACGCTTAATCGTTTTATTGAATAATTTTGCTTGAAAGTGTTTTAAAATTATTTTACATTTATGTACAAGAAGAAATAATTTTTACAATAATATTACGGCAGTTAAAATGAAGATTTTTCGTGTATTTTTTTTTTTTTTTTTTTTTATCAATAATCACTTATCCACTAACAAACGAGAAATTTATAAACTTATCAATGGCGCGTGTTTACCAATTGTTAAGTGTTTGATATCCTTTTTAAAACATCTATTTTACCCGTCTTAAAATCAAAATAATTTTAAACACGAAAATGAATACGAAAGTAGAATATATTAATAAATAATGCTTGTCATCGATTGGATGCTTAAAAAGTAAAGTAATTTATGGTAAGCATATGAGAAGTGAGCCTTCAGTGTCAATTACTTTTTAGGGGTATATTGTTCGCCTTCGTCTTCCCAATAGTTCAAGTGACATTATTCTTCTACTCTATCGGTCTTGATCCTAAAGATGTTGTTATGGCCATTGTTAATGACGAAGCCGGCCATTGCAACCACGGAAGGAATTTGGGCTCCATTATTCACAATTCGGAAGAAGGCACGTGCGATTACTTGGACATCAGCTGTCGATTTATACACGGGCTTAACGAAAGTTTTATGCAAAAGGTAATTTAGCTAAATATATATATTAGCCGAAAGAAACTTAGCTCGCTAGGCATCGGTGATTTTTAATTTCTTTTCGAGCTCTCTAAAATAAACCTACATACTATGTTAATAATCTGCTGTACAAAAATGATTATATAAATAATGAGTAAGCAATTTGAATTTAGAATATTAATCTTGTCAAGTAATCTTGCTATCATAAATAATGCTAGTCATTTGTCTCGGAATAAATTTCCGCGTGCCTCGGACTCGATACTTTTACTCCCTAGTTTAACTCGTAAATTTTCATAATTACAATCCAACGCAATTTTTAGAAATTTTATAATACAATGGAGGAGGCCGCGCTCGCGGTGCGGCATGGCAATGCAGCGGGGATGATGTACTACCCACGAAATTTTTCTCGCGCCCTCCAGAGCAGACGCGACAACTTTAATACAGTGACGGAAGAGGAAATAGTCTCCGGAGAAATTCATACGACACTCGACATGGGCGGTATGCTTTAATTCTCTGCCATGTATATATATATACATATATATAATGTGTGTGTGTGTGTGTGTGTGTGTGTGTGTGTGCGTGTATCGGGCCTTCGACCCACAAATCTTACAGGCTCGATATCCCAGTGAGCCGGCTCACGGTAGACGAGAAATAAAAATATGTGCATTATACTTACATTAAAGTCAAGTGTAAATTTGTATTAACAAAGATGAATAAGTATTCCTTGTGTCGTTGTCACATTAACATGACAATTTTATAAATTTATGCCCTCGCACGTAGCCTATGAAAACAAATATATGGGTAAAAATAATGGACAAATTAATGTCAAACAAATTAATGAAATAAATTACAGTGTTGCACGAATTGCATTCGTATGAAGTATATTATAATTAATTTTAGTAGAACGGGCTGCAACGATTTCGAAACAGACATTCGTCGTTAGTGTTTTTTATTTCTTTTTTTATATTTCAATTATTTCACATTACCTTTATAAAAAAAAAGAACATCTCAGGCCCTTAAATGATTATTTTAATTTTAATTAAGAGGAATTTTACTTTTAATTATTGCAAAGTAAAATAACTGTATCATAGAGTACATTAAGGTATAATTATTTGAATTACTTTCTTTTATAAACAGACAATGCGATCGAATATGAAAAAGTCCTCTTAAAATTTCATGGGCCTTGGTTTTAAAAATTCAAAATGAAAAGGCTAGATGACTTATTTATAAAATTCTTATATACAATACATAATAAGATGCAATATTAAAAACAAAACAAATTTGTGCGACAGATCGACAGATTGGATTATTTCTACAAAAGGCTCTATTCGAACGTTTCATAAAAATCCATGGAGATATAATGGCTGATTGTAATATATCGAGAAAGTTTTCTAATTTGCCACTCCTCGTATGTTTACTATTCTTATAAATTTTCTATTTTACTGCTCTGGTTTTCTTTCTTAAAATGAACTATTTGCAGCTTGAGGATCCGATATTTGGAAAACTAGATCAAACTTATACGGATTTTGTAGCGCCAGGCTTCATGATCACGTAAGAAAATTACTATTGTTACAAAAATATAAATGAAGCTTGTTTTATTTTCATAGACGATTTAAAAATAAATAAATATGTTTTGTAGGATTGCTTTCTTTTTGGCAACAGCTGTTTCATCTTCCATTATTATCGCAGATCGTGCAGAGGGTGTTTGGGATCGAAGTCTCGTACAAGGTAAAAGCTCATTTCTTTATCCTGCGCACATATGGAAAAAGACAGAGACAGATACATAGACAGAGACAAAATTGCGCGCGCGCGCGCGTGTGTGTGTGTGTGGGTGAGAGAGAGAGAGAGAGAGAGAGAGAGAAACAGAGTGACCGGGAGTATCAGGAAACAGAGATTCTATATAATCCAGTCATTGTATTTGACCTTAGTCCTTTTTTTATAATCGTAGTGTACGTTTAAAGCTTTGCTTTGTATGAAACAGAGCATACAAAATATTTTTAAATTTCTAATTTTGTGAATAATGAAACAAAAAACTTAATAAGAAAATCATATATCGATAAACAAACATTTATGGATAAATAGATATTTATTTCTCGGTACAGTTTCATTTAACTATTCTTGCTTTAACTATTAAGTACATAGTTATTATACGTATTAATTAAATTGCAGAAATATATCCGAACCTTATTTATTAATTTTGTATTCATTGGCTAGTGATGGCGAAGTCAGTGGTAATTAGAATTTCGAGGGAACATATTTATTTTAGCTCGAAATTTCAGTAACTCTCCGCTTTCTATTTCAGATATTTTTTTATTTATACTTTATTTTTCTCTTGTTATTTTTAATATTCTTTCATTTCTGTTTATATTCCAAATAAAAATATTGTACTTAAACATTTTTAAATTTCTCCAATTTTTTGCTATACCCAATATATTGGTATCTACTTAACTAGATTACAGAATATATATTGAAAAGAAGTGTTTTTTTCTCTTTTAAAATACGTTGTTACTTTTAATACCTGTTTAAACTTGTAGTTATTCTTTGCTACCCCCCTCTCGATGGTAAGCCAACACCTAAATAGATTTTGTTTTATTTGAAAGTAATACCCTTGTTTTTATTATTTTCTCGGATATAAATATATATATATATGTGTGTGTGTGTGTGTACATACCTTTTCTATAACTTTTATAATTTATTTTTCTTTATAAAAATGTTTAATAAATAAAAAATGATATGTGCACATTGCAGTTCAATAATCTCTTTCTACTGACTATGACCTTTACCATTACTGACATTATGCAGTTTTTACATTACATTTTGTAAATTCACCACAATAATATTTTTATTTAATCAGACCAGATGGTATTGATATTATTTTTCAAGGTCGCAATCCTTACATAAATAAGTTATTAATTTAAAATTTGTTGTTGCAATTCATAAAAACTTCAGGAAGCTACTTTCAATACGTATTTTTTTAATTTAAGCATTAAAAAGTACTAACTTTTCGTTCTGCATCGTATTGGAACATTATTTCAATCTATTGTAAACTTGTTATGGATAACAATGAGTCTTGCCATATTAAGTTAACAGAACTGGTTATTTGTATGCAAGTCATGAGCATCTCCCCGGAGGCTCATCTGATTCTTCATCGAGTGGAAATAATTTCTACGCAACTTATATATAGCATTCCCCTTATGGGTAACAATCTAAAAATAATTCGAACATTTTTCACGGATATTACATATTATTTTTCATTTACATTATACTTCTTAATCATAATATGTGCATTTTTAGTCAAGCCTTTCTAGACACGAACTAACGGGTTGATTATACAAAATTCACCAAAGATGCACCGTTTCAAAATTTCTTACTCCTAAGGGAATATAATTGACACCTACCCCTTTATTACCCTTGATAAAAAAGTATTGCACAGGTAAAATTAAAAATTGGTGACTAATATTGCAGAATATTATGCTATGAGTAAAAGATTCAAATCCCATCAAATTACTTTAATGATTAAAAATTTAAACATCAGAATTTGAGATATTAAGTAGAGATGTAATCATTTTTAAATTATTGATAAAAATGCCTCGATTAATTTAATATTATTACATTTATGTCAAGTAATGAGTTATTAATTTAATTCCATCGTGTATAAAGAATAAAAGAAAAGCATAATTTAGATATTGATAATGTTATTTCTAAACGAGCTCTTAGTAAAATGGGAAAATAATCTTCCTCGATATGAATAAATTCAAATAGAGAAGCGTATGTTATATATACCGTTACTTCTTTCTACAAAGCGTATCGTTTAAACCTGCCCATGCCAAGTTTTCTCTTACCGTACGATGCATTTGTTACCTAAACAGTGATTTCATAACTTGGAAAATTTTAATAATAAGATAAAATATACCTGCAAACTTACTAGGACTATACAAGTTACATCTTTTCCCTCACATGTATGGTAAATAAAAATTTTAGGTAAAGTGTGTACTTTCGGAGAACTTTCTTTGTCTCAAAACCGAGAAGTCGTATCGATTATATAAGGCTGAATAACAGTATAGAAGCTCTTTCAGCTTAAAAGAAATATTAGTCGTGGTACAATGTAATGGAGAGGTCGGTTTTTGATTTTGCAAATATACGTAATTTTTACACGGAGTAGAAAATATATATAATTTTTAGTATTAACCATTTGAAAGCAAATCGTTATTAACTTTGCGATAGAGAAATGTCTACTGTTTTGCACAAAATTTTTTTTTCGAAACGTTAAAAAGTATTGCGTTTTTTCATTAATTTTTTTAAATTATTGCGCTTTAGACTGGACTCTTAATTTATTAGCGCTCATGATGAAACCTTCTGAAAAAAGTTTAATTATAAAAGAATGAAAATTGTTCATATTCACAGCTAAAGGGAATTAAAAAAAAAAAAAAATAACACAACCGGCAGAAAAAGCACCTTGCCCTAGTGTACTTATTAATTAGGTTAGTAGTAGCGGCAGCTCAAGCGGTGACCGGTATTTATAACGTAAACAACTTTGTTTGCAGGCGTCACAACGGTGGAGATATTATTCTCTCACATATTGACACAATTCTTGATGATCATCATCCAAGTAACTGTGGTCTTGAGCATAAGCTTCGTGCAGTTTCAATTGCCTTGTAAAGGATCGTTCGTCGCCGTTACTGGTTTAGTACTTCTAGCGGGGATATGCGGCATGTGTTACGGTAGGGAGCCCTGATAATTAGCAACCACTTTGCTATCGATACAGTATAATAATTTTGTTTTCCATCTCAAACAATATAGGCTTCCTCATATCCGTCCTGTGTTCGAATCACACGATGGCCAACTTCATTTCAACCGGAAGCTTTTATCCCATAATTTTACTGTGCGGTAAGTCGTTCAACTTTTCTCAATAATTAACTCGCTTACCGACCCTCCGTGTCAGTTTTACTGCCCCAATACTTCGGTTTTACAATCCATTTAATGATTACACTTTAGCGATTTAATCGAGCAGTGATATACCAACAAAATAACAAAGGCCATTAACTTGGAGCAAGGTTACGATTCAAGCGGTGAAGCCTCCAATAACGCAATTAAAATTTATTCAATAACCATTATAATGGGCTTATTTGTACGGGCATTACTTGGTAGTTACCCCCAATTTAAACGAATACCTGCTCGTGGTTGAGTGTATCGCTCCCGCGCGAAGAGCGGCGGCACAGCCTTATATATATATATATATATAAAATTAAAGCCTGATACGAAAACGTCGACTTTATTATTCAGGAATGATTTGGCCGACGGAGGGGATGCCGACGTATCTCCGCTACCTAAGCTTCAGCCTCCCGACGACAATACCGAGTATTTCGCTACGCAGCATACTTGCAAAGGGTTACCCGATAACGGACTTCGAGGTTTACAGTGGATTTCTCATCGCCTTTGGCTGGACCTTCGCCTTCGTCGTCTGCTGCCTGATTGGCCTTAGAAACAAAAACGTTTAACGATGCTCCTGTCCGGTGATCCAGCTGCTGATCTATCAACCGAGCGGATCCTTGAAGTACTTTGAAGCTTTTGTTAAATGGAGCGAGTCCGCGTAAAACTTTGAGGCCGTTGTCACTGAGTTCGTGCGATTTTGTTCGTTTTGGCTACTTTACTACGGTAAACTAAGCGTCGCCATTAAAGCAAGTACATACTAGTTATAGAGGAAGGAGTATCTTTGTTTATTTTGGCAATTGGGTAGTCGATCATCGAGGGCTGAACTTGTTGAATTTTTTGGGGCCACTTTTTAATACTGTATGGGTTATTGCTTTTTTACCTGGAAGCCGGAATTAAAATTTCGCGCATAAGGAAATAAGCCGAGGCAAAATTTTATTATTAGTGCAATATACATGGCAGTAGATACGTCGTTAGGAAAAACTGAAACAAGGTGAACATTGTTTAGACTGTGTCGGGAATTTGTTATTTGAAAATGTGATCGCGTTGAGGAATGAAAAAGATAAATTACTTTTATTATCGAGGACGTGTTTTTTGTTTTCCCCCTATTTATATACAAATGATATTCGCGTTTATAATTGGTAGTCCTATCGCGTGAACACTCGTCCAATTTTATTTGCTTATTAAATTTATGGAAGAATGTAAAATTAATAATTCATGCCTTTCCATTGATAACTCAAAAACCAATTGTATAATTTATATTATTAATATTCTCCGTGGTAAATCTTGAATAGATTACTGATTCGACAAGAAAAATAATTTAATATGAAGTATAGTCTTGCCAATGACCTTCGAAGACTAGTGATTACTATTTTAAAACAGGGTTTTTGCGTTGTAAGATATAATAACATTTATTAGCCTCCTAGAGGTGATGGAAACTTGATTTTAATCAAACTTAGTACATTAAAAAACGTCGCATTTCATTAATCAATAAATTTTGTATTAGTTGCTATTGTTGTTTGACAATTATTATACATTTATCGTACTTCATTACCTATTTTTAACCGTTACGTTTGTGGTCCTCAGTTTACGTGTATTGCATATTTTTATGAAAATAAGACTTTATCGCAGTTTTATTGATGTTTGCAATGTGTATTTAGTAATTAAAAATCTCAAAAATGTATTTATCGATAAAACCATGTTTTCATACAAAATATTCAAAGGCTGGAGACACCTATAATCGTTGTTAAGGCCAATTATTATTTTAATTTAAGGATAACAGAATTTCTATAATTACTACACTACACATGATCGGTACATTTATTGTATTTTTAAGGTTAGTTTTTATTAGTAAGACTATCTGAACAATTGTTAATGGTAATAATAAGGAAAATTATGTTCTTTCTAATGCATCTCTAGTCAGTAAATAAATTAAATATAAAGAGATAATGTAATCTTTTATTTTAAAAAATTGGGAAATATGCGCTACTTTTTAATATTGCAATGTAATTTTATAAAAAAGTTTACCATAATTTTATTTAAATCAATATGTCGATTTAAATAATTTATTATGGAACGCAGCATTGCTTAACATTGTATAAACTCAACATATGTATATAATTTATTTATAATAAATATTTCAATAAATTGATTTTTAATGCATATGTACACAAATGTATTTTTTATTCAATTCTGCTTTCTGTCATTTTTTCCAACCGACGAATATTGCGTGCTTACCTTTAAAGTTATTACGTTGAAAAATTTTGAATTATCTTTAAAGGCCTGAAAGTTTTAATTCCATGGAAATTTTCATACGTTACACAAATCTAGATTCTCTAACGAGCAATTCAATATTGGGAGTGGGCGGTAGGTAATAGGAATAGGTAAATATTTTCCTACGCAACTCTCAAAAAGATGCCAAAATTTTTTCTGAGATACATAGGTTATTTATTTTTTAATGTCCTCGTTGTGTACGCCGTTGGACCTCATTTTATGATACGTGGTAGTTACGCTAAATAAGAAATACTTTTAGTCGTCGTTCATTTTAAGATAAAATTATTTTTCTAGCTGCACGAGCGAACGTTAGACGATAAATTGTTCCTGCGTCGATGCTCAGTTTTTTGTATTTTTTAATAAGTTTCCTTAGAATTCTCCAAGCAGTTCTACCGACAAGTTTAACCGACCAGTTCCATCGCGTGAGGTCCACCACTCCACCGAGGAAGTTTGAATAAGCGGCAACGAAACATTGACAATTTTGTTATTAAGCTTAGTTTCCGAAACATCATCTTGAACTGATTTTTATCTGATTTTCTACATATTGAAGAAGCTCTTGTAAAATCTTATCAATGGAAATGGTGAGTGTTTTATGACAGTATTAAAAATTAATTACGAAGCATTAATTTTTATACGAATATCGTTTTTTTTAATATGTTACAAGTTGAGTCTAAATGTAATACCAGAAAGGCCTTTTAGCAAATTTTTGAAATTCTATAAAGTTTTTATGAAATTTGTTGATAAATTTTTTCTTTTGAATTGATAAAAAGAAATAATTTTTTTAGCTCATATGCCGCATTACGAATTTTATCATTTTGTTTTTTTTTTTCTTCAATCGAGTAAAGTTTAGAGTCCCAATCCATACGAGATCTGATCAATTAAACCGGCCGAATGAAAAAAAATCGCATCACGTAGGTTATTGAAAAATAACGCGTGGTAACCTCATCCGAGCTGTTAATTTATCAATCCGAAGTAGTTTTGTAAAATAAATCGAATTTTGTGTCATCGCAGTTGGACTGCGAGAACTTGAGCGATTTTCTGAGGTGTGTAAATCATGGGCAATTCGCATACGATAAGGACCAGGACAGGTCTATTATCAAGTACCGGGACAACAAAGATAACAATTTGCTCCTGATCGCAGCCAGCAAATGCAACGAAAGAATCGTTAGAGAGTTGGTAGAACTAGGCCTGGACTTAAACGAGACAAATTGCTTCCAACAAAGCGCTTTGATGCTCGCCGCTCGATCCAACCCAAGGGTCGTCGAAACTCTTCTAGAGGTCGGCGCCGACGCGAGCCTCCAGAGGTACCGAATGTAACGGGGCCCTTTTATCAAGCCCCCGCCCCCGCCCCTTAATTTTTTTCATTCACTTTACCATCCGAATTTTCCTTGCCTTTTCTTTCGAGCGAGCTTTCGCAAATGCAAACCTATAGAGGAGTGCATTCGTACGCGAGCGGCTTTTAGAATTGCAGCCGGGAATTCAGCTTCAAGCGTTGGATTTTTCCATGATTGGTCGATGAGCATCGAAGGCGTCAGTAGAAGCGTCGTTTCATTCCAGTCCTTTGGCCCGAGGCCCGGAAGAGCCAATAGCGTAAACTTGTACTCCGTGCGTTGGTTTCAGCAATGATGGCGTCACGGCCCTACACTCGGCAGTGATCAACTGCGACGCGAAGACCATCGAGCTGCTGATAGATCGCGGCGCGGCTCTCAACGCGCAGAACGGCTTAGATCAGATGGTCCTGCATTTGATAGTGGCCAACGGCGAGTATAATGTCGCCTAGCGGCTGAGAAAGCACGACACGGGAGCGTTCCTCGACGCGAAGCTGTTGATCGTCACGAAGGTCAGCAGCCATTTGGCCTGGTTCACACGAACGATCCCAACGCCAAAGGCTTGACCGACCATTCGCTATATTCTATGCATGGGTGATAAAGAGGAAGTGCTCCGGCTGCTCCCCTACAGTGAGCTAATAGTAATGGAAAATGACCTCGAAAAGACCGGATTGTCCCGGGAGGTGGACAAAGCCTATGACTGGGTCGTTAAATTACTCCTCAAATGGTGGCTGTCCATGAAGGAAATCTCCAAAAGCGCCTACTGGAACGACAAGAGAAGCAAGACTACGATGTACTTGGCCGCGTGCGAGGGGCGCCTGTGGACGTTCGTGATCTTCCCGGATATGGAATACGACTTTGATGAAGAGGATTCTGGGAGTTCGAAATGGTTAACCCTGCCCCCCCCCCTCAGCCCCGGGGAAATGCAGCCAGACTCCTGCGTTACGGATTACCTGCTTGAGCATTTGGCTAAATTACAGGCGCAGGGCATCATCGGCATCAATGAGAGCCCAGTCTCGCGCCAATCGAGAGCAATGACTATTGCAGAGATTGCCTCCGATTGTGTCGGAGCCAACTGCAAAGGACGAAGCTCGACAAGATCTGCAAGTCTGCTTGTCCAACTGCAGAGTGCTGAGACGCTGACCGCCAATGTGGACGAGGTAGCCGCTTACGCGCGGAGCGACGATATAAGGAAGTACTTTGAAAGTCAATGTTTAGGGGAAGCGTACGACTTGTACGAGTGCGACTTGCGGAGATACGTCAACGTGGGAATGGAAAGGTTTCGCTTCCTCAGCGCTGCCACGGCATTGCTGAGCGATCTCCTGCCCGTAAAAAAAACCAACCACGGTATCGTTGCAAAGATATTGCGGTATTTGCAGGACAGAGATTGGCCAGGGCTGAGCTTTAATCGGCAATAGTTTTTTTAGCTCCTTAAAAAAAATTGTGTTTTATGATCATTGCGACAATATGCTCGTTAGAATTTGATAAACAAGATTTTTTTTTTTTTAATTAACAATTGCTTTATTATTCTGACACTGAATGCTGATTATTGTAAAGAGGCCCATTACATTGGATTTTTAATTATGACCTTGGAGTTTTGTTCCATCCGAACGATCGGAGTAAATTCTTACTCCAAACGATATTTAAAAACTTGACGGACCTCAATATATCGAAAAATACTATACGATTTTAGATTTACACCGTTGATTAAGCATATATTATATATATATGGATAATCTAAATTGTAGGACTTGATATGTGAATTAATGTACAATTAAGTGCACTTGCGCCCTCGCACAAATATAATTGATACAAGTGAATACTAGTTGGATAATAGTTACAAATTTGTATTTTCTTTTAAATGTATTAACTATTTGTTCCTTACGTTTATTATGTACTCGAGGAGGTTACACACTGTCGTATTAAACATTTGCCATGTTAAATAAAAATATACTTTTATTATAATAACAATGGCTCTCAGTCCGTAATGCGATAGGATAAAACTTTATTTTTTGACTAGGGCAATCGGCTATAAAATTTGAAGCATCTGACATCCATACGAATTACAGTTGACTGACAAACGGTAAAATTATTGGGATTGCCGTATTGATAAAAGTTTGTAACATGATTTTAAATTAAACGTTCACTTTTAACTTTATTGCGCCATATTTTTTAACTTGTGACTGAAATTTTATCTTCTGAAAAGGGTGTTTTTTTTTATGAAAAAGGCAATGTGTTCAAAATTTAATTAAACGCGTTCTATTCTAATGCATGCAAATTAATTACTACATATGTTTCGGATTTAGATTAACCCATTATTTTATAAAAAGAATTATTTTCAAAATTAATATGCAAAGCTTTTGTTTAAAATCGTCGTAATTACCGTTGCTTTCTTGGCCATAAAAAATTAAAAATCATTCTACGTAACTAAGTTTAAAATTCAAATTAAAGTCAAATTAAATGCCGAGTTTAAAGGATGTTTTAATCAAGATCCTTATAAGACTCTTATTAATTAACAAACAAAAGCGATGGCTCTTATTATAGATGTTATCGATACATTACCTTTTTTTTAAATTTAATATACATATATAATAATTTCTTTTATAATTGTTGCATTTTAATAATTGCATTATTAATAATCGACATCTTAAAGAAATCTCATTTCGTAAGCTTATTTGCGTATTTAACTATTGTAATGTTAAAGTTTCGTAATATTGTTATATTTGTATAAAATAAATTATACGCGTGTCTTCTTTGTAATCAGATCTAGGAAAGAGTCGATAATCAAAATGCGCTTTAAATTTCATGAAAGTGAATAGAAAATACATAATTATGTAAATCGATTCATTTTTTGAGTATTTACAAATGACAAACTTCGATAAATGTTACTAAAAACTATGTATTGAAAAATCTCGAACATTGGAATAAAGGATAGCATAAAAATATTCTTTTTCAAAAAATATTTTATTTATAAATAACTTGAATTGAGATAAATCCGAATCGATGCTGGATTTTATTGAAAAATTTTATTATTTAATTTTAGGAAGGGAAGTTTCGTTTTAATTTATCATAGCAATAACTATGTTAAAATAAAAAGTCTCTTCCTAGACTTCGGTAAATTTGTAGCGAAGTTGGCAATTATTTAGTGCACCTAACAATAATATGTAAAGTTGAAGGTGGCAGAATTTCAGGAATAGGAAGTAAGGTACATTTCTTTGAATTCCCGAATCTGTCAGGTATGCACCATTATTAATACAATGTATTACCCGCAAAGGTATTAATCATTTTCAAGAAACATCGGTGAAAATAAAGTATTATAAAAGTAGGTTTGCCAGTGCGGTCATATCGTCCCCCCTACCCCGCCAAGCACATATATTTCTTTAACGTTAAAATCCCAAGGTGTTCGTGCAGTAAAGTTCCCATCAGTTGAACATAACGAGGTCTCGAGAGAAGAGGAAGATTACTTCCGAGCTCAAATCGTATTCCGCATTAAAGATCCATAATGGTAAGTGTCAGTTGGCCATTGATATTTATTCGAAATTAAGTAATTTATGCCGAGGAGTCGACACGGTCGCGAATAAGAGGGTAAAGGGTAAATTACGTCATAAACGTTGCTCGATCACTCGGTCGTCGAGGTCTCGAAGGCATCCCCGATCGGACTCGACTCCAGCAGACTCCTCGGATCGCACGCGGTCCCGTCCAATGTAAAGCCTCCCAATGGATTAATCGCGGGTTCGCAGCTGCAGATGAGCCCGAGGAGCCGGCCGGCGATGATAAACTGGCGGGACCGCGAGGGCAGCAGCCTCCTCCACGTGCACGCCTGCCTCGGGGACGAGGTAGCGACGAAGCTCCTCCTGGAGCTCGGCTGCGACGTGGGGGCCCTGAACGACCGGGAGGAGACGGCCCTGAGCTGCGCGGACTTCGGCAGGCCCGGACTGGTGGGTAGCCTGCTGCGGGCCGGGGCCGAGGTCAACTGGCCCAACTGCCTCGGCCAGACGCCCCTGCACCTCGCGGTCCAGGCCCGGAGCGCCGAGTCGGTGCTGCTGCTGCTCGACGCCGGGGCGGAGATCAACGCCACGGACCTGGAGGGCAACCTGCCGCTCCACGTAGCCGTGGACGCGGGCCTCGTGGACATCGTGAGGATCCTCGTGGGGCGGGGCGCGGAGATCAACAGGGTCGAGTCCGAGCACAGGTAGGTCGCCATCGGGCCAGGGGGGCGGGGCCTACCCGAGTCGTCGGTCCGTCTATGGACGGGGTTCCTCTCTCTCTCTCTCTCTCTCTCACTCAACCCCTTGGGCTTGGACTTGTTTAGCATGCTGAGCCTGGCCTCGCGGACGCGGAACGAGGCCGTGGTGCGGATCCTCCTGGAGGCCGGGGCGGACGTGGAGCTGGAGAACGCCGACGGGACGACGGCCCTGCACTTCGGCGTCTGGCTGCCGAGGGTCGAGCTCCCGCGGCTGATGATCGCCCGGGGCGCGGACGTGAACAAGCAGGACGCGGACGGCTTCGGGGTGCTCCACGAGGCCGTCTACGAGGGCAACATAGGCCAGGTGCGGCTGCTCCTGGAGCACGGGGCCGACCCTTCGTGCCGGACCCTCGAGGGCGACACGGCCCTGCACTGGGCGGCCTTCGGCAACACCCCCGACACCTACGAGATCGTCTCGCTGCTGCTCTCGCGGGGCGCCGACTGCAACGCCCGGAACATCGACGGCACGACGCCCTTCCACTTCGCCCTGAAGGGCAGCGACCAGCGGCTGACGAGCCTCTTCCTGGAGGGGGGCGCGAGCCTCGGGGCGGTCAACGCCAGGGCCGAGACGGTCCTGCACTTCGTGGCCGAGAACCCGCGGCCGGGGGTCCTCGGCCGGATCCTCGAGCTCGCGGGCCTGGCGGTGGACTCGCGTAACGCGGGGGGCTTCAGTCCCCTCCACTACGCGGCCGAGTCCGGCAACGCCGAGGGCTGCGCCCTCCTCCTGCGCCGGGGCGCGGACCCGGGGGCGCGCTGCGCCGCCGGCAGGAGTCCCCTGCACCTCGCGGTCCGGATGCTCCGCGAGGGCTCGGCCGCGGTCCTCCTGGAGCACGGGGCCGACGCCCTCGGGCCCGGCCCCGACGGCCGGAGCGCCCTCGGGCTGGCCCTCGAGCACGGCCAGGAGGCCCTCTGCGCCCTGGTGCTCCGCCGGGCGGCCCTGCAGGAGTGCGCGGGGGCGAGCCTCGGGGAGCCCGACCGCCGGGCCCTGGAAGCCAACGAGGAGCTCCGGGCCTACTACGGGCTCTGCCGGCGGGAGCTCCGCGCCCTCCGGGCCGCCCCCCTCTACCACGGACTCTCGCTGGGGGAGCTCCTCCTAGCCGGGCCCGGCCTCCTCGCCGGCTACGCCAGGAACCCCGAGCTCCGGGAGGCCTTCGAGGGCCTCGGGGCCCGCGAGCCCGACTTCCCCCTCTACTTCGGCCTCCTGGCCCGGCGCTTCCGCGGGGAGGCCCGGAGGCAGCGGCTCCTCGCCGAGGCCGCCGTCCTCCTCGGCGGCGTACTCGGCCTCGACCCTCTCCACATCGTCAACCGGAAGATCATCGGCTACCTCGGCCTCGACGACCTCGAGCTCTTCCTCCGGTGATCCTTTGCTTTCCCGCCTCCAAACCCATCGAATCATCGGACCTCGTCACCCCTAAATGCATCTCATCCCTTCCAAATCACTCCTCCATTTGCCCATTGGGAACAAAAGGACGCGCGCTCCTTACTGTTTATTATTATTACCTTACCTAGGATTAGGAGTAGTTTTTACTTCGCAGATATTTTAATAAGTATACGTAAGCATTGTGATTCTCTAAGTCAACTCCTTGCTCGTATTTTGTTGACTTTATTTTAACTGTAAGCTATTGATTAAGACTTTAATAAAAATATTATTCTTTACGAAATATACAACTCTTCGTTCATCCTTCACCACTATTTTAAAATTAATTACTAGCCGAAGTAGTAAGAATGCAACATTTTTCCTTTTTAAATTATTATGCGTTAGCTAATGAATTGATCGATTAATTTTTATACCTTGATATTAATTGTTATAAGCTAATGTAAATTAATTTGCATATTTCCATAAATCCTTTACAGTACATTTATTGGAATGGTGTCGAGGGAAGAAATTCTTATATTCATTTACAAATCTGGTCGCCTTTATTCAATATTCTTTTATCGTTTACATTTAATTAATTCTTACATTATACATATTTTGTTACATTTGCACTATATTCTATACCCTATTTTATATGTATTACAAATATATATTTGTATATATATATAACATTTAAATTGTACGTTATTTAGCAACGCTTAAACATAAATTAAATTAATTTTCCGCATATGGAACGCCATTCATTGTGACGAAGGGGCAAATGCGTCCTGTCGATTGGAATAATCGTCTTCAAATGCTATTGTAAATATAAAGCATGAGTAGAAATGCATTTGTGTAAGAATGAAAACAAAACAACACCGCAATGAGTTACATTTAGCTACAATTAAATACCAAATATATTATATTCATTTGTGCATTTTGCATCCACGTTAATTCATCCGTACGTTTATTCAGATCCTCATATTTGTCATCCTACACGTATAGCTTACATATCGAATCATGACTCAATCGCTTTAGGAAGATTCTGACATATATTTACATTTAAATAATGCTACGAAAATAATATTGCATTTCTTATAAACTTACAAAAGGTAAAATTATTCAAGATAATATTATGATTCTTTCTTATGCTATTATTGACAACGTTTAGATTAATTTTATTGTAATAATATTTTTTTCCAAATAATACAAGATATACAGGAACGAAATTGAGTAATTTTGCAAAATATAAAGTACTTGCAGTGTTATAGTTATAAATTAACTATATATATATAATACACAATTTCATACATATTTTTCTAATATTTTGTATATCGCATTTGAACACTCGCTTCAAACTTACAATAATTTTACAGTATGATAACATTAATATGATAATAAATATTTTTAATAAGAAAAGTATTTTTTTCAAAGATTATTAAAAATTCGATATAAAGTTGATTTATTCACTGATTAAGCAATCTCAAGGGTCTGATTATAGCATCTATTTATTAATTTTTTTAGTGTATTATTAGAATATTTTTATTCGACGTATAATAGAGAGAATAATGCTTTTAAAAGAATATCGAAATTCTAAAATAAGTATTTACTGGCCTTGTGACAATATACACGCACTTTGATTTAATTTTGGATTTATACTTGATTATTTCCATAAACAAAATGTAAATCTTGGAAATATGACTCTATAAATAAGCATTTAGTTACAAACAATTAATTTAAAGTTAAGGTTGTAAAGAAAAATATTTATGCGCTACGATTAACAATTAAATTACGTCGATATATTAAGGCTGATATGGCTTGTTAAAAATTCCAATGAAAAATTAATCCGTTGTAATACATTGTAATGATATAATTATTCGAATAGATCTTGAATGTTTAAATTAGAGAAGAGCATCTTCGCCCTACAATCGAAATAGATTATTTTGATTCGTTTTAAAATAATTTTTCACTCCAAATAAAAGAAACGAGTATTAGCCTAATGTTTTTATACGAAATATGTTTTATATTTAACTATAATTTAGAGGTTAATGATTATACGATTACAAACAAAGAGTTGAAGGTAGGTACATTGATAATTTAATTTAAAATTCGCCATGTTTCTTGCGAATGCATAAAGCATTTAAAGGGTGTCGCGTTGCATAAAAGTTCGAGTTCGTATTATCGAATGTAACAAATGCAATGATTTTGCGTCGACAGTAGAACCGAAAAATGTTTTCCTTCGCCAGGTACAAGAAACATCGTATGGCGCGTCGTTCAAGGCCGCGATAAATCAATTGTTTGCGTAATGAAATAAGCACAAAGCCCAAATAGAGGCGACCTCGCGGGAGGGATTTTTCAAACGAACGACAGGTGACAAAGTGGACTGAGGTAGAGTCGAGATCTCGAGAGGCAGGACCCGGAGACGCGTTGGCAGTAAGAGTAAGGAAGAGTCGGTCCGGTTAAAAGGGTCCACGGCCGATGGCTCGGGCTCCATCCGTGCAGGGCAAACGCGCTCCGAGGGAGTCCCTTAAACGCGTATCTCAATAGTGAAAAGCGGGCCCTCATCGAGGACCGCCGTGAGAACTTTCCCAGACTTCTCGGCTCTCCTAGAATCCTCGAGGGCTGCCCGCCGGCCGCGAGCCTCGCCGAAGCCAAGGACGCGCTCGAACATTTGCCGGTAGGTCATCCTCTCGGCGGGGCCTCCTGCTGAAAAAGAAGGCGAGAGAGCGCCATTGGGCGCATGAGAGCCTGGTCTGCTGGGTCTGGTCTCCTCCGACTCTCGGGGCCCTCCGATAAAGCATCGGCTGGACGTGGGGGATCGTCCTTGAGGCGCTCGAGCGGGCCCGATGAGCAGCTTCGATCCGGTTATTCGTACTCGACCGGACGCAAAGGACTCGCCGGACTATCCAAGAGCTCGATTTGTTTTTTTTTTAATGGCTTGATTGTGGGTTATTAGCCACCCTTGGGTTACCGTTCGACGTCGCTTGTCCCTAAGGAGATTCGGCCCCACAGGACTACAGCGAGTTTCAAATTGACAGCGACGAGTCTCGTCAACGTTCCTCATCGTTAGCTCCTATTGATCTCGCGATTGCCTAACGCCCTGTGCTATAACAACTGTCGAGAGCCAATATCGATTTTCATATCTGTCAGGTTCTTCGTAGATGAATTTTCACCTACTTTCAACAATAAACCTTATCCGTTCCAACACTTTTTTATGCACTACTGTAAAAATCCGCTTACATGTTTGCGTAGATATTTTGGCCTTTTGAATTTTTAAAAAAATCATTGTGTCGACACTACGGGGAGTAATTAATTCTATTCTTTCTATACTTGGTGAAAGCATTTGAAACCGAAAGAATTTATAATTTATAAATACTCTCTCAAATATAATATTAATTACGTAATTTTTAAACACATTTTTTCTTTTTTATTTCTACCTAATGTCATTTTCCCCATTAAATTCTTTCTTGTGGTTTTACAATTACAGTAGCGAATGAACAAGAAAATCGCATACTCTTTTTTTGTTTAATGCATCTTTAGTATAGTAAAAATATTATAAATTATACCGCAAGAGCCGTTTTAATTATAATGGCAAATGAATAATCCTAAGACTCAATATAGGCTAAACCTTTTATATTAATTGTCTTTATATGTGCGACAAGTATGGGAAAATAAATTATGAAAATCTACCGAATCGCGAACTTTGAAAAGATAATATGCCGAGTAGTGAATAAAATCAAAATCATTAAAGAATTTTCATTTCATTATCCTTGTTCCTTGGAAATGGAATCTATATTAAGTTACTATTAATTTATTTGTAGCTAAAACGTTGATAATAATAAGAATGCTTTCGGTTACCGTAATAAAATTGTATTTATAGATAGATTACACATATTATTCGAGTTTTGAAAATAACACATTTGCCAATAATAAAATATAGTTTGTCATCAAGTCATATAAAGAATATTGAGATGAACGTATCAACGCATAAGATATTTAAAGATATTAAAAATAAAATAATTGGTAAATTTCAAAGTAAGACAATTTTATACGTATCAACTTAATAACAAAAAAAAAATTATGCATTCGAATACTATAGAATATTAAACGATTAAAAGCGTTTAATAAATAATTTTTAAAATACCGATAAATGACCTACGCAGCATTCATACTGATTTATTATTAATCTCATTACTTTTTCACATAAATACATTTCATTTTAAATGCAATTCGTATTGTATGAGATTAGTTTGGAAAAAAAAGTTGTCGTTAAATGTAATGAAAAATCAATTGTTTAAGATATTGGCATTTAAATATTAACTAGTAAATTTCAAACATCCACCTACGGTAAATAAACTGCGTATAAAATGACAAGCGGTGGTCGGTGAGTCGTTCTTAAAAGTAACAGCAATAGAGCATTTAACGAAAGATCATTCCTTCCTAGAAGCACCAGTTCCTTTTTTTACGTTTACGAAAAATCACACGGTATTTCCTATTGAAACGCCTTCGATTGGCTAATTATCCTTAATACGAATTCCTAAGAAAATCACTATTCAGCTTTACAGCCCTCGGATTGAAAACACTTTTTCATGCAGCTATAAAGCAACAACCAAGTGATTATCGAATTACGAAAACTTTTCCGATTGCTTTTATGCCGCGTGTGTTTGTTACGTTAACAAGTGAACTTTGTTTGTATATTTGGTAATCTTCGGCATAACAATTTTAACTCAACATTGATAGTTACATGAAATTTAACTTTTGTTAACAACATTAGCTAATACAATTGTTCAATAAGTTTTTTCTTTTAATAAAAATATAGAACGATATGATTTACAAGCCTTAAGCTGACAAACAAGGGCATTTTATAGATTATCGGGACTATTATTTTATGATTTTATTTACGATCTTTTGTGCCTAATACTTCAATTGTTAATTCTTTGTCTAAGTATACAGAGTATCTATATTATAATCGTTCCAAACATACTATATTGTAAACAATTATCTAGATCGTATAAATAACGTGCAATAATTGTTGTAATTTATTTTAGTTACGAAACTCAATTAAGTATTTGCAATCGCCACCTTATTGAACAACGTCATTATACACTAATACTGTACATACATATTTAATGTACATTTTGTGTAATGTTCAGTATCTTAGACTCGTGTATTGACATGTGTACAGGATTGTCGTTTAAACTCGTCAATTCTCATTGTTCATTTGTTTTGGAAAAAAGGCTTTCTGCCTCCACAAGTTTGATACTTGGCACAAATTCATTCGTATTCTTGTAATTTATATATCAATATAACAATTCCTGACAATTACATTATTCCATAAATATTTAAAAACACCGATCGACAATTTTTACGAATAAGTAATATTATAAAAATAATCTACAATGATTACCTGCATTTTTTTAGGTGGAAAAAGTGAGGTTGCATCATAACGTTTTATTTTACAATGCCACCAGCTCTTGTAATTATAACTTTAAAGAGTTAATTAAGTATTTTCAACGCATGTAAATAACAAAAAGATATAGCGGCATTCAATTGTAAAATAACACAGCATTTGTCCTTATATTCAGCGTGTGCAAGAATATTTTTTTTTCCTTCGTAGAGTAAGAGCACTAAATAGTTTAAAAGCACAGATCTACAATATATATATATACATATATTTTTTTTTTATAGTACAATGTAATTACTTTCGCAATCCAATGTTAAAAAATAGACTTTAAAAATGCAAACATTCAAATTGACCGCTGTATATATACTATACTGCACTGCTTTTTTGCACTTTAATTAAATAAGTACAGAATATTCTGTTCAATATGGGCAATTTTCAATTAAATATTCCAATAATCGATTAAAAATACTGTTTAGTAATATTAAATAACTTTGTGCAATTACTCCCAATTATTTGATACTCGAAAATACAATTACGGTGAATAATTACCAGAATGTCATGTTTACTAGTCCAATTTTTCAAGCGTTAATTGACTACAAAAAGTAGGTTCTTCGAAACTTTTTGATGAGTAATATTAAAGTAACATTTATGTTTTATGTAATGAAATTTGAAACAGTAAAAGTTATTTACATTAAATCTCACAGTATAAAAGCGAATGATATTATATATAAATGTTACAGAAATTAAGGTAACAATTTTGTTGATAAACAGGTAATGTAAATATAGTATAAAAGCTTTTAATCTAAGATATGTTTTTTCTTATTTTAATTTTTGAAAATAAATAAAGTTAAAAATAATGATTTTTCAAATTAAAATAAACTATTGAGCATTTATGTAAAACATTGGTCGTAGGGCCTAAAAATATGAAAATGTAAACTTGTGTAACAAAAAATCTCCTTTACGTACAGGAAAAAAAGCATGTAATGTCATTAAAATTATCAGATTGATTTACGAAATATTTATGAAAAAAAAAAAAAAAAAAAAAAAAAAAAAAAATGTTAGTAACAAATTCTACAAAATAATTTCTCCGCAACCGTTGCCCATATCCTCCTCCTATAATATAGTTTCCTTTTGGCTGATGATTTTGATACCGTATTTGGTCAAAATCATTTTAATCGTATCGGTGTCCCTTACGTTGACTCTCGGAGATTTAATATTATCATCAGTTGCAGCAACTGCGTCGCCGTCGGTATCAGCGCTTTCCTCTAATAAATATAAATTATCGCAGGCGGAATCAAATCTGCCAACATTGTCAGCTGATTTTCTCAATGATTTACTCCTGGTGGCTCTTGGCGGTCTTATGTTGTCAGCCGAGGTCATAAATTTATTATCCCTTGATTTAGAAAATATCTCCGCGCCAGACTTGAACGACGTTCTGTTCTGTAGGTTGTCCACAGAGGAGTATCTCCTATTTTCTTGCACCTTCTCGGTGGCGCTCTTTTTGGGATAGGAGCCCTTCCTGATCAGGCGCTTATTCGCGCTTGCGGCTGAGCTTCTCGACATGGCAATTTCATCCTTGGGACATTTGATTTCGCGACCGCTGCATTCGGACTGCGAGGTAAGGTCGCGCTCCGATTGCATTTTCGGAGGCTGTCCATTCTCGATTCCGCAGACGAACCGATGATGCTTCGGCATAACATTTACGTAAAGTGGCTCGGGCTTGCTGTAAATATCTAACGAGGCGCGCAACTTGCAATCCTGGAGTCCGCAGTTGTCGATCTCGAAGCGATCGTCGTCCAAAGTGGACATCCTGTAGGAGCCCCTGCTTATTTCAATAGTCGATTTGGCCTTTGGCAAACTTAGCGGTAGAGCTCTGCTATTGATGCCAACAACCGGGTTCGCGTTGTATTCTATAAAATCGTTGGTAGCGGTCGCTGGCTCGCCGCAGATCTCGCATATTTCTAATGTTTCGTTTAAATTGTCCCCAGCCGAGGAATACCGACAATCGAGCCCATCGTTGGAGTCTCGCAGATTGTACGAGCTGCAGATGTCGCATTCAACCGAGTCCTTATCCTCGAGCGAGTCGCACTGCGGTGGGCAAAGATGCCCGTCGCTCGTAGCCAAGCAACACGTTGCACATAATTCCTCGGTACGGTTGTCTAATTTAGGAGCCCCGCTCAGTTCCGCGGTACCATCCGATTTTATTTTGGAATCATCGGTGCAGAACGGAATCTCGGTAATTCTATACGATATTGAAGCGTTGCGTTTTATCGACTCGAAGCTCTTTGATTTTTTCGTCATAGATTCGGCAGAAGTCATCGCGGCCGCTTCGTTTAAATTGATAGAGTCGAGGCTACCTTGCAGTGGCTGACGTTGATTTTTATTGTTCTCCGGTGACTCGTTATTGATAACGAGTCTCAGTCTTTTTACGTAACTTATGTCGTCGAAGATTTTGATTTCCTTTTGCGCCTCCTTACTCTCCGTTTTCTCCTCCTCGGTCGATTTTACCCTCAATTTCGGCTTACCATTGGCTGCGCTCGATTTTGATTCGTCCCTGCTTAACTTTCCACTATCGCTGTCGTCTATTTTTTTTGGACTTTTTTTCGAATTGACCAGAGACTTCAGATATTTGCCATCGATTTCAATGTTGGTCTCGAACTTGGTAGTTTGGAAATCCGATTCCTCGGTATCGCCGCTCCCGGGAGGAAACTCATTCGTATGTGACTCCTCTTTCATCGTACTTATGCTTTCAATATTGCCTTTGTCCGGGCGACCGTCGTATGCCCCCCCGTCGACGTTGCTTTTAACGAAAAACTCGTTTAAATTCTCAAAACCGTCCTCGTAAGCCGTTGAAAGCACATCATCCTCTCTTTGTTCGTTAAAAGTGTTGTTGCACAATGTCGCTAATTCCGTCTCTGTGGACTCTTCGAAAGCTAACAATTCGTTTCGTGCCCTAGCACTACTCGGCAATTCAATTGGACTATCGATACGACTAAAGGGGCGATTGCAGTGCTGTAAAAACGAGGACGACTCTCGTCCGAAATTTATCGAATCGAAAACCATACTCCAGAGTAGCTTCTCCCGATCCGTATACATATTAACTATGCTGTTTGGCGACGACTGATTATCAGAACCAGTCGGGCTACAGCTGCTGTGTAAGCTTTTCTGAATTACGGAATCGGGACAATCGCTCAGTGTCGTCGTTGTATATAAATCGTAGGGACACGACTCCGCCATGTTTATGTCGCTAGGCGATGGCGTTAAAAGATCACCATTTTGCTGGTACTTGGCCTCATCGGCATCAAGATAATCGATCGAGGAATTAATAGAAGATAGTTCCAACTTACTTTTGTATCCACATTATGGCGTCATATCAATGCAGCAGCGTGAAACAGAGATAAATTTTTGAAAAGGATTGAATCAATTTTTATACGGATATGAGCATATTTTCATTCGCTTTTCCAATAATGCTGTTCAAATAATAAAGCAATTTCTACACTTTACAATATAGTTTGTGAATTTTGAATTTTTCGTGTAAAATTTACTTATCATTCCGTTAAAATTACATTTACATTAATAATTGCTCATATCCGCTTCGTAAACGTTAATAATTTTAAAACACATTCTACACAATAATATTTAAAGCTTTATATTTTATTCAAAATATTTTTCACACAATTTGACATAAAATTATATTATGGCTTAAAACTCTAATCGTTCGGATTTTTGGATGCCATGAAGTGAAGTTTAAAGCAAAACTTAAGACGGAGTACCGATTTTCCTTCTTGGTAAAGTAAAGCAAATATTTCCATTATTCGTAAGCTTCTTTTAACGCTAAATATTGTTATATATCAGGGTTGTATTAAAATGCATATTAAAAGGGCAATTCGTGCTTGCAAAAACATTTCAAGTTGAATATGAAAGGATGAGCAGCTAAGCCCCGTATAATTTATCTATAGGCACGCGTATAAGCTAAGTACGACTTGAAGTTACATTAGGAAGTAGGAGTATTAAAGAGATTGGATTTATGAACCGACATATTTTGTCAAACGATGTTAATAGAGCCGGATCGTCTCGAGCGTGTCTTGCTTTTGATATGTCTGCAAATTACGCGCGATAACTTTAGCTCGAGAAATTATTTGATTCGTTGATGTGCTCCGCCCGATTACCCTATTCTATAGCAGCTAATTCTCAACGGCGATCAGTGAATCCATTGTAAAGCTCGACAAAAATTTCTACCAAAGGCATTCTTTCGACTGTTTCAGTTCTCGTGCAATGATTTTAAAAAAAAGCTGACGAAATGTTTTATGTACGTTACGATTCGTTTGCGATGAATTTAGCACGCGGCGAAGTCTGATGCGATTCTTAAAATCAAATCGTTTTAACTAATAAATTCGAAATTTAACCGTAATCACGAGGTATTCATGCAACGTGCACAAAAATTTCAACTCAATTTGAGTATTATAAAACAGAAGTCACAGTGTTACGAATTTTTTTATACCTCGAATGACCGATTTTGAATTAATTTCACAATATTTAGCATTTTTGTAAAATTGTTGCGCGGCATTTAAATATTACATATCGAACGTAAAAAAAGTAATGTTTTTTCGTATTTAGATAGAATTTTAGTAATGAAGCGATGTTATATTATGCATGCAAAGGAGGTACTGGAATAGTTTTTATAAAAATACATTATTCATACGAGCGAATTTTTATATTAATTACAGATCACGATCCTTTAAAGCTGGTTTCTGGTTTTCTGGTTCGTCATTGAATAAAGTGAAAGAGTTTTGAGATTATGTAGTTAATATTGTTTACTAATAGAGCAAGTAAAATATAAATATGGATGAACTATCTAAACATACAATGTTACATGCGAAATAGGATCGAATAGTCAAAGCGCGTAATATATCCTGAAAGCTTACTCGATCGCCAATAAATGTAGCTAATATCAGTTTTACTATATTTTGATTTGTGTGAAATTTTTTAAAATCTACAATCATTTTGCTGAAATACTAATATAATGTACGTTTCTAAACTTCTTCCCGTTCAATAGATGAATCGTAATGTAAAGCTGGACAATGATAATAAGTAGGATACGTTTTTCATTGTCTTAAATTTAATTTTTATTTCGAATGTCATACAATTTATATATTTATGTATCTATATATATATATATAGAAACTATAAAAATTGATTGAATTATTTTTGAAAGACTCCATTGATTTAAAAATTTTTTATCAGTAACAGAATAGTAATGATCAAGATTTCTCAATCGGATTCTTTTAATATATACCTTCTTTCTGTATTCAAATTTATTTATAATGAAAATGTTGAAACGCAGATAGAGTAATGTAAAATTTGTAATTTTTTACTTTTTTTTTAATAATGTAACGGATAATAATTGTGAAAATAAAACAAATATTTAACGTGAGTTTGTCAAAAATTTAACTTAAATTTCTTGATAAAATAGTTATGAGTTGGTACTTATACTTCACTCATGAATAACGAATCTATCATACATACAACATCTATTTTCTTTTTCTATTAAAATCATTTAATTTAAAAAAAAATATATCACAAAAACAATTTTTTTGTCATGTAGTATATATTTATACTTATAAAAAATTAATTTTATAAATGCTGACTAAAAGCAACCAATATTATGTTATACGTATTATTCCAGAGAATCGCCTTAAAGAATTTTCCTTTGTTAACGTCTATTAATAAAATGTCTGCTTTATCATCCCAACGTATTTAATATTACTTTAACAGAAAATATTTCACAAATTATATCTTTGTATCAATACAAATTTTATAAATGCAACTGTTTATCAGTTTTTAGAAAATTAGAAAATTCAAATAGTATTAACTTCACTTTTGGCTGTTTTAATTGTATTTGATAAAATAATGGAAGAAATGACAAACACTAGACTGATAAAATCTTTTATAAATACGACGTTTTAACGCTTTAAAAACAAAAAAAATAATTTAACACGAAGGTGGGCTTATAGTGAAATTTTGTTTTTGTAAAACCTCATAATTATATTAATATATTTAAAAAAATAAAGCTGTTCTATTTTCATTAATTCTTAAAATATGGAATAATTTAAAACAATATAAATAAATTATTGTTTTCCATAATTTTATTAATTCTTAATAAATTATAATATTTATTAAAATGTTATTTATCAAATAAAATATGTTTACTCAAAGGCACTCAGCTTCGCCCTCGATAATAAATTGTAGAGTTTCACTTATTGATCAAGTTTCAAAATTTTAAGATTGATCATAATTTTCAACTGGTTTAATTTAGATAGTTTTTAAAAAAACCGAATAATTACACCAAGTGGTTACAATTTAACGAAAACCTTATAATTTTGAATTGGAGTTTTCAAAGAGTAATTATAATATTTAAATTATAAATCATGTCGTAAATTTAATATAAATCAAATAAATTATAATAAAAAATACAATTTAAAATTTGACATGACGATTAATTTCGATTAATACGCATGGAGTTATCGGTAAAAACTAATCAATAATAAGATGGATAATAATGCACGTTGTTAAAGCATCGAATATGGTTGAATAGAAAGATGCGTGTAAAAGCTTTGAAATTAGCAGAACGGCGAGAGAGAGAGAGAGAGAGAGAGAGAGAGAGAGAGAGGAAGTACGTTGGTGAAATTTGGATACGCGCTGATTACATCGGCTACGACGATCGGAGCTCGAGAAGTAATTTAATTGGGCCTCAGATTAGCAGTTAATGCTGTAAGGGGAGGCCAATATCTGAGCGACCCATGTCCGATTATTGTCAAGTTTCCATAAGCATGGGAAGCTTAGCCAGCTTAGGAATACGAGAGATACAGGAAGTATAACCGCGACACGATTACAGAACGAATGGCAAATGTATTATAAAACATTCCGGAGACAAGCTGTTACTCGCTTCTTCTTCCTCCCGCCCCCCTCACCCCTCTCTCTTTATATATACACACACATATATCTTGCAGGAACATTAATATCACATTAGAAGTGAATCTCAATTCACATCTAGTGCTAAGCGCACGCCTTAAAATTCGGTACAAGTATCGAGCCCGACACATATCGTAACTAATAATATGCACTCGATAACTCCGTGTCTATATGAATAGTACGGAGCTTAAATTTATATAGGAATAAATACATTACTGGATAACAGGGAAATAAAATTTAAGGTCTATATGCATTCAAGAATTTATTGACAGAAATGATTTTTAAATTCAATATTGATCCCATTTTCAATGATGCGTTCAAATACACCCGAGCCTTAATGTTATTAAATTCTCAATTTTATCAGAAGGACTTCTGAGCATACATTATGCGTAGTTATATTTATCGAATAAAGTGAAAAGTAATTATTTTTCAATGTACAATAAGAACGAATTATTGCCAAATATTAAATTCAATTATAATATTGACATTATTTGGTATAAAATTATATCAGCGCGTGGCCCGTTTATCGGAATTTCTTTGAGTGTTTCAAAATTAGTGGAGAAAGTTTGGTTGAAAAATTTACCCTCTTACTTAAAAAAGATGAAAGAGACGCAGTTTCTTATAATATCTTGCTTTTACTATTGGAAAACACCATTGGTTTGTACAAGATAACATTAAGATCCTAGAACCCCCAGCTAATGCGCATTTAATGGAAAAAAATGTCTACCACAACAAACAATGCCAACGCACAACTTAGAAGCAGCTGCTAAAATGCACACAGGAAAAAGACTTCTGAAACTAAGACTCGTAATGCAGGGAAAAAATGTTAAAGGCTAATACCACGGTTCCCGCGCTCACTTGACAGCACTGAACAGCCATCGCGTGTATCGAGATTTTTATTCAGGCACGCCTATGAAAACTGATATTCGAGAAAAAGAAGTTTCTCAAATAGATTAAGTTTCGTCAAAGGAGAAATAATATCAAATCGATTATTCTTACGGAAGGTCCGATTACTTTGCCTTTGACTCGGCTTACCTTTAATGCGAAATACCGCGTGTACAGTTAAGATTCCCTACCACTCAACGGACCTACTAGCTAAGTATTACTGTCAGTACTATTTTAACTATTGACTCTGTCCTTCGTTCGATCATTATTAAATTCGAACTCTTATAATCATTCTATTATGTAACAGTCGCGCACTATCCGGCTCTTGGATGCATCATTTAAAAAGTTTGCAGCTCGCCGAGCCCACGGTTTTTGTAGTTTCGGACTCTGCACCCCACGATGAGGTGAGGGAGGGAGGGGGAGAGAGGGAGCTGCCGTTCCGTGTATTTTACCGCGGTATGTCGGTTGCAAGCTGCCATCGTATACCACGCGAACGTAGAGAATGAGGATGCCAAGTTCCGGACTGAAGCTCATCCGCTGGAAGCCATTTCTAACCGAACCATAATGCCCGGACCTAGCCATGAGTATCCGCGAGGCACATTAGATAGGGAAGCTACGACCGGCAGACTGGTGCACCAAAATCTGACGGCTTTGAGTAGTCCGGTGCCCGACGCTGACCTGCAGCCTGGCACTGCGACTCGGTTACAATGGGCACCTCGGCCGGCAGTAGGGTGGAATTTTACTGCTAAAGCTCTGTTTTTCTTCCAGCTTTTTTCGAATAACGCCGGAGCGAACCCTTCGTAGCATTGCTTTGAGCTACCCTTTGTGACGACCTGCTCGTATATTATTATTCAACTTTGGATACCACTGAACAGTATCGGTTATTTAAAAATAAAATGCTGCGTTATCATAAATTTGCCAAGACGCATTTCGCGCAATCCTTGATCATGATGTACATTAGGCAAATCGAAGATTAGCAGTCGAGATATAAAAATTTTGGATATTTCATTTATGCGAACAAAAGCGACAATAGTAGAAGACGCTTTTATAGGGGCTCGAATTCGGGGTAATGACTGTACAATCAATGGTTAAATTGATAAACGAAGGTTTTAATCTACACCTTTTGATTAATAAGCTCATTGGCGTAACTTTGTTCAAATGTTTGCCCGGTTCTCAAATGGTAGAGTGGAATTAATATTGGGCTTCGGTACCCGATGCCCGAGAAATTAGACACCGAATACAAGGACGAATAGTTGGAATGCTACAACAAATACTTGACTCTCCGGGGGAAAATTTATTAGAAATTTAATAGTCCAGCAGGATTCGTTGCCTCGACCCAAGGCTTTTTTTCAACGGGAATCTCGATTCGACTTTGAATTCGCGGTCTCAACGCCGTTAAATAATCCACCGTCAAATTCGAAATGCAATTGGGAATCAGGTGGACCGACGCAAAGTTAAGCGTAAAATTAAAAAGTTAATCGTTCGCAGGACAATGATCAAGGTATAATCAATCATTTATTTCTCCATCAAGTTGTGCGAAAATAATCATCGACTCGTTAGCAGTAATTAATGAGCGAGATGCATCAAATTTTTATTAGCATTATTAATCGTTTTGTATTTACAATTTAATTTTCATGATGAAGCGATTGTTCTCGATTTTTGTCACTGATTGCACGATCGTTATTGAAAGTTTACAAAAGCTCGCAATCAAAGAGCATCAAAGACCGCCCCGATGTCCGCGCTGGCGTACCAACACAATTGGGAATAAATTTAATGAAAAAAATCTCAGCACTAAACTCATAAATTACTTACAATTTTCTAATTAAAAATCGACAATATTAGCTTACTTATCATTTAACATTGATCAAGATCGATTAACATGCAAGCCTCAGCACTTGCCAAAGCTCAACTATAAAAATATTTCACATAATGTACAACACACCTACACATAGAATTAAAATATACAAAAACAACAATAATTTTCTAAACGTTCTCGATGGTCAAACAACAATTATCTCGTTAGCTTCGGCTCACTCACATTATCGAAGGTCGATTAGCTTCGTAAATTCCGTTCGTATAGACGTAATCGATGACGGAGTCTTGAAGGAGATACTTTACACTCTCTCCGCGTTTCAAAGCTCTTCTTATTCTCGTGGAGCTCACTTCGTTTGGAATCCACTCGGTCACTATTTGTATGTTGTGCTTTAGAACAGAGTAATGCAATTAATTACACGCCCAATCGGTCTTGGTCGGATGGGGGGACTCCTTTACAAGGTGTCCTCCCATTTCAATGTTTATCAACTTACCAAATGCTTTGAGAGAATGTCCGAATCGTATATAAACTTGTATGGATTCGAGCCCTCCCTCGTGATGACTATTAGACCATACTGACCCACAATTTCCGCTATCTACACATAAAATAATATTGCTCAACTTTCTCCCGGCCAGTCGAGCATTACTACAGAATATCGTATTTTAGTGCTTAAGTATTAACCTATTTTTCCTTCATTGGCTAGGAACTCTAGCTAAGGTAATATTTATACTTCCCTTTTCATTCGGGTCATTCCTAACTCACTTACACATCCCGACTCTCACCGGCCGGAATCATATATTATGTATTTGCATAAAGTAATTTTTATCTTAAATTCTACGCTAGCAGCGAATATCTTTTCGTAAATTATCGCATGTCCGAATTCATACATAAATTGACGAGTGTGAATATTTCCGGTAAAGCTACATTCATTTGGAAACTGTATCTGTCTGTCGGGATGAGTAATACATTTCACTCAAATTTTCTTTAACGTATAACTTTTCGTGTGCTCGGTTAGTGAAACAGCTTAAGAACTAATTAACGTTTTCTCTCAAGCAAATGAATTATTTTACAAAGAGCTGGCATAATTAAAAGTATATTACGCTTTTCAGCGAATCGAAATACCTTAAATTTAAAATTAAAAAAAAAAAATCATCAGCCTCCGTGCCATTATCTTAAAACATTTCTTGGGATAAATTTATCCTTTATAAAGACGTTTCTCCGCGATAAAAATTAATAAAGTCAGGAGAGGACTCGGCGTTGATCACTCCGGATAATAATTACGAGTAAAATATTTAACTTCAAATACTGCATTATACATTTGAGTTTACCCGCCAGCAGTATACGCAAAAAAGTTGTTTGAATAATCACTGATTTAATAAGAAAAATTGATGATTCAATGCTTCGCGTCGCAAAGAGATATAATGAATTTTACGCAAAGCGCTTTAATATTTCTGGATTTATTATATTTATGTAAGCCATTATTTTCACGGACAAAAGTATTTTAGTGTAAACTTATAACCAGTGACCTAATAATTTATGTCAACAGAACTTCTAAATAAGAAATTAAATTTTGGGAGTTTGGCTGTGTACTGATAAAAAATTAATCCTACGGATAGAACGCAATTCTGATAGATTATTCTTAATAATTATCGAAGATCTCAATTAAGTATAGTTCAATTGCAAATGTGTACATTAGAGGATTTGTCATATTAGAGAAAGAAATTCTTCTAAGCCAAATTGGCAACTTTTTAACAAAAGAAGCTGAAAATAAAGTTTTTGATAAAAGGGATCCTATTATCTTAATTTGAAATTTAATTATACGACATTTAAGAAAGTTTTTCAGTTGGTGAACTACAGATTCTACAATGCTGGCAGATTTATTTCATTCCTGGCCGCATAAAGTATTCATGCCGCACTCGGTATTTAAATCGAAACCTCTGCCGGTATGAAAAGCGACGTGTAAATGTCGGATGGAGAGAGAGAGAGAGAGAGAGAGAGAGAGAGAGAGAGAGAGAGAGAGAGAGAAAGAGTGGGAAAAATGCGGGGCAAAGGTTTGAGAATTCGGGCTCCTCGGGAGCAGAGGCGCAGCTCGCGAGGCCTCATCCTCCTCCCCGAGTGTGCGGAAACAAAAGGGCGTCGTCAACTCACGTCCCCCTCGGCCCAGAGTCCAGGAGTGGCGAAGCTCTCGAGCAGATCGCCCCCGCAGAGGAGCTTTATTTGTATGGGGCTCTGCTGCTCGGGCGCCTCGTTGCTCCTGAGGCTCTCCGGGAGCCAGTCGAGGTCCTCCTCGTCGTAGGCGTTGCTATTCGCGTCCCCGCTGGCGATGGAGTCGAGGAGGCGCTGGTGATGCTGGAGGCTCGTCCGGGTCCTCGCCCAGGCCTCCTGCCGTATCTCCCAGGTGCTCAGCCTTATCCACTCGCTGTCCATGAGGGCGAGCCTGAGCATCTCGCACCTGTGGGCCCCACTGGCGAGCTCCTTCTTCCCGTAGGCGTCGTTCACCGGGGATATGACGCCACCCACGACGGCGTGGGTCCCGAGGTTGTGCAGGTGGTCCCGGGCCCTCTCTGAAAATTCAGCCCACCAGGGCTCGCTCTTTTTAATGGTCCTGGGTGCTTGCGCCTCCCGCCAACTTATTATTCCATAAGGCTCCCACGAAGGAGCAGTCCTGACCCTTTGCTTCCCGAGCCTTTTATGCTAGCGGGCCCTCTCTCTTGGGCCTAAGCTCCATCGGTTCTAAACCGGCCATTGTGCTTTACGTTATTTTTACTCGGCCCCGACTGCCATATGACCCTTAATTGCCCGCCTTTCAAATGTCGTCTTCGATCTTTCCATTCTTCTCCCTCTAAAGGCCTCTTTAAGGTTCATTGTTCCTTCGAGTAAAGATCACATCCCCCCCCCTTCCAAACGCAACCGACACGACCATTCAACAATTATTGATTAGAGCACCGATTTAAGCAAAACAACGCATCGATGTCAATGGGTAAGCATTGATTATCTGATTAAATTAATTATTAAGCGAAGTTAAGTAAGCTTGACCGGTAAACGTATTTCGATAATGGAATTATCTTAATATTGATTTTAAATCATAATTTTCTTGCGAATAAACAAGTTTTCTGAATTATTTATATTTCCGAACGGTTCGTTAAGCATCTGATTTACTGCATATCGATAAAATGCGCATATATATATATATATATATGTGCATGTATATGTACGTAAGCGCATATACTTTAACATAACTTATTATAACTGCTTGCCACAACGGCTTTTACATAAATAATGTCATTTCAAACTTTAAACAATGTTATAAACTGAGAAGTTTACTTAATTATTATTCTTATTGCAACGAAAATAATTCCACTATTTTTAAAAGACGCTTATTTTTATTATGAACGAAGTTACATTCGAAACCATTATTAATACCTTATTTCTTTGATAAGTTTTATTTTCCTTTTGGCCCAGGTAAAAGTTCTTGGCCTTATTTCGTTTTTAAAATTACGTCCTATTCTTATTTTATATTTTTCCTAAGAACTCATTTTCATCTTTCGGATTTGATTATCATAATAAAATTTCATAAAGCTTTAATTTCCTCTACTTCCTGATTATGTAATTTTGAATGTTTCCGTACTTCTACTAACCATTTTAAAGTAAATCCATTTATTTTACTTATTGACATTCATTTAGATTATTTTTAAACGTATTCTTTACTTTTTTGAGTTTGTTTGTTTTTCTATTTCGACACAAAGAAGAGTGCATAATTATAATATATGTTTATTTTCAAAATATGCAAACAAAGTGAAAAAACCCTTTTTCAAATTTAATATATAGGTTATTAATTTTTGTATGGAATGAAAGGGTTATGCATCTTTTTAAAATCTTCTAATGGCACAGTTCTTTAACATTTTTTAATACCCAGTTTTCAAAAACATATAGGGATACAAATGCACGTGTAGCTCTAGTTTCGAACTAAAACTGTAATAAAACTAATAATTTAAACCGTAATATAATATGCCTGCTTGGATTATTATTTTATAGATATATTTTTTTTTATATTTACCTCTTGATATATTTAAAATTTAGTGTCACATATACGTAAGTAAACCGATCGAGGGAAGCTTCGTGCCGTCAAAAGGGCATGGATAAAAGGATCTTCCATGTTGTAAGACAGAGGAGTTTCAGCGAAAATAGGATAAAAAGATAGGGATAACAAGATCTTGAACAATTTAAGCTTGAGTGACTAGATTTATTCATACCCACGAAAATGTTAATAACGACGCCTTAAATATTTGAAGCTGCTTATCCATGTTTGCATATAAGCAATTGTCTGCACAAGTAGTCTACGGTTAAACACACAGCTTTACAAAGTCTGAACCCAATCGACGTTTCATTGAGGTTTAAAATTTATAATTATTAAAAATTCCATTTACTGGAATGAAAACTTTTATCGCTCAACTACAGATTTTTAACAAGTCGTTGGAAAATCATTAATAAGTGCCATGTTTCATGTTTTAAAGGCTTGGACAAGACAAAATATCATTATTACCGCAATTCGAATTCTTGTACTTTAATTGAAAGCTTCAGTGCTGTGACTAATTGATTTAGACACAATTACATTTAGAGTAATGGATTGTGACAGCAAATATTTGTTAACTGCAATAATCTTAACTTTAATACACTGAACATCCCCCAATATCTCTAAGCCAATATAATGAAAACATCAATAATCAATTAAAACAAAAGTGACAATGGATTTTGTTTATTTGAGCGCTTTTTCACTTTTTTTACATTATGATTTGAAAAAGGTATAGACACGAATACCAAAAAATCCAGTTTTTTAAAAAGGTTAATTATAAATACAATAAAAATGACTAAATAAATAAACAAATTATTATTTTTGACGCAGTATAAAAAACGAAAGATATTTATAGCCTATACCAAAATTCTATATACTTAACGTGTTACAATTTCATATTTGGCTTCCCAAAAATTATGTGTACGACGTTTTATTTATACATAATTACATCTAATTATCATTTGATAAGAGGTTCGTTAAAAATAGCATCATTAAAATTGTAAATAAGAAACCTACATTCTGAACAAAAACAAAAATGAAAATGTAAAAATAACTTGATTTTAATAACCATTTACTATTTTGGAATTCCGAGCTACAAATTGAAGTGCAATGTTACAAATAACTAATGCATTAGTTACAAATGAATTTCCATGGGAAAATAAATAAATTCAAATTGATGTTAGCAGTATTGGGTCCAAGACGCACAGTTGTCTACCCAAATTAAGTATTTCACTAGAATCGCTGCTCTATTTTCTGGATTTCATTCATTGTAAATTAGATTCTCTTACGATAGATTCTGTGCTCGTGTAAACTAAATCGATTGCTAAATATTTAAAATGGAGTTCAATATTATAAGCCCTTCAAAAAAAAAAAAAAAAAAAAAAAAAAAGAAAGAAAAAAACAACGACTATTAGCAATAACCAAATACGTATAATACCAGTTTTAGATTCGAATTTATTTACGAGTAATGTTAAATAACTTGAATACAGAAGAGATAAATCAGCAGAGATGTAATCGCGAAGTGCATAGAGAAGCGTTATTTGACTAATTCATGTAACTACATTCCTGTTGTCATGAATAAGTAGGCGCGGGTGGGAAATCAACGTGTATTTATGGTACAATTTGAACCGAAAATTATAGTTTCAAGGCGAGCATCGCAATTTCATTTTGAATTCAATGATTGATGAGAATTACGACGATAGTTTCTTTATGATAAAATACTTGTAGAAATATAAATTTTTTTACAATATAACACTCATTAGTACAAGGCTTTTTAAAAAACATTTTATTCTTTACCGATTTGAATTCAACTTGTGCAAATTGGTTATTTCTATTTATGTGGATAATTTTAGTTATGGAGACATTAATTTGACGATCGGTAAAATTCCATGCATTTATATTCTAATCATCTCTACTTTAGTCTCTTATATTAACATTGTATAATCTGTAATCGTAAACAAATTTTTTGAGCGAAAGATAAGTTATTTTTGCTAATTATCGAAACAAAAACATAAACTTGCTATGTTCTTTTGTCTAACATTTTGTTTAGTCGCACTATTAAAATTTAAAATTAACATAACCAGCCTCTCCGAGTATATAATCGCTTAATTTTTAACATTTATTAAATAGCTTTTTACTCGAACCTTGAAAAAGTTTATGAAACAGTTAATAAATTTTGCCTACGGAACTAGTAAAGAGTTTTAGACAATAAGCAATTGTAAATTTTTTATATTTGTACTAAACCATAATGACCAGTTGGGTGTCTACAAGACTCCTATTCATTTTTCAGAAATGTCAGTCAATTTTCTTTTCGATTAATTGATTTGTTTTTATGAAGCTAATACGATGCTGGATTAGCTTATTACACTTTCTTTGACTCTGATACAATCTAGTTTCATAAAGAATTTCGACGATAGGCTTGCTTTTATTAATCTTTTACAAACAGTTTTTATGATTTTGATGCAAAGTATTAAATATGCACTAGGTTTGCAAATTAAATTTGAAAGCATATGAATGAATAAACAGGTTTATCTCGATAGACTTGGATCAAACCACATGAGAGTTAATTTATTAAAGTACAAAATATGAGATAAAATTTTACATAAAAAAAAAAAAAAAAAAAAAAAAAAGAAATACACGTAGAAAACGTTGGAGAAAAAAAATCCATTGAAAATATAAAGTCGACGAAAATCTACGTACGTAAAATCAAATTAAAAATGCATTTGTACTTTCTATGTAAGCAGCTTTCCAATAGTTTTTTTTATGGCTTAAAATATACTCCGTCAATTTCGTAAACTCTTGAGAAGCAATCGCGTAACGTTTTACAGCTATGCAGGCTTTATAAATATTTAACACTAATTCGATATTTCTTTTAAAAATATTGAATATATTGTCTCTTCTTTGAAGCTTTAATTATTAATATTATTCAAAGAATATTTTTCCAATGCATACGAATAGCAGTTTTCAATTGATCGTGAAATATTTTCTATGGAACGAAAAAGTAAATCGTTGAAATTCGGAAGGGCGAAAGAAATCGGAACAATTATTTATTATGAAAATCGAAACAATCGCCAATGAAAAATAGAAGGAAAAAAAAATAAGTTCGTCCTGTTAAGGTTTTTTGATAGGTAGAGTATAAATTGCGAGTACTTTAACATTTTTAATTATTAGTTTAAAAATAAAAATAACGAATTGAGCGTATTGAAGATCTTAATGATATACTTTTTGCTGAAAATGTAATGAAAAAAGTGAAAAGCGTATTCAAAAAGAGAAGTGTTAATATTTTTTCAAAGGATTATATAATTCAGGTGAAAATATTTCTAATTTATATGCTTATTGGGTCGAAGGAGAAGTAATTTGAAATGGTTATATTTGAAAACGTTAATTTAAAATTAAATTTGTAATATAAACTGATGTGCAGTAAATTTCATTTCCACTGTCTCTAAAGACGTAAAAAAGTGAAGTTCGAAAATTACTTTGTTATGAAATTATTGTTTAGCTGTTTGAAATGGTTAGAAACAATTCTACAAACTTGGTCCCTCATCTTCGTTCTGACCAATACTAAATGAGTCGTTGCAAATGATAAAACGTTGTAGTGAATTAAAAAAATAATTACTCTGATTTAAAAATTATCTTAAAAAATGCGTGCGTATATATATATATATATATATATATATATATATATACATATAATGAAATAAAATTATATGGAAATGGAACATCAAAGTTAAAAAATGATGTGCTTTCTATTTTAACTGAATTTTACCTTATACGAAGGAAGTGGTTAATAAAACGTTGCTAATTATAAGCTAATGCTACTATTTTCGAGCATTTATAGATATAAAAGGCAGAGGATAGTAGAATAGCGGCACTGAATAATCCAGTAAAGTGATGAAAAATTAAAGCGCGAACAACAGGAATGGATATTGCGGGTAGTATTAAAGTATTAGATATTAAATCAGGCGGGAAGGATGGCCTTCGGCAGGAACGGTTCGCTTCTCGACAGCAGTGCCGAGCGCTTGGGCCAAAACTTAGGAAACTAGTTGAAAGTTTTTAGGGGAGCACAGAGGGGCCGGGCGGGGGCTGGGGAAGTAGACGCTTCGATGATCGATCGTATTTGGCAAAATCAGAGACCGAGGGCACGTGTCGGTCATCCGGAGGGTTGGATTGCCTTAGAGGCAGCCCAACTCGACGACTGGGTTCGGCCTAAAAAAGTAGCCAGGGTGGCGGGCACCCGATGCAGTCCTCCGGTATCCCCGGCTCTGGCGACTCGCCCCCACCCGAGGGGTTCGATCGGAGTCCCCTGCGCCGGGAAATCGACGGGCGAGGGCCGAATCGATCTTTGGAGGGCAGCAGGCAGGGGGACGAGGACCTGGCTCCGGCGGACCGACGTCGAGATCGAGATCGTCGACTCTCTCTCCGCCTCACTCGCTCGAGTAGTTACGTACTCGTGGGCGGAGGGTCCGCGCACTTCTGCTGGGAATCGAGTTTTAGCGCCCGGCCAAGTTTCTCGGGCTCGTCGCCCGAGTTCCGCCATGCGAATTACGGTTAGTTACGAATCCCAATTTCGGCCGGGGGAAAAGTTTCCCAGGCCAGAGGCAAGGGCCGAATGCTAATGGCCCTCGACAAACGGGCTATCAATCAAGTGCAATCGGACTTCTGATAGCTGGTGGTCAGGTACCGAGAACACTTTATAGGAATAACATCAGTTTTGAAGCTCCATCGATTCCTCGAGCCTCGCACCCTTGGCTATTGTTCCGTCTTTGGCAACATTTTACAACCTGGGCCGATAGCGGCTTGTATTCATCCTTATTATTAATCCCCACCACTGTGGGGATATAAGCCCCTGCGGGATCGACTCGAGTAAAGGTCAAAGGGATATGAGTCACGGGCCAGTAAAGCGAATCGCGCCGAGGTACGAGGGTCAATAGGCAAAGGCTGTTTGTTAATTTTTAAACAGCTTCAGCTGCCGCGGCTCCGGTGCACCTGTCGAGGGAGGCGCGGCTAAAAGTTGCAGCCGCGCTTACGTAAGAACTCAAAAGGACGGAAGGACAATGAGGAGGAAGGAGAGGAGTTACTGGCCCAGGCCACTCGAGGGTTACTGGGTTTGCTTTGGGGTCTGGCATCCCGTTGCCACGCACGGAGTAGGCCGTGCGTACGAGTTGCGGGGGTGTCGCGCCCGCGCACGGACCCTCCTCCGCAGGGGAGAAGCGGCCCGAGCAGGCCGCCACGAGTCCGACGATCCCCCCCCCCGCCCCGTACTCACCGAACATCCTCAGGTGCATGTGCGTGGGCGGGTTGTAGCTGCCGCACGACAGCAGGATCACCCGGGCGGCGTTCCTCTCGCTCGACTTGGACTCCATCCTCGGGCAGGTCCTCGGCTCGGGGCCGCAACTGCATAGGTCGCAAGGAGCCGTGGCCGTTAGTCCTCGGGATAGGAGGGGGGGGGCGACGGAGGGCCGGAGGCGTGGCGCGCGAGCCGACTCCTCGGGGGGCGGCTCTGCCGGTGCCGGGCGAGGTAGGAAGCGGTCGCGAGCGCCGAGCCTCGGGCGCGCACTGCGGCCCCGACGCTCTCGCGAGGGACTCCACGAGACGCCCTGGCGATTAGTGCGCGGCCGCGCCTGCGCGCGGCTCCCGCGCCGCGACTTCCGTCTTATCTGCCTCCCTCCCGAGCAGCGCCTCGACGACGTGCCTCCGGAGCCGGCCGCGCCGCGCCGCCACCCCTCGCCGCCGCCCCCGACCCCGGACGAGCCTCGCGCCCCCCCCCCCCGCCGGCCCTTTCCTTTGCCCCGCGGCCCCGGCCCGACCTTGGCGGCGCTTCCCGCTTGCCCTCGCTCGGGACGATCGAGCTTTCGACCGACGACGCCCGCCTCCCTCCTGCCGCCGATCGTCCTCCTCTTTTCAAAGCCAAGCCATTCGAGCTCTCACCCTCCAAGCCCGCCAGAAATTCGTCATTATGGGTGCTGATTTTTTAAGCGCCGATAAGGCAGGAATCACTCCCGCGCGATATTTGCGCGAGGCTCGTTTCCCTACCCTACAGCTTCGCTCGATCCTCGCTGCTCGTTAGAGGCTCACCGACGTGTAAAAGACGGGGACCTTTATTCTAATTGCATGATTTCTCATTACTCTGACCTCTCGTTATTGACTTTGAATCAGTTATAAAGCTAATTTATTAGGCACTATTAATTTTATAAAAACCAATAATTCCGTCGTACTAGGGGCCAATCGATCCATTTAGACTAATGATATAAATTCGAATCAATTCTTTTTCAAAGACTTCATAAGTTATTGCTAGTGTTCGTACGTTTCATTTTTATACCTATTCCTTTCTTTCTACTACTTTTACTCGATCTGTTTTAAATAATTCTAACTATGCTATTGGTAATGCCTTTGCAATGTTAATACAAAATAATGAAAATACCTTTTTAACTTTTTTTTTTTGATTTTTAATAAAATTAAAACTTTTAGGAAAGTACATACCAACAAGTGTCTTTCCTGTAATAAACGCGGGGCGTTTAAATCCAATTATTAGATCATATAACCGAGGTAATCTATCATAATACTGCGAAACTGAGATTTTGAAAATATGCAAACTCATTGCAGGCATTATCGAAACACGGTTAAAACATAAAAAACTTTTCATAAATGGCCGAATTTCACTACGAAAATGATTTACATTCAGATTTTTAACAAAAAAACCAATTTTCACAAGTAAGTTTTACAATGATAAAATCTAAAACTTTACTGAATAGGTATTCGTTATTAAATAATAACTTTATATGTTTTGCATTTTATCTTTTTTTAATTTACGTTATAAATCCCATTCTTATTAAAAAAAAATTTCTGCAATATAATAAAAAATTTATTTTTTTCAAATATTTTTAATCCTATCTTTTTATATTTCAGTAATTAGAACTATTCAATCGTATAGCTTAAAAAAAATTTTTTTTGTAAAAAAGTTAGCTAATTCAAGGATCAAATTATTAAGATTCGAGTATTAGAGTAATTTAAAATTATAATCCCTTGTTTTTTTACAATCAATGAATTTGTCGTTTCACGTGTAATTTTCACTCAAAAAATGATTTACGAATCCTTTCGATACAAAATTACAAAGATCAAACCAATATGATAGCATTTAAAATAAATTTGTTGAAATTTGCATAATTGTGAAAATAAAACTTAAGAAATGATTTGATCAATGAAGTTGGGTCATAAATGCCTAAATAAAGTTAAAAAAAACGAGCTTAAAGCGTGACTTACACTGATATCCTTTGTGCATTATATATTCCATCTTGATAAATTAATTCTATAACAGGATCTTGAAGTAGGTATTTTACACTTTCCCTACGTTTTAAGGCCCGCCTAATTCTTGTCGAATTCACCTCATTTGGGATCCATTCTGTAACTACGTCTATGTTACTCTATAATAATAAAAAAAATTATAACGTTAAGAAGGAAGTTCGATAATTTTTTTAGTACTAAAAACTAAAATATTATTACATTTTTAATTTCTTTATCTTTATTATTTATCATTATATTTTATGTCTAATATCATTGATAAATTATTCATATATAACTTACCATATATTTTGAGAGAATATCCGAGTCGTATATGCATTTGTAAGGATTTCCTCTATTGTTTCCAATTACTACTAGTCCATAATTACAAACTATATCTAAAATCTAAAGGCAAAGATATATAGTAAAATCATAGAGGCGAAAATTGAAGTCTTACATAATCGTTCAATATTCGACTTACATCATCATCCGACCACAGACCAGGAGTAGTAAGGCTTTCCAGGGTCTCGATGCCGCAAAGCAATTTTATTTGTACCAATGATCCATCAAAACTGTTTTTCAAACTCGTAGGAATCCAATCAGTTTCTTCGCCGTTCGCATTATTGTCATTGCTTACGAAGCTATTTAACACATTTTGGTGATGTTGCAAGCTTTCTCTAGTATTAATAAAAGTATTTTCTTTAAGTTCCCAAGTACTAAGGCGAATCCAATCACTATTTTTTAAAGCCAAATTTAACATATTGCATCTCGCAGTTTGGTTGGCTAATCCAATTTTTGAGCAAGTATTAACAGGGGAGATAAAGCCTCCAACGACGGTATGTATCCGCAGCTTGTACAAATGATCTCGTGCTCTTTCTAAAAAACAAAGCATGGATAAGTATAACATGTTGCATGTAATGGCGTGGAAAAATCTTGCTTAAATACTTTAATAATGCATTTACAACAAATTATCCTCAAGCAGTATGTACAATTTATTATTATAATTTCTTCAAAATTTGCCAATCTGCATAAAAAGCGAGCATTAATTTCTTAGCCAAAGTGTAATAGAAAAATTTGTAATTTTCGACGGGACATTAGATCGTTTAGTCTCGATCGCTAATTAAAGGTACTACAATTTGCGTGTTATTAAAGTATCATAATGCATTAGAAGCGGAATCCGAATGGGCTCGACGAAAGCAAAAAGACAAATAAAATAATGGTAGGGAGAGGCGACGGAGAAAGAGAAAAAATCTGAGGATAGCGGATTGTCGGAGCTGCCATTGTCCGAAAAATCCGAGCGGCCCGATCAAAACATCAACATAACCAAATTCTCGGGGAGCTCGTGTGCGAATGCCAGCCGCGGCGAAGGGGGTTTAGCCGGCGAGGAGGAGGAGGAGGAGGAGGCGCGCGTCGGCAGGCAGTGGCACGAGGGAGAGGGGCCGGCGGCCTCGAGGCCTCAAGGATACTCGTGGGGGGGAGAGAGAGACACTCACCAAACATCCTGAGATGCATATTCGTCGGGGGATCGTAATTGCCGTGACTCATGAGGAGGACGCGGCTGGTCGTCGACATCCTGTCAATCTTCTCGCGCCTCATTTCCATCGGCTCGGCTCGGTGTCGGGAGCGCCGCCTCCCTCCTCCTCGCGAGCCAGGAGCGGACGAGTAGAGGCGAGACGCAGGCGCCCCCCGGCGATCGCGATATCGGTAGACGGCGGCGAGCACGGCGAAGACTGGCCGGGAGCCCGGAAGCTCTCCACCGCTGCGGCCAGGCTCCCGAGCTCGGCATGCCCAGTGACGAGTAGACCAGCACCGGGGCCTCCGCCCTCGGCCCCCGCCAGCTAACCTTGGCCAGCTCTACGAGCGCGAGGGAGGCATCTGTCTTTTATCTCTCTCTCTCTCTCTCTCCCCCGCTATTTTTCCTTTTCTCCTCCTGATGCCGCCGCTCCCCGCACCCGCTGCCAGTGCGACCAGCCCAACGCCAACAAGACGATGTCACACGATCGCTGTCGATTATTATCGATCGATGATTATGTAAGGCCGAGCGCCTCTAATGTTTGCCACCTTCGACCTGCCACCGCCAGAGGCGTCGCTCTCGCTCCGAGACGAATTTCTAGGTTAGCTCGAGTTTAATAAGCGATCAGCTGTTCCGAGAGCCAAGACCCGTCGAGGACCCTCGATCCACGGGCCGCCGATCACCTCGGGCTTTTAAAAGCGCACCGCGACTCCTCCTCCTCCTCCTCCTCGTCCTACTCCGGCATCGGCAGTCGTCCTTTTCGTCCCTGAAACTCAATACCCGCGGCTCCGGTGACGGTAAGCTTTTACAGCTGATTCTTTCCTCTTACTCTTCTGTCCTCGGGAACCCGCGATTGTATTTTTACGGGATCGCGAGAAGCGCCCCGATCGCCGATTATTTCAGCTACGCCCAAGGAAGCTCATCCACTTCGTGTAGTAACGACGAGTCCTCCTACTACGCGCGACATTACATTCGTTCCACATCCACAATGTCCATATGCACACGCGATCAATAGCCTCGCTTTGGCTTTTCGATGCAATTGAAGATGGCGCCAAGCGCTAGATTTTTCATCACATTCGCATCAATTTTTTCACATTTTCAAAAGGCTAATAATCAACACCCGCTTCGATGTTTCACGAAGTCGATCATTACTTGACTTCGTATTTACGACTTGCCGAGTTTCATTGCTTCGTTTGGTCATTCGTTATTTTTGGTCATTGGTTGAGTATATTTTTACTATATTTAAGTATTGAGTATATTAGTACTGAATACTTTCTTCGAAAAGTTTGTAATAGAATTTAAACATATCGAGAGCGTTACGTCGTTATGCTTTCTTAATTTAGAAGTGACATTCAAATTTTTCCTTGCACGCTAATCAATCGGTTTATTTTTCTTATACATGGTATAAAAAATACAAAATTCAATAGCTTAAAAATAATTTTACTACTATAATACAATTGGCAGTAATTATCACAATAGTTTTAACTTGCTTTTACCGTCAATCTTGTTTTATCGCGTAAAAAAAGAGTGCCCAATGCGTATGGTTAGAGTAAATTGGATATTTTGCTTTATTTAGGAGACCTTATTTTAAAAAATTGCATGCAATAGGTAGTAAAGAATGAGGAAAAAAACTTCTAAGGGAGCGTTAGATTGAGATTATAAAACTAATCGATCGTTAAAGCGAATCGCCGTATTGCAAATGGCCAATTTGAAAAAAAAAATTCTCTTCAAAATATAATTACAATCATAAAAAGTGAATATTGATTAACACCTTCCGAAGTTTATTGTAATTTTATATAAAGCCTGTGAGCGGTTACTTTTCTGCATAGGCACATGCATGGGGAAAACTGTTAAAATCAACTGAATAATAATATTCCCGCTTAATGTTAAAAATATACGCACACACACACACATATTGTATTTGAAAAAGCACAAGTTCCTTAACTCGAAACGGATAATGGCTCCCGACGAAACTTTACGTTGTCTTTGATACGACGTCGAGCTTAGCGTATTTAAAAGGTAGTCACCCTCATTAGGGATCAGGTATAACGAAGCGAAGAAAAGTAAAAAAGAGCCTGGGATGTTGACGGAAAGTGAAAAAAGCGAGCAAGCGGTAATATTATCTGTCAACGAAGCCCCGAGGCGTCCAATTCACCTTCGCTGCCTTCCAAAATTCCCTATTCGCGATGTGCACGCGAGGCGTCAAAGGCGCCATCGGCAAATTAACGATCCCGATGAAAATTAAGCAACTTATCGAGACTCAATTAAAGAGATGCTCATTAACGCGCGGGGGCAACCGTAAGCATTGAACGCGTCGTGGTCCCGTGCCGTTGTCCCCCCAACCGCCCAATCGTCCACCAGGGGTTGGCGCGATCGAGGCCGTTTTGACGGGACGCCAGGGGAAATAGGGAAATGGGGTCGAGAGATCGCGCGGCGAGAAGCCGAGGCATCGATCGGGGCCCAGGAAGATCCGCGATCACAGGATCTCGGTACTCGGACTGTGGCATCTCCGATTTCGGGGAGCTTCTAGAGCAAGCCTCAGGCAGGAGCTTCGTTCTTAGGAAAACACATTGGCAACGGAGTATTTTTAGTTATAAGGCTGCCTCTACTTCCGGCTCAAGCAATTGGACACTTTTTATTCCTTCGTTTATTTCCACGATCGACGCTCTTGATCGATGACGTTGATATACGCGAGAATTGGAAAATAGATGACCTTTTTTTAACAATCCCAATAACTGAATGTTCTGAAATTTTCAAAATAACTTTTAAAAAAATTACCAAGCATTCTTGGTAAAATTTGCCAAATACGTTACATTAAATAGACCATTCAGCTCTAATTATTGTATCGTATTTCTTTTTAATTTATAAAATTTGCTCTCTGCATTCCGAGTCTTATTGCTTACTTTTTTCTTCCTCTGAGACGAGTAGATTTTTTATACACTAATTATTGCTGCTCTTACTTCACTTTGAGATGGAGATTTTATCTGCTTATAAATTTTCAAAAAAATATACATATTGGATTATGTACACATAAGCATAATGTTTTAATAATTCGCTTCTTATTTTGTATTTATTTTATTATCGATTTATCATATTGCTTTAATATTTTAATTTACAAAATATTATTGGCGTACATTGTTTACAAAATTAAACGAAATTTAGTAATAAATCTATAACTTTGATTTCTTCCAATATAATTATTAAATAGATTTAAAGCATGATTAAAATATCAATCAAACTATATATATATATATTTATTTCTATATTTAAACATCAATGTGTATTTAATTTGATACTATGTCGATAAAAAATTATATTAAAATTATTTATTATTTTTTAACAATACTTTAGTAGTAAAAAGGATTTTTTTTATGTTCACCTAAAATATTTAGAGAAATGTAAAGAAATGAGAAATGGAATTAAGACATATAATTAATACTTAATAAAAATACTTAATAAAATCAAATGCTTTTAATTTTTTTTTAAATTTATCATAAGTAAAATTATTTCTCTTTGGATAAAAAATAGATCTTCGATTTTAATGTATAGATGAAATCGTTAGATGTACATTAATTTGAATCATATGTTAGTAAATATTGAAAATTATAAATAAATTGAAAATTACGAATGAAATAAATACTGGAAATATTGACTATTACCGTCTACTTATTATGCGACGTATGGACATCAGCATATTATGCTTTCTAATCAATACTTTAAATGTTTGAAATAATTAATATTTTGTGAATTATATATATATATATGTATATATTCCTTTTTTTATTTGAATATATTTATTAAATAATTAACTAATAAAATTATTCTAATCAAGAGAGATAATCTTATCAGTATAAATAAGTCAAGAAAGTTAAGCGAATTATTTGCTTACTGTTTTTCGCTTCAAGTATTAATAATCTAGAAAATGGCAAAACAAAATTTCTTGCAATTCACTTTTTATATTGTAATTTGGTTTTTCTTCTGTTCGTATTATTTGTATTGGCAAAGAAATGCATCGAATGAGATAATAGATAAAGAAAATTGAATACATACAGTAGTCTTTTTATTTCATTATCTGATTTTGTATTTGCGTTAAATGTATATTAACTTAATTAAAAAATTGTATTTTTGAGAAATTTAAAAAATTATATTTTATTTTATAAATAAATTCTGTTTTCATAGAAGCTAATCTTATTGAGGAACTTTAAAAAAAAAAGAAATTTTTTATGTATTGTATTAAATTTATTAATTATTTTTTATGTTATAATTACTTTGATTTTTGGAAAAAGTTTGCCATTAATATTTACGAAGGGAAATTTTTTATTTAGGTCATTGTTATATTTTACTTTTACGCTTAATAATCGGGACAGAATATAAATTTTGTTTTATTCAATGCATTTTACATTTTATAAAAATAATTTTTTATCCGTAATAATAGACTTTGATCAAGAATTTGATAACCACGTATCATGAATATCTGGTCATCGTTTTAATTTGTAAAAATGACAGATGATAGCGGTAGTGGCAGAGTGCGTGGATTGCATATGTGGGCGTGTGCGAGAATGGCTCCTTAAAACAACAAGGGTGAATTTTCGGAAAAATTTATGTCCTCGGATTTGCTCGGAAAAATTGCTTAAGCGAAAGTTCATCATAAAATTAATATTTCTACGCAACAATAACGTTTAGCAACGATAATTTACGTTTGTGTTGTACTTTTATTTTATTGTAAATAGCGAGCTTTTTTTTCAATTTAATCAATAACAATTCTATGTAACATATTTATTTAGATGCAATATAGTTTTCTGACAAATGTTTTTTCCTTTCCCAATAAAACACTGAATACGTGTGATATAATTTTTAATATATGTGTAGCCCTCGTATTATTACAGCATAAGAAGCGTTACAAAATCTCATGAAAATACAAAATAAAATTCTGAATTCGCGAGACAAAAACACATGAATGTGTTAACATTTGAAATAATTGAAAACATATTTACTATCACGAATTGCGCTTAATAATATAAGTATAAATAGTTATCAGAGAAATTGGAGAGGTGAATACCTACAGCTTCACCTCTATAATCACTTTGTTTAATTTTAACGTGTTAAGCACATTGACTTAGTGTTCCTACAGTAGTTGTAATTTTAATGTAAATGTGCATCCATACTATTATTTTTATATTTATACGGTACGGTTAATACCATTTATTATAAATATTTAGAAAGTGCATGTTATCATAAGGAAGCTTGGTCACAAGGAGTATAAAATTGAGGAGAAAAGAATAATATCGAACAATTTATGCGTAATATTTACATATTATTAATCCTATAAATTATAACTACTCATACATAAAAATCGTAATCTTGATTTATTAGTTCAAATCTAAATGGGTAAGTATATACGGAGTAAAAATACGGACGACGCATGCTCACTTATAATTAAACAAAGTATCGTAAATTGAAAAAAAAAGTCTTACGTTTAATAAAAAATTGCGATTAAAGATTCCAAGCTTACAGCGATAGACTAGCTTTATTGGAAAGTCCAAATAATAATCTGTACTTGGAATATAATAATTTTTTTTAATTGTATGACTGATAAATAAAGTTCCTCGAGGGAAAGTAGTTTCTAATTAACTAGAATAAATCATTAACATAATAAGAAATAAGAAAGCGGTGCTTTTACCAATGGGAGTAAAAACTTTACACATCGTCAATTATGAGAAAGATATAAAAATAGTCCGGTTCATTGTCTATAATGTCTTTATTATTGTATTAAATACTATATTTAATATAGAAAATTCTAATGCGATGCAGATGATATCGTTGGCTAAAGTAAATCAATGTGTTTTACCATTGAAAAATGTAAAAGTCAAGATTTCACGTGACTTTGCTCATTTCATCATCCTACTGAGATTTTCTTTTTAATTTACTCCTTATACAAATTTATAAATAAATTTTTTCTTCAAATACAATTTACCATACCTCTTCCTATATAAGCTCGGGGTCGATGGTGACGCAAAAAAAACGCGTTAAATGGATATAAACTTTATATACTTTTTTATCCCTTTTTATATCGATTAAGCAAATTGAACTCGTGTTAAATCGATACTACGTAGTTATTTATCAACTTCTTAAAAATATGCGCTTATACACTTTTTCACAGATTTTCCCGATTGCGAAATTCGCATTTGTTGAAGATTTCACGCGGTCCGTGAGATCAGGATTATAATATATCGCCTAGACGATAGCCTATAATTTTATTGTAAAAAATAAATGCAGTATAATCGTTCGTAATAAATTATTAATTTCATTTCACACGACAAATTATTACATATAAAAAAGTCGAACTTATAGTTTTAATGATCCTGTTTAGATGATTGAAAATATTTATAAGATTAGTAGGATAAAATTTAATGATAACTGAAATTAAAAAATATAAAATATTGCAATTATTTTTTACAATTATGGCTTTAAGTCATGATTGTACTTAAACAAATTTTAGTTTTTGAGTTTGATCATTGATTTTTTGATCTGTAAAGATTATAATTTTTATGTAATATCTCAAAAAATTATGCAGCATTAATATTAAAACTTACTTGTACAGAATGTGATATGAAATTTAAATTTTGCTATACAGCTTGAAAAGTTATAAGACCGTATTATTATTATAGCACAATGTAAAAATGTGTTTTTTTCATAGGGTCGTGTATTTGTATAAGTAGGCAGTCAAGATTTAATACAGGATAATAAGGAATCATGTGCAAAGTAAAAATGACTTTTTAAGAAGAAAAAAAAAAAAAAAAAAAAAATCAATAAAGGGTTAAAATCCGATCACGTGAAATCATATATTTAACTTTTTGATAATTAAATTTAAGTAAAATGTACTTAAGTGTAATAATAATATTGAAAAACAAAGTGATTATGAATATTGGGAAACTTCTGTCCCCGATTTTATTGGACACGCGGATTAAGTCTCGGTTATTTTAAGTTTATTTTAAGATAATATTCCGTAAAATAGTTATTGCGTTTGCATTTCTATTTTGTTTGGAAAAAATACGAATCCATAAAATTGATGGATAATTAATTTAGCGAGTCTTTAATTTAATGGGCTTTGAAGGTCCTGTAATATTGGGATGCGCGAGCGTCGTAAATGAGCAAAATATTTTAACGTTGGTAATTTTAGAGTAGGTTAATGCATGACATAAATTACAGTTAATAGGAGATAAAATATCAGTACGGAGGGTGCGAGTGGGAAAATGATAGTGCACAAGTAAGATAATGCGTAGATACAGTGTAATTCGTGAACGACTCGATATAATGGAAATATTTCAATATACATATATATATATATATATATATATATGTATATATATGCATGTATGTATATATGTATGTACGTATTAAATAGGGCGTGAATAAGGGAAGTTAGGTATTATATTTCAAAGTAATTTAAAATAGGGATATAACGTTTTAGGGAATCGAGTGAATATTTGAGTGGGCATTTTTTACCTTTACATAGAGAGTAACGGCAAGCGGCGAAATACGATTAACAAATAAAAAACTTATAGATTTGACTTGGAGCTGGATGCGTATCGTTAGCCGAGTGCTCAGGACATTCAATTTTCAAACGAGTCGGTCGATTTGTCTATGGACGCCCGTTTAAAATGCACATATTTTTAAAAGGCAGAGCTCTCACGAGTGCATAAAAAGTAACAGCGCGCATAAATAAAAGCTCGAAAGTCGGTGCAGTTATGGCACGGATGAGTTGAGTCGGGCGGAGTGGAGGAAGGGCAGAGAGATCCACGAGGGCAAAGCCGTTTGCCAAGTGGAGCGCAGACAGTGACCTTTTTCTCGGCTCCCCTCGAAAGCTGCTCTCCTCGTCCAAGGAGGTGAAAATCCCGGAATCGCGGCCGCGTCCGCGAGGAAAATCCGAAGGCTCGCTTTGCGGACCCGTTGAGCCGCATCCGGACTTTCAACCTCTATGTAAATTCGAATCGCTGGTAAAATAAATGCAGCTGCTTCGCTTCACTCTCTCTCTCTCTCTCTCTCTCGCTCTCTCTCTCTCTCTCTCGCTCTGTATACCCACACAGGCATATTTCTCTTTGTTCAATCGCTCGCAATACTCCGTTTATTTCCGCTCGAGTGTTACCGTACGGTGAATTCTTGACGCTGTAAAATTTTTCACATTGTCAACTCCGGCTACATCTTGAATTTCGACCACGATGTTTTAAACAAAATGCTAAAAAAGTTTCTTACATAATATTGTTTGCTACCTAACTTGTTTCATTGAAGCAATATTTCTTTAATACACTGTAGTGATTTACCAATCCAAATTATAAGTTTTAATTACAACTGAAATCAAATACGAATTATCTATCTCGTCTAACTATCTGGTCGTTGTTTTCTTTTTAAGTTTAAAAATTTTAAATCTAATGGAATTTAAATTGTTTAAATTGATTTTTATCCTCCCTCCCCTCTTTCATAAAAATAGAAACCCATGTATTTTTTATTCAGACGCAAAGAGAAATCATTATCGTTTACATGTGCAACAAATGCACACTTTATTGAATGAAGAATAAACTATTTATGAGCTCAACTGCTTAAAGTTAACAAACATAGTTTGAAAATGAAAATTTTATGTGATAGATTTATCAATCTTCTATAACCTAATTCGTAACCTTCAACTTTTTTTATGATTCTGTTAATAGATAACTAATGCCTTTCACCTCAGATCATGAGACTATAATTAAAATTGATGAAAAGCATAAGAGTAAGAATAACAGTTCTGATAAAAGTAGCGAGTCGTCTTGTACCAAAAAATGTAAAAATGACTAGACGATCTGAAAAGGACAGGATGGATTGTATTTTATTTGTATATTTAATATTAATAACTTTCGTAATAAATAATGATCATTAAATACACCATATATTGGATTAAAATCAAAATTATATTGTAACAAAAATGTAGGCATATTTTTATTTAAGTATCAATAGATTTGAATTAACAACGAAATAATTTTCATTTTCATTTTGCATTGTGAATAGTTAAAATTAACAAAATGTTCTTCTGCAAATAAAATGGATGTGAATAATCTTCAATTATTTAGCTATAACCACAATAAATACTTTAAATAATATAAAAAAAATGCACGACAAGCAGGCATAATAATGAATAAGGTATTAGTTATATTATTTATTTACATGAAATGATGGAGGGATGATATTTACTTAAAACATTGAGGGAAATAAGAAAGACTACACAAGGATCTTCGCTTAATAATACACAAATTTTATTTAAATCCGCATAAGCAGAGAAAATCATCATCATAATCATCGCACATTGTTATTAATTATGTTGGATGAACAAAGTTGCTCTTCGTCATATTCGCGACAGTCATACGAGTATACATGTAATTATATAACGTATGTACAATAATAAGTTTCTTTCATTTATTTACTCCTCTCATGTTTTCGTTATTTTTTCGACTCCTGTGTGTTTATATTTTTATCACTTTCTTACTTTCGCAATTCATTGATCCGCCCTAGCTCACATTACAATAGTTACCATCTTATTTAAGTGTGTTTTACAGTTTTTTACTTCTCAAGCTTAACTTGTTAATGATAATTAATAAATGATAATTAATTAATAATAATCATAATAGCCATAATGATTAATGAATCATATTAATAAAGTTTTTTTGTACCTTTCTTTCTTTATTCATGCAGGTTGGGTGCACAGAAGCGTTGAATCAATATCATCGATAAGAAGGGAAAAAAAACTGCTTCTCTCTTACTCTCTCTCTCTCTCTCTCTCTCTCTCTCTTTCTCTCTGTCATTCTCAATCTCAATCTCTATCTGTCCGCCTCTGTCTGGGTATTATTCGTTCCATACCTCAGGGCCTCTTTTTCTTACAATTATTGACAACAACACGTGTCCCTTTCTACCCGATCATTACCGGTACTTTCGCCCGACTCGTTAATTGATTCCGTGCTCGTCGCACACAGGCCATAAAATGTGTCCGTCGTTTATTTACCTTTCGTCCTTAACCCTTTTCTCGTTATTGTTCTATTTAATGTTTTTGTTATATTTTTTTTTTACTATACTGCTCAACACACAAACAACATACATACATTCTTCTCCAATCAAACTCACGTAGTAATATTACATAATAACATTATATTCATTTTCTTTTTCTCCTTAAATCGTAGTTACAACGTTATCCGTTTACAAACGTGAAACTGGTATAGTTTTTTTGCAATTCAATTTTTTATGCCATTTTTATTACTTTTTTCATTAATATCCACTAAGCATTCTTCTACCATTGATTAAATGCTCTTAGTGCCGGAGCCTCTCTCGGTTGTTCGTACCCACTTTTATCCGTGCCTCACTCATTCTCACTCTTTCACACTCTTTTCCACATTCGCTTCTCGACGAGATCTCTTAATGTGTTCCTAGTTCTCTCGTAATCTCTCTCTCTCTCTCTCTCTCTCTCTCACTCACTGTATATCCTTATCTATCGTTATCTCGCTCTCTGTCTCCCTTCCCGTCACTTTGATCGACCGAAGCCATCGTCGTACTACTAAAACGAAGAGAAAGAGAATAATCGCTTTGATATCCGTGGCTCAACTACAACTAAGAGAAGGGCCCCACTTTTTCTCCGATGTGTAGTCTATTGCCATCGACGCTACCTATCCGTACTTTTTTCTACAGGTGAACTTTCTTCCTCCCCCGCCCTTTTCCTTCTCCATGCCTTTTTGTTTACGTATATTATCGATTGAGTTATATCTGTCATTCAAAAAAAACACGCCTATTTCGTTTTGTTCGTTTCTCAAAGCGAAGAGATTTTTCGTTTATTATTGACGAAATTTAGGAGATTTACGATTATGAATCAGCACCTGATCTAAGGCTCTTGAGATATTTATATGCTATATAATAATATTTACAAAGCCAATTTTATTTTGGAAATACATACGCTATATAAGAAATTTTCTGGTTTTTTAATTCTTAAATTTTTTTTAATACTACGACATAAAATGCAATTATAATTCAGTGCGATATTGAATTTATAATTCGCCATTACACTTGTGATTGAGAAAATCAATAAAACTTTACATTTACGTTCAATTTTTATAGTGCGTAGTCTTCGAATAAAATTCAAAATTAATACAATTTTCCCTAAAATATATCAAAGTTTTTCTTTAGTTAAATACATACGAAGTAGTTATACGCATCAATCTTGGTTATCATTCAACTACAAAACCCAAATTTGTTACAATTACAAATATTTTTCTTTAATCACACGTAAACATTTACTTACAGAATACAGAATTTTCGGCATAGTAACAAAACATTTTTGTAACCATATAAGAAATACCTCGACAACTTCATAAATTTACTGCTCTCAACGTCTTAAAAACTATAATTACACACAATATAATAATATAATTCGTATCAGTCAATTTTCAAAAATTTTTACAACAAGTTTTCTACCTAAAATGATTTCTACGACACATAAAAAATTTTATTCACATAAAGCGCAAGCAAATTTCAAATCTATTAAAAAATTTTATTATTACGGGAAACAAATGAATTTCGCTTAACTTAAGAAATGCAATTTTGACAGTATTATTTAATTTTTCCCTCATAAAGAGAGTAAAGGTTTTTTTTCATTTAAAGGCATTTTTTAAATTTAAACGACCATAAATACATTGTCTAACGCTTTACTGAGGATTATATTATTATGCACCGTAAATATCCGTCGTTAAAAATTTTTAAACTTTATCTCTCAAGAGGCTTTGAGTATAAATTTAAATCAAACAATAATCAAGAAATATCGTCGAGAAAAATGCATCACACTCATTTCATTCTTACACATTTTTGCACACCCTTTATACGTTCAATTTGTAGTTCATATTTTTTGCATATTTTTTTTATAGTACTCATCTAAACAATGAAAGCAGCAAAATATCTTGAGGAAAAATTGTTCGTAGACGGCGGATAGTAGGCGCTTGATTTGACGCCCGAGACGTATTTATTTTTATATATATCTATTTATTTTTTTATTTATTTATTTATTTATTTATTTATTTTTCATATTAAAAGCGCTAATCGCTTCTTATTTACTTCTTTCTTTCCGTTTAATTCGTTTGAATATCCTTACGTCTTTTATATTTTTTTGGGTTAATTTTTTTCTTTTCTTGCGCTTACTCTTTTTTATTTATTTTTATCCCGCCCGTTTCCTCGTTACACGATTAAGGATCGATTCATTTATTTTTATTTTTATTTTTTGATTGCACTGAAAACTTTTTATTATGGGTTTTCTGTATATTTGCGTGCATTGATAAAAGCCGAGTAGAAAAAACTGCGAGATCGCGTTGCGTGTGTGTTTTTAATTATCTTAATACCATAAACTTCGTGTCAAAGCTTTACTTCACTTCCTTAATCAAAAACTATTTTATTTTACTTCTTATTATGCATCAGCTTTTTAAGATCTCGTATTCATCCTCACTCGTTTAAATCATTTGATCATTATTACAAATTATGGTAATAGCAATAGGTATTTTTCACGTTTGGTTTTACTTCCACTTATTTTACTTACTGAATCTGATAATCTAATAGACATCTAAAAATAACACCCATTTTTATTATGTATTTCAATATTTGTATCATCAATTTGCATTTATTCCACTTTTAACTGCATCTCCTCTGTCTTTCAATCGTTCAATATCTTTACGTTCTTTTTCTTATATTTAAAGATCCTTTAAATTGCTTGCCGCTGAATTCGAGGACATTGATTACGATTTTCTATACACTGTTTCTTTGTTTCATCTTGCCACTGTTTTTATTCTTCATCCAATACATCTTAATGTATATATAAAAGCTATACTCTTTCGCGCACAAACCCACACACCCACACACCCACACATCCACACACCCACATATATATATATATATATATATATATATTACATACATATGCACACACATACACGCACACACGCATAGCTTTTAATATTTCGGTTTCATTTTATTTTTCCTTTTGGGTCTATGGTAAAAAACCTTAAAACGATGTTATAAAAGTAAAAAATAATTATATGATACACATCTTTTCAAAATATTTTCATTCAAAACTTTCTTTTATTAAGTGTATCAAAAATTCACATTCAGTTAGGAAAGACTTAATCAATATAACGTGTAAAGAATAAACGTAACTAGTAGCATATGATTTTTATGCATGAATTTTTGGAATAGAAATACAATTGAACAAATTAATAGCTATAAGTAAATTATTTGTTTAAATCTGTATGAAAGATAATCCTTGTTTATAAATTTGTTAATATAAATAATTAGCTGCTTATTTTGGATTATTAGTTTTTGACAAAATTTTTAACAAATTTTTTTGCCTGAAGATTCAATTAAAATAAATGAAGTCAATGACCAAAAATTGGATAATTATGATGTTTTTAAAACATTTATGATATGGATTTATTAATATAAAAGATCATATTTGAAGCGTATATGAATCACTAACAGACATAAACAATTATGTTACAATTTTCTAGCTAATACAGTATATTGAAATACACCGTGTATATATGTTTAATACGTATTTATGTATATGACTGTATGTGTTTGTTGCATGCGTTGATGCGCGCATCTGATTGTAAATGTATTCTCGTCATTGGTATATATATATAAATATATATGTATATACATATACATAGTCTAGATAATTGCAAAATTCATTCATAAATAATTTGATATATTTTGAGTTTTCGTTACAAGTACATTTAGATAAATGGTTTGAGTAAAAATGATAAATAATTCAGTTTATAAGTATAAAATAGGTAATTTTTACTAATGAATTATTGTAATTGAAATTATTGAAATTATTGTAATTTTGATCGTAAGTATTAAATCGAATAAACATAATGTTTTTAATAGCTTCGAGTTATGCTTCAATATTTATTTACTGTCTAATATTAATAATGCTCAAACATACATTTAAAAATGATGTATAAATTGTATTTTAATGACAAAGATTTATAACTTATTAAAGCGTATTTTAACGAATATTATGAAAAATAAGTTCAAAATTAAGACTTGTTATGTAATATTATATCAAGTTCATGAATTTTGTAAATAAAAAGGTTATAAAAGTGTCAAATATTTTTATAAATTAAATTTGACTGTATTATTCGATAAAAATGTATTACTTATGTTGAAACCCGTTTTTCTTGCTTTGGAAGTTTTTAATATTTTGACGGTTGCCAAAATTGTTTATGCAAGAATGAAAAAGTATGTTCGTAAATGTGAGAAATATTTCTTAAGAAAGGAACGATGGTAAATTAGATAAAATTACATAACAAATTATTATTACTGCTTACTTTGCCTAGGTCGAATAATTAATTAGTGTAATTTCGTAAGTATGATAGTACAATAATAATCTTCTTTAGCTTGAATTAATGTATTCGGATTGTATTGTCAAGTTCGTAAAAGTCGCTGAAAGTTAATCATGTGCAGAAGTAAAATAACACGAAGCAATGATTTTTCTTGGATCATTCGATAAGCATTTTCCAAATCAATGTCGAAATAAGAGCATTTTTACGTTAGTATCCTTAGGTTAGTTTATAAATTATTTTATTCGTCAATATCAATTGAGATTCTGCGGAGTTCACAATTATCTCTCGATAAAATATCGAACCTTTTGTTTTTTTAAGCGCTTTTAATTCTATTTTAAAAAATCCTCGTACTCCAGCGGCAAAAGCAATTGCAATAGCGTGCAACATTGAAAACCATACGCATCCTCTATCGCCTCGATAAGTTTAACGCAATTTTCTATCTTCCTTAAAGTTGTATATGCTTAATCGTTCGTCTATTATCTCTGATTTTTCATCGTTGTTGCTCTTTGAATTGTTTCACGAAAGGAACTCCCACTCATGCTTTTTGCTTTATAAAAGTTTTCACCCCGTACAAAAACTGAGTCTTCTGCGCGATAGATAAAAAAAGAAAAAGAAAAGAAGAATACATTATAATTAAATATGCTCCGAAATATTGTGTCGATTCATAAATATATATTGCTGTTGCACTCGTTATTCCTATTAGTAACGAAGATTCCATTTAGATTCGTGTTTACTTTACTATTTTTATTTTAATCGCTATTTACTTTTCATTTAGAGGCAGTTATTATTTTTACTTCCAAACAATTGTTGCCGTATATATGCTTTTATTGCGAATCTCGCAAGTACTTTGGAAATATAGTAATAACACTTTACGCTCTAAATATTTTAGGGTCATTTTAATGACGGAGACAATTGATTGATTGAGCAGCAGTTTTACACACACGAGTAATAATTTCATTGTAAAATGTCTAGTGTATCGGTTTCTTCCAATGACTCTGCAAATCGTTCATATCAGTGCAATGCTTTTCCCTTTCACTAGCTTTAGACTGCTTTAATATTAGTATCACAGAGGAAGCAGACTCGACCGACGTACTTTCAGATCCAGCAGCTTTTATCGATCTTTTTCTATTCCGTGGCTGTGAATTTGTTCTGGCGCAAACCTGGACGTGCAATTAGCAATACTTAAAAAATAATCTATTAAAACAGATTTACTTGACAGCGTTATTATATGTAAGCTTTATTTTAATTTCAATGACTTTAATAATTTAATGCCTTTTCGTAATGATATAATAATACACGGTAAGATCGATTGATCTTGTCTCATAATCATAAATCAAAGTATCATATTGTTTCTTAATTTACTCGGCGAACAAATTATTTCAAATGAATAGCGAACGATTGTTTTATAATTTGCCTTTTAATGGTACACTATAACATCGTAGCTTCAATGGCTAAAAAAGCTTCAGATGAAGTCGCACGATGAATTGGGAATAATCGAGCAGTGCCGAGCATAACACATGCGCGTATTAAAGTAAAATACGTAAAATGCAAATGCTGCCATTTTTGTCGTGTAGAGAATACGTGATAATTGGTTACAATAATGCGAAAGGCATCAAAAAGTGCTCGATGACGAAACTAACCGAGAGTAGCTTTTTATCTTCCACAGCATTTCATGGCTTCTATTTTAAAGTATTATTTTATTTTTTCGACTCTTATGCGTTACTATAATTTGGTTCGTCAAAACATAAATTTTCGTATTGTATTCGTGTGCACTCAACACCAAAAGTATCATTTAAGCTCATACTGATAGATCCATTGCTAGAAGGATTACAGTTATTTCTATTGTTTCACGCAAAGCAATAATACGTTTAAAACATTATTTATCTTCGGGTAGAGGTTATTAAAATTAATTAATTACCGCTTCTAACAAATATAAAAAGAAGCAATTAATGGTAATACGAACTAGTTATGAATATTCAATTTTGCTTAAATTGATTTCTCGCTTTGTACTATGAATTGTTTTTTTTTTTTTTTTTTTTTTTTTTTTTTGGAATGAATACGGGAAATATGCTATTAATATTACGAAATTTATAAAATTTACAACAACGACTGTAGAATCAAAATACTTTTGGAAGAAAAAAAGAACAGCTCTATTTTGTTTTCTCTCTATTTAACGTCTCATCTACATACCAGCGGAATTATGCGGCTTTAATCATAATTATTTACGTATACTTCTTTATCACCTCGTATGATTTTTTATCCTTCATTTTATTGGTTTTGTACTCAAATGCTCTGTTAGGGTGTTTTTATAAAGATTTTTAACTGCTTCCTCTTTATCTTCAAAGAAACAAAATTAAATAATTTGTTGACCAACTAACGCCAAATATTACTCAGAGGCAATCTCGACTCTGTTTATTTTCGAGTATACTGATATGCGTGGGCGAGCGCGCGCATTTGCGTGTACGTGTATGTGTGTAAAGATTTTTGTAACAAAGGAATGTTTTGTGCGAAATTCATTCTACTTCTTATGCCTGTAGCACGTGGCTTTTCAAATTTGTTTTACATTACAATATAATATAGTGCTGAACACTTTCTAAATCAATATCCTTATCGGTTTAAATTTTGTAAGAATTACATTAGAAGCTGCTTATTTTTTTTAAACATTTGAAGCAATAACTTTTTATAAGTCACATACGCGAGTAACTTGGTAAGATTTAATAAAGCATACAACTCAAGGAATTTTAATTTATTTAATTATTTTCATACAACTATATTATACTCTTGTTTTTATTACTGTAATGAAAGTAAGAACATAAAATTGAAAATTACATGTACGACTATATTTTTTATCAAATAATAGCTAAAGGATATAAAAAAAGTAATAAAATATGATGTCCAGCACTAATTACTTATAAAAATTCCCTTAAATGGAAAAAACATTTCACGTGAGTATTTCCGTCAGATTATGTTGTACACACACATCAACCGCGCGAGTTTATATAACAATCAATATGATTGTTTTCGATGCTCTCTTTCTTTCTCTCTCTCTCTATCTCTCTATCTCTCTATCTCTCTCTCTCTCTCCCTATCTCCCTCCCTCTCTCTATCTACCTCCATTTCTTTCTTCACATTTCTTTATTCAACGAAGCAACGCATTATTGATACAACAACGCGCCGTTGAATTCTCTCCTCATCTTCATTCTAAAGTCAGCACTTTTTTGTTCGTTTATTAAAAATGGTGAGTGCGTGATGTGCCGTTTTTCACTCGAGGTAAGAGAAGATAAACTAGTAATTAAGATAAGGTAGTGAGCAAGTAAAAGGTAAACTATAATGTTAGGCTGATCCAAAAATAAAAATACACTTTTTTTTTAACAATATTGGAGCTGCTCTACTTGTATCTTAAATACAAGAACTAAATTAATCGATGGTTTGGTATTTTGATATTGCACTCGAGGTTAAAATATTTTCCAGAATCAAAAGTGCCCCGATATTATGTGTAAATATTGCGCGAGGATGATTCAAAACTTTATGAAAATCTTGCTTTATGGTCTTGGAATCTTACGTTACAAATTTAATTTTTTCAATTTTTAATCGATTTGACGTCGCACATAAATCTTTATGATTTTTTTCTTATTATTCTGTTTCATTGTCTTTTTATCTATCTCCTTTACTTCTCTCTTTCTCTATTTCTCTCTCTCACTCTCTCTCTCTCTCTTTCTCTCTATTTCTCTCTTCATTTCTCGTTTTCTCATTCGTTTTTGCTCCCGCTTTTCTTTCATTAAACATTGCGACTTTTTTATACATATCGGTTTCAGAGATCACTCGTTACGTTTTTTTTTTTAAATTTTTTATGTCAGTCTAGCTAATCTTAAAAATCTACATCGCAAGCTTCGACTCCTTAACCTGCTTATTTTTTTTTATTTTTTTCCAACTTTATCAATCGTAAAGAAAGACTCTCTTTCTCTAAATCCTCCTTCCTTTCCACGTTTACAACTCTAATGCAGCTTTGAGACCGAAATCTACAATAAATGAAACTTAAAATATATATAATACCTTTAATCTAATCACCAGACATTTACAATTCGTATGCTACGAACATAAATCAAATAAATTTATAAATAATTTATCAAAAATAAAACAATTTAATTTCTTTAATAATTTTTAAATAATTTCATATATATATACATATATATATATATATATAATTTAGCAAATAAATTAAACGATAGATTTCTGCCTCAAAGTGGTCTTCGAAAAATTATTTTTATCTATCAATCTCAGTTGAATTTCTTCTCCATATTTTCCTTGTATTCTATTTATCACATAAACTCTCTAGTTAACACACAATCCCTCATTATCCATTGTTTTTTCTTTTTATCACTTTTCAAGCATATTTTTTGTCGATACACCGGAGCATCCATTAAGACCGATTCAAACATCGGTTACTAAATCGGTTGATGACACATATGTTTTACACAAGGGTCTTACAGAATTTGTACTTTTTTTATCTCGAATGTATCTCTTTTTTATCACGTAAATAACGGTGACGAGACGTACGACGACGTTTTTCAGTTATAAAATATTCAATATACCCTAATGAATTTATAGTAATATTAATACCATGAGCGATGTTTTTTGTATTGTGCAGGTTTTGACAGTAAACAGAAATAATAGAGCGAAATTCGATTCTTTTATTTATTATCAAATGTTTTAATCTTATTTAATAGTGTAAAGAATCATGAAATGGATAATAGAATTTTGAATTCGCACTGTTTTTTTCGTATTACTGGTTTTTGCACTGAAGGTGTGATTGAAAAACGAAAGTTTACTATTTCCTTTCATTGGGCTTTGACTTAGAAAGTTTGCAGTACGAGTAAAATACAATATTTTCAATATTTAAAAAGAAAGTTAACGTTCGAAGGTTGAGTAACAATTTATTTATTGAATTTGAGAATTTCATTAAAAAAAAAAAAAAAAAATAAATAAAATAATAATCGGTGTTTCTCATATAATCGTGTTTTCATATATTACCATTATTATTTACGTACATTTTACAATTATTTGATGAATTCTTTATGTAATCGTTAGACGTAAATAAAAACGTTAAGCAACTACTCGTACATTATGGTCAATTAATATGCGCCCCTTTTGCAACCAACAAATTGATTATGTTACTTAGTATATGAAAACATTTTATCGATTTTTTCATTATTAATAAATTTTTTATCAATACCGTTTATCACATTCATACTTTTCTACCTTGACTTACTTTTAATGTATTTATTTTCATTCGTACACCAATTTTTTTAATTATAATCTATTAACCTTTGCAAGAACGACCTTTTGAAAGGATAGCTTGTATACGGTTACATTAAAAAATTGGTTTTAACATGGAATTTCGTCACTCGTTCGTTTTAAAAGTATCGATCAGAATAATTTTGTGTTTATATCATGTATTTTTGACAGCTGATAAGAAGTATAAAGGTTTACATATTTCTACAGCACTATAGAGTTACCGAAGGAATAGAGATTTTGTATTTATTTTTTATAAAAGCAAGTAAAACCTTTTCAGAATTTTTACAGTACAATCACAGTACAAACAAATGACCGCTCATTGACTTACTATAATCCATTTGATCTTCACAAGTAATTTTTAGCCATTCGATTTAGTTTTCGATTCAATATTCTTTATTACTTTTTTCATTTTCATTTTTAATATGTACAAATACCACTTGACGCACTCGTTTATTTTATACGTTATTCAGATGTATGTGTATATATATATATATATATATATATCTAGAAAATGCTCCGCGTGGTTCGCCTTTAATAAGTTTTCCCTATCAATTGTTAACTATTAACTTACTCACTTTCACGCCCGTTATTTAATTTTTTCAATCCATATTTTTTTTTTTCAATTTTTTCTCCCATTCGCGCTCTCACTCTCGCTCCTTTCTCTCACTCTCTCTCTCTTTCTCTTTCTCTCTTTTTTTCGTTCTTTTACATACTTCCACTCGCTTGGCCTCCCTTCCACTTGCATACTCTCTTGATTAAAACATCAAAGTGTGATCCGCAAAGACGAAGAAGAAGAATAGTGAGATCTTCCCTTTCGTCTCTCTCTCTCTCTCGCTCTCGCTCTCTCGCTCTCGCTCTCTCGCTCTCGCTCTCTCGCTCTCGCTCTCTCGCTCTCGCTCTCTCGCTCTCGCTCTCTCGCTATCTCTCTCTCTCTCTCTCTCTCTCTCTCTTTCGCTATATTGGTCGCTCTATCTGGCACGAGCGCATACAAAGGGTTCCTGCTTCGTTCTTCTTTCATGCTCTGTCATCCTTTCATTTATATCTTTCGTAAGGGTGGCTGATTATATTCTTCTTCGTCGTTGTAAAGGGTGTTCGTGGAAGTGGTCACTGCTCTTCTAAAATTCCGATTTACTGGCGCCGTTGTACTCCTCAGCCTCGTTAAAGGGAATAGTGCAATATACGAAGTAAGACTGTATTCTCGCACACGTACGTAACGTAGATGCGCTTACTTTTCACCGAAGCCCTTTGCGTCCGCCCTACCAAAGTCATCCTCCTCTCTTCTCTCCCCAGTTTTCGAGATCTTTCATTAGTTACTTGATGATTCCGTTGCCGCTGTTCTCTTGCGCTCTCTTTCTTAATCTCCCAAGATTTAAGGTGCACTGTTCCCACTTTCCGCCACCCTCGCGTCGTCTTCTGGTCTGTAACAAATGCAAGTTTAGCTTTTCGACATTAACAAATATTTCATAATGATTTGTGAATTTTTTAAAATCTCAGGCAACTCGCTTGATAGATTGCAAATTATTCCATTGTTCGAAAAATACAGAACACTGACGCGAAATTCGCATTGTTTTTGAAATTTTTAAATTATCGCTGACACATTGTATGCAGCTTTAATCACGTCAATCTATCAGTGCTTAATATTAAAAATAATTTTTATTTTTTTTTTCCACGCTAATTGTTTGGGATCTTGGTTTACTACGCTAACGTTTATAAAAAAGGGGCAATTTATAAAAAAAAGAGAGATAATGAATTCGGTTTTGAAAAAGAAATTTTAGCAAAAAATTATATCTATTTAACGGGAGAAATATTGTATAATAAACTTATATATTTTTCATTAAGAAACCGAAAAAAGTCTTGTATCTGTAAGGAACAACGGTTGAAAGAACCATTTAAAGAAATTTATCACTTTTTCAATGATTTTCATCAAATCGAACATTGTTCTATTAGCTCCATACTATATTTGCCCGTTCCCCATTACTATACTGAGAAAGATTTCTACGGAAATCTTCCAGGTCTAAAGGCTGCTTTACAGAACTTCCCTTTTCCACCCCATGTTGTCTTTCTCTATCATTTTCAAACTGGCAATATCTTTCCTGCTTCCCTCGCAGCACTTTCATTTACAACTATGCTCTTTTTATTTCCAAATTTCTTTTTCCCCTGCTATAAAGAAGAAAAAAAAAATCCCGTGAGTGTATTATATATCCACCAGATTTTCGATATTTCTTATGTTTCGCATATACTAAGAGAATATGTTATGGGATTTGATATATTTGCTCATTTAGATAGTGACTCGATTGCTTAAATGTTTTGCGCACACAGCTTTTATCGTTTTATAGATTTATACTTTGACGTTTGAATTTCGAAAAATTTCATAAAATAAATTTAAAAAATCACTCTTATGCATTTTAATATTAACGAGAGTAAAAATATTGGAGAGCCGTGAAATGATGTATTTGAAACAATTTATTCGTAATTCAGAATGCCATTAAATGAAATAAAATAAAAGGTAAAGCAATTCATTAAAGAGAGAATAAAGAAATTTCAAGATAATTAAATTGAATTCTAGTAATACAAGGCTGTGTATTATCGAAAATCCATTTGACACGTACAGGAAGCCCCAATCGATGCAAAAGGTCAGTAATTATTTTGAAATTTCAAAAGTTCGCGGCGTGTCTGCACTTTCATTTTGACTTAACAAAGATAATTTAAATAAATATAAAAGCGGGCAGCGCAAATGCTGAATACGAAATTATTCGATTGAAAATTGTTTATATATATTGTAGGAATTTGCAATAGTGAAAATGGACGCAAGCTCTTATCGCAGATGGAGCTTCTATTGACTAATCCGAATCGAAGAGCGTTTAGTTACCAACGGATAATTTTAGAAGCTTAGGGTTGCGAGTGGTCGATTAAAAAAAAGCGCAGGTACGCGATAATGATAATGCGGCTCGGCGAGGCTCCAGGGGCTATGAATCATTCCCTGTAAGCGCGTATCAGTGGGTATCGGCAAATTAGGCAAATCGGGAAGCAGGTTAAAGAGGCACGGCCTGGGACCAGACTGCGCCAGTTTTCAGGAGGAGGGGAAAATAAAAGGCAGTCGCTCGGATCGCGATATCGAGCTTACACAAGCTTTATCGTTGCTGCGAAATCAATTGCTCGAGTTCGGGGGCGCAGGGCTTACAAAGCGAGTCCAAATCTCAGCCCCGTTGGCGTCGAGAGGCCGCGGGCACTCGTCCACAAGTGGCTAATCCGCAGGGGTCCCTGGGTCTTGGCTCGGCTGGGTGCGCACCCGCCAAGATCGGTGATTTTTCAATCAGCCGGCGGGCCTCCTCGAGAGCACGAGCACGCGAGCTTGAATTTACGAGCCCCCACCGCCCGGAACGCCCTCCATTCCCCCTTACGTGCATAGAAGCACGCGTACACCCTGTATAAACAGGCCTGCGGGCGCGTAGCTCCGCGTGTATTAGCGCGTATCCCTGGCATAGGGGCAGCGGGGTGGGGAGAGCCGCGGCTCGGCTACAGCCGGTGCGCGGCCCCATCTCGGAAGGTCCGCGAGGGCTGGAGATCGATGTCGAAGCCGCTTTGCGGTCGAGGCTTACCCCCGGGCCTTTCTTCCCGGACTCCGGGAGATAGCGCGCACCGTCCGATTTCCCGGACTTGCCGGATGAGCGCCGGATTTTTGCGAAACTTTGTTGCGCGCGGCTCTTGCCCGGGCCGTGAAAGTTTGTCGAACGGTGATTTATCGCGCGTCCTAATGGCCCGCGTCTAAAAGCACATTAGCCCTCTAATGCCCCTGGAAATTTGCTAGAGAGCGGATATTTTGCGCTCGCTGAATGGCTGCCACCCCCCCCCCCCCAACCCTCGCCGCCCCTCTTGCCGGACCGGCCCCGCTGGTTCCTCCCCCCGAGGCCTCAAACAACGAGCTCCTCGGCCGTGGCCTACCACCCCCACCCTGCCAACGATAATTAAACCCCTCGAGTCTGCGGACGCGTGGAAAGTGTCCACCGGAGGCGTGCCGTTGCGTCGCTTGGGCTGCGCAGCCGAGACACGTCCTACGTCGGCGCTGGCCTAAGCTCCGATCTCTCCCTCCCTCCCTCCCTATCCGAGCAGGAGCAGCTTTTATACGCGTATAAGCTGCCTACATAATATTGGCCCAACTTTGCCCATATTTTTCTTTGTGTTTTCCTTCAACTTCCCTCCAACTTAAATTTCCTTCTCGCTATTTTGAAAGTTTATAATGTACACAATGGCGCACAGATTTCCAACTTTAACCATCAAGGGAAAACAAAGTCTTATTTATTGATGGCTAAGCTGCAGCTCGCACGTGAAGAAATGCTAATAATAACCCGGATGAATTAAATTAAAGACTCGGTCACTAAGTTCCCAGCAGACTCGGTGTGGCCTGTCCAACTCTTGCGAGTGAAGCTTACGGATAATTTAATTAGACGCCTGTCAGTCAATAATGGCTCGGCCGGGGATAAGCGGAGTGTTAAAACAAAAAGACTCAAGCGTCGGGCTATCGGCTAATCGAAGCCGCGTTACCGAGTGAGTAGAGCTATTTAAGCAAGGCTTCACGGCATAACGCAGCTATTGAAGATCCCGAGTGACGATAAACGCAAGCCTCGCTTGGCAATTGCATCGCCCGGGGAAGTGAAACGCGAAGCCGCGGCCGAGAAGTTAGGCTCGGCGCTCGCGGAGCCCGCGTAACGTTTCCTCGGCGATAATCCGCGCGCTTCCTTGGGAAATTAATTTCTGTAATATCACGGAGCCCGACGTTCTGTTTATTGGCTGGATGTCGGCCGTCACCTCCCCCTTCGGCTCCCCCCACGAGCGCGCTTCTCGGGCGAGGCCGCGCTTCCGGCACAAGAGGCGTCCCTAAAAGCGCGCCAGTCGATGCCCCGGCGATTAAACGCTGCCGCAGACTTCCGCGCGCCTAAGCCCACAGCCGCCGTTATTAATTTCCATTTGCATGGGCTCCTTGCAGTGGCGAGATGGTCCCCGCCGAACGGAAGCGCACGGGCCGCGCTTACGCACTCGCTTCCGGATGTGCGCGTTGAGCGGCGCCGGGGATATTGCGGGGCTCTGGCCTGCCCCTGCCGGCAGGTCCCGCGGAGGGCCGCCGTGGCTTCGCCGAAGCCGACAAGTTATTGCGAGTTATTATTGCGGTTGCCGAGACCGCGATTTCGCATATTTGATTTTATGGCGCTCCGTTATGGGGAAGCCCGGGAGCCGCTTCTGCCTCGATTAAACTGCCCAGGCTCGGGCCAATGTTCCTAAAGCCCTTACTTTAATGAAAGGAACGCGCGAAAGAAGGCATTGATGCCCCTCCTGTTGCTTTTCCCGCGACCGTAGCCGATTCCTCTCAAATATTCCTCCCAGATCTGACGGATCTTCCTACATTTCGTAGCGCGCTTCGTTTGATATCGTTGTATTCTCCCGGCAGTGTGAGCTCGCTTAGAGCTAAGCTTAAAACGAATCAGGCGTTCCTGCCGCTTAGCATTAAATCTCATTTGCCCTCTGGGCTGACTTTCGTTGCGGTTCATTGGATCGGGTTTACCCTAAATTAATGTAACATTAATGCTCGATGCTATTTTTTTCGAAGCTGCGCTTACTTTCGGATTAATAACACGCGTCCTATAATCGGCGAACGATTATTTCGTTTGGTTAATCGACACTTGCCTTAACGCGATAATACGCCCGATGTGAAAAGTCACGTACGGCTTTGAATGCAACTGCGGGATGGATTATTCGCTCTTTCAGAGGGGCCCGTGGGCGCAGGGCCCGCAAATTTGCAAGACCTCATGGGTCATTCGTTGTTCGTAGCGGCTTCGTAAGCTAAGGGTCTTATTCGGGGTCCGGTGGAGGGTCTTAAGTAACGCGGTCGGATGCTCACCTAAAGATTGTCCATCATCTCGGATAGGGTTAGCCTGGAGGTGGACATCGCAACGCCGCTGTCGCTGCTGCTTTGCACACTGCTATGGTCGTCGGTGTCCGATTGATTGCTCGTGTATCCAATCACATCGACTTCATCTGAAACAGTTTCGAAAGCAGAGGATTCTTAATAGTGATTTTTTAAGCCTAGTTGACGTCGTACGTCGACGCTGGCAATATTTAAGAGCCTTCCACTCGCGAGCCGCTGCTCGTTAAATAGCACGGATTTCAATGCGAAGGGGGGAGAGGGAAAGTCGGCGGAGGCTCTCTCGATTTAGCTTGCTCGAAAATATCCAATTACATTCGCATTATTCATAAAACTAAGCGCCTCAAGGGGATAAAAAGAGCGTGGCTTTTTAAGGTCGATGCTCCCTTAAATTGGAAATTTATCAATCAGCCCCAGTATGATCGAGGATCGTAAAAGGAGAGTCGCGGCTCGTTGTAAAGGTAAGGTCAGCTGCCGTCGACTAATTAGCATTTGGATTCGGAGGTATGGAGCGTGGCAGTCGAGGCGAGTCGCGAGTCGTTTGCGCGGCACGTGGCCTCCCTCCTAGTGTATTGTTCCGCGCCGATCCATTGTACCCTTGCCCCCGGCCGGTCGTAAGATGCTCGAGAGGCGCGTCGATATCGCAACGCGTAAGAGTCTCGGCGACTGACCGAGACCCACGACAGCTAAATAGAGTATCGCCGATGGCGGCGGCGGCGGCGGCGGTGGCCCGGAATTTTACGCGAAATCGATATCTCGGGCCACTCCCAGATTCACCGGGGGCATACGTAGACCGACGTTGGCGGGGATTATTAAATAAGCCTGGCACATCGACGTTCTCCAAGACAATTCGGCTGAGCTCTGCTCCTCTCCTTGTTAAGATTTCGCTGCTCAGCCGTCGGCGCTTCTTTTGACGGATAATTGAAGGGCGTAAAAAAACGCGCCAATGACGCGTTGAGCACTCGGATACCGAGCTACAAGGATACGCTTCTCTTTCGCGCATATTTTACCCTCGAGTAATTTGGTCACCGGTGGATACGGAGCTGCGAACGGAAATACATTGCCTCGTTTGTTAGGATTAACTCTGCCGCTTGCCGCTATGCATCGAGTTATGTGATCGCAGCGTCTCTCAAGCCTTTCCCTTTCTTTCTTTGTTCTCTATCTATCTACCTATCTATCTATCTATCTATATAGCGACAGAGAGGGAGGAAGATGCTCCGACACCCCTTAAATACGCAAAAAAGAGATACCGAAGCTAAGCCGAGCCTCGAGCGTCTATCCTGATCGAAAAGGCAGCTTTGAATGGGAACGTATATAGAATCCAGGCGAGATAAAATTCCGGAAATTCGTTACAGTGGAAAGCCACTTTGCAGGGAGTGGGATGAAGAGAGACGGAGTCTGCGCATCTCGCCCATTTTCCTTTTTACGTGCGTGTTGTAACGGGCGATCGGGAGATTTTTCGACTTTGACGCGCAATTTTTCCCGCTTCACTACGTGCACCTCGTGCCTCGCTAAAGCGTTAACTTTAACGGGGCTTATTTCGCGCTTCCTTGCTTTCCCCAGCGTTATGGGATTTTCGAAAATTCTTATAACGCATTACATCGAAATGTTTGCGCACGCATTTACAAAGTATTACAAATACTTGTTTTAAATAAATTCCCCGCAGCGCAGCGCTGAGGCGATTTTTCGAAAATTCCCTCGATTTTATAAGCTTTTATATTGCGCAACGCCCAGTATTTTCGCCGCATTTTCAAATACTTATTCTTCGCCAATTTCATAAATTACTCGCGGTATATCTACGGTCTTTATCTTTTTTTTTATATAATTTTTAATTCAATGAATCGTTTTTACCAAAATTGAACACGTTCAAATTAAGTTTTTTTTTGTTTTTTTTTTTGTTCGTTTTTTTTCGAGTAAACGCACCTATAATAAAGAAACTCTACATACAAGTCTAAATATTTTTTTTTACCGTAAAATTAATAAAGGATAAATTTAGATTAAAATTGCGCACGACAATTGATGTGTAAAATAGGACACGTTATTTATACAACTTCATCAGTAATGTTTATTTATTCTAATGATAAACAAGTCGATGATTTTCTTTTAATTTCAAACGCTGCAGCTCAAGAGAATTTATTCGGCAGACTAATTATTCAATCGGGCTATTTGCCTGATCCAGTAGGCCGAAAATAGTTCATCATTTTACACGTGCAATTTTATGTACGCGTTTATTTGTGGATTTACACTTAATCAATGCATTACATTCATAGGCAAATACGATTCTCAGATGGTAAAAAACAACAGCTGCGAATATTCATCGCTCCGACGGTAATACATTAAAAAATCGGGGAACCCGGAAAACGCACTGCAGTTGCGTAATTTCGCGTATAAAAGCACCCGCATGCTGCATGTAAATTCGTTGGACTATAGACTAAGTCAGTTCGGTATAAAGGGCAGCGCAAGGTAAACATTCGGATCGATAGGCAAAAGTCCGCTTTCACGTGCATTTTTTTTCCTTTTTATTGCTATAAAAACCTTGTTTCCCGTACGCTGTTTACAGGAATAAAAAGCGCAACGGACATATCTATAAACATACTTCGGGATTTCAGTTTTCCGTCTTTCCTTTTTTCTTCCTTTTTTTTTTTTTTTTTTTTTTTTTTTTTTTTTTTTTCTATCGAAATTTACATGAATTCTCTTTTATTTTCCAATTCTTTTATCAAACTTCCTACGCTGCGCAAACTACGCATTTTATGCATCCACGCGAATGTCTTTTCAAGGCGTATCGTTTATTCATGCATCTTGTTCAGACGCGCCTTTTTCACGATCGGTGTTTATCTTGTTATTTGCTTTCGATCATAAAATATGTTGTTTAGCTCACCACTTTATTTCACTAATTTTATGTATTTTTTCAAGTCTGCCTCCTTTTCACCGTGTTTATACTTCAAAACAGCATACTGGATTATTAATTCATTGAGCATTACGGTTTAGCTTGAATACTGTTCATTAAAAAATCAATTCTAAGCTCATTTTTTAGCGAGGCTTTTTTTTTTTAATATGGAATGAATATTCGCACAAATTATTTTTAAATCGCATTAAATGTTTCATACGCTACGTATGCATATTTCTCAAGAACTTATTATTACGACTAATGGCCCAAGAGTCGCACAAGGGCTCTCGTGCCCTCCACATTCATTCAATACATATATATATATAATCAAAAAAAAGTGACCAAAAAACATTCGCAATTCTCGTCAGAGTACACGTAAAGAATATTCGATGACGTCGAAGGAATAATGTAAACGGTAGCCGTACACACTGAGGGTGACACCGTCACCGTTTTACAAGAGCAAGAGATACTTGGTCAGTGCGATGATTTCATAAGTGTGTCGTCGGCTAAAGATAAAAAATTACTCTCCATCTGAAGAATATTTTAACTTGGGTATTCGATCGTGTGAGAAACAACAGAGGAAACAAGAGCTCGAGATTGGCCATTAATTCATGAGATACGGAGTACACGTTTTCGAGGACTATCTTTAAAACATTCCTTCTGTACACTTGAACTATTACTATTTGTCAAATACGATATTCTATAATTATCAATTATAAATATAAACTTACTTTTTGACATCTATTAGTAAACATACTTTAATTGTAATATTAACTAAAGTGTAATAACAATTACATACTTTTCGTAAAACTTTTTGAATTTATTGCACTAATTCATATTAATCTTTAATGTAAATATATTTGAAACCTGAAGATTTTCACTTTTATCGATTAACTAAAGTTGAAGCTCCTGTTGGAACTTTGGTGTCGAAAATATTACACGTGCAATATTACCCAACTCGAGAGAATTTATTTAATATAAATAAGTACTTCGTTTATTTTAGATTAAAGCATCTTTAAATTTAGTTTAAACATTTTATTAGAATCTTAAAGTTTAATTTAACAGTTTAAATTCTTGGTGCAGTTGAATAAATTACTTGTCTTATTTATCTTATCATGATAACTGATTCCTTACTATATTAATGTCGAGTATAAGTTAAAGTTTCCAATTTCTTTTTAAATTGATGATGTATACTAGTGATTCATTTCAATTTTAATGAAGCGATAAAACATAAGTATAACGGTGGCGGGTTCATTTTTTTTCATATATTCATTTAACTTGTGTAAAAACGTTAATGGCTATACTGAAACTATATAACGGGGCATATTTAGCCTGTAATTTAATCGCGAAGGAAAAAAGTGAAAAAAAAAATAAATATTTTATGTGTTAAGGACGAAAATGGTAGAAAATGGTCTAGGTAAATTAAAAATAAAGGAAGAAAAAAAAAACATGGAATTGAAAATAGTGAAACATTGTAGCGAAAAGAAAAAAGAACGAAGCAACGTCAATGTATGGAAGAGAGTGGGATGAAAAGGGCGTTAGATATTGAAAGGGGGAGGCAGGGGTTGAGAGTGAAACGATACGAACTTCGCCGTGCAACGAATATGCAATAGCGCGAGTTTTATTTGTTTTCAAATTTACGAGCGAAACGGGATTCAGTGGCATGTCGAGCAATCTTCCGACGGCAAAATCAATGACTTCTGCGGTCTACATATTTTTTTTTGCAAGTTAGTTTTTTCAATGCAGGTATTTTAAAGGAAGAAAATTATTTGGCGATAAAAGCCACATTAGGATACGGGAGCTCGTCAAAAAATATTAAATTGCTTATGAGGCCAGTAGTGCGAACATATTCAAAATAATTATAAAAACAAACGAGCAATAAAATTTCTCGCGTGCATTATATATGCGTAATAAATAGCCCCTTCCGTATCCCCGACCTCGTCTCGCGTAGACCGTAAATGAAAAGAAGGCAAGCATTTAACCTCGAGGAATGATGGGCGTCTTTTCATCATCAATCGTAATTACAAAAAGATTATTATCGGCTTGATAGGCCAGTCATTTGGATATACGAGTCTCATGATTTCCGTTAACGACGTCATTTGCGAATGGGTCATTTTGAGTTTTGGACATCGCCTCAATAATGAGCCGATAAAAGGTGTTTCCAAGCGGTGATATTCCGTTCCTTATACAATAGCGAATTGAAAATGTCTTCAGCCTTTATTGCCCGGAAGCCAATAATCCCCTACTAGAGTCAATTCTGCTCTTTGCTCGCTTATTAAAAGTACTTTATAATTAATAGGGGCAGGCTACTGCATTTTTCAATACGACACGCGTGAAATAAGAGACATAAATTAATACTTTATGCAAGCTACAAAGGAAAAGGTGGCTTACGCGAACGATTATCACAGCTCGGAGAGAAAATCATTCGCTGTAGATTAATTAATCCCAAGCTTTTATTAATAGTGACGAAGATAATTTTTTTCAGCAAATAATGAGCGAGCGGTCGATAAAAAAAATGAATTTCTTCCACTGCGGGTCTTAAACTTAACATTCGCTCGGTCGAGTGTGTTAAAGAGAGGCGATATCTCCAATGCTCCTTTACAGCAGGTTGCCAATTGTATGCAGGCTGCTTATCTCGCCGAATAAAATTGTAAAAATTAAAATCTGTCGGCCGTGACGAGCAAGTGGAGAGCGTCGTTCCTATTCAATTTTCGTTTTCGTATAAATGGCCAACATCGCAGCCAGCGATCTCTTTGAAGACGGGAAGAGGAGTTTGTGAACTTTTTGTTGCACGACTCATTAATATGATGATTGTACGAAATAAATAAAAAAAAAAAAAAAAAAAAAAAATAAAAAAAAAAAATAAGAGAAAAAAATGATAGGAAAAAAGATAAAGGAAAAAAGAGGAAGGAGGAGGAGGCTAAGGCGAGGCTAAGGTGAGGGTGAGGGCCGAGGGGGAGGAGCTGCCAAGACGGGAGGGCGAAGTGGGGAGGCGGGGGGGGGGGAAAGCAGACTGCACACTGCACGCAAACGGTCTGCACAGTCAGAAGTAGAAAAAAGTAGGTAATGAATGGGTTGCGTGCAGTAAAATACAATTGACGGTAAAAATAAAGGGAGATGAAAGGAGATTTGAGGAAGAGATTTTTGAATGCAAAATGATAAAAGAATAAAGAAATTGATTGAAAATAACGAAGAGTTTCTAATAATTCAGTTAATGATGAAATAATGGAGTATCATATATGTTATATTTATGTTAATAGAAACTCGTAATTCAGACTTTACTTTTTAGTTGAATTATCATTAGATATATCTATATTGAATCGTTGTATAAATATTTTTAATTGTACATAAAATTGATGGAATAGCATATCTAAATAAAAATTTACATTAAAAAATTTTTTTTTAACATATTAAAATTACAATCATTCTTTTGATAAAAGCGTTTTTTTTTTTATTGTAATGTAAACATTTTCAGAAATTGCTACTAATTAATAATTAGAAATAATTGAACTTTTTCGAACGAGTTCAATATCCATTGAAGTTTCGATATATGTTAAGAAAAGCTTTTCAACAAAATTGAATTTTAAATGAAAGAACGCTTCTGTAAAAATTGTCAATAATCGTAATAATTCTTTTTCTTTAAGAAAAGCTCTTGTTATCTGTTGTATTTCATAAAATGCTTTCATATTGAAAATCAAAGGGAAAAATCATATTTATAATAGGCATATAGAATAATACGAGTGGCTGTTCGAGTGATGTGTAGGTAATATTCGTCTTGAGGATTTCCATTGATAATTTATCGATAGATGTTGCTAACGAGGAGTGGGATATGAAGATAAAGGGGTGGATATGGCGAGCGAATTTTTATCAACCCGTGCAGATAAATGAGACAAAATGAATGCATTGGCGGCCTCGAGACTGCTGAGCATTCGTCAATGTCTCGTTCGTTAATTTTGCTAATTGTGTAAGCGATCAAGGGACTTAGGCACTACTGAATAATGTTTAATTTTTCTCCACTACCCCAATCTCTTTCTTTTGCTCCCTCACACCCATTACGTATTCCCTTTTTTAGCATCTCCAAGTGACAATTAAAGCGCCTATCGATATCAAGTATTACTGATTTACATTGAGAATGACTAATTGTTTTATTGAAGTTTTTTATTGTCGTCTAGTTTTCTTTAGTATAGTCATTTAAATAATGTATTTTAATATAAAATTCCAGTAACATAAATATGTATTATTTCAAAAAATAAAATCGAACCTAAAAGTCGCTTATATATTTTAACCAAAATGTAAATTATTATAATTAAATGTTTATTGTTTTTTATATAAAATGAAAATTAAAGAACTGTAAAGCTGTTAATGTAATTAATTTAGGTATAAATAACATTGATGTCTTAATATGTACGGATAGATAAATTATATCCAAAATATTGCATCATTAGAGCAAATAAATAGTACATTTATTGTTATTTCGTTGAAATATTATTATCAATCTATAAAATCAGTTAGTAATATTTGCATATATTTTACATAATTTATAACAGAAAGAGAAATACTAAATTTTTTATGAGCCATTGTACATTATTACATTGTACATTGTTTATTTTTTAATAGAGTTTATAATTTTTCCATTTAGTGTCAGACTATTCAATTTAGCAAATAATGTACATTTATCTATAATTAAATAGTACTTTTAGCTGTCTAAAAGATGTATTTTATTAACTCGGATAGGGAAACTGTAATGTACTCGATAAACTTTCACGTAAATATTTCCACGAATAAGAGACGTGCAGAAATTTACTTTTTTCTTAATTGTCTACGCATACATTTTTTTTAATATACATACACAGAGCAGTTTGATTTCCTAATAAATTCATTTTAAAAATCATTTATTAGTCAGAAAAACAACATTATTCACAAGTACAATGATCTTTATTGTAAATCGAAATCTTCTTATTTCTATAAATAAGATCCTTTATTCTCTCTCTCTCTCTCTCTCTCTCTCTATTTTCAACAATATTTTGCGTTCGTCTCGTCATGCAACGACGTCATTATATAACTAAAAAGCAAAAAAAAATGATTGACTGGTTGTTGAAGATGGATGAAGGCTGGACACAGATTAACATTACAGAGATAGAAGACGGCAAATAAATTAATGATTGAAAATATAATTATTATGAATCCAAACGATTTTATCTTTTAATTTTGATTTTATGAATTTTATTTATTAAAATAATTTTAATGAAAATTATAGTGTCTTTTCTTATTCATGCAGTTAATAATTTTGTCACATTATAATACATTATGTCATGTTATTGTTACATTTGATGAATTGCATTTTATAATTTTTACCGAACGACATTCATATTAAATAAATGACATTTGTATGAAATAAATGCAATGATTGGTCATGTTTGAATGAAAATAGTAACTATTTTTCAAACTTACTGGGTTACTAATTATTATAAATTAATATTTGTACGACTTCTTTCAAAGTATTTTTAGATGAGAAATTGACTGTTTTCAAGGTAAATTCGTATCCACAGACAAAATCTATAAATATGTTTTTTAGCTATTTTAACAATTAAATATTGGATAGGGGACTTATTAAAAAAAACGGAAAATTGTCAAAATTATCCTGTAAGTTCAAATTTATTAGTAAACTGATCGTGTTTGTCTTATGTTTTTACACCAATCCAATAATTTTTTTTATCTTTTTGACATATTTCTCCCTGTCATCAATGATTACTTCGCTTCACAGACTGTGAATAAAATGAATTTAAAAGTTTATTGATTGATTACTCTCTTCCATAGTAAAATGATGGATTGGCTAAAAATGCTTTAATTAATTATGTCGATAATCTTGATATAGCTATGTGAATTTCAGTTTTTATCGATAAATGGATTAATGGATACGAATGTTTTTATTACGGCAATTGGTCAATTATAAAGTTATTAATTATATACTTAGAAATTAACAAAAAACAATATTCAATTTTTTTCTAAGAAAAAATTTTTTCGCAGATAATTTTTTTTATTAATTTTCTATTGAATATTAAAGTAAATAGATGATATTACATGGAGTGTAGTAATTTTTGATGGAAATACAATTTTTTCTTATATATTAAATTATCTGTCTAGTGCATACAAATTTTTAAATTAAAATATTTAAAAATTTGTTCATTTTTTTTTTAAATAATGTTACAAGAACAATAGAAACAAAAATCAAGAAACTTAAAAAAAAATTTTGCTCGTACGTTGCAGCCATGTTTATTTTTTTACATAAATTTGATATCATAAAAATGAAATTTACTAGTATTACATTAAAAAGCAAGTATTTTAAGTGAAAGTTCGGTTGGAAAAAAATCATGGAAAAGTAAGCTTTATTAAGTGGGTAGTGAAAGAGATTTGCCGGATCAGCGTTAGTTTTTTTGATACTGAAGATAATCGTGATTTTTAATAATTTTTTAAAGAAATATCCTGCAAAAACGTAAAATATTGAAAAGTCACAGATGCAGTAAAATTAGGAAAATTTAATTTATTTGTTACATCGTAATGTCGTGAGGTTTCTTATTATACACCGGTGAGTTATTGATCGGGAACAGGGAATAAAATTTCATTTAATTAACCGAAACGTATTGTGCAGAAAAAATTTATCCTTAAATTTTCCCTGTGTCTATATATGAGAAAATATTAAATATCTATTAAGTTTAATACATATTAAATTTTACTACGAAAGATTGTAGAAAAAATAATTTAAAAAGCGCCATCTGCGAACCAAGCTTTTTATTCAGAATTTATTTTCAGATTTATTCTAATAAAAGTGAAATGATGCTTTAATGATTCTTACACAGATAAGTTTTCAGGAATATTTTTTTTGTACTTAAGGTATTAAAATTCTATTATTATTATTATTAGTATTAACAAAGGATTATTATTAATAAAGGCCATTTAAAATAAAATTGAAAGCAAGCATGCGTAACAGTATTTTTTAATCGTTTTAAACAATTGAATTACAGTCGCGAGCTAATGATCATATAAATAGAATTTGTTTTGATTATTAAGAGTGGAAAATTAAAATGCTGATATTCAATTTTTTTTCCATACAGTGTATAATGAAAATATAGAATAATAATTGGTTGCTTATATTCAAGTGTAATGAAGAAAAACTTATCCTTTGGAATATTTGCGTTTGCAGCTTCAGAACGCCAAATACACGTTATTTATGAAATGTACGACCGTGAAATAATCGACAAACGTCTATTCCGTTATTTTGCTTAATGCAGTGTAAATTTGCAGAAAGAGGGACATTAACAAAAGCCTTGCACCGACAATTCATTCGGTTACAGCAAATAAAGCGTCGCGGGAAGCTCGCAAGGAAGAAAGCAGGGCTAAAAAAAAAAAGGAGCAAACTTTCGGAGTAATGGAAAATGGTATTGATAAATTGAGAAACAGCGTAGGACAGGCCCAAGGGTCAGCAATTTATCGGCCAGATCATCGCGGGGTCGGGCCGTCGAATTCCTAGGCTTCCGAAAAACAATCCTGCAGAATTTTAGCATAAGCCCCGGGGCGCTCGGGCTCCCGACAGAGGCAGCGATCCCGAGGAAATGACAAAATTCCCGTTTCGGGGGGGGGGGGGGCGGGCGGGCTCGGGGCTGCCCTCGAAATTCCCGCCGCGATAAGACCGCGGAGTAAAAGGCGCTCGCCTCCCCCGCTCCTAAGGATTACCGGGCACGAATGCGCCTTAGAAGCGAGCGAGGCGACGACGCGTGCCAAGGGCACATAGAGCCCGGACTCGGCCAGAGGCCCGAGCCAAGGCGGCGGCGGCAGCTAATCGAGTCGGTTCGGCCCTGTTCCGAGCCTCTTTTACGGGGGCGCCGACTGCGTTGGACACGCACGCGCCCACGCGCAAATATACACATCCCAATGTGTGCGCGCGCGCGCGTATATTAACCGGCCGGGGCCGGGTGGGGGAGGGCCCCTGGAATTGGGCTTGTAATCGAGCCTTCTAATCTTGCCCCTGCAGAATTATGACTTTCATTTCGCCGAGCTGTAAGTGACGTTTTAAGCGGTTGTTTAAGGCCGAAGCGAACAGAATACTCGGTACTCTTTCTCGGCAACCGTGCTTAGAATTCATAGGCGGTATCTGCACAAGACGAACGACTACTTAGCGAGGTTTCGCACTTTACTCAGGTTTTCGGGCTGGAATGACATTATGCTCTCTTAGAATTATTGTTCTATCGCGTTCAGGCCTTGTATACAAACTTTTAACGAGAGACCTGTGCAATTTACTCTCTTCAACAGGCTTAAAACTTACATTTGCTTTCTGCAAAGCTTATTCGATGTGAAAATCTCTGGAGAGTAGGTTTCCATTAGTTCGCGTACATTCGGAATTAACGATCGAGTTCTTTTTTATTTGCATTCATAATTGTTAATATTATACGGGAAGAGTCGCTGCTCTCAAAACTCTCGGCTCTTACTGAAGCGGCTAAAGAAAGTATAGGCAGTCAAACGTGGGAGTGTCGAAGGAGAAACACCAAATATAAAGTGAAAAAGAGGAGTCGAGTAAAGCTGATATGGAGCAAATGAGGATGACGCTCGAATGGCGGTATCTAGCTTATTACTGGGGCGGGCGGGGGCGGAAAAAGGTGGAGGGAAATAGTGAAGTCTATTTACGATGCAGCTACTCGTTTTTGCACTATCCCAGCAGCCGAAATTGTCGTGCCGCATCTATGAATGCCAAGTTAAATTGTGTGCGTGTTTATGAGGACTAACGTACTTGTTTGTATACATGAGCGTGTATTTACGGCAGTAAGAGAGGAAAGATGACGACAAACCGGAAAGGGACACGAAGATAGTGAGAGAAAATAAATGAATAAGCAAATAGATTATGTAAATAAACGTTAAAAGTCAAATACATTCCAGTTAGTATTATAGAGGATTTTTTTTTCAGTCACAGATCAATAATGTGTAAAGAAGAGTGTTTTGAATTGTTAAAAAATGCAAGCAAAGATAGACAAAAAATTATGTTTGCCTTCTAAACCGATTTTTACTTTACGAAGAGCATAATCGCAAACATTTTGAATAGTATAAAGTTTCCGATATTACATGGAAATATTTTTTTAATTTCTCAAAAACTCTATTGTGAGAATGCAATTATAAAAAATATTTGTAAATGAAGGCGAATCGATTGGCAATACTTAAACAAACTGCACACGCAAGAATAATATGTTTTAACCTCTCTCAAGCGTGATTTTGCTTTTTGGGTATAATGTAGACGAAAGCAACTGGAAAGAAATATATATTTTTTTGGTTATGAAATTGATATAAATGCAAATTGATTGCTTAGCTATTAAATTTATAGGATCGTCATTGCAAAAATATGAATACAGTCTATCAAAGTGCTCAACGTATAAAAACGATTGATCGTACGCGCCGGGAACGTGTACCTCTTTATGAATTAAGAGCAAACGAGTTGTGCACTAATAGTAATAATGACAACGCGATCAATAAAAGTAATTCTTAACATTCATAAAAGCTTATTGGATAAAAAGGAAAAAAAGGGGGGAAAAAAAAAAGAAAAATGCGAAGAGAAGAAATAGCCGCTGGGCAAAGCAGAGAAATTGGGAAAATATCTTTGCAAAGCTCGCGACTTTGCTCCGCAATTCGGTCTGACTTTGATAAAATTTGCCGTGCACCAAGCAATAAAATACGTACGTTTTTCTAATAATAGCATTAGTTCTCGTGTGGCAATTTTTCTGGCAATATTTTACCCGATAAAACAATCGGAAGCGGCTGGGCGCGCAGAGGCTCGAGTGTTGTCGCCGCTCCTCGCGGGAGATAGCCTGACATGCCCGGAGTGCCTCCACTGGTGGCTCCACTGGTGCCTCCGCCGGTGCCGGGGGAGACGCAGCAAAAGCGAATTACTACTGCTGCGGGCGGCGCTTCGGCGGTCGGAGCCGAATTCGCCAGCGGACGGGATGATTAAATATTTTGCTGCGCAACGGCATTTTTTTTTATCGCGGGGCTCCGCACGGCTTAGTTGATAAGTTACCGTGACGCGGAGAGGAATTGAATATGATTTAGATGCGGGAGGTTTTTTGGCCGAGCCGAGGCTTATTTCTTTTATTGAATCGATATCGTAACTCCTGCCTCCCTTTTGTTTGCCTCCTCTTCTGTTTGTTTTTTTTCCAAAGAATCGTAATCGCGGCATTAAACGCGTTTCATGAAAAACAAACCTTAGTCCTACTGTTTGTACATTCGTGTTGGCGCGTGCACACGCGCATGCCATCGCACCCATAAGATACCATAAGGCGTAATTGTACGCTTGGCGTATATTTTAAGTAACATTATTATCAAACGTATACAAAAAAAAAAATGCGATTTCCACAACCGCCCGGCAAATAGTGCGGAAACACAAAGAATGCTTACAAAATTATTTGTCAATGCAAATTTGGACATGTGCTTTACATACGTATCTGGTTATTTTTACGAGCAGTTTAGCGGAAAGCGATACTTATCAGTACAATTTTATGCAACCAAATTACCCATCGCCATTTCTCCCTTCCATTAGAAGAAGAAAAAGAATATCGAGCACGCAGAAATGAGCTGCTTGAAGGATGGATAATAATATAGCGTCGAAGGGCACATAATAGTGTGCGTCTGAAGATGGATGACACGAGGCGAACAAGTTACGCTGCTAGACATGCCCGAGCGTAGATGCACGCAGAGAGAGGGAGGGGAATGTGCGCGACGGGGGAGTAGGAGGAGGAGGAGGAGGAGGAGGAGGAGCGAGAGGTCGCATAATGACGACATGGCTTGCTTAACTGCTTTGCCTTCGGGTGCGCGCTTATGTACGCAAATTGACGCAGATGGTGTCACGGATCGAACCTTTCACAACTAAGCCACGTCACCCTCCGTCCACCCGCTGTACTTAGCTGCGTACAGTTGTATAATGGCTTGGCTCACTTATGAATAAATTTACAAAAGTTGCTAAATGCATGGCAATTGGTATAAGCTGCTGATTTAAGTAACGTCATTTGATCGATTATACAGTCGATTTAAAGCTGCTTGTAAATTAGTCAAATGACAATCTGACGTGACAGTACTTGGTAATGCGATGGCAAACACATTTTGCAAATACCCTGTTAAGCTTGTAAGTATCGTGTTGCACAACTGCTATTTAATTATTTATACATTTATTTTTCACTACCAGCAGCAACCATGGCTCGCATATTTTATACTTAAGCTCTAGTATTTTTTGCCCAAATTTAAGGGAACGTCCATGATTAAAAACCATAAAAATTGTTGCGAGACAATTGGGCATTCGAACGCTTCTTCCCATTTTCTTGTACTTCTGAAAAATTGGATTCTCATGTGTTTTACACCCTGTACTCACCTCTTCTGCTTTCTATTTATATAAAATTTGAATTTATATCGAGGTTTTTTTTTTCTTTTTTTTTTTTATCAAAGCATACAAAATCATTGATTTGATAAATTCGACATTTCAATTTTTCCGGGCCGTGAACAACAATCAACTTCTAGGTTTCAAATCAGCACTATTATCGCCAATATTATATCGTTTGTATGAATCCAGTAGATTTATAAAAATTAAAACTGCAGTACGTATAATGAGTATCGATAAATCAATCTCAGTTATCCACAATCTATCTCTTACTCGTTCATCCACTCACGGTTTTCCCTCTTCGTAATATAATTTCTATTATTTCCGGTTAGTATCATTTCCTTTCCTTTCTCCTGCTCTTGCTTTGTGCTTATTATAACTATTTCTCTGCACTTGTAGCGTTCTGTTTCCTCTGTAATTTCATTCGACTTTCTCTTACTCTCTCTCTCTCTCTCTCTCTCTCTCTCTCTATCTCCCTTCCTCTCTCCCTTTTCCTCGCCCTCCCATCCCAGTCTCTCACGTGCGGCTTCACAGTACGAGCTCCGTTCGTCTATCTAACTATGTGCCATCAACACACGCATTAGTCAGTTGGATTCACACACAAATTTTCCTGTGTACTTAGGAATTGTTTCCGTTCCATATTTTTCTGAGATTAAAAAACAGTTTAAAAAACACCATTTAATTCACCGTCAAATTTTTCATATTCAAGCTATTTCCATGACGTCAAATGTGCAATATGTAGTAAAATTTTAAAACATTATGTATGCATTTATCCAAGTAATTATAAACAACTATATTCCATTTTGTGCAATAAATTTTTGTATGTAATTGGTAAACGCGGAAAAAGTTTTATAATCAGTCATCCAAAAATTTTTGTTTTTGAAGAATATATTTTTCGCGGAGCTCTACATTTTGCTTATTGTCTTATAAAAAACTTATATTTATTTAATTACGCATAAGAAATAATATTTCAGTATGCAATGAAACTGATTTAAAACTAATAATAAAATAGAATATTAATATCGCGTTGGAAAAAAAATTTATTATTTTTATATGTAATGCTTAAATCACGACAAATATAATTTAAATTCAATACCGCCAGAAACGATTATGTTTTGAAGTTGAAACATACAAATATTGAAACTTTTACCAATATTGTTATTCTTTCAAATATTGATATTATTGAAGCTGCCTGTGTAACGTATAAAAACTCGATATTACTAAAAAAAAATGTTTGTTTTTAAAAAAAATGTATGTTTTTTAAGTTCATGAAAAAAAGTAATTGTTACTTTAAACTTGTGTATTCATGTACTATCCGTATTTCTCATCGCTAAAGTGTTAACAATTAATTTTTTTTACACGGTTGTTAGGGAAATTTTACTGTATTTTTACCAAAAAAATATAATTCAATATCATTGAATGGCATAATTATTTTAAAATAAAATTTACAATTTTATTTTTAATGGGATATGCTTGTATACTTACATTAATGCATAATATATTTGCAAAAAATTAAACCATCAGAGCTTTGCAAGTTTTTATCAAAATGTAAATTTTATTTGCCACAAGAATGTTCACATTTGAGCCTAAATAAAATTCTTCGAAATAAATATACAGATAAAAAGCGAAAATTGACTTCTTCTCAAACCAGGAGGTTATAAATATTGATAAATTTTTTTTTGTTGCGATAAGTAAATAAATGAGAAAGCTGTATAAATTTGTTTTTTTTTTATCATTTGGCTTTACAAATCTTTGAGATTAAATGTGAAGAACTCTTTTTCCTCCTTAAATGTATTATTTTTTTTTGTCTGTTTTCATTATTGTATTTCTATGAATACATATACTGAGAAACTTGATGAGATCTGCTGAGACGAGCAATTTACATATGATCCGTTCACGTCTTTGCTCCTATGTACACGTACACACGCCCGCATTTATGTATATAAGTAGCAGATGCTGGAGAATGAAATTTCAGGAGACATTGGCGGGAGGATACGTTAGAATTAATACCCTGGATTTAGACTACAAATTGATTTTGAACTTAGTTATAGATTCCAAAAAATAATGCGTAAGATTAGTGAATTATATTGATTGACGAGATTAACGTATCGCATGGTTTATAATAGTTAAACATTAATATAATAACGATGAAAGGGCATTTTATAAGAAGCAATTATATTTTTACATCATAAGAATTCATAAGAATTAATCTTATATTAAACGAAGAACCGACAACCGTGAGCGCGAAGAGCTTGAAATTGACTGCTCGTAAAAAATGAAGATACGTATTCCAAGATACGAGCCGTAATAAGGAGTTAAAATATATTTAATTATAGACCAAGGAGGACCACAGGAGCTCGCTATAAAGCGACGTTGCTAACTCTCACTGCCGAGAAGTCCCTTAGTGCGTTATCGCAGCTTACAATTGTCGATATGGTTGTACAATAAATCATAGGATAAATTTATTGTGCGTTAAGGACGAGGTCAGAGCCTTTATTTATATTAAGCGATAATTAAAGTGTCGTATCGTTGTACTTTGACGGAGAAGGCGAATAGAAGGGGGCGGACGGAGCCCGATAATAATTGATGAATACCGTGCAAATGAAGCTTTCAGCATCGATTCTCCATTAATAGTCGAACAAGTCCGGCAGACATTATCACCGGATTGACGGTCCATTTAAATGAAGCATGTGCGCCGCTCAGGGCCAGCGCGGAGATTGAAAACGAAGACACAGGACTCGAGGGTCGGGGGGCGGGGGCGGTGTCCAACTACAAACTTAGCCGGAGACAGATGGAGATTAGGAGATCGGGGAGAGTCCCTTTGTTCCGAGGCAAAGCCAGACACGGGCCGGTGGCACTCGAGCCCCATCGCCGGCATGGTTCTACGTCAATGCGCCGGGAGGCCGCGGCAACTTGTGCAGAGCTTCTTATCTGGGAGGCGAGCCACGGGTGTTACGCCTGGCGCATACGTGCAAATGGCCCAATGCACGGGGCCGCGCGCAGGCTCAGCTCGGCAGGCCCCGGGACCGAGCGAGCGAATTAACGGAGCCCCGCCGAGGCTCGGCGAGGTCCTGCGCTCCCCTCCGGACCGGAGTCTGCCCGCGCCGGGAGACGCCTCTGGGATGCGGCTCGAGAGGGCTGCCCGGGGGGGGGGGAGGCCGGGGAGCGTAGCGCGAGGGGCTCGGGGAGGGCGAGGAAGAATCTAACGTACGATGGTTAATGGCGTATGCGATAATGCGAGCGCGACTCTGCATGATTTATGAGCGCGGCCGCGGCGCCCATTGTCGCTTCCGTTACAAAACTGCGCGCGGACGTTAATTTAAAGGGCGATTTGAAGGACGATAGCGCCGCTCGGACTTTGCTGCCGATTTTCTCGCTCGGACTCGGCCTCCCTGCCTGCCCTCCTCCTCCTCCTCCTCCTCCTGCGCCTCTTTCATCCTTTATTTCTCGAACTTTTTATTCCGCCGAACTTCCCTTTCCCACCGGGGCCGGGGGGTCGGTTGAGCTAGCCGGCGGGCGGGGGGAGGGGGTAGGGCATTGTTTCAAGGAACGAGGCATTATGACCCCGCTCCCGTCTTGCCCCTCGCCAGCCCCACCCCGAAGGCTAGGCCCCTCCCTTCTTTTGTTTCCGTTGGCTGGTCGAGTTTCGTTTTCTCTTTATTAGCTAATCTACCTGATAATAATTGCGCGCTTATTTTATTTCCGTTCCGATGGACAGTTTGACTAATTTTCACAAACGAGTCGATAGTCCTGCCACTTCCGTGGCTTTTTTTAACCAAGGTCTTGCGAATAAATAAGCCGCACGAGCTTTGATCGTCATTGATACTATTCTGCGAGATCTTTATGTGCAACTTCGTATGACTGCATTAATTTCATTCGGCTTAATTCTCTTTTGTAATGCTGAGTTAATGTACTCAAAAAACAGAAAAAAGGCTCATTTTATATTACAATATTCATAGACTTGTACTTACGCGAATTGTATGAATTCACTATACTCGGATTTTGCAAAGTGTACTCACCTGAAATATACGGAAATAAAAATTGATTAGAGGATATCATTAGAGAATAATATTATTTACATTACAATAATAAATATTTATAAAAATAGATAATTGTGATAAAATTTACATTTGCAAAATTTAGTTATTTATAGAGTAAAAGGCCGACAAGTGCATTCTACTTTATACGATTTTTGTTACGATATTTTAACGTAATAAAACATTTCGTATTAAATTAAATTTAATTGGCTATTTTTCCGCAGATTAAAATAAAAGCCTTAAAATTATGAAATGTGTTTTTTACAAGCATTGCATTTGTAGTACGTCTAATAAATTTATTTACATCACTTGTTGTCACATATTTATTATCTTTATCGCGTATCTAAATACAAATATACCTCACGATTATAAATTACATATTCCAGCCATAACTGGTGCGGTGGATGCGAATCGCTGGGCACTACAAAAGTTAGACAGTAAAAATATAATCAATGCACAAATATCCAAATAATATACATATGAATGCTTTCTGTTTTTCATTTGCAATATTCTGTTCAATGAAACAAAATATAATGGATCTGCATCCACGTGTGGCTTATGCGAAACAACCATTGGTCGATTTATGGCTTGACGAAAGATTTTGGATGCGATAAGAACGACGAGCGCGGAACAAAGTAAATGTTGCGAACGGAATCAACGAAAAAAAGGAAGCATTTTTTGCTACCTCTTTTGTTCGAATTCAGTGCCACGATACGTGCTAAATTCTTAAATGGCGATAGCTTGTTCCTGTATTTAAATCAATCTGAGGCTTAATTTCCGTTATTTCGGATGATATTTCGTCATTTGTTTTTAGTAATTTTTTTTTTCTTTTATAAATAACGTTGCGAACACAACAATGTCAAAACGGTTTTACAATTTTTATTGAATGGCATGAATTTTTAAATAAAAACTTCTTTCGAAATGTCAATTGTTTTTAGATTCATTCGCTATTAAACTATAAATCTTATGGTGAATATGCTTTAATTGTATAGTAAATGTTAATATTGTGTATTATAGTTAAATACTCGTAACGGATAAGCTTATTTGATAAATATTGCACAGTTATTAATTTTAAGGCCTTAAAATTATTATTGATTTAACAAATTATTTCAATGCACGCGAAACAAAATGTTTAAGTAAATAATAAAGAATGCAAATTTTTACACATTGTGTAGAATATCATTGATAACGAACGTGAGTTAAGCCTACATTATAAGTTATGCATGTATTTTTATCGAAGGCAGCCTCGTCTCAATGTTAAATTAGTAACAGCAATCACTAGAAATGTGCGTAACGCGGAGCAAACTGATAAGAAACTGACGTATTTATTAGAAATTTTCAATAGATTGAAAAGAATCTTGCGTCAGAATGTTCTTAAACCAATTAAAACTTTAACTAATTATTATGTACGCCCGGTGATAAAGTAACGGGAGCATGATTAAGTACGTACTAAATGTAAAAACAAAGATTTCCTCTATCTGGCAGTCACGGAATTCAGATCTTTAATTTCTCTACACTGCTAATTGACCAGGGAGGGGTTGCTTAAGAACTTTTAAGGAAGAATAAATCAGAATGTCACAGGAATATCCGGAGGTAAGTTTGAGAAATAATACGAGCACAATCTCCGGCTCTAATTGTGAAATAATAAAATTATCTTTTTATAAAAGCCGAAAACAGCCAGAGAGCGACCCTAAACTCGCCTCGATTCTCATAAAACAAATCGCCTTATAAGCGTGGCTCTCGAGGAGCCAAGAGGCACGAAATCTCCGAGTCGGCCGCAGGGTAAGATGCGCGCCTCCTTCTATCTCGGTGGCAAAAACGCGCGAAAATGCAAAGTAGCGGTCGTTGGCCTAAAAAAACCCTGGCAAAAAGAGGAGCCGATGGGGGACGGGAGAGGAGGAGTCGGGGAGGGGGCGGGGGTCATCCTGGAACGAGGAAGGAAAAAGCCGAGCGGTGTCCGCTCGAGGCCACGTTAATAAAGCAGCAATACATTTTTCCCGCTGACTCCTCGTTATATTTCAACGTCGGATACATAGCGGCCCCTCGTCTCTCCTTTTTCCGAGCCGGTGTAAGCCCATGGCCGAACGACACCACGTGCTCACCAAGAGGTTCATAACGCCATATATTCGAATGAAATCCCGAACTCGTTTGTATGCAAATTCGGACACTCGGCATCGCCGACTCCTGGCAATCCAACTCGCACGCACAATACCTCCGCGCTTTTTGTCTCTCTTTGTTTGTTTGCTCCCGCCCTCGTCGGCCTCCCCCTCCCACCACCACCTCCAACCCACCCTTAATTCCACCGACACTTTTTTCCACTTCCTCGCCCCCTCAGCTCAGCTGGGCCCAGAGATCCGACCTTCCATTAGGCGCGGCACCGAAAGCTGATTTTCTCTCTATCGCTGCGGGACGATGTTGTATTTTTAACCGGGCAACTTCATTCTAAGCCACCTTCGCTTTATACATCGCGATGCTCCCTGATTTATGTTAAAAAGAGTAGCATCTTCGCGCACTGAACCACTTCCTTTACAGTACGAAGGCAAAAATGTTTCTCTATTTTATTACGGAAACCTAAGATTGCCGCTTAACTGGGAACGAGAAGTCGCGTTAAGAATATCGAGAGATGTGACAGGGAAGTTTAAAAACTACATTGAGAATTTTATTCACGGGACGTTTTATTATTAAAGATATACTCCGCTGGATGTGGATAAGCTCTGTGGATAAACAAGTGAATCTTGAGAATATAAAAAGGGCTGCTTAAATCAAACCGATGCGTAATAATACGAGTCATTTATATAAGATGTTGTAAAACGATTTCATTCCATTTCACAATTTGAAATTCGTGCTCAAAAGCATTATCAAGAATTGAGATTGTCTCAATCGGATTTAACTCGTAATTTGATGCTCAACCGTCAAGAAAATAAACTAATAAAATAAGTTTGTCAATTATTTATATGCTGTTCAATAATTTGTGGATATTATCGAGAGACCAGTGCACGTGTAACTGTAATAATATTCGAATTAAGATTTTAATTGTTAAAATGCACAATGATTTTACGGTTTGCTCAAAATGTTGATTTTGCTAAAGGCGTTGGTATACTTGGGGTCGGATTCGTAAAGAGAAAGAATATTACGTTCGAATGTTTTCTTGATTCGAAAGAAGAAGCAAGTGAGTCGTGTAACGCGACAACTACAATTTAATAGTAGTTTCAAAGCTCCAGTTATCACGATTATTCATACTCAATGATTATTTTATCGTCTATAACTTGTACATTTAAAATTTTGTTGGGTTTGATACATGTATATGATGGCATTAAATGCAAAGTTACATGTACACTATAATTTGTACTAATAGCTTTATTCTGTTCAAAATGAAACATAATGTAACGTAAATATTTAATACTAATACTATTATTATCCTGTAAATATATTAGCTATTTATTATTATTTTTTTATTCTATCCTTTTATTTTTTAATGAGTTATTTATACAATTTACGTATATCAACCTTAAAACAAGTGTAACTGAAACTGCATTAATTAATGGGACATTAAAACATTATATCTTGTTATTAACGATAAAGTGGATTAGATTAAAATATACAAAATATGTCCGTAACATAAAATTGTTATCACTTAAGAGAATTCAAATCGTTCGCCATTATTTGCAAACATTCACAGTGTAAAAATTTAGGTTAATAACATTCATAGGGAATGAATCATTAAATTTAAATATAGTACTGCTGTATATACGTATCGTAACTGATAAATCGTAATTATTGAACATCACAGATCGATGGATGTTTGCAGCCCACATTATTAGTAGCTATCTCGCCAATTTATAATTAAATTGATTTCGTCTATAGATGACCACAGAGATTAAGTTATTATTACACATAAACGAAGATATATCCCATAAAATCTATCATAAATACTTTTAATATATTATTAATAACTATCTCAGTGTCACTTAAATGCGTCGGAACGACTTTTAATTAAAGTATACTATATTTAATGTGAGAGTTAATAAAACTTAAAATATAAACAAATATTGTTTTCATTTATTAAACTACACATTTTTAGTTTCCTTTAATATACCTCTAATATTATATTCAAGTAAAATAAATAAATAAAACAATCAGTGCATACGCGTAATTACTTTTATTAAATGTAATATCGATTTCAGAGTTCAACGAACAGAATTGTTTTTTTTTTTGTCAAGAGTTTCATCCGACAGCGGAAGTTCGAATTTTAAAATACCGTAAATTGTTCAAGATAATTAAATAAACTCGATTGGATCAATATTCCGTGAACGTTCCAAATTAAAGATTAGCAATAAGTCGAGCGAATGATAAACAACAAGGGTTCGGAAATCCGCGTGCCCTCGAGAAAACAAACAGGAATAAAATAAAATGCGGTATCTCCATTGCAGTTCATCGCTTTTAGGAATCCTTGATTACTCGTGCCCTCCCCCCCCCCTCTCTCTCTCTCTCTCGTGCGTACTTCGAGTCTCGCGGACGTTTTTCTCTCGTCGCTCGACGGCCCCTCCCGCGCCAGTCGACACCAACCGCCGGGGCAATTAAGCGACGCTAAGAGGCTTAGAATCCTTGGCCCCCCTCGGCCCGCCGCCTCGAGCCACGGTGTCGTCAAGCGAGCAGCGACCACCGACCCCGAGTCCTTCCACCCTCGCAGCCGGCCGACCTGGCCCCGGCCGGCAGCCCCGCGCCTCCTCCCGGCCGGCCCCTCGCCCGGAGCTTCCGGCCTTAATTGTTGTTTATCGAGCGAGGCGCGCGTGCAAAGCGCCCGCGGGGCTTCCCGTATCCCGGAAACTCGCATGCAGGATATTTCACGATCCTCGCCGCCGTCGCCCCCGCCGACCGGATGCAGCCGGGCGCGTGATCTCCTCGCGAGCCTCGGCCCAAGGACACGCCCGGGGGGCGCCTCGTCGGGGCTAAAAGTGCATTATCGCTGGGCTTGAGCTCCTCCGCCTATCGCTCGGCGCCGATCCCAGCCGACGTGATTTTTCGCGCGCGCCCGTTACAGCGATGCTGCGTGCGCACCCTCCAGGCCTCCCCGACCCCACCATCCAGGAAATTACGTGTCTCGAGTGTCCTGGCCTTTTATCGCTGCATCGATTGAATTATTCTCCTGTTCCTGCAATCTTCGCCGATTTACTTATCACTTTCGAGATTATGGTTGTAATTGTGAAGCTCGCTCGTGCTTTATTGGGCGAGTTGGGGTGGGGAGGAGCAAAGGGGGATCCTCTCGTAGATTAAAGGACTTATTTTTAAACTATCTTTATGCAAACCCTATTTGCTTTATCGCACAGCAAATGTTCGAGCTTTGGAAAACTCCGGATTATGTTAATCAACGCTTGACGTCCTGATTCTTATGCATTATTAATTGCTTGTTTATTTAATGCTAAGGCACCTATTATTAATTATTTAACCATTTGCGTTTGTCATTTTCAGGTTCACTTTTATGAATTCTAAATAAAAGTACGCACACACGTTAATGATAAGCATAAAGAAAGACACTATACAGAACGATAATTGCGCGTTTCTTCTATTGTGATTCGAATAGAAATGGATGGAAAACACAATTGGCTTAATACGAAACACAGGCGTGTCGTGTACTTTAAGCGGAATATCATAATAGTAATAAAAATGGAGAATAGTGCGCATAAAGAAACGAAAAATTGTCACAGATAATCATAGAAGAAAGACGGAGTGCAAATGCGATAGTATAAAAACCAGTTAAAAATCCGCGTAACGCAAGAAAAATATAAACCTACATGTAGAACAGAAAAGAATTACTGCCGCTACTACTTTTCCGTGATCACCTTTGCTTTAATATGCGCGGTTCATTTTCTCGATTTCCGTTGGCCGTAATACGTGTTCCCTTTTTATTAGCCGCTCACCCGCCATTCGAGTCCTTGTAAATTTCCCTGGTTGCTTTGCAGTGCCGCGCTCCACCCCCTCGCTCTAAATTTGCATTCAGTGCCTGTTTGCCATGTTAAGATAGAAGAGAGGAGTATAGCGAGAAGAGAGATTGGGAGGAGGAATAGAAGGAGGGCAGAAGAGGAAGAAATAGATAGACGGGCAGAAACAATGAGATTGGAAGAGTTTAAGGTAAAACTACGCAGTTATACTTGCATCGATTGGAAATCGTGTAAACCTGATTTAGATTAAATGCGAATTCGTGCGAATACATCCAGAGCTCATAATCATAATATATAATTGGCAATACTGCTGGTTTATTGAACATTTCATTAAACTGCCACTCAGATCGAGTTTACCGAAACGGTTTTCAAAATTCAGCTCGTTTATATAATTTATTCATTATTAATTATAAAGCTTAAAGACACGTAGAAAAAATTTCATTTAGACTATATACCCATTATGAACAAGGTAATTCCAACGTATAATGATAAAAAAAAGCACAGACGCAATTGTAATACGTACAAGCGGCTCTTATCTGAAGTGATTTAGTTTAATTTTACGTTGCAAGGCACATTAGATAAATAAATTTCCACCTACATTCATTTTTACGTATCTTCTTTTATATTACGCCAGAATATCAAAAATTAAATGATTCTTGGATCGTGGCCGACCTCCTCAATTTTTTCCTAAATATTTTCTCAACAGTTTTCGTTTACGCAACATTTGCAAGATTGAAATCTTTCGTCTGCGTATTCAGACAACAGTTGCACCGCGAATCCTCCACCCCTTGTCATTTATCTCTCTTATCGTTTCTTTATGCTTTTCTCGATTTATCAAACGCCCTCTTTATTTTTAATCTTTAAAATCTATTCTTCATTCGACTTCTGCATATTGTCCTTTTACGCGAACCAGAAAAAGATGATACGAGAGTCATTTCAACCGCTGGCATTGTTCTGCATTTATATCTCTGATTGTTTGTCTTTCGTTTCATCGTCGTGGGTAAGCTTCGCATCGCTTATTTTCCATCTTCTTGTTCCCTCCCATTTTGCGCTATTCTCGCCCTGTTTAATTTTAACCTATGTTTATACCACGATTTCTCTTCTCGCTCTACGGCTTATCTGTACTACTGGAAGAATTTTAGCAGGATCTCGTATTCTCCTTTTAATGCCTATTTACGACTATTGTAACTTGTCTGGCTAAGATCGGGTACAATTTTATGTTTGCTTTTCCATTTAAAAGAGATTTTTGTTTGTCTTATGAAATACTAAAAATTGTATTTCTATTCAGAAAACTATTTACCCGTTAATCTTTACAGTATGTAAATATTTATAAAAAAAAAATGTTTATGCCCACATATAATTTTCAGTCGCTTGAACTACATTTAGGCTCGATTTTGACTTTTGAATTACATAAATATAGGAGTCGCTAGTATTCTTATTATATACATTATAAATATCTAAAGTACTGAGATATTCCTTCTATGCTTGTACTAAAATCTTTGAATGTTTTTTTACAAAAAAATTTTTTTTTATGCAAAGGTTAATCTTACAACTATATATGTATACTGTTTATTGATTATATTGTATGTATATAGTTGTATTTTATATCATTCTACTTTTAGTACATTCTATTAGTATTAAAAAAGTGATTAATTCATAAGTAAAACTTAATTTAATTTTTAAATAGGTTTATTAACTTTTAATTTGAAACTGTACTATTAAATTCGCGAATATCGTTAATTATTAAAGTATACCCCGTAAAGGTTTTTTTATAATGTTATATTAATATCGAATACGTAGAAAACACGCTACCAGAAAATAAAATTAGCTACTTAAATAAATTAGTATTATGAACGCAGTAGGTATATTCGATTTTTAAATCACCAAACATTCTTGTCATATCGCAGTAAACGAAGAAAAATGAACATCTTGCGATGTTCTTATAAAGCGAATGAAACAGCGTCATGCGATACAGATAATAATATTGAAAATGAAGTTTTAATAAAGAATGCTATACGCTACTGTTTAATAAATTTTATAGACAGTCGACGATGAATGATTTTTCTATTGCAATCAAAATAAAATATTGGCTATATTTTTTAAATATTATTTATTAATTTCACGTTATATTTAGCATTGTTCAAAAGATAGGCAAAAAGAAATAATCGACAAATGTAATGGTTTTACATAAATTTGAATATAGGTATATTTTACTTTGTTTAAACAAAAATTCTTTACATTTTTGTATTAATTTTTCATACTATTATAAAAGTATCGTTTCTGCTGTTATTTAAAAAAGTGTGCAAAAACTAAAAATCACTTTAACAAATAATATAAAAAGTGCATCATTGACGCTAGAAGCCGGCGATTAATATTTTAATTATATTGGAAAGGAATAGAACTCGATTTTCTCAGTAGCATATTAGCTAGATAGGTAAGGCCATATCCCTGTAAACATCTCAATTAAAACTACGTCCAACAGTATTAGTCGGGATCGGGTCTTAAAGTAAAAATGAGGAGGCCCGAGGAAGATGTGAATTTTGTTAGAGGCGAACTCGCCATCCCTTCGGTCTCGGCACCGCGTCAGGCTCGAAATCGTGGGAATGCGAAAAAGCCACCAACCGTGGAAAACTCGAAAATCCGATAACGTAATTAGCATGCACGAGGAGAGGATAGACGTGACTGCGCGAGCAGCTCCTCGAAACTTGATTTTATGCAAAGGCACTTCTCCCGGCCGCTCACGTTTGCTCGACGGGAAAATCAGACAACGCTGAAGATTCGAAGGTTGCCACGCGGATAACACGATCCTGTGGGCCGAAGCGCCGCAGGCCTGCCAGGAAATTAGGCTAGCAAGATTAAACGCCCTTCTCGCTGTCTCTCGCTTGTTCTCTCTCTCTCTCTCTCTCTCTCTCTATCTCTCTTTCCCCCCCACACTCACTATCACACCCTGTCCCTCAACAGTCTATCCTTCAGTTTTTGTCCCCCTAATTTTATATGCATTCAAGCTTCATTTTTCAGAGAAGCGTAGAAATTACCGAGGATGTTTATTCTCCGCGTTGACCCAAGCTTTATTTGACACTACCAAAGTCAGGTCTAACTTTATCAAAGTTGAGCTAGTCTTACTTATTTTTTACGTAAATTAATAATTACTCTCTCTTACCTATATACAATATTAATGATATTTGCATCGCACAAAAGAAAAAATACTAAATTTTATTACATGGTATTTTACATATTATTATTTGAAAAGTTGTATCGGCTCGTCACAGAACACGTTAACGCACAAAATGAAATACTTTACGCATGCTGTCTCAGATGTGTCGCGAAACGATACTTCATTGCTTTTTTGAGCCGTTACTTTATTGTAAATTAAAGATTCTAAATTGTCTATCGAAACTCATCAGTATTCTTGTATTTCCTTGTAGTTCGTCTGAAATTATGCAAAACCACAAGCATTTCATCCAAGATGATAAAGTAAAGTAATTATTTCACTTCACCTTTTCACGCCGAACCCTTCAATTCACTAAATAATCATTCAAAAGGTTCGCAAGGATATTTCCATACGCTCGAATAGTTAGAGGATAGGAATAGCGGAGAGTTAGTAGAACTTACTGCTAAAAGCCAATCCAGCTGAGTGCGATTAGCGTGACCATCTCTCGCTTTATAAGCCTCCACCTTTTCGTCTATCTCCCTCTCTCTCTATCTCACTGAGAAGTTTCCTTGTTGTATGGTTAAAGCGCATCCTATTCATCCTTCTCTAATAAGCTTCTTCAAGTTCCTTCCTGCCCCCTCTCAACTTCGCAATTTCGAGCAGCGTTGTCTTATCTCCCTACTTTTCTGTACATCTCGACATGCTTCTGTTTTTCATTATTCAACCTTCTCAATATTACTCTATCTCATTCCCTTTCAGTATATGCAATTAATGATTCTCATCTCTCTCTCTCTCTCATATTATATGCACGCACTCCAATCGTTCCGTAAGCTCGGCTAAGTCTTTTTATCTTAAATCACAGCCATCGAGTTTTTATTTCAGTATTATTTGCAAAAAATCTCTAAGGCATTAATTTCTTCTAAATTTTTCTCTCGAAGCTAGTCTTTATTTTATCTTATTTCATCTTATCTTATTTTATTTTTAGACACGTAACCTTCAAAATCTCCTTTTACTTAGACAAGTTTCTTTTTCTAAGTATTAATAATTATTAAAAAAATATCCGCTACCCATTATATTAATATTTTTTTGCATATCTATAGGTAGAAAATAAGATTACCAGTAGAAAGTTTTCAATTATTTGATACTATCGGGTCAACAATTAGAATTGATTCTTGTATTGTTGTAATTAGTCAAGATAAGGTACGAAGATGTAATATACAAGATAATTATAAAGTAGCAGTATTGTTTAAATAGCGTGTAAATAAGCAAATTCTAAGCTCGCTGCCGTAATGTAGATATGTTAGGTATTTTTGAAGTCGTAGTTGCAGGATAATCGCCTTTACCTTCCATCACTTTAACTTACATTTCACGACTTTACTCATTCTCTCATCTCCTTCTTCCTCTCTTACTTAGTTATAGACAGGCAAGGGCAGCGGCGAGCTAGAAACAAGGAACTTCCGAGATAGATAATACCTCAGGCTGTCCAAGTTAGAAAGCCGCATTTCCCTCTCCCCTTGGCTAGGGAATAAGATAGGGGGCACTTTAACCGTAAAGGAATGGCAGGAAGTACGAGGGAATGAGGCGCCGAGCCGTGCCTCCTTTAAGGCATGGGACGAGAGAAGAACTTTGGCTGCCCCATAAGAGCAAATTGACGACCAACTACAAGAAACAGACAGAGATGCCGCTCTTAATCGAAAAGTTCTTAATCGAAGACCGTGCTATGAAAAGAAAGTGGAAACCTCAAAACTGAACTTGTTGATATACCAATGATTGGTGTGATGTTCTTAATGACTTGTGGAATTGTAACATAATCTCTTTGCTTTAGTCGAGGCATTTCTCTCATTTTAATCAATATTCTTATCGACTTTTTGCGTTAGAGTGTCGTAATACGAGTCTCAGTAGGGAATTAAAATCAAATTACAGTTGTCCGATTATTCTAATTGAAAGAATATAATAAATAAGATGAGGATACAATAGATAGACGATTAATAATTACTCCACTTTGATACAGATCTATCAGGAAATATAATGCGAAATCCATTTTTAAACGTAACCTGTAGACGAGGCAATCCATTTAAAATGCAGGAGAACAATGCGAATAGTAAGAAAGAATAAAACTAAAGGATTCACCGATTCAGACGTTCAACCTAATTGCGCAATCTTATAAAAGAGGAGAGTCTTCTAAAATGGACGCCTGTCGGCCTTAACTGACTATGATCGCCGGAAGAGTCGAAAAAAATGAGAGAATGCGAGCGCTGCGCTAGTGATGTAAGGTCAATTTGGCAGTTGGAAACACTGCGCAATTCCTTGCACGGCACTCGGCTTCCGTTTCCGTGGCACTTGTAAAAAGGCCGCCTTTTCATTAATTAATCTCACGGATGATAAATGCTAAGGCGTCTGCCAAGTTTTGGGATGCGAATGTTCCCGCATGCACACCGCACTCATACCCGTAGCAGCGCCGCATTCACGGCAACCGAAGCATCCGAATGTACGCAAGGAGTGAGAAAGTGTCAGAGGAGGAAGAGGAAGCTCTGCCTCTGGATAGGAGGACTGGATTAGTAACCCTTGTCAGGGATTGAAAAATATTTCGTACGTGAGTCACTTATACTTTGTGTAATGTATTTAGCTTTCCGAAGCAAGCAATTATTTATGCATGAACGTCATTATTCGAATAGTGTTAAATGCGAAACTCAATTACAACTAGAATAAGAGCCAGATATGTACGGCCATTTCGTCTAGAACAGATCTAAAATAGATCTCTCGTAATGCAGGGTGTTTGTAAAACACCTGGAGTGAAAAGTTACGGGAAAATATTTAAACGATTTGAGAACTTGGCTAATCTGATATAGATTTCAACTAAGTCATAACGTTTTTAATTAAACTCATTGTTTATAAGGTATCCGTCTAAAATTAACTTTATGGGTTCAACGATTTAATATCCTTCAGTAAGTTGCTTATAACTTATAAGTACAGAACAATCTGTTCCCTAAAGGATAGGTATCTATAAGAGTTTACAAAATTAACTTTACTAGCAGCTTAGCTTCGTAAGTACGTTAATAAAGCTTAAAATCATAACACATAATTACCAAATAGAGTAAGCTCATTAACCTAATACCTGAGAGAGTTGATACAATTTTAGCTAAAAGTTATGTACGTACGTTAAACAATATAAATTAACTTGAAAATACCTAGAAACAAATATTGGCGACGAATACGTTTCATTTGAAAGCCACTGCTTTAAATGTTCATCTAAGTCGTCATTTTTAATATCAAACGTTTTTTAACTATATATATATGTATGTATTTTTTTCAATTAAATTATTCAAATTGATTAAAATCTACAGAATGTGAAAAGCGTTCAAATATATTTTATTCATAAACGAGCTATATGAAAAAGCATAGATAGAATTTCAAATTCTAAAAAACTGTTCGATAATTTATTCCTTAATTAACTTGCCTACCGGCGTGCAAAAACTATATTAATTAATAGGTTTTTTTTATCAAGTTAATTTAGCTTTTTTTTACAATTAATTACAGTTTTTACTTGTAAAATGAAGAATAATAAAATAAAATTGACAATTTCGTCAGTATGACCGACTAAGAAGAGGCACAAAATAATTCAGAAAGATCAAATACAACCTCAACTGCAATCAGTATATCCAAGTGAGACAAATTTAGAGGAATAAACAGAAGAGCTTAAATAATAAGGGATGCGCTTCTATTTATCACGTGTATGACAGCTTGAATTCGTTGACCAGTTTACCGACTTCAACATATACGTACACCGAAGTAACATCCTAGATAAATAGCTGTTCCTCCCATCTTGCCCTTATGGCACTACATCATCCATTGTTGTATACGTCTCGTATTGCATAACACTTTAGTTCAATTAATTTTGACACGCGAGAGTTTCGGCAGTACTTGTTCGTTTTTTCGATTTGATCATTTAATACGAATACTAATTAATTTAGACTCGGACGCATTGCTGAATTAATTTGACACGTCGTATTAAATTATTTCATTGAATTTAGCGGTGCAAGATGTAGCCCGAAGTGCTTGAAAATAATGGATGGTTCGGTGTACGAGTGCAGTGTTATTATAAACAGAGATTTGACAGAGATACTCGGATAAGGAAAGTTTGATACTTTCTGGAAATTCAATTAATAATAAAGAAATTAAATAACGATTAATTAATCTTCCGATTGTGAAGTATAACATAAATCATTATTATTTACAAAGGCCTCAAAGCCCTAGATTGTACCGTATTGTACATCGTTTTTAATGTACATCGGTGCGGTACACATCACATCGTAACAGATACTTATGAAAGATCTAAGCATCTCTCTTCTCGAAGAGGGAATAAAGTAGTTCCGAAGGCAAGTGAATACGATGTATTCATTCTTAGGAGTACAAAAAAAAGAAGAGATACTTAATCGCGTACTCATAATATTCATTTGCCAGAAGAAGAGCTCCAGCTAGAATAAACCATTACCAAGGCTCGCATGTATTTTGCTATTTTATCGGTATTTCTTTCTTATTTACGATTCAATAAGCGAAATGTGAGCTAAGAATAAGGATGGTATATAGGATAAGATAAAGAAGAAGAAAAAAAAAAAAAAAAAGAAAAGAAAGAAAGAAAAAACATAGACGCGTAGCATGAACTAATGCCAGTAAGGAAATAAGTGAGATATAAAAAGAAAGTTGTATCAAAGACGTTTCTCGGTGCTGGCCGAGGACCGTAACGCACACAATTGGGAATTATCGTTCCTTGGAGGACAAGTTTCGACGACTTGATCTGGCGTGAAAACAAGAGAACACACGTATACGCGTATACGGCCACGTGTAAAGTAAGTTCGCCGAGTATTTCGAATGCGAAAGAAGGAAATTTATAGCGAGTGACCCTGGCAAGAAGCTTCCGAGTCTAAATCATTACTGCTGCGTCGTCACTCGGCGAATAGAACACTGTGCCTTCTCTCCCCAGTGCCGTTCATTTTCAACCCCACCTATTACAATATTTTTCTTGGATTGCTTGTTTTTCTTCGCCTGCACGAGAATTGGCGGTTCGAATCAGTTGCTTTTTATTTTAATCCTCGTTTATTACACTTTTTATATTTCGGCGATAAAGTCTAGCGGAATATGAGTTATTTATGTAAGCGAATAAATTTTGTATTATCGTAACGATGCCACTCGGCTCAATATATACCAATGCTTTAATTGATGCGAATTACTTAGCAAAAGACGGATAAAAATTTAATAACTTACGTGGAATGGCTGACCAAATGACAGCCATTTCCACTTGAGTCGACTTCTTCATTTTGAATATTTCTTAAGAAATATACCATTGTGAATTTTAAATAACAATTAAGCAAAATACTTCACTTTTAACAATCGTTCATTAACAAAATAGCGGTAAAACATAACTTATTTTGAAATAAAATAAATCTGCAAAAGGAGTCTAATTGAGACCTGAAAATGTCAATAGTTAGAAAATAAAATAACTACGAAATTCAAAGTAACAATTATTATAATTCAAATTGATAAGTTGATAAATTTTCATAAATTTATAATGTGCAACTATTGGAAAATAAGGTGATTTCTAACAAATAAATCCAACGAATCTTCTTGTATCTAGTATTTCATAAATAAATATATGGATTAGTAAGTAAACTTTCCATCAATTACTTTAGCTCTTTTGATTACTTTTTTCGAGCATACAGAATTTAACGTTTACATATAAAAGAACCCTTGAGTGCAAAAATTTTTTCCGAAAAAAATGATGTAAAAATCTTAATAATTTGACAAATTTATATTAAAATTTAATAATATGACGTGAGATAATTTCATTATAAATTTATGCTTTTTCAAAAAATGGTTGTAAAGTAATTTATAAGTAACTTAATGAATAATTCAAAATGAATTTCCATTTACAATTGTGAGAAAATTGATAAATAAATTTGTACTTAAATTAATAAGAAGTAAATGTATTTGTTAAAATTTAATTGAACCTTTTTTGTAAACTTTTATTTCTTTTTGCATTATTTTTTTTTATAAAAAAAACACTTAGAGTAACACATGTAAATAAAAGAAAAATATATATTTGATGTAGATTTCATTTTGCAGAAAGGATATCTTTCGCTTACTATATATGTAAATTTAAAATTGATATCAAGTTTTTAGCTAAAAAATATATACTCTAGCCAATACGAAAATGATTAATACGAAAATTTTTTATACTAAAACATAATAAAGTAGTTTTTTTTTTAAATTAAACTAGCATAATCTCGGATAATAATTTTCACTTTCATCTTTATATTTTTACATTAAACACTTTTCAGCTCTTATTTTCTTATCTTTTCATTTTTTCGCTTTGGCTCTCTTACTTTCATTTTCAATGAAGTCTTATAAGTTTAACGATAAGAAAAGTTTTTTAGGAACTCTGTATTGAAGCATTGTTTAATTCTGTTTTCTTAAAGAGTTTCCGAGGAAAGCTCTTCTTGACAGAAGTATATTTTACCCTCAACTTTTTCGTTTCGATTGCGTGGATTTTATTGCGCAAGGAAATTGATTATTCCTTGATTTTACTTCAGTTCAATTTTACTGGGTACTAAATTCAACAATTTATTATCTAGATATTAATTACTTCGATAACAAATTTCAAATTTTTAATTCTTAAACTTAATTAAATACACTGCATAGCGAGTGAAGCGAGTATATTTGACTTAATTATTAAACATACAGTAAGCCAATATTGAAAATTCAAAAAACCCTAATTATATATAAATAATCATACTAAGATAAACACAATATTTTTATACCGTAATTAGAAAATTTAATGAAAAATAAAATAATAAAATACTTTTACTATATTTCGCTTGTATTTTGGCCAGGTAAACTTCCAATCATAATATTGGAATATTGCCATTTCATAGAATTTTTCAAATATACTAACACACGAATATTTTTTAATTTATTAAATAAGAAAAATAAAAAACATGAACTGAAAATCAATAAATTCTGCCTTATGAAAATGTAAGATGAATTCAATTTCTGAAAATATTAAATAAAATCAAAATGTAGAAGATTTTTTAAAGCATGAAAAATGGCCTATTTAAATTTAATTAATGTAATGATTATGTTATTTATTAATAAACTGTATATTAGGTACTTCAATTTTTCATAGTGCACTACAATGAATGCAAATTAATTTTTTTATTTCAATATATATATATACATATACTAGTTCTTACAGAAAAATAGAGAAAAAATTGAACTTTAAAAGACAGAAAGACAAGTGACATTAATTGGTATTTTGTTAATATTCTTCTACATAATTTCACTGACGTATGTCTAGTGTATGTGCTTCATTAACTTTATTAAATTGTACATGTATGTGAAATAAAAAATAATAGAGATTTGTGCAAAAATATGTATATAGAATGTTGACAAATGAACCTTTTTTGTATTTATTATATTTTTATAAAAGGTGTAATATTACAAAGATACATTCACAATTAAAAAACATTGCCACATTTTTTACAATTTTATGTGAGCTACATAGTTGTTAAATTTTAAAGCATAATTAAATAATATTTTGCTATAATTTAGAAAATTAATATTTATAATAACACAAACAAATTATTTTGATTATAAAAATACAAAAAATAGATTTTGTTTATTTTTTAATAATTGTATAAAAATATGTATATTATAATTTTAATCAATAACTCGTGAAAAAATAATATTTTGTATAATTTTTAACTCTTCATTATAGTTTTTAGGATATTTCATATTTTTATAACTGGACCAGGACTAATTAAAAGGAATCAGAAGTTTAAATTAAAACTAATTAAATTTTATTGAGAAATAGCTTAAATAAATCTCCTATTAATTCTCTTAAAAATAGAAGAGTACAATAATATGTATAAAAATGTGAACATTTTAAGACAGGGCAACAAATGTTAAATTCAATACTAAAGTTGCAAGCTTCATAAAGTTCTTGGCTTTAAATTTTACGCCAGCTTCAAGTCTCCAAGCACTTTCATAAAATTTATGAAATTTATGAGGTAAGCAGTAATAATAACAATTTACGTATTTTGAACAGGTAATTTTGAAAAAGTGTATCAACCAATGAAAATTCTACGATTTTTTTTCGTAATACAATTTTTAACTTTTAATTTTAAGTTTTTTTATGTGAACTGCGGGATCTTGATTCCTGGATATTTTAATCAAATTTAAATTAAACATCAAGGTTTTGATGTTTTTGAATAAACAGTTTTGAAATAAATTATTTTAATAAATGAAATCAATAGTTCGAAGTAGTCCATAATTAAATTATAGCTAATTATCATATAATGAGATTTTTTTCAAGTAAAAAAGCACAATGCTCTTTACCAATAGGTATTTTTGTATTAAACGTATTGGAAAAATGAGCAAAGAAGCACTTGGAATATTATGTTATTATCTGTAAATAAAAATTTTCTGACACATCTAATAATGGCAGAGTAAACCGTTAAAATTTGGCTAGGGAGATTAGTACCTTGACTCGATTCCCATTTAAACTAGATATTATATTATAAGCTTATTTCCATAGCTGTATGCAAGACTTAAAACATTTCATAAAAATGGTGAATTCGAGAAAAATGTTTCTGACTTTAGCACCCTACGAGAATATATACGTTATTTACGATGTACTTTCTGTCGCACAGAGCACAGGAGAAAAACATGTATCACTAACGACAAGTAATTTTACAAGCGCATAGAGCAATGACTCAGGCAGATAGCAAAAACAAAATGAATTACAGGCAAGTCAAATTCGCGAAACTTTCCCCTTCTCCATCTGCACCATAAAATAGTGAAAAGAAAAGTCATTCGCAAATTACTTAGCAAAAAACGCTTTATATAATAGTCTGAAGGATCTCGATTGGTTAAAATAAATAGTACAGTTATGAAGGAAGGGGGAACGGATATGACGATCGATGATTTCGAGTATAAATTTTAATAATAACGACTTTTGCTGCGACTAAAGCATTAACGTTCTGAATCGAATTACGAGTCACTGTACAATGTGAGGTTTTTTTATACCTCTGCTAAAATTTAACAACAATGATATACTTTATTTACGGTTAATTGGTAAATTTATTTTTCGTCTGAATTATTAAATTGGTAAAATAATTTTTGAAGCAAGATCACGACCCTATGTTTGAATGTCTATTATTTTATGATAAAGCTATTTCTTTGTCATAAAATAATGTACGTACAGTAGAGATTATAAAAAACCTACATTTTATCCCGATTAATTGCATTTTAGCCTACATTACTTTATAAATATTTAAATAACATTTTGCCAAAGATTATAGAGTTTATAATTATTAAATTAAACTTTAATAACAGAATGAGAATATAATTATTAAATTTAAATTTAATAATGAATGTAAAATTATATTACATACATTATTTCATAAGAACGCTTTACTTTACATGTAATGTAGCTGGATATATGTTAAACGTAATTATCAAATTTTTTCGAAATTATCAAAAGGGAAATATTTTTCGAAATATTGTACAGAATCATTTTTACATTTGTACAAAAGAAAAGATTTTTTTTTGTAAATCTTTTTATATATGAAAATCTATTTTTTTTCAAAGCTAAAGATAAATTAGACTTTATCGCACTATCGTAATTCCATTACATTAAAAAATGATTCTCCTACCATATTCTTAAGCTTTTGTAAGGAAGAAAATGTATTAAGCACTAGTTCAGCGGCTTATAAAAACCTTGAATGCATTAACACTTAGCATCTTAAATGCATTAGGCATCATTAGACTTATTAAAAAAACTTATTCTTCTATTGCCGGGTATTATCGACTCCTTCTAAATTGATATTTCTTTTTACTAATCTTTTATAATCGCATATAGTATTATCTCTAAAATAGGGACCTAGTTGTTGTAATGTTTTTATTCATTATATTAAGCAATATTATCCACTATTGAATATCGGAGCTATTGAAAAATAATCAGAATGTCTCCTTTAATTACCTCGTTTGCAAGGAAAAGTACAAGAGATAAGTTTGAGAAATAACTTTTTTTCTCATTTGCAGTCAATTCTACTCCCCTCATTTGCTACCTGGCAAGTATTAGGAAGACGCTCTTGCCTTCAGTCAACTCGCAATTAATAGTACGATCTCATTGAGGCGGTAAAAAGTTGGCGCTTTCAAGGCGCAGTATTGGCATACATGCGGGGAACTCCATGCGAGTGCGCGCACATAAATAGAGGACAAGATCCTTGGTCCTTTGCAGATTCTAGCATTTGTTTGACGACGCTTGCTTTGTGCCGAGAGATGAAGCTAATGACTAGAAGGAAATTATAGGCACTCAAAGTGCAATTAAAAAGAAGGAACAGTTACGGCAAATGAAAAACCTTGTGGAAAAGAAAATGAGGGAACGAGAGTTAAAATGTTTTTCAGCTGATTTAATAACTATTCCGAGAGTCTACACTGTTTAAATTGAGAAAATCGTGTTATTCTCTAGCCTTTCATAAGGCTATATGAACAATTGCATCGTTACAAAGAGGTGATTCAAAAAGGATTTTAAAAACTTTAAGAAATTTCAAATGTGTCAATAACATTTTGTCTAATTTAAATAAATGACTAATATAATCGTATATAGTTACGTAATGGAAATTGGATTGCGCAATGAAATAATAATGATAATCTATCTTTGCGTAACAAAATGTGAAAAAAATTGATAAAAATATGCCAAACGTATACACTACGATTGAGCTACAATTAAAACAAATAGTCAACATGAGAAAAATAGTTCAAATCGATAAAAAGTATAGATCAAGGCAAATCCTGCACATTCAACAGGAATATAAAGAATGATGAGAAAATAAAGGAGAGTATGGGTGAATAGAAACAAGGATTAAGATGATCTATATATATATATATATATATATATAGAAAAAGAGGGAAGCGAAAGAGATAATAGATAGAGTTTGAGAAAAAGTATAAGAAATGAGAGTGACAGTTAGTTGATGGGTTTGCTTTCTGCGTGATGTATGTACTTCCTGATGTTGTTCTTAATGATTATTCTTGGCGTTTATAGTAGAAAAACAATCAAAGCTCCTCGATCAGACGAAAAGAAATTTCCTAGAATCGCTTATTACGTTTGTATAAAAGAAATTGATTTTTACTTATCCTGTAGAATTAACAATCTTGTAGTCGATACAATAAATTGAAAATATTAGATAGTTTAATGAGAAGGTTTAAATAAAATGCTAAATTTTGTGCTAAATTTTTGGATTCTTACCACATTCAATAAGTTTTCAAGCATTGATAAATATAATTCACAGAGCAAATTAAAAATAATTATAAACAAAATGCGTAAAAAAAAGAAAATCGAATTTTGAAATGACTAATTACAAAGTTTTAGCATAAAAATTCTTAAAATATATATATATAAAACAAAAGCAGATTAAACAAATTATATGCTCACTTTTCAATGTCATTTACTATTAATTATCTATATAGGTCCTAATATAATCAATACCGAAAGTTTGCACGCTTTTATCGTGTTAAATAATTCAGCAGCTGGAATTTTAAAGTAAAAGTAGCATGTAGTGTTAGATTGGATGTTGTTAGGATATAGACCGAAGCTGGTATTGACGAAGTAAAAGAACAAGTTTATCTAACGAATAGAAGATATTGGTTTCTATAAAGTGTCGACACCAGGGCTCTTAACTAAATTTATACATTATTAATGATGCATAATGTATTATGTAAAAAGGAAAAATCCTTTTTAAATTCAATACGCGAATGCAATCCAGTGAATAAAATAATAGAAGAATTCTTCTTCATATAATGACTGAACCATCTATTTCTCGATTAATCATTGGTGTGTTGATTAAACATTAATTAGAACGGATTAAGTCCATTGGAACGTAAATTGTCATAGGTATATATACAACTTATATCACCTGAATCTTTAAGTCGTTAATCTACAGAGTAACTAAAAAACGAATGTATTAGAGCTCGATGTACTTATTTTAGGATAACACGAGAGAGAGAAAAAAAAATTGAGATATTTATACTTCCATGTGTATACGAAAGCGATCCATTGTAAAAGAGAGGTAGAAACCATCATTTGTAATTACTCTGGCAAGTCTAAGTTAAAAAGTAATCACATATCATCAGTCGCAATAAAAGGAACGATACAGAAGAAAAGTGCCATTCATAGTGTCGCGTCGAAAATCCAACTTGAAATTGAGCAGGTTTTCAAAAAGAGAAAGCCGCTACCTCCAGACTCGGCCAAAGGAGATGAGAGTAGACAGACCAGGGTGTCATTGTTTGGTTCTCAAGGAGAGAGGAAGGGGTTCGCTCGCAAAATAGAGTGAGAGTGAGAGATAGAGATAGAAAGAGAGAGAGTGAGAGAATCGGTTCTTGCAGCTAGCATCAGCTCTCCCTAAAAGTGTGTCTACTCCGTTAGCTTTGGAGCACGCTCAGTCATGCTTTATTCTGCCACCCCCATCCCACCGACCACCCCGTCATTCGTTCGGGCGCGCGCGGAATATTCCAAGCTGGTCCATTGTGCGGCTTTGCGGACGCGAGAAGAAAAACCTCGTCTGCCTCGGAAGGTCGTCGCGAAGGCGAATCTACGCTCGGCTCTCGCCACCCACTTCGCCGCCTTTTCCCATCGCATCTCCTTCCGACTCAATCGACTCGAGCCTCAGCCCGACTTGAGAAGCCTCCGCGAGATCGGGGGACAGCAGCCGACTCCGTGTACACGCGGGCCCGGGCCTCTCGAGGGAGGGCCCTTTATTTCCCGGCTTCGCGACGACTTAGAGAATCATAAATTGTTTATTCCCTGCTTGTCGAGGGTCTAGTTAGGAAACCAGGCTATGCGGCGAATTTTATTTCCTTGCACTTCGGGCGAGGATACAATGATAAATAAATAAATAATGAATGATGGATTTAGGGTAGGCTTCCTTTATTTCAGACGAGCGTCTATATCGATGGTGTTTAGTTGCTAAATCAAAGTTTATTCTAAAGCCTTCCTTTCTAGTGAACAGCCGCGTAACAATGTAAAATTAAAACAGGTCAGCACTAAAATCTATAAATGCTTAACCTTCAATCGGTGTTTTCAAGCTCTTTTTATTTTTGATTAAAAAGAAATTCATTACGGTTATGGATTTTATTATTTAAATTCCTATCTCAACTTTTATATTAATAAATTCATTACGTCTACAATGAAATTTTATTTGCCTTGATTTTTAATGGTCGATATTAAAAACAACGTATTTGAGTTATTATTTTATCGAGGGTAGGGAACTAAAAAATTTAGTTATCAGTGAAAATTAATTTCAGTGACTTCGGCAAAGTTTTAAAACTTTAATAGAACTTTAATTAAGAGTTAAGCGTACTTTTCTCTAATGAGCTGCTTACGTCGGTTTCAAAATTGCGTCCCCTTAAAATTGTCATCTGTTAGACATTTCACAACTTGTTTGTTTACCTTGGGAAAATTTATATCTAATCATCAAACTAATTACATTTATGATAGCTCGCAACTTTGAAATTGTAAACTCGATACTCTTTCTTTTTCAAAGCAATCGTACTCCGTTCATTACACAAAACTTATCTGCTGAATTTAAATGTTAACGTATTAATAATGCAAAATTAGAATACAATGACTAATGTTACACAAGGATAAGGGTATAATAAATTTAGAGTTAATTGTAAATATGTTAAATTTATGCAAAATAAGACTTGTATGAATCGTTTTAGGATTTTATGAAAACTTATCGTTACCAACTCTGCAGCTTCAAACTCGAAACTAAAAATTTCAATTACAAGACTAGTTATCGATCATCAAACGCTTGTTCTATAAAGATATGATGATTGCATCATGTTCTCATAGGTAATTTAGTTAATGTAGTACGCAATTATTCACATACGATGGATACATATAGATGTGTACTTACACGATGTACTTGACCTTATTTAAGTTCATTAGACTTATTTAAGCTCTATGCGAGTTAATGGTCCATTCCCGCAATTTCATTTAATGGGAATAAATTGCGTTTTCATGATTTTTCGAATTTCGAGTCCACCATTTACTCAATAAATCTAATTTGCAACATCGATCGTAAATGTATATATATATATATATATATATATATTTATATATATAAATATAAACAAATTATTAAATTAATCGCTATTTGCTTAGCGTTATTAAACTACTCCTCGACAAGATTACACGGAGCATAAAAAAAGTAAAAAGTAGCGGATAAAAATTCCCAAGAGAAAAAGAACCGATGTATGAAATGTATAGCATCTGAGACGTAGCTGGAAGTAAAGGAAGTATTCGTTAACAGTGCGAAAAGCTTGCAAATGTTTGCACATCGTAATACGCAACTCGGGGAACAGTTAAGCTCTCGCTAGCCGAGCGCAAATTGAAGAGAAGCCCGAGTCACGTTGCATCACGACTACCATTCGCGTACCGAAGCCGACACCGGCTTACCCTCCTGCCGTACGCCCCCGCCCCCGCCGTTGACGCCGTGCCTTTCGCCTGCGACGGACTCCACAGCATGAAATCGAGCGATGGCTCTGATAAGTCGCTCTGTTTTAATCACGACGATCGACGCCACTGCCGGGGACTCATTACAGTAATTGCGAATTTATGCGATATTGCTTCCAGTCTCTGTGTCTTAACAGATGCGCACGTTTCAATGCTCGATTAAGCTTAGGATTTTTTTAACGCGATTTGCGTCGTCACTCGAGCTCGAATCATTCGGCGATGAATCTCTGCCTTTTATATTTGTCTTCCATGTAAGCGTAAAATTGACAGACTTCGCTTTATTTACACATTTTCACATTTATCTTAAATCTATGTACACGTTTCCTTTATCTGCGCAAAAAAAATTTCGATAGTGCTTGCAGTATTGGAGTAGTATTGGGGTACGGAATTATTGATTTTGAAGCGGACTTTCGCCAGCTTGAAAATTCATGTAATTATCTTTTTCATTGGCCATATGCGAATATTTTTAATTGCCCTTTTATTATAATGTCAAGAGCAAATAGATGATCATATTTAATCATTGATAGGTAAATTTTTTATTTATCTATTGTTCGATTCAATAGCTTGAAATTTTATTTAAACAAATTCTCCAATTGTCATAATGTACACAAGATTTTCAAAAGTAAAACATTCAAGGTCTCAAGATTTTTAATTAAGTGTTTTCATTTAATTTATGAAAAATGTATCCTTCACGGCCTCCACAACAACTAATCGAGACAATTGCGAATTTTCGAACAATTGAATAAGTTAAAAACAACCTATAGGTAGCACTGGCTTCTTTTAATGATATTTATCAAATTGTCAATCTTATTTTAATTATCAGTCGGTGCTGCTACAGCAAAATTTCTCATGCTCGTAATGCGTAACTTAACAATCGGAACTGCGCTTAAATGCCCAGCCTTCATTGGCAGATAGTCTTGTAAAAATAAAAGGGCTTTAGCAGGCCTATAAAGTCATTCGGGCGCTTTCTTCCGAATGAGATACAGGAAAATCACCGGGAGCCCTACAAATTGTCATTTTCGCATTCAACTCGCCGTAAATTCCCGCGAGGCAAATCCTTTTTGTCAATCACTTCGAATTGGCTAAAGCTCACTTTCGCGTGAGCTACTTGCATTCCATTCTTTTATTTGCCATCTACCTTTAACTACGCCTTTGTTCTATTTTTCCGCTTTTTTTTTTAATTTATATCCTCTTCCATTGCCCGTCGTATCACCTTGCGTTTGAACGTCAGTCCGACAAAAAATGATCAAACTCTGAGTCCGCATCTTTGTGTAAATTAATCTTTAATTTGTAACCAATTAAACACGATTAAAGGCAACATTATTGATTTTTTAGGACCGCAAGACAATAGCATTTATTTATGCGGTATTGCGATCGTATTCCAATGAATTCCCTTTATAACTTTTAATTAAATAATAAAAATAACAATTATAATAAAAAAATAATAATAATTTTAATTAAATAATAATCTAATTAAATAAGCGTCCGTTTTTAAAAATTTTGATCAAAATAGAAGCGGGCAAATAATTTCAATACATAACGAACTCTATTATCTATCATATTGAATTTAAAAGTGTGATTTTAAAGTTTGGAAAACGCATCTTTCTCTGTTGTCAACGGACAAAATTGATTATTACCCTACGTAATCAGCCGCACCTGATCTAGTATTAGTAAGTGTTTCAAGTAAAGATAGTTAATTATTGAATTGGTAATCTATAACGAAAATGCATAAACTTTGTAAAATATTGGCATGGAAGGCTGATTAGTTCCAAATGCTGATGTCCATAAGTAAATGAACTAGGAATTAAAGACCCTCGTTCGAGCTCGTGTTCACATTCAATTCCCAATTCAAATACATCGGACGTGTATAGATAACCGCTCGTCGCTACAGGACTTGGTCCACCGGTTCTTGCCCATCCGCCCGCCCGCCCCTCCCGCCAGGGGACCAGGCGCTCGGATCGCCGCAAATCCCATCGCCACTCCCTCCTGCCGCTGTCCGTGTTCACGGCCTTGCATTGCACACGTAAATACCTTCGCGCATACAAACACGTCGTCCGTACCTGTAGACGCGGGTCTTCCGTGCAGGCGTTTCGCTATTGTACAAGGACGGCGCCGACTGTTGTCTCTCCTCTTTATTTACCCTGCCCTCCGACTAATTATCCACCTAATTGGCATCCGAATTGGAGGGTCCGCGTATTCCTCGGTACGCCACCGCCATAAATGTACTCGCTCTGGAGCGTGCGATTGTCTATTTATTTATTAACCAGTGTTATTGGACGAACGAACGCGGCCGCGCTTATGGGAGTTTGCGAATTGGCGCTGCGGCTCAATAGCCACCATTAATACGATAAGATTGTCCCGGCGCTGTTTCGCTTCATTCCGATTACAGTCCGTGTCCCTCGGCCATTTCCCTTTGTCGCTATTCCCCCTTGAAGGCCGGCCGCGAGCCGCCGATCCCTCGCCGTCGGTTGCTCCGCGCGAAAAAGTGCAAATCATCGCACTCGCCGAGCTAATCGATGATTATTCCCCCCCCCCTTCGAAGCCTCTGGCAAACTTTCATGGCTAACGCCAAATATGCTTCGGTTGCTAGAATAAATCATCTCGTGTCCCACTTTACGCGTTAACGTGTGCATTACAAGCGCAAGAAGGATTATTAATGAGATATTGCATCACATGATGTTTAAATTAAGTATTTCGCTACTGACAGCAGCACAGCTCGTAAAGAGGAATCGCTCGGCACCTATGCATATAGAGTGCAGGCCTAACATTTACGCGAGTAAATTTAATTAAATTTTCGCTTAAAATAACACCGGCTCAGGCTAACTGGGCTTCAACGCTTAAGAAGCCAATGGATTTTTTACGATCAAAATAAATGCGCTATCGAAAAGCAGCACCACCACTACCTCGGGATGCCTGCGTGTTACTTATGACTTTTCTTACAAGCATTAATATACGCCAATGACGCATTTTCAAGGGTAATAAAAAATGCAGCATTCCAATTTGCCGTAAGTACTATCGGTGCACTTTCAAATGAAAGCGGCGAGCCGAAGAAGAAATAGTTGCAATTCCCTTCTCTGAAATCTCTACGCATTCGAATTTGCAGCCTCGCACTCCTTTGACTCGACGGCTACGATAAACGCGCGCTTATACTATTATCTTGAAGAACAATTCACAATGCGCAGTAGAGGCTCATCAAATGTTAATGTCAATCCGGGCTTTCTTTCGCTCTCCCATGTGTCGGGAGTCTACGCAACTACACAGGGAATGGGTTAGTAATTCTGTTGTCGCCTGCAGACACGTACTGTAATAGTGTACGACAGACTGACAGTATTAGAGAGAGAGATAGAGAGAGAGAGAGAGAGTGAGCGAGTAATAAAGAGGGGGGGGGGGAGAGAGACACGATAGGCAGCCGAGTAATGCCTCGATGTTCGTATCTGACGTCTCTTGTGAAATTCCATCTTACTCAGTTCCCCTCTCGTTAAACTTCAGCTGAGAGGGTAGCAACAGAACCAAGCGACTGTGCGAGAGGTAGAGTAAGGTACAACAATGACACAATAAAACGTGCTGAAACGTAGATGGATGGATAAATGGAGAAAAACGCATAAACTTAGAAAAGGTGAAAATGTAATACAGTTAAGAAGCTTTTTTTTTAAATCTGTGATTATTTGTTAATTATATACAATTATACATGGTTTCTTAAACCATGCGTTGAAACATTTTCTAAATATCTTTAACTTTTAAGAGATAGCATCAAAGTAATGGTAAAACTCAAACGAGCTTATTAAAGCAATTATTAAATGCAATTATATTATTATCAAAATTATTTACATTTTAAATATTATTTCTTAATTTTGTTGAAGAAACATCACTATGTCACTAACTACTTATTTAACTAGTAATCGCTTAAAAAAACTAAAATCTTGAATACAATTTAAAAAGTGTTGCAGTACTGTTAATTTAATCAATCATTTCAAAAGCACTTCAAAAGTTTATTTATTTATTGCAAATCTAAAAATAACAATAAATACTTGGAAAAACTACACTACAATACTAGAAAAGACACATTCGTTCGTTCAATTTATATATTATGTAAATATCAATATTCTGTTTTTTTTAAATTCATTATGTAATATATGTTGGACAAAGTTATAAAAACAGCTTAATCCTGAGATAAGATGATTACGAAACTTAAATGGGGGAAAGGGGAGCTTTAGAGTGGGAGTGAGAGTGAGAGAGAGAGAGAGAGAGAGAGAGAGAGAGAGAGAAAGGATAAAGACAAGACGACGAAACTGAACGAAAGTCGTAAATGTTGCAGCGCATAAAACATAGTCGAAACTTCCTTACTATGCGACGTAACTCATTACTTTTATTACCTGCTGAGTAACGTGAGATCTAACCTGGAGAAGGACGGAGATAAGAAAGAGACCCAAAACACAAGACGAGGCGGATGGAACGCGAAATCTGGAATCTCTTCTACGCTGCACTGCTATGTTGCTATCGCGAGGAATTTACATCCTAACGAGTCAGCCGAGGAATTAATTCGCATATAGCACGCCATGTCTATTCTCGCTTGGAGGATGACGAGGAGAAAGACTAGACCTCGATCCGAAGGAAGCAGATACCTTCAATTCATTCGTTTCCACGAAAAAGAGACGAGCTTCGCGCTTTTTACACGGCTTTAGATATTTTTCCGAGTCACCTCTTCTCCTTCATTTTATGTAGGGGCGCAATATAGTAAATCAACTCACAGGCTAGATGTCGTTTTAGAATTTGCGTCGCGTACTCACCTGTAACAGAAAAATGGTAAATTTATGTTAGTTGATTTTATAAGTGCGACGGATTCTGTATATGCTTAGCATTTTCCATATTCATAATCCCGTACACGTAGGTCTGTATTTTGATCTCGCTCGTTTTCCCATCTCGATAAATCGATTGGAAATTATATTTTTCCGCCTTAACAAAGTTCATTTTTAACCAGGGAAAATTCACTTTTAACGACGTATAATATCATTTCAGTATTTTTCTATAAACTTGTACTTACTTCAACAGATGAAAAGTCGTATCGAATCGACACTAAAAGTTTCCGATATCGTTTGAGACGTAAAGTACCGCGCAAAGGCCAGGATAAGAATTTTACTTGAGCGTGCATTAATAAATGAGTGTGTAACTTATAACTGTAATATATTTTTTACAGCATTCATAAATAAAATATACGCTATGCTCTTGTAGTAGAGAATTTATGTCGAATGGTATTTTGATGTCCTCGAAAGGAGCAATTTTTTTCCGAACGATCCGAATATACACCGCATGCCCGTTGACTCGAAGGACACTCTATGAAATCAAAGTCTACATGATTTAACGATCTCGTAATACGTACGCCGATCCTTAAAATACTCCTTCTTCGACTCCCGGTATTTACCCTCCCTTTTTTATGCTCGGGCTCGCTCTTGCAGGCATAGGAGGCACATAACGTAGGCGTAAAGGCAGCCCGCAGTAACTTGGACGAGAATAGATTCGCAAAGTACCGCGAAGACCCCGAAAGTGCGAAAAACGCCACTCGGTTCGCACCTCCTATAAAAGCCGCGTTCGTCCGATTCCCAAGAAGCTTCGGACCTCCGTAGACTCGTAGGAGGCGAAGCACCACCAGGGAGCCCGACCCCAGTGGGATCTACGGCTGCGCGCCCTACCGCTCCTCTGCTAGAGCCCCTGACTTCGGTCCGAGAAGTTTTTATCGTTCGCCTCGGAAATTGCAGCGAGAGCGACGTCGAGCGTCCCTCGGCAGTTTCGGTAGCCCTGGATCGACGGGCCAGGCCCCATCACCGGGGGCATAAATTTGCCCTGCAGCCGCGATGACAATCGCGGCCATGAAGCGATCCTTGGACTGGAGATAAGTTGTAAACGCGGACATGTGCGGGCTTGGCTCCCGGTAAAGAGGATGGGGGCACCGCTGCTCGTGGCTACGGTGACGGTTGCACTGGCTGCGACTTTTCCCTCCGCTTTTGTCCCTAGAATTGGCTTTGACTCATCTTGGCTTCCGCTGCTGCCGTCCCCTGGACTCCCAGCCCACTCCCGGCGGAGCCACCAGCCGATAATTAACGACGCTCCAGCGACAGGAGCTGATTAATGTTCCAGTGGCACGACGTCGGTGACGCCGTCGCTATTTTACCCTTAAAAGTCGTGTTTTCGCTCGTCGCTGAGCTTAATTGAAAATGACGCCCGGTAATCGCGGCACTTCCTCCCCTCGATGACGCCCGACTCAACGATCCTCGTTTACCGATTGGCCGCACTCGTCCATTCGCACTTGGAGATACAAGAAATGGGCGGTTGAGTGTTACGAGGGGGGGGAGGGGGATGTGGCCCGGTTTGCCCGATAGATCAATGGAATAGTGCTGCGTCGGGGATTATTTTAAGACACTGCCACGCTCCAAGCTTTCTTTATTTCGTCGCGATGATTTCATCGACATTGCAGACCGCAAATTTACTTCATCGTAAATTTTAGCAGGAAAGTTGTCGGAAAAGTTTAGGCGTACAATTTGAAGACCACACAGATCATCTAATATTTTATATATATATATATATATATATATATATATATATATATATATACATTTGAAATGACGCCTTTATAAACTATTAATATTTTGATCTATTTAAAACGTGCCCAAAGAAAATAAGGATGACTGTTTTTTTATCGGTAAAAAACTTCTCAGCGGCTTTTAACTTGAATATCCAATGGAAAAAGCTGTGGATTATCGCCTTTACAATACAGACAGAAAAAGTTGTTTAATTACAGCATTAGGTGACACGAGGTCAAACGTTCATTCTACAGAAAAAATCAGGAGTAGAAAAAGTTGAGGAGAAGTAAGCCACTGTGCATATTAACAAGAAGGCACTTTGTTTGTTTCTCAAGACTCCAGGAATCCACTTAGCTAGACAGTCTAAGATTTTCTTATTTTTAAAATACCTTTAATAGTATTCTCGTGGGTAAAGGAGAATCTTTCTTATTTTTTCTCCAGGATGAGACATTGAAAATGCAGCTAAGTATAACATAATTTTGAAACTAATAAGTCCTATTGAGTATTCAAGTAAAATGGACGTTCGACGGCTTTTAATTTTTTAAATCGTCACTTTTTTATAGGTGACTGAGCCAATAATATTAAAACTATACTGAGGTCTATTAAAACGATCCTTAAAATAATAAGTATAATCCTCGTAATACCTGATCTAAGAACGGGTGTAATTGTATAAATTATACAGAAGACCTTTTGTATGTTCCTTTCTACACGAATCTACTGCTTATCCTTATTGATTAGTCTCGTAATTTAGAATGAAGGATATATATATATATATATATTATACATTCATACACATTAACAAATTCAGTAAAGCACTATTAAACAAAAAAAAACACTTAATTTTAAATATTCAATAAAATTGTTATTAGAAAATTGATACACTTTTTTGGTACACGTTTGTATTTTACGTACATCTTTAACAGTATCTGAAAGCAAGCTCAGGTTTTTAATAAATAATATGTCAAAAGATTTCAGTAAAATTTTTTTGCGTATTTTACATTACTACTGTACGAACTATAAATTAATGAATTATGTATTATATTCAAGTATTAATAGCTATTCTAAAGCTAAATCAAATTAAACGTGGCTGACGGTGTGCTAAATTTTAAAATAAATCTAAAAACTCTTTAACAATGTAACGAGATCTCAGGATAAATTTTTTATTAAAATTTTTTGTTTAGCAAATGATCTCTTTCATAAAGCCTGAACAAGTTATGACTTTTAGTATTCCAATGATTCATAAATGTACATTGGGCATACTTCTAAAAATATAAAATAAATTATGTTCTTTTTTATTATAAAATTTATTTCTATGTCATATTGCATCAATAATTACTCTTTCAAATGGTATGGAAAAGAAAAATTGAATAGAATGGAAATAAAATACAAATATAATGATAATATTTTTATATTCGTAAATTTTCTAAATTTATTTCTAAAATATAGAACAAATTATTTCTAAATTTCTATCTCATACCCCTGAATCTATTTTTATTTATATCAATATTATTAAAAAAATTTTAAATAGTTAAAAAAAAATCTCTTCTCAATATATTACTTCATAGTAGATATTATTCATTTTTCCATATTTCCAATAAATTCAATTTCTTTAAATAGTATTAGATATATTTTTTATGAATTATGTAAAAAAATTAATGCAAAAGATTATATCATTCTTATTATCTACAAATTTAATTAATATCCAATATCATATTTGTATAGCAATCCCGCCTCTTAGGCTTTGCTGTTTATTAATCTGCCTAATATAAGTGTATGCTTTCGTTTTATAATCAAGTAAATCTATTTACGTTAAAAATCCACAAAATTCAGAGCTTTAAAGCGTAAAACATACATGCATATATTGCAAAAGTACATTTACTTCAGAAATCGACAAATCGTAAACAGACCCTGAAAATGCTTGATCGTAAACCTTCTTGTAATCTGCAGATAAAAATATCATGTAAGCCACAAAATAAATTTACGAAAAAAAAAATAAAAAAATAAATAAATACGCTACGTAACATGATTTTACGAAAATCGAAACTTGATTCTTAAGATCAGGAGAAAAATGTTCCCACGAAATGTGTTGTAAAAATGAGGTAACATAAAAACGTAAAATTTTATATTTATCTGAAAAATGTATAGAAGAAAATATGCTTCAAGAATTAATATAAAAAACCATGCTTTCGCAATATGGATAATATCCATTATATCTAATAATATCACCGTAGTAAATTACGGCTTTTGCATAGTTATTGAAAAGTCAACAACTATTATATAGGAATTTTAAAGAGAATAATAAAAATATAGAGAAACCTGTGATATAAATGCTTTTAAGTCAACGATACGAGCGTATTTTATTATCGAAAAAGTAGATTGATACAAAGAAAAATCGACAAAGAGAGGAAGTTTATAATCAGTAGCCCACAGCATTATTAAAAGGACAAGGTGTAGTTTCCATTTTTTTAGTCACCGATGTTTCACCTTTCTTTATCCCGTACCCTTTTCTTACACCCTACGATCGCTTTTTGACAGAGAACGAATTTTTTTCATACGCCCTCGTTCATACAATTGACAAGGGGAATCAGGTGCAGTTCTCGCTTCGTGCCCGAGGGCGTCAAAATGGTCGAAAAAAGATGTATTGTCCATTCAATCGTCGATAATAATGGTGTCCATGGAAAGATTTATGTCACAATTCATGAAAGTATTTTGCTATTTTAAGAGAATCTGATATATTGGTAAGCAATAAAAAATAAAATCGTAAAACAAAGGGCAGTTTGATTTGGAAATATCCATACTACGAATATAGTATTGTTTAAGAAGAAACGAATTATCATATTGATGAGCATAATGAATTGGCCAGTGCCCGTTTAACGTTTAAACAAATCTCCAGGTTCAAGATTTTAAATTTTGAATGTGCGACGTTGTTTTGATATTTTTTAAGATTTTACAAAAATTTGTCATCTTGTATGCGTCGCATTCAAACGCGATAGATAAATTTTTTCTAGTAGTAATAATTTCATGTGGAAAAAGGTTCTTCCGGCTTTTTTTCATCACATAGTTATCGGCCTCGTAATAAATCAACTTTTCGATCTGTTCCTATTCGAATCCAGTCCATTCTTTCATCTCAAATAACCCCTTTTCCTCTCTCCGATACACTTCGTTCTCTACCCTGCGAATTCCCTCTTCACCCTAGCAAACTACCATTCACTACAAATATGTTTTCTCTTTCTTTCACATTTCGGTTACATAAACTGCAAATTGGTCGACGAAATTAGAAATTGATAAAATATGACAACTCATACATGTTGGGTCTCATATTTCACCGAAGTGTGTATTTTTCAAATTTAACCCCCCTGTTCACAAACTTTAATTAACACTACGAAATCAGCCATGAATAATAATTCTAATTTAATTTCTAATTTAATGTTTAATTTGCAATTACACTAACAACTTAAGCCATGCTAAACAAAGTCAAATCACATTGCATTACGTGTGCGAAAGCTTATAAAAATTAAAAACTTTTAAATAACAAACTTATCAATTTTATATTCTATTTGTCTAAACTTTTATTTCATGGAGAATAAAAATTGAAATCTTTTTCCATTCAACTGATTTTTAAAAATTGCAAAATAAATACAATGTCTTTCACTGATAAATTAACGCTACCTATTATGATTCACAGTCTCTACATGAGTTCAAACATTTAAAAAGAATATATTAAATTAGAGGTTTTTGTATAAATTCAATAATTTTACCGAATCATAGACACCAAGAAACAGTAAACAAGAAAATGATTAGATAGTTTATAAATCAAGAAAATTTTTAATTAATGATACTTTTAAATTAGTATAATTGTAATTAAAAACATTATAGACAATAAGCAGCATGATATATCATGTAAGCTATATTAAGAGCTGAAAATTATTATTAATATTATTTGAATAATATTAGGCTAAAGTAGCGATATCTATTTCATCTGTTTACAAACTATATTGCATAATCTATGTACGGAATTTTAATCATCTGTTAGATCAATTATTTATATTATTATTTGTTTTTATAATGTATCATACAACCATTTTTAACGGATAATTTGGGTCAGAAAAATTATTTCCTTTGTTCTTTGAAATATATATTATTTAAAATTAAGCTAATTTCCAACAGCATTTGTTACGGTTATTATCAAGATAATATGATATACATTTTATTAAAATATTTTGAGATATTCAAAATTAAATTAAAAAAATTTAATTAAAGTGTTGCTTAAAAAGATAATGAAAATATAATTTTAAAGAGTGACTTGTTTACATTTGAATCAATATTTATGTACTATGTATTAGAAGAAAATCTTTTTTTAGAATTTTATATGTAAAAACAATTCAATACACTTTGCCGATAACCTTTGAAGAAAATTCAAATATATTTTAATGCATTTAATACTATCATCTGCTTACAAGAGGGCATAAATGTTTAAAATTAGATCATTCACGATATCACAAGCTTACGCTGATTTGCAATTAAATTATTATACTTCAATATTTTAACAAATTTATCTTTTAAGCTTGAATTTTTTTCCCGACACATTTTTTAAAATTTACATAAATAATTACTAGTTTATTTCATATTTAAGCCTATTTGTTTGTTTAATTTATTAACAAAATGCTAAAGATTATGCTTTATATTTTATATAAACAAGGCTTCGTAGGGTTTTTACATAATTTTTCATCATACGTGTATAATAAGAGGCTGATCTTTGTAGTTTAATAGATGTAGTGAAAATAATTAATTAGAAAAAATGAAAAATTTTTTAATTTTTTTTTCTATAAAATATATGTGTGTTATAAAAGAAATTAAATTACTGAAAAATGAATAGGAATTTTATAATTAATCGTAAATCAATAAATGTAATTTCAACAGTAATCGATACATAAATTTTCAACGGATACAAATGTAAATTATCAAAAATCAAGCATATTATCAAAATATATTTGTAATTGGTTCATTAAAATAAAATTTTCATTAGATGTTTAAGCGCAGGCTTAATTAAATTTATATTTAATTTAATTTGTACATCTCAAAATATTACAATATTAAATATTAAGCTAATGTTAACCGTAACAATATGTATCTATATGAATATGAAATATAAATTTCAAATATAAATTTCAAAGAACAAAGGAAATACTTGTTATGGCCCAAATTATCGTTAAGAAATTGTTGTGCTCTGCACAATGTGTTTTAAATATTGTCTCTCGGTTAGGATTTTATTTAATATAATGGTAATAATTAATGCGTAAATAAGGAATGGCCAAAATCTTGCTCGCTCTAACGCGTAATGGCTTAGTTTCCTTTCAATAATAAATTGATCTATATTTAAGACTTGGGCGATTCTTCGCTGAAAATAGAACGCCTTCAATCTCAACGGCGTTCAATGAAAGCACCGTAAAGCCCAATATAAATGGGGCAAACTATAAACGTCGAATGCAATCAAACGTAGTCCAAAAAATCTGAGCCTTAAAACACCTGAATGCCGAAAAAAGAGAGTACGTGGGGTTGAAAAGCTGGCTCACCTCCATATCGATCGGTATTCCGAAAGGGTCGGAGCACGCAGTTGAGCGGACCGGGGGTAAAGCGGCGGTTTAAGAGTGGCACGAGTGGCGACTGAAAGAGTTCATTAAAACCAGCACCGTCTGCATCCTTTCTCCGTCGAGCTGCAGCTCCCCCTCCCCCTGCCACTGCCGTGCGCAACGCCCCCGTCATACGTATCTCTACATATCCTTTCCTTTCTACCTTCTGGAGATGAAGAAAACTGTCGACCGGGCCTGCCCCCGCCGCTCCTTGCCGCCTCTCTTTTTTATTTTTATTTTCACGCAGGAGGGTGCATTGAAAAGCACGAGTCTGCCGAAATCATAATTTCGACATTGTCGAATGGGAAAGAGAGAAAGGGCCGCGCTTCTCTTATCCACCTTTCTCTTTTTCTGTCTCGCCTAACAAACGACGACCCTCCTGCCGACTATTCTTTTAGGCGTATGTAGAAGCCACTTGGCTTTTTCTCTACCTTAATGGATGTTCTTATATCGTGGATCTCCTTTTTTTAATAAATTTTAATGCACGCGCTTTGAAATAAATAGAAAAAATCCTCGAACCGACAATACGTATATTCCCCTTCCATTTTTCAGTGTCATTTTCCTTTCATTCTAATTTAAATCCCTTTATAGGACGGCATAAGTCACTTTTTTCTTTGGATTGGATATAAACATCGAATGTTTATTCAATTATATATATTTTTTTTTATGAATTTTGGACACGCTTAATTAAAAAAAAATATTATTAAAAAATAACTTTGAAATTCAATGATAGATTAATTTTAAGCTGTGGTCTTGCTGTTACATAATTTATTGTAAATTAAATTTTATTCGCTTCGTTTCACATCGAAATTTCATACTTTGTAAGAATGTTATTTAAAAACCTGTCTTATTGGAAAAGGATAAATTAATTAACCAATATGAATTTTGATGAACCAGTTGTTATGTGTTTGATATTTTCTAATAATTTTTTGCGTTTTACTTTCTGCTTATCTACTCGAACAATTCTATTTAGAATCGATCATATTTCTAAGTCTTGAAATAAGAGGAAATTTTTCAATAACTTTCAAGTTGATGAAATTGTGCAGGAACAATTTTCCGCTTTTTTTTTACAGTTTGCAAATTAAATAAACCGAAATATTGGTGGCATTACAAGTTCCATAACATTTTTTGACATAGTCGGCTCAAGTATATTCTTTGAATAGTGATGTCGCTCGAAGTATAATGGAAAATTGTGCAATTACATTTCTCTGATTGTAAAAGAAATTCAAGAAAAAAAAAAAAAAACAATTACGATCACAAACGAGCTAATTTAAGTGTCCTCGGGGCAGAAAAATTGAAATACTTTCATCTCCAAATTAATTAATTCAAATTGGAATATACCGGATATGGAAGTAAATAACAATATTTTAGAATTCTAATGAATAAACTAGAGGGATCTATCCAAGGCTGCCTTTGGATAAGGTGGATGCCATGATAGGGGTCATGCAATTAATTATAGGATTCGTCTGTCGCTTTCCACTGGAAAAGCCAATATGCATATAAATCGAGCGAATTGCATAAAGGAGCTTTCCCCCCATCTTCTCACGAAGATCAGTCGTTCTCTTTTCCTCTTATCGAACAATTTTACTTTCGTCTCTTTGCAATTTAACTTGTTTACATCGTTTTCTCTCCTATCATTGCTTCTGTTTCCTTCTATATTTTTTCCTTCGTTAATTAGCTTTTTCATTCCTCCATTTTTCCTTTATTCACTACATCGTCCACTTAAATTTATTATAATAGAAAATTTGCGATTCTAAATGAACAGAAAGACGGGCACATTGGAACCAAAATTTCTCTACCTCATTTTCCATCTAGCTTATTAATTAGATTTGAACAAAATTCTTTTTATCGTGTTATCATCAATGCGTATACACTGATAAATGTATACGTTACGTAACTGTATTTATGTGACATTTCATCGATTTGCCACTTGCGTTAAAACATTGATTATTCTTTGAAGCTTAGTATAGATTATTGAAATCGTATTCGAATAAGTAGATCTAATAGTGTATACAAGTTGAAGCGAGCTTAATTAATCAAATGCCGACGGGGATTTATAGCGAAACAAAAACATGTATCTAAGTATTGTAAAACTCATTCGTTTGCACAGCGTAATATGAATTCAGTTTTGAATTATAAAATTACAGAACGTATGAGGAAATTATAATATTTGCGAATAAAATGCAGAGCACAGAGAAGGAGATAAGAATTTATGCAGATTTTTATACAGTAATTTAAAAAATTGTATATTTCAGTGAGCTTTTTATTAAATCCTACATGCTGCTAACGCAAAGTTTTCTTTGCACAGTATGTAGCTGCCGAGGCCTTTGCCTTTATGAAAAGGGAAGAAGAAGAAGAAGCGAGATGCTTGCAGCTCGTGCAATTTTATAGCGTTAATTTCCGCTCTCTCGCGAGAAAAACACGCCTCCGAGTCCCAGCGAGATCCCGTTAATTTGGCAGGTATGCGCGGTGGTCTTTCGAAGCTGCCCTGCGAAATCTGACCAATCGAGTCGTCTGTATCCGCGCGCGGACCCCCCGCCCCGCCCGGGCACCCTGCCCTCCCTCCGCGACGACCAACGCGCTCCCGCGCCGAATTCCATCGTTAGCTCTCTCATTAACGCGCATTAATTCCCGAGGAGAGAGTCCGTTGAGGCGGAACGATTGGCCGGGGCCTGATAACGAGGCGACACGCGACTCCGCCGTCGCGAGGCGATGGTGAAATTCCACTCGGTACTTTTTAATTTCCCGAGGCCACGGGGCAGCGCCGCCGGCGATCCCGAGCCCGGCACACCCTGGCGAGTCTGGTGCGCGCCACCGGCCGGGATGCATAACGTCACGTGCTGGGACGAGATGAAGCCGAGGGAGATAAAGGCCGCGGACTGGTGCGAGGTTTTTCCGCTAGTTACGGCGAATCCGTGACCGGACGCTGGTGTAACGCACACGTGCGACGAGCGCGCGCGCGCGCGCGCGTGTGTGTGCGGGCGGACGGGGAAGGCCGGGGGTCGGGGTCGGGGCGGGGAGCTCGCCTCTGTCCGCGTGGCTTCACTTGTTTGCATCTCGAAAGCTCGGCTACGTGCGCGAACTCATCCGCTGGGGGACGTCGGTCTGTGTGAGACTGCAGGCGGTCATGTGTGCGGCAGTCTAGTGATGCCCCGCGTCCGCGTGTTTGGTGATGTCCTCCCTCACGGGGAAAATCCTGACCGGCCGTACATCGACGCGTGGAACATGGACCAAGTCAGTATTTTGCCGGGCGTCTGCATGACATGATTTACTGGTCGTGACCACGTACGTGTCATCCCACGTATTCAACCTCTTCCCCCAAATACGTTCTCTCGTTCTCATATCCTATCTCTCTCTCTCTTACTCCCTTTACCTCTTTCATCTTATACTCGGTACAAATGCTAGAATGTTGGCAAATAGTTTTCTCAGCCGCTGCTTAAATGTACGTAATATATATGTATAAAAACACACAATTGTGCGAGAAGATGTCAATAATTCATCGATCTTACGCTGACTCAATATTAAAAGTTTCAGTTGACCTTTTTAATTAACGGTTGAATGCAAATCAAATTTACAATGTATATTTATATGTATGTTTATACGTTTCACATATACGAATAATGATAATGAAGAGTTATACCAGTTATTAAAATTCAATTACATTTCCTAATTGATTTTGATTAAAATCTAAAATTCCTATGAATATTAAAAATTAATGAATAATTTGTCCCAGCATCGCTCGCATCGCAAGGAAAACAATTAAAAATATTCAACGGTATAAAAAGTTCTCAATCCGCAGATATTTCACGAACTGTAAGAATATGAATAAGAAAGCGTATATATTGTACTTAAGTTATAGATTTGAAAATTTCAATTCTATTACGTATTCGGAAAGTCCGTGCATATTTCGCTACATTTGACTAAAAACCCATAAGATTTAGGAATATCTTAGCAGCGTGACGCATCCAGTATTCGCTTCCCCAGATTTCATAAGAGCAAACGGCTTTAGAGCATTTAAACTTCCGGTTCGCAGACCTCGCGGATTATATTAGCTCCAAACACAAGAAGTTTCAAAGAATAGAAGGCCAAGCATCTGTGTCCAAATGCATGTCTATATCAGATACCGGTAGATGTTTATTCCATGTCGGGACTTTATCGCGTTACTGAAAAAGTTTGGGTACAACACGCTTTGCATTTTATTACTAAAAGTAGTTGCTGAATTTGAATTTTAATATACTTTTGTGATAATCATTGTTCTCCTGGCATATTTATTTGCCAAGTGTCGTGCATTGGGCGTGGCTCGGGTCTCTGATTTCTGCGACTCGGAAGCCTTCGACTTGATATATTTACGAGCGAGTCAAATTAAGTGGTACTTTTTCCTGAGACCTTGAACGCTAATTTATCGCCATTAACATAAAAAATAGACGCACTCAACTGCATGGCAATGAATCCTGCTTTTTAAGTGCGTCAGCTTATGAAATTGAAATATAAAGTAATTCAAAAGAGACCGAAACAAGTACTACCATTCAATTTCAACTCGCGAAAACATCAAAGTATATATATTTATTTATGTAGGAATAAAGTAGCAAATAAATATGCATCGAGCCTACTATTGCCCGTAAAACATATGTAGATATATATATATGTGTAGAAGGCAGAATGGAGATTGCCGTCAGAATGAAAGGCGCGCTCGATAACGAGTTCAATAACACACAGTTGCCGGTAATGGAGAGTGAGACGTCGTCTGCTTTTCTACACTCGGCCGTAAACACACGTGGTACTGATGTTGGCTTAGGAGGATTCAAGTCTCGACAGCGCGCACGAATACCTCGTTAGAGTCTAATTGTCGGTTCTCCGTCGACATATTTTTCTTCCCAAGACACACGCAATCTTTTCCTTCCTATCCCCGAGCTTTTTTAGCCCGCGAGCGCAGAAGGGGGCGACTCGGGGCTGCCCTAGCCTCGAACGCGCTCCACTTGACGTCTTCATCAACCTCAGCCACCAGTGCCTCTGGCCCTGTTCGTCTACCCCAGCAGGGATTTATATTCCTCGGCACGGAGGACAATGAGAGGAGCTCATCGATGGTTAATAGACCGAGTGGAGTCGTCGAGGTGAACAACGGTAGACGAGTTGGAGATAAGGGACACAGAAGTCGTCGGCACTGGCGCTCGAATGGAAAATAAAACGAAGCCCCCGCGAAGACGGCGGAAAGATGAAGGCGCGATACGTCCGAGTGGAGGGGACGCGGCTGTGGTCAGACGCCAACGCTGAAAGCTGAATTAAAGTCTTCGAGCGGAGTGAGGCTTTGCTAGAACCCCTTTTGCCCTTCTTACCATTACAAGGATTTGCAGCTGCTGTATTCTCCTAATAAGCCGCAGTAAGCCTCCTTTATGTTTCGACAAAATAAATGCGACTTAATCACATTTAATTCACTCGCAGTCGCTTGTTAAATAAATTAGCGGTATTCCAACAATGGTATGCTAATGTTCAATTTCACCCGATTTGAGCTTCTTCAACGGATTTTATCTTTTAGAAATCACGACGATACGAAATGAAATATAATTTTTTTTCATTTAGTGGAGCCATTATCTACAAGCGTTTACAACTACGTAACAAGCTTCTATGTGAACCCGACTTATTATGCACAACATTGAAGAAGAATAAGAGCTACAGATGGCAAAAAAGTTAAAACAAATAACGTACGAAAAGGGCCAATTGAAAATAAAAAATTTAGCACGATCTACATTGTACAAAGAGAAGGAGCACGAGCGTAAAGTGTAGCCTGTAAAAAATGAGAGAAGCAAATAAAGATAGGGCGAGGCAGGCAAATACTTTGTTAACTATGGTGGTGTTACAAACCATAAAGCCACTTGAACGACTCTTTTTGTAGTAAAGAATTATCTGGCTCAAGAGAAGAGTCTATTTGCCTACCGTGTCTTATTAAGGCTTCGTTATTTATATTATAAAAATAATCCCACTTATGTAATAAATTCCGTACTTAATTATAACCTTAAATGCAAACTCGGTAATAATTTCAATTTGAAAAGAAATTCCTGAACTACAGTTCGATAAATTTAAGACTCTAATTAACGACGAAACTTGTGATTTACTCGTGTTCGTTGATAAAATTATCACCGGCTTTCGACACGCTGTGTCACATTTGTCGATGTTCGGCGCTGCATGCGAGTCGACGAAAAAAACAAAAGCATCGTATTCATTTGAAAGCCACGGGAAATGTAGGGCGGGGGTGGAAGGCTGATAAGCAGAGGCATCCCTCTTGCAAAAATGTCCGCTCGACAAGGAGAGCGTACCATTCCGGAAACAAGTATGAGCGCTTGACTACGCGAATCACGCCCGTGAGATTTCTCTTCGTTAATAAAACGATAGGAGGGTAGACGGCGAAGGGTTAAGCAGCCGCTAAGGTGATCCGGGCTCGTTTTCGCCTGGGATCTCTGCTGGAGCCTCTACGGGCTCGGCTTATTTATCCGGTTTCGTGGACGGCGATGGAAAATGATTAAGCCGAGCGGAATTATTGGGCCGAAGGTCGCATGGCTCGTGGCTCGACAACGTCCCGGCTTCTTTTCTTATTAAGCCTGCTCTAGGCCGAGCTGCCGACGTTCCTTCTACGACCCTCTTCCTTAATTGGGAGCTCGCTGTTAATCTAATTAGCCGAGCTATCGGCTGGTCCTTCGTCAAGTGCTACATCCTCAAAACTCGGCCAATTTATCCAGTCGTAATCTTTCCCTTTGACGAGTTAAATGCGGAGCTGCTCGTCCCGCATAGGTATAACTTTTCCGCCGAATCTCGGCTAAAGAAGATCTAGCAGTCGAGCGATGTCGACGCGTGCTCACGAGCATCGAGGCGGCCCTTCGAACGATGAGCTGCAAATCGTCCCCTCCTGACAATGCTCAAGCAGAATATCAACCTTCGTCCGTGATTTGGAGCATTTTTATCCGAGCCACTAACGAGCTGCGGAAATTCAATAAGAACGTTGATGAAACAGCAACTGGCGTTGATAGTCAGCGCCCCCCCCCAACAGCCACAATAACCAGTGTGTATCGCACGAGGGGGCAACCTTTAGGTCTTCGGTGCTTAAGCGATTAGGCTACGGTGCCTCGTTCACGAACCTCGCTCCTCCGATTGCGCCCCCGACCCCGCCGCCGCCCCCCTTTCCCTCGAAGCAATGAGCCCAGGACTGCAGTCGAATAAAAGCCTTCGCTCGTGCCGAGGTCAAAGTTCGCATTGTCTCTCAAGGCGGCCGCCGAAGTGCAAATAGCGGTAACCTGCTGCCTCCCGAAAATGGACAATTACGCCTAAATTACGACGGCTATACGTATTTATAATGTTGGCGACGTTGAGCCGGCGGATCAAATGGTTTTCATTAGGCGTTATTGTCAGCGAAGCTAATAGTGCGATAAGAGAGTCGAGAGCGAACGCGATATCGACGACTATTCGGAATTTTGTAATTGCCTACTGGCAATTCATGGCAATTCATATACGAAAACCAAATTTGTTTTATAAACTTAGCTCTATTTTAATTGCATTGCCGTGCTACGTTGTCTTTTACAGTCATTTTGCCTACACCTTCTCTTTTATAGTCCGACACAAAAATGCAATTTTAACCGAAAAATAAAATAAAATAAAATAAATATTACTTGAAAGGAACTGAGAAGAAGAACAAAGTCATTATTTCAAACAATGCAGTTAACCGGATGTTGTAGTAGCGGAATTTTGTGTATTATTACTATTTTTAAATTCGATATTTTAAATAAATAAGAAGAAAAGGTTCTTTTGCTACATTTTGATTATACATGGTTTTTCTGAAAGCAAATAATTCGGAAGATTGTGGTTTTCGGTTACGGTGGCAATTAGTTAAAGTATAATATTACAGCTATTGCGATATAGTGTAGTTAGCCCCGACGTACAATTTTGATTATTAAATTCTGCATCGATATGCGATTGGATAGGTGTAAATAAGTGGTATCATCTATTTGAGGAACATCGCAGAAATAAAGCATCGTAATACAATCGTTTTATGGAAATTTAAGCCGGTTATTATTGTCCGCGAGAGGAGAATAAATCATATGCCATGTAATGAACTGCAAATTCATACATAATTTAGAGGATACTGATAAACGTACAGGACTACACTAGTAATTTCAATAAATAATTAAAATTTTCTTGTCGCAAGGAAATTCGATTAAGCCGTTGTGTTGCCAATCAAGCTTTGCTGGAGGTTAGTTAAGTTAGCCTTTGACTCTTACGTCAAACTGTACGTTGGTTAACTAAGCTATTAATTAATACAAGCTTGAATATGCTGCTACCAAAATACCTGACTACACTCACACGTAACTAATTCTTTTTAACCTAATTTAATTTTCAGTGCACCGGTTTCATCATAAGTTGAATTTCTACGATGCATTTTACTCTAATGATAATAACGAGCCATTGGAATAAAGTAAGGAGAGCATATAGAGTAATAATTTTTCAACATCTTATTACAGACGAAGACTACATCGTTTATTCAATTAAAAGAATAATGTGATTTTAACGAGTTTTCATATTTCGTCTCGTTTTTAAACATTGACAAGGATCTTTTTGAAATTAGCGTAGACGACAAGTAGAGAGAAAAAATGTGTATCACTTTTAGCTTTCGTGACATCGTTCGGATGCGGGCATTGCTGCATAGTAACAAGCTTTTCAAAAAATTAAAAGCAAAAATAAATCCTAGGCAATGGTTTCTACCTGATATGCTTTTTCTGTTTAAAGGCAAAAGATAAGCTCTGAAAAAAACATAGGGAGGAAGCAACAACGATGCTTTTTTTTTACAAAGCAGGAGAAAAGTTGTGAAATCCATTTTTCTGGAAAAATTGTTGAGGAAAAGATGATTTTCTACAACAGAATAGTCCTCATTATATAAAAGCACTTTTTAGCCGACCATCCGTCCATCTTTTCCCTGCTTCCCCAGTCTTCTCGACCTTCTGAAAAACATCAGACACAAAAACTACGCAACGATGCGTCTCTCTTCATTTCATTTCTTATTCTGATATTATATACAGGCCGGAGGGGATCCCCGTGAAATTACACGTATCAAAATAAGTGAATTACCCATATGAAATTTATTTCATAATAATAAAGTTATATACACAGTAGAATATAAATGCAAAACTGCTTTGTAATAAAAGAGGATTACTGGGGAATTAATGAGAAATATATTATTTTCCGATTATTATTACTATTATTATTATTATTATTATTTATCTAGTAATGGTATTAAAAAAATTTTAAATTCAAATTCACAATATTAAAATATATAATTAAAAGGAAGAGCAATAATTCAATCATTGTAAAATCTGTATAGCTTTTCCCTTAAAAAATATTAATTTTACAGAATTTCGTACTGCATAATGTCAGTTTATGCATAAATTTTTTTCGAAATTACTTAAAATTTCTAATCTTTTCAATATTGAATGTGCGTTTTACTTTGAAAGTGAATTCCATATTTCACGAACATTTTTATTATGCTTTCCAATAAAAATAGAAGAGTATTGATTTTAAGTATCCATACGAAACGCTCGTACTTACTAAAAGTAACTCGTAAACTTACTAAAAGTAAACAACTAAATCATAATATACATGAAACAAATACTGAGTCTATGCATAGAATTGATTCAATTATATAGTGCATTAAAATAAAAATTATTAGTTCATTACAATGAAATCTCCAAGCAGTCTTGAGATTTTTGTAATTTACTGTTTTATATTCAGCTGTTGCGTAATTTTTGCGTAATTTTCGTAAAAAACACATGTGTGCACATTGTCTAGAATTACTCACCTGACAATTATGCTCGACTCTATGCCTAACTTAGTCGTACATTCACGTCATCAAGATCTGAGAGCCCAAAATATAAAATAGCACGAAATTGAATCGAGTCAAGATTGAGTAATTAAACTAAAGCACATTTAAGAGCCGTCGCACGTTTCCATACATGTGCGTGCGGATACACGAAGTTGAAAGGTTAGTAAAGTTTAGGGCATGATTGAGTAAGATTTTGTTAACATTTAATTAAATAACGAATGGTTTGTATGTTTTGATTGACGTTATTAATTTTCTTTACTCTATATAAATTTAAAAACAAGCTATTTTTACGCTATAGTGCATCCTACATATTTAAAATTTATTTAGAATTTACAATGTAAAATAAGTTATATTTTTATTATTTATACCAGGTATTTTGCTTACAATGTATTCAAATATATGCATGTTTTTAAATATATTCATCAAATTTCTCGTTATGTGAAATATTTTACTGAAAATGTATTTTAAAAAACATCAAATTACAAAAAAATTCATTATGCTTATTTTAGAAAAAATTCAAATATTTAATTTTTACAAGTTCATACAGTATTTTGTTTTTCAATTTTTTAAAATTATTTTTTAAAATATGTAAAAATATTTTTTCTTTTTGCGATATAGATGGTAATTTCGTGTCCCATGGCAACAATGCTACAATTATATTTTTAAAAAATTATATTAAAATATAATAAAAAAAAAATTTATACGTATTATTTATTAGTAATGTTTATTAGTGAAGTTAACGATAAATCTGAAATATCTAATGTTCATAAAATTAATTATGTATTGCATATATACTAAAAAAAAGGCAATTATAATAAGTTTGTACATATAACAATTAAATATACACAGTAAAATGTTAATTTCATAAAATTATAAAGTTTTGCCGGGTTTATTATATTCATTTTTCATTGCGCTATAAACAGAAGTTTTCATGAAAAATACTGTAATCTGTTAATTATATATTCAATAATGATGATAATATATTCATTTTAAAGTCGAATACAAATCTGTAACATAATAATACTAAGTTATATATTAGTTATTATACAAAAACCTGTGCATGCAATGTTGACAGTTTATAAGAGAATGATAAATAGAAATAGAAGTAACTCCTATATAATTTACAGAGAACCATAAATAATTTTTTTTGTTTTTTTAAATTTTATCATACGGAAACGAATATTTAATCTTGTGTGGTTGTATATTTCATACATACTTTTGTTAAAAAAAAATAATAATAATAATAAGCACGAAATGTACAGAAAATACCACTAAATATTAGACTGAAATAATTAAAATTGGTATTAATTGACAATATAATTTAAAGGAATAAATTCTATATTAATAAAATACTATTGAAACTAAAATTTATATACATATACATAGTTATATAAATAATTTAAGTCACCCTTCAAATATGAAGTATAGCTAAAATAAGTAAATGAGATTTGAATTTTACATTAGCATATTATCAAGTAACCTGATACTATTTGAATAAATAGATACATATATACTTATAAAATTCAGTATCACTTCAGAATAAAGTCAGAGTTCCCGAAGTATATGTTTTAAATCATTGTAGTTTGATATTTGAACGTGAATATTAATATACGAAAGAAGATATTTTTTGTTCGGGTTTCCTGCCAACATTTTTATCGTTATATCAAATGCGAAAAAATACTCACTAAATGCATGATTTAAACAGTTGCCCACTTTTATCGATGTATAAAGAATGCAGTATAACTTTGTTCGAAAAAGCTTCTCCAAACATCAACCGAACAGGAACTAAATTTATACGTACAATTTTTATCTATTCTTATATGGACAAAGTCACTTGTAGTTGAAATAAATAGTCAAGCACAAGAGATGAATATCTGAAGTGCTCCGGATAAAAAAACTAAACTAAGAGCTTGCCTTTATATTCGTACACATACTTGCCAGAGTCACACGCACACGCACGCATATATATATACATATATATATATATATATATATATATATATATATGTATATTTTATATATACACATGCGCGCGCGCATACGTTTACGTGGACGCATGTGTACGAGAAGCGGGGGAGGAGGAAGGAGAAGAGACTCGTCTCATAATCCAGGATCCTATAGAGGAGCTGATATAACCTAAACGCCCTTCGTAAATCATTGAGGCGGCTGCGTAACCCCGGCGTAACCCCGGGCTCGTGCAAGCACACCGAGTATAACTCACAGGGCGGTCGTCCGCATCTGAAGTTACGGGCGTTTACGAGGTCGCTACGAGAGGATTTCCGCGCACTCGATTTTCAGAGAATGGAGAGCCGTGGAGCGAGTGCGCGAGGGCCGGAGGGGCCGGGCAAGGGCTGAGGCGGGGTGGGACGCGGTTAACATCAATCTGAGCTCCGCTAATTTTCTTACCTACGTGGCTTGATTTGGTGGTCGCACGCGAGATGATATATAACGTTTTTAACATACTAATAGCAATGCCGCCGCTTGATATTCTTTAATTATTCCTAATATTCTTTAAGTCGGATCTCCCTCTTAATGCTCCAGTTTTGAATTTCCTATAAGTTAGAGCCCGATAAAGAATTTCACACGAAAGCTGGATTAGATTTGCCATTATGAACCTGACATTGTCATTAATTTCTACTCTTGTTTATAATCTTTTGAGTCTTCTGTTATTGTGATTCTGCAAAAATCGCAAAATTTTTTAATTTTCTTTACAAACGTAAAGTTTGATCGAAATAAAAGACTCATTCTCTACGGATACTGTAATTATGCAGAATATTAAAGAATTGCTAATTATGAAAGCTCATACGTATGGGAGTGTAATAAATAACATGTAAATTACACTTGAAAGAAATCGATATGCAATTACAACTTGTCTCTTTGTATTTTATCAACGAAGCAGAAAGCGATCGATACGAAAAATACTAAAAGGACAGAAATTCAGGTTTCACGTGAAATTTTTCTGACGTGCTTGTCGAAAAATCCGTCGGATTTTTTATCTGTTTTTTATACATATTGATAAAGCCATGCAAAGACGAGGATAGAACGAAATAAAATAGTGCTTGGTAACAAATTTTAACTATGATTTGTTCGTTATTTTTTTTGCAAAAATGAATGAATATTTTCTACATTATGTTTACATGTAATACATTCAAGTAAAATAAATACTAGGAAGATATTTTTGTAAATATCCATCATCGCAACTAGAGCTGCTGAATTGAAATTAAAAAATACAAATTAATTTTTCATAAAATTGCAAGAACAGTAAAGTTATAATCAAAGAACAGTATTAAAAAAGCTTAGCTGAAGAGTTTCTAAAAAGATTTCAAAGTAATTGCGAAACAAGTTTAATTACATTAGTGTGAATATAATTATTAATACACTTTTATAAACTGCATAATTATGACTTGTATATTAAATAAGAACAGAATTGGCAGATTTATTTTGTTATTATTTAAAAGCTGTACTACTGCATAATGTTTTAAAACGTTAAGTCACAATTTTCCCGTTACCAATTCCACGTATATTTCAACGTAATTTAAAGAAGTACTCGCAAAGTAATTAATCTTTTAAGTGAGCATTTTTTTATTTTTCTGATCCTTGTTCCAATGTTCCAGGGTATCCATATTTTGCTCTTAGTAGATACATCAGAGAAACTTACAAGAACCCCGAGTATTTTAGTACAGTAGAATACAAGAGAGCAGCGTCGAAGGGAACGAAACTGCTGCGCTGTTGGTGGTATTGGATGTGGCTCGGGGGTTGTAGGGAGTTGGTTGAGACAACAACGAGGACGTAGAACTGCAAACGACAGCAACACTAACGTCGTGTCGCGCAAGAAAATTTCTAGCGAAGGCAGTACTAAAGAGGAAACAAAGCGAAACAAAGACGCCACCGAATTGAATATAATGGAAGAGGTCGCGAGCTGGAGTAGAAAAAAAAAGAGGAGCCGAAAGGGAAGGAAAATATAAGAAGGGAGGTGAGGTGAAAAAACGAGAGAGGGAAGTTCTTTGACAAGTCAAACATGTGCTAACGCTCGTTCATGCGATTCTCATTTGCAACTTGGCCGCAAAAGCCCGGATTTGGCTCGTTTTCTTCTCTCTGTTGCGCTCCTTTTTCCTTAGCTTGGATATTCGGGCAATATCCCGCACCAACGGGATACACTTGCATTAAATTCGACAATATCGATTTTTACGTTTCCTTTTACTTGCATTTTTCATTTCTCGAGCGTAGGCTACTTTGTAAAAATTAGGAACTAATCATTCTCCTTTACTCGAGCCAATTCGTGCTCAAGCTCTCGCCATTGAGCAGTAAGAGGCAGACAATTTAATTTAATAGACATTGCCAACGTTTTTATTTCAGTTGCGAATTTCGTACGCAGCTTCTTTGAGCTGCTTCAAATGCAAACGGCAAATTGTTTACCGATTCGTGAATTGATTTTGATATTATAAAGTTTCAATTTAAAATATTATCTCTCGTTTGAAGCACGTGAGGAGTTTTAAGCCGACACAGCACACAATTGCTTAATATTATATTTAAATGCAAAGTTGGGGCAGATATTAAAATCAAGTTTCGTCATCATTAATATATAACCTTAAAATAACGAACGGCACAAACTCCCTTTGAAATTCCGATTAAACTTTTAACAGCGAAACTTGGCTCGATATGGCCCGACCCTCCCCGAGCCAAGGGCACATCCGCAATCATTTACAATGGCGCCGTGCAAAATCAGCTCAATTAATAGTATAATTCTTATGCAATTTCCGAACGCCACGCCAACTCCGTAAGTTCGAGAGCTGTCAATAAGACGACGCGTGTGCAGTGATGAAAATGCAAAAGTTAACCTCATCATTTGTCTACCTTTCGTAACTTCTACTACGCACCGGTCGCGGAACTTTGGCTAGCAGAGCGCCTTGCACCTTCGGCTTCTCTGGGAAATAAGGAAACTTGGTCGTACGCTTAGTTCAATGAGTTGGGCTTACGGGGGGAGGTCGAAGGGAGAGGGACGCAAAAGAAAAACAAAAAATTGTTAATGAAATGCAGATACTGAAGAAGTGTGTGCCGCCTCGTAATTTTTAATGATCCTCGCTAAAAGAAATTCCCTATTACTCCGTAATAATGATCGGATAAAATCCGTAATTGTAAAAAAAGAAATGCTTTTACCTTTTTTCAAAGGACACACTTAATCCTTTGATGTTAGCTGACTGTATTTTTTTATATAACAGTACTTCTTTTAATTAAATTATATTATTATCATATATATACATACATATATATATATATATATATACACATATAAATATATGTATATAATGCAAATTAAAATATTGTTCACACAATGTTTTCCAATACTTATTTCAGAAATAATTACCTTAATTTTGTACATTATATTCAGGATTGTACTGTCAATAAAATTGTTTACCATAATTAAAATAATACTAGTCGCATAGTGGGATGCGGAACCAGTCACAATTTTTGTTTTGTTTAAATCAATGTACACAAGTTCCATACGCGTATGAATTACCGAATGGTAGTCATAAATACCATTAATTTTCATTAATTTAATACTTCTTTCATTTCAATTAAGTGATAAAAAGCCTTTGTACTTCTATTGATCACAATTCAATACGTAAAAGGTAAATTTTGAAAACTCGCTTAATACTTTGTGTTCAAATTCATCGGCTATTGGCTTATATAGTTTTAGTTTTGAGAAGTAATAAATTAACTCAATGCAATTTTGACTACAAAAGGAAACTATTGGTAAATATTTTATGTCTCTTAATCCAATTTGATTTCGTATAATTATAATAAATAGTTGAATATCTAGTATGAATAATTACCTGCATAAAAACAAGAATATTTGTATGCATTTATTCAAAGCAATAGTTAATATCGAGTTTTTGTTTCAATTTATTTCTTTAGTCGAAAAATAAGATTCATTTAGTTTCAGAATACAGAACAATTTGAAAATACGAGAATATAAGGATAATAGATCTTCTAAATCACCCATTTTATACATTTAACGGATGATAAAATCTGAGCTATACTTTTCATTTTTCGTATGTCGGTTTTCAGTTCCAGAATACTCTAATATTTTACTTTATCTAAGGATGCTTTTTATTAAGTGCAAAAATGCATGGAACAAAAATGAAAATAAACATGTGGGAAAATCTAGATGCCAAACTCACGTAGTATACATTTTCTTACGGACAAGATATTTTCTATTTTGAGATGGCAGCGCTTATCTGGAGAAGAGGAAAATAGAAAATTTAGCCACAGAGGCTTGTACCTCATTACGAGTTGTCTACGTATGCTTGTAAATATCTTAACATTGGTATAATTTTTATTATGTACGATTGTATATTAGCTAATTGCTCATATTTGCTTAGAATTTGTACTTTTTTTTATTCCGGTAAATGTGCACTGTCCAAATGGGTGAGAAAATTAAAAATTAAACCTAAAACTAGTTATGCATATGCATAATTCATTTATTAAATTTTAATTTGATTAGAGATACATAGAATTCTTTTAACTGTTACACTTTTCTTAAGTATATAAAGTTAACGTTAAAATAGTTATTTCGCACGATAAGTCTAATAAAAAAGTCCGTTGCTTAAATGTACAAGCATATTAAATAATTTACGCAGAAAATAATGTTTTCCTAGGTTAGTGATACAATGAAATGGTCGAGATTCAGCGGTAACTTGAGCTCTATATCATATTTTATTAAACGGTAAATCAGCATAAGGAAGCCGCTACAGAGACGAACTATGGCTACAGTATTTCTTTCCTTTTTTCCCTTCATTTTTCTACTGTTTTGCGAATTCTTCCAACACTTGGTAAACCATAGATCTTGTATGTATTCCGTACGTACTCGTGTAAACACGCGATTCGCAAACCGGATGCGGAGAATCACAAGAACAAAATATATCGCGCGGGTTTCTTTGGCCTTTACTTACTCGGTCTCGTATACTTGTCGTTTCTTGCAGTCGAATAAATAAAAAATAGATAAATGTCTCGAAAGAAAGGATGGAGGGTATATGAGAAACTCGAAGAAGGAAGAGGAAAGGTAAAAAATAGGAAACGAATAATCAATAAACTTTGATTCGACATGTAAAATCGACAGAAAAGAAGAATGAAGCGAACATACGAAAGCATAATCATTGAATAACATTAACATTGGATAGTTAAACATCGTAAATAATTAGTAATTGGATAAAGAATAATTTAAAATTATTATATTGCTTTTTTAATTAAAACATTCTCCTTCTTCTTGCCAATGGAAGTAACAAAAAACGCTACATTATTTTGATTTATGTGGGATAAACAGAATATATATGTTCCTTTTATTTACTTAAAACTAAAATGTGCAGAGATGCATCAAAACAAAAGTTACTTCTAAAAATTAATCTAGGAACATAAGCAGAGTTGTTATTATGCTCTCAATCTACACAAGATAAATAATTTTCAGAAAAACGATATTAAGTATTTTAAATGCAGTAATTCGAATATGCTTACAATTATACATTAACCATTCGGTTCACCAATAATAAATTACCAATAGGTTGCTAAAATAAGCGACTGTGCCCGCTATAGATACAATTAAAAAACTAAGTAAAACTTGAAATGATTTTAATCGATCACAATTAATATAAGATCACGGTAAGAGTGCAGCATTAACTATAAATTAATTACAAGAACTTATAAGTCCTGCGCGTGTATCATTGATAAATAAATTAAAGTACAAAACAATAATGTGCGTCAGATTTAGACATGGCTTGTAAATTTAACAATGCAACTATTAGAAATTGTGCAGGTACCATAAAAATAGAAACAATGTATATTGTATATTTTAAAGTGCCATAGCCCGCGTAACATTAGTCATCATAAATTACGGAATAATTTAATTCCGAAGTATAAAACTCGAAGCAGAACATTCGAAAACACTAAGCACTACTTAAGTACTTAGAGTAAGGGGAGAGTGCATTCATAGGAGAAAAGACCCACGTAGACACGATGTAAAGAAGGTGCACCACGAGAGAGAAGATCTGGGATGCGCAAGTCGCGGATGGCGAGAAATAGTACGAAACAAAGAGACGTCGTGTTTTATTAGTTCCCTGACGTCGATATAACTCTTCGGGAAGAGAGTGCGGAATTACTTTGTACGGGGAGAGCGATAAAAATGAGATTTATATGGGTCCGTTTAAATACAATTTACATTGCAGTGCGCCTGTTTTCAATGCCTTCGTACGTCGACGCATCCGGAAAAGACGAAAAACCTCCGTTTGCATAAATCTATTGAATTGTATGCAGCTTCCTCCCTCTGGAATTGGGTGTTTAATTTAAGTTGTTTGTCAGCTATGATTGTCGAATTAAGTATTCAGTTTTACAACGAGTTCTACTCATTTCACATAATTGCCACACAATTATATATATATATATATATATATATATATATATATATATACATACATATATATATACATGTATACATATGTATTTACATGTCAGCCGTTAAGTGTTACTTTTAAAGTTTTTAATAATTTTATTTCGTACTTTTATTTTTTTTAGATTCGCGCTTTTGAGTTTTAATTGAAAAAAAATACCCACTTCAGAATTCACACGACAACGTAAAGGATTGCTTTTATATAAGTTTTTACTTACATATTCTTAATGCGCGTTTCTGCATTACTAGAATTAGCGAAACATATTTTACATTCAGCAAGTCATAGACGTTCATTAATCGTATTAATTAAAAGAGTAACGTCGTACTGGATAAAAACGCAGGATATGCCCGAAATTTAGCATTTAAGTAATTCAAGAGTCTTGTGTAAATATTGAAAGGGCAAGAGGGAACGTAATTTACAAAAGCTTTGCAAGTGCATTGCTTTCGAGTTTCGAAAAATTTTTGGAATAATCATCCTTTTGGCTAAAGGAATGTTACACGCCAGATGAACAAACACGCCTAGGTTTAATTAAAAAGAGCAAGAGGGCTGAATAGGGGTGGGCCCCTTTTTTCGTTAATTGTGAGAAATTCCTCTTGATGCGCTGCTGCTCCTACGGGTGCAGCAGCAACAGCAAGACAAGCCCGTAGCAAACGTCGCGTATTTCTCGTATTTGAGTTGACGTTTCAATGGAGATGAATGCAATTATAGACGGATGCCTCAGCGCTTCGAGATATGAGGCGCCAACATACGATATATTATACGTCACAAAAATCCAGGCGTACGAAGCGTTAAGAGAGACGCGGTAGCGGGATTTTTCTTTTCTGGATTCGTTTTCAACGCCCACTGATCCGACACTGTCAATCTTTTGATTCCTTGCCTGCATATATATGCTCTGTAATGGATTTTTGCTGGAGAGATCGTCTGACAAGTTGAACATTCGTATTGAAATACTGAATTGCATTTACCAATCAGATACTAAAGCGCATTTTCAAAGTCTGAAGTGACGATCTCCGCGATTTGGCACTATTTTTTAACCAGTGATTTATGAACGAACTAAACATATGGCTCGATGCGTTATTATCCAGGCACGTTTGCTGGGACGCAATTAATGTCCTTAATAATTATCGAAAGTGACTTGCTCATATGTACGTTAAGCCAAAATTTAACGTCGGTTTAAAATTAATGACATGGCCGAGAAAATTTATAATACTTGTATGGAATTTTCGACTTTTCCAAACTATTAAAATAGTACATTAGTTATCCCTCGAATTATTGAATACTGTCAACCTAAAATCTTTAAAAGTAATTTTTTTTTTACTTTTAAAGGATGATTCCATAGAACTTTTAAGTAATTATAATTAATGAAACGACTTGTAGAGTTTTAATTTTTATAGATTATACAAATTTTGTACTTACATAGATTAAACATATGATAAATCGAGCGTCCATAAAGTGTACTTACCTAAAACAAAAAATTTCATCAAATTAATAAGTTTCTATCCAACACATAATTTATATTTATAACTACTTATTATTCATTATTACCATTATAGATTACATTTATATTAAAGTGTTTGAATAAAAAAATTTATGAGTAGTCAGTGATATGTGGATTATATATTTTAGGCACAGACGGATGTAGAATATTAGACTATTAGATATTTTTCTAGAAACACATTTAGTCTCTCCTATAAAAGGAGCAATGTAACATTTAGTAGACTAATATTTTAAAGAAGGCTTTCAGATTTAAATTGAAATAGTACAGAACAATTTAGGTTTGTAAATTACAAGTTCGCGTGTACTTATGATATGAAGGTGTATAGTGTTGTAGTTTAACTATTTTAATTACTTTGTAGTAAACCTGGAATCTGCTATTTTAATAAAGAATTTTCTTGTACTTTGGAGGTTGTGAGCAATAGAAGTTGAATTGTTCCGTGAATAATTAAAATTCTTCCCTTAATTGATACTAAATAAAGTGATGAATTGACAATCACATCAATTGCTCATAGTATTGCTACAAAAATCATAGTATTGCTTAGAAAGTTTTTCTTCGGTATAAGTCATTAGAATCGGTATAAAAAAGGCAAAGTCCCAGGTTAAAATGAATATATTAATAATTTTATATAGATAAATCTTATACCAGCTGTAAGCGGTATATTTTTCTAAATTTGCAATAATGTTATCAAGTGGTGATATATATTTTACACTGATGTAACAACCACTTTAAAGATAAGTCCGTAGAATGAATGGTTACACATCAGCTTCGCATGGGGAGAAGCAATTAGCTGTATAAAAAGTGGTTTCGTGCTATACTATAAAATTTATTCTGCGAGATAAATGGATATATGTGGTTGCACTTGACGAATAAAAACTGATATTAAAGGAAAACTGCCTTGACTTCTCGCTACAATATTTATGGGGTGCGCAACAATAAATTAATTTTAATTAGTTGGTTTCTTTACATAAAGGCATTATTTACGGAGCATCAATTTACTTAAAAAATTATCATTATACGAAGATCTTAAAGCTTCTTGTCTATTTTAAAAATGTACGTACAAATAATGACATATCCACAGCTAGACAATTCAATTATGCTTTCATTGCGAAAGCCCAATGATTATTACCCAGAATCACGATAAATCAGTGCTAAGGATTCCACCACAGAGAGCATTAAAATGTTCTTCGAAATGCTGAAAATATTATCGGAGTTAATTGACTTGAATGAAAAACGCATATTGGATTAAATCAAAACGAGGATAGAGAGTAGTCTAATTAATAGACTTAATGGCAATGTTAATAAGCGCCGGTTTCATTATCTCTAATGTCCGGCATATCACCCCTTCTAGCATGCAAGAGTCTCGCGCCACATTTTCGTGGGGCGCTCACCCTCGAGAAATAATCAGCTGGCGAAACAAGATAGAAATAAAGATAAAGTATCGCGATAGCTCTGCAGGACAGGAGCTTAATTTCGGGAAATTAAGTCGTGAAAGGTGTGTAGGAGGATCGTATCGGTGACAGCTTAAGGATGGATCTCACGGGAGCTTTGAAGTCGTACGGGTCGAGAGGGCGAGGGCCAAATCGCACCATCGAAATCGCGGCTACGCAGGAATTCTTCGAGGTCCGTTCCTTTCCGATTTGTCTGCCTCCCCGCAACTCAAGGGTCGCAAAGCGAGTGCGCGGCTGGTTATCGAGTGCAAGTCTGGCGGATAGGGACTGGCCGCCCTGATTGATATGTATCGGTCCGGATTATTGGTTCGACGTAATTGCGAAATCGCAGCTCGGTCCTTCACCCGAGTGAGCGCCTTAGTCTATGACAACGGATGACTTGCGAGTGCTCGGGGCAAACGTTCCTGAAGGTCTCCCCTCCCCTGGGAGCAGAAGCAGAAGGAGCAGGAGCTCCAAAGAAGGGATGGACTACATGGAAAGCGGACCCGATGAGCAAAGTGAGGAAGTCTGTTTCCGTACGTGTTCGCTTGACACTTGGTAAATACGATGTTTTTTTCTTCTTATGAGATAAAGAAAAAAACTTTCCTTGACTTTTCCCTGGTAATACACTTACTTGGCACAACACTTTGCCAGGCGTGAGGTAGCTCTGTTCGATCAGTCAAGTTAAGAAGGGATATTATAAATAATGCGGATACTGAGTCGGGAAAGAGACGATTTCGTAAGAATTATGAAGCCTGGCTAAATTATTATATACGTATATAATACGGTTGCACATTGCGTTTCAAAATTCCTAATATTTGACATATTAAAAATCTGTATATAAAAAAGAATTTTCTAAACATTGCAAGAGTTGAAAATAGTATCCACAATAGTATATTATAAAATTTTTTTACTTAATAGTAAGCAGTTGCCTTGACGTAGGACGAAAAAATACAATTGCAAAGGATTATTCAAACGAACGCACATACATTTAATTAAAATTCAACGTAGAAAATAGTATAATCTAACAAACTTGATTTAACAAGATCTACTAAAGTTTCATTTGCTCGAGGTCAGTAATTACAACAATTTTTGAAATCTTATCAACTGGTGTATTAAAATATTTCGTTTGCCTCCAAAACTGAAGTAGAATTTTGTTTAACAAATTGAAAAATAATATCTTATCTGTACAATTGAGAATAAATTGTTTTTTTTTATTTCAGAGTTTCTAAGATTATTGGCTATAAAATAATGTACATAATTTTTCAAGTAATACATCATACTAAATTAACTTTCATAAGATCAACTGCAATCTGAATATGTATAAGCAAAATTTTAGATTAGGCCATTTATTAAATTACTAATTATAAGGTTCACCTAAGAAGATAACAAATGAGACATGTTCTATAGACCTCGTAATAAGTAAATTTTAAAAAAGAGGGCTACATTTTAAATAAGAAAATGTATATCAAGAGGAAAGCCTATTTGCAAAAAAAAAAAAAAAAAAAGAGAGAGAGAAAAAATTTTCACGTAACGGAATGATACGAATTAAATATTCATGCCTCAAGATTAAACAGTACTGCGATTATCATTACTCGTATTTTACTTTTGCAGAGTAAAAGAAATACTTGGGAGAATTTAAATGCATTCTGATATAGGAATATGGAGAAAGGCGAAGCATCAAAGGTGTCATCGTAGAAGAAACGAATACGAAAAGAAATGTTCAGAACAGCTCTCGGAATATTGAGTAAATGTAAAGATATGGATGGGCGCGTGTAGGGGATATAATATAGTAAAGGTTACACAGAAGGAAAGAGGTAAAGTGTTGGAAGGTCTGCGCTATTGGACATCTAAAAGTCCTCTGAACAGTCACGCGTACACGCAGGTGTGAGGCGCTGAATGCAAAGCAGACGTTACAATCTCAGCTCAGTCAATGTAAGCACTCGAGCGACATTAATGTACGTTATAGCTCCGATGCGTGCTTCCCGGCTCTTTATTATGGAGATTTTTTATTTCTATATAAAATCCGTTTCGCACAGCTCGACGTGAATTACAATATTTAAAACGTTAGCGAAGAAATTTCACCTAATGCATGCCGCTTTATCAACAGCAAGCGCCTACTATACATAGATACAAAATTAATTCAAACATACGAGTTGTCTATCTGCCCAATCGCACAGAATCTAAAATTTTAATAAAAACTGCTTTTATCAAGAATCTACAAATATCTAGACTTTCGTATTAGCCCTGGCTCACGGCTTCTAATTTTCGTGAACTAGGAAATTCAATAATACACCGTTATTATTTTTCATCGTGAAGATTGTGGTTGATCGCTGAATTTAAAAATAATGAAATTCCAAACATTTAGCTTTTATTAAAAGATTATTATATTTAGAATATTTCTAAATGGCAACAAACGAGAGCTTATAGATTTTAATGCACGCTTAAATTTGTTTTAAGGTAATTATCGTTACCACTACACACATATATATATATATACATATATATATATATATATAAACATATAATTTATGTAATTTTACATGTACATGCGGCTAATAGATTTCAGTTAAAATTATTAAAATACTATGCGAATTTGAATAAAATTTAACTAATGAAGGTAAGTCAACATATTTCTTCTGCTGTTCGCTTATTACCTTTTAAAAGATCTTTTGGAATCATCACTGTTTATAAAAATATAGTCCAGCCTCAATCAAAGCAACGTCAAGCTCACGCGCTTAAGTGTGAGATAGAAATAATGCAATAGAGAACAATAACAAGAAGTACTAACAGGAGCTTTTAAAAATTCTGTGAGCGCCATAATAAAAAAAATTTCGTAGAATATTTCTCTAGAAATATACATCATAAATCCCTAATTTAATATGATGTACGAGTATTTTTTACTGCAGTAAATAACAAAAATGAACATAAACATATAAATTACTTTCTTATTAGGTTTGTTACTAACTGTCTCGATTTGAACTCCTTCTTAAATTATATATTTATATTTATTGTTAGCGCAGCACGCAAAGCAGCAGAATAAAACATTACGAAAATTTGGTTTTATAAAACTGTATATTCAAATTGAATTTAGTCGACATGAAATTGAAAAATGTTATTCGCTAATGCACATACGGTACTATTTCTTTTTAATTAATAAATTTTTTACAAAATTCATTCAACATTGTAACGAGATTGAGCAAACCAATTTCAGTAATATATTAATAAATATTAATGTTAACTGCTTGTTTTAAACAGTTTTTATACATTTTCATAATTTCAGATACTAAAATTATACGAAGGTTATTTGAGTATTTAAAAATTCATCTTGGGAAATATTTTAATGCAATTTTTAGCTTGGGTTTTAAAATTGTACAAGCAACAAATATGATTGAAGCAAAAAATGTATTACATTATTCTTTATCGGTAAATTTTTCTTGTAAACTCTTTTCTTTTATTATTATAATAATGCCAATTAAAAGAAAAACTTTGATTGTATGGAACCCAGGTATTGTATATGTAAATAAAATTTGTACGCAAAACTTTATAATAAAAGATTTTTTAACAAAGCCTTTTAATATTTAAATAAAACCCTTCTAATATTTGCATTTCCTAAAACCACACTATTTTTTCTAGGAATGGGGTTTCTTACTGAGTCTGATTTGATAAGTCAGCATTGGCGACTGATCTTTAAATTTTTAAGTTAAAATCCTAACTTTTACTTAGGATAATTGAACTCTAAAATTAATAACGCTGTAGAATTAATTTTTCATGGCTTATATACCAAAGTAGATATGAATTAAATTATAAGCGCCACATAAGTTATATCCTTGCGCACATATGAATAGTGATATAACTAAAAGTAAAATATTATTAACATTTACTTATTAAAAAAATCTGACTCCATGATGAGATAACGAAATTCAATTTTATTTTCTGTGATTTGCAATGCGATACACATGTACCATATTAAATATCATTAAACAGAAATAAACCCTTAAGATTGGTTTTTTTTTTTAGGGATACAATTGCGAAACGCAACTAATTTCTTGGAAATCCACAACGCACAAACGATACTATTAAAGTGTCAACGAAATCATTTGAATATCAACTTATACCTGCAGTAGTTTCGTCAACGTTTTTAGATGTTAACTGATCTTCGGTCTCTAGCTGTATATAAAAGACCAATCAAATTTGTATTACTAACAAATTATTTACGAGGAATAGATTAGTTTTCTAGCAGAAGGTAACTATTTTGATGTTTAACAAAGTTAGATAGATACACGTTCTTCTATCTCCCATACTTTCATTCGCTGGCTGTGTTTCCTTCGTTCTATACGCAAGCATCCAAGTCTCCGTCATCGTTGATATAAGCTCGCATCGCTGCAATATAGGATGTTGACGTAGGCAACGACGTTTAATGGATGGTATATCGGAGCGAGTACGTACTTTGCAAAGAAAATAACGCGTTGCGAAAGCTACTGATAGAGTGTAAACTAGTGACGGTTGGCTGGATCTGGAGAAGAAGATCCATTTGACAGAAAGCGCGAAATTAAAAGATGAAAATAACGATGAACTGATGGGACTCTGATGAATGCTGTTACGATAAGACTGTAGATTTTCGCTTTATTATTGATATTAAGAACTTCCTACTTTTAGAAAATCCGGATAATATTAGAAACATATTTATGAATATTAACTCTGTAGAACACTGTTAAAATTAATTAAACGTACAATTACTTGATTCATTGTTATCTACGTACTTGACTTGTCTTATACTAACCCTATAAAATTGAATATTACATAATAATCTAAAAAAAAAACTTAAAAAAAGCAATAATACTTAAGATTTATCAAAAATGAAGTAAAAAAAATTCTACGATATTGACATTAAAAATATTTCTAAAATTTTTTATCATCTTTTCTGACTCTCTGACTTTCTCTGAATTATAATGATTATTTTTTTTCTTACTATAAAAAACTTTTATATCTGAAATATAGCACTTGCTTTTTAAATATTTCTCAATTTTAAAATCAGTGTTATTGATGAATTTTATTTTGTCTTCAAATTCCTTTAATAGGATTTTTATGTGTTACCCCACGAGTAAGCGATAATGTTAAAGTTATTTAATTTTTAATTATCATTGTCGTCATTTGAAAAAAAGCAAAAAGTTTTTTAAGATAATGTATAAAATTTTTTTAAATAATATTTTTTTTTTAATTAATAATAACTAGAAAGATATTACTCATGCATACGGATTAAACATTCGTACTAAAAATGCAGATTCCTCGCATTTGCACAATCGATACTTTACTTAAGGACTTTTTTAAATTACTAAAAACCCTATTTAAAGCAATGATAATATTTTCTACGTGTTAATCGTAAATTATAAATTCTACTAAACTTTTAATAGTTATGTTAAAAATTCCATTAAAAAGTTTAAATAAAAATCCTCAAACATCTTTTTCTTTGTTGGTTGTAATTTTTGACGTTCCGAATACTTGTAAATCCGAATAACTTGAATTTACGATCTTAATAAATTTTCTATAAGACTCATCGCGTAAAAAGTAACTTTTATAGAGATACGATGAGGATTCAGTATGTATTTTGTTTTTACAATAGTATAATAGCTTCGTAAGAACAGTAGCCAAGCATCTGAGTTCGATAAGTTTTGTTTATATTTATCACTGCTTCGAATAATCAAAAAATCATAAAGATTAAATCAATTGTGAATAATAAATAGATATTAAAATGAAAAAAGTAGACTTTGTCTCTTATAAAAAGTGTTTGTCGAAAGCATTATCAGCATGGAATTTTGTTTTTTAATTTTGTGCCAAAAATTTTTCAGATAATGTAGTTTGTTAAGATGCTAAAATTTGAATAGCTATATGTATACGTATGTTGTATATTATTAATACCCTAGGTGAATATTATCGACGATTTCGCTATGCTTTCGAAACTACAAATATTTTATACTTTGATAAGGACGACTCAGTTTAAAAACTCTTGAAATAAAAATCATAAGAATACAATGCGGTTATTCTTGTGATTATTGAATGCGAAAGTATTCATTTCGTATTATTTCCATTTCGTGCAATTAATAAAAATAAACAAATAAATAAGGGCGAAAGTAAACAAATAGGCAATTAATTAAAAAGAAGTCGGAACGTACAATTGAAAATTAGAGGAAGAATTTCGAAGTTACAAAGCGCCATGGTTTTTGCCGTTGCTAACTATTATTTTGTGTTTTTCTCCAAGCCTCTTGCTCGGCTCTTTAAATGTGCACATACATTATCAGAGAAATAAAGGAAGAGAAGGATAGCACGTCGAGGTAAAAAGCAGTAGCTGATAGTTCTCCATTATGGTAAAACGGGCCCGGCGACAAGTTTTCTATGGGAAAGTGCCGCGTTCCGTTAACGCGTTCTCTCTTACGTTATAGCCGGCGAGCGGAGCGCCGATTTCTTTTTCGACGACTTTTATGGGCTACTTCGCGATATAACTTATTTGGAGTACACGCAAGCAAGGAGCGAAGCACAGCCTCGATGAGGCCTCCCGATAAATCTCAAATTCTTTTAGGCCTGCCTCGCACTTCGTCTTCCTCTCCTTTGCTCCTCTGCGCCACGGCTCCTCTACCTATTTACATGTTTAAGGCACTTTATTCCCTTTTGTCTGTACACTAATGAAAACCTCGACTACTCTCCTCCTCTCCCACCGACCTCGGCACATACGCGTATCTTTCCCACATCGTATTTCACTCCTTTCGCTCCCTCCATTATTTATAATGGATCTATTTTATTGCGCGGATAATCAATTTTTTACGAATTTTACAATCGACGCGCCTTCTGTAACTGCAACTTAAGCGCTAACTTATCGCCGTTTAATGAGATCTATTGATTTTATTGTCCAGTGCTTTGGATATTTCAAACTTGTTTCTCCAAGAATTTCAAATAAATTGGCCCATTAGTTTTTATAACACTGAGACTTTTTTATCTAATCCAATCAATGCAAGACTTTGACAACCTACCTATAAATTCTCAGCAAACTCAATAGCTAATGCTATAAAGGCTCTTTTTAAGGTTTTTGGTATGTTTTTTTTTTTTTTTTTTTGCATATTACCTTTGTCCATGATACCATTATTCTTATGAGGCTATTTTAACGAGTTCTCTTTTCTCAAATGGTTTATAGTGTCGAGAGCCCAGCGACAATCGTTCTTTAGAAAAGCCAAGTGCGTGGCACTGCTATAAGAGTCTTCTGTATTTATCGTGGGCCGACTTATTTAAAAATTCGTCGTTTACTTGAAAACCCAAGAAACTCCACTGCTACGCTTTATATTACTCTCACCGATGGAAAATTCATAAGCTCGAGCCACCTCGGCTCCTAAGGACTGTCGACGCTGACAAATAAATGACCAATGTTCGTTCGATGAAAGCGCCGGTAGTTTTTCTCGGCCCGTAGGATCTTAGCATTAATTAATCGATGAGCGTTCGCCCCGAAGCGCGAAGTAACAAAAGGAATCGATCGAGCGATATTCACGGTCATCACCCGACTACCTTGGCGACACTCTTCGGTTATTCCGCCTCGGCTCCTGGCCTCGCTTCCCCTCTGCTCTCCGCCCCTCCCCCAACCACCGTCGAGCGGTCCGCTGCTGTGTATCTTCGGGATTCAGCGAGGCAGACGTTGTTATCCAACTGCTTTCGTAAACATGATTTCATGGCGAAATGACGCTACCGTAAGTTCCGTAACGTACGCGCGATGAATGCGACCCTTCAAGGCGAGAAGCTGGGAATTGACGAGATAAAAGGGAAATGGAAAGCGCTGTTATGAGTTTGGCTGTAATTAAAAGATTTCCCTGACGGAGTTATTAACCGACTGGCAAGTCGCGATAAAAATTCGGCGCATTCGTATATATACTTTATATTTACGTTTGATGTCGTAGATCATGTGCTCGAAATATATGAGACGATGAAGTTTTCACGGAAAGGTGCGCAAAATGGATGTGGCCGCAGACACGAGCGATGAAAGGGGAGCAGGTGGAGGACAGGTGGAGCGGGTTCTTTGAGAATAAAACAAAAAAACATGGCAGTGATAGGAGACAGAAAAACACGATGAAAGGAGCGGAGAAAGAAGCCTGTCGGAGAGTATGGCATAAGGCGGCGTAGGTGCCGGTGGCAGCGAGTGAGTGGGGGGAGGCGGGCCGGCGACGGTGGCGACCGCCACAAGGGGTGAGGTATTTGCTCGTCGAGGAAGGGCAGAGGGATTTTTGGGGTACATCAGCCGCCTACTCAAAGCTCGCAGCACGAGTCTTGCGCGTGTGTAGAGACGCTTCTATTTGCAGGGCGGAGGAGCCTCGCCTCCGCTCGAGCGACGCTGCAGAAGTGGAATAGACACGGTGAGAGTATAACGCGTCGCGACGCCATTGGGATGCACGAGCGAGAATCGATTGGAGGAATGGCGCAAGGTCTGCTGAATGTGTAATGACGGGGAAATTATGTCGGATAAGAGGACGAGGGGACCACACGAATGAACTTACCCAAAGCCTCCCATCTATTTCTCCCCTGAAGAATGTTTCTATTTTTGCCCGAATTAATATTGAATAAGCGTTTGTTTTTATGATGTCCCGATGCCGAAGAATTTTCGAATTTTTCGCGGACTGACAGTTATTTCAATGGGATTTATCTGCTTCTCCATGAGCCTTATGAGAATCTAAGAGTTTTCTTTCCTAACTTAGACAATCGCCTAAGTATACGAATACAGTTGAGCCTTCGGAGAAACATTTTATTACGCTCGCATCAAATAATATGGACGTAGTAGTGCGCATAGGACGCGATGTAGGCAGATTTGGTTTCGTTGGCTATTTACAATCGACATTCCTATCGCTATTGAAATGTTCAGGCCTCTGCAAAAGCCCAACAAAATTAGCACTTAGGCCGGTAATCGTGGCTTTGGGAAATATATCGGCGAATCCTCGGCTTCGGATTTTGCCCATTTGCGGCTTCGATTCGTGAAAGGGCAGGTCGTTTATCAGGGATGGAGAACGCGGATTGGGGGCGGGGAAGGGGGTCAAGGGATCAGAGGCCGCGCACTCCTCGAGATTTATTTGTACGTGCAGAGAGATAATGCAGGAGGGCCCGGGCGCAGACGCGAGCGCCACGGTATTAAAAAGCTTAAAAAGCACCGATGACAAAAGAACAGGATGGCACTCGAATTTAACGCAAGGCTGCTCGGCTCCCTTCCCAAACTCCCCGCGAGATTTTTGAGTGGGCGCCGCGCCTGGAGGACCATCTTGAATTTCGCCGAGGCGTCGCGCCCCGTCGTCTGCTACGGGCGCACGTGCGAGCTCCTAACCCCAGGTCGACGCGACGCCGGGGCACTCGACACTCATGGAGGAACGTGTTTCGTATTTCGGCGTGAAACACGATATCGGTCCTGAGACACCCAACCACGCGGCACGTAGTCGTCCGCCATCCGCTTCTCCTGAGGGCACAATATGTGAGGCTTATCTCTCTCTCTCTCTCTCTCTCTCTCTCTCTCTCTCTCTATCTATCTATTTTACTCTCAGCTCTTCTTCGGCAGCAGCCCCAGCTTGGTCCGGTATCCCGAGGCATTCCCGGCCACTTTAGAAATTGCTTCGGTTAATTATTTTTAATTAAAACTTTCCAATCGACTCTTCCCTATATAACTCTTTTGTAGATTCGCAAGTGCATGGCGTTGACTGAGGTACGAGTAAACGTACTTAATCGCAATTTCATATAATTAAATTTAATAGGGCCCTCTGAGCGTGTCTAGCTTTATATCGCTAAAAATGGATCAATCGTTTCTCGAGTCAATTTGACTAGATTATAATTTACATACCAGATAAATGAACGAGTGACTCGCAACAATAATCATCACCTTTAATTGCGTTGCACTTGCTTCTACTGATAGGTGAGTAATAAGTAACAAAGGTGAAATGCTTTTTGTCGGGAATTTTGTTTTTTTTTTTTATCATTGAATGGAACTCTTGTGGCGATCCTTAGGGGCGAAAAAGCCACGCTACGGTGAATTCGGCTTACTTTATAATATTAACTGGGAAAAGCTCCCGGGGTCTTTTCAAGACACAGGCACACACCGAAATCATAAATAAAGAGACCTGTCGCGTAATTCGCAGTGCATTATTGACGTTAGCATGTAGAAAGCTCGCAGTAACAAAGCCACTTTCCTCGCCGGTTCGCCCACTTCAACGCGCCCTTTCAAACTAGACAAAAAGCCCTGGCGGTGAAAGGGAAGCAGCCCTGGTGAGGTTGGCGCCGGACCTAAGCACCGCAATCCATATGCAGCTGGCCTCTCGTGACCGGAGCCCCAAAATTGCCCGCCGCCCTCCTCGAGCCTCGGCCGCTTTAGCATCGATGACCGTTAAACGCGCGCTCGTATGGTAATCCAAGGTATAAAATGCTTCCGTGAGCGCGGAGGAGTCCCACCCCATCCGATCATTAGCCAGTGAAATTCCCCGGGTGGCCCTGATTCCCGTGCAAATGTCGCCTTGGGCTCCTCCGAAGGGTAAATAAGCCGGAGTGCGACGGAGAACGAGGGCCACTCCTCCCGGTCAGAATTCTCCTCGCCTTGGGTTGTCCGTCGTCCGTCTTTATGGGACCAGCAGGGATAGAGCAGTACCGAGGTCTGGATTTCTTTCCGGGCCAAAACTGCTGAGGCTCGCTCCTATCTGGATTTTTTTTTTTCTTCTTTTTTTTTTGACACGGAAATTCATAATTTATCGTTGGCTCACTTTCGAAAAAGGCTTATCTCATTCTAATCGAAAGTGCCTCACCAGCACTGGGAGACTCCACGATCGAATCTACCTGGCATAACTGATGATAACTTCCGATAGCTTTGGATAAATACGCGTATACGTATTTTCTTAAAGAATTTTTACAGAGCTATGGATTCGTATAGAATTGTAACATACAACATTAAATGTACAATGTAGTACTGATTTAATTTTTTTTATGATATTTCAGTTGCAAAGCCAATGAAAATGAAATTTCCATTATTCTCCAAATTATTAAGTTATGGAAGCATATCAGATACGTTGCTGTTTAATAAAAATATTTGAGGATATTCTTCCAATGTCTTTCGTGCAATGGCAATCAATAATTATCTCCAACAAATCATTGAAAAATTTTCCATTCGTATTTTACATTCAACTATAAATTACTACTAATATTTTGAAATCATTTTCGAACTATATCGTATACCAGCCTTATAAAAGAGAAATAAATTACATTGTAATGCCGAGTGAAAAAATCTCATCAAGCCAACGTCTGTACCAAAGGAAATACCAGGAATTTTGTAATGGATAGCCAAAACCTGGTTCGGAAAATATTGCCGTAAGGAAACATCATTCTTATATGTAAACATTGACAATATTATCCATTAATTGTGAACGACTATCCATCATGTTTATCACTGTTTGGGTGCAAAACACGTGATCTGTCTATTCTTTATTTTCCCATTACTTTTATTGCAGAGACTTAAACTACAGCGACACGGACGTAACTCTCGTGGAATCGCTCTTACGTAAATTTAATAAAATAGTACGGATAATCTAATGGTATCGAGACGCTTATCACGTGAAGAAGTAATGCACGATGGAGGCGAGATACGTGAGAAAAAATTTAAAATAAAACTAAAGATACTCTTGTGATTTTGAGCATTTGGAAGTTTTCTTTGTAGATTCGACCCCCCCCCCCGGCTCATGCCTTCAGACGAGAGATAGAGAGGCGCGCACTTATTTCCCTCTCCTTTCGTTCTTCGCCCCTTCGCCCTGTCCCGCCACAAACACCGTACATTATCAACGCCTCTCCTCTTTCTTTGCTGTTCCCTCTGCCGCCTTCGCGCCGACTACCTGTCCATCTGCCATTTCATTTCTTTCTAGGTCCAGGCGCAGAAAAAACAGCTTAAACTTTTTTGTAAAAACAAGGAGCTGGGAAGAGGAAAAGAAATTGGAAAGGTTGTACGAGACAAGAGTAACGAAGGTGTTGCTTTTGTAAATGAAAGGCAGACTAGATGGGGGTAGAAAGTCGTTTTAAAAATACTAGGAAATGCAGCGCTCTATAGTATAACTTGCGATAAAGTGTCACTGCTCTCTTTGTAAAAGGAGAGTTTCACTTGCATAGTATCGAGAATTTAAATACGATTCTAAATTAATAATGTTGTCCTTCGAGCTCTATAAATTATCATGCTAAACGATTTTGTACTGAGAACGTGAAGTCCCGACTTTGACGTTACAGCATCTGTAAATTTAACGCCACATAAATTTAGCAGTAATGCTACGATCGATTGCGAAATACCCTTGTCGTACGAAATAATACGATGAGATATGAATTAATAATGTGTGTATTCTTATGAAAAGGAAAAATAAAATAAGTAACTAAATTCACCATATATTTTATTTCAAACTTTTTTTTAGTGTGTATTTAGGTTTTCGATTTACATCAATGGCTCCCCTATGCAATTATTTGTTTCCATTGCTTTTTTGAATGTTTCAAATTTTCCCGGAGTAAATGAAAAAACCATATAAGTAGCAAAAAACTCTTTTAAACTTGATTAAAAATGCAACAAACCTAAACCGCTTACAAGAAAAGATCCACGAGTAAAAGGAACGAATGAGTAAGGAGAGTAAAAAAATTAAACAGAAGCATCGAAAAGCAAAGCTAACAAGAAAAAGTACAATGAAAAAATTATTAAAACAATGAATTATAAATTAACTGTTAATCTGCATACTATTGATTTGTCAAAAAAACTGCGTATTGCAATATGAGATAGATATTTAAAATTTTTTTGTAAAATAGACACAAAGGATTTTCAATCATAAATTATTTCACAAACTCGTCACATTATTATTATTATTTTGAGCTAATTAAGGTAAATAAAATAAAATAGGTTTGTGTATCTTTTAAAATAAATTTAAATGAAAATACTAGTGAAATCTGGCATCGGCCATTTTTTTATTCACCATTGTCGCTGTATCGTTACGAATGGACTTTCCTTTCAACAAGAGCACTCCTATTTTAATTACATCCCTGTAGAGAGTAATGAGAAATTCATTTCTAGACCTTTTCACGTCACTCACACCCGAGACTAATCCCAATACCAACGAAAAGCTCTCGACTTCCGTTCCTCCATTCGGTAACTATCTATTTCCCAATACCCAGAGAGAGAGAGAGAGAGAGAGGGCAAAAGCTTTCTCCGCGTGCGAATCCCCTGTGGGAAGCCCTAACGGCTACGGGAAACGAGTGAATCGTGCGGATACACATGAACTTTTCCTTACGTGACCTTTTACGAGATACGGAGAAGTGACGTTACGGGCGGGGTCAAGGAGGGATGGACCGGAGACGAAGGAGATTCGATACAAGAATGACAAGAGTCCGAGGCGGCTCGAAGAGGGAAATAACAGGATAGATGAGATAAGAGGAAGTAGTAAAAGCAGTCGTCGCAATCGTGAGGAGTTTTACGCGAGACGCGCGATGTCAATATACGCAAACCGCAGAACCTGTTCTTTTTTTGCCTTTTCAGAGTGACGCGAATCTCGGCGCGAAAGTGGATTTTATTTTGCCGCTGACGTAACAAAAAATTGAAATTCTATGTGAGCGAAGACTTTTCAATGCGGCGAAAAGCACTGGAAAATGCATGCATCGCTGCAATTACAAGTTTTTTATTGTGTAAAGCGTAGGGAGATTGAATTTTGATTGACAGCGTCTGACGCAATCTTTATAAAATTGCACTACCGCGAACATAGCAATGCTCCTGACAAATGGTATTTACTGGATATCGTTAAAGCATTGAGTAGAAATATGGTATACGGTCAATATTTCAACTCTACGATTCTATAGATTTGCCTCCTACTATTCATAAATTTCGTGCTCGCACGTACGTGATATTGCATGTTATATATTTACTGCGTGAAATTAGATGGATTTCCTTTCGAAATTACAAGCATAAAGTGAATTATAAATTTTACGAATCGAGCAGACATTTGCGTTTCATCTTTTTGTCCTGCTGCAATTTTTATTAAGAATATTTTATTTACAATATATTTCATACGGATTCATTATATTTTTAAATTGAAAAATAAATTTGAATCCTCTTTGTCTGATATTTGAAAAATCTCCAACGCCTTCAATAAAGTTTAAAAGTTCGGCAATGTGCAGCACAAAATTTCATCAAATGATTGATCGAGTCGCTAATTTTCAATTCTATTTGAAATATCTGTATTTATTAATCCAGCAATTTAATATCAAGGCAATTATTATAATGAAGTATTAAATTTAACTATAAAATTATTAGAAGTTAAGAGTTTTCGAATGTATTAATAGAATGCTTAAGCTACCGAAAATATTAAAAGAGATTGACAAATATTTTTCCTAAATCAGCGGCAAATTGAATGAAAAATGCCTGTCGCCTAAGGATTCAATTTCTTAAAAGAATTTATCATTAATGTCGTCACGCGCAAAAGTAATTACTTTCTTTCTCCGTCCTCCGTTTTCTATCCGTAACGAAGCAAAGTATGAGAACTCCTTACACTTTTCACGAATGACCGATGCCAAGAGGTCAGTTTTCAAATATGATTCTGTTGTCAGCTACTGGAAAATAAGTCACTCGATAGATGCAGCGAACCGCTATCGATTCTCACCTCCATAAAAAATTGACGCCCCGAGAAAAAACACAAGCAATAGCGGTAAGGAATTAAGAGAGAGACAAGCAAGAGAGAGAGAGAGAGAGAGAGAGCGGCGTAAGATGAAAAATTATTGGACGTTTTTACCAATTAGCTAATAAGTTTTAGCTTAGATGAACGGCTCTTTGCTCGTGGTTACGTTCTTAGTAGCGAGTCAATTTCATTAGCGGAGCGCGGGGCCCGAGGGGAGGACGACAGTAGCAGTTGCCGCCACTACAAGTATATCCGCGAATTCGCCCCGGGGATGAGCGCGAGATCATTAGGCGCGCCAATGAAGGAGAAAAAGCTAAACAACCGAGGGAGTAAAAAAAAAGAAGACAATAACGATAATAATAATAAATTGCGATGACAATCGCATGTATGGTTACGTCTCTCCTGGGAATGTTTTCGAGCATTTTTCAGTAATTGCTCAGGGAGAAGAAAAGTTTTAGCATTGACGTGTACACGCACTCAATAACAATAATGTCACTAGGATAATTGACAGTTTTGTTTTGCCGGCCTTTCTCATTTTACTGCACGAAGCATTTCCACTAATTCATTTTACCTTAATAATTTATTATACAATTAGTTTTATGCAAAAAAGCTCTTTGCATCCGGCATACGAGTTTATTTGCTGTATCGGACAGTACTTCATAACAAATCCATAACCAATGCTATTGAAAATGAAGTACTTGGAAATGTTTTTGGTAAATGAGTGTTTATGAATAAATAAATAAATTAATATACGTACACACGTAGATGCATAAATCTGTATATGTAAGCAGTATGATAATACAAACGTTATTTCCTTTGGGTACATTTTTCATATCTTCTGTACGATTATTATGTAATATTTAAAAATTGAATTCACTCGCTACCTGAATTTAATAGAGATGCGCGTTTTCCATTTCTAAAAATTAGCTTACCAGACAAAGGAAACAGAGGCTTAATAGAGAAAATATCGATCGAAAATAAATGGATACTAGAGTACTGCTGATATGTTTATTAAACATATTTACAAGATGAAGGAGAATAAAAAAGTTGCTGGAAATTCGTGAAAAATAGTGTACCAAGTAAGCATAGTGAGCCAGAAAGAGAGGAATGATGTATAAAGAAAATGCGGAATAAGGGGACAAAATAGACACAGAGGCGGCTGAGTGCTCCCTAAGACGTCATAATCCAACTAGGTAACGTAGACAGGAGGAGAAAGATAAAATGCGATGAGAGAAAAGGGAAGAAAGAAAAAGCTAAAATGTGCGATGGTAAGAGTGAGCGAGAGAGAGAGAGAGAGAGAGAGAGCTAGAAAATTACGATCAAACATAGTTTGAAATGGTGCAAACCACAGGCAGAATTGCTATTTCTACTTTTTTCTTCATTTTCTTGTCCCAACCGCCCCTCCCCCCTCCCGCCTATAAAATTTGCAGATCTAAAAACAACGGATTTTCGAATATCCGGTTTCCTTACCTTTTTCCTTGCGAATATATCATTCCTCGCTTATGGCTACGTACATTGCGGATGGCTTGTTAAATAAATACTCGGTGATAAAAAGATCGTAAAATAAACGTCAAGAATTTTAATGCTCCTATTGTCATTTGCATAATATTTTTAATTCAACGCGTATTGCGTTAATAGTTGGGCACACCTCGCGAGGAGAGAAAAAAAAGCCCCAAAAAATTAAGTGCCATTTTAAAAAAATAAATATGGACTAGACGTCGGTCGTTTTACTGGTAAGCAAATCGATGCTCGGCTCGCTCGTTTCGTAATAGGTGCGTGTTGTTATTGAAGGAATGAAGATGAAACGGTATGTAATGGACAGGCAAGAAGCCGAGGGATCACGATAGCGATTCCAATCAATCAGGGTTACAAACTTAAAGTCGAAATTTATTCACTCGATGTATCGGCGGGCATTCAATCACACGCGCGTCGCTCGAAATTACATCATCGGCTACGTCCCTTAGCTGAAGGTAGGGACAGCAGCCGGTCGCTGATTCTATGGCGAACTGGAGGAGACAACAACAATATTGTACACGTCGAGCCGGAGTCTCTCAAATAACCCGATAGAAAAACGCGGCGAAGTGATTTCATCATGCGCGAATTTGCCTTTCACCGAAAGTCCTGTCTTCGTCTAGCCGGAATAATAACGGCCTACGGTCGTTCGATAATTGTTGGCACCCGGGCGGAGTTGAAGCGGCGAAAACGAAGTTTCGACAGGCGACAGGAGAAAACAAACGGCCCTTGCATTTTCACGGCTCGCTGCCCCCTTGATTGTTTCCATGGCCCTCCCTACCTATGACCCCTCCCCGCTCGTCTACCCCCCGCAGCTGCCTGCGCCGAGCCTGGGTTTTTTCTCCTTTTTTTTGTAATTTGCCGGCCCATCTCCCCGACGTCCTCGCGCTCCCGCCGACTTCCGAGGCCGTATTGTTGGGCTCCGAGTCCGAAAATCATCCACTGCGGCAGAGTCGCGGGGAGAGATGCCGCGCCCCTTAGCGAAAAAAAAATTAAAAGCGGAGAAGGACCGCTCCGCGCCCCTCCCCCCCCCCCATCCCTTACTTTGCCTTTCCGCAATTTTCGAGATCTCTTTCTAATTATCTCCAGCGGCTCCCTTAATCCCTTTCTTGAATTCTACAATGACATAATCCGGGCATCGATTACAGAATTTTTAATCAACCTCTGCATTTATCGCCAAATACCCAGGCATCGTTGAATGCCAAGGAGGCTCCATCGATCTCTTGCTTCATCCAGTGAAAGTACCTCCCTATATTTAAGAGCTCGACATTTTTTAACAATCGCGTTCTAGCTTGAAGTAGCGAGGCACTCGAAATCCTTCTAGCATTATATCCACTTACGTGTCCCCTCCGTAAATTTCGCAGGGGAATACATGGCAGTTGAGCAGCTACGGAGGGGCGAACCATCGCTTACCGCTAAATACGAGCCCTGCTCTTATTCCCTGGACCGGCTTCGGCGCGGGCACACATACGCGCCCACACGGAGGCGCAGAATATGCCTCATTGCTACGCCGGCGTTCCACTCGAGCGATTCGAGTGTGAAACGAGCTGGAGCCTGTAGCCGCGCGGATCGCAGAGCCTGCGACTCCTTCGGAGAGCACGAAATTCTCCTTGGCTGCTGATGCTGCGACGTGATACCGCAGTTAAGCAAACGCTCAGACTCTGCTTCTAATTGTTCCTATATATTTTGAGTTAAGACGAGCCGCACACGCACACACGCGCCCACAAGCCCCTTATTGGCTCTGTTCTCCTAATCCTGCACTCTTAGAATTTCGTCTCCGCCCGGTCCCTTACCCGGCCGTCGTACAATCTCCTGCTCCTGATGCTGTACTGCACGCGTCGAGGACTCCAAGGGCGTAAACTCCATTACACGTGAGACATTGTATTTGACGGAAGGAAGAGCCAAGGCTGAAAAGCCACGAACGCTTCGTGCTTAATTACCACGGAAAGAATTTACTTGGGAGTATCGATTTTTTGCAAAGCAGCCCCTGGACCTAATACTTTCCGTTGTCTACGATACTCGTGAAAACCGTAGGTCATCGGCTAGTCGGTCAATTTCACCATCCTTCAGCCCTCGCGAATATTTTAACTGGCTCCTGGAGCTCTGTCGATTTACCAAAATTATACCAACTGAGCTGCAATATTTTTAAAATTGTTTACCTAGGTTTTCACGAATGGCCGAGCACGCAAAGAGTCTGTTCATTATTAGAGAAAAAATGCTTCGCGACGAGGACCGAAGAAAGTCTCGCGGAGGGAAAAAAAATCACAAGGGAGAAAGGAGCATAGCGCAGAGCTTAAGTAACCAAGAATTCAAAGTCGATAAACAGTTTCCCAACGAATATACCATTTGCGAGCTCGACCTCGTTAAAAGAGCGCACTAAATTCTAAATAATAATCCTGGCTGGTTTCGCCCCCCCCCCAGACCACGGGACATTCGAGCCCCGAGCAGAGCCCCGAAATCCGGAGCACTGCGGGAGTCGCAAGCAGCGGTGCTCGCAATTTTAGGGGGCTCGCCCACCGGCGCGTGCTCTTATCGCATTTGGTAATTCGCCTAATCGTTGTAGTTAAGAGTCCAGGAAGGGCATTAAGGTCTTAGGCAGCGCGAAACCGTCGGTCCGAGAGCTTCGGCCGAGCAAACGAGGTGCGCGCGGGTCTGGGTGCGCTGGATGTGCGCGCGCGCGCGCGGGGAGGGGCAGGAGGGGACCGTTTTCCGCGAGGCGGTCGGCGGTCGGTTTGGAATTTCGTTACACCGAGATTTGATCGGACGCTGACTTCAAACACGGAGCCGACCCGATTCATACTGCGATCTTAATTAGAGGGCGGAAATGACGATCGTTGCGAGGCCGCTTAACGCTGATAGTTGTGCGATTCTACATCCTCCGAGGGAGTCGTTACGCCAAAAGTTATATTCCCTTGACTTGTGGCTATGACAGCCAGCGACCCTCTGCTTAATGCTCCTGTAGTCGAGGTAAAAGCGAACACGAGCCTTTTGAAGTATTGAAACTATTTCGGGCTTTCGCTCTCTGCAAATAAATTTCAGCCGAGGCCACTTTTGATAAGACGCTTTTAACCTTTTTCCTAAGCACCTTAAACATTTATTACCTCAATATTTGCTCGTAATTTTTGAGACTTTTTATCCATACTTATACTATCGTATTCCTTTTTAGCTTTACAATTAATTTTACACACTCGATTAATATATATATATATATATATATATATATATATATATATATATGTATTTATGACCTAATCAAAATTTGTGAATTTTTTAGTATATTTTCTAGTTGGAAAACATGTATCGTAGTGGATCAGATATTATTATGAGTGAATAAAAAAAATAGTCCTTCACATAATATTGCAACATCTTGTGAATAAAAATTTGAATAAAATTGTTTTAAATGCACACTCTATTATAGAGCACGGAATTAGAAAAATTCGACTTTCGAGCTTCAAACACTTGAATGCAAAACTTTCCAATTACTCAAATCAAGGTAAGTAATATCGAAGTCTTAAACGAACTAAGAAAGTGCAAGCGATTGAGGAGCTATATAAGTAAGACCTGTAAATCTATGGAACTTTCATCAAATAAAATTCAAGCTGAAGTTCCTTCATCTCTCGCTTAACAAAAATCTCCGAAAGAAAGCATCGGCAACCGAGTTTTTCACTCACATTGGCATGGAAATACTAACCAATGAATCGTAAAGGCTTCGTAAAAGGCGTATCGAATTCACGAAAAACATTTGCAACTCGAATCTCGCTCGTAAATTCTACGAGCCAGCAACGCTTATCTTCCGCCCGCCCAACGCTGTTCGCGAGCGCGGGACATCATTGGCTCTCGAGAAGGATCTCACGTCTGCAGCATCTCGAGAGTATTCGCCATCATCCATGTTCCAGGAAACTTGGCCCTGAGGCTGGAACGCGGGATTTCCCCGCCAAGTTAATCGCGCGTAATAGACACTCGAGTCGACGCGCCATGGTTTGTATATGCGAGACGATTGTTCGGATGAGAGATGGATGTCAAGCAAAGGAAAGAGAATGAAAAGGTGGCAGAGAGAGAGAGAGAGATAGGGAGAAAGATAGAAATGGAGAAGGAGCAGTAGAAAAGCGATAATGAGTCTGATACTATACAACGGTGGAAAATTGCCGCGTTTAAAACTTTTCTGAATTTTGCGCTGCTGCGTTAACGACCGCGGCAGAAAACAAATGTATGCGTCGTAAGTTTGACTACGAGCGAGGAGAAAAATATGACGATGAGTACGAAACCATTAAACTTGCCTATGAATGACGGAACATGTGCATTTCTCAGAACTTTATCCATTCGTAATGACGGAAGTCTAACGCTGATACCCTTAAAGTAATTAAGCACAAACGAATTTACCACAATCTTACAAATTAACCTTGCATCTTGGCGAAAAGGAATTTAAATGATTGTTGATTTGAGTTACGTTATTCTTAATGACTAGCATTATTCTAAATGTGCGAAGTGCACAAGCACATATAAATTGCACTTAAGCATCCCGTTAAATTTTATAAAAAAAGTTGAGCTTTATTTCTAAAAACTCACCACGTATTTCAAAGAGGAGTTTATTCTTTAACTTTCTTGAAATAAATTGTAAGACGTTAAGGTATATTCAATTTGAAAAAGCACGAATCGCGGTTCGCACAATCCCAACGTTTTCGGTCGCAATAGACTACCCAAGCATGCATTTCTTTACCGATGGATAACTATTCGGATAGTTTTTTCGTATTTATATAAATGCATGCGAAGAGAAAGAAGTGACAGCGTTGGCTTGGTCCACGTTCAGTCACACTTATTTGAGACTCGCTAAGAGCAGAACGAAGCGATTAGTTTATACGTGCATATTTTTGTGTTTAAACACATAACCATGACTTCCTCTCTCGCATTCTCCATCGCTTCATCTCACTAACTCTCTTCCCCTGACACTTGTTTTTATTTTTTCCACTCCTCGACGCTCGTGCGTCTCTTTTGTGCCGATGTCCTCAACAAAATCACGTGGCCTTGGAATTTAAGAACGAAGAAAGTTGAACGAGAAAAAGTAGACGATCGTAAGAATGGCTGACATATTTTCTTGAATTTATCATTATTTTTTTTTTTATCAAATTGAATAATTAATAAAATTGGATTTAGTTCTTTTCATATCTTGTCGAAAAAGTTGAACATAACACATCTGTCAGAAGTGTGCAAGTATCCATGATAGATAGTCACTTTATGCATTAAAATACATTAAAATTCAACCTTAAATTTGACTGTATTATACAATTAACTATGTTAGTTGATTACATGTACGCATACTTAAACATGATATAACCTCAACTCAGTGACATGCATCATTCAGTTTTGCATTCATATGCGACGTTTTCGGAACTTGTAGTCACTATTACTTTATCGAAAAATATCTTTTTTTCGATATTTGATACTTTTATAAATTGTTTTGAAAAAATCATCATCATGTATTATTATAACTATGTAAAAAGTTTATGATTTTTGTTTTGAAAAAAATAAAGAGTCTGATTAGAAGACTTTGTTAGAAAAATGAATTTTAAAAATCGTCAATGTTCGTTCTCTTAAATAATTTTAATTTAAATAGGGTAAAAATAATTCTTATGGAGCTTCGAAAACAAAAAAAAAATGATATAGATCAAAAGAAAAATACGTCAAGGAAGTTTCACAGGTTTTCAGTAACATTCCAATCATAGAAGATACGACATCATCTATTGAAATTCTTTTCACAATTGCAGTCTCAATATGTATTTTGGGAATGTAAAATCACAGAAAGTATGATTTCAATCTGTTATTGAGTATATGTATATCAGACTTTAAGAAATGCAGTATTTGGCCTGGCATCATTTTTTATAATGAATAGCTGTTGAATATAAAGACTTCAAGTTTCACTCTCACTCTGATAAAACATTATTTTAATTTATGGAGTTATTTGAAAATCTAGTATAATTCAAGAGTCCTAAAATAATTTTTGTCATTGTTTTGTTTAATGAAATTATCGATCGGTTGATACTATATTCTTATTGTTCTCCATCAATGCTTTTGTATTAAAGCAAATACTTTTGGTATTTTACTCTTCTATTCCGTCAACGCTATAATCTCATCGGTATGCTGTGCAACTTTGTTGGGCTTTATACCAACGGGTGAACTTATACGTCTATGTCTAGATTCTATGTCTAGATATAACTCTAATTCTGTAATTGTGTTGATTAGCTCTCTTATCCAGCTGACGCCATGGACGTCTCCAATCCATTCATCGTTTCTGTATAAGTTGTGACTGATCCAACGCTTTCAGTTTCACAAGACTAACGGATCCTTCAATTAATAATTTCGCTTCTCTATTTGTTAAAACTTGAAAATTGATAAATAATGTCAATAATATAATAAGTTTTTATAAGATTTGGTATATATATTTATAATTACTGCTAAGATAGACAATGGTGCAAAAGTGCAAAAAGGATCTAAATGGTGTAAAACATCATGGTTGTCGCCATTGAAAAAATCGAAGCAAAATCTCGCCAAAAGAATTTCAAAGAGGAAGAGCATCACTGTAAAAGCTGTTGAACTACTCGTGAATAAAAGCTAGCCGGCGTATTGCAAGAAAGTTCCCCATTAACATAACAATGGCGATAATAAGAAAACGCTGAAGGTGTCACTCGCTCGAGATAGCAAACTCCCTGAGAGAAATGGCAACTTTTCAATTATACAATTTCGTGTGGCATTCACTTGATGGTCGTCACCTCACTCGCCGTCTTGGAAATTCAAAGGAGCAACCGATGCGGCAAAGCCGATTGAAAGGCGCAGTGCTATAGCTACACGTACATAAACAGAACGAGCGAAACTGCGTAAGATAATACATGGCTGTGAATTTGTATCTGCCTGTACTTCGTGCGCGTGTACGTATGCTGGGAAGTGGGAGGCCAAGAGAGCGATTGATATAGAAAATGCGGTAGCTTGTGATCGATCTCTTTGACTCGAGATCTTTGGTGGAATGTCGTTGTCGACATGGACGACATTTATCTACCTATTTTTCTTAATGGGGTGCAGCTCTTGGACTCGAAGATCGAGTTCCGCTGGCAGGAAGGAACTTTGGCGCCGGAACACTTTATAGTCCAGTGAGTGGATTCCTTCCGGTATTCCATACACACGCACCCATGATTCCCTAGTATATCTGTCTTTATTCATACGTATCCTGCTTTTCTCTACGCTGCTCCTTCGCCGACTTCTTACTATCAATTAAATTGAAAAGTCAACTACTGATACCTAATTCTTGGATTATTTACTTCATAATTCAATTTGCACGCATTAGTAAGGTCAGAAAATAAGAGCATTTGCCGATTTGTTTTCAGAAATAAACTGAATTAAATTATTGACTTTTCACGAAGAAGTTGAGTAGTCTTATTAATACTGTTTAGCAATTCTGAGAGCTACGATTTTTTTGAAAATAAGGTAAAATAAACTCTCAATATAGAGTGTATCGACTGAGATAATTTTAAGCGCAAAAAAGCTGCTGCGAAAAATAGGAAAATTAAGGAATAATTTTTCAAAGGAAAAACAAAATTAGAAATAACGTGTATTGAATAAGTAACGAAGAGATTGAAGAAGCTTTGGCGTTAGTGCAAATATTATAGCATAAAAATATGAAAGACAAAATCGCAAATCGTCGAAATAGCAATACATGCGGAAAGATAAGTTTCGGATGCAAGTTCGGAGAGAAATTGACGCCAAGCGCGTCAATATCGCTATCGCTGACGTGAGAACTTCACGGGTCATCAGCTGTAACCCCGTTAGAGTTAATCAACGTCAATGCCAAAGATTTAGAAGGAGAAGCGACGAGATATCGAATTCTTGAGCATCAAACTTTGCATACGAATGAACGGTTTGATGCGATCAGAGTCTTTGAGAGCTGGAGATAGTTTGATTCTTTGCTCCTCTTCATTTTACAGCCCCGGACTTGGATTAAATTTGGCTTCTTTTTGTAGGGTGCAGGAGAACTTTTTATGTGAATTTAGCCCACTTTGTTACTGACTTTTACGGGATATATATTTTCATCGGAGTGCAACGACCCCTTCTGATAAGTATAATGAAAGAGCTGCTGCGCGGGGTGGGTTCGATTCATAAAATATGCATTTCGATAAAAAAATTACTATGAAGCTGAAAGCAATGCTTGATCATAATAGACTTGATCGGTAATACGATGCAGTAAGAAGATTTAAATTTCAGATCAGATTACAACTTATTACAATCTGCAAGCTTAGTTGCTAATTACCATTGGCTTATGCCTATTTATAATATAATACGTTCAAAGTACAATTTTTTATTATGGATATTATCGTGTGCGAAGTATAAATAATCAAGGCCGTTCTAATTGTATTCAAGTAATTAAAATATTGGATAAATAAAATCATCTCTGTATTGTCGACTTATTCATTAGGTAAAAGTTATAAATGAAAGTAAGCCTTGCCACGCGCAGATGAAAAAGCGAATAAATTCTAAATAGGAAATGGACGTACATATGTCGCCGTTTCCAGTTTCTATTTTAATTAAGATAATCCGAAGCATTCGTTAAATCGGAATAATTTTTATATAAACTCGTGTAGATAAATATGAAGTCGATAGAGGGATGAGAGAAGGCAAGCCCGCCAATTATAGTCCACTTTAGGTGATATGTAGGAGGGATTTAAAAACGCGACGCGCGAAGTAAGCTGACTTGGCGAAGCCGACGCTGAAATCGAGGTTGCAATCGACGCTGAAATCCTTGGGCGCAACGATTGGACTCGGTGGTAGCGCCTCTCTTTTAGCGAGAGGGCAAAGAACGAACCATAAAGATGATGCGAGTGTAGATGTAAAGTAAGACTGATAAATGGAGATGAAGAGCGTCGGTGTATAATCTGCTCTCGGGAGTGTTTGTCCAGGAGTGAAATTTGCTCGAGTAGCTGGAGTTAAAAATGGCACGCCATTAAATAACAATAACGCGCATTTTAGTGGATTCACGCATAAGCCATATTAAAGTAAATATTTTATGGCTAAGGATTAATATTAAATTAAATTAATTGCAAGAGGCATTATAAAGGGCCCATTAATATTACTTCAAGAATAAGCACTTAATTCTTAGAATAAGTAATCGCTTTGATATACAATGATGTAATATCCACTATATTTCAAATGTGTACATAATTTAATCTTAAAAGATAAAAAAAATTGGAGTATTAACAGTGAGATGGGAGTCTTTGACTTTGCGCTTGGTACATTGTACGTGTGTTTCTTAAATGGAATGAGTTTGAAAAGCCCGTAGAAATGCTGAATATTTGGTATTATTAAAAGTTAAACGACACGTACTTGGGTAAAGACCCTTTATCAACGCCGACGCAGAGAATCCGCTATAAAGTCACAGCAACACGTTAAGCATTTGATGCGAGAGGGAACAAAGCGAAACGAAAAATAGGAACTAGGGACGACGGCGGTTGCCGGAGCATTGGTCTGAGGGGCAGAGGAATCGGAGTAATAGGCGGCGGGGGAGGAGGCGGTTAGGGACGGAAGGTGGAAATAAGAATGGAAAAAGAGATCTCGGACCATTTTGTTAGCGGAGCCAGGGCAGAGAAGGCAGAGCGTGCGCGAGAGAGAGAGAGAGAGAGAGAGAGCGAGAGCGAATTCTCCCGCAGCTCCTCGAAGCAGGAAAGAAGAAAGAAAGCCCGTTTGGTCTGAAGGGTGGAGGCAGCACAGAAGCGGCGGACGTCCGAAACGACGCGTCGTACTACTGTCGCTGGTACCGGAGCTACTAGAGGTTCTACTACAGCTGCAACCGTCGTCGAAAACTGATGCGACCGACTGTTCCCGAATAGCAAATTCTATTTATTTCAGTTACGTTCTTCACGACGCGGCTCGTTTTCTGCCGGATGCGCACACCCCCGTCTTCTATGCTTCCTTTCGCCCTTTTTTTTTTTATCTCTGCAGCTCTCACTTAATTTTCTCTCTCTCTCTCTCTCTCTCTGCCTTTCCTCGCCTCAATTTCCAGCATAACCTCTGGACTTGATAGTCTCCTTTTACGGGGCACGTCTGTTTTATACATTTTCTAAAAGAATTTCTCAGTTTCATCTTTCGACGTGTATAAATGTTGGATCGGCTAAAATGACAAAATATTGTAGCGCACTCTTGTAAAATTTGTAATAAAATTCTACAAATGACAGAATTTATCACTATCAGTCCATACGCTATATTTCGGCATTCCTCATCTCCATCCCCTTCGCTCCTCAAAAAGCTCCAAATAGTCGAATTTACTCTTTAGCCTCATCGTAAAAGCTCCCGTAGCTTTTACTCCAAAAGATAAATGCAGCGTAGAGAAAAGAAATGTTTTTCTTTTTTTAATACAAATAGCTCTTAATGACATTTAAGGCAAGTGTTATCATTATCGTGTATTAACAATTACTCCTCGTACTTCCCTGCACGCATCCGTCTAAAAATAATAGAACTCCTGATCTCAAGTGGAGATAGCATTGTGTATCGGTGCTGATTTTCGTAAGATAGTCAATGCTTCGTTTGTGCTGAGCTTGGGCCTATCAATCGAGGATAACCAGTTGACCGTCGTTGTATAGTTGCAAAATTCGTGTTAGCGCACGCTCATCGTTGGGTAAGATAAAGCGAACTCAATGCGGCAATTCACCAAAATCTCTTAACTCCCAGCGCGGCATAAAATACACGAAGGATCGGTCTCGCAAACTCAATCCCTTCCTTACAATGATTTTATTTTTGTTTCACGAGCGCACACCGGCATCCACATTAGCTCACTCGTCCCTCGGCTACAGCTAAGGAATATAGGAGCGCATTTATCTCCAGATGCATTCTCAAGCTTATTTATTTCAATCCGTCTCTCTGGAGGTCTCCCGGGTGCTGCTCGCTGCTGTTACATTATTTTCCTATTTTCGTCGGCGGAGGAGCGAAAGACGCGCCTCGCGAAATCATTCCTTCGGTATTGACAAACAGCTCGTGAGATGCCGTTGGTTCTCGCGCTATCTATTGCTATTGCCCACACCCTCTCTGTCTACTCCCTGCCATCGCTATTTATTTCCTACCCTACTATGTTTACGAGCTCGTTGTCGCTTTCGCGTTTACACTGCTCCGCGCTTATCCCATTGTTTCGTATCATCTTGTACTTTTCAAATTGCTTATAGCTGAGGAAATAACTGTCGCTGTAGATGGTCGATTTTCTTCGCCTTCAAATTAAATTTAATCAAGTAATTAAATCCTCTGACATCTGTAGATGTGAGCGCATTTAATTATTTATCTTAAGGAAGATCGAAATTAAACGCGACAATTTAATTAACATAAATAATAATATACCACCCAATAAATGTAAATAACGTGTACCAGGCGCATGAAACTCGATTCTTTCTACTTAATAAATTTATTGCTAGACACCCATCTTCATCTTCTTTTCTTTCGTGTAAGATTAGATATATATATGTATGCATGTATGTATGCTTGCGAGTATTAAAAATTATAACCAGTCAATTTTTTATTAGGCATTCTTTGAAACTTAAAAATTCTATCACTTCAAATGTATTGATTAAAGCTCTAAATTGAGTATTTAACCTGAACGAAATTTTCTATCGATAATATATTAAAACGTCGTATTAAAAATCTTTTAATTCAAGAACATATGCTTTCTTTAAGTACTTTTGTAAAGTAATAGAAAATGTCTGTCTTAACACTGTTAAAGTACATCAATCGTTTATTTTATTATAAAATCAGCTACATTACTATAGTTACAATTAATTTTTTGTTCATAATACAAATAAATCATGTGTATATAATAAATGTATATAATCTAACTATAAACTAGATTTTATTCCTAGTCATTATTCTTTCTCTGCTTATCTTTTCCGACCTTCTATTTTTTCTACGTATTTCTAATCTGTGGCACATCTCTATTTTCACCTGTAGCGAAGACTTGTTCTGGCGCCTGCACTACGAGTATTGTATTCTTAAAGCACTTGTCCCACGTTATATTCGAGATTTGAGATCGGTCTAGTATTCCAAAAAAAAAAAAAAAATAAATAAATAAATAAAATAACTCCCAAGCTGCTTATTTTCTAATTTTTAATACTAGTATCGCACGAGCACATTCCAGTCGTATTTTCTACATTTCAGTCGTACTATTTGGTTGATAATAATTTTTGAAACATTATTACTTTAGGAGTATAAAACTTAAGTTAGTATTTCTCATGAAATCTTATTTCATCCAGCTTCTCTCCCTCTTTTTCCAAACACTCGCACTGCAATCGAACGGTCGAATCGAATTTATAAGCGCGCCAAGCATATATACTACGTAAGAAGATGATAAATGAGCCCGTGGCCCTAAGTAATAATTAGCGATATCGAGAAGGATACAGCCAGGATGTATAAATTAAGAATAAAAAAAATAGCAGAATGAAATAAATTAAAATAACAAGCTCCTCAACGGCATGTATACTTTGAAGATAAAAGAGATGTTTGCAGGGGACGTACAATAAAGTGAATTACGTTATGTTAAAGCTGCCTTATTTGCAGTAAAATGCTGGCATGCTACAGGCAGTGCATAAAAATGTCAACAAAGGCAGGAGGAGCCGAGAGTGGGTAAAGCCGGGAGCCACCTGTCAAAAACCTTAGAGGCAACTTATCAGCCATAAGAAGCTCCTCATTACCCGACATACAAATGAAATTCCTATTCATAGCTATTTTCTTCATTAAAGCTCTCGTTCTCCGTGGGCTCGGCGCCCGACCCTTGCGCTTCCCTTCAATTCACAGGGAGCCCAAGTATCCCGAGAGGCCCTCGCAGCGCTGCGGACTCACGCAAAACCAATCCTGCCCATAAATGCACCGCTCTATAGAAAACGAGTTAAATTCAAATCCTGCGGGACGCGAACCGTCGCCTCGCCTCCCGCCCTATCTCATTCTCATTTATTTGTTGCCCCATGCTTACTTTTATACCGGCGCGATTGCTTACTTTCGATGGCCCCGCAGTCCACTCGCAAATAACGCCCGTCAACCTGCCGATGAAATGCACGTAGATAATTTGACCTGGCATTACTTTGATAATAACCACACTCTGGGCGCTATATTTATTAGTTTTTTTTTCTTTTCCTTTTCTCTTATTATAGTGTAGCGGCCCTTTTTTTCCTTGAATTATTATTGAATTCGGGGCCGGAAAAAAGTGAGAGGGAAGCATTTCTTGGAATGATTATTGCCTTAAAAAATTTACAGTATCGTTCTAGGAAATATATTAATTAATAAGAGTATCAAGGTATTAAATATAAACGGACCCCTAGATCCTTTATAATCACAGACAGCCGCTTGTTAATTATTCACGGGGATGTTTATTAATGCAATCTTTTCGATGAAACTGATTACGCGCAAGCAAAATCAATAATGCCTATACATAAATATAAAATAAAGTGTACGCAGACGTGTTTTAACCTACTTGCAGCTTATGACTTTAACAAATTGCTTCGTTCATTTAATATAATAATTCATGGAAAAGGCCATCATTTCGAAAATAAATCATTATTATTGAGGATAAATCGCTTTTTCAAAATATCGACAAATTGGATGGGAGAGCTATCCGGCAGTAATCAGTGAAAGGGTGAAGGAAAACGTAAAAAGCCCAGAATCACAGAAAGAAAACAATAAAAATGAATAATGGATAAAAACTAATAGCATCAGCAGAATAAAGGAGGAAACGGGCTACGAGAGCTACGGGAGGACAGTTAGAAACACCGCATAAAAAGAAAGTCTGACTAACCAAAAAATATACAGTGAGCTTACAGATGAAAGAGAAAAAATGGAAAAAGGAGCTTGCCAATGACAGAATAGGAAAAAGGGCGAGTATGTAAAAAGGGAAGAAAAGTGCTAGGTGCAACGGAGACCAAGTTATCCCACGCGAAAAGATCGCGGTTCTCGATATCCTACGACTCTTTCTGCCTCTTTTGCCCTCTCGCTTTTTCACCATTTCTTTTTCATCTGTTTTTTTTCCCTTCCGTCCCATTCTCTGTCAAATTCCCATACACTCAAATACATTTACTTCTATCGTCTGTTCTGCCGCGTTGCCTTTACTTCATCCAGTCACGACACATCTTTTCAATTTGCTTTGCATACATCTTTATGGTCGTTCATTTACTAATGTATTTACAATAAAATTGTTTATTATAAGTTTTACGCAACTACTTTAAAGGATTTATAGGCGCACTATAATACTTGAGTATTTTTACGTATAAATATACACATGCTTTAAATATTTATTTATTAAACAACGGTATTGACGCATTTCTATTTTAGTCTTGATAATATATTAAATTTTAAATGGAAAAATGTTTGCACACCATTTACAATATAAAAATAGAACACTAAATAAATTTTTGTATTTTATGTTTCAAACTGCTCGAGGTAATTAATCTGTGTGTCTCTTTTTTCCAACAGTGCATGCGTTATATATGAATAATCCCTCGCCAATAAAATTATCGGAGTCTCTTAGAATCGCATCCTAAACTACAAAGCAATTAGCAGTACTACTGACTTTCCATTCCTTTAACTATAGCTCAATATCGCATGAAGCCAAAAGATGCCGCGAGATAAAATCGGAGGGAGGACAGCAATAAATTCTTACCGAGCAACATCCCACATTTCTTGCTCTTGGTCCGCAATACTTTGACTAACACTTTTGCCTAAGACGATACACCTTGTACTTATCTCAAATGTGCTTCTTCACAGCTATATTATTTTATGAGGTTTTTGCAACTAACTAAATTTCAGATTCAAAGCATAATTCACTCATAGTCTACATTTATTAGCTTTTTTGTTTTGCTTGTATTTGAAAGCAATAATCCGCATAATGCATAGATGCTATGCTTGTAATACATTAAATTGGCGGTGAGAGTGCTATTATTTATTTATTATTTATATTTAGAAACGTTTTTAGTATTTATCCATGTGGTGATTTGCATAAAAAAGCAATTTCTATAATATAGAAGAATTTAATGGAGGTAAATAAATTGTTCTACTTAGACACAATGCATCTTACAAATTTCCACAGTGTAAAATAGTTGTTACTTGTAAAAAATAAAAGTTGAATTTATTATAACATTTATCAAATATTTTTAAGGTAAGGCCAACGTATTATAAATCAATTTTTTTTATTAAAATATGTAGTATAGGTTCGATACTTAAATCTAGATACTCGCCACATTGTTAGTAATTCTTGCGATCCTACAGGGAAAATTTATGTTATTGCACTAATTATATAGTAGACATTTATTATTATGAGCAATTAGTTTAAAAATAAGCCTATTGCTAACCACTATTGAGTGTATTTTATTTTTAACCAATATTTGAACAGTGAATGATTATTATCATGAAGCACATTTACATGCATTAAATAAATATAAGTACATACATATAATTATGTATTTTCTTTATAGTTTGTTAAAAAATTATTTCATGCAACTTCTACTTATCTGATTGAGTATCGGCGAATGAAAAAATCAATACGGATCTTCATTCTTTTATTTATTTATTCAAAGTAACTTTAATTTTCCGACAGTATTGTTGCAGCAAAGCTCAACTAAATTATCCATGTCAAGAATAAGTAAAAATACAATAAACTGTCGCTCTTAAACTGACCGTCAATAGAAAATTGATAACATTTCGATATTTGCAACGCCTTGTCTACTTTATTTTCAAATAATGTCCAGAGAATCCCAGCGGCAACACATAGGTACATCAAATGTCAAATTCGCTCATTTTTCACAAAACTTGACGGGAGATTTTAATATTTCTCACTGCTTTAGATAGCCACCCTCTTTACCTCCAACTCTCAACTCATTCCTTTCATTCCTTTCAAACTTTATTCTGTACACTCCCTCTAATTCATTCTCTCATTCTCTTGGCCTGCAATACTGCATGTGTCGAGTCACAGTGAATAAAATACGTCGAGGCGTCTTTTATAGCCACAATTGTGCTACTCGTAAAATATTTGCAATCGGTGGAGTTGTTATTGGAAGCTGTATAGTTGATGAGCGCATTTTCGTGTGGCACATGTGTCCGAGACGCATTAGTCGAGTCTTTCGGGAGAGGCAAAACATTGTCTTTCTAAGTGAGTTTTATACGCAGAAGATTGTTGCGTGACTACCGCAATACATTGAGCATTGGACTGTAAAAGTCGATTAATGAATTATCATCCGTGAAGAAAATTGGCTAAAGATCCTCAATATGTTGGTATGGAAGAAAATTTTATTCTAAAATTCATTCGATGTATGAAAACCAATTACCAAAGGTCGCGGATACTTTTTAATTTAACAATTAAATTCATCCAAGAGCCTGAGTGTAAATACTTGGCTCGAATCTTTATAAGAAACTCAACGAAGAGAATTAACATTTTTGTAGATTTAGCCGAAGTTAAAAAAATATCGTTAGGCCTAGGGGCGAGCCAGAGTGCGAGAGCCAAGTAAAATGAAGCTGGTGAAGCAAAAAACGGCCAACTAATACAAGCCTGTTTCATATTTTTCAATTTGACCGATAGAAATCGCGTAGCAAGCAATCGTAAAAAGCAAACGTCGTAGTCAAAGGCTGACTAAAACTAGTCGATGAGTAAAAAAAAAAAAAAAAAAAAAAAAAGGACAATCGAAGTCGATGAAATTGAAAGAGACGGAGAAGAGAGATACGATTCGAAAAGAGATAATGAGCGACGGATGGAAAAAAGGTGCCTTCTTCTAATATAAGAAGCGGCATTCGAAACGTATACGGAGATACCGGCTGACCCGACCCTATATAAGTAACAAGAAAGCCTAGCTCTCAAGGAGAGGCGCGCGACGATAAATCTTTGTGGCGCCTTAAAACTTAATTCTTGCGGGGACATCGTTCACCAGACTTCCTCCTTTCCCTTTTCCGTCGCTTCCCTCCGTCGCCCCCCCCCCCAGCCAACCAACCAACCAACCTCCGTCGCTGCCCCTTGCGCTTTTGTCTTTTCTCTCAATCCCCGGCTACCCTCTCACCAATACTGACTTTTTCTCTCTGCTCGACCCCGCTAAGTTTGTCTATCTTGATAATATCATTCTTTCTCTCATTTTCCACATCTTTGTCTTTATATCTTCCTTTTATTCTCGCTTCTTTACCTCCAAAAGCTTTCTCGATTACTCCGACGTTGTCTGTAATGTTCCCATTGACTTTCTTGGCAATTTCTTATCTCTGCGCTATTATTGATTCTCTCTATTTTTTTCCGAAAGTCAATTGCGTGTGCCTTGTCACTTGTTCCTCTTTGTTATCCGCTTAATTATTGTATACGTTAACACGACCAGTACAAATTATAGAGCAAAGTGCAATAAAAACTTCTCCTCTGAAAAAACTTAAATTTATCAGAGAATATTTAAAGATTTATTTCGAGTAACAAAGGATTTTTTATTTACAAAAAAAAAAATAATAGAATTTCTTTTAATTAATTGCTTGATAAAAATTTGATCAAAGGTCGAAAAAGTGATGCTAATCTCTTTTAAGCGACAAAAACTTGTTAAAAAATCAGTTCCTTTTTAATTTTTCAAATCCGAAGATTATTCACAATCTAAACTCTTTGAAAAATATAATAACCCTCTTAATTTATTTAAGTAAATCTTATAACATAATTATATTGTGTTTCAAAATCTTTCATCTTACTACAATACTATTAGATAATTCTGTATCTCCAAAAACAATAGTACATTATAATACGACTATCTATTACCTCCCATCACTTTTGAATTCAATTTTTGCATCTTAATCAGTTACAGACATTTGAACATTTCTACCAATAATTTGCGTTATAAATTTAATAAATCTTTACTAATGGGTATGGCCTCGAATTCATTGATTATTAAAAAGAAAAAAAATATATGAAATGAAAATATTATTATTATTATTATTATTATTTTCATTAAAAATAGGAAATAATGTTCAATTTTAACTTAAAGCACTCTGGTAACGTTCATCGTTTGTTCGCAATTTAAAAATTGCTAACTAAACACCAAACTTTTATTATTAAATAAACTTGTTATTAACGAACCAATCCGCAAATTTGATAAAATCAATAAAATGAAATTGATAACAGGATACAAGGAGAAAGAAAAGCACGGTATCAAATGTAAAAGTAAACGAGACGCTGTCGATCGCTTTAAAACAATATTTATTGCGCGGTAAGCAATATATGTTTAAAAGCGCCCTTAACCGAGGATCTCACTGTGGGTTTTCCATAAAGTGTCTTTCCCTCGATCGCTCCCTCGCACAAAGTGGGAAAAAGAAAAACAAGAGTCGTCGAGAGAAGTACTTGAGCGCAGAAGGAAAGAAGTCCAGAGGGAAAAAAGAGAAGGAAGCAGATAGGACGAGGGAAACAACGTCATGGTCCGCTCTAATCAAGTGTCGTACGAGAGTAATAACCGAGGAGGCTGCGGAGGATTTTTTTCGGCGGCCAGACCGAATACGTATGGCTGGATTACGGTAGTTTTCGGCTAAATTCACCTCACGGGAAAATTGGAAATAATACAGAAACGCACAGGCCATTGCTGGGAGCAGCCCTCGCCCCAACCCTGGGCCCTGTTCTACGTATATTTCTATTTCACTGCACTCGAGATGCTGCCTCGCAATCTTTTCTCCGAGAAATATGCGGACCGAGGGGTCGGTACTCGTGTATGCGGCTACAGGGCTGGAGCAGCATTCGTAATAAGTTTTCCGCCAATTTTCCAGACCGAGCTTATCAATTATTACTGGCTCGTGAAACACGAAGAACTGATATTAATTTATGATCGGCTAATAATTGATCAATAAGCATTTTCTTCTCGAGGCCGAATATTTTTCCCCCGTTCAAACCATTTTTATACGAACTGACATTAAAACGATTTCCTACGTACTTCTATGTCGCTTACTTATACTCTAGCTATAAGCTTTATAAAAAACTATTACTATAACAACACTACTAGACTTTTTTCATTCTATTTATGTCTTCACTTTATATAGTATAAATATAAACAATTTTCTTCTTATTTATTTAAAGAATAAATAAAAGTAACTAATATCCATAGATTATTCTAGAAGCAACTTATTAAAATATAATCAAATTAGAAGCGACATGTTTTTTAAAACAAACTAAGAATAGAATACACTTGATTAATCCATCAAAAATGTAATTCAATATTATGAATAATAACGATGAAAGGAAGCAGATTAAGAAATACAACAGTAATTAATAATCCAAGACTGTGTACACAAAATTAGGAGGAATTAATGTGCAGGTCTATGTGACGCTATATCTTAGCGTCTTAGGATTTCACACAAATTGCTTATCTAGAAAATAGAAACACTTCAAATGGTTCGATTGCTCTTCAATATTGCTTTTTAATTGAATAACGAAATGCGTAATTCCACAAGCAAAATTAATCCCAATCAAATTCGGTAAAACATCACCACCCTTGAATACTGCAAACTTTAAAAAAGCATGTAATAATCCGAAGGGAAATTCAGAAGTCGCGAAACGAATCTTGCCCAATTAAATACTCGACTCGTGCGGCGCTCAGCTGCGAGTTTCGCCAAAGGGGGAAAATACACCGTCGAAGAGCAACGTTCGCTCACGATACGCGCTCTAACAAAAGCCTGGACTTATATTATTCATAAATAACGGCTGCGGTACGCGCGACTTTCGAACGGCTTTGCAAAACAAATACGAAATGAGGATTGCGCGAGAAAGTCACTCGGCTCTAAAGGGAGAGGGTTAGTCCTTGGGTGGACGAAGTGCGTGTTTTTAAAGAACTGCTCCTATATATATATATGTTTTAGTTCATTCGATGATTTATTATTCCTTATTTTTTATCGATATCGAGCTTTGGTGGTATAATTTTGAATTCGTGTGAATAATACGTGTGAATAATACTGTGCTCGTAAATCCCATTGCTTAAGGAAATATTTAAAATGAAAACCTGAGTGTTAATAATATTTCTTACTGATAGATGGATGCGAATCGATCATATTGTCAACGTAGTTTAAAAGTGAAAAATACCATTTGTACTCATCGATCTCAAGTTTGAATTATTAGATTAGCATATCAGGTTTCTTGATGAATATTTCAATACAATTACAGAACAAGAAAGTTAATGTCAATTATCACGAGCACTGTATCCTGAAGGATTAAATGGAATTTTGAAATCCGAAGTAACCCCACTTAGGTATCAAGGCACTGATGCGTTTTCCCTACTTCATCCCTTTGCATAATAATTAACGTTCATTATAAGGGTAGTAATAGTTTCCAACAAGTCACGGAACAACCTTACGATAAATTCGAGACGGAAGACGCTGAGAGTCGAAAAGTGTCGAGACCCAGCACTCCCGTGGGCTTGAAAGCGAGGAAGAAACTGTTGGAGGAGCTGTCGCTCAAAGGTTATAAAATTATTTCAAAACCTAGAGCTGGGGTAGAGATTAAAAAAAGAGGGGAAAAAATTATGATTTTGATGAATACCTGGAGAATTAACTGATTATAGGGGAGCAAACACGGAGAGTATGGCTTAGTGTTCACTTGTATTATCTTAGCATTTACAAAGCATTTATATTATATCCAATGCCGAGGTTTAGAATTTTTCTTATCCGCAATGCATGCCACTGCAACGAGAAAGTTTAATTGTTTTCGTAAAAAAAAAACCTTTCAGCGATACAAAACTTTTGCTTTCAGATGCGGCGCGAGAAGAGAGATTTCATAAAAGCATAGTTTTAATACGTTAATGCGTCCGTAAATGTTTTCTATAATTAACATTTGATTAGTATAAGGTAAAAGCCTCTATAGAAGCCTTCTAAATTGCCTGCTTCAATAAACAAATAATGCATATTTTTTTTTTTTTATAAACCTATGCAAAGGAAAATTATAATGCACATTTAAAAAAAAAAGTGATGGTAATATATCTATTATCGATAAGCACTATCGTTTTTCACATTTCAATTGATTTAATCGTAAAAACTTATCGGAAAAAAACATTATTAAAAAAAAATTGAGTGCCGTTTATACTTCAGACAGCTTACTAAGCAACTTCAAATACAATGCAAGGACTCGTTGAAGCATCCGTCGCGTATTAAAAAGTGTTGATTTAATCAAGAGTTTGTCTCCTGAAAGTTATGGTCTCGCCTCACAGAAGGAGACATACGCATGAGCACTACAAAATGTAAATTTTCAGTTGTCTCTTATCCGGAAAGATAACAAAAATTTCAGGAAAATAACATTATTTTTTACCACCCAAGCTCTTGCAATATCGTAAATTATAACAGCATATTCAGCAAAATTGCCGATCTATTGATATCCTGACTTTAACAGTGTCACATTCACGGAGTTTAAATAATGTGTACTCCTATTTAGATAAAGTATAAATTATCGCCTTTATTGTTGAAATAATAGAATATTAAATGGCTTGCCACTTGCCAACTAAAAAACACACCCTATTGCTGTTTTTTTAATTAATATTCACGTAGTTCTAATATGAACATTTTTATTATAGTGGCAATCGAATTTTGCATTTTACAATTTTTTCCATTGAGTAGTTTTTTTATTGAAATGTTTCATAGTACATCCTAATTTCACGTGCTGATCATTTATAAAAATTGCTTACGAATTACTTTTATGAAAGTCGTCTTTTATAAAATTTTTTACTAATATTATATTGATATTGCAAATTTCTTAGTATACAATATTTTCTCAGCTTAACCCTTTTATTAGGAACATTTTTTGGATACAATTTTAAAATAATCTTAAAATAAGTAGAAGTGATGTAATTTACTATTAATTATTAGTAGTATATCATCACAACAAATTATAAAATTAAAAAAAAAAGAATTTTAATCGAGCAAGAAAGAACATATAAAATAAAGTAAATAAAATTATACATATCAGTTTCATAGGGTTTCGATAGATTCTAAGGTTTCATCGATGGTGAATACAAAAATGTCTAAAGGTCAAAATTTTTTTAACCTAGATATGTAAAATTGTTTTTTATTTATTTAGGCAGTGCGAACATTTAAATAGTCGATTAATTTCAACTGCTTTATTATTTTTTTACTCATGCACTTCTTTTTGGTGCATAATTACACGTTTATATTTTCCTCATTTTTTAATATTATTAAATTTAAAATAAGATCAAAAACTAAGTCGATGACTTTTTTAATAGACAAAAGTGTTAACAATAGCAAAAAGATTTATGATGTAAAAGTGAGCAATTACTATATTTAAATCTATATTAAAAAATTTTAATATGTTTTTATAATTAAAAATACGTATTTAATGTAAGAAGAGAAGCACTGAAGATAAGTAATAAGAAAAATTTGAATACAAAAATAAGAGTAATGTAAAATGGAAAATTGGAATTGAGAAATTAAGCTTATGTCTACTATTCCATAAAGTCTTACGTAATATGTTAAGAGTAAAAACACAAATTTTACTTTTTAATTTATAGAAAAAATGGTATAAAAAGACATACTCTGAAACTGCTTATAGTTACAAGCTTTTAAATGTGTGTCGATCTTGTAAGGTTTTAGCTGCCAGTTTTTCACTTTCAGAACAAAGCATTATATACGATAAAGATTTCGAAGACAGACAGATAATAAATCACATTCTAAACATTAATTAAGTTTTTTGTTAAATGCACATTTCTTACAAAGTAGGGTTAAATAGTTACTCATTTATTATAATAATACGGTTACCCGAGCCAAACTAAATATCTTAATTACAAAAAAATTACCTTTTTTATTAATTATATATAAATTATGATTATATATATTATCTATTACTTGAAGTTGCAAGAAAATATGCAACAATAAAAAGGAACATGTTTCAGAAATCAACACCCGTTAATTACATAAGTATCGACCCCGACAGGCTCAATTAAGGTTCTCGAGGAGTTCCAAGTTTCTGCATGCGAAGCTTACATGCGTCGTGTCTGTCATCGGAGAGTAGATATTCGTCCAGGCGTATAACTGCCTTGTAACGATAAGGCCATATGAATTTTGGCCAAGCGAGCGAATTCGAGATCAGTAAGGAGCCTCTCTAGCAATTTAATTAAATAAAGAGACTGACAAGGAAATTAAGCCGACAAGTAAGCTCCTCTCCTTTAAATTTATCCTTTATAAGCAGATAATTGTAGTTTAATTAAAATTAATTAATTGCGTAAACAATCTCCTTATCAGTTATCTCTACAATATAGAGCAGTGTGAAATTTAAAATTTAACAGCTAAGTATTTTTTGTACGTTTCAAATTTTTTTAAATTCAACGAAGATTTTATTCATTTAAACTCTGAATTACTCTGAAATAAAATAATCGTTACAGGTGGATATAGAGAATATTGTATGTACTTTTATATATATTTAAAGATAGGAAGAGAGAGAGAGAGACAGAGAGAGAGAGAGAAAGAGAGGGATAAAAATATTATGTGAAAGAAAGTGTAATTTTGGGAAAATTAATTGTGTACCTCTCGTATGTCGAAAAGTGGATCCCCAGGTGGAAAATAATCGCGACAACCCGGGGAATTCAAGACGGGAGAAAAAGGGGATAGAGAGCTGGGAAAAGAAAATTACACGCGATTCAATAAACTTTAAATTAAAACGAGAACTTGACCGCCCCCGACCGTCTTTTCCATTTTATGAAATTGTATAAAGAAACATTGACATCTGTGTAAAATCAGCACACGAAGAAGATTCTTGATGAGCTATGGGAAACAATAAAAATAAGTAACCGTAAAAGTAACGTAAAAGTTTCAAAATAGCTTTTGAGTATCGGGGCCGTAGTGTTCCTGGATTTAATATTTTCTTTAAACTAAATGCAACATAAGCTGAAAAAGAATAAAATATCACTTATACTTTTATGATGGATCTGAAAAATTTATTTAATTTACATAAAAAGAGCTT